>JALJVW010001410.1:19775000-21227500 GCA_024865655.1 Emberiza elegans
AGTAACAACTAGAGGGGAAAAAAGTGGGTGGACCTCATCTGTTCAGTGAGTAGTGAAGAAAAGATGGCATTACTGCTTAGGAGTTCAGTCAGCCAGAATGTACCTCGGGTCAGAATGTCACCTACATGTAAGCAGTCTGAAGAAGAAAAACAAATAGAACGTTCAAACGGGTATTTTAGATACTTTCAAGCATAATTCTCACTGCACTGGGGCCTACAAAATGTTTAAAGATTTTTAAAAGGTATTTTTATTTTCATACTGCTCCCTCCCAAAAAATCTACAGAACTTGAAGTATATTCTGATACTTCCCTAAAGTGGTTCAATACTACTTTTTCTGTTGGGAGTAGTCCACCTTGTCCCCATTTGTGAGATTTCTTAGGTTTCTGCTGCATAGGAGAAATGAGAAGCCAAGCAGTCCATGTACTAAGATGTAGAAATCTTACGTATCGTCAAGATTTTATATATTAGTGATGGGAAAATTGAAGCACTGAATTATCCATTCATAGTTTTAATATGTTTACAATCAAGAAAAATGTTGCATTTTGATGCATCTTACAGCAAGAGGAAACATCAACTTTTGAGGAGAAGATAATCTTATCAATAAAAAATGAGAAAAATTATGTTACATCTGAATCAACTACCTACATAATAATTTAACTTCTGCCATAATACCTTGATAAACAGTAAAGGTAGAAATGTTTCCAGTTAAAAGCTTTATCAAAAGCCCTGGGGCTTTTTATGGAAACAAAACCCCAAACTGATTGCATTAAACTTTTGATAAACGATAAAATACAGTACAAATGCATAAATCACCTTGTTAGTACAAACTGAAGTATAAACTACTGGAAAAACCCCTTCAGGTCTGAATAAATAAGACATTTTCTGAAAGATAGTTTTTGTTTTTGACATTTCAAAGCCACAGCAGCAAAACAGTTATTTCTGAAGAAAATCTCTTAAGATTTGTAGGAAGCTACTTCTTATTTAAATGCACAAAAATGTTTATTAAGATCTCTCTTTTTTATTGATTTATTCCTCCAGGTGAGCATGAATAAATATAGACAATATTCTTAATTTGATGGACATACTGTTAAAACATTGTAACGAAGTTTGCATGTGAAATAATTATGGCCTTATCTTGCTTTGAAATGGACAGATTTCCTTTCTTTCTTTCTCACATCTATACAGGAAAAAATAAATGGCTTTTAAATCAGAGAAAATATGAAATCAAGTATCATTGTAAACTGGAAAACAAAGTTCTTTAAATTATAGGAGAGAAACTCATTTACAGGGTCAAACCTCCAGTTCCAGAGCTTTGACCTCTTTCTGCATTATTAAAAATCTTATTATTTCTGTGAGGAAGGTGCATTTGTTTTTTATTTTTTGCTGATGCTCTTAATCATAAATTTTGGGTTCAAACATAACCTATAACTGAGTTTTTTGCCTCAAACCCATCCCAGCTGCAAAACTTAGATTGCATGCTTTCATATGAACATTTACTCATCCTAAGCATATGCACTCTTTCATCCACAATTCACTTGTTTTATAGGCATTAATGCAATGGGTGAAATCTTCATACTTAGGTTCTGCACTGGTAGAAATAATAGACTAATAACCCCTCTTAACATTAGTCATTTCTGTGAGCTAATGATCCCTCTCCTTAGAGGAAATCATCTTTTACAAAGTCTGTCACGGTCTCGAACGATTGCAACTTCAGATCAGGCTGTTAAACACTAATGGATTTATCAATTGCTTTTTTTATTTTCCTTTTAATTGCTTCTATAACTCCTCTATCTTCCTTTCATCCTGGATATTTCTAACCAGCTGTTGAAGGAAGGTGGGTAATTTTTAAACCAAATTGGTAAACAGTGGAACAGCACCATTCTCTGTTTGTGAAACAGATGCTTCTATCTCCTGTCAAACTAAGCTGGGTTAGACTGAGCTTAGTTATAAAATAGTGCAACTTTATTCAGTTCCTTGGGCAGAGGGGTGTTGGTTTGCCTGCTTCAGTAGTCTGTTATGTGCCCTTTCATGCTTTTCTGTTTTCATCCCATTGGGACTTCCTGGTGGGAGATGTGATCAAATATTAGGTATGCTTGCTATATTTGAATGGCTTAGATTTATTGACATCGTTTAAACCACGAGATATAGACATTGAGCAGTGTGTGTGCAGAGGGATCATTTCATGGAAAATTGCACTTCTTATAATGCAGTGCTGGATGTCTTTAACAATGGTCACCACAAGTATTCAAGCAAGTCTAAATGGATCTCCAGAGTCTCAGGTTATTAAACATGTGTCTCCTATTAATTTTGCTGGTATCCTGATGAAAACAAACTAACAAACTAACAAAAAACCCAACCCAACCAACAAAAACAAAACTAACAATCATGCAGCTTTTCAGTGATAAAAAAAAATGGTGGAAAAACATCCATAGTGGCTAATGCATTATTGATAAGAGTAAACCAAAAACAATTCTTGTTTTTTCCTCACCATTAGACAAAATGGAATTCTGAACAACCATAAAGACCAAGAGTTGAATATAAACACTCCAGTATAATAGCTCACACACTTTTGCGTGAGATATAAAACTGTTGTTTTGGAGAATTTGCATGCAGATACAGTGAATCAATTCTATTACACTAAGACATCACATTTTTTATTATTTTGCTGTACACATTGCAGCATACAGAACAAAAAATAATCTCACTGCCATCTCACAGAATTTCTGAACACAGGTACAAGCCAACATATTAATTATAGACTTATAAAATGGATATTAATCTTTTCTTTTCTAATATAGATCCTTTTTTTTTATTGCCACAAGTTGCCATAAATTGCTCATTAAACTTCAAGCATTGCAATGCAATGCTTGCTACCATTTATAAGCAAAGCTCTCCAAAGTATAATTAGAGGGAGTATTATGACACAGAACAATGGAGACAATTATTTCTGAAGTTTATTAATGCTAATTAGCATATGGCACCTACGACAGCTGCTGATACTTCATTGCTAAATACTGAGGGACTAATTAGTGTTTGATGTTAATTAGCTTCTTTTGCATGTGCATTGTCCTTAGATGCATATGCACTGTCACCACTGGGCTATTAAAAATCTGGCCTAAGCCTTCTTGCAGTGACAGGATACAGCATTTAGATTTTGCAGACTGTACAATATAGCTCTCTAATGTGCCCTTAATAGCCACTATACGAGTTTTAACAAGGCAAACTCACAAATTTCCATTGCAGTACATCAGAAAATTTATTTTAAATGTAGCTGAATAGTGTATAAATGGTTTAAAATTGACACTTTTATTGATAGAAATGGCAGCCTGAGAAATTAAAGAAAGTCAAATCCAACAAACTAAAGTGTGAAATAGAATTTCACAGGCTTATGCAATGTTATCTTCTATTTAATCTCTTTAATTCTCATTATAAATATATTTTTTTTAATTTCCTACATAGATCCCTGGTCTCTGTGTATAACCATGTCTATCTTAGAAAAGTGGTTTTGGAAGTTGGAATGTTATTTACAAAAAACCCCAAAACAATTAAGTCATCTTATCACCAGCTAGCAAGGAGGAAATAAGCATACCTTCTTTCTTTCTTGACAGATTATTGCTTTACACATGAGGTTATAATTTAAGACCATATTTTTTTCCAGGGCATATTAGCATTCCAATGAGAATTCCCATGTCAATCATAAACAATATTTATTTGGTAGTTAATAAAACTTGGCTTTGGTGTAGCCATTTTCCTACATAATTAAAGAATATACATTTCCCTAAACAGTGGAAAAGGGACATAAAAGATTATATGAGAGATGAGGAAAAACAAGTCAAAAAACCAAAGTTTGCTAGTTAAGTCTTTTGTTTTCATGGAGGCTTCCCTTCACTGTGGCAGCAAGGGTTTTGGCCTGAAAACAGAAGGAAAGAGGAGATGTGTATTTGATAGGGACCACTATGCAACTTGTTAAAAGAGAAGTCAAAAGAAAAGAAAAGAAACCAAACCAAAATAAACAAAGGGTGATAACACAGGACTGAAAAGAGAGGAATATGTGAGGGAGAGTCTTGGTGACAAGCAGCAGAGAGTTTGAAAATGAAGAAGATTGAAAGTTATTGTCCTCCTCAATTTTATTTTGAGCTTGGTTTTCCTTCCCACCCAGTTTGCAGACCTAGATAAAAACCTCTGATTTATGAAATAATTTTAACTCTTCAGCTACCTTGTCAGATATTGTCAGTATTTAACTGACAGCATTGTAGGCAGAGTTTCTGCAGCATCAGCAAGTACCTTGTTTATGCAGGGACAGTTAATATAAATTCATTAAACATGAAGGATTTCTTTCAAACAACTTGTTTTGCCATGATAATTAAAATTTTTGGGCTTAAAAGCCTGATTAAGAAAATATATATTATATATTGATGATGCCTGTGCTTTGTGTGAAATTCAAAGCCTCGGAGACTTGTTGAATAAACAGGAAAAAAAAAAAAACTAGGAACCTTCTGATCCATGACTGAAATATCAGTGTTGCTATTTCAGATGAATAACCAGGTCTTTGATAAAAAAAAATAAATTACTGAAATTCAAAATAAATAAAAATAGGGTTCAATGGCATCCTTAGCAAGGATGGAAAACTTTCCTGATATGATTGAAAAAACAAAATATCAATAATAAAAAAGTGACTTTATACAATGAAATTCAGTTTGAAAACATAGCAAAAGTAACACAGGGAGTAAATATAGTGGAATGACCAGAACAAACAGGATGTGGTTTGGAAAGATGCAAGAAATGAAGTAGATTCAGCTCTGAAGCTAAATAGTACAGATAGAAAGGACTTAGCATTCTTTGCCTCTTCCTGTATTCTAATATTAATTCCTGCCAGGAGAATTAGACACTGTGGTAGTGTAAGAGAAATGATCTGTTAGTCCAAAGCCAAAGTGGCATATCTGTTTTCAGCTGTACTCGGGTGTATACAATAACACGTTGCCATAAACAGTAATGTGCTGAAAGTGCTAAAGAGGTGTTTAGAGAGGTTTACAGGGTAAGTACATCCCCACAGAAAAACTGCAACTAGGCAGATAAATAGCAGACTGCAAAGGATAAAATTCATAACAGTCCCAAGAAAGAGAGCCCTGCATATGAAATAATCATATCATACTTTAGGATTAATCAAAATTTGGACTTACTAACTAGAAAAAGACTAGATTCATATAGAATACCCTCCATGGAGGGGAGGAAGTCTCAATGGACATTGGAACACAGCTGTGATATCCTGTCCCATTTCAAGTCCTTGAGAAGATTTTCCTAAATTCATTCTTAGTTGGGAAGGCAGGTTGTTCCTTGGTTCATTCATCAGCCGGAGAAACCCAAGAGGAATGCATTAATTGATTACAAAAGCAGGAAGGTGGTAATCTTTCCTTGTGTATAATCTAAAGAGAGTCAAAGGAAAAGGTGAATATTTTCTTATGGATGCTGTGATCACAGAATCACAGACTGGTTAATATTGGAAGGGACCATGCTGGATCAAAATTATGCAAAAAAGTTTCATTCAGAAAGTTCTTGAAGAGTTCTCAACTAGAGAAATTCATACCCCAGTTCTTCATGAAAAAATGAAAAAAATCAGTCTTCCATCCCTGTAAAATATCACAGTGTAGGGTCTTCTGAACGTAGGTCTTCTGCCTATACTCATTGCTGCATGCTCTGCAGCACTGGTGCCAGCTAGGCATGCCAAGAGGTTTTGCAATTAGTTTTTCTCAGCATGCTTGTGAGATTGGGCTCTGGACAAACCCAAGTGATGGTGTTTGTGTTCCCAAGTCACTGAGTGGGATGGAGCCCTGCTTTGCTGGGAAGGGCTGAGCACTTCCCTGTGCATGGGAAGCGGTGATAGAATCCCTTGTTTTGCTTTGCTCACGTGTGTTGCTTTTGCTTTCCCTATTAAACTGGCTTTATCTCAACCTTTGAGTTCTCTCACTTGTATTTTCCCAGTTCTCTCCCTCATCCCACCATGAGCAGTGAACTCACGGCTAGATGGAGCTGAGATGCCAGCTGGGGTTTAAGCAGGGCATTTATAATCTGGACACCACTGTAAATAAGCTGGTGAACAACAGGGACACCAGTTCAAAAACTGATCCACATGGCATTTTTCATAATTTAAATTTAACAGCTATGCCCATAATTCTGCTAGAATTATGCTACATTTATGCCTATTTTGTGTGAAAGGTAATATTACATATAAATCTTCTACAGAATTTAAAAGGGAAATAATTATGTGCTACCTGGTATACAAAGAAATTAAAAAATATTTTTAAGACTCTGAGTAGCTCTTATTATGGCCTAACACAATTTTCATGCCACTTTGCCCTAGAAATGAGATATGAAAGTCAGATTACTACTCAGTCTTTAAATCAGTGCTGACAGAAACCGTCCTGTTGGGTTATAAAACACTATGAACATGGCCTAAAGAAGGTCTGAAGTGGTAATGATTTAATTTAATTCAGTGGAACCAGCTGTTAAAATCATATTTTATTCCTAAACTCCCCTGGCTGCAGCTAGAATCAGTATTTCAGAGAGTCAGGAGCCTTAGGGAGCAGAAATTATCACCTTGGGATTAAATCCACAGGTCATTCCTTAGTGTATCTAATTTTTTTCTTGGTTTTATTTTGCCGATAATTTCACAGCTGCTCTGGATTTAGAAAACTTTTTATGACTCTGAAATGTCAAAATAAGAAAACATTCAACTTTGTTTTGTTTGTTTGAACACTGTCACCGGGGCTCATATGTACTGTGTGCAACCATTGACTATTGACATTGGCCTGGAACAATAAATGCACAAAATTAGATTTTGTTGATATATTTCAGGCAAGGAATGCTGAAGCACTAGCAACAGCACTTTTATGGTATATACCCTGGTGATATCACCAACCCAGTGGCAGAGCTGTAAAGGGGAATACTCTGAGTTTGAGGATTACAGCCTCTCTGATTATACGGGAAAACAGACGGAAACTTTCAGTTTTGAGAAAAAAGAATATTGGCGTTTGTGAACTAGTCCTACAGAGTGTTTTATAGAGACCTTCCCATATTTCTTTGTAGGAAATAACTAGATAACTGAAAAACATTCATAAACCAAAACCTTAGGGGTGTACAATGCCCAAGAAAAAACATTTATAAAAAAAAAGACTTGTAAAACAAGATATTTAAAATTCAAATTTAATTTCTAGGATGCATATTTGGCACCTGTGGCTTTACTTTCAATGAGAAAGAGATTTTTCTTGATTTCACTGCTCTGGAAAAAGAATACTTTCATTGAAACTTATTCACCAGTTTAAAACCTGAGGGCAGAAAAAGAATATTCTAGTTTTCAATGCATAAATCTTACACTTCTATCTTATTATTTGTTTAAATTCAATGAGTCGTGTGTGTGAAGAATGCAAGGTGATTTCCATATAGTAACTGATGGTAGAAAACAGACAATGAACTATCAGAGAAATTTGTTAGCAAACGTTTCATAATTATTAACTTTCCCCAGAATCTACTTAGCAGCTTCAATGGGATTGTCCTTTTGAAAAATAAACAACAGAAGCAACAAAAACCACCTTTCCTGAAAAAACCAAAACCAAACCTCCTGCTGTTTTGGGGAAAAAAACACTTCTAGGAAAAGCCTATGTACAAGAAGGCAAGTGTTTTTCAGGAACAAGCAAGCTAACATTTCTTTTCCTTAATACTCTTAAGATTTTATCCTATGCTTGGCCAGGTGTAAATCAAGAGCAAAGAAATATCTCTTGGGTTTTTCCTTCATTCCATATGTCAATCTTGTCCATCTGAAATTTCTACTTTTTAAAATACTCAGAAATACTGGCAAATATTTCCAAAATAACATGCCCTCTTACTCTTTCATCTGAAACAAAATTTGCTGCCTCTTCTTTTGTGTCTTCATCTTCCTTTTTCTCTTTTTTTTCCTCTGCTTTTATCTCTGCTTGTTGTCATCCTTGCCACTTTTCTCTGTTCTTTTTTATTTTCTCACGTTGACTTGGTTGTCCATTTAAAGTAAGAAATAGAGCTAACTAACTGCAGGTTCTGCTAACCCTAGCATAGCAGCCAGAAGACCAGTGAAAGCCAAAATTGTGTGAATGAAGATGGAAAGAAAAAGTTCAGGGAACAATAAACTAGAGCAAGCACTAAAAGGATGGCAATTTATAAAGAGGGAGGAGGGCTGCTTTTTATATTAAGCCTCTAACAGAAAACAGAGCGTGTTCTGTCTGGAGGAGATATCAGCAGGGAAGGAAAGGTTTTAAGAGTGTGTCTTGTCTCTTTTCCTGCACATACAACTGCATATAATTGCAGCTATATTCCTGATTCTCCTTAGGGGAGCATAGAAATACTGGAGACTGATACCAAAAAAGGCTGTATTATTACAAATTTTAGCAGCAACTTTACTGAAGTTGTCTGCAACACAAATATAAATTGTAGATGGAGACTGACTGGCTAATATCCAGTGCAATCTCAACACTGATACATTAAAAAACCCCAACTACTCAATTTCAGTTTATGTTCTATTTTTTCCCCTTATGCAGTTTCCAGCCACATTGAAGATAACTTTAAGTAAGGAACTGGAAAATGTATTGGGTAAATTTTAACTATTAAGTCATTAGTGCTTCTTTGTCATCCTGATATCAGTACTCCTGGGGGGGAGTGACTGTAATAGAATATTTAATGGATTATATGCTAGAATTATTTGTAGAGCATAGTACATTTCTGGAAATCCCAATTCATGCTCATCCCAAAAGACTGTTGGAAAAATGTTCCTAAATTATCTTGACATAATAAGAGAGTCCACACTAGTAACATAGGCAGTGAAGCCAGCCTGTTTGTGATTCACAGTATGGAAATTCAAGTATATAGAAAATAACTTGGATATTGCCTGAAGAATATTATATTCCCTATATAAATGTCATGTTTTGAATGCAGATATATTTCACATTTGCAAATCTAGAAGTTGCAAAAATTTTTAGTGAAGCTGGTCTGGTAGGGGATGCTTAGTTAATCTGTAATATTAGTTATTTAATTTTAGTTTTTTATTAACATGATGGAGTCTAGAGAGGGAGGGAAAAACATTCCCTGCTCTCAAATTCATCTTTATTCAATAATAGGACACTGAGAAGACATGTTATCTGGTTATCTTTTTTTTTTTGTGCCATAAGACCATTGGTAAATTGGCATTATTCGGTCCCAAAAGTTAGAGAAGGAAATATATTTTTTGTCACTCAAGCATTGAAAGAAACAATTTTTAAACATTACATTTCATAATAGTTCAAAATTCTTCATTATAATCACTTTTTTTTCTTGTAAATTTACTCAGATCATGCCCTAGAGCTGTAAGTAATGAGTTTCAAATAAACTATATCCACAAAAATTTTAATCACAGAAATACCTAAATTTGCCAAAAGTGGTAAGTAGTTAAAAAGCCTGCAGTTGAGCTTGAAAAATTCAGCTCTTCAGGGTTTCTATTTCTCTGGTAGATAGTAGCCTGAATTTTTGTGCACATTAAATGCTGTTTGTAGTTTTGTCTTCTGCCCTTCCTCATTAAAATTTTTGTTTGTTTTTTCTTTTGTCTTTTTTTTTGTTGTTGTGATTGTTTATTTTTTCTTCTGTTTTGTTTTACTTTGACCTTACTTTGAAATAAATAGTGAGAAAATAATTAGGAAAGGTACATTCATTCACTGGTCATGCATTCAGCACAGAAACTTCTCTTGTGCAAAAGTTAATTATTGTACAGTGAGAGTAGAAAACTGTGAGGAGGAGGAGGCTAATTGGCTACTATTAAGAAGTGAAAATGAGTAATAAGCAAACCAGTTCTTTGGGGAGAAGATGAAATATTTAATAATCTGCCCAGCATACACATTCCCTTCTCATTCCTCTTTTCATGAACTCCATACTGCATCTGTCTGAGCTCTTCCCAAAGGACTTCCTGCTGTCATGCTCTTCCACTGTGACCAGGATCTGGTGAGTTCACATTCTCAGGCAGGCTCATTACTGAAAAGTGTCATCTGCTTCCCAATCGATAATTGACAAAATCAAGGGTGAATTATAATCAAATTTCATTGTCCAGAATTTCTCAGGAACAAAAAAAAAGCACCCCAGGGTGGAAGCATTTTTTCTACCATGAAAGAAATGGGCTTAAGACACTTTTGGTCAATAGGAAATGAGTGAGTCTCGAATTATTTGTGTTCCATTTTGAGGTACTAGCTTGAAGAGTACCTACCATCCTGTTAAAAATACATCATAGACTTGTGTGTTTTTCCTAAACTGCTTTCCTTAATCTCAACTTCTGGAAATGAGAGAATTTAAAATTGTGATCATAGATATACTTAGAACTTTGTATAAGTCAATTCAACATAAAGACAAAAGTCATAATATTCCAAAGTTAGGAATTTCATATTTGAAAGAAGAAAAAGAGAAAATGCAGAATAAAAATGATAATGAAAATTTTACAGTTTTATAAAATTTTATGGACAAAAATATTAATACTTTCTTTTGTAACAGCTTCTAGAATACTTCAAAGAAAAAAATAGTAGAGATATTAGTACTGAGATAGATGAGCATAATATTTATAGTACTTTTTGAAGGAGGAAAAGGATAAAGACAACAATAATCTAAGAAATGAGCTAGGGATATGCCTTAATTTCAAACTACAGTGTCATTCATTTGTGTTTTGAAAATAAAAATTATTTTGCCATGCTGATAACAAATACAAAGCCAGGCCTTTGGGGAATAAATACAAAAAAAAATAATTAGAAATTTGCTTTGCTAAACCATTGAGAAGATAATGAGAACATGTGATGATAGGCTGAGACACCTGGGGTTGTTCAGCCTGGGCAGTCTCAGGACAATAAAAAGTAACACAGCCAGACACTCCACAATAGTGCCCAGTGGAAGGACAAAAGGTAGTGCGCACAAATCAAAAACCGCATATTCTACCTGAACAGTTTTTTACCCTGAGGATGGTCAAACAGTAATGCAGGTTTTTTGACTTTGATTTCACTTGGATACTTTTGAAAGCCAAGTGTTCATGGATGAAACGGAATTTACTGCACTTCCAGCAGAGCTTGGAGAAAAAAGGGGCAGAAGTAGGAGCAATAATTTAAGGAAATACCTCTCCACTGAAAAGGGAAAAAAATTATTTATTTATAATCCAAAACCAGTTTGGTAATTATCACCTGGCCAGCTTATCAACTATTCCTGTGTGCTTCATAATCTTCTCACTGCTTATGCTCATTAAAATTATTGGATTTTTATAGATGAGAGGATTCTACTTCTAAGTCTACTTATGTCAACATGTATGTAGAAAATTATGAAACTTCTGATCCTTGTATAGTTTTGCTTCCTGTGATTAAATTTTTGTATCTCAATTGCCTCATTTTATGTAAATTATCAGAATAATATAATGGGGTAATGTTTTCCATATGTGAATTACTGATCAATTAATGTTTATACACCTTAATATCTTTGGAAATATACATAACTGTTTAGAGTATTTATTATTAAGTAGTTTAATACCTTTTTCTGTATCTCAAAAAATACAGAAATGTAACTTACTTTGTAATGGCTTTCCTCTACCTCAGGAAAAGGCAGTTCAGAAATATAAACTAGAAGCAAAACTTGCCAAACAAGGCACTTAGCTTTATTTTCATGAAGAAATCAATAAAATTTAATGCCTCCACAATAGCAGTAGTAGAACCACATTTGTGTGTTAAGACTGCTTATTAAAATCTTCCACAAAAACCATCCAGGAAGAAAATTATTTTTATCTAAATGATGCTCCTTTTAGAGTGACTAAATATTTTTTCAATATGTAGTAAAGCAATGTGGGAGAAAAAGTGCATAGTAGTGGTTTAAAGCATGCAGACAGCGTGACTTTTACCAGCATTGGATCCAAATTAGGAATTCCAAGTGCTCAGCATTACTAAGGGATTAATATAAAACTAGAAAGGTTAATATAAACCTATCATAATTTACATTTCCTAGAAATATCTTGGTGCTTAAAAAAGGCATAACTGATTCAGCGGTACATCAGTCCCCTCTGTTTGAGTATGATAAAGAATGGTCACTCAGATGCAGAATGTAATCTAGAGGTCAGACCTAGGCTGGAGGAACAAGAATGTCAGGTGCTGCATGGAGATGCTGGTCCCAGTGTGGCACTCACCAGACTGAGGCATTCGCCTCTGCAGGAGGTTGGGCTTCCTCCCACTTCAGGCACTGCCATCCCCTCGCCTCCCACCTCACCAACCAGGTGGGCACCCAGGGGGCACCCAAGGTAAGTGCAATAGAGAGAAAAAGTGGCAATACTCCAAAGCTTTGTTCAGGTTTGGTTGCTTTTTTTGTATGTCACTTTTTCTTCCTGTTTTTTGCTCTGTCCTCTGTAAGCTGAGTGAGACCCTCTCTTCCTTCATTAAGACCACTGGATACACTTGCTCCCTGAATAAAATAAATCAGAAGGGACAGTTTTGTGCTAATTTGTATGTAAGCAGATTTTCTGAGATAATTGGCACGTAATGCAAACGCATGGTCTAACTGTTCATGTCCTTTTTGGCATGCCCTGTAGTCTGAGGAGAAACTGCATGTAACTGAAGTGAGTGAGACATCACTGCATGGGTAGTGGAGTGGAGGAAAGTAAACAAGAGATTGATCATGCCTGAGACAGTTCTTGAGGATCTAAGTATGAAATTTTAACTCTGTGTAACTGATGTTGTGCAAAAATCTGCAGTATTCCCTAAGGAACCCATTATTTCCATATGCACTTGTGACTGTTGTTTTACGTGTGCAGCTGTTTAGAGTTCTTAGTATGCCATTTGTCTGGGTGTGGGGCAACTAAATTGCTATCAAGTGATTTTTAGTTAAGCATCCAGTTCAGTCCCTAACAAATAGCATACTTTAATAAAGAAAATTATAACATAGGCTTGATGATCTGGTCCTGATATTTGATAGATTTCACAGCATTTACAAAAAAAGATATTACCTTCTAAGACTAGCAATATTTTTCTCTAAGTTTTTTTTATAGGAACAGTGTTGCTTTAATTTCACATAGGTTATGGTGCAGATAGAAAATTGACAAAAGTGTTCACATTGAAATAATAGACATTATTTGCCTTCAGACACAGTGAAGTTACTTTCCTTCCCCCCTCCACTTGTTAAAGTTGGCATTACCTCTTGCAACCATTACTTATTTTTATAAATTTTTTCCCTTAATCTAATGCACTTCAGATGTCTCCATAAATAATCACTTTCTGTGTCCTGCTGTATTTAAGAATTACTTCTTCCTGAATATTGTTTGAAAAATAAGTACAGTTTCTTCTTACCAGATACTCCCTCCCATGGCCTGTTTGGTACTGATCTTTCTGGTTTTATTTAGAGATAACTTTGAACTCACTTTTGAGCATCTCACTTATTTGTTTATTTATATACCATAACATTTTACCTTTTCCTTTTTGTTTTACTTCTTTTGGCAGATAAAGATTTTCTCCCAAAGTCAGAACGAGCTATCAGGTATGTTACAGCTACTTGTTTTACCATCTTTGCTAAAATTATGGGAAGCAAAATTAGGGTTTTTTGGTTGGTTTGTTTTGTTGGTTTTTTTGGGTTCTTTTGGTTGGTTGGTTGGTTGGTTGGTGCTTTGCTATGATTTACTGTGAAGAGGAAAACAAACTAATGTCTTAATGCACTAGTTGTACAGAATTTCACTTGCAAACCACCCTTTCAAATTTCCCTATGAACAAACAATTCAAATTGCACTCTTACATTTGTCTTTTTTTATGGGTTTTTTGGTCTTTGCCTGTTTGAGAGGTTTCTATGTTCAGGGCAACATTAGCATCAGTGAACTCGTATCTGTCATATTAAAAGAAATTTTCTGTGTATTTCTCATTTACTGAATATTGTACTGAAACACTGCAGAAATAAATACATAGATGCACAATTTACAGTCATAGTGGCTGTCTATTGATTCATTAAAGGTAATTTGTTTGAAAAACAAAAATTACTCATGATCCTGTACCCTACCTTTTCTATTTTTTCTCCTATGGCACTTACTAAAGTGAAAATTACCAACCAACCCCTTCGTTCTCAAAACCCATTCATTCTGTATTTCTTGAAATATGGTAAAAACATAACTATTTTTAAGTCAGAAATAAACACCAGAGTCTGATGCAGGAATAAATCCTTCTTCTGAATACACTATCCTTAAACAATGAGGAATGATCATCTTTTCAGACATGTATTTGTATTTTGCCTTCTATTTTAAATATTAGAAGACTTGCTATCTCTTTTTCTAGTGTGTTCAATTTCTAATGGCATAGAGCAATAGGGTTTATTTCCATTCTAATGTTGGCTGCTTTTTTTCTGTATATTTATAGAAGAGACCAAACGTTACTGCTATCCTTTCCTTACCTAAACATTTTAAAGTCCTGTCCCTTGATGCAATCCACTTTCTAAGAAGGTTCCAAATTACTTACTCTCTTGTGCTTTTGCAAATGATTTTTCTCCCTCTTTAGGGACAAAAAATGAGCTATCAAACTTCTCCAGATATTTTAAATTTAAAAATCTAGATGTCTCTACAGTGAATCCACAAAAAAATATTCTGTATTTTCTACCCAATTTTGTGGATTTGATCTTTGCTTTAATATCAGTGTTTGGTGCCTTGGGATGCTTTCATGCTTGCTTCTAATTAATCTGGTCAGTTTTCACTGACCAAATTTAAAGCTACTTCACTAGCTTTAAATTCCTTCAGTTCTTTAATTACAATTCTTCATTTGAGACTTGTCCTGGGGTGGTTTATTTCTGCATGTGAGCGAAAACATGACATTCAGTTTTGCACCCTGGAGTGCTTTCGACTGCAACTAATAGAACTTGTTCTAGGCCTTTAAGAGCACAATTGCCTTCACATATTAAGTGTACTAAGGACACACACACCCAAATTCACAGCTGGCAATTGAGAGGCCAAAACTGGATCTGCAGTTCAAGCATACAAAAAGGACATCTTAAAAAATGTCCATATTTTGTCTGTAGAAGCTTCATTGTGATCTGACTTTCATCATTACAGACACATCTAAAGCACTATCTAATCTAGGTTAGATAGTAAGGAAGACTATCTAGAAGTTTAGTGAAAAATCTGAGCTGTTTGAAGGCACTTGGGAGAGTCTTCTGTCAGACTGTGTGTGTATGCGTGATTAAATCTTTGCTTCAAAACCTGAGTAAAAGCAGCAATATTGCTACCCTTCCCTTTAACCCCCTGGGAAGGAGCACTTGGTGTGGAAGGAGAAAGATCAAAACATTCAGCAGAGGCTTCATAAGACTGGGGCAGGGACCTGAAAAGGAAAGATAAAAGTTGCAACTGAAAGGTGATGAAAGCATTGAGTATTAAACTGCAGCCAAAGACCTTTGTAAGAACATGTGACTCCCCTTGCAAAATTTCCTCCCTTTCCCTCTCACATAGGAAGATGTAAAGCAAGATGATACTGAACAGATGAGAGAAATGGCTTCAGCAGTCTTTTCTTGTGAATCCTGTTATCTCAGACTGGAGAGACAAACAGCAGCGATTTTGTTACCTTTCTTCTCCTTTCACATATTCAGTATTTGTGCTCTTTTGTATATTACATGTAACTTGAAAACAAACATATGTTTATAACTGGAGAATAACTATGACATCACAACTGTGCGGCAATACATGTAGCTGTGCTGTGAATTGTTCTCAGTATTATATTTATTAATTGATCAACTCAAAAATATTCCATTTCCATAATTCCTAAGACTTATCATTCAAGAAAACTCTTCCAAAAATGGCAGTGTGATCCTATTCCTCATAATAATAATTTCAATATGTTAACTGAGTTGTCAGTACCGACAATACCTTTCAGACCATTCCATCCCATGGGACTCTTTGGCAGTGCAGACACATAGAGCTCAGGAAAGGATTACATGAAATTAATGAAAAAGGGATTCCAGATCAGCCAACATTCCTTCAATGCCAGTATTCCCAGGAGGGACAGGGTAAGTTCCCATTGGTGGGTTTTGTGGTGGGTGAAGTTTTTGTTGTTGTTGTTGGGTTTTTTGGAGTCTTTTTTGTGTTCATTTTTAGTACATTAAACATGGACAGTAATGTATACTTGTGAACACTACCTGGAGGTGATGTGGCAAAACTGAAAAGAATATGAATCACTTTCTATATTGGTAAGATTGTTCTTTTTCTACAAAGAGAAATGCACATTATCAGTGAATGACAATATTATGTGTTCAGTTCTGCTATGGTCAAGTTACAAACATCAATGCAACAATTCCCACTTTTATGAAAGAGTAAGTAAATTGTGCTTAAATTCCTACATGGTGCCAAAAACATTATTATTGATGCAGAGATAAAAATAAGCCTTCCTTGAGTCCTTTAGCCATCTATTCTTCTGTATTTAGTTTGTTTATATGTTCTGTCTTTTCTTAAGGTATCATAGGATAATTTATTTTCTATAAAGAAAACAGAGTCAAGGGGGGAGGGAGAAGCAATGAGTCCATCTAAAACTCAAAGCAGAACTATCCAAATTGTGAGATTATAATCTGCACTACTGAAAGGACAAAGTGCTTCTAATGACTTAATTACCAGAGTAATCAGGACCCATGGCTTATGAATTGGAGAATGATTTTTTACTAAGCAGTTGTTTTATCTATGTCTTATTTTAATAAATGATTTGGTATTGTATCCCATAATATTAGATGATTTCATATAGTTGATTTTAAAACTATGAATGTAACAATTGTACATTTTATTAGCGTCATGCTTATAGTTACAGCTTGGGTGAGACAAGTGTCTACCTTATCAGAGAGGCTAAAGGCTAGGCAGCTGGGTGGAAGAGTGAGCTTTGACATTCAGTATTTCATAACCTGTTAATTAAAAGATAATGACAAAAGTAGGAGAAGATATTCACATTAAATGTTATCTTTAATAATAGGAAGGAAATAAGACAAATGAAGGCAGAAACTTACTATCCTTTTTGGAAGACATAATCAGCTAACTGTGGTTCAGAGTCTATCAACACTAAGAAGAGTAATCGATTCATTGCTGTCAATTTTTGGGGCTGTTTGGCGGGATTTTGGTGGTTCTGATTTGGCTTTTTTTTTGTTGTAGGGTTTTGTTTGGTTTGCTTTTTAATGGCACAAGCTTTTTGGACAGTATTTGACATGATTTTTTGTTGATGACAAACAATTGGTTATATAAGATAGATTTTACCATGACACTACTTTCAAAACATTTAAGACTGTGTTTTGAGCAAGAATCTTTCAGTATAAAATGTTTGCATCATCCATGTTCAGTTGGGAAATTTACCTAATTCACATGCTTGCACTCTTTAATGGGAAAGATTACATGAAATATGCTACATTGCTAAATTAACATCTGGTCTTAAATAGTTTGCTTGGAGCTGAAATAGCTCTTGTGGTCTATAAAAGATGTCAAACACATGTTAAAAAAGAAGACTACTCTGGCCACAATAAAAATGTGTAAAGCTTTTATCTTTCCTTAAAAAAGGTCACATAAATTGTCTTGAACATAGTGACTGTATGAGACTTACATCCTCAGCTGCCTGAAGAAAAAGAAGTCATGCATGCTACTGTATCAGAATCTTTTCATAATTTCTGAGCTCTCACAGAGATAGGAAGGCAAGCACAGTAGCAGAATGTTGAGCTACTCCCTTAATATGGAAGCAAGTTTCCCTTTAAATGGAAGCAGTTTCCCCAGTTCAAGCCCTGCACTCTGGTTGGTGTTCTTTTGCTCTTCATAAAGGACATTTCCTTTTTTAAGCTTCTTGTCAGCCATCCTGATCATCCCTGCAAGAACCACTTTAAACTGACTTTGCCCTCTAAAGCACAGTTTCTGAGAGGAAATTGAAAAACTTTATAGCAGATTGCTTTAACTTATTTGGTACATGTAAGTTATTTTATACTAAGAAACTTGTTGATACATTTTTCTCATGACTCTTTATGGTGTTTATTTTTCTAGGAATTGATGGGTTTTTTTTATGTCTTAGGCATGTACATATGGTCAGTATGAAAACATGTTTTAAGAGTATGCCACTATCTGATTTTGGAAAGCTCCTTCAATACTAAAACACTGAAAGCCACTATTAGCATGACTTTTATTTCTTGTTCACAGTAGGAAGAAAAAAATCTAATAATCTTGATAACAAAACTTTGGAAAGAGAAAATATCTGCCTCAAGAGAGGCGAAAATCAAAGTTTATGAAATTTAAAAAACCCATGAACATGCTACAGCAATTTTAGATCTTACCAATAAACAGCAATGAATATACATTTAACTTTGGAAAGTTCCAGAGAAATTCTAGATTACAGAGGAAACGTTGTTAACTCCGTTCTCCAAGCAGAATTTTGCACTTAGTGAAATATGGAGGAAAAATCCCTTTGATAGGTTTGACACTTATTTGATTATGGTCAAGTTTTTTAGACTTGATTGCATAAAAACATTTTCTAATATTGTGATATTTGACATATATGTTTGTAAAGAAATAGACTGTGGAAAAAACATAATGGGCAAGCAAAATATTACAAAAAATATATAATACTTTAAATACTTGTGGCAAAAAGAAGGAAAAGAAAGCATTTTTAAAATTTTCATAATCTGAGCCAAAAACCCTTATACATTTCATATGTGGTGAAAAGGAGAAAGCAAGAAGATAGGAGACAACACCACAAAATTACTTTTCTGTATTGACTTCCTATGGTTAAATATGTGGAAGAGGAATTTAAATTAGGGAGAGGGGAAATATTTATTTAACTATCTGGTTATTGCACAGAAACTTTATTGTTCTTTTATAGAAGTTCCCCCTCATCAGAGTTGGCTTCATCATCCATTTCAGATACCTGTCTTGAAAGTTATATTTAAAACACCGAAATTATTCTGGCTGACCATTGCTTATATTTTCAACTTTGCTGAACAGTCTCACACCCACCTCCACACATTTCACATAGAAAAGAGTCCTTTCCACATAGATATGTACCTTGTGTCCTCTTATCCCCTAAGACAGACTTACTTTTAACTATTTATGAGGGAAATGTTAGTGCTTAAACTGTGGCTTGAGACTTCTTTCCATGTGAAGCTATTTGAGTCTCTATGTATGAGGTTAGATAATTAAAAAAAAACCAAAAAACTTTTAAATTTTCTCTGTCATATATTATTAAGATCTGTGTTAAAGTTTGGGAATTAAATACTAATTATTTCAAGGCTTTCCTTCATTCCTGCATTTGCAACACTCTCAGTGCTATTTAGACAACTAGCCATCGCTCCTAACAGCAATGACATCCCATTCCCTTTTAATCAGTAAAGGAATATATTAATTGGCTTCAGTTTTCCCATGTACTCAGTTACTGTACTCCATAATCTATAGTCTACTGTCTCACCTGGAATTCAGTTCTGAAAAGAACTTCAGCAGAGTATACCTCCCCACATCACAAGAAACTGTGTTTTTTATTGTCAAGGCTTGCTCAGCTATTTAAATGTAATAATGTTTTTTCCTTCTCAGTGGATAGCTGTAACATTTTACAGAAGAAAAATTTCTCATTATAAAAGGTAAAAACTAGTTAATTGATTTTGATCAAGAACAATTTTTATTGTGAAAATTTTTGATGCAGTTTTCAGGAAAATTTCCAGAAAAAACCCAAAGTACTCACAAAAATATCAGTAAACAAAAAATGTGAAGTTCTTGAATCTAGGAACTCTTTTTTAACTAATTCTATAAAATGTAAAAAACTTTCTTCTTTTTCTAGCAAAATGAGTCAGCTTTGACTGAGCCTCTTTTTATTGTTGAAAATATGAGCAAAACTAGTATGAATGAAATAATAAAAAAGTCTCTCTAATTTCAGAGATATAATAAATTTTACTTTATTTAATGTTGCTAAGGAAAAAAAACTATTCAAAACTATCCTATCAGATTTTCTGTCTAATGCACACCAAGCCCATAATTGCCCAGTAATCTCTGATTGAAAATTTATTATATGAGACTCAGAGTTGTTTTTCATTTTTTAGGTCAAAATTGTAAGTCTAAAACTCATAGAAATCAGCCTTTAACTTACAAAGAAAACTGTTGCATTATGTCAGACTTTGAGAGAAAGATAAATATGGAACCTTGTGATGTCATTGTCACTGATTCACTTTTCAAAGTACAGCAGTGAACTCACGGTTCATGTCAAAAGAACAAGAGGATGCTTATCACTTTTCAGGTAGTCTAAGAACTGAAATAGATTCCTTCTGTTGTCAGACATATAATATTGTCTTCTGAAAGAAAATTCACTATACATTAATTGACAGGAAAATCTTCTTCTCCTTCTCCATCTTCTCCTCCTTCTCCTTCTCCTCCTTCTCCTTCTTCTCCTCCTTCTCTTCTCCTTCTCCTTCTCCTTTTCCTTCTCTTTCTCTTCTTCTCCTTCTCCTTCTCCTTCTCCTTCTCCTTCTCCTTCTCCTTCTCCTTCTCCTTCTCCTTCTCCTTCTCCTTCTCCTTCTCCTTCTCCTTCTCCTTCTCCTTCTCCTTCTCCTTCTCCTTCTCCTTCTCCTTCTCCTTCTCCTTCTCCTTCTCCTTCTCCTTCTCCTTCTCCTTCTCCTCCTTCTCCTTCTTTCTCCGTCTTCTCCTTTTTCTTCTCCTCCTCTTCTTCCTCTTCTTGCCTTTTTTTTTCTTCTCCTGGAAAAGATAAATTAAAATCCAAGAGAAAATCACATGTTGTCAAATTGGTGTATTTGTCTTTTTTATCCCATTGGTCTTCTTTTTCCTATGTCCATTATATGTCAGATGGTTTTGACATGCTTCTGCATAAAAATAAACCATTAATTTCCCCAATTCTAATGATTTGAATAACATTTTTGCTTGGTGACAGCCTACCAATTGCTCTTTGAAATATTTTTTTGCTCTCTATAAACAAGGATTTATGTTAGAATTTGATGTCTATCATTCCTTCTTTCATCAGCTTAGTACCAATAACAAAAGATTTTTGTTGTTGTTTGAAGAAACATCATGGAAGACTTGAAAAAGATGACATATATAAAAAGGAATGCAATGAAATATTTTGGTAATCAACCTATTACATCTACTGTCAGAGTGATTATTTCTGTGTTTTTCCTAAACTGTGTAACAGGCATATCAGAGATACTGCTTCCAGCTGCCAATATTTGCAGCCCAGAAGTGCCTCAGACACAGCTGTTTTGAACTGCGCTTCTTTGGACAGCGGCAGACACAGATGGCAGGTGGGCAAGTATGGCACCAGCAGACTATGTGCAAGCATGAACAAGGACAGGACACGTAGAATCAGCGTTGTGAGAGGTTTATTTCACATCAGTCTCAATACATTGTTATTACAGTGGAGACAGAAGATGTAGCCAGCTCGCTGATTCAAAGAGCATGCCAAAGAGGTCCAGTATGACAGTATAGCATAAGACAGTTTCAGTCTAAGATTCATCCAACCACACAGAGCAAAAGCATATTGACAGTGGTTCTGTCCAATCACCTAAAGAACACATAGCTGAGGTTAAAACAATAGCGTTCTATTTTCCAACACAATGGCTCGGTTATAAGAGACACAGTACAGAGCTCTATTCATGATTAACCTTCTAATGTATACTAATATATATACTTTTTGCAACTTAGAAAGCTAAACTACAGAGGCTTATTGTCCTAGCTTTCATGATTTTGCTATGGCCTAGAAAACTTTTACTGCTGTCTAAGCACTGTTCCCAGATCTGCTGTCTGAAGCCTGTCTTTGTCACCCTTTTCTAAAATCCTCTGGCTTTAAGGATTCCTATAGGCAAGCACCTGCTTATTTTAACTTTTCAGTTAAACAGGCCAATCTGTACCATTTTTGAAATATATTGGTTTAATCCCAAAGTTTTGGTTGGTAAGAAGCCCTGAACTTAAATAAAAATACACTTTATTGCCATAACTTTCTTATTCAAAGTTCTGAATATTTTGCTTCCCCTCCATCCTGCCCATTGCTTTAGTTTCTAGGACAGTCTATTTTAAGTCTATTATGACCCATCGTACTAGGTAGGCAGTAGTATTTTTGCTAGACATTCTAGCAAACTGCTAATTTTTCTTAGAAAATATCATTACATTTAAAATTTTACTTTTCTTGAAGCCTTTGTCCGAAGTGTTAGGAATAAGCAGTTCAGTTCCTCAAAGTCAACATCTTTTAAAGATGGTTTTTGTTTTTATTTGAGTTCATTTTTTGCATTATTTTTATAGGCGTGTTGTGTGACTAAAACCTATGTTAAGTGTGTGAATATTTTACCTGGACAACTTAACATTTTTGTTAAAAAATTAAAGTCTTCACTGTAATTTCTCTCAGGAAGTAAGTTGATGTTAGATTTAGGAATACTTAATTAAATTTCGTCATGAGGTGTGAAATGCTTCTTTGAATCTGATTTTATCAGCTCAGGGACAATGATTTTGATGTACATTTGCATTACTTTTTTTAAAGTTGTACTAAGAAATGCATTTTTCTCACTCCTGTATACTTGCCTTGAGGAGCATATAATAACTAGTATGTGAGCTCATTGCCTGCCATTGATAGGATAAAATGGATTTTTTCCTGTATGCAAGCTGGTTCTATACATTTTCTTCACTGAATATGTGAAATAAAATAGTTTGGATAAACATCTGTACATGCACCTGCTTTATGTGTATGCAAGGGCAAGTTCAATTTCTAGAATCTACAGAGGTCAAGACACAGCCAATTACATGGCTCCATGTCAAAAGGCAGAAATGACTAAAGGTCTTCCTTTGACCAACTGTATTCTAATTTTTTTCTATAGATTTTCCATGAATTTTGTTGTGGTTTTGGGCATAGTCTGTTTCTTTTTCCTTGAAACAGGACACAAACATTTCAACCAGATATTTTTTTGTATACTATCACAGTAGATTTTGCTAAAAAATTACTTTAATAACAGTATCTGGCCTGGCCTACCACATAAATAATTTTGTAGCATGTCGAGAAACATTCAAAATGCTTTTAGCAAGTGTAATTTAAATGTTAGTACTAAGTAGCTTACATGGTTAGCTGTGAAATGACCTGGTGAGGCTGAAAAACCTACTCTAGGAATGTATGCAAGGGTGCAGGTATAGGCTGGAATAATTTTTGTCAGAGCGGCTGGTATGGAGCTGTGTTTTAGATTTGTGCTGAGCTCAGGGTTGATAATACAGAGACGCTTTTGTTATTGCTGAGCAGGGATTGCACAGAGTCAGGACCTTTTCTGCTTTTTGTATTGCCATGGTGGGAAGGACACTGGCTGTGCATAAGAGGTGGGGGTGGGACACAGCTGGGTGACCCACACTGACCAAAAGGATATTCCAAACCATATGGCATCATGCTCAGTATATAAAGTGGGGGAAGAAGGAGGAAGGGTGGATGTTTGGAGTGATGGAATTTGTCTTCCTGAGTCACAGTTGCACATGATGAGGTATGCTCTTCTGGAGGTGGCTAAACATTTTCCCACCCATGGGAAGCAGTGAATCAGATCCTTGTTTTCTTTTCCTTGTAGGCACAGCTTTTGCTTTCCTTAACAAGCTGTCTTTATCTCAACCCAGAGTTTTCCAGCTTTTACCCTTTGATTCTCCCCACATAATGCTGGTTGGGTGAGTGAGCAAGCAGCTGTGCTGGGCTTCGTTGCTGGCTGAGGTCAAACCACAACAGTAAGATATTTTAGAAAGAGGAACTCTGACTATTTTATTGAAAGGCCTTTACATTGAAAATATTCAAACTGAATGTTTTCAGTCTTAGCAACAACTGACTATAGAAAAGGGGCAGGAAAAAAAGGACAGTATGAACAGATGGTAATGCAATATAAACTGCTTGTAAACTGTTCTGGGAGACTCAGTCTGAATCTGTTCTATTGATGGTCACAGACCACAAATCTGTAGAAGGAAAGAAATAAATTGTAAAACAATGAGCAGTACTATAAGAACGAAATACTGATAATGCATGCGAGAGATTTTTTGCTTTGCTAGGATTAATGTTTTATATGAAATACACCACAGAGAGAGACAAATCCCAGTAAATTTAATTCAGCAGGAAGAAACTTGTCTCAATAGTTGAAGCAAAGTAATGCAAGGAATTATATCTTGAAGCAGAGCTTGTACCACACATATGCAAAAAAGGGGAAACAAAACCTCAAACAATTCCTTCCTCAAACAGCTGCCAATCTTTGAGAGCAAACCAGGTTTTCTCTTCTAAGTTTCTTTGTTCTGAATATTTTTATGGTGCCTTTTCTTCTCATGAAGAGACATTAATGACAAATAAATAATTGTATAATGTCTCACATATTTTTTAATTAGATAGATGCTGTGCACCTACACTTCTTTCTAATTTGATCACAGAAACTGATTTATCTTCAAGCAAAAAAGATATTTAAAAACATTTCTAGTCCAGACATTTTCTCATTTAGATCAATTTATTTGTCAGTTAATATGTGGTGTGTAGTCATCTTCCAGCTATCCATGGACAGTTTTACTTGAACTGTTTCAAAATCCTATTTAAAATGCAGTTTATCTTTCATTTATCATTTGTGAGTAAATTCATAGCATTCAAAAAAGAAAAAAAAGGAAGTATATTACATTTTCACTATATCGTAGCTCTTCCAATTGTTTCTTAATTAAGAGCACTGGACATGAATTATATATCTAATATCTTAATAAGATTAGTTTCCAGTTTATTGTGAGATTTACTTTATTTATGAGAACACTCAGGAGAACCTTATATAACACATAATGTATGATAGGAATTGCAAGAAAAGCCTAAAAAGAAGGAAGGTCCTTACTGGATATAGAAAACATGTATGAGGTTGTCTTTTGGGAAATGTATAAACTGTAGTGGACTGTAAGAGATTCATACATTTCTTTCCTCAATATGGAACACTTTATCACTCTCTCTTACCAGTGAAATAGCTGACTCACACTGGTTTAAGATAAGAGAAAGATAATTCTCCTGGGAAAAGAAAAGTCTTTTAAAAAGATTCAGGAAATTTGACATCTTCTCATCTCTGCAACATTCTGTTGGATTTCAATTTAGTTTTTCAGCACTAACAACTCTGAGAAAATTGAGGTTTCATTTAAAGAAAGAAAGTAACTCTGCAGTGATATTTGCAAATAATTGCATTTAACGGTGATAATAGGCTGATAAAAGAGCTGCTGTACATATAGGACAGCTTGCAAGTGTTGCTTCTTGAATGCTGATCTTCACAGCCAGGTAATCTACCTCTGTTTTAGAACCGGTCTGTGCACATCCACAACGTCACTGATGTATCATCAAACAAAGAGATCCTGAAGAGCAAACAAAAGTTCCTCACTTAACTCTATGTGATTAAGGTTACCAAATATCCAATTATCTGCCTTGACATGTGTCCTTTTCTATCCAGACCTCCTCTTGGGATGTATGGTATACTGCACATGTACAGAGCAGTGTATAGATATATATATTCAAAGTTTATACTTTCCAGATACACTAGCTGCATTACCCACACTTTGGCACCAACTGGATTCAAAATCTGTGGTCTTGTATGCTTATTTCTGTCCTGTCAGCCTAAGAGGAAAAGACAAAAGCTCAGTACATCAGGCAGTATTGGAAGATGAGTAATGTGAGTTGATGAGTAATTGATAATTACTCATCAACTCACATTATAAGAATTCACACTTAAATCATGAGACAGGTGAGAAAATTGACACAAGTTTTTTTTTTTGTCCAAGTCTCTTTGAGTGTGTAAACCCTTCTCATCCTGTCCAGTATTTTACATCTTGATAAAAACATATAAGAGAGAGATATGCATCATTCAGATTAAAAAAACACATTGAAATATTAGTGAATGTAGAGTGGCAGATGTCTGTATAACGCTTGTATTTCCGGCTAATATCTGCACATCAGGAAGAAGAATGCTCTTTCTGGTGGCTTTGGTAAAAATAGGTGGGGAATCAGGCAACTTGTCAGCATTCCTTCATAAGCAAATAAATATTCTCACATTGAGCTAAACGGAGGAGAGGATATGAAGGTAATTACTTATCAGCAGGCGACCACTAAAACATTTAGGCTCTCCTTTGCCATATAATACATTGCAATGTCCTGCAGAGCAAAAAAAAATCATTCACATTTTCAGTGAAAGGCTTAGCAACCTTCAGCTGAAGCAAGCTGCACAGATTTGCTAACTCTTCCAGTTTCAAATTGAAAGGTCAAACAAGTAATGAAACTAATAAACAAGAAAAGCTTACCTACTGAATATTAAAAGAGGGCCTTGCTGCTCATTCAAGTTTCCTTCCAAAATAATCTTCCTACGCTAAGAATTTTTTTAACAGATTCAAACCTGTAAGACAGCTTTTTTCATCTGTGTCCTCAAACCTCGATTGCTTGGAGATCTCAAGATCCATGTGGGAAATTTGAGTCTGGCTCTACAAAGTTCTTTTTAAATTTAAGTTGAACCCTTGTCATGGACTAGGAAAAAAAAAAACCGAAAACTCTTGTCACTCACTAGTTGGTCAGGACTTATGACACAAAAGTTTCTGGTCATGGAAGAATGGGTGTGAAGGGCTGTCAGTTCTCTAGTTCAACCTGCTGCTCAAAGCAGAATCAGCTATGGGGTAGGACTTTAGTGTTTAGGGTTCAACTTAGCAGATCTTGGAAAGCTCCAAAGATACAGACCACACAGATTCTCTGGGCCACTTTATCAATTGTTGTGGAAGAGGTTCCTGTGGGGAAAAAGTTTCTCCTTATATCCACATGGAACTTTTCTTTGTTTAATTTATGCCAATTGTCCTTCATCCTCCCCATGAACTTTTCATACATCTTGTGAAGAGCCTGGCTTCCTCTCCTCCATAATCTCCTTGTATGACTGCAGACTGCAGGAATGTGCCTCCAAAGCTATCCTTGCTCCAGCCTGAATTTTCAGTCTTTCTTCACTGGGCAAGTTCTCCAGTCTCCATTATTTTTCTGTCAGTCTGCTAAACTCTGGTTTATGAATGTGTTTCTTGTTTTGGGGTGCCCCAAACTGAGCAGACTTTTGCAGACATGGTCTAACAAGTACTAAATAGAGGGTGATACTCACTTACAATCTGGTTGCCATGCTCCTGTTCATTCAGCATGCAATGTTTTTGGCTGCTTTTGCTGCCAGGTTATACATCTGGCTCAGGCTTATTTTGCTGTCTACCAGGCCTCAAAGCCTTTCCCAAAGAACTGATGCCAGCATGTCTGTCCCCAGACTGTGTTTTTGCCAAGGCTCCCCTGTCCTGAGGACAGGAGTTGTTTCTCTCTGTTGAATTTCATAAGTCTCCTAACACAATACTCCTAGGTCCCTCTGGATGTTGTCCCCATCCTTAAATGTGATACTCCATCCCAAAAGTGGTGTCATCTTAAGCAATGAGCTGAAGGAGATTTCAGAGTGTATACTCTCATCAGGGTTAAAGACCTTGAACAGCTCATGCCCCTTGACAGATCTCTTAAGTACTTCATTTGTTGCACAGTCTCCAGGTAGAACATGACCTATTAACCATGAACTTTTGACCTCAACTGCCCAGTCAGTTTATTATCTTTCTGGTTATCTATTACCTGAACTGTACTTTTGAAATTAGAATACTGTGAAAAGCAGTCATGAAAGTCCTGCTAAAATTCACATAAATTATATCCACTTCTCTCTTCTTTTCCCCAAATCAGAGAGGTCAACCAAGCAGGTCAGACAAAATTTATCTCTTATCAGTTCATGCTGATTCACTTTCTTCTCCTTTATGTGTCCAGGGGGAACAAGTACACTCTCAGCAAGTTTATGAATGACAGCAAACTGAGTGGACACACAAGAAGGATGGGGTGCCAATCAGATGGGAACCTCATGAGGTTCACCAAGGTCAGATGTACAGTGCTGCACCTGGGATGGTGCAATCCCCATTTAATGTGAGCTGCAAAGGTACATTCACAGCTCAGGAAGCCAACAATGTCCTGGGTGGCATCAAAAGAAATGTGACCACCAGGTCAAGGGAAATAATCCTCTCCCTCTACATTGCTCTATTAGGAATCCACCTGGAGTATTGTACTTATCTCTGGGGTCCCAGTACAAAAAATCCATTTACCCAGTGGAGTGGATCTGAAGGGGCACAAAAATTATCAGAGGGATGGAATATCCATACTGTGGTGAAATATACGGAAGAAACCTTTCGCAATGAGGGTGTTAAAACATTGAAATAGGTTGCCTAGAGGGGTGGTGGTATACCTGGAAAAATTCAAGATCAGGTTGGATGGGGCTCTGAGGAACTTGATCTAGCTCAAAATTTCCTTGCTAATTACAGAAGTAATTGGACAAGTAAATATTCAAAGCTTACTTCCAACCCAAATCTGTGTGTGACTCTATCTCACACTTTTTTAAACGTGAACTACTCTTGCAACAAAATATGGCAGAAAGAAATCATATAATAGCCTTTTCTTTTCCAGAGAAATTATATGTCCATGTAGCAAGAGCTATTTAATTGATCAAAGTAACTATCTAACTGTTGGGCTTTTTAAAATCAAGTAATGCCTCTCTGCTTTCAGAGCTCTCTGTCCCACATAAAGTCACAATTCTGAACACTGGGATTTCAAGAACCAAATTGTAGTACAAATCCTTTTCTGAATTCTACTCTCCTAGAATTTACGTGTGACTGAGTTTCAAGTTTATTTTTATTGTTACCATGATAGGTAGAGAACAAAGAAGGACAGAGTGACTGGTTGGAACTGAGCTGCCTGTTTAAGGTTTTGATATGGGATGATGAGGAAAGTCCATGAACTGTAGAGAAAGTAGTGCTGCTCTCTGATCAAAGAAAGCAAAGTTTATGGGTGCCTTGAACACTGTGTTTCATTTCAGCACTGCCTATATTAAGAGCAATACCCTTGATAATCGCTGGCTAGGAGTTTCATTTTCATGGTTAGTGATACCTAAGTGAAAGTCTACTGTTACTGGATATTTTTTATGAAGGTGAACAAATTTTGACTTTTTGTTAAGCTGCATTTTTTCCTTTTTCTGGGAGATTTTTACTTCCTGGTCTCAACAGCCTTGTAAGGTAAAATTAAACTATGACACAGGCTTACTTTAATTCTCTTCACCTGTCATAGAGAGTTTTACACCCATATTCAGTGTAGTAATTGCTTCTTAGCAAATGTTCCTACAGCTTCTAAGACAACAGAATACTTGACTTCACTTAAAGCCATTAGGGCTGCCATGAAGCAAATAATTGCAGCTTTGCACTACCCCTAAAACCTAATATTGAAATTAAACAGGCAATAAAAATTTGAAAAATACTAATGTAAATAACCTATATATAAGGTTTAAATAAGGACATTTATATTTGAATTAAAATCAAATCAATAGTAGTCATTCAGTAGCTACATAAAGCCTTCCTTTTCATGTTAGAATTGTATACTGACTTTAATGCAGCTTTAGATGAAGTCTTTTCAGGATATGGTTTACTATGAACTTGATGATTTGATGCAAGTGCATAAAACATCTACCTGTAAATAGTAAATAATACTGTTTGAAAATTTTGGAATACTCTATCTTTTTGGCAAATATCTCATTTTCATTCATAGAAATATTGCACTTTTTTTTTTAAATTTTCTTGACATATGACTGCTTCTGAAAAGTTTCATAAGAACTGAAATATTTCACATGCATGATATAATAGGCAGCAGTATAGGAAAGTTTTTCATAAAGATTTATAGTATTTTAATGGAGTGGTTTATTTGTCCATTTTTGATATTTAAATTTTTTTGCTGAAAACCTAATGTTGCATTAGACTATTCTATTATTCCATTGTACCCTTCTGTGTGTTTTAATTCTGTTAATATAACATTGTTTACTCTCAGCTTTTGTTTGTGCTTTGAGATAAGTATGCTGCCCATAGCAGAGATATGAATATGCACAGGACAATTCTCAAAACAGAGAAATTTTTTAGGATGAGCGTAATGAGACACTGTAACAGATTGCCCAGAAAAGTTGTGGATGTCCCTTTATTGAAAGTGTTTGAATTGAGGTTGGATGGGGTTTTGAGCAACCTGATCTAGTGAAAGATAGCAAAGGGGTTGGACTGAATGGTATCTGAAGGTCTCCTTCAACCCAAACTGTTCTGATTTTATGCTCCTGTATATGTTCCCAAGAAGACATGCCCTGGATGTCCATAAATTCTATCAAACCTCACTGCAAATTTGGCCACGGTCACAGTGTTCACAGTTATATTTAGTACTATCCAAGTATTCTCCCTGCCATGTCCTTTGTAAGCATACCAGCTCACATTTATTCACTGCAAGAATATTGTGTTACAGGTAAATGTTATCTGAAAATCTGGTGTCTTACGCTACACCCAAGAGATGAAGTTCCACAAAATTTGCCTAGTTATCCCTTCTTCTACAGAGCTGCTTTTCAAAAGCCACTGAAAGAGGAAATATTTCATTACTTTAACATATCACTTCTTTACAGTAAATTTGGAATGAGTTGAAAACCTTTACATTTCCCTTTATTACCTTATCCCTTGCATTTAAATTTAAACTTGTTTACCTTGTAATTAAGAGTAAGTTAGAAATCTATAAGACTTTGCAGGAAAAAAAAAAGGGTGAATTTTCTTCCAGTGTTTCTGAGTACATACAAGCAAATGAGTTCAGATCTTTGGGCACGATTTTAAACAAATTCTAAAAGTAGGGAAATGTAGAAATGCCATTTGTAGTTTGCACACATCATGGTGTTCAAGTTTAATCTGATTTCTTATAATTAATTCAATTTCCAAGGTGTCTTGAAGGTAAAATTGTAAGGAAAGGAAGGAAGGAAGAAATTCCAAGAGAAAACTTTTTCTTTTCAAGTTACTTTGCAACCAGTTCACTTGAATACTGAAGGCTTAAAAAAGACAACATAAAACCGATAATGATAGCAAAGGTATTGAAAAGAAACCTTGTAGTAAAGGCCTGTCTTGAGGACTCTGAACCCAAAAAAAGTATTTATAGTGGGAATTCTGGAAAGATGGATGGTTAATGGATAGTTGCTATAAATGAAATATAACAATTGTACTAGTTGTACCTGTATTGAAGGGACATAAAAAAATCTTTTCAGAAAACAAAAAGAGCTCAACCAAAAAAAAATTCTGCAAAGAATTTGTACCTTCTCTCATTTTCAAGTTTCTATTACTTCATTGCAATAATTGATTAGAACCTAAATTAATCACTTTTATAACTTTAATAATGAAAAAATAAGCTCAAAGAAACCACATATGACATACATTTCATTTTTCTTTGCATTAGGAAATGTTTCCTCTTTCTGATAAAGCTGAAGACGGTTATAGCAAATTATATAAAGGAAGTTACGGAAAGGGCTAACTTTCTCCTCTGCTTGAAATGACTTCAGATGGGCAAAATGCAATTTCATACTTCTGTAATAAAACAATCTCAGAGGGCAAAGGACTTAACAAAGTGGGTAAATATTTGTTTGACACTTAATGAATTACTCTGCAGACACAGAAAAATATACAGCCCCTTTTATGAACTGTGGTTAATCAGGACAAAGGAGCCTCGTTTCTACAATACATAGATTCTGTGATAAGAAGCATGATGTATAAATCATGTTGCACTTTTTTTCCTTTTTTTTTTCCCTTAGGTTTTGGGGATTTTAGTTTGTTTTTTTTTTTTTTTTTAGGATGCTTATTGACAGAAAACTCTCACACTAAAGTAATACTTTGAAACTACTTGAAAGTATTAAGAGGAGAATTATTGGTGTCATGTATATGAGAAAAAGTATACACCATATATTCAAGTATTCATTCCTTTAAATTAAACTGGGAAGATTATATTCTTTCACCAATAAATGTGGCAAGAAAGAAATACTTCATAAGAAATGTTCATTTTCTAGTTTCCCTTTAAACTGATCTATGCTTGGAAAATTTTCTGGTCTAGGATCAGAACCAAAATAAAACAAAATAGACTGGAGTCATCTTAAAAATTTGGGATTTAATTTATCTTCTGTCAAATCTAAGCATGAAAAACATGGTTCTTCTCAGACTATAAAATAATTTTTGTCCTCCAAAAATGATGCTAAGGACACAACTGGAAAAATTGTTTAGACCATACCAAATTCTGCTGAATTATCTGAACAAAGTTATACCAATGCAAAATAGAGCATCAAATGCAGGGTAACACTAGAGCAAAAAGAACAGGAAGGATCATCAAATTTGCATGTTTAAACACAGTATGAAATCCTGCAAGCAAACTCTTAGGAGAAAAAACAAATCACAGAATCACTAGGCTAGAAGAGACCTTCAAAATCATTGAGTCCAACCCATGCCCTAATACCTCAACTAAACCATGGCACCATGGTCCAACCTTTATACTTGCATCTTCCCCAAGTTGAGAAAGCCATCAATTTCTCATTACTCTAGTGTACATCAAGGATTGATTGAAACCTAACAGGAATTAAAAGGATAGATGCCAAGAAACCCAGATGCCTCTCTTCTCGTTTTGCCATCTTCCCCTAAGACTTAAGGCAATTGAGACCTCATAACACATGTGGCATAACTAATTAAAGGGGAATGTGATAACATCCAGCTATCAACACCTCTGTTCCTGCATGTTATAAGAAATTGTGTACTGATAGAACTCTACCTGGACTGGCATTGCCTTTTCAGCTGGTGTGGGCTGGAGGCTGGAAGGTGAAGCTTCTGACACAAGCTTGGCTACAGCACATTTTAAACAGTGGCAGAGGAGGCTCACTTGCTCTTCAACTGAAATATTTATGATGGAGAAAAAAAATGGGGAAAAAATTTAGATTTAGCTGATGTATGTCTAAATCATGATACTCACATTTCCCACAGCTCAGGATGAGGTTATAACTTAATATTTTATTAACTTTTTTATTAATTTAGTAAAAGAAGAGTAAGGCATAGTTAGGTCTGGTGAGTTAGCAGCTTTGGTGATTGATATAGATAGAAAGATGTATGGATGATTTGCTACTGAGGTGGGAGGTGACTGGATTTCTAATGAGGTATTAAACTTTGTGATGTGAAAAATTAGTAACTTAGGCTAGGTTAATAAAATTGCTTTGACACCTATTTTTGATAAGGTACTTTATAAGGATAAGTCATTTTGACTTTAGAATTTCTCATGTATATTTGTAGGGCTATGTTAGCCTTAAATCCATTCTCACTCTATGATCTAAATACAAATGGGGCTGTGCTCAATCAGTAAAACATTGTTCTTGAGATTTGTTTTTCAACAAATATTTTAACTGACATATTAATTCCCAGCATATGTCATGTTTGTCATGCAGAAAACAGAAACATGACAGTACTTATTTGTTCTACTGTTCTTCATGACTTTGAATTTTAGCAACAAATGTAGTTGACAGATTTTTCTTTTGGTTTATATACTTTTTAATTTAAACCTCTGTAGGGATGAACTAAAAAAATAGGTAAAAACTAGCTTTGATCATTGAAAATTTAAATGGAACCTGATTTTTCAGATATGGCTTTATAATAATATTTTATTGACAACAAATTACTCTAACAAAGTCAACATCTTTTCATATAATTGTCTTTAGTTCGTTTAATTTCCACTACTTGCTAGAGAAACCACTCCCTTTTTTCTTAGATATGTGCATTAGTCAGGCAGAAGAAACATATAGAATGGGTTACTTAACTGAAAAAAGCAAACATCATTAATGACAAAGTAGTTAGCAAAATAAAATGTAGGCATAATTCAAACTATTGATGTGTGCACAGAACTTGATTTTCACCTTTGCTGTCAGATTTTGTGTTTCTTCATTATAATTAGCCACTGAACTTGATATGTTCCTCTATTAAAATCCATTTTTACCTGATTAGAGAATTCTGTAACTTGATCTGTGACCCAGGGGAAAAATAACTAATTTTGGACAGTAATGGCCTTAGAAATATAGATATGAAATTAGGGGATATGAGGATGATATAAACCAAAAAAATGGGAAATCAGAGTTGTTTGTTCCTTAAAGAAGGGATTAAAGAGTATAAAAGCTAGTACTATGGAACTTTACTATGGCTAGTAAAAGGACAAGAAAGGAAATATACTAACAAACAGCTCTTTTTTCTCCTAGGTCCATCATTTTTCTATAGATCATTTCTTCTTGCAATAATTGTCTTCAGGAAGCTGAAGGACACAGAGTGCTGTATTAACTGATAAGTTCTAACACTCCCTCCATGTTAACCATAATTTTAGCATTTAAATTCCAGGGTAAATGTACACTGCTTTTAACCTATAAGCGCCATATCTCCTAATCCCACCTTTCCTTATACATGCATTTTCAGCAACTGGTTGATCTTCTGCATCTTTTATAGTCCTGATGTCTTTCCTTTTCTGTTGAAAATGAATTTGATGCACCCCATGGCAAAAGACTAAAAGAAGGGATTGATAAGCACTCCATGGGATGTTTGCTCTCTACGCGTTGACATTTTGCAAAATCACCCAATAATTGAAGAAATCTGAGTTAACCATGAATGCAACAGCATTCCCAGGAGCAGTACTATCTTCTTGCTTTCATCTTTCCTCTGCAGAAAAGGTCTAGGACAATGGTAGACATGGTATTTATTTGAAAAAAGAAAAAAAGGGAAGAACTATCACCTAATGGGCAACTTGTAGCAAAAAAAAAAAAAAATTTAAAAAGTAGATGGGATGTAGATGATGTAGTGTCCTTGAGAAGCAGATATGATAGATAGAAAAGCAAGTGTGAAATGTAGAGCTTGAATGATAAAAAAGAATATGGCAACTCTTAATTACACATGGGACACTAAAAAGTACTAAAAACTGATAAGTAGTTCCAGCTGCCTCCAGCTGTACTCTTCCATTTATGCTTCAATGGTATTAAATGGGTGAGAGAAAGGAAAATTCGATGCCTCTTTTGTATCTCTTTTCTTTTTTTAACTGATTCTCTGTTCCCCTCAGACAGTGTGATAGACAGGGGTTTTTATTTGTAATATGCCTCATCTCCCACAACAGTATGTGTTGGCTCTTTGGAGTCAGTCTCCACTGCCCACAAAGCTGGAGTTTAATCTTTTGCCCAGATGTTCATTCTAGTCTTTCCTTAGGTAAGACGCTGTGTACTAATTTATTTTGTGGAAAAATAATTTTCCTTCTATAGCTATATAAATGTCTTTTGCTTTTTTTTTTTTTTTTTTTTTTACACTAAGAATGATCTCTACATATTTGTCTAGTAAAGAATTCCTGGCTGTAAAGTGTTAAGCTCCTGCTCATACAATTTTCGTGACAACTAAACACTCTTCAATGTAAAATGTTGTCTTCTACTAGACCATTAGGGAAGAAGGGACTGATTGAAGTTTCAGTGCTGAGGCCACTGATAACAGCTAATAATTCCTTGGAGAGGAGTAAAAGTCAATTTCTTTTACAACAAATTAGGGGAGTTGTCCTTGTTTTACATATACATTAAGCTCATTCAAAAAAGCGCATGTTTTAATTGCAATAACTATTTAATGTGCTTTTTTGAATGTTCATATTGTAGTGTTATTATTCAGATGGATGTGACATTTCATACAAAGGGAAGAAAGATGTAACATAAAGGCCTTCTATGGAGTGTCAGAAATAATATTTGGGAGCTAATAGTTTCACATTAGAATTTCGATAGCTTGGTAGATATGTAACTTTAAAAAAAAGAAAAGAAATACTAGGAATTTGCTAACTAAATGAACACTAGCATGTTTAGGCCATCTTGCTGAGAAGATGAAAGGAGAATTTCATGGAATGATAAATAATAGCTCTCCACTATTTGTTAGTAGCACTTTGTAGTTCATGTACTTTGTGCCCTTGTGAAACATTATGTAATTTTATATTAACATATCAAAAATATCTTAAAGACATTCTTAAGTTTCTATTGCAATGCTATATTCAAAGTTTAAAGTGGTAACTAATCTGAAATGCTTACGTGACATTAGTATTACTTTCAGAAGTTTTATAAATTTAATGTTTAGGCACGAGAAAACTAACAATGTTTTTATCTCTAGCCCAGTTGAGATGACAAGGTTTAGTTATTTTCCCTGGGCTAGTAAAACATAGATATTGCATAATAAATATTTTTGTGCAATAGCTGAACTTTCTTCATTGTGCAGATGTTGTTGATTTTCTCTTAAACAAAGAGTTGAACTCTTTGGGATTCCTCTTTATAACCAGTGAAAAAAATGCTCAGTTTTAAAATCCATATTTCAGAATATGGATTAAATATAATATTATATATATTGATAATATTATAAATATATATTATTTATATTGAATATAAAAATGTCAGGTATTTATAAATCCAGGCAAAATTCTACTATAGTTTTCAGTGTTTACCAGTGTTGTGTAAACAATTCTTCATATTCTGCTCTGTCTATAGAAGGACACAAACAAGTCTCACTGGACAAGTATAGACAGTTGCTTAGAATCTTTTTGGAAACTGAACCTTAATTATGAAGTAGGTGGTAAATAAAGTGAACAGTCCTCTGAGTTAGTTTCTGGAGAAACAAGGAATGGGGGCTGGGCTTTCTATTAACATATATAGACTTTTTTGTTTTTCTTTTTCTGGTTTCATATTTGTAAACTGGAGATGTGGTAATATTTCTTCATGGAAATTCCTTTAAAATAACACCAGGCAGAACTACTGTGATCTCACTGATCTGCAAAACACATACTATGAGATTCTTCTAAATGTCTGCATAAGCTTCTGTAATTTCAGTCAAGCAAATATTCAAAAATATCCAGTCTTGATTTTAAAAATGTCAACTTGGCATAATCCTTTATAAATTCCAAAGTAAATTCTAGTAAGTGTGTCATAAGTATCCTAACCTTTATAATTCCCACATACTTTTTTACTTTGACGCTGTGTTCTTAAAGCCTGTGTTTGCCTACATAAAATATGCAAAGTAATTCTAGCATAGGCCCCTGTTATCTGTATCAAAAATGTTATAAGATTAAATCTCTATTATTAATTTTTATGTTACCAAAATTGCTAACAAAAGTAAAGAAACTTCAGTGATTCTGTGAAATATATGTGCTGAAAGGATTTTAATGAGGCCCACTAATTGATTTCAAGTTGTAATAATCACTGGGTTTTTTTTAATTCACTCGAAGTGTAGTAAATCATGTAGTACAATGATGGTGTCTGAAAAGCATTGTCTGGGAAGATGGAAATCCAAGTACTATTGATTTTACCGTTCTCATTACCCAATTCGTTGGGTTTTTTATTAGTCTTCTCAAATGAAATTAGTCTAACAAGTGTAGACTTGGTTAAATAGCATTAATTGCATCCTCCTTCAGTTCTCAGCTAAGGATCTGCATAATACTTCTGTAATTTAACTGTTCAAAAATATTATTTACCCCTTCCAAAAAGACAGCATTATATTATTATTTTATCTTCTGTTTTCTGGAGTTATTTTCCCCTCGCCATTCATATTTCAGGATTCTGAAATGCTATAAAATTGCCATTATTAGTTTTATTAATAGTTCATGAAAACAGTATTAACAGTTAACAATGTGGGATACCTTGGAAAACTTGGCTAAGGACTTTCATTCTTTATTTCCTGCCAATGAAAATAATCAAAAGATAAGGTAGTTTCTTAGCTGGAGAAAATAAAGTAGAGTCAAGAAAATGTGTAGAAGTCAGAGGAGCTGTGCAAAAAGGTGCCCCTGGAAACAGAACTTCACTGGGACAAAGCAAGAAAGCAATGTTTTCACCCACATAGAGGACTAATCTTATTAGAGGAAGAAATAGTGTCTTCATCAATCTTGATTTAATATCAAAATATGATTTTGATTTAATATTAAAGAAGGTAAATAAACTGTTCGTGAAACAGTTCACTGTATATCATTACACTAATAAAAATTCATTTTTCAAGTAATAACTTATATGTTAATAGATGCTGTACTAATTATTAAAATATATGTAACTCAGAAAAGTGTTGCAATTCATTATATTGTGGCACAAATGGCCTATTAATGCAGACTTTACTTTTTCAGTCGATCAATTCCAATCTGTTAAAAAAAAATACTGTTTTTTTACACAATGTGTAAGCCAAGGCAGATGTTGCTAGAATTTTGTCAATGAGTCATGCTCTCCCATGCCCCCAGGTCCTTAGCAAAAGCACTGGCAATATGGAATAGTGGAAGGCAATCTGTAATGAGTTAAGATACTGGCTCCATCCCTGCCTCTCAGAAAGTTTTTTCTGCTTGACTGAAAATGAATACTATTAGATTCAAGCCTCAGAATTCTTCTTCCAGGCAGCATGGACAGCTGGTACTCGCAGTGATTAAGAATCTTCTGACCTGTGGTTATGACAAGCTGGAAAATGTCTCTAGTTTGGCTGCTCAGCTTCATTATCAGCAAATGCCTTAAAATGATACTTTATTTATTAACACAGACAACTCCCTTCAACAGTGCTATCGATCATCCTAATTTATCCAACATATCTAATACTATACTGCTATTCACTATAAGCAACTAAAGATAAATTACTTCTGTTGCAAAGCAAAACTACATTTTGTCATCTGCTTACTAAAAAGGCATGGGTTAAATGAAGAGAAAAAGTCATCTTCAGGAAGCAGATTAGATATATAATCAGAGTAGGAAGAAGCAAAAGCAAAACCAGTGATTTAATTCTTTCTACCTATAAAAGTCTACCTTTATTAAATAAAATGCATGGTATGAGTGTAGTAACTCACACTACTATAAGTTCCAAAAGTGTGTTTTGTAGAATTTAAATCATTTAATCCTGCTATGCAGTTCTATTCAAAGGGAAGAGAATTATATCCTTAACAGCAGTGTTGGTGACTAAAATCCACCAAAAAATAATTTGGAGGACCTCTTGTTGAACACAAAACCCATCTTGACACAGTCACAGTTTGCTTTGATTTAATTCTTTTAGCAATATCAAATTATTATTAACTATGATACGGTACTTGAGTTGCTTTGCCATTTTAACAGAAGTAAAAACTCAGTTGAAGCTGGTTACATGGTGACTAAATTAAGTGTATCTAATGACAGTGACAAAGACAAGCAACATTGCATTAAAAAAAAGTGCTTAGTTTCTTAGAGCTTCTTCAGTCATCATCTATATTTAAATGATTGGATATTTGCCATAGAGAAATCTTTTTATCTTATATAGTATCTGTTCTTTCTGGATAGACTTCTGCCATATGTGAAAGAAAATCTGAGAAAAGGTGCCTTTAGTCAATGCTATAAAGTTCCAGAAGGTTTTGCTGGATAGTGTGAACACATACATCCTTTGGGGCATGAAACTATCCTTTGTGACAGATTTGGTTTGCTGACATCAATAGAAGCATCTGACCATATGGCGCCAGGTTCCACCTTTTGAACAATTCCCCTCTGCATATTTCAGCAGCAGTTTCTTAGGCTCTTACAGTCCCTTAGGACCCTGCCCGCACCTCATGTGCTCCAGTTTCCCACCTGAGCTGGATCCAGCTACCAGAAGGAATACTGCTCCTCTACTTGGCACTAAGAAATATGGAAAGAGAAAGCTACCAGAGCCAAGTTCAGGAGATGGACATGTTTTTTTTTCAACTATTATGGGCCACAAACAATGAAATAAAACCTCTTTGATTAAAGATTTTGAAAATACAATGGAGTCTCATAAACTTGTGCCTGCATAGCACAGGGAATTTGACAAAACTTTTGGAATTATCTTTGAAAAACCCAACAAAATGTAGATTAGGAAGTTTGTTTGAGCCTGCAAAACATAGCAAGAAGTAAGGAGAATGTGGAGCTGGATGTTATGAGGAAATTTGAAATCATTTGTCAAGGAAGTTGAAAGTATACCCAACAGTCATTTTTTAATCTCTTTTTTCTCTTTGTCCTGGTTTCCTCTTGGTCATATTGCAAGAGTCCATACTAATTGCTCACTTCTTAAGTAAATTCAACAGTTTCTTCCCAGACATTGGGGGAATACCTTTATTCTAGAATCTACTCTAATCACTACATGTCAGAATGATCTTCTGACAAGCTTAGTTTTTCAACATAACCCATCTTCTTCTGCACCATAACAGACATCCATGAATGCCCAGGTTATGCCTGAGCACATAAAAAGAACACCTGGAGCCATGCTAATAAAAGGAACTCTGGCAGGCAGCATCACAGCTGCATGGCTATTTCAGATCCTCTAGTTTGAATACTTGCAAATATGTTTTAAAATAAAGACCATGATGGCAGCACATAAGAAAGACCAAGAGTATCAGACTGTGTCTGAGAAGATGATTGCTATGTACCATGGTAGTTCTAGTCAACCCAAACTGTTGTAAGCCTGAATCAGTCTGCAATTACTGAAAAGATCTTTGTTCTGCTGTACAGTCCTCAGCTACACAGTATAACAAACAGCTGATGGAGAAAGCAAGGACAACACCCTGATTTTGGCAAGGAGGAACAGCAGATGGTATAGAACCTGAAGTGCTTCTCTTCCAGAATATCAGGTTTTGTTCTTCTTTATTAGCAGTTATTAATACTGAAATGCTTTATATTCTTTTCTTAAATCTTTGTATTATATTGTAAGATATTTAAAACTCCACTGGGTTCAGGACACAGTCCTGAACAACCTGGTCTAGCTGACCCTACTTGAACAAGGGAGTTGGACAATGATGTCAAGAGGTTCTTTATGGACTCAATGTTTCTGTGATTCTGTGGTTTCTCAATCCATCTTTGCACACTACTCTGCAAGAACTGTGATAACGTGACATTTCATTCTCAAAAACTATTGGATTTGAGAGTTCTGTAACAATTAAACTTCTTTCAGTTTTTTCAACTTATTTTCTAGTTTATTTTGATATATGGAATCCATATTCAGTGCAAATAATACTGCTTTGCTTGTTCAGAAATATGTTAAGAATGACGAAAGGCAGAGATGGAAGAGATATAGAAACACTTACACCTAAACATTTAAATGGTGCTATATGGGAATACACTGTCCTTCTAAATGTCATCAAATCCAGTGGTTATGGGAAGGTCATGCTGGTCAAATTTCTTATAGGTCACCAATCTATCTGTCCTCCCTGAGAGTCTGAGGATTGGACATGTCAAAAGTCTGGGCAGTAATGGAAAAATGCAATCAGATGTTGGTTTTAGGTTTTTTTAGTACTTTTTTGTTTGTTTTGTGTTTTTTTTTGTTTTGTTTTGCTTTGCTTTGGGTTTTTATTTTGTTGTTGTTGTTTTTGTTTTAATAAATAAAATGCCATATAATGTTACATGGTATAAAAATATATGTCACAATGGGAACTCCAAATTAATAGGTGCATCTGACCTTCTCTGCTTTCCTTGCTTTCCAAAAAATTGTTTTCCAGGTGTACTGTAAAAAGCAAGTGATTTGTTCATGTCATGGTGTAATATCAGTGATAAATACTTTAGAAGCCTACAGAGAAATTAGTTCTGCCTTCAAGAAAGAGTTTGAATAATATTCAGCAAACAAGACATATGTCCACAAATTGAGTAATGAAGATAAAAATGTTGTGCAGGAACAATATAGAGTGTGAAAGGTATCCTGAATGAGACAAGGATGCTCAGAAAATTGTATGAAAGTAAAACATGATTAGACATTGTATGTGTAGAGAAGGGCTGAATTAGGAAAAGTTAAATATTATTTGTGGTAGCTTCTGGCTTTTGAGTGTTTGGTTTTGCATTGTAGAATTCTTAGCATAAACCTGTGAATGTTGCATTTCTCGATTTGAAGAATTGCATAACTTTGAACACTAGTTCCTGTTAGTGCCCAACATTTAAATTGCACTGTATCTGACAGTAGACATTTGTTCCTTGGGCTGCTCACACATACTGCTGATTGCCTTCAGGCTCAGGCATGTAATGAGGAAACCCCAGCAGAGAGGTACTACCTCATTCACCCACATCCTGGGTTTGAGGACAGAGATGGGCATAATCATTAGACACATGTATGCTGACCCACTGATCCCTTTCTGAGAACAGTTGAGTTCCAAAAGAAATTAAAATTGAAACTCTACAGGTACAGAGCTGGGTTCATAGGAATCTTTATCTACTTGTAAAATGGAATTAGTTAGAGAGTCACCATTTCTTCATTCATAGCCACACTGAGCAAAAACCACTGTAAAAGCTAATAGTTATTTAAACTCTGGCAGCAGAGTGACTTTTTCAATTGCTTACAACCCTCACATTATACTGAAGAGAAACAGATCTAAGCAGTGTGCCAGAATGAAGAAAGGCAGTTCAAATGGCAAAAAAGTGAATCTGCAGTTACAGTCAATTATTTCAGCATGCTGTCTCAGTGGCAATTAAGACCCAACTCTAACGAGCTTGGTGTCAAAACTGGCAGTGGCATCCTGGTCCTCATAGACACTCTTTAAACTTTAAAATATAACCCTTTCCAATTAGTATTTCATTACAGCTTTTTTAGGTTTTCATTTGGGAAATGCAATGTTCATTTTTGTTTAACAATTTCTCTATTGAATCAAACTCTTCACTATTCTATCCATGAGAACATGAAAGAAGTTATATGGGGTCAGAAAAAGTTCCATACAGCAGACTTTGTGTCTCCATCAAAAACACAGGGCTAGGAAATAGAAAAGCAAGCGCATAGCAGTGCATCTCAAGAACACTTTTGTACCTACCACCAATTCTGAGCTTACACAGAGGGTTCAGGATGGAAGAGGAGGGTAGAAAAGGGTGTTGATGGATATAAGAGCCCATGATATAATTTCCTTCTAATAAACCTGACCTCACCGGGTAAGTCTGACCTTGGAGGTGACTCTGTTTGAGGAAGGAGTTTGGAGCAAACTCTGAGACTTCCTGAGCTCACTTCGAGCTCAAACAGTCCTATAGGCCTGGGAACATGCAGCAAGAAATTTCATGAGTCTGTAATATTCAGGGAAGACATAAAGTTCTTTTATTTTGAGCCTGACACCCCCTAGCTTTACTTATTGCATTAAAAGAGGGAGTGAATTGTAATTTGCCATTCAATTTCTGTATGACTCATTTATTTTATAGACATCTATAACATATCTATCTGTTCAGTCATTTCTTTTCCAGGCTGAAGAACCTTCTCTGTTTAATCATTCTTCTTTGGATGCAATTGTCCTTTTCCAGTTTTACAACATGCTTTTTTGAGATGGTATGAGTCTGGAACAAATACGCTAGGTGTATTCAAAACATAATGCACTTTTAATTTATTAAGTAGAAGCATGATGCTTCCAGTATTGTTCCCTTATTTTTATTCCCTCTAATAATTTTGAATATTCTATTTCCTTTTTTGATAAATACACACGTATGAATGTGGAATTTATTTCACCTTTTAGCCAGCTAGTATTGTGATGGTCTTCTGCAGTACTTAACAGCTAGTCCTTGTCTTTGCTATCCTAAGAAATTTGGTATTAAACAGAAACATCATCATTTCACTCCCTTGCTCTCAACCTGATCATTTTTCAATATCTTACATCTAGTTGATTGCACTACAATCCCTGTGAGTCTCTGGTGATAATTTCCACGCTATCTGCATCTGGCTATTCTCTGTTCTCTGTAATTCCTTTTCATAATTTTTTAATCCACGTGAATATCCTTTTCCTAATCCCAAAGCAATTTCTTCTGTTTAAAAAACATTTGATTATGCACTTTATTATGCACTTTTCTTAACTATATCAGCAGAATCCTATCTGTCTATGGGATTTTATTCCATGTGCTATGTTTTTTCAACTGGACTGGAGAAAAAGAAACAAACAGAAAGAAAACAGATAACAAACCCCAGAGAAACAAAATTATTGTGTTTTTTTAAGGTTGCATTTTTTATGTGTTTGGCTGACTAGATATGTATAGTTGAAGAGCACAACTGATAACTGCAAATGTCAAGATTTTTATTTCTCCTAATTCAAAATTTCCTAAAGCTCATACTAAATATATTTCCTCCATTATGAATATGGGATTACTTTCTGACATTTGGGACTATGACTGCATGTGTTTTATTGCACATTGTTTTATGTATTGTTAATACAAGGAAATAATTATTTATCATGGTCAAAACTTCAAAGATTTTCTCTACACAGGGAATAAACTAAGATTTGAAATTTGTGAATTTGATGATGTAACCACGTATTGTTTGGTTACCTTCAGGCTTAAGTGAAATGGATAGCATTATTTTACATTAAAACTGGAAATAGACATCTGAAATATCAACTTAAAGAACAGTATGCTTATTATCTAATTAATTCTATGACCCTTTAAAAGATTCTTTTATTTTATTTAATTTCCAAGCTGCCTTGTGTTTCATCAGGGCAGTTAAAGCACTTGAGCTCATTTAGTTACTCCTATTTCACCCTTCCTATACTGTTTTCTCTCCAAATATACCACATTATTGACATTTGTGTTGGGATTTACTTAGTATTTGATCAAATACTTCAAATTTGCAACTAAATTTCTTTTAAAATTTTTTTTTTCTACTGGATCGTTTTTTCAATAATAACTTTGAATCCGTTTTATACTGAAACATAAGATATTTGCAGGAACTTCATAAAGAACTGTAATATAAAGTTAATGCTTATAAAATTGTGCAAGGTCTGATTAATACACGGAGATCAAAGCATACACAAGAGAGGAAATGACAGATCCTATCTAAGCACATATAGAGGGTTTGCACAGCAAGGTGCTGGCAACAGGAGGTGCAGGGCAGCCTCTGTGAGGAGAGGGCAGGGCAGCTCTGCACTGTGCACAGCCACTTCCAGCCATCCAACCCACCCACTGCAGGGCACAGCTGATCTCCTCAGCCATGGGTGGAGTGCCTCTGGTTCCCAAAAAAATGCTACATGATGGACTACGAAAAATTGGTGCTCATGATTGTACTAGTTTGAAAGCAAACTGGCAGGAGATTCCAAGTCAGAAATAACAATTTCATAAGGAAATTAAAATAAAGGCAGAAAAAATTGGATTTAACTGACAGAGTCAGGATACAACCTGACACCCTGTTGGTGAGGGTGGTGGTAGCAGTCTGATTAACTGGTGGCTGCAGTCCTTTTGAAGTGACAGGTTCTGTTTAAGCAGTAGGTTGGGTAGGGTTGGGTCTTCTTCTGAAGGTCCAGTGAGTGGTCCAGTGGTCATGGAGCTCTCGCCCTCTGAAAATCCAGTAGGGAAAGACTGCCCATGGTGTTCCAAATCTCAGATTATATCTAGGTAGGAATGCTTGGTTCTTCCCCCTGGGCAGAGCATCTCAAAGTGGTATAATGTAGCTTTATGAGTCATGCAGTGAGACTTGATGGCCCATTAGCAGAAGAAATCCCCAGAGGGAGTTATCAGGAATGGGTCATGGAAAAGATAAAGAACACTGACCCACCTGTTTTTAACAGCCTGTGGAGATGGTAATAGAATACATGCCTTTGGTTACATCTTACACTGGCAGTAAGATAATGCAAGACAATGAATGGGTCTGAGTTCATTATTATACAGTAAGTTATTCACCTGGTGGCAATAAAAAAGATTGATGTCTGAATAACAAAAATGGCAGCTGGAACCATCATTACGCTGACAATGAAGCACTTCATGTGTACTTGAGAGCTATATCAAATATGATGACATTTCAAACCAGTCAGATTCCTCCTCTTTGATCTCAGTGGGTTTCTATTTCTTGTTTATTTCAAAATTTGGAAACACCTCTCAGGAGTGCTTACAACAAACGTAATTAACACCAGTTCACAAATGCTTCTGATTGCACTTAGTCAGACCTGTTACTGCAAACAGAATTGAGCCAGAAGGTTAATGGTAGCACATAGTGCATATGCCATCACATTGCTAAATGTTGATTATACTCAAGCTTGGGAAAAGACACCAATCATAGAGGATGAGCTATCACAGATGGATACTATAAGATGTTCTGTAAATAGTCTTGGAAGCAGTAAGTACTGTCTGGTTATGATGATCTCTCTATATTTCACCTTACTCTGCACACTAAGACCTATAAACCTGTGGTGATTTGTGACTTCTATATCAATTCTTAAGAGGTAATGTCTCTCAATGATGGCAGGATATTGTCAGAAAGAAACCTTAGGATCAGTGTGGTTATTCTTCTGCTAGGATATAGCAGCAGAATGATTATATTTAAAGAGGAATGCAACTTTGTGCAGAAGAGTACAGCAATGTCAGAGTTAGAGGTAACTAACTAACTATAGTATCTACCCATAGAAGGTTATTGTGATATCAGATTAAACAAAATATTAATGCCATTAATGGTTTGAACATAGCTATGGTACAGCCAAGCAGGAATGAGGCACATGTCCTGACCCACACTGACAGTGGCCGATGTAATTCAGCCTGGCATTGTCAATAGATGACTGCAGTTCAGGTAAATCTGGAACTGATTGCCTCTTCCTTTCCAGCAGGACAGAAGCAGATTAGACACAGATTTAAATGAAAACAATCTATCCATTTGGGAACTAAACTGAGAAAACTGTTAATTGCTGCCTACCAGCTAAATGGAAATCTAATCCTAGGTATGTAAGTGCTATAGGAACTTAGTACTTGGCCCTTTTAGTTGCTGGAAACATATAATTTCTATTCATGGAGTCAGTATTGTTTGTTTTTCCCATCAATTTTGTACACTGTGTATATATCTATATCTATACCTATATCTCTATCTATATCGATCTATCCAGGAACAGTGTACACATACACATTTTCAGGGAATCATACTGTAATTGACCACAATAAAATGATGACATTTAACTTTATCAAGAGCAGGATGAGAGTCTACTCTGTGGGCTCAGTCTAACATTTACTCTGTATGAACTACACACTTACATTTAATAATTCGTTTATTCACGAACAACCAGTAGATAAGCCCCTTATTCTGTGTTTCAATTAAAATAAATGAGTGACCATAAAATGTGTGTCCTAGAAAATGGAAGACAAATCATTATTCTTTTGAAAGAAACTTTGAAGGGCAATGGAGATTGCAAACTTGTACTATTGTGTTTAGAGGATGTACTTGTACAAGGCCTCTGAAACTGCATACTTTCAAAAATGGATTTAATAGACTCTTTCATTGTTCCAATTTATTAGTGGGCTGACACTGCAAAATGGTATCTCCTCTATTATTTGTGCTCAACTTGGCCAGAATCCCATCGTGCAATTACACAGGGAGAGAGAGCATTCCCTTCTCATTCCCTTCTGATGTTCTGCCTCCTCCAAATATTAGTTTCGAATTTGTGTGGTTAAAGCAGTCTAGACAGGTATGCAAGTTGATTGACTGGGTGAATCTAAATTAGAAGGAGAAGACATAAAAATAATTGGTAGGGTCAGAGAAATGGACAGAATGTTATAGTGTACAGAGATGGCTATATATAAAAATACTATATGTCTGTAAAATCCTTTCTGATAATAACTACAATGAGCTGCCGCAACCAATCTCATAAAAATGTTTTCTACCTGCACCTCTTCCAGAAATGTGCTCTTTCTTTTAGATTTTGAAAGATGACATGCGAAGATGGCAATTTTAGCAATAGAAATTGAGGTCAGATTGCAAAACTTGAAGCCATGTTTTGCGTGGTTTCTAGCTCCAGCATATTTTTATAATCAGATAAATAAATAAAAATTCAAATTTCATATACTGAGGAATTTATTCTTTTCATAAAAATCTATAAAATACGTTGATTATTGCAACATCTTTATTAGGCAGGAAATATCAAGTTAGAAGCATTATTTATCAATGTTTGCCTTCTACTATCCTTCCACTATGTTAGAAAGTGTCCAATGGAGTGTTTCAGATTCTTTTGAGTATGTGCAGTGCAGAGACCTTCTGTTTGGTGTATGTTGCATAAAGTAGTGCATTATTTGAAAAATAAGTCTGTTACATTGCCTAGCAGAATAAAAATATTCATCACATATTTTCACATGTGATTATATGTATTCATAGGCCTGACTATAGATTTCAAGGTGGGGGGGAGGGAGAACCTGCACTCCTCATTACAATTTCATGAAAGAAGTTTTGAAATGGCTACCTGAAGATATGGTTTATCTTTTTTATTTCCAAGAACAAGTAATATTGAAGGTGTGTAGGATTTCATACAATAAAGAACTAGCTTGGAAAAGATCTTTAAGATTATCACTTCCAACAATTGACCCAACACCACCAAATTCATCACTAAACTGTGTCCATAAGTGCCACATCTGCACACCTTTTAAATGCCTTCTAGAGACCTCCTTTTTTTTCTAATTAAGTTTTAAAAACATAAGAAAATCTATAAAAGCAGGGTACTTTTCTCGAAATGGGGTAATTTAGAGTCCTCCATGAGGTTATTCTGCTGCTTAAGGATTGAGAAACATGTAGTATTTAAGCAGAATAAAATTATATGCACATATGGTTAAGTGAATTTATCTAGCCATAACAGTGTAGTCTTATTTTGTAAAAGTAAATGTGCACATTTAGACCAGAATGATGTCTCTTTTAGTGCAAGGGAAGTATTCCAAAAGGGATTCTATTCTCCATTTAAGGCTGCTGCACAGGAGGCAGCCAACACTGCAAATTCAATAATGATAGTGAAATTACTCACACAACCCTACTGGCAACTGATCCAGAAGGTTTTATTACTTATGTTGATTGTGTTCATGCCTTTTATTTCCTTCTGTTGCTAAGTCACCATTTAAAGCAGAATTTTCTCAAAATTATGACTTTCATGTGTGCATTATGAAATATCTAACCTTGAGTCTCAAACCTGTCAAATTCTCTTTTGCCAACTAATGTAAAATAATACTGGAACTTTAGATAGAGGAAAAAAACCACCCTATTTTTAAAAGAAAATTCCCCAAATGGCAGGGTAGGATAACACAATTCACAAGAGTTAGAAGTGACAGTTCATCCTTCTGCTCTGTGTATGTACCAGATCTGATCATCACTGGATCTGTGTTAATCTGCAGTTACTGAAGATACAGAATGATTTTCTTGACATTACACTATATTAAGTTTATTATACATTAGCTATTACTTTAGAAGGTAAATTTAAAATAGAAAACATATTTTTGCATATGTAGATGAAAAATTATTCAAAAGAAAAGTATGCAGGAGCTTAACATTTTCTTAATTAATGCCATTTGCATGAGTATTTTAAATTGTTTCCCATTTCCTCACTACCCTGTTAATATCATACTATTTCTCCCTGTCATTACTTGGCAGAATGGCTGTATTTTTTCCCCTGATTTTACTGGCTTTATTTATTCTGAACTACATTGAAGCATTTCAACTCAAAAATATATGAAAGAAACATAAACTAAAACCTGTTACTTTAAATATTTAGTTTATGCAGTCATACAAGTGCGATCATTGTGACATAATTATGCTTCATTATGCAGACAGTTTTAAAGGAAGACTTATGATTTATAAAAACCTTAATAGAGATACAAATCCAGATATCTGTTGTACACAATTATTTTCTCTGGGGAAAAATTATTTGTGAAATGTAAAGGTAATGGCTGTGGAAAGGCAAGGGTTGTTGCACGTCATGTTGTTAGACTAATTTTATTTCAGCTGCAAACTTTGCTATTCTAAAATTTTTAAATAAAGTTCTAATATAATCATGTCACTTCCACAATTCTTATCAAACTCAGCTCTCACTATTAACATTCATAGAAGAGATGAGTAGATTTTCTTGTCATCTTGGTAAAACCTTTGTAGAAGTAATTTATACTGTTAACTGATTTAAAATGCAACCTCAAGCAATTATGGAAAGGCACAGGATTTATTTAGATGTCTAAAGTAAGCTAGTTTTCAGAAAAGGAAATTTCTTCATAGATCTGTTTGCAACTATGCTATTTACACTTCCCTTTATTCTCATTTATTTGCATTGCTGTCAGTGAGCTTTTTTTTGACACTCTTCACCTAATTCATGGAGGTGCTGCAGAGCTTGTGCTTAAGACTTGCAAAAATAGAGTCCTGAATAATGGTGCATATATTTTATGTCTGTTATAAAACTCTAAACACACAAATGGATCCAATAAGCTCTGCTGGACAGCTTTGGTCTATGTCCAGTACATTTTAATGCTATATTAAAAATCTCATGTCAGAGTTCTTAATCTATTTTTCTCCTACACTTCTCATTTGGGTTGAATTGCAATAATATATTTTCATCATATTTTCACATGATCCTTCCTATTTCAGAGCTGAGACCAAGATCTATTTTCTTAAACCTTTTGATAATGCTTTCTGAATGTCTTTTAGAAAATATTTACAGCTACTGACTTTGAAACACATTCCACAGCTGCCAGCCCTTATGTATGATAAATGGGTATTGCAATGTTTAGCACTTAAAAGCTCTAAACATAGGGGCCAATATACTCTGCTTTTTTAAGGAAAGCAGAAGTACTAGACATCCTAGTCTAGAATCTCCAGCTTATGGTTACTGTAGTTTTAGGGTTAGGGAAACTGAAATTTTGAATGTGCCCAGAAAAACATGAAGTTATTATCATTTTAAATATGTCAATGATCACAGGTATAGTGTAAATACTGGTGAGAAGAAATTAGATGAAAAATGGAAAGGTGGATCAGAAGAATGACTGGAAGTAAAAATCAGCATATTTCAGATAAATCTCAATCATAAACCAATTGGTGAGTTGCCTAGCTGTATGAGAAAATAAAGTTTTTTTTAAAATATGTATCAAGATTAGTTGAATCAGAAGTTAAAACTAGCCATCACCATGAGTTCAGTTTCATCACTTGGTTTTTGTTTCCTTATTTGTTTTAAGAAAGCCAAAGAACTCCATCTACAAATCAGAGGTTAATTTTGAATATATTGCCCATTTACTGAGAAAAAGATATTAAAACAAGATAGAGAAAATATTATTAATTTCCTCTCCATTCTCTCAAAAGCTCCTGACCTGACAGGTTTAATAAGCAGATATATTTGTGCCTGTCTCCATTGCTCTGAATGTAAGACTTTTCCCATTATAATAGGAAACCTGGATAGTGTATCAGGATAGCAGTTGAATTTATTTTTCCTGTCAGTTCTGCCCCAGTGTGCAGAGGAATCATGCCTATTTGAATCAACTGAGCAAAACCATGATTATGCCTCTGTACAAAGCATTTTTGATGATGAGGCATACTGGAAAATGGCATGCATAGACATATCATGAATCTTTTGGAGACAGATTTTTTTTTCGTTTTCATTGGGTTTTAAGATACAGGATCATTACTTGGATTTTAAGATCTCAGAATTTTCTGTGCATGTACAGTACCTCTCAGCTAAGAATCTGATTATCAATGGATCACACTATTCCAGGTCATATCGGAGAAAGTTGTTTGGACAGAGCAAAGTGAGAAATTTAAAGCAACTAGGGTTTTTCTCCAAATTTTGGCTGTAACAAAATATTTGAAAAAATAAAGTTCAGTCTGTCTCCAAAGAATTAATAGTAAATGTATGCTGCAATTTGAAAAACGGATATAATATCTAAATGTGTGTATTTTTCTTAAATTACTCTAAGAATTAATCTTATTTTTACAAATAATTAGTAATAAATTTTTAATTTTTAAATAGGTATTTTTAAAACAGGGAAATAAATAAACCCTCTTAAATTAGTGATGTATAGTATTATAGAAATACATGCTAATAAAAATATTTTTCCAGATTCTGGACTGATGAGTAAAAGAGACATTAACCTTCTTTAAACAGACACAAGAATTTTCCAGCTATAACTGAATGGAAAAGGATTTTCTAAATCCATGACATTTCAACATTAAACAGAAAAGAAAGAGAGACATTATCCACTTGACCAAAATAAAAGAGAAAAATCAATCCATATATAAAACAGTAAAGAATATAATGATAGGACCACATTATAGGTATAAGTAATGGACAAATATTTTATTTTATCTTTTCCTCAGAACAAACAGTTTAATTAACCAGGGGCATAAATTGCTGAGTTAGTTATTTCTGAGAGGTTCATTCTTATTTATGAGGCATTATATACAGAAGTAAAGTAGTAGTAGCAGTAAGTAAAGATTTGCTGACGCTGGATTATTTCTGAAAAAGGTTGTAATCAATAAATCTGTTTTGACAAAATATCCTCATTGAAAAGTTCCTCAATTGTGCCAGTTGACTGGTTAGCATCACGTGGTGAGACATGAAGCTGTGAGGCGCTGCTTCTGGGAGCAGCACGAGTTACACAACAGGTGCCATAGAGCTGAAAGTATGAGAGGCTTGAGCAGCCCTTCTCTGTATGAACTCCCCAGGCTTGCCAAGTCCCAAACCAGGTTGGGCTGAATCTCTTCCCTTTTGAATATTTTCCCTTTTCCCTTTTGCTGCTACTCACTATGGCAGCTTAATGTATCTCCTACTAAACCAGCTTGTGTCAATATGGATGATGATTCGACTGTCAGTGCCCAGAAGCTTGCAGCCAAAAGCCACCCATATTGCCTTAGATTCCTGAGAAGTGGAATGATCCGTTTCTTTGGGGGGAGGAGGAAAAGATACCAATAGAAAAGGAGGCTATGATCTGTAATTGAACCATGTTGTTATAAATGATACAGTTCCTCTGTGCTGATTTGGGCTCAACCTGAATACTGGAAAATCCAACTGCCATGGCAATATCAGTCGCCATTTACCATACTCTGTTAATTTCAGGACTACACAGCATATGGAAAGCAAATAATTTAGAGGGTGGAGGAAAATAGTAAACTGCAACTAAACCTGGGGGTTTAATAAATTCATAAAAAAAGCATAATGGTAAAGGACAGAAAGAATCAGCACATTGACCAAACAAAGAAAACATCTGCACAGGTTTAAAAAAGTTTTACCAGGAAAAAGAACAGCAGAAGAGAATAAAGCAGAATAGGTGGAATAATAATTAATGTACTCAATATTTTAAAAATCACGGTTTAATTTATTTAGAAATTGAAATACAAATAATCTCTAAAACGAAAACATTTTTCTAAAAGGGTCAGTTCAAAGAAGACTTTATACACAACAGTATCTCTGTTGGTAATATATTTAGTCTGTAAAATATTGATAATCACCTATGCTGGTGGTTATTATATTAGTCCTGTGTGACAGATATCATCAGGGTTTGCACAGGTGCTTTGATTTGTCTGCTGACTAAAGGCAGGATCAAAAGCCTTTGCCAGTGAAGCTGTTTCTGTAACAATGTGATTGTCTTTCTCTTAATGAAATATTTGAATTTAGTACAAATGACTTGGGAAACTCCTGTATTCATTTAGTAGAGAAAATAAAAAGAAAACTATTTTTAAAAAAATAGCTTATAAGCATTTTAGAATCAATTTTTTATTCAATTCAAACTCTTCCTTTTAAAATCGTCATGAGATGAAGGTTTTGCTTTAACATTTTTTCACAATAATCTAGTATTTAACAAAATGTAAGCAAAGGCAACTCTCTTAGAATTATTCTTCAAATAGAAATATATGATAGGAAATATTTCATTTAAAAACAGCATATTTCCTGTTTGTTACTCTTCCTTTCTAATCTAATGTCAACAAATCCTTCTATGCTTATATGCCTTTGGGATTTATCTGTGGGTTTTACAGATTTTGTCACTGGACTTTAGGGAAAAATGACTTGCAAGATTAGCAGGACTGGAAAAATGAACATCTGTTGGAAAAATGAACAGCTGCCTGTCTGAGTTGCATGATGAGTAATCTCTTACTAAACATTTTCCTCACAAGTAGATTTCATTGCAATTAATATAATCTATTTAGTGTTCTTTACTGACTTAAGAATTTTAACTAGAATTCAAAAAAGAAACCCAAAACCACCCCAAAAAAAGACACACCATCCCCACAAAGAAAACACCCCAGGAAAGTAATTTTCACTGTCTGATCTCTGTATTGCAATCTTTCATTGTAAAAATCAAATGTATCTTTTTTTTTCACTGCTCATTTATCATTATTGATACTCTGCTTATTTTCAGAAATTTCATTTATTTTTCATCCCACTAATGCTGACAGCAAATAGGTTTACTTATTTTATGTATGCGTTTCAAACTTCCAGTGCAAGAAAGGATGTTCTTCTCCTTCAGGCTAACAAAATAATGAATGACATTTGAGTGAGACAAAGATTTGTCTTTAGGTGAACTCTGGAGCTATATGTCAACCTCTGTATTCCCAGAGGAAGAAAAGTTACTCTTTCATCATTTTTCTGTAGCCCCTGGTGAAGAGGACATCTTGATGTGAACAGAAAAATGCTACAGAATTATCTACTTTTTAAGTCAGAACAGCTTGAAGTTAAGACCAGCACAAAAGCACAAATCTGCATGAAACTTTCAGTGATTTGTTACAGCTAGTAACTCCAAAATTTCAAGAAGATATGGTAGCCTATTTCTTGTTGCACCTGCATATTGGGTATGCTCATAATGTTGAAGGAAGGAAGGAAAGGATGGCCAATGTCATTTATCTATATGAAAGAAAAGTCTGTGCACCCATATTTTATGCTAGGAAGGGATGGCTTGAACAGCGCACTGGACTTAAAATGTTGTTTTGAAGAAAGATGGAAACTTTTACAAGGAGATGTTTTGCTGTCAGCACGACGTTTGATTGCCAGCCAGCACAAGAACATCTGGTGGTAAATGTCTTGTTGCAGGAAATCACATCTAGTCTCCAGCCACCAGCTCAGAGTACATCTCCATTGGAGTCTGGGTTTTACTTGCTGGCTCCGGAACAGTGGTTTGCACATGGTGGGGCACTTGGAATGTCTCAATGGTCCCTTTCTGATCAGACAACAAACCCATGTCCATGATAATGAAATTTGCAGTCAGAAGGGTTTTCTTATTGGACTGGTTTTAGTTTCCATTAACAGGGTGAAAAGCCAAAGATCACATAAAAGAGATTACCCATATGTTGTTCACAGAAAATTTGTTGAGATTTGTCTCCTAGACAGCATATTGCAACTGATTTATTTTTCAGTGATGCTAAAGTTGCATACAAGCTTATTCATATGGGTAGTTCCCAGCTTTGCTGTGTTTTGGTATTCATAACATCTATTTCATCCTTTATTGAGAATGCTCTTGTAATCTAATATTAGTTACAAAATAACCTTGCATTTTAACTGTAATAGAACATGGATTTCCATATTTTTATAGTGCTACTTCAAACAAATAAACAAACAAAAACCCAAACCCACAAAATCCCCTAAGAAACATTAACAACAAAAACCCCAAAGTGTGGTTTTTAGAGCATTCAATCATAACAAGTCTAGATTTGATTTAGTGATTGAGTCTTACTGAGGCAAAAGGAAATGTGTGTTAACAAAAACATTTCAGGAGTAGCTATACTGATTGAATACCTTTATGGTGCTACTGCTTGCATTACTCTTAGTTTTCTTCACCTTTTATGCATTCTTTTTAGAACCTCTGCTCTTCTAGAATATGACCAGTTTTTCCTCTTTCCAATTTCTTTTCAAGATTTCTTTAAACTCAGTGATTCCTTTCTCAAGGGAATGTCTATAAAAACACTGTTCTTCATTTCATTAATGTGAAAAATCTGTCATTGTCTCAGATATTGAGATAAAATATTGTTTCAGTGTTGCATGTAAAGGATATAGAAGAGTATGTGGGACATTGAACAGTTCTGTTGAGAAGATTTTGCTCAGCTGAGAGATCAACATGATCACCTAATTGTACTAAAATTTACCATAAATATTAAAGGAAAACAACAAAAAGCACAAAATAGAGAATAGCTGATTGTAAATGATGCTATTTCTGAGTAGAGGTAAATGCATCAATTTTGTAGAGAAGGAACTGTCAGGGTCACCTCTGAATGCCCATATATATTGATTTTGAATATTGTGAGAAACTTTTGATAGTTTTCTGGTTTCTCTTTTAAAGAGAAATGAAGATGGATCTGCAATTTTAAATTTACATGGAAAGACAGGAAGGAAAAAGAAAACACAAAAGCAAGAAGGCAGTTTGGAAATAAGTCTAAAATGTGTAAAATCTTTTAGAGAATTAGACTTCATAATTCATTCACTCAGTTTCCCTAAAGATGAGCCTTTATGTTTCATTTAGATTCACAAATTTTCAAGATGATTGACTGCTTTAGGAATATTGAGACAACTTTTCCCACCTTTCCCTTTGTTAAAAATGTTCTAGATCAAATGTCTCTGGAAAGAATTTTAAAGGAATTTTCAGACACTCTCATTAATAATTACTGTACTTATAATATTTGACTGACTACCTGTCTGAAGGGTGGAAGAGTTCATTTCTCAATCAACGCTATAAAATTTCTAAAGCATCTATTTTGTTTTATGTTTAATTCCGTGGGTTCTTAGCTTGTTTATTTTTATTGATTCTTTTTGGTAAAAATGAGCTGAACATAAACCCAGGCACAATTTTTGAAAGAATAAGGTCTTTTTGTTTCTAGAATACCAACAAAACCAAATTGGATACCTTTAGTAATTTTGGTGAATAGATTGCTTGAATATTTGTCACTAAATTGTATGGAAATGTTATATTTTTTCTCACTCCTTGACCAACCTTGGAAGAATTCATGCAGTACTCTATTTTGACAGAGGAAAACAAAGGATTTAAACAGTATTTGTTTTTCCATATTTCTTTTTATTCAATGTGCACTGAATGATAGCTTTTTTTGTGTTGCGCATAGCGATGCCTAAGCCATTTATTTATTTCTGACCTCAAGCAGAATTTGTCATTTGCAGCTGTTTTTTCATGGAAACTTGCACTGCATAATTAACAGTTTCACATCCCTCTAATCATCAAAGTGCTCCATTATTGGGAACTGTTCTTCAGCTTTCTCCTCTGTTTATTTGCATTTACTAATCTCGGTGTAAATGGACAAAGTTTCGTTATGAAGAAATTATGAACATAACCTGGTGTAATATTGACCAAAAAAAGAGTCACCTCCTTGAAACTCTTCTAATTATTTAGTTTGCAATGCTGAAAATATTCAAATAATGTTTCCTAAGGCAAAGTTTAGCATTTATTTTCCTGCTGAAGAAAGAGGGTGCCCTATGAGCACTACATAAAAATACATTCTGTCCAAAATGTGAATGTCAGATGGCAAGGCCCTGAGGCTGTCCAACAACCTGTGTAACTCAGTGGAAGAGTTAGCATCTGTTTCTAGTATTATTGCTAAAGCTGAGGAAAGTACACAAAATAGATTTTGAGAGATCCCATATAGGAAACTTTTGCATTGTTTATGCCTATTGCAAATTTTATTTTACATCCTTATCACTTGAATAAGGTACATTATGGAATGGAAGAATGATAGGTATGAAGGTATTTCCAAATTACACCAGGATCAGTAATGCCTTATCAAATGTTAACTCTTAAATTGTAACTGCGGGTTTTAGAATACACTAAAATATTAAAAGTTAAGGTAAAATGTTCAATCTTTAGTCTCAAAGAAATTATTTCATCTCTTTCTCCACTGTTCTTGAGTTATTGAGAACTTTTGCAGAGTTGAATTTTTTTCTGCGCTCACATTTCTCATTATTGCATAGTATGTTTTCAGGTTGAGTTTAAAAAATCAGTTTCCTTGATATTAATTTTACATAAATTAACACGTTGTGTGATCGACTATTTTAATATAAAACAAAATCTCCTTTCTCCTTTCCAAAATATCATCTGTTTTAATAAGAGAACAAAGTACAATATTGTGCAGAATTAGAAACTGTGTTTCCCCTTTATCATCTGAAAAGTTAGAAATTCCTGCAAAAATTATATTTATTGACAATAAACAGTGGATATTGCTCTATTTTAAAATGCATCTAAGCTTATTCAGCTAATAGGAACATTGTTTTGAAGTTGCTCCTTAACAGTGACAGTAGCAAATATGAGCTTGCATACTTTTAAATTACTACCAGGAAGAGATTAAATGAAGTTTATCCAGAAAAAAAATCAAAGAAAGACTGATCATAAATCTCAAAAATTTCAGCAGTTTAATGTCTTGTCTGAGAAACTTGTTCTGAATTTTTAAAACTCAGTTAATTAGTCTTCAGATTTTTACATTTCGTGAATAAAATATTTTAGTTAGGATAGCATTAAGGCCTCATAGCAGGGTAATTATGCAGGTAACTATCAGGCTCCAAAATAATTCAGTTTTGTAAACACAAGACAGCAAGCTGAATCTGACATTGTTTTTCAAGTCTTGCATTGGAATTCAGCATGGTTATTTTTTTCACATATTGACAGTGGGCAAAGGCTGTTTCTTATGACAGCTTGCTCACATAACGTAGCCCAGGTACAAAACCATGTTTCTGTTCTGGTTTTGTCATATTTTGCCTGTGGACAGCCAGCAGACAAATTCAATGTCTTTACATCCTAGCTAATACTGTCCTCTATCCTTATTATCTGTTTTGGAGCCCTCAGAATAGGAAGAAGCAGCTCAGATGTTTCTCCTTACAAGGTCTAGACATGCCTATTCCTTATGGAGCACACTTACACTGCTTGTACTGCTTACAGCAGATTGAATAGACATTTTACATGACATCACTGCTGTGGTGGAAACATTGCCTCTGTGTAATCTTATTATGAACCATGAAATTATAGCTTCTGTCATGAAGGAGTTAAAGTTAGTAAATTTCCTGTGTGTCTGAGTTCAGAGGCAATGAGGAATTCTTACAAGAACAGCTGATTTTTTAATGTAGGTGAATGGACGATAAACACGAACTCATAATTCTGTTTATCCATCAGAAGAAAATCATTGCATCTCTACTATCACTGGAGAACTTTTTATCCTCTTGTCTTTTTTGTTTGTTTTGTTTTCTGTTCTTAGAATGCTTACTTGATAATGATACATCATAAGTCACTAACAGAAATGAAAATAATTTGATTGAGAACTGAAGAAAAAAGAATCCAGACTGAATAGAGACAATCATCACTACATCAAACTTGTGATGACTCACCTCAAATATTTGTGCTCACACTTAATAAGAATTGGCACACCCATAAGGATTTCCATTACTGTAATTTTAAATATTTCTGATATCTCACAGAATATTTTTAATACTACCACAACAGTTCCATAATTAGTGATAAATGCATTTATAGTATATTTAAAATGAAATAAATTAAGATTCATTAGGAAGGAAATAAGGATACAGATGCAAAGTGTTCTTTAAAAAAGGATGCCATTTTAGTTATCTAATGCACACCACATTCCAAAAAAAAGTCTTATTTCATTGCAGAGTGAAGGGGCAAGAGTAAAGTTTTTGATAAATCCATTAAAAAAAATTATGTCAAAATTAATTCATTGAATGCAAGGAAATGAGTTTTCTGAAAGAACTCAAATAAACTTGAATGAATCAAAATGTTTTTTCCCCCTAAAATATTTCCCACAGCAAGCTTAATTTGCTTTGGAAGTCCTTTTACTCATGCTTAAAGAAAGTCTAAGATGTATATATTAAGCTTCTGAACTACTTGAGAGATCTTTGAGAGATTTCAAAATAAGTTATCAAAGTTTCCATGGCAGTACTTAATAATCTTAGATTTAGCGGAAAGAAAAAATGAGATCACTGAGTCCTAACAAGAAATACAATTTTTAGTATGTCAAGCATGATCATTTCATTTTCCAAAACACGAAGGGTGATGGGGATGTTTTATATCCAGCAAAGCTGGCAAGGTGAGATTAATGAAGCATCCTTTGGGACAGAAGCTGAGTGTCATAGCTACAATTGTTTTTTTCCATTTTATTAAAGGTACCTGGCTACAGACAATTGTTTGTTTGCTCATATATAAGTATTGGTGTCCAGAAAAGACATATTAAGACATAAAAGCCTTCCTCTCCTCCCCACTTCCACCTCCCACCCCACACCCCGCAGTTATGTGTCTCACTTTTGATTTAACACAGCTCTAGAGAAGAAGCCCTTTCATCTTTGTCAGGACCTTTTTCAGGCCAGGCTGGTTTGTCTTTGCAGCCCTGACAGCAAAATTGTAAAGTCTAGGCAAAAGGAAAAAGAATTACGTATAAAATATTCCTATAAAAATTCTGAAAGTATGTATAGTTCAGAACCTCATTCTTAATCCAAGTATGAGGTTTCTGTATTTCTTCAATGTTTAAATATATTCACTAAGTGATGGTGCAAACTCACTTGAATGCATTAATTCATTAAATATTGTGGAACACTTATGAATTTGCTTTGCTCCAATATAATTTTTGTGCTAAGAAATCCACCAAAACAGTGCATGCTTCTACTTATTTTTTCTCAATACCTCTCGTTTCTACTTGAATACCATGACTGTGTTTATTTCCTGTTTTATTTTTCTGGAACAAAATTGGTAGTACTAGATCTTTTTTTATTTCTGTAATTTTGTCCTTTAAAAAAAAAATTGTGGAACACTAAAGAATTTTTTTGATACTCTTCAGTGTTTAAATATAATTTTTGAATGCATTAATTCATTAAATATTTGGAACACTTATGAATTTGCTTTGCTCCAATATAATTTTTTGCTAAGAAATCCACCAAAGAGTGCATGCTTCTACTTATTTTTTCTCAATACCTCTCGTTTCTACTTGAATACCATGACTGTGTTTATTTCCTGTTTTATTTTTCTGGAACAAAATTGGTAGTACTAGATCTTTTTCCACCATTTCTGTAATTTTGTCCTATTAAAGAAAAAAAAAGTTCTGATATAAAGATTTTAGATACTGTAAAATGTATTTTCATATAAAGATTTCAGATATTTTTAAATGTGCTTTCTATTCCTTCTTTTGTTCTGCTAGTATCCAATCAGACACAGATGTCACCTTTCCTTAAGCCATTTCTTCTGCATTTTCCTTATGTTATAATGCTCTAATGGGGAGGTGGTCTGTATGGGGACAAGTCAGGGATAAAAATTTGAGGACAGACATTCAATATTTGCTACTCTCCAAGGTCAGGAGCAGTTCCTTGACAAGGGTGGGAGACAGAACCCATAATTTTCCTTCAGTATGGAATTAACTACAACAATAAGAAATATGGTTTTATTCTAGCTGTTAATTTGTCTGTTGCATTGTTTTCCCATGAGATTTTTTTTCTTTCCTTTCCTTTATATATTTAGATAACTTAATAGGACATAAAGAAGTCCTAATGAATGTAACAATTTTTGCCCAGGGAAAAAGTTAACCAAAAGTCTGATTTCTAAATTTGAAATCTCTCCCTTGAACTATTTTTTCACTGACCCTGCTAGAAAGCATATTTTTATTATGAAATATAGAGAGTAGTAGAAAATAAAATTTAGGGCACTGACCTGAAATGCATACATGAGAAAAAGATCAAAATTTTTTTTGCATTTCATTTTTTCAGATTTCCATGTTCATTTCCATGCATGACAAAGCTCTGGGGTTTTTTGTTGTCAAATTTAGGTGTGCTAAATTGTACAATTTAGATTTGATTAATCATAAATTGATTATCCTTGCCAAATAACATTTCTTTTATTAGAAAAAAGGAGGTGAATATTTGCATTATTTTCCAAGTAATCTTTTTCCATCCATCAAGGGATTGCCTACCTACTGAAGCAATGAGGAGAAGAACAAAAGGAGAGCTTAAAATGTTCTTCACTATCCATATTTAACTCAATCTTCATACTCATTTATGCATTACTTTTGCACAGGCTTTCTTATGGTGAAATATTTATTACATTAATATTTTACTAATACTTTAGATAATTTTAATAACAATTGAGAAACAGAACACTGGATGAATCACCCCTCCAAAATTCTGTTTTGATGCATAAATATGACATTTCATTTGTTTCTTCACTAAGTCAAATATCTTTGTAAATTGTGCTGAATAACTCGCTAAGTTCTGTTTAATCTAAAATACTTCTCTGTCCACTTAAGACCTATCAGGCAGAAATATGGAATTTGAATAATATGAAAATAAAATGCTATTTGAAAGGTATTATTTTTTCTTTGCTTTTTCTGGTTCCTTCAGTTTATGTAAGCTTGAGCTAATGGCATCAGGAAAATGATGAGTTTTCTACCAGATATGTATTTTTCACCTTTAGAAATCTAAAGAAATTCCTTAAGGGAATCCATAAAATTTCTAAAATATAAGATGCCAATGGATGACAAAAAACAGACTCAGTGAAAAAGAGTATTTTGAATACTAGGATAATTTCCTGGTTTTGCATAGATATTCTTGTTGCCATGGAGAAAGAGAGTGAATGCTGAAAAAAAGTAAAAAAAAGGAGTTTTGAATTTAAAGAATAGGCATACTTGCTATCAAGAATCCAAATCTCTTTGGATTGCAGAAGGCAGAGAGCTGTGGCCCATGAATTAAAACACTGGGAGTATGTCTATAATCTTCCAAAAGCAAATTCACTCAACACTCCAAAAAAGTGGGTTTTGAAAGACTTGTGTAAATGTCTTACTTTAAAAATGTGCCATCTTCTCTCAGATGTCACAGACTTCTGTGAATGGCAGTTTTTGAACTAAAGACCTCTAATTTTCCCCAGTACTTGGCAATCAGAACTTAACTTGGTTTCTAAACATGTTAATGAATTTTTAGGAAACCAAGTTCAGGGATTCCATATTACTCCCAAATTAAATGAATTCCTAAAGCAACTGCTGTTTTTCAAATAAGAACTGTCAGATCTGGCTATTTCCTTTGATAGTGTCTCAACATCTGCAGATGGGCCGCTTTGCCTTCTGTTTAATAAAAAGAAAATAAAATCAAACTTTAATGAATTACTCAGCTCTAATATGAATCTGTAAACAGAAATTAGAGCTGCAAAGCTGTTGGAACTTAGGTGGCTGCAGAAGAGAATCTTGTGCTAAGCCTGATATGTGACTACGGGCCAGGAAAGCATGTTTTTGGGAGAGTGCAGAAAATACTCCAAGGTTTATTACTTTGGGCTCTGAATGTAGTTGCATTGAAATGTACTTCAAATCATAAAAATTAGATCTTATTTTAGCATTACAAAGCTCTGAGCAGCTTTGAACAACTATCAATCTTTTTTTTTTTCCTTTGTATTTCAGGCAAACCTCAGCTTCCAAGTACAGAATTGTTAATAACTGGAAAGCCCCTCCCAAAACTTATCTATGTTTCACGGTACATTTCTAAAAAGAACCTGAGAATATAAGACATCAAAACCAGCAAACCAAAAATAATTATTTCCAAAAGAATGTACATTATTCACCTTTAGCAGTGTAATGCTGGAAGTCAACATTTTTATATATCAGTATTTTCCACAGGCTAGAGGTTTTTATTGTTCTCATCTATTCCTCCCTTTTGTCAGTGGACAGTTTTAGAGGTGGAAGAATACAAAACAATGGTCCCTACAAGAGGTTCTGGACCTGTCTTTAGAATTATCTGTTTTTTAAAGGGTAATATAGCAAGATCAATTATGGTGATTTGATGTGATATTGAGGTTGCGTTTAGATTTCCAAATGAGTTTGAAATACTTAGGAAACCATTTATTTTGAAATTACTTCTGCATTTTCTACCTTTTATCAGTCTTGATGGTTTTTTACATGCTCAAACCAATAATTTTATTTTTTTCTTAGATTTGTAAATTTTGGTCCCAGAGCAACCATTATGATTGTATAGTCTGACTTCCTGCCCAATATGGGCTATAAAATTTCATTCAGCTATTGAATATCTTTCCATGTATTATTTTGATGGCTATTTAAGACTGCCCATGCTACAGGTAGACTTAATGTTGTCAGATGTTCTCATGTCTCTTTTAAGACTAAAATCAATTATACCATTTAAATCTGTAGGCATCAATTATAAAATGCATACAAACTGGATCCAACATAAAGTCTGTAAGTTATTTTTTAACTTCTATTTCTGGTGATCTTCTAGTTGTTGTCTTTTTTGCTCATGACACCAATGCTGTCATGAAAAGGAATTATGTTGTTTTGAGGTTACTTACAGTTTTGCATGAGATCTGAAGATTGCATTTTTTCTAAATAATGGGCCTCATTTGTTCAGGTCCATTATTATATACAGAAATATACAGAATGAAAAATCCTTTTTTCATTTAATTTTTCCTTTTTTTTTTCTTACGTCTACAGCATGGCATGAAATGATACATAACATGTGTAAGCTGATTACTGCTTAACAGTGAAATTTTCTACATCTCTGCATATGATACCCATTTTCTGCCCAGAGTTAAGTAATTGCTACTTTATATAACCTTTTCTAGATGTTGAAATATCATTAAAATCTCTGTAGAATGCATAAGAAATAAAAAAAAAAATAAATCAGAATTAGAACAAAGCTATAGCAGGTGTGGAAATCTGCTGTAAAAGTATGGATTGGAATCATGCTAGAAAAAAGGAAAGCTAGACAGCCCAGACAGGATTAAAGTCATATGTTGTGGTAGGGAAAATAAGAAGGGAATATATTACTGAGAAAACACCAGATAATGGCCACAGTGTATGAAAATCATGTTTCTGGTTGGAAATAATAGTATCCCAGGAGGATAATTCAAAAAGTTTAAAATATAAGGAGGACTTCAAAATACAATTTAGTGAGTTTTATGCAAAATGAAATGAAAATTCTGGAATTGTAGGGTTTTGGGTTTTTTTTTCCCCAGAGGAAAAAGCAAGAGACTCTGTAAATGTACTGAAGACCTTATTGTCTTTGATGTTTTATATGAAATGTCTCCCACTGGTAGGTAGAAAATGCTAGAGGTCCTTTCTCGCTGTTTTCCTTTCCTCATAATAAGGAAGAGAAAACATTTTGTTTTTGAAGAAACTGTCTCCTTTAGGTTGCATCTGCAGACAATGATCTATCTTGCCTGAAAATACCTGCACCCAAAGTATTCTTGGTATGCTGACAATTTTCCTGGCGTACTTATGGATCTGTATTTTCCTGCATCTTTTCAAACAAGGAATTATTTTATAACAAACTAATTTTTAGCAATTAATATTCTTAGTTTCTTTTTCCTCTTTTGCTCGTGTCAACCTGTAGAAACCTGTGATAAATACATTTGTTTTAAGAAAATAATTTGCTTTTTACTGAATGGAAAAGTGTTATCCACAGAAATCAGGGATTAAATCAACAGGAACCTAAGAGGCTTAGGAAAGGATGAGAGGTGATTACTTGAAGAAATAATGCATTTGTAATAAGAAGGAAGGTGCATAAAATGAAGTCCAAGTGATTCACTTCAAGAAGTCAGCAAAAGGCTTAAAAGCATCACATGAGCATTGTGAAAGTTTGCTAAATAAAGTTTGTTAAAGGGCACAGAAAATAAAATACTAGTATAAACTGGCTATTCTTGTAACAATTATAGAACAGGTAGTGAGAGGTAAACACTTTCACACAGCTGAAGAGGAAGCATGACTTCATACTCCAGCATCCTTCTGGTCTCTTCCTCACCTTCCTGTACAATCACACTTTTCCAGAGATAGCCTTTGACCTCCTGGTGCAGGGGGCTTAGGGGGCTGCCATGAATCTGGAAGAAAAATATGAACATTAGGGAGATTGTGAATGAAAAGAGAACAATTTAGTTGAGCCCCTGGTGATTTTACTTTCAATATTTTACTTTCTTTTTGATAGACCTTGGGCTATTATAAAGCTCATCCAAGCTCACCTGAGTGGATAGGAGATCTTTAAGCAGGCAATTTATGGATCTTGGGAAGTCTGAAGAAGAGACTGAAGTTTGAAATAGACACGGCTACCTGACTAAAGGCTTTCAAAGGATCAGACATAGGACAGACTGTGTAATTCTAGTATAGTTTCTGCTTTTGATGTTTGGTTATCAATAGATTATTTCTTTATGCCACTTCTTTGGTGATTTTTCTTTTTTAAAAGTGTGATCATCCACCCTGCCAAAAAAAAGTTTATTACCTGATACTTAGTTAAATGGAAAAGAATTTTTTTTTCCACACATGTTAGTGTGGATAAATCATCCAATTAAAATTTTGCAGTGAAAAAAAAAAAGTAGACATTAGCAATGAGAATTCCCAAACTAGAAGTAGTTCCCGAGGGAGTTGCAGAAGTACTATTATTTGGCCCATTTAAAACTTGGTGAACATCATCTCTCAACCATTCTAAAGGAAAAGTAATCCTCATATGAAAAATACTTATATTATTCAGTCTTCTCATACTTTAATAAAGACCAAAGACAGTTGATGTTAATGACAATATATAGTACTGAAATGCTTTTGTCTCTTTAGAGAACTGAAAAAGTATGGAAAACATTTTTACCTTCAGCAGAGTTTATTGATATTTTTATGTCCCAAATGCCTCTGATTTGTTCTTTAATTAAAGGTAGTGCTTTATGAGAATGGGTAAAATTGATTTTTAATCTAGCAGTTATATCAGTAGCGGGTTATTTAGGAAGAAATCTGTAAAATTCTGTGCCTCAGGTAAAGGGACACCCATAACAATTGCAATTTAGTTATTCAATAAAACAAGAAAAAACACCCCATAATAATAATAATAATAATAATAATAATAATAATAATAATAATAATAATAATAATAATAATAATAATAATAATAATAATAATAACAATAATAATAACAATAATAATAATAACTTACAAGGTTTTTTCACTTTTGTTTCTTGACACTCCTTTGTTAGGGGAAAGGAAATATTGGTTTAATCTTATCTATTGTTACGTTTGTCTATTTCAGCAGTAATTCCTTTAATCTTTTTAAATTAAAGGGAGATATTCCTATGTTCACAACAATAACTGGAAATTTTGCTTTGATTTGGAAGATGCATAGATAGAATATTCTGGTTTTAATATTTTATGTAGGATAAGATTTTAAAAATATTATTTTTGCTATCTTATTTTGAAAGAAAGTAGAAACTAAAATATGAGTTAATATGTGTATTTCTAGAGGTGGTTCTTGAGAAGCTGTTCGTTGCTTCAACAGACTCAGTGCCACTTGGATGTTTTAAAGTTTGATGAAATGCATACTTTTCATTAATGACAGTTGATCGAGAAGAGTAGTGCTCAAAGAATGTTTCTGACATGATACCTTCTTGATGCTATTGGCTCTGAAATTACTCTCCTACAAAGTTAGTTTTAGAACTAGTCCAAGATTGTAATTAGTAACCAAACTGATGCTGCCTGTTGACTCCATCAAATTTAAAACAAAGTGTCTGAAACATTGAAGTTCCTCTATATCATACAGACAAAACCCTTTACAGTGCAGTCTGTTTTTATTTTTTGTTTTGTTTATTTTTATGGTAAATTTAAACACTTTTAATAAACACTTGTGTTACAGAAAATACATGGGCTCACCACAGACTAGCATGATTTTGCTCCAGAGTATCCCAAATTACTTTCTGAATCAATACAAACTTCATGTCTCCTCCCCATTTTTCAAAGATTCTGAAAATGTTATAATGAATTTAAATCTTTTGGAAATACTCATTTGTTGGAATATCTATACTTTCTTATTTTTCTTGAGTACAGAAGCATGTTGCAGAAGGATAAATTTAATATTTAATATTTTCTTTGAGTGCAATTGCTATATATCCATTTGAATGAAAGTAAAGATGTCTTACTAGAATGCTGCAGTCATTATCTTATTTAGTTGTCAGTGATTCAGGAGCTGCTTGTGATCCGGTAGGTCAGAAATTTTTTTAAATGGTGACTATATGTGACATTAAATAAAAAATAAATTACAGAGTTTGACAAAATCTTTACTGCAGTAGAATGCAATAAAGCAAACTGTGCCTGTGATTCTTTTTTTGTATGTGTGAAAAAATTTTAATTTTGCTATGAAATTCAATCTCAATATTTGTGAAGTTTATTCCATGTGACAATGGGTATCCTTGCAAGCACAGAATAAAAATATAATATAGAACTTTTTGCTAATGATAATACTTTTTTTTTGTATCAAGACAGAATGTCTTAGTGTGTCCCAATGGACAAAAAAATAGTATTATCTCTGTATATTATATAGTATCTATATAATTTAGTATTGGTTGCAATTCTACCCCTGATCTTTAGACTCTCTTCACCACTTAATTCTCATCTTTCTGGAACTTGATTCTACCTGGTACCTGTACCCACAGACATGGAAAAATTTCAAGACTAGGCCAACATTCAAGCTTTGGAAAGCATCATCAAAAACCAATATATAAACAACATATTAATGTTGTTCATTAATTAAGAAGCAATACATTTATTTATTTATTAATAACCTGAGAGGAGGAATTTTCCCCCTGGGAACAATGATGCTCCTGAACATTATCCCCATAAGGATACTCACACCAATTAGGGTTTGAGGTTAGGTTTCTAGCCTAAGTTTTAGTTATAACCCTAAGTTTTCTATCTCTACCAAGTTTGTACCTGAGTTATATTAGCTAACATTTTCCTTGACAAGTAAATAGACAAATCAACTAGTAAACCACTGCAATATAGTTTATGTTTCTGGTTTAGTGGGTCAGAAGCTGGGAAGAACTTCTATGGACTGAGGACTACAGATACCAGCATGCTTTTTCCAAGAGTTCTCTACTTTTATTCAAGTTCTCTGACTATAGCAGAGGTTATGTGGCCAGTTAAAATGTCTTTCCGTTCCTGCAGATAAGGATAAAGAGCAGTTTACCTTACTGCCCTAGACATTGCAAAAAAAGCTGTTAAAACCATGTTGAAGCTCAGAATAGGTGAGATAATCTTGTCAGCCAGACATAGGTGCTAGTTACTTCTCTTGGGAGGTCTGTGGACAGAGATGTCACATTCGCACTCAATTATATTATTTGAACACTTGACAAGAGGATACATAACCTCAGCACAAATTGAGCACTGTGTGATAAGCAGCCTTCATTGTTTCTTTTTCTTGCTTGGACATGTTTGCAATGTTTGGTTTAACCATCTGTAGTCAACAGCTCTTCATTTAAAGAAGCATCTTAGCATCATCTGTGTGAAATTATTAGACAGATATGGAGAGCTTTGAGTCAGTGGTTACTCTGGATATAGCACATGAGAGCTCCAAATATTGCCAATTTTTGCTCAAAATGTTGAATATAACTCAGTTAATCATTGAATAATTAACTGACATCCCTATCAAGCTAAGATCATTATTACACAATTTATAAAGTAACTAAAAAACTTGTTCTGATCATTGAAAAGGGCCTTGTAATAACAGAGCACTATTATTTCTGCACTTTTTTATGGAAAGTGATGACCACAAAAATTGCATACATAAATTTACATTTTCTTTGTCAAGCTTCTTATTCCACTAATTTCCTGTAACTGCGCAGCTGTGCCATCTTCACAAATTAATATTTCAGAATCTGCTACATATCATGAAATCTGTTAGGATAAAATGAAGAGTTCTTTATTTCTTCAGCTGAGAGAGAGAAAATTGTGTAATATTTCAATATTATACAGGTAACCCATGTGTTGCAGACAGCTAGAAAGATTATAAAAGAAAGGCCTCATAAAATCAGGTCTGCTCTGTTAAATCAATAGCTACCTTGTCATTTCTTCCAAGTGCAGTTAGTACTTTGCAAGTTCCCATGTGAAAACAATCTTGGTATGAATAGTCCGTTAACATAACAATCTATTCTTGGGTGAAAAATAAGTGCATAACCTGAATAAACATTAGATCTGTTCCACGAGAACCCACAAAAGAAAAATGTAAACAGCTTGAACCTTAACACATACAAATCACCTTTTGGCCATTAAATGAAGCGGCCATTAAAGCCATTAGGTGTTGCACGCGAGGTCTGTGAAAAAGGTACAAAATAAGTTATGTGAATAAAGATTTGGCTTTTCCCACATGAAGAAAATAGTCTCACCTAATTTATTCCAACACCTGTGTTTGGAAACTCCTAATCTGATGATTCTCCTGTACAGCTCCTTTTTCAAACACAAGTTTGCTTCTGATTTCCAGGTAGTATTCTTGGACCATCTCATTCTGTAAGCTCACAGTTTCACTAGTTTTACTAGGAGTATTTCAATGAGGATATAAGTCTATTAAGAAAGACCTCTATAATGATAGGTGGCAATGCCTAAATTAGACAACTTTAACAGTTTGCAAGGTTGTTATCCCCATTTCCAAAACATGGACTGAAACACACATTTTAAATAAAGTTTCAATAACACAACCTGGAGTAGTATATTTGACATAGTGTCAAAACCACATGCAGTAATTTTCAGTACAAATTAGAGCACTGGTTTTGTCCTGTCTATGACAAGTATAAATGAATTCTAAGACGCCAAACCATAAATATCCATCCACCCTATTAATGGTATCCTGTGTGATGGGTTGACTACCACAGCTGCTTACTAACTTGCCCTTCAACAGGATGGTGGAGAGAATTGGAAGAGCAAAACCTGAAAACCTTTGCTTATAGATAAAGACAGTAAGAAAAATAACAAGTGAAATAAAACTGCACATGGAAGCAAAGAAACACAAGGAATTTATTAATTATTTTTCATCCCCAAGCAATTTTATCCCCATCCCCATAGACATTAGACAAGTTTTAGCCAAGGTCCAGATGCAGTCTTAGAAATATATCATTAAAAGTCAAGATACACATGGTTGCTGACAAATTCCTGAAGAATTCATACTTCCACAGAAGCTCGTATAAAGGTTACTTGGGAAGACAAACACCATAACTACAAATATCTCTCCTTCTTGTTCTTTTCCCTGAGATATTTTTGCTGAGCCCATCATCATATGGTATAGGATGCCAGGATGTCCCTTTGGCCATTCATATAAATTATCCTGGTTGTAAGCTTTCCCAAAACCTTGTGTTTTCCCAGCTTCCTCGTTGTAAGGTTGGGTGGGAAAAAGAGAAAATATTGACACATAGTAAGCACTGCTCAGCAGTAGCCAAAATATTGGTGCTTTATCAACACTGGTTTAGTCACAAATCCAGAACACAGCCCCATATGGGCTAATATGAAAACAATTAACTCCATCCCAAGCAGAACCAATGCACTCAGTTCTGGCTTTTTTGGTTTTTACTGATTTTTTTGCTTTAAACTTTTTTTTCTAGTAGAAGGATACTCCACAGAAAGGAAAAAGAAGAGGAACAGTATGCTCAGAAAACAGCACAGATTACTCAGGGGTCTATAAAGCTAGTTCATGTACTACCATGTTATGTGCCTAGCAAAGGGTCAGAAATGGGTGCAAAAACCTATTGATTAGTAGGAATAGCAACTAGAAGTCAAATGAAGAATCAATGTTTAGCCAAAAGGGTAAAGCAGACTATCCTTAAATACAATTAGAGAAAAATAGGTTAGTGTTTTCATATTTGTCTCTCTTTGTTGTGTGTGATATGCTGGAAATATTGTAGATTATTTACTATTAATATATAGATAATGAAATTGCTATTATCTTTGCATGTATTTATTGAAATAAAAGTTTATTGTATTACTGTGCACTTCTAATCAGTGCAGAAGATATAGCATGGTGAAAGAAATGTTGCACAAGAAAAAAATGTTAGTCAGGAAAAACAAATGAAAAGAACTTACTTTTGTATTTTTTTCCTTTTTTTCCTTAACAAGGACTTATGGCAATACAGAGAAACTAAAACTTCTCTAAACTTATTTAATGTTGAAGCCCTTCTGAAATTCTTAATGTGATTTCTGTGTATTCAGGAACATTAGGCATTAAAAATTGGGTTTTATGTCCTTGGGGAAGGAAATTAATAGACATAAAAGATTCTCTATCTTAATCTATATATTTATAATATGTACATAGTCCTTGTCATTGCTTTAAGCATTAATGAATATTAAATAGCAGAGAAATTGCAATTTGCAGAACCAACCTCATGGGACTTAAGTAGTCATGAATAAAGCCCAGACCTTCCTTCTCAGAAGCTCTAAGCTTACATCTTCGACTGCTGATGTGCTGCTATAGGTCATATGCTGCTGCAGCTGAGCACTGGCTCAGTGCCTGCCCCTCCAAAGTCCATACCTTAATTTCCTCTCCTCAGTGACCCATCCTTGGTCTCTGATTCCAAACCCCCTGACAGCAGGAACAGCAGCCTCGGCATTCTGGCCATTTTCTCTCTTCCATATCCCTACTACACTTACACCCTTTCTTAAAGGTTGTTAGGTTTCAGAAGTGAGGAAAAAAATGAAAAGGAAAAAGGAAAAAAAAGGAACAGGAAAAGGGAAAAGGGATAGAAAAAAGAGAAAAAAGAGAAAGAAGAAAAAGAAAAAAAAAAAAAGAAAAAAAGAAAAAGAAAAAGAAAAAGAAAAAGAAAAAGAAAAAGAAAAAAAAGAAAAAGAAAAAGAAAAAGAAAAAGAAAAAGGCAAATAGCTCTTTGGATAAGCTTTTTAATTTATTGTTTTTCTGTTGGATTCTGCTGTTTTCCTTATCCCAATACAGATTATTTGAGCCTTCCAAGTACTAGAAATCATAGCATCTTCATAACAGACAGACAGACAACTGTAGCAAGCTGCCTTCCCCCTGGCTTGGACAAATGCCTGCCAGTCACTGTAGTAGATTCAGTGCATAAGAGTCTACAGAGAATGCTGACCTGTGTAACATCACACAAGTATTGTCTACCTTATGTGACCCTGACTACCTCTGGTAATGAAGCTGAAAAATGAATTTGATCCCTTCGCTTCTGCTGTACACTTTTCCAGTGCATAGGAATCACCCCTCTGATTCAGACATACAATGTAATTTTTTTTGTTTGTTTACACTTGCATTTTCTCTGCAGTCAGTTTCAGCTGGGTGCACTTCATTGTACGCATCCCATTGTGGTAATGGCTCTTTGTCCCTGTGGAGACTGGCGACAAGTGGTGTCCCTCAGAGGTCGGTACTGGAGCCAGTGCTGCTCAGGACCTTTGTTGGCAACATGGACAGTGGGATTGAGTGCACCCTCATCAGATTTGCTGATGGCACCAAGCTGTGTGGTGCAGACAACATGCTGGATGGAATGGTGGCCATCCAGAGGGACCTGAACAGTCTTCAGAAGTGGATGTGTGCAAACCCTGTGAAGTTCAACAAAGGTGAAATACAAAAGGTCCTAAAGCTGGGCCATGGCAATCCCAGGCACACTTACTTGTTTGGTGGAAAGTGACTGAGAGCAGCCCTGCAGAACAAGACTTGGGGGTGATGGTTGATTAAAAACTCACCATAAGCCAGCAGTGCGAGCTCACAGCACAGAAGGGCAATTAAATCCTTGCTTGCATCGAAAGGAATGAGGTCAGCAGTTCAAAGGATGTGTTTTCACCCTCTGTTGTGCTCTGATGAGACCCCACCTGGAGTACTGGGTACAGTCCTGGTGCCCTCAGCATAAGAAGGACATGGAACGGTTGGAGCAAGTCCAAAGGAGGTCAGGAAAAAGATAAAAGTGCTGGAGCACCTTATATAAAGCACAGGCTGAGAAAGTTGGGTCTGTTCTACCCTGAGGAGAGAAGCTTGTGAATCTTGTGTGGAAACCTCACAGCAACCTTCCAATATCTGAGGGGGGCCTACAGAGATGCCGAAGAGGGACAAATGTAGTGATAGATCAAGGAGTAATGGGTACAAATTGAAAGATGGGAAATTTAGGTTAGATCTTGAAAGAAATTATTCACTTTGGAGGTGGTGAGACACTGGAACAGGCTGCCCAGGGAGGTTTTGTGTGTCCCAACCCTGGAAATGTTCACAGCCACATTGGAAAAAGCCTTGAGCAACCTGCTGAAGTGGGAGACGTCTCTGCCCATAACAGGGTGTGGTCGGGACTAGATGATGCTTAAGGTCTATTCCATTCCCTTAAGATTCCAACCCCTTAACATTCTATGATTTTATGATTAATTTTCCTCCCTGTTTATCACTTTGGGAAGTGCAGTTCACCAACATTGTCAACAGATGATTGCCTTTGTAAAGTTATATCTATTTTCTTATTAGCACATCAGTTATACTAGAGAAACCATTTGATCTTTAATTAGTCCACCTGTTAACTACTCAAACCTACAAAATTTAGTTTTACAATATTAATAGGTTGATCTCTCTAGTTAGTCAGGGTCCTTTCAAGAGGAGATATTATTGTTAATGGCATATGCATTGAAATATTTTTGAAATAGTTTTCAAAGATCGTGTAACAGTTTATTATATAATTTCCTACCCCCACTGAAATATAACATAGGTTTCTAGTGGTTGTGAATCTCCCAAAATAGCCAGGACTTTAGAAATTCAAATATGTCACTAGATCCAGACTTTGAAAAAAATAGAGAGTTCTTTAACCACCTCCTCTACTACTTTACTGATTTTATTTCAGAAAAAAGTAATATTCTTGCTCAGTTATATGACACTTAAATTAATTTTTTGACCTTGATTCCACTCAAAATTTAGTTTAAATTAGCTATGAGTCCAGAGTGAATCACATTATCAATGTTCATGTTGTAGCACGTTAACTGCTTCTAGAGACATCAGATCAAAAGGAAACATATGTCTTTGTTTATAAAAAAGTTTGGCTTTGTAGAGACAATTCTTGCTGTAAGTAAGGAGTAATAAACATTTGTGAAATCATGTGTTGTTTTTTTATGTGAAATTTTGCTCAGAAATTTTTACAGAACTTGATGTATCTAAGTGGGAGAAAGATTTGGCCTATCTGATTAATTAATTTTTCACTTTGAAAAAACAAATTATCTACTACATATAACTCAATTACCTTAGAAAAATCAAAGTCACAAAACTGACGGTATCAATGCATTATGGTCAGTACTCTGCCTTTTCCTAAATGTTAAATTACATCTAAATCTTAGACTGTGAAAGGACCCAGACTTCTGTAATTTTAAATAATTTACTATAGAGATTTATAAACAAACTTCCAGTTTTTTATCCATCTAGTTATTTTATCTAGATCTATTTCTGACCTAGACCTGTTTAAATATTTCTAGATATATTTTACCAATAGTTATTCCACATATTGTATCTATTGACAAAGTTGCATAGACAAATGCATAGAAATAACTACCTATATTCTATATCTATATAATCTATATCTATCTATATATCTCTATATATGAAGTCTGCCTTGTAAGAAGAAGACTGCTACCTTCTAGTTGTCAGATTCAAAGGTAAGGATATGGGTCTGTTCCTTAATGAAGGTATTCCATTGATATTTGTTGGCTCGTAATTTCAGACACACTGTTTTAAAAGAAAATTAGAACTTTTGAACTGATCATGAGTCAACATATTTTGAAAACTGTACTCTGTTGCTATATGTTATGATCTAGTTTTGTGGTGAGGTGAGTTCTAAGATTTATTCCAAATATCTGAAGTGAATATACTATTGAAATGTAGCTAATAAATGCATTTGAAGGTAACATATACCACCATCTGTCATTATTCATGCATTCCCTCAATTTTGCAAATGAAGCATAGTTTTCTACTGCTGCTAATAGCTTCCATTTAGTGACTGACAAGCCAAAGCCACCACTGGAGATAGAAAAAATGCAGTAAGTGATGTTGTCAGTGCCCCAGAGGTAAATAAATACTGCCTTTTCCATGATCTGACCTTTAGGCTGATTATGGGTATGGTTATCTTTGCCAGAAGCGCACAAGATAGATTAAACCAAGCAGACTTTTTAATACTGATTAATCCTGATGGAAGTAGGTTTGTTTAGTCCTAGGGAATGCAGCAAAAATATTGGTCTTATCATCTGAGCAATTTTTAAAGTTATCTTTGATGTGAGCTAGGAAGTGCTTGTGGTTTGACTGGTCACAGTGTGAGAAATGCCACTTTTGTTGATATTTTAAATTGGCTCTTGCTTTCATGTTTGTACATAATCCTTGTGATGGAGGCTTGAATGAAATACCCAGAGCACTAAAAAAATGTTGGAAGACTGAAATTTTGGTTGTTTTTTTTTTAAAGGACTGGCTGCCAGACTTGCTTGTCTTTAATCAAAGCTCTTCCTTTAATTAAAAATGGTTTGCAAGATGCCTGGCAGTTTCACAAAATACAGTAAAACTGATTCTGTGCCAAGCAGACCTGAACAATGCAGTAAAAAACCCTCCAGCCCTCATCTTCCCATGTGTGTGACTGAATGATGGAATTGCTGAGGTCAGGAAATGATTGAACTGGGGAAGATGCACTCTCTCAAGCATATGTAAATAAGCAATTTGGGAGACAGCCTAAAGAGGACTGGATCATTTTTGTATGAATCCTGTTCTCCCCAAAGAGATGCAAACAGCATGAATGGAATATTACTAAAGGGAATAAAGCACAGGGGGACAGAAAGAGACAGCTAGAGCTGCTGGTGGAGAAGCAGAAAGTCTAAGGAAGGCCAGAAGAAACGAGTCATCTCCAGGAAGAGCAGCAGCATAAGCAACACGTGTACTGTGCCAGTACACAGCTGGGAAGTCGGGCTGGGGACAAGACAGATTTGAATGGCAGGGGATTAGTGTTGTCAGATGGATGGACAAGAGGATGCAATGACAAGTTGTCTTCCACCCAGGCTGATCGAAGGCAGCACTGTGATGGAATGCAAGCCATATGGCCAAATTGTATTCTTATTTTGTCAGCACTTGCATACGTACAACTCTACTGACAGGTGCCATATGAACGTAATGAAGCAGGGCACTGCTGGCCCCACACACATCCCATCAATGTGATTAGCAGTGCTCCTTGGGATTACATCCCATACAGTTAGATGCTCTGCAGTAAAAGCAATCTTGTTGCCTTGGCTCTTTCTCAATTCCCTCTCTTCTTGTTGAAATTCTGTGGCAATGTTTTACTGCCATGTAGCTGAATCTTGAATGCCTCTGTGCTCTTCTTCACACCTCTGCCCTTTCTCTCTCTGTCTTATGCTACCTTGATATTTTCAGTTCTTCATTGGACAATTCTATCTCCTGCTCTACTTTTATCTCCAATGTCTTCTTAAGACATATTGGTAGGCTTTTCAAACACACATATGGTGACTTGTGACAGCAATCAAATACAGCAGTAATTTTTTCTGAAAACTGGCCTGCTCAACCATCTTCATCTGGCCACCTATACCTGTAGTATTTAAAATCCAGTTCAGTCTTTGGAGTTTTTACATAGGTATTGACACGTGCATGTGTCTAACAAAGTAATAATTTCAGACATAGAAGAGATACTCACTGGGACTGCCTCAAACACTCAAAGGGATGAGTAAATGAAGATCTCTCTGCAGAGTTAATGGGGTTACAGTAGATGACTAAGTAAGTCTGAGGGAAGTAGATTTGGACAAAATGAAAGAGAGGAGGCACTTTTAAGTTCTAGAGAAGGCAAGAACCCAGTGTTGCCTGTTTATTTTCCCCTGTGTTTGTTAGAAGTGGTGGATCCTGAAAAGAAGGAAAGTCACTATAATTGAACATTGACAAGCCAGGAAAGAACTGGTAGCCCAATCCAGACCAACACTGTGAAAAAAAAATCTGACAAAAATGGTACACAATTCGAAGGGAAAATAATTTTTAATTTGAATTCAAGTTAATTTATATTGAAAACCTAATTACATGAGTCAGACACATTCAGAACACATAAACTTGTCATGTATGATCACTCTAATTGCTCAAATCACCTGGAATTTGAAGGAATATATATTTGAACAAATTTTAACCATGAAAGAAACGTGGCCAAGAATTATTGACCAAGTAGATTGCTGAATAAAAAAAGAAATATAGAGAAGCTGCAGTCTGTTTTATAAATCATTCATTAGAGAAAAATGTAGCAATGTTTTTCTATTGTGAATTGTTTCCTAAAATCCAATTAGAGTGGCTTATGATACTTGATCATTATTTAAAAGGCCAGTAAACAGTGCTCTAGAGGGTATGCTTTTCATAAGCATAGTGGCTCATGTCCCAAAACTCTGAAATACTCCCTTCTCTGTAAGTTTTCAGAGGTGTCTGTTCAAAATGTGATCCTGCATGCAGCTGGACGGTTTTCAACACACCTAGAGATTTAAGCAAAACAAATTATAGTGATAGAGTACTTTCCTGATACTGCTGTACATGTCAGCTGCTGTGTGCAGTCTTTATGCAGCAAAAGTTTCATGCTTCATATTATGAAAACTGGGAGGATGAAAGGGTTGGGAATTTGTTTTATTTTCTCTGTTTTTTGGGGTTTGGTTGTTTGGTTGGTTGGTTTTGGTTTTGTTGTGTTTTGGTTTTGGGTTTGGGGTTTCTTGTGTGTTTTTGTTTAGTTGGCATTTTTGTTGGGTTTGGTAATTTTGGGTTTTTTTATTATTATTATTTTTAATTTTTTTTGGTTTGGTTTTTTTTCCTGCACTGCTCACAGCTGACCCATCCTTGGGCATTCTTGAGCATCTTGGCTACAGAGATGACTTTTTTCTCCCTTTGTTGTATTCCTGTCATTCTCAGCCCTGAAGAAAACAAAACAAAAAACAATATCAGGAAAAACACTAACAGAACTTCAACTTCAGCAAATAAGCTAAAGAATGACAAATGCCTTATGACAACTCAGATGTTCCTCTTTTTAAGAACACAGTAGCTATACTTCAGGCACGGAGACTTGGCAGAAAATTCAGTATTTGGAAACCCACTGAAGATAGGGTAGTTTTAGTTTAAAAAAATACTTTCAGAAAAAAATTTTTTTCTAAAAATGTTTTAAAGGATTGCTTCATTCTTTGTGTCATCTGGAGCATAGAAAAGAAAAAAAGTATCATATTGTTAATCAGTTCTAGGTTATCTCATTTTAAACACAAGGTGAAAAGCTGCTCACTGATACCTATTAAACTGTTCTTTTGAATCACATTAACAGAATGTGGACTAGGATGAATGTAGAGAGTAGCAGTCTGCATGCTGTATGCTACAGCAGAACCTAGCAGTCAGACGTGATGTGAGACAACAAGAAAGCAAAACATCCTTAAAAGTAAAAAAGTAAAGCTTTCAAAATGACAACAGCTTTTCTAGCAGTTGAATTCTGGAAGTTGGGAAATATTTTTTTCAAGTGTGCACATGGTTGGAAATATATATGTGTGTACTTACAAGCAGGCTGATTTTGAAGAGTCAATGTGTGAAGAACAATATAGTTTACACTTTGAAGTGTGTGTAATTGTACAACTGACTGTAAGCTTCATTTTATAATAGTGATAATACATGTGGGACTCATTATGGGACCAAAAGCATTACCTGAACAAAAGTGTAAGAAAAAGTAAGAAAAAGTCCATTCAAAAGAGCTGCATGCTTGAAACTCAGCTTTTTTTGTTATTCATGTAATGTATATAAAATTTATGCAATATAAATATATATAAATGTGCAATGTATATAAAAATATGCAATAACACAACATTGACATTTGCATTTAAAGAATGAAGGTCAGATATATGGTGTGTATGGACTATATGTTTACTGTTTGCTCCAGGTACATTTTACCTTTACAGAAAACTGTAAAGTCTTCAAAGACTGTTTTATCTGTTTTTATTTTTTAGAAGAAAAAGAAAAGTTATACTTAATTATGGGAAGGTTGCTATACTTTTAGTAAATTAAGCTAATTAATCTGAAATATTTCTAAGAATGATGACTATTCCCAATGAAGCTTAGTGAAAAATATTCAGTATTAAATGAGATTTAGAAAGCAGACAGAGAAAAAAAGAAACAATACATAGAAAACTTTTAAAGAAAAAAAGCCCCAGGAAATAAAAATATAAAGAGAAGGACAGTTATCAACCATACACACTAATTGTGATGTATTAACCATCAACAGTGGTTTGTCAATCCTTAATGCAAAGTGATTGAGAAACCTAAATAAAAGGTATGTTTGTGACTGCCTGAGTTCTTATGGATAGTACAAAAAGGACAGTGTGATATTTAACTGGAAATTGGAAACTTCAGGGAGTAAATAAAGATTATTTAAGTTTCTTGGACTCAAAAGAAAAGTGGCACCTTTGTGTGACCATAATGGGCTTCAACTAGGTCAGTGGCAGCTTCAGCTGCAGCTCCTCTATGGCAAGGATGTTTTCAGAAACAGAAAGGAATGGCTGTCAGCATCATCAGCAGTCACCAGCCATGGGACACAGGCAGCTGGAATGAATCTTAGTCATTAAAGTCAAAAGTCAGAAAATTTTTGTTGCAGAGACTAGAAGACATTTCTGACTAAGCATCTACCTCACTTACCTGTTTAACAGGAAAACCAGCCAAACAATATTCCTTCTTCAGGCAGACTGAATAGAAACAAGTACTAAATAATATAAATTAAAACAGGTTTTAATCCTCATTCTATTATTATTATCAATATAGACATGGTTTATATAGTTACCACCATTAATTATTATAATAAAGTACTATATTTGGGGATTTATTTCATTTTCATTTCTGGAGTCTGGAATAGTTAAACGAATCAGGAAGATTGCCAGGTAACCAAAGCAAAGCAATCAAGGGACAGTAGACAGAAGTAAAATGTAAGTATTCCTGAATCAATGGCAAAACTGAGTATTAAGACAGTTAGAGATGTGAATAGCTGTTTTTATGTTTAAAAGACTTCAATCCCTAAATTGTGAAACCACAGAACTGAATCTAATTTGAATTTACAAAACTGATGGCAATAATAGTCTGTGCCATTTACATGATGTCATTTCAATTACATCAAAGTGTGTGTGTCTATGTTTCAGAGTACAAGTTGGTAAGTCTTTTTCACTGCTATTATTCCATTTTTTTCCAAGAGGTACTTATCTTCTGTCTCTCTGGTTCCTCATTAGATTTTCTTTATGTGTAAATTTCTTTTATAGGCTGATGCCTGGTTTAATACTTAATTTTTAAAACATTCTGCTTAAAAGACAGAGCATAAAAATATCTGTCACTGCTCTTGAGGTCTTGAGACCACACTGCTTTTATACAAAGCAAAGATTATGCAGTTTCCAGAAAAGGGAAGAGGAGTATTGTTCATGAAATATGTGCTTCAGAGTACCCATTTTTGAAGCTCGTCATTCACCTTGGGGAGAATATTTTCATTTGCCATCTCCTTGCAGTCAAATTCTCTGAACAAGTCTATCAGCACCATTTACATAATAAAAAGCAAGCAAACTTACAAACTGAAAGAATTTGGGAGGACTGCAGGGAAAAAAAATTATCTTTATGTTTGCATTATTCCAAAGCTTCAAAATGTTGTAAGAATTTGTACTTCTTGATCAACTTTATTCTCTAACACATTATTTCGTTAATTTTGTTGACGATGATCTAATTACTTCATGCACAGTTGACCAAGTTTCCCTTGCTTATTTTATTCATACAGTCAGCAACATTGTCCCAATAAGAAAATCTTGGTGGAAGTAAGATGGATTTATATGGCATAGGTGTCTCAATACCTTGAAAAGAGAAAATAGAGATTGAGAATCATATTTGTAGGAATAAATTGGCTTTGCTGCTGCAGAGCTGGTAGACATTTCCCCTTTATTTCTGACACTCAGCTAGACCTTGAAATAAAAAAATAATGAGCACCTTTCAGTTAAATGTTTGAACGAAAATTTAAAGAGGAAGTGAGAAATGCTAATGTGAGACTGCTTAGAACAGCCAAACTGAAAAGGAAAGAAGATCCTCAAACCTTAAAGAGAGAGAGAAAAGCAGAATATGAGAGGGATGATAATATGTCTATATAGACATAACTCATACATTTTCCCTGCTCATCATTATAGAAAAATAAGTCTTGTGACAGAATAAAGAAGAGATATCGACAGCAGAAAAAATAAAGAAGAAAACCATGTTGAGAGACATGTTTTCTCTCCCAGAATGTCGCACAGCAGTGATAATGTGCTTGGGCTCAACAAATGTCAGTGAAGCCTGAAAAAAACAATTGTGATGGAGTTTCAGACAAAGCCTAGCTCCATCAGCTGCACTGAACTACCTCCAACTAAACTTTATGACTGCCCTCTTCCAAAATGTGTAAATGCATGGATCATTCATGTATTGATAAAACTGTAAACTTTGGCACCGTGATGCACTAGATACTGCCAAAAGGACTTATATGGGGTCTGAAATACTCTTGTTCATGGATCAATGTTTGTTTCTGAGTAAAGCTTATTGCTTTGCAAATACACTCTGAGCATGGGCAGAAAGAACATTCAAGAGTTAGCAATGGTCAGCATCATCCATCTGAGTACTCTTGCATGAATTTTATCAAAATAACTAACTGGCAAGGAATCATTAAACCATGTTTTATGCTTGTGAACAGATATTGCTGCCATTGATGGTTCCTGTATGCCAAGGGCTTGTGGTTCACAGTCCCTCTAATTTCCAAGCTTTTTCCTTCCAAGATTTTTGTCATATGAAAATGATTTTCATTTTCAAAATATTGATTTTCTTGTTATTGATTTTACAATTATCAGTCCAAATATGAGGTAGTGTGATGTTGTGGCATTCTGTACATCACACCTGCTAAATGAGATTTGCAAAAGGAAATACTTTGTGAACAGGCCTGAACTTGCTGTCCTTATTAATGTCCATGAACTTACTGAATGATCCCATACGATTTCTTGCTTTCTAAATATCAGAAAAGGGAACATTTCTGTTCTGAAATACTCACTTCTTTTGATCTGATTTTTGCTCAGTAATGTTAATTATTCCACTATCAATACTGCTTGTCATCAGGCTGCCCACAAGTCATGCCTGATGCTCACTATTCATCTGATGCTTTTCTTAATTTACTTTTAATAAATAATTATAGTTTCTTTCTGATGTGAATTTGTTTTTAATAAGCTTAAGGACTGTAAGAAATGTCATTTGCATTGTAAATATCTGCCTCTTAATTTTTGTTCAGTTTCCTCAGTGTTCCCTTCCGTCTTTGGCAAAAGCTGTTAACTATTCCCAGAGCTGTGCTGACATTGCCAATGATGGTAGCATAAAACTCCAACATGGAAATAAAAACAACACGATTCTCCCTCTGTTTTATTTCAGCTGGAAATCAGGGAGATTGTAGCAGGGTAGGAAATCAATGAATGCCAAATGGTGGAAAACAATGGGACTCAGGGGGAAAATATTTTGCAGTTTAATTGTAGACATTAGGACTGAAGAGATTAAAACCATTAGGTACTGAAGAACTGAAGTCTGTGGGAGTAAAGGGCAATCAGCAACTCCCTGAGCTATTCACCATTTCTTGTAATAAGACCACAAAACAGTGCTGATGCTTTAGGCTGACCTCTCGTGCTCTGGGATAAGGCAGCTCTACCAGTACTAAAGAATAAATTGAAGTAACTGTAATTGCAAGCTCAAGATTTCCTAAAGCAATCCTTTATTTTGCAGAGAAATACCTACTAATAATTTAGGATTAGGAGTAATATACGCTGATTTTTTCTCTCATTTTTTTTTTTTTATATTTTTATTTCAGAAGCACATAATGTTTCTCCTTAAAACCCTCTGATGATCAGTAAAATGGATTTAGTTACAATCTGCTTGTAACAGAGAAAAAGCTAAAGATGGAAGACAGCCATTATTTTTTCTAGTAAAATATACAATATAGTCATGAAAAATTGTTACTTTTCAATTTCTTCAAAAGTGAATTGATTTTTAAAATTACAACAAATGTAAGGCAAATTCAGACAACCCTGACCAAATAACATAAGGATTTAAAGAAAAAAAAAATAAATAACACATGTTCTACTAAAGGTTTTGCTAAAAGAAGTATAAATTATGCATCTGTGCTGCCTCCTTGAAAATGTCCACCAGAGATGACTGTAGCTACCCCTCCTAATTTTCTCCCAGGAATGACTGAGGCAGAACTCCTGCCTGCTTTCCTAAATCCTGACAGAAAGCCCAGGTATTTTTTTGTTTGTTGTAAAATGTTCAGGAATATTAGAACAGTAGAACATAGTCTGACAAAACTGAACATCTCACGCCATTTAAATTATTTTCCTTGATGAACAAAGAAGGATCTTGTACTGGCATCATCAAAATGAAAAAAAAAGACTAAACCAGAGAAAAATATTTTATAGTTAGCTATATTTGAAAGACTTTGCAGCAGAAAGAACAAATGTTTTTATTTCTATTGTTTTCTTAAGTAAAATAGAGTCTTTTCAGATGTAAAAACAAAATTACAGACATAAGATCTGTTATTGCAGTGTAATGGTGTCATAGGGAATTACAGACCTCTAGTGCATATAGTACTAAATATTTCCTAATAATCCCTTTAATTTTTACAAAATAAAAGAAATTGCTGCATGTGACTGAGCTTTCTATCTGCTATGATACAGTCTTCATGAGAGAATTTTAGCTAGTTTTTAGAATGCAGAAATACCTTCCAGGATCTGCATCTACATTGGTTTATTATTTGACCTTTTTTCTTTCTGAATGTTGGTTGTTTGAAGAAATTAAAATGAAATTACTAACATTTTTGATATTTAGACCCATTATAGTTGTCTATTGAAACACCTTGAAGAATTTTCCTTTTTTTAATAATAAAATATGTTTCCAAATATTTTCCAATACTTTCCAAATATTTCACTAATTGGTAAAATTTTTAAAGCATGACTGCATAAACAGGAGCAGGGTTGCTTTATAATTAAAACCAAAATATGTATGACACAGAAGGAAATTTTCTAATATATGCTTTTGTCACAAGTGCTCTCTTACATGCATTTTTAGTGTTTTTTCTTTAGTTACAGTACATTGCAGGCTGTACAACAGTGCACCTAAAGGTGGTAGCAACCTGCAGAATGAACATGCACCCACCATGTGAACTCTCTGAGACCAATGAGATCAAGAGACAGTAATCAAGAAAAAGGAACCTCAGAAGAATCAAGTCAGTTTTTATTCCTGAATTTGACACTGACTTTTGTGGTTCCTTGTCCATACTTCAGCTTCTTTTTTTTAAAAGACAGAAGAAAGAGTAATTAATGAACACTATATTATTGCAATACTGCACATAATGCTGAAGTATTGCAAACTTAATTGGATAATGAATGTTCAAACACTTGAAATGAATTTGTAAATGCAGAGACAGATAAAGTGAGCAGGGTGACATCAGACTGGGGACTGGTTGTTAGAGGGGTTCCACAAGGCTCCATGCTCAGCCCCATGCTCTTCAACATCTTCATAAATAACTTGGAGGCAAGACTGGAAGGGAGACTAAGGAAATTTGCTGGCAACACTAAATCTAGAGGATAGAGAGACCCTGAAGAGACACCTTGGCAAACCAACTATATGAAGTTTAACTGGGAGAAGTGCCCAATTCTGCACCCGGGACTGGACAATCCTGGTCATGTGTATAGATTGGGCAATGAGAGGCTGGAGAGCGGAAAGGGACCTGGGGATCCTGGTCGATGGGAAGTTGAACCTGAGTCAGCAGTGCCCTGGCAGCCAGGAGGGCCAAGCCTGTCCTGGGGGGCATCAGGCACAGCATCACCAGCCAGGCAAGGGAGGGGATTGTCCTGCTCTGCTCTGCACTGGAGTGGCCTCTCCTCGAGTGCTGGGGGCAGTTTTGGTGCCACAATATAAAAAAACCATTGAACTATTAAAGAGCATCCAAAGGAGAACAGTGAAGATGGTGAGGGTTGTGGAGAGGAAGCCATACAAGGAGCTGCTGAGGTCCCTTGGCCTGCTCAGCAAGAAAAGAGGAGGCTGAGGGAACATCTCATGACACCCTTCAACAATCTTGTGAGGGGAAGAGATGGGGAAGGTACAGATCTCTTCACTCTCATGACTAGTGAATGGACTTGAGGAAATGACATTAACTGAATTGAGGAGAGGATTTTGTTAGATATCAGGAGAAGGTTTTTCTCCCAGGAGGTGATCAGGCACTGGAAGAGTGTTTTTCAGGGAAGTGGTCACAACTCCAAGCTTGACAGAATTCAAGAAGCATTTGGATGATGATCTCAGGCACATGGTGTGACTCTTGGGTTGTCCTGTGCAGGGCCAGGAATTGGATTCCATGATCCTTGTGATTTCCTTCCAACTCAGCATATTTTATGATTCTAAACAGAAGTAAAAACTATAACACACTTCAGGAAGAGACCACAATCCTAAGAATCAAATATGTGCATAATCCAACAGGAAAATCTTAAATCTGGTAGTTCAGTTCAGAGAGACTGGTTTCATTTGGTTTGTAATCTTGAATTTTAGTGTGTGAGAAATTTGCACAGTTTAACAGATAAAAGATTATCCATGAACCCATGATAATCCTTACAGGAATTATTCTAAGTTATATTTTTTTCAGTCAGTCTTCAGGGTGCAATAGTAATTGTCTTGTAAACAAATATATATAGATACTGAAAACAGGATCATTTATATCTATGTTACTCCTGAAACGAACGTTTATGAAGCTATCCATGTTCTAAAATATTTCAAGTGATAGCAGTTCCAGTGGTCTATTAACTTTTCTTTCTGTTTGACCTCCATTTTTTTACCCTGAGAAGAAATCCCTCTCTCCATTGCTATTTAATGTCATTATTCCTTCCCCTTCACAATACATTTGACATTGTCAAAGACCATCATCATGTTTCTAAACCTAATAAATCCATTTCCTTCAACTTTAGAGAGAGTTGTATTTCCAGGACCTATTTCCACACTTGTTACTATTTCATGGGCTATCATGTATTGAATCATCTAAGTTGCTTAAAGCTGGAGTTAATATTCCAGCTGAGATATTACTACCACTAAGAAGAGGAAATTGTGACTTCAGGGTTTTTTTTGCAGGTAATAGCGCAGTTCTTATCTCATTAACTTAAATGAGTTTTCATCATTAGTGTGATATTTTTGATTGATATATGTTGTGACTGTAATTCTGTTCACCACCCTTTCAGCAATTTCTGCAGTGCTACTGCCCAGACAGGTTCTCTACACCCTGTGGTTGTACAGTCACTTACATCTAATTGTGTGTAAAACTCTGTGGGTTTCATTACTAGATTACATCTTAATTTTCCACACAGTTTCTCATATTTGCCAAGTTTATTTGGATATGTACTTTTTTCCTCCAGTATTTTTGGATTTTGTAAAAATTTAACTTTGTTTATTAGTTTAATTATTAGAATACCAGACTTACAGAACCCTATACTATATATTATAGTTTGAGAGTGTTGCTCTCTGGAAAATACTCTTGCCAGTTAGGTGTTGATATCATAAGAGTTTAATTTTTCCAGATTTCTTTTGAGAATCCCAGACAGTTGGAAAAAGCTTGCCAAAATGAAGATATGTGATATCTAACATTTCCTTTCTATTCACAGAGTCTATTACTCTGTCAGAGATGGAAATTAATTTGGTTTAATATGAGTTAGTCTTCACAAATTCATGTTGGCTGTTACTATTCCTTTTATATACCAAGTAGATAAATTTATTTTGGTCTGTGTATTTCACTATTTCTCTAGGATCTGGTGAAACTGTGGACATGAACCAACAGATGCACTTGTGTCACAATCTGGCTACTGAAGTTCTTAGAAAATGCCTCTGCCTGAATCAAGGTGCAAATGAGACCATATGCCAGTGAAAATAGTATGGGTTTTATTTGATGGTAAATGAGAGAGAGAGAGGAAGGCAGGCAGAGAAAGAGGAAAGGAAAGGAAAGGAAAGGAAAGGAAAGGAAAGGAAAGGAAAGGAAAGGAAAGGAAAGGAAAGGAAAGGAAAGGAAAGGAAAGGAAAGGAAAGGAAAGGAAAGGAAAGGAAAGGAAAGGAAAGGAAAGGAAAGGAAAGGAAAGGAAAGGAAAGGAAAGGAAAGGAAAGGAAAGGAAAGGAAAGGAAAGGAAAGGAAAGGAAAGGAAAGGAAAGGAAAGGAAAGGAAAGGAAGGAAGGAAGAAAGAGAAAGAAAGAGAGAAAGAAAGAGAGAAAGAGAGAAAGAAAGAGAGAAAGAAAGAGAAAGAGAGAGAGAAAGAGAGAAAGAGAGAAAGAGAGAAAGAGAGAAAGAAAATAGATGTGTGGGGATGGGGGGAAGACAGAAAGAGAGTGACAGAAACAGAATAAAGAGAATATCGGCACTCCATGTATCCCAACAATGTTCTGTTGACCCTCCACAGCTGGTGTTCTTGGTGGTGAAGGTCCCTCCAAAAAGCAGAGAATCTGATGGGTTAATATATGTTCAGGCTCGGTAGGAAAATTCAGGAGCCGCCCTGGGCAGGGGGAGTTTGCCCTTGTCTGTTAAAACAGACTCAGGCTTTGCTGCATTATGTGCAGTCCTGTGGTGTGAGGCTTCAGGAATGACTCGTGAGGAAGGAGGGTGTTGGGGGGAAGGCACTTCAGAGTGTCTTTGATGGATCATGACACCTTCTCAGCTGCCTCTCATGTGAATGTCCCATGGACGTGGCATTCCTGGGTTCCCGGGCTTGGAGGTTTCACAGCTGGGCCAGTTTGTGTAAGGGAGGATGAGTCACTGCCTCTAACCAGAGATTACACCTGAAACCTCCTACCTCATCCCTGTTTCAGGGGGGGTTGTGTAAACCCGGCTTGTGCGAGCTGTGGTCTCCCCCACCCCAAAGTGAGCCAGGGAAGAATCTCTGCTGACTTTGGCTTTCTTGTGGATTAATTCCTCTTCTTCAGCTTTGTTTTTTTATCCTCGTTCTGAGATGATTAAAGAATGGGTTTTCCTTTATCTAATCTTAGTGGTTTAATTTACAGTCCAAAGTCCCAGTCAGGCATCTTCAGGGAGGCATTGTAGCTTTTTTATACAGTTTTTGTTATAATGAGCAAAACTTTTTATCAATGTTTGAGGCATGAACTTTTTCAGCCTCTGAAAACTTGCAGCCCAGAAAACCAACTATATCATGGGCTGCACTGAAAACAATGTGGCCAGCAGGTTGAGGGAAGTGATTCTGCCCTTCTGCTTTGCTACCATGAGATCCCACTTGGAGTAATGAATCCACCTCTGAGGCTCTCAGCATTAAAAAAATGCATCTGCTGGAGCAGGTTCAGAGGAAAGCTGGAAAGGTGATTAGAGGGATGGGAAATCTCTCCCAAGAAGAGAGGTTGCCTATGGCAGAGGAATTGGAACTAGATGATCTTTAATGTCTGAAGGCATCCATTGATTCTGTGTTTCTATGACTGATGTTAACTTGATTGGTCTATACTTTTCTGAGTCCTTGAATTATCTTATTTCTAAAGACAAGTTGTCTTTGTGTTTTTCCAGTCCTCCATAATTTCTGCAGTACCTACTTCTGGCAGTTTAAGGATTTCATTAACAACATATCTCAGAATAAGTACTTCATCAGCTCTTTAAAATTTTAAGGGGAAGTAACATATGTAAATATGTCTAATGTTTCCATGCTTTGTTGTAATTGGAGTTCCTACTCCTCTGCAAAAGATGCCAGTGACTTTTAAATCAAGACTGAACTAAAAAGGTATCAAATTGATTCCCTTCCCAAAGTCATTGCTTGATACTTCATAGTTCTCTTATTCTTCTGCCCAGCAGTAAGACATTTCGTTTCATGGTCTTCCTCTTATAATGAGGTTTGGAATTATAACTTTGTTTACGTATTTGAAAATGTTAAAAGTGTCATCGATTAGGAATAACCAACATAATATTGGATTTGCAAATCTGCAGTAGAAGTCATTACATGTTTCTGATATAAAAGTAACATTAGAAGAGAAAGAAATGTGAAGTGCCATTTGAAAATCAAGGTGACTTGACAAGTAATTCCTTTATCTAAAGGTTCCAGTAGTATCAGAATACCTGTATGACTATCCAGAGAATAATTATGACAGTAGCAGAGGGAAATATCATATTCCTTCACAACCTGTGCATGTAAAGGCCTCCTGAAAAACCTGCAAGTGCTCCATACCCAAATGTCTGCTGATGTCCCAGTATGTTTATTGTTACAACAATGGTGCACTTCCACTGCCTGGCACCTGTGGGCAAACATGCCCTTGAAAGCCATCCCCATTTCCACCTTGCACCACGTTTCCATATTCACTGTCTATACTGACAGGAAACCCAGTTCAGAAGGCAGCTTTGAAATGCCCTAATGCAAAATGCAGTGGTGTTCTTGTGAGCGCGCCTATGAAAACAAATACAGTGGGCAGTGAATTAATAATATAGATTTATTTTACTTTAGAAGCAATTATAAACAGAGAAGAGCAGCATGAGAGATAGTGTGAAGCACAGAATGAAGCTGAAATTAAATGTTTTTGCTGCAGGAATTATTAGTCTAGTGTGTGAGGTGACCACTAATAATGGTGTTGCTGTTGCTAGGAGCTATCAAAAGAAATGTCACTCCTCACAGCAAGTGATGAAATTTGACATATGGCATCAAAGGATCATTAAAACTACACCTGCTGCAGAAGAGGTTGTGTCTTTTGAGAGACTTTCAAGCAGAAAAGGTTATTCCAAAATAAGAAAGGGTATGCCTTATTTTCTTTATTTCTTAATAGGTAATTAAGAAGCTGTGAAAATAGGAAAAATGGGCAGAAAAAGGACACAAAAGAAGATCCAGTCTTCTTGATTTTCAATGTTTTATGGAGTAAAAGTAAGAAACTACCAAGATAATTTCTTTCTAAAGTCTAGACCACAGTTGATGATAAATCATTAATACACATATCTGGAGAAGTTGACTATCTTTTCTCAAAGTTTAGTTCTGCATTCTACAGCTATTACCTTAATGAAACTTCTCTATTAGTTTTGATAGCATTTTAAAGTGTGAACATTGAAAATTTTGGTCAGAAGCCTGGAGCAGTTTGATATTCAGTTTGTCATGCACACATTGAACTATGTATAAGAAAATTGCTGTTGACTTCAGTGGGTGTCAGCACAATTTCTGAGTCACCACTGAATTTACACTATAGAAGAACTCTATTTCATAGCAATGAAGGTTTCTGTTGTAATTACATTTGTAATTTTATTCCTGAATTAGAATGGAATTTTCATATATTTTTCTATGTTTCAGCTCACACAGTTCTTACTCTTGTTTCAGACAAATAAATAAACACATAAAGACTTGTTTATTGCCTGTGCAGATTTCTTGGAAGTTATTGCTAGAAATTAATACACATAGAGAAAGGATTCAAATAAAACTTTGCTGTAAATCTGATATTTATAAAGTTTCAATGTGCATTTACTGGGATAACTGAAAACCAAAACAGCTTAAAAATATAAAAAGAAAAGAATTAATGTCTGTGTGTATCCAGTGGTTACACAGAGCAAAACCTATGAACTATTACTAATTATAGTTCTTCTCTGAAATGGATATAGTCACAAAATCATTGACATTTTTACCTTTCTCCTCTTCATTATTCATGGACTAGTGGTCTAGGATTTTCCAAACTAAATTTTATTGCTAACTCTTCCACAATCTCCTAGATAACTCTGCCAGAATCTCCTAGATACCTGTGGCCAGATCATTGCCTTTGCATTTCATTATATCAGTCTGGAAAACAGTGGCAGTGTTACTAAAAAGGTCCTAGATATTACTATTGATGTTTCAATTTTATTCCTTTAAGCTGATGTATTCTGAATGTTTCCATGGAAAATGTTGTACATGTTGACCTCTCTTGATATATATATTCTATAGTCACTGAGGGAAAATTCATAGATTCATAGAATGCCAGAGTACCCCAAGCTGGAAAGGACTACAAGAATCATCAAGTCCAACTCCCTGCTACTCACACAAGCCCAGCTTTAGATAACTGTAAAATATTTCAATTCATTTTTAAATAACCTTAATTATCAATTCTGACAACATAAAGGAACAATCAATGCAGTGTTAGAGAAACTGTGCAGAGCAAGTAGATATGAAAGCTGTTGTACAATGTATCTGCTAAATCTCCTATAACCCAAGGTTTTAGATTCCAGTTTTTGGCACTGATTCCAACAATTCCTTTGCCTCATTTATTTTTGTTGTTAAGTAATGTGGTCTACCTTTATCAAGATGATTCAAAATCATGATTCCTTATATAATATTTCTATCCACAGCCCTAAAAGTTGATATTGTTGAAGTCCGTAAGAAAAGATCTGGTTTGTACCATTCTTCTTTCTAATAATGAAAACAATTTTTGATCTTTTTCCATTAGTTTCTTTTAAGTACTGGAAATCAGATTGTGATATTAAAAAGGAGAAAATAGAGTACTGGATCTTAGAACTGCTTCGGAGCCAGTTTTCAGTCAATCTTTGGCTAAAACAGACAAGGATTTCTACAGAAGTCTTTCTACTATGCTTTGTTCTGCTCTTCAGGAACCAGAGAAGAAGAAAAAAATAAATTCTCAAGTCTGAACAAGGTTATCAGAAATCCAAGGAGGATACAGATGATTTGGTTACAGTGGTGATAAAGGAAGTTTTTGGTTGATCTTTCTCTTTTGCAGCAGCCAAATATGGAGCTACAGCGAGTGATTTGTTAATCATACTCTTGGAGCTAATTTTTAATGAAGATGTGAACTTAAAACAACATGCATTTCCATGATGTGACTGGAATGGGAGTGATTTGCTGGCAAAAAGCCACAAAAACTTTTTCAAATGGCTTAAGAGAATGTGCTGTCTGGGTTTGAATCTAGACATCAGGGGAATAAGAGTGTTAAAAGAATACATAAAACTGTAAGTGCTGCATCTATTTACAGTATTTCAAGATCAGAATCAGCTACAGCCCAATAAATAAACAATATTGAGCAATTATGCTATGTTTGATAAATGCTTAGGAACATTTATTTTTTTCCAGTTTAACTAAATCAAGGACAGACAAGGACATAAGTGACCAAATTAGAAAAGCTGTGCTAGAGATACCATGCAACTCAGGTAAAGAATGAAGATTTTTAACTCCTGCAGCCTAGCAGTCCAAAAGGGTCCCATAGTAGCAAGGCCTGGCTTTTTAGTCATTGCTGCTTAAAAGAGAGCCACCCAGAGAAAGTGAGTGGCAAACATGTTTTGTGGTGTTGCTTTTTATACCGAAATGTGGTGTGACCAAAAATGCAAAAGCTGGCAGAACCAGTCCAGAACTCCTCAGCACTCTGCATTGGTTTTGCAATAGATCTCTGGAACTTGTAAGGATTTACTAATGCACATTCATTCAGTGCTTTGAATAACAACTGTACCTTTGATATTAACATTCCTATAGATGAAAACCTCATACACATGTTTTTAGATAGATAAATTCTTCCTCCTGCCTTCAAATGAACCCTGGTCTGAGTTAAAATTCTGAAAATTACTATATCCTCCCATTTTGAATGAATCTGCTGGTAATGAGAAGTTTTAGACTAATAGCTCAAGAAAATTGGCTTCTACAAAAATCTCCCATTTAAGTTTCTTTTATTTTGCTTTTCCAAGGTTCCTGATTGTGATTCAAGAACAACTGATTAACAGCAAAACTTAGATGTATGGATTCATAAATCTATTTATTAAACCTTATGGGAATTATGCTATTCTGAACACCATTTATTCTTATTCTAAGTCCAGCAAGTATACTAGAAGTGAATACCAATTTATCCTCTTTGAGGGTCATGAAATTTTAATAACTTTCTGATTAATAGTAATTGAGTTATTGTTTAAAATTACACTAGCTAAAACTGAAAAATTCAAATCCTTTAGTTGTCTCATGGCCCACTCAGTCTTACCAGATGCTTTTTGTTCCTTTTTTTTCCTTCTTCTTGCTTTGGACAGTTGGTTCATCTTGTTCATACCTTTTTTTGTTGGTAATCTTCCTCTCACTCAGCCAAATAATTATGTTTGTCTATCTATGTTATATTTTTTAATACATGTTATGTACATTTATGCAGATTCTTTCATTCAGCTGAATACTGAGATTTGCAAAGGAAGTGTTTCAGTATTTTATATTCCGAAGCATGCAACATTTTTTAAAATAACTTGGTATTTAAATGGGTTTCCCAAACAGAAGATTTTATGCAAGTTTGTTTTTCAGGGTAGTTGTGATGTATAGAAATTATATATGTACAACAGTAACTTTTATCTTCTCTTTCTAATGAGGGAAATCTAAAAAATAAACACCATTTTTAAATTGCCATGAAAAGGCAGAAAAAAATACTTTGGAGAATTAGGTTTAACTTTTACTGTAAGTAACTACAAAGAGAAGGATTGATTTTAAACCTAAAATACTGGTCTAATTTTCTTACCAGTATGGGCTTAGATAGTCAGCTGTTTTTTGGTTGTGAGGTTATTTTAAATGTAGTTTAGATTGGCGCTATCATTTTCAAACTGCTAGTTTCAATTGCATCTGGAAGTCGCTGGAAGCCTGGAAATGCAGGAGGGATAAATGCAGGAAATGGTGTATAAAATTCTAAAATGGGTAGTAGCCTTTTATTCCACACACATAGGTATTAATGTCTGCAATGGAAGTTCTACAATAACTTGTCTCCAGCAGTAAATTATGTATACTTCTCTGAGATACACTAAATTCCATTTCTCATATTATGGCTATAATCAGGGCACTGGATTTCAGTTCTTTTCATCACAAGTTTTGTCTCTCAGTGGTTGATAGGCTGATGGGTCTCATTAAGTTTAGATTACACCTATCTGTATTAAAGTACCTTTACCTCTTTCCAGAAATATCTGCAATGAAGTCACATGGAAAAAAAACCTAATCAGTAACACAGACCTCTGCTGGTTTGGTAGATTGTTACATCCATCAAACTATCAATTTTAAATGTTATGTTTGTTTATCACATAGATCTCCCAGTCTTTCATGATTAATCTGCACTAAAAGAGGGAAAGGCAAACAGTCAACAAAGTATAATGCTCTGTGGACAGATGTGTTCAGTATTTCAGGTCCTGAGCCCAGTTCTGAAGTGGAATCATGAAAACAATTATTCTTCATTGTTCTAAAGAAAAAGTCAATTTTTTCTTGATGAAGAACCCCAGGATCTGAAGATGGGAGTTAATATTTATTTTGGCAAATCTCATTTTCTGTTGGATAATAAACCTACATTTTGTTTTGAGTTTTTCTTCTAGTATCTTGATAGTTTCTATTCTTGTTCTTTAAAGTACCTCTGTTTTGCTTTTTAATTGCAGACTAGTTACAGTTGTGTTTTCTGAATGACCACTTGAAAACTCCTCATCAGATCCATGGGTAAGAATGCTATGAGAGAGCTTTCCATCTCATAGTAATTCCATATACAACAGGAGAAAATGTTCGCTTTTTTTGTCCATGGTACCCAAACACTGTGAATTAATGATCTAAACCCATAGTTTCCTTTGCTTTCCCTTGCAGCTCTCGGTTACAGGTTCATAATAAAGATTATGTCTACTCTGACTACAGTGTTACTATGGAGACTTCATGGCATTTCTTAAATCTTCATTATTGTATCCCATTACATCCTCATCACACTAGCAAATGTTTGCCAATATATTTTTAAAAATGTGCAATGAAAATTTAGGTTCCTAACCATACACATATTAGTGATACATGAGAAAATTAAAGGCACCAAAGCTCTAAACTTAAAATGTACCATGTGAACTGCCAGTAATAGTGTATTCTTGGATTATTCATACACAATGGTTTATTTATATTAAGTTTTGGTGTGTTTTTTTTCCAAGTTTCAGGAAATCTTTCAACCATTGCATAATTTCACCTTCTAGAATGGCCTGCATGTTTTTCATCTTGCTCTCTTCAGATTTTATTTTTTTCCTAAGATTATTTGAGATGATTATTACACTATACTCAACACATGCAGGCAAATTAATTTATGCAGTTTTTACAATATCCCAAACTACAATATTTGGTTAGGGCATTAGGTCAGGCTGCAAACATAAACCCTATTCTTTACTGCTATTTGAATGAGATGGGCTAGAAGTGCTGTTTCAAAGTATTATACCAGGAAAATTGATTGATATGTGCCGGGGAGGACATCAGCTTCTATCTTTCAGAATATTTAACATGGTTATTTCAAAAGCATAAAGAGGCAAATTTATCTACTTTAAAGCAGCTTCTCCATCTGGCTACAACCTGAATGCATGTTTCAAAATGGCCGTGCATTTTAATATGTTAGTAGGAAGTGTAAGTGATGCCACAGCTGGTAATGACAACTTTGTGTAGTTTGGCCATTTAATTTATATCACACTAAATAGCTTAGTGCTTTAAGACAGCCTACTTTAGAAACAAAGAAGAATAATATTTCAACTCTAATGTGAAACTTCTGTGGTTTAAATTGACCATTCAAAGCTACTTTCAGTGTGAGTATGACTTTAAGTCATGCTTGAACGTTTTTCTAACCTTTTGAAATGTATTCCATTTGAAAATTTCCCAAGTAAGCAAAGAACCTGATATTTGAAGAAACGAAGACAAGCTCTTTTCAAATTATAGAAATTAGTGAGTTACTAGCAGTTGATAGTTCTCTGCATTATCAACAATCCCTTCTCCTTTCCTCCCTTTGCACACTTCAAACTGCAGATATAGTTTTGATTTTCACCTGAACCCATTTTGACAGGTTTTGAAATGTAATATGTGCTAAGTTGCAACTGCATTTTTATCCTCAAATGGCGAGCAAGACATGCTTTCCGTGTACTGTCATATTCTGTGAAATATGTTACCCTCCAGGAGAATTATTCTCTGTTTCCTCTATTGATACATCATACCAGCTGTATATAGCATTGCACTGTTTAATTTTTCCCAGCTGCATTATTGAAACTGTAAGCCACTACACTGTCTATGGCAGTATATTTACTGCTTCCCTTGTATATTTTCTGGTGATTTTGAAACTCTCTTTTCCTTTGTTTCATAACTTCAGAGTTAATTTTCAGACATCAGTGAATACAAAACAGCATCAACTGTTCTGAAAAAGTAGAAGTACCATTGCAAAGCATTGATGGCACCATTTTTTTGGTATTTTATCATTGTCACAAAAAACATTTATAAGACTGAAGGATAACAGTGTTCCTGGCACTAATGACCATTGAATTTTAGGATGTATCTTATTTGATTTGCTTTGTTGAAAGTTCCAACATCTTCACATATTCTTAGAAGCGCTCTTAGGCAAAGATCTCACTTGGTCATCCTTCTGAGCTAGTAAAGATATGAAGTATTATTTAAAGTCTATTTGTGTCTGAGTGTGATTCTGATTTAACATTTTATCCCATGACATTTAAAACACTAGTTATCTTAATATTTTAATGACCTAAGAATGTGATTTTTTCAAAATATTTGAAGCATCACTATGTATAACATTGCTCTGTGTACGGTTTAGTGCCTTAGCACAGGAAAGCTTGGTGACATGGCTGTTGTCAAGCAAAGCTGAGGAAAGAAAATGTTTCTTGAGCTACTTATTTTGATGTCTATTGATAAGAGGAGGCGACTTTATTAATTGTCAGAAAAACAAGACTTCTACAGTTAGGAAAAAAATCAAAGAATATTTCTCATAGTATTTTTTAAAGATCCTTTAGCTAGGACTGTTTTGTCATAGGCTGTCATCACAGTGTATTTTCATTTACATGAAAAGAGAAGACGTGACAATTTTCAATTTAATCCTATATACTATGGATAAAAAGGAAATTCTTATGGACTAGAGACATTTCTTTGTCTGCTGAAAAGATAAAATGAGGATAGACAATTACCTCAGAGTGTGAATAGTTCTTCAGAAATAACTGTACTTCAGAAAGGTTGATAATTCTGAAATAAGGCAGTGGTTTGGTTGCACTACACTCTGTAGAATCATAAAGAATTTTCTAGCTGTTAGATAAGACATTATTGCACAACACTTTTAGAAATAATTTCATACACTTTATAATGCATTTTATTTTTCTGAGTGCTAGTTCTTATTAAAGAACTTCTGCTGCACTGTACAGAAATTAGAATGAAGATCAATTTTACTAAAAATAAAAGGTTCCAACAAAATGTCATATTAGTCAGTATCAAAGTAAGAGCATCCCACTGTTAATACTGCATTCATAGAAAGCTGCAAGATTCTTCTCTAGATCTATGAATCACTATGAATATTCATAGCACATTTATGATGGTTTTGCTTTTCTCTGGGGCACCTCTAAGTGGCTTTCTGCCTAAATTTTTTCCACCAAGTACTATCATTCTTGAATGAATGTCATCTTTGTCTAAGTAGTAGTATGGTAACTTTGTTATTTTGATTTTATCTGAGAGATGAGCATCCAGTTTTTCCTTCACATTATTTTTCTTTTTCTTTCTGAAAACTGAACTTCATTAAGGCAGAAATACTACAGAGTAAACACCACTGGTCTGACAATAAGTAAGCTGTAGAAAATAAAACATGGTTGTAAATTAATAAGAGCTTCAACTTTCAGGTATTAATAAACATTTTAAATGAGGAAAAGAAACTCAAAATACAATTAGAAGGAGATTTTTTAAAGTTTTTTTTTTCAGGTGTGAGCTCTTTCTGATTGGATTGGAAAAAAATAAGGTATAGATTTGCATTGAAAGTCTCAATGGAGAGGTAAATGTGATGGTTGGTGGCATCTCAGATACCTGGGAAAAGCTTAAAAATATATCTAGATTTAAGTGGAAACTTCATGGTTCCTTGAACACACTTTGGTTTTCCTTCATTCAAAACTTCCATTAAAACAGGAAATAATGGAAATATTGTGTTTCTAGAAGTGAACAGGATATAGTTGACAATACAGCAACTGAAGGCAGGGTTATTTATTTATTAAATTACAGCAGCTGAGAACACTTTAAAACTGAATTTTATGAGTTATGAAAAGAAATAATTCTGATTCAAAATCAATACAATAAATTTCTGAGATTAAAAGAAAGTATATAGGGTTGTATGTTGGTGTCATTAGGTGCTCCTGAAAAAATCAGTTAGTCTTTGTTAATGCAGACATCTACAAATACAACATGCAAGCAGCAGGAGAAGAAGTAGTTTCAGTAGTTACTGTCAATTACTTTAGTTTCAGGATAGGTTGATTTCTGTGATTTTGTCTGATTTTCACAAAAACAAAGTAAGTATTTTCCAAATAATGGAAATTTCCTCCCATTAAAAACTGTAAAATCTTGTAAAATCTTCCATGGGAAAACCTGTATGTGGAAGACCTCAACATCTGAAAAAGAATTCTTGAAGCTGTTAGTTGTTTATGAGGAAAACTTCTTTCAGTTTGGCTTTATCATGCAAAACCAAGTAGGTACCAGGGGGATGAACGCTGAAGCATTCAGCCATTCACCACTTCTTCCACTACCCCTCACGCTGAATAGTAAATTAAAGAGATGAGTGCCTCAGGCCCCTGTATTTTTTAGGGTTTGGCATCAGGACAGGGCTAGGTACTGAATGATCCCTGGGGACCTTGACCTCCAGCCTTAACAACTTGAACTCCAGCCCTTGCTGTCATATGTTTAATATGGAAACTGATCTCCAGAAAGCAAACATGGAACAATTGTTTTAAGTTTCCAACTGGAAAACATCAGTTGTACAAAAGAGGAAGTGCCTACCAGGAATAATTTAACCTGAAATTTCTTATAGAGCTAGAGCTGCCACTTCTTTCAGGCTTGGTATATCTGTCCACAGAGAAAGTAAAATATATTTATTTTTAAAATTAAATCATAAAGAAATAAGTCAACTGTATGTTTCTCTGGCAGCCCAGCTTCTCCATATTTCATGAAATATTTTGCTTCTGGAAGTGAAAGTTAAGAAACTTCTCTTACTTCAATACATAAAAGGCATCATGCAAAGTGAAAATAACATTAAAAAGTCTGTGAGGTCAGAACTCCATTCAGTTAAAAAATACTGAAATGAGATCATTCAGGGAGACTGAATCAGAAGGAACTGCTTTGCCAAGCTGCAGCTGATTTCTATTCATTTTTATCTGGCAAACTCCATATGCATAAACAAATTATGGCTGAACTCAAGACTGAAGGTGACTCATTTTTTTCCCTCTTTACAAATAGAATATCATGTATTTGGAGGGGAAAAAAGAACACTAGGAAGGATAATACAGTGTTTATTTCTAGAGGCAGAAACTCATATCATATTGTTGATTAAAACACAGGACCTTTTATAAATAAGACTGTTTCAAAGTGAAGGTCAGAGATAGCCTAAGCAAAAAATTAATATCCCAGATTAAAATGTTAATGTTCTATCTGAAATGCAAAGAAAGAAATGTACTATTATTTAGTGACATTTCACGAATTCCAGCAAAGATTATTACATTAATCTGTTATGCATTTTCATTAATCTGAAACAGAGACAAATCTTTAGGGACAGGGTTTGAACATTCTGAACCCTTAAACTTCTGCAAACTAGAGTAAGTTAAACCCAGCTTTTCAAGCAATATTTGTGACTATTTTCTTTCAGTTAAATAGACCAAGATATAAAAAATGATCAAATATTATAGTTCACTAACATCACTGAAAACTAAGATTAATTATTGAAATTTTGGAAATTATGCCTATGAATTCAAAAATCATATAATGACAGAATAAAACAATACCCCATATGCCATATATTCATAATATCTCAGATTTTGTGCTTGTGATCAAGTTCAGACAACTTCTGTTTTCTACATACGAGGTGACAATAGTCATTGCGTAGCATGTAGTTTTGTCTGTAAATGCTAACACCTCCATCAGTGATTGTGCCTGGACATTTTCTTTACACTGGCAATCCATTTGCAAATACTGTAGGCATGGAAATAGATATGAAAATGTTTTTGTGCTTCTAATATCCTTCCATGTGCATTTGGTAGACTGTGTGTTTTATATGTGTACAACAGGTATAAATAGTGCTGATAATTTGGCAAAGTGTGGTGTACATCTGCTTTCCAGCTGGCTCAGGTATTTTCCACCCATTTTTGAAACATCCTCCTTTCTCTGGGACTGCAACTTAGTTTGTATGAATTGCTATGTAAGTCGGGGTCTCTATGATTCACTGAATGTCCTCTATAGAAATTGGATGGTAAAAAGGAGCTTCTGTGGTTGGTCTGGTTTAGGGAAGGGGTTCCTAAGAAACCAGGAGATAACACTTAAAGATACAGCCTCAGAAAATCTATCCAATGTCAGTTTCTACAAATGTGCACCAGAAGACTTGTAAGTTTTACCGAGGATTTTTAAAATTTTCTTTTACCTTTGTTTTCCTTCTAGTTCAAATCTGAAAACAAAATCTGGGGAGCAAGACTCTGGAAAATGAAACATCAAGGATGTATGAGGGAGACTGCTATAGGCAAAACAAAAGGGATGTCAAGTGCCTTCAACCAAAAAGTCTGATGAAGGTTCAGCTCAAATGCCTGCCAAATTGTGGCATTTCAGTATCGCTATGGGTTTGTTTCTCATTATTTTACCAAATAACATAAAATATATGCATTCTCCCATCATGGCCCTGAGGCACTTGCCAGCCTCACTTTTCCCAATCCTTGCTTTCCCAGCCTTGCCTACATCCCAATCCTCCTCCCACCCTGACCACAGCCCTGAGCTATATTGCAGCTCTCTGTCTGGGGTGGCAGCTCCTCCCGGCACAGTAACATCCCACCTGGGCTGGTCTCCAGCTCCCCAGAGTCCTGCCCTGCCTAGCCATGGGGCCACCCACACACTGCTTCCCAGCCTGGCCTTGGCCCATTCCAGCTCCCAGGGAGGTTCCTGGGGCTGAGTCTGTCCCTGGTGCCCCTTGCTGCCAGATCCTGGCTGGCACTGTGGGACAGGCTCTGGCTGCCAGACACTGCCCTGGCACAGTCATGGGGAGCTCTTGCTGCTACTGGTGCCCTGGCTGTCTCCGTGGGAGCCACCTGCCCTTGCTGCTTCCTGACACCCATCACTTTCAGTCCTTAGTATAAGTTTGTGAAGCCATCCGTAGCAAGAAAAAACAACCACTAATAAAGCTCCTCTGCAGCAGACTGTTATTGTTGTGCTGACATACACACAGAGAGACTTTCAGACTTAAAAATGGAAGCATGAATCTCACATAGGCCTAAGCTGAACCGCTTCATACCTGCCTTGCACCAAATGAGGCTCCTAAGAGTACAGTCATTGTTGTGTCAAAGGGCATTTCCATGGTTTTACCTTGATATTCACTCCTCAGAGAGTCCTAAACATCTTGGCCAGGCAACCTGTGCCAGCTGGGGAGGGATGTGTCCACATCTTTAAGGAGAGGTGCTGCAATGTGTTTCCATATTCATCAGCATCAATATGTCATCGACCACTTATTTTATTTACTGTATTCAAGAGGCCCAAGAAATCATTCTTTGCAAAGAAAACAAACAATTGTGTCTTAAGTGAACCAGCGAAGGCCAAGGCATTCTATTATCCAAAGCAAATACACTTTGAAAAAAAGACATGGTACAACAAAAATACAGGAAATAAAAGATGCAGATTTCTAAACAAAGTAGCCTGACTGAACAAACCAACCTGACTAAGCAGATGCATAATGCATAAGCCAAAAATTAAGTAATAAGTAAGAGAAGGGCAGAAAAAGTCAGTCTGAGCTTGCCTGTTCTCATTATCTACTTTTATGCTAGTTTAAAGATTTCTGAACAAAAAAGATAAATGTGAAAACTTTGTAGTTCCAGACAAAATAATGGTACCTATTTTTCATTAAGATGCATCCTTGCTTGATAAGGTCACACTCCCCTCTTCCTCCTTGTGTTTCAAGATTTCTTCTTTTCTCTCCCTGCTGAATTTATGATAACAATTAAGAGAAATTCTGAAATCTTGGCGCTTTTTTTTTTTTTCACATTTCTTAGAATCTTTTCTGCTCCAGTCATTGAAACTAGTATCATCATTGCTGGTTGCATTTAAGAGAGTTAAGTCACAAAGTATTTATGACTTAATAAACATAAACCAGAGCTTTTTCATTCCACAATGAATTACATAGCATATGCAAAGTCTTTTTTTCAAAGTAAATTACTTTCTAGATAAATTACTTCCTCTCTAATTAAGTCTTTCATAATAAAAAAAAAAAAAAAAAGCCTAAAAGATGTCTTATCCTACTTTACATCCTGTGCTCTAAGCCTCCATTCAGAAGCCCGTTGAAAATTCAAGAATGGTTTCTGGTTCTTACAGAAATCCATTTTGGGACCCAAAAAAGGTGTGTGATATCCAATACATATTGCACACATTTTGTGGGTCCCCAAACAAAAAAAAAAAAATATTGCTACTGTATTTCCATTTGATTTTGTCTAAGTTGATTTCTTTGGAGTGGTGGTAACACTAACCTGTGAGCAGAGAAAAGAGGAGAAGGAATTCTGATTTCTTCATGTTTCCATTTCTCTCAGTCTTCTCATCTATTCAGCACGAAGGAAGCAGAGCTTATTTTTCAAGTCCATTATCATTCAGATTGCATAAAGTCAAAAAGTAAAATAATCTTTTATTATTCTTTCCTCAGCATGCTGCTACAAGGACATAGTTTAGTCCAAAATACTGTTGATGCTGAGTTTTGTGCTGAATGAGACTCTTAGGAATAATTTGTGTTCCAACAAGTACGCTATTTTATTACTGTTACATTGAACATACGGTTACTGCTACTGTATGTGGAACTCTATAGCTTCAGGAACCAATTCAGTGAGACCTCAACTTGAACTGAGACATTACTAATTGCAAATTAATTAAGTTATTTAAGGCCCTGCTGTGTAATGCTGATGTGAGACTGAGCTGGCTATTCTGTCATTTTGTGAAAAAATTAAGGGTCTTGTAAAAATGCAGAACTTTATAACAAATTAAATGATGGATTCAGAAAGAGAATGCTAAGGTTTTAAGTTGATGTTGTTTTGGTTATAATTTAGTTGTAATGCAATTTTATATTAACTTCACTTTAAAACCTAATTCTATAGTGATAGTGTGGGCTGTTACAATGCAGTATTGCCAGTCTATATCTCAAACAATTCTTGGTATGTTTGTTGAGAATTATTCATGTGTTTGGTTCACATGCAATCATTCTTCAGCCTTATACAGGGTCATCTAGGTCCTCCTGTCTTTGAGGGGAATCCAGTAAAACTTTGAAATTACACACATTTTATGGCATTTTTGAAGAACTTTGATAAAATAATTTTGTTAGATGTTTTTAGTGTTCTGAGTATTGAGTTGAGTAAATAGAGTTTTTGTTTGAGGAATCCAACCAAAATATGGGGTAAGTACCAACAATCAGGGAACAGTTGCTTCAGAGAAATAAATGAAAGTATTGCCAGTAATTTTATCTGGCCCAAGATTTCTTTAGAACTTTTAGAACCCTTTTTAGCAGTTAATTCTGTAAGTAAAAAACTAAAAATTTATTTTTTTTGGCAGCACAAAAAATTTCTACTAGATTTCTGGGAGGATATATTTTAATTTGAGAAACTATACATCAAAATTATATCACTTGTAATAATATATATCCAACTGTAGATTTTGCTGAATATACTAAAAAGCATTTTAGCTATTAAAGACTTTTGAGCAATTGTATCATTGGTTGGGTGCAAAGGATTGTTTTAAATGTTGTTACATCAGTCTGGTGTCTTATCATCAGTGTGGCTCTTCTGGGATCCCTCTTAGAGCCAGTGCATTTCAACAATTTCATAAATGATTTGGATGCAGGACTTGATGATGCTAAATTGTGAAGGTAATTTTTAAACAGAAAAAAAAGAGAAGATAAAGAAAGAAGGAAAATGAAACAATAAAAGTATTAAAGTGGAAGAGGCAAAGAAATAAAACTTTCAAGCTTCTTTTTTCATGGCACTGAAATGCAATTCTACCCTTTGTCTTTTTCTGACTCACATTTAAGATCACTTCTTCTGCAAGTGCAGCTCTGAAAAACATCTTTTAAATAAAAAAATCTACCTGTAGTCACACTTCATATTGACTGTATTTCATTTTCACTGTTCTGTATTGAAAAAGACACTTGTAGGAAGATCTTTCTTTGTTTCTGAAAAATTAACATGCTTTAGCTTCTTTCTCGCACCAGAAATAATAATCCTTCCTTTGTGACCTCACTTTTCATTGTTGTGCTATGACTGATACCACAATCTGAGATTCTGGCTTCAGGTGGGAAAAAGCAGTAGAAAGAGAAGGAATAATACAGAACAAAAAGACTTAGAGTTTTCATCATCTTAGATTATTGTCAAGAACAATATGCAGAAATGAGATTTTAAGCTGAACCAGGATAACCTTAAGAAATTACAGGAGCACTTTACTTGCATCTTTAATTTACATCTATAATATAAATCTGTATTTCAGATTCAGACTCAGCAATTCAGATGCCACTCAAGATGCCATTTGGCATTATCAATTTCAATAAATAATGCCCCAATTCTAATGTTCCTTATAGTACTTCACCTATTTAACATCTGTTACTTTAAGCAGCCTGTAGAAAATTCAGTGGAAAGGAACAATTCTGTAGTGATTTGTAATCTCCAATATAATACACTTTAATAGACAGATAATGCTCACTGTCTCATCACAATTAATCACTAAAAGCATCATCTTTTACAGCTGTCAGGTTTGAGATCTTACCTCTACACTGCTGTTAGATCAATAAAAAACAATGACTCATTCAGGCACATATAGTAGGGTAATGTGAGGGAAAGGCTGAGAAGAATTCATTCAGTTGTAGAAAATTATCCAGTAAAATACAATGTACTGAAATTAGACTTTCTCTAACTTTGAATGCCATTTTATATAGTTTGCTTTATGTGCTTCAGCTTCATTTGATTATTTAAAGGAGATACCAATTTTGAAATCTCTAAGCTTCAAATATTAACAAGTGTAAAGCTGTGTATTTATTTATAATAATAAAATATAGTATAGTTATTATAGTCAACTTATCAACTCTTCATAATTAATGCGTATATTTATTTTAAAAATCCATAAATAATATAAAATATACATAGTGTATATTAACTGCATGTATCTAATTGTCTAAATCCATGTATATTAACATCTTCATGTGCTGAGTTCTCCTTGGATGTTCATATATACTTTTCTTTACATATGAGCTTTCTGCATGATATGCTAATATAGCTCAATTATGCTTGGTCCCTGAAGAATGGGAATCTTCCCATGGAATAGATTTTAATTCTTCAAGAATCAGTATGATTGAGAAAATATATCTAACTATGTAAGTGCTCCAGAATTGCTATATAAGGGAAACTTGAATAGGTAAAATAATGTGAGTTGTGAAAAAAAATTGGAAACTTAGACAAAAGCTGATGTGAGTTTATACTTTCCTTTAGAAATGATTGCTTGAACTCTACAGAAGAATTGATTCCATTTACAAAAGAATAAAAAAAAGCAACAAAAAACCTCAAAAAACCAAAAATACAACATCATCAACAACAACAACAACAACAAAACCCCACCAAAATCACAAAAAATCCCACAAAACCCCACAAGAAACCCTCTCTTCCAGAAAATAAAAAATATGTGAGTATAACACATCTATGAAAGGTAGAAAATGTTTTCTTACTATGAGTAGGAGTATGTCAGAAAATATCCCCAAACCATTAATGGTCAGCAAATAAAATGGATCTTAACAGAGGAAGGCAATTTATTTAGGTCACACACACATGTTTCTGCAGATGTTTTAATCAAGAATCAGAAGTGGGACAGTAAAGATCAGAGATAATAAAGGATCAGAGGTAATAAAGGGTCAAAAATAATAAAGCAAAGCAGATCTTTCTGAAGCCACATGGTCATTGAACCAATGTGTTTTCACATTCAAGTCTACACAGTTACAGTGAATAAACACAGACTCCTTATAAGCAAACAAACAAAGAAACTTCCTGCCTCATTTGTTTCTTATCTTCTCTGTTGACTGTCCCACAAGGGCAAAAAAAATCCCAGTTGTTAGGAAATAAACAGTAAATCAACAAAAGCATTGCAGATATTTACATCTTGTTGAGACTGAATTACTTTGCCAGCCCCAAATCCTGCATCTTCTCCAACTATGGTAGGATGGAAGGAGATTGTGTTAAAAGGGGAAAAAAATAAAGTGATTAATTAACATAAATAATGCAAACCAGGATGCAGTAGGTTTTCTCAAGCTATTTTGTTTCCCTAGGGGAAAAAAAAACTGTACCCAAAATTCAGTTCACGTCTATGTGCGAAAGTAGATATCTTGATTTTCCTACTTTGCTTTGGAAAACAGGACATAGTCATACAAAAATTTCAGGTGTTCTCTGCTTCGTTGATAGTGTGTGGATGCCTTTTGAGAAGACGTCACCAATGGCAGTGAAAATTTACCCTGTGACCTTCTATAAAAAACTACTTTAATAACAATATCTTTCCATAAGGCTAGCAAAGAGAAGAAAAAGAATTTATCAGAAGTTATTATTCTCTTTTCTGCAAGCCATATCTGAATAAAATAAGCACCTTATCACAGATGGCATTTTAACAAGGAGGATATTAGTTACATTACACATAGACAAATCTTGATATTTTAGTTCTGTTACAGAAACAATAATAAATAAAGAACTTAATCAGCTCCAAACTAAGGTTAGAACTAAATCACATTTCATCATGTAACAATAAAATTCTTTGGGATTTTTGCATCCCAAGACTGCTTTGGGCTGTTCACTGCATTTCTGAATGACTGGGAGCGTTCACCATGTCTATATTACTACAGAGTAGTAATAAAGTAGAAAGTGGTGGCACTACCACTGATTGAAAATGAAGCAAATGGTGCCAGCTCAAAGGCCAAACCAATTTTGGCCAAAGGACTAGGCTTGTATTAGATAGGTTCACTACTATATTGTAAGCTAGTTAACTGTGACATGAGATATAACTGAGTTTATGCTTACCATGGGAACTCTGTCTAAAGTGTCAGGGAGTGAGTTCTCTGTGTACTGATTTATAGCCAGAATTTCTGATAATGACTAATGATAATGAAGTGTGGCTTTCTCCATTGCCCAGAAAGTAAACCCAATCTATACTCAGAATTCATAGCCTCCGATTAAAAAGCAAACAGATACCAGTCCTTGGTTTGTACGAATTTGTAGTTAAATTTTAATTGAATTCATTAGGAAGGCATAATATTTTTATATCATAACCCAGATTTTTTTCCTGAAGTTGAACAGATAACTCAATTTGCTAGAGGACAGCACAGAATGCCATTGTTATTCCTACCTTGCACTTAAAGAGGGACTTTGCAGTGAGAAAGACATCACTAAAATAGTGGATCACTACAGCTTTTTTTCTTTTGTTCTTTTGGAGACCATACAGCTGAAATTCCAGTCCTTTGAACCTATCTCTGCTTTGTAGCAAAGGAAATTTAACCCTCTGCTCTTATGCCAGAAAAATATGGATGTGGAAAGCCCAGAATAATATTCTTTAACTCAAAGTAGGTATTCAGAGGAAATTTTCACTCTCTTTCTGTAAGGAATTTGACCAGTCTTACCGTGCAGTCTCCACCTAAATAAACTATTATCTATTAATTGTTTATTTTCTATGCTGTTCAAGAAATTATAACATGCTATTTAAACAACCACTCCCTCCAACTATAATCTCACTGAAACACTGATTTCAAATTTTATTTGAAGCACTGGCTCCATGCTAGGAGGGGATTTATTCCTCTGTAAAATTCCTCTATAAAATTGACCCATATAACATGAGAGATTCAAACTTCAAGAGACATTCAACATTCAAATTCCAGGATTTGCCCTTAACTGCCTCCTATGCCACAGCATCTTCTGATAACTTGTTAAAATTGATGGAATATGTAAGACCATCATAAACCAGAAAGTATTACCCTCGGTCTAAACACTGCTGTGGACAAAGAACTTTAGGTCAGCAATCTGGTACCAGTGTTTCCAAAATGTTTACTGAGAAAAATGCATTTTTCTGTGGCCTAACTAACTGGTGTCCACATTTCAGGAAGGTGTGCGCAGCAGCAGGTTATGCAGTGAGCATGAGCAATGGGTCAGACAAGAATCTGTCCAATTAACTCCTGGAAAAAATCTAATTCCTTGGCATCTTGGATAGTCTCATGTGTAATGAAGTCAAATGAAGTCTAAATAAAAGGGTGGTTAAAATATATGTCAATTACTAAAGAGAACTGGAATGATATAGCTTACTGATTTCCTGGATATACTTTAGTTATTTCTTAAAATGCCTATAAGCAGCAAACCCAGAAGACTGTTGTGGACTTCAAACTTTTTTGTAACAAGGTAATGAGCTTCTTTAAAAAAAACAAAACAAAACAAAAAACAAAATCAACACAACACTATTGTAATGAGTACCTTCAAACTTCTCTGAATAAGTCATAAAAATAATCCTTCAAATGATCAAGTTGTTGACAATACTTTATCTAAAATTCTAATGATTCACTCATTATACCAAGATAAAAATGATTTTTATGCAATAAATTCTCCTTCATACTGTTCCATTTCCTATATTAGTGTTTTCTTCCATTTCCCAGGCGTTCAATTCAGTTGTATGATGAGTTTACTCTGAATTTTAGGAGGTGGAGGCAGAGGAAGTTCCTTCCATGCCTGCCAGAAAGAAAATCTCTTGTTTTTGGAAGCCAAACCCTGTATTTTTTAATTGCCCTTCAGAAAATAATTGTTGCTTACTCCAAATGTTGGCCCATTCAAGAAGAAAACTCATTTAATACCATATTTTCTTTTTATTGATTATTACTTCTTATAATAATAATAACAAAAAAAGTATTATTATTTCCTCTCATTAGTATTAATTGGGCTTGGGTGAGAATGAAGGACCAGATATCTTAGACAATTTATAGCACCTACTGTCAAATCACAATCAATGCAGTAATTATGTGTGTGTTTCAGCTTTTGGGACTCACAAATTGCTTCTTAAACACTGAGGAATTAAGTACCCTCTTTATGGGTGTAAATGAGCATGATTACTTCTCTTACATCCTGACTGGTAATCACTTCTGATCTTATTGCAATTTTACCGAAATCACTATTTTCAATTATACTTATGACACTAAGCTTGCTTTTCGTCATACAAAAAAAGTTTCCCTAAGAAAGAGCAAAACAAGACTGTATTCTGTTTTCCACCAGAATCAAAGAAATGATAATAAAATCCTTGAGCATTAAGCACTTATGCCAGGGTCTTTTTGTTAAGGAATGGGTAAATAATAACAATTTTTTTCCAAGATCAGTAGTTTACATAGAAGATAAAAAAGATAAAGAGACAATTAATTTAGCTCATTTAATGATTACACAATAAGAGACTAAAAGAAATTACTTCAAATTAAAAATCTAATTTTTTTTTTAATTGTTTCTGGTTTACATACTCCAGGTCATTTTAGGCATGTCATGATTTTCATTTTTGCAAGTACATTTTGAGACAAAATGAAAAGGAAAAAACCTCACTAAACAGGAAATGTTTAGTGAGCCTAGAGCCTAGCTAACTTCTTTGATATTTGCAGATCTTGACGACTTTTAACAATACAGTTAACTAATATTGTAATATCAATCAGGGTTGCAAACCATACTACATATGGGGATCTTTAGAACTTTTTAATTTTGCCAAAGTTTTTCCAAGCCTTTTTGAAAATTAATTTTTGCATTTCTTTGAAATTCACTGGACTGTATTCCTGTATACAGCCCCTAAGGAATCTTCCATTTTGATTGGACTTTTTATAACCTGTTTTCATGATAGAATATTTTTCTTTTTTGTTCTCTAATATGAAATCCATTTAAATTGCAAATAATACCCTGGTATACTCAGGTTGTTTGCTTGTTGACTGTAACTTCATATGCCTGGTATATGTGGTATAAAATCAGGAAAACTGTAGTTCCGATAATTTTTCACTATCAACATCACTGGTTTAGATGATTGAGGTGGACTAACTTATTTAGTAATGTCATCAGAAAATACCAACCACATGGAAGCAAAATCTTTATTTAGACATCTCTACATCTATTGTACATTTACTACATTCAGTGATGAATATTAGCTACTTTATTAAAGATTGGACAAAAAGTGGGTACTACAATATTTCTTTACTTTCTAAATGTCTCTGAATTAATTACTTTTGTCCATATTTCCTTCTGTCTTTTTCCTTTTGTCCTCTCTCCTCACTTCCTTTGCATCCTGTTTCAATGTCTTTTTCCTTTTCTTTTGTTCTTTCCATTTAGATGTTTCTGCCTGCACATCTCTCCCTGTCTTGCATTCCCCAAAATAATTATTTCTAAAAAAATGTCTAACTTTTTTAACCTAAGATGGGCATAATTCATACCAACCACATCTTCTCTTCTTGAAAAGTAATAGTTTTATATCTCTGTTTTGCCTTTTCAGATCCTAAACATTTTGGAATAGGGCCCATCTTTTAAACAGCGAGAGATTACTCAATGGTGTATTGATCCCAGCAGGAACCTTTAGACACTGAAGAAATAGAAACAATTCCAAAAGATTGCCACATGCCTGATCTCCAGCAGCTGTGAGCTCCGCAACAGGAGTGTGACGCTCCTGCTCTCCCACTTGTCACCTCCCCAGTCCCACTGGCCAGTCTGCAGTAGGGCACAACATTTCTGGGCTTGGCTCTTCCTCCTCTTCCAGCAGTATAGTCAGCAGTTGTCAGGAAATTTCCACAAGATTTGAAGCACATCTGGGCAAAGACTGAAGACCTAAATGTCCAGTGGCCCTGCAGGTTTCCCATGCACAGTACATCTGCGCATGATTGTCAGATATGAGTAGCAATGTGATTTTTGCTTGTCAGTATTATCAGTATATGAGACATTGAGAGTTTAATTTTGAAATTAAATATAGCACAGACTAGCTTCAATATTTCGCTCTTCACCTGTAATTTTTGAGTCTTTAGGTACTGGCAAAGTATATACTACACATGAACCTTGACTCCTGCCTTCAAAATGATAAAGATATGCTTAATCTTTTAATTCCTAGATTTCATGATTTTTGACCTGAAAATAATTTTAACTTATCATCAAAAGTTAATTAAGGGCTTTCACTTTAACCCTTTCACATGAATGACCTGAAAATAAATGCCAACTTATTAAATTATACACAGGGAGTCAAAATAACTAAACAATGTTTTTATCCAAGAGCTAAATAATAAGTCTTTTGTAATAGTAGAAGCAGAAATTGTGATATTTGGAGCATTCATGAACTACAGCATTTATCTTGAGATGTGAAAATAGTAGAATGAAACACTGTACTATACCTAAAACCAAATTTACTTTCCACATTTATAATTTTTCTCTGATATAGATATTAAGTGTTTAACATGTATAGCTAATAGCTATCAGGCATATCTCAATGCAAGTACAAATGCAAATACATGATAAAAATGGGTGGTATAGATTTCTGTGGAGATCTGAGGTTCAGTGTTGGTAATAAAACTATTTAGGTTATATTTCTAATATTTATCTATGGTAGCAATAAAACTGGATCATTATTTATAAATGGAAGTGTAACACATGATAATGAACAAATAACTTGCATATTCATGAAGTGTAACTTAACCTGATTAATATTACTTGACAGGCACAGCTTTTGAAAAATATCCTAAATCTAAACTCCAACTACACAGTCCTAAAGGCTCAGCTTAGATTTTGCACTTTCATTTATTTTGTTTCTAGTAATTTATAAATTCAGATTATACACTAACTGCTGCTTTTTATTACAAAAGAAGAAGAAAAAAAATAGAAATAAAGTCCTGTAATGAATTTACAGATCTACATTTTGTTGGCAACTGGATGCCAGCAGTTAGATTGTTCATTCCCCACATGTGCTTCAGATTTCACTAGGGAGCTATTCTTAGCAATGGAGCCCTTGAGGTTTGAACTCAGATATTAAAAATCAGTGGTCTTTTATAGAAATGTTACCCCAGAATCTTCTAAACCCCAGCAGCTTAAAAACAAATAAATTTTGTTCTTTTTCCTAACAGTTTTAAGCTTTATCCATAAAATCATGGTTCTTTTTTTCCAGTTATGTCACTTATTATTTATCCTTTAAAAGTGAGATTGAATATTCTCATTTTCTTTGGGAGTTTAAGACATGCAATATAGTATGAAGTAGAATATTAAAATAAAATATAAATTAGAAAAAAATCTTTTAAGGATATTTCAAGACAGGCCACTAGAACCCTTAGTAACCAAGGTCTTACAGATGCTTATACAAATTCATTGTCTTTGTTGGGAAGTCTGAAAGATTGTTTTATTTTTAACTCTAAGTTATGTGGAAACATAGTAATTTTCATTTTATCTAGGTTTATGACTAGGAAGTGGAAAAATATCTATCCAATAAAATTACATCAACAATATTATTAAAATATTCACACAATATAAAATCATATAATTATTTAGGTTGGAAATTACCTCTAAAACCTACAAGTCTATATTAAATATTTTAAGCTTTTTTCATTTGTATTTCCTTGAAGAGTCTTTTTTTTTTCCAGCTGTGCAAAAGTTCCATTAAAGGAATGAATAAAGAAGACATTATGATTGATATAAATACAGATTTTTTTTGTAAATTTGTCGAGGGGAAATAGCAACTTTTCATTAGATGAAACACATAAAAGCGCTGACAGAAATAATGTTCTGTTGCAAATAAAATTCTTTTCTTTAATATTTAGTAATAAACACAATTTCAGAGTTCTGCATTGATATGTTGTTTTATATTTTGGGGACCCTACCAATATATTTAATTTTTAGGTTTCTGTCAGATTATGGTAGTAATTTATGAGATAAAAATGAAAATTAAAAAATTATAAAAATATTTGAAAATTTGAAAATTTTTCCATACCTTAGCTGCTCATGTGTACATGACAGAAGTAGAAATATATGGAAAAATATCAGAAAGATCTCTTTTTGCTACCACAAAATGAATCTCAACTAAAGATGAAATTGAAAATGGAAGATCTGTGAAAGACATCAAAGTGAAAGATGACCCATAGAGTGCAGAAAAACCTATCTAAAATTAAAGGTTACCACAAAGAGGACTGTCAGTCCTGTGGCATGACAGAGTGCAAATGACAAAGGAGCTTCATTGTCACAGGTGCAATCCCTCTGACCATATTGACGTGGCTGGGAATGTTCTCTAGTATCTCTGGCATGGTGTAACTAGGAAAGAAATGAAGGGATATCTTTCCTACTCTTGCAGATTTGAAGAGGTCCTCCTTTTCAGGGAATTACCAGCAGCTCTGGCTAACTGGGGAGGTCCCAGTGGTCTGGAAGTTGGCCAATATGGCACCCATCTACAAGAAGGGCCAGAAGAAGGATTCAGGGAACTATGGGCCTGTCAGCCTGACCTCAGTCCTGGGAAAGGTCATGGAGAAAATCTTCCTGATTGCCATCACATGGATGTGCAGGACAACCAGGGGATCAGGCCTAGCCAGCATGGGTTTATGAAAGGTGGATCTTGCTTAACCAACCTGATCTCCGTCTTTGATAATGTGACTCATTTGCAGGGAAAGGCTGAGGATGTTGCCTTGGGTGAGCTTTAGTAAAGCCTTTGACACTATGCATTCTCCTGAAGAAACTGGCTGCGTGTTGTGCGAATGGATTCTCTCTTCTTTGGGTAGAAAACTGGCTGGATGGCCAGGCCCAGAGTGACAGTGAATGGAGTTCGGTACATCTGGAGCCCATTCACTAGCAGTGTTCCCCAGGGCTCAGAAGCATTCTTGTTTAAAACCTTTATTGATGATACGCATGAACTTACCTCGGTAAGTTCACAGATAACACCAAGTTGGATGGAGTGTTGCTGTACTGAAGGGCAGGAAGGCTCTGTGGAGGTATTTGGACAGGCTGGATCAATGGGCTGAGGCCACTTGTAGGAAGTTCAACAATGTAAAGTGCCAGATCCTGCACTTGGGTTGCAACAACCTCAGGCAGTGCTATGACATGGGGAAAGAGTGGGTGAAAAGCTGCCTGGTGGAAAAGGACCTGGAGTAGCTGGTCCATATATGGCTGGATATGGTGTAGCAGTGTGCTCAGGTGACCAAGACAGCCAGTGACTTCCTGACTTGGATCACCAATAGTGTGGCCAGCAGAACTATGGTAATGATTGTCTCTCGGTTCTGGGCATGGGTATGAGGCCACACCTCAAATCCTGTGTCCAGTTTTAGGCCCTTCTCTACAGGAAAGACATTGAGGAGCTTGTGTGTCTCCAGAAAGTGTAACAGAGGCTGTGAAGGGTCTGGAGAAAAGTCTGATGAGGAGCAGCTGATGGAGCTGGGGTTGTCTAGCCTGGAGAAAGGGAGGCTCAGGGGAGACCTTATCACTCTCTACAAGTACCTGAAAACAGGTTGTGGCCAGGTGTGAGGTTGGTCTCCTCTCTCAGGCAGCTAGTGACAGGATGAGAAGAAATGGCCTCAGGTTGCAGGAGGAGAGGTTTAGATGGGATATAAGGAAAAATTTATTCACTAAAAGTATTGTCAGGCATTGGAGAAGACTGCCCAGAGAAGTGATTGAATCACCATCTTTGGAGGTATTTAAAGAATGAGTATATGCTGCACTAGGGGATGTGGTTTTAGTGATGGTCCATTGATTGAACACAATGATCTTAGACTTCTTTTCCAACCTGAATTTTTCTATTATTCTATAATATATAACTTGGAGCTTTTTACTAATTTTTTAATACATTATGAATGTGGAGTCACTGTGAAGGTAAAGGCAAAAGTAAAAAAAGGCAACTAATGAGCCCTTTGCAAATATTTGAGATGCTTCTGGATGTTTCTGTGAAAAAACAAAACCAAAACCAAAACAAACAAACAAACAAAACAACAAGAAAAAAATACTTTTTGTGAGCTCATTTTTGCCTGCATCTATAGAAATTTGTGGTGAAACCTTTCCCCAAAACCAAAAAGCTCTCTTACCCACCCAACCAACAAAGGCCACTGTAGGACGACATTAAGATTGACTTTCAGGTATTTAAGAGCACCATGGCTGTGTCTAGAAAGAAGCTCTACGTCTTGCACTCACTGTCACCTAGACTTTCTCCAGCAGGTGCTTGCTGCAAAACTTGGTCTCTAGAGCAACCAGGATCAGCCTAAATATTTATCTCATTTCTGGGCCATTCTTTTGTATTCACCTTCTCTGTACCCTTTTGGGTATGAGTCTTGCTTTGATTCACTTAAAATCAGCATAGATGTGTTGTCTGGGATGTGCCACTTGTTCTGTTATGGCCATTTCTCTTTCACTACAATCTCCTTTGCAGGTTTGAACTTCATCTAGATCCCTTTCTTGCTCAGGTATTATCTATGCATTCTAAAAATTTAAAGCTCCTAAGCTCTACTCTGTCCTACATTTTGTACATCATATTACATCCATATTTCCCCAAACCTCTTGTCAGAGAAGTATCAGCTTTGTTATGAAGCCCACCAGTGAAATACTTGGATAAACTGATAACAAAGCACAGATATTGGATCCACTCTGTGGGCCTTTCCCAGCTAACTTTCTTAACTCCCTTCATCACTGCTATGATCAGTTTTAGAAATATAAAGGTAATTCTGAAAATTAAACTGTGTATGTTTGATGTATGTATAGTCCAAATGTACAGAAGGGCAAAAGAACCTAATGAGAAGGTATTAGGGAATAAAAAATACCCCTAAACACACAGTCTAAAAAGATTGAGAGAAGACTTTTTCAAAACATACACGCTACTTAGGTGTTACTTAGATGTTTCATAACCTCTCAGAAATATCTATCCATATGTCTCTCAATATGCATGCAAAAAATATAGGTATAACTTTCAAAATTAAAGTTCATTTTATTTATATAAATAATTTTATTTACATAATCTGTCAAAGTAACAGAATTACAAATGCAAAATAATTTCCCTTGCCACCACCTGGCTTGTCATTAATGGGTGTACATCATCAAACCAACATGTCTCTTAAGATGCACTAACACAGTATATAATCAAAACTGTATTGCTTAGAAGATGTATATCTCAAATATAAGACCAATTGGCAATAAAGAATATATTCAGATATTTTATTTTTTTCTTTACGTTTCAGATAACTTAGGTTATTTGAATATATAGTTGTAGTTTAGAATACTGCTAGATCTCGAAAAAATGCACAAATGTGCTTCAATATGTGACAATTGATTTTCCAACATATTTTTATTTATTTATTTTTATTAACTATTCAATGTATCAACAGTCTTTTTTTTTTTTTTCATTCTTCTTTTCAAGAGTGTTTAGAGACATGTTGATTAAATTGTATAATTTTCCTTCTCATATATGGTAAACATGATTTGGAGCTAACACTGTCAAATTATGTTTCCAGTTTAAACCTTTGTTCAAAAAACTATTCATGAAGTTTCACATTGTATTACATTATTAGAAGACATTACTTTTAGTATCAGTGATATCTGTCAAAGTAAATTTACCACAAAATGCATTATTGATTAGCGTTTAATAAATAATTTGCAACAATGGATTTATTTTTAAAAAATTAGCCTATTTTCTGCATATGCAAGAGCTTCCAGCAAAGAAATAAACAAGCAAATGATAATATCCTTGAATAAATTTAGAAACATTCAAATGATCTATTTTCAGGGTTTGTTTTTTATTTTGTTTAATTCGTATCATTCTCTGCAGCTTGCATGTTCATGAACCATTTGCTATGAACATCTAAAATACTAACTTATAGCTTATTTATTTCTGAAGTGTCATCTATATCACTTTTTTATTATTAATATTTTTTTTCTACTTACACAAAGGCAAAAAGAATTTTCTAGGACCAGTAAAGCTTTTGCAACTATTTGTCTAAAACCCTGGCTTTGCAAATACTCGCTTGAATCTTTGAAATTTACTTTCCTGTAATGCTCTTGCCAGTAAAACTCAATACTTCAAACATTCCTTCAGAAAGATCACCAAAGGGTTGCACGTATTGTCAAAGCAAATTCACTCAAAGGTTGGTAGAAAATCTTGCACTGTATTTGCTCAGCTGTGTTAAAAGAACAACTCATTCAAGTTCTTCTCAAGGCATCCCCTATGAAAATCTAAGATCAGAAAAGTGCATTTATATTTAATGATTGTTTATTTGTATATTTTTTATTTAACAAAAAGTTTTATGACTATGCACTTCAATCTTACCTTTTGTTTGGAAAGAAATCATTTCATATAAATTTGATTTTATTTTCTAAAATATCATTTGCTTAATAGCTCTAAGCACTATTTAGTGTCAGACAAAGCAGCATCTGGAATCTTCTGAAGCTCTTTATTTTCTGGTGGAAAGGAAAAAATATCTAACCTCTCAATATTTACTCCCTATTCTCCTAATTGTCAGTCCTTGCTTCTTAGAAATTATTTTATGTTGCTACACTAAACTTCTGCATGTTTCATTATTTGTGTATAGAAACTTGTCCCCATTAAAATAATGATAAGATCACACTGGGGCTATAATAACATATGGGAACAAAACCCCTCATCCTGCATATTGATTAAATGGCTTTAGGATGAACATGAATGTGATGATATTAGGGAGAAACCAGTAACCTAGCAAATTCCACTGCTTTTTAAGAAAGTGAAAACTTTAACTTATTTGTACCATAATTTTAATTTGTAAGCATACCATATCCCATTTGACACCTAATTATGAGAGAAAAGGAAGAAACCCTAACATAGAGTCAAACTTGCATTAAAATTTCCAATTCATATGCTGTGCTGATTTTATTCCAAAATAAAAAAAACCTAAAATTTTTCCCTTGGCACAAAACAGACTTTCTTTTATTGTTCAGTTTTTTAATATGTGAAATACTCTACATTAGATACAGAAAATGCATAAAACTAAGTGCAGAAAAGTAATCATGGATTGCTTTTATGCTCCCAGAGCTTACAAAATGCTTTGTCAAGAAAAAATATTTAGCGCAATTGAGACAAGTGTTTATGGAACACTTGCACATCTCCAAAGTAGAATGGCTTAAATATTTAGTTGTATCAATAACTTTGAAATGTACTTATTCCTTTGATGAGAACATTTTACCGTTTCTCATTTTTCTGAACAAGGCCAAACATATTATCAAGAAAGGGTAAAAATAATTTATTTTATAAAGTTCTGCTTTAAAAACAGTAAAAAACTCAAAAGTAGCATTTCTTTTAGCTTTTCATGATAACTTCACCAGACACAAATGTTCTCCTGTGATAATGTGAATCTGCAGTTGGTGCTATAAAATTGTTAGAAAATCCCTCTTTGCTTCTTCTGCCACAGCCTTTAAGATTATTCAAGTGTTGATTTTCTTGAATGTTAATAAGAAGGAGAGATATGTGACAATATTGCTATTTTTTATTCTTTAGTATGTGAAAGCAGTCAGTATTGAACAATAAACTCACATTTTTTATCTGAAGTCTGAAAGATTCAGAGGACATGCTAACAAAGACTGAATAGTGAAATAGAATGACAGGAAAATTCTGAAGAATTTCATAAACTGTAGGGACTTTAAGAGTTGGATAAATATTTAGAAAGTACAAAGTTGAAAACTGAAGTAACTGGAATTCAACAAAAATTTCCTGTCACAGTTTCTTATGATGAGCCTTTATATATTCAGAGTGCTTCTCACACCTGAGATCTAAACAATAAAAGACCTTTTCTTCCATCTGAAAAGTTCTTTCTCACCACCTGAAAGCCAAAAATAGCAGTTTAGGTATTACAGAATATCAATTTAACCTTCAATATCCATCAATTTCTATAGATATAATCCTCTGTAGTATGTTTCTACTATTGCATGGGAAAAAATGTTTTCATTTGCAATATGTCATACAGAAAACATTAGAAGGGACACAAGTTATTTAGGTGAAAACCATGTTTGAAAATAATTCTGAGAAGAAATTAAGCAGTTCTGAAGGTAATGTTGTAGATCTGCATGCATGACTCAGTGTTTTCTAGGCCAGCATTTCATCTATAGGAAAATAGGCCATTATATTCCCAGAAATTCTGTCTGGAAATGTAATCGAGGCTGAGACCATGACTTCTCTTACTTACCACTATGAGGATTTTTGTATTTTTAAATGATGACTAGGTTTTGATTTCTCATAAAAGTATTCCGTACAAGGTACAAAAAATCCATAACTTTTGCTACATTTATTCTGTGAAATAAAGGCAGTAAAGATAAAAGAGTAAAAAATGTCCCATCTCTAGTCCAAGTTGATACCAGGAACAGGTACATTTAACAAATGGTAAATTCTTCAAGCTCAAAACTGGAATATGCCAAAGTGCAGGAGGTCAGCCAAAAGTGCCGGGATATCTGCATGGATGAAAGGTCAGTCTCAATGACAAAAGGACACTGGTGGAAGGTGTAAGAGTTAAAAGAAGGAACAGGTAATCTGGGAGGAATACAGAGACACTCTCAGAGTATCCACTGACAAAGCTAGGAAAAGCTAAATCTTAACTTGATTTCAGTAAGCGACATCAAAGGGAAATGTATATAGAAGGACTTCTAGAAGTACAAAGGTGACAAGAGGAAGACAAGAGAAAATGTGGCTCTGATGACACAAGACATGGGCAAAGATGAAGTCCTGAACACCTTCTTTGCCCCAGATTTTGCTTAAAACATCTGCCTTCAGAAATGCCAGGCTATGGAGGCTAAGAGGAAAGTGTGGAGCCAGAAAATTTTAACCTGTGGTGGAAGATGATCAGGGTAGATGATGTCTTAAAAACGTGACAAATATAAATCCACAGGTCCCAACAGCACACCCCAACAAGTGCTGAGGGGTTTGTCAGCCCATAGACCTGCTGTCATTGTGAGGTCAATCCATTATCTTTGAGTAGTCATGATGACTGGGAGAAGTTCCTGGTCATTGGAAGAGAGCAAATGACGCTCCTACTTTCAAGAAGGGCAAGAGGAGATCTCACAGAACTTCAGGCCAATCAACCTGACTTCATTCCTGGGAAAGTGATGGAAAAGCTAATACCAGAAATCATTTGCAGGCACAAGGATGAGAAAGTCATCAGGAGCAGTCAGTATGTCTTTAGCAAGAGGAAGCCATGCTTAATGAACCAGACAACATTCTACAATGAAACAACAGGCCTGATAGATGAGAGAGGATCAGTGATTTTTATCTATCTGGACTTCTCTAATATTTTTGAGAAGTCCAGGTAGATAAAAATCCTCATAGAGAATTTCACGAGGAAAAGAGATAGATCAGTTAGAAAGTTGAGGGATTGGAGCATCCTTCATATGAGGAAAGACTGTGATATCTAGAACTCCAGATAACAAAAGCTCAGGGAATCTCAACAATATGTACAAATATCTGACACCTGGAGTGTATCTTGAACATGAAGCCAGGATCTTTTTAGTGTTGCCCAGTAATGGGACAAAAGGCACTGTTCACAAACTAGAACACAGGAGGGTCCCTGTAAGTGTCAGGAAACACTTTCTCACTGTGAGGTTGACAGAGCTGGGTACAGACTACCCACTGATTTAATGAAATCTCCCTCCTCGGAGATATTCAAAAGCTGTCAGAACCAGATTTTATGTAAGAGGCCTCTTGGTGACCCTGCTGGAGGTACAGGGTTGGACCAGGTCCAACCAGAAGTCCCTCCCAACCTCAGCCATTCCATGATTCCCTGACACCTCAGAGTATGCAGACATTGTGCAATGCACCTCTGCAGTTCATGTCTATTCATAACTTTTCAGAACATATTGCTACTAAAGCATACTGATGGTGTGTAACAAACTGACAAAAAGTTTGGTGCTGCTGAAGAGACCCCATGCCTTAGTAAGTTCAGATCTACAGGAAAATAAATAATTAGAGAGGCAAGACTCCTGAAAGAGATCCAATGGTTCTGACAGAGTTATTAAACTATTTACAGCTTAAGTATTTCTATTCATTCTGGCTTTGTGTTTTGAATTTTATAGGAAAAGAATCTATGCTATGCAATTTCAACATGATATATAATACTAACTACTGTGTGTAATAGCAATCTACATAGTATAGCAAAGAAGAGGTGAAGACAAAGGCATCTTTCAGAAATCTTTGTGATCTCTTGATAATGTAGGGTCCACGACAGCCTCTGGCGAAGTTTAGCACAGCCTCGAGGATGCTCTAAAATCTGCTGCTTTGTAAATGCCTTCTGGGGCCATTATGCTAAGAACAGTCAAGCCATGCCCTTGGCACTTGACATGCAGGAAGGACAGAAGATGATAAGGGTAAGATAAAACCAAAGATCAAACAGACAACACAAGCATCAAACAAGAAATTCTTAATCTGTATCAGAGGAAGGAGTATTGAAAGAAAGTTAGCAAATCTGTCAGAGAACTAGTGGAAGGAAAAAAGCCATTAAGGAAGAACATAATATCAGTGAGAAGCTAATTTCTTTTTTTTTTGCCTTTACCACATCTTGTGATTAAGGAGTTGATTATCTGGACTTCCTTTTTAATAATAATATCAAAGAATTAAAATAAAAGACTTTGATACAAATTGATAATCTTGCTAGCATTTTTTTTCATTTAGCTTCTGCACAAGCTGAGGGAAGAGGTTGTTCAACTCCTAAAAAATTTCAATTTCATGTTAAAATCAATTAATTTTTGCAAAAGAGTAAAGTAAGTGGTGTACCTGTATTTTAAAATGTTGTTAAGCATGATTCAGGCAGCCAGAGATATAAAACACTACTTATACACCTGTTTAAATTGTTTGAAACGATCTTTGATAAAAATTAAATTATTGGTAAATGTGGCAAGTAATTGTATTGCTATATGTGTTCTTTTCTGCACAAGGGGAAAGACATGCTTCAATAATCTGTTGCCGTTCTTTGAATATAAACTGCACTTTTTTAGGATTAACTTTAATAATGTTACTTTGTTGCTTAGAATTTACAAAGTCTGACAATAATCTTTTCATAAAGAGGAAAATAAAATAAAATAAAACAAAATTGAGAGCTCTGAAGGAAACTGGAAAACAAGTAGGGCAAATATTGTTTTCTCAAGTACCTCTGCAGGAAGAATGAGCAGACACAATTTACATGTCCTGTGAAAATCTTCCAACTACTAAAACAGGAAAAGATTTTCAATTCATCTATATTTAGTGAGCAGTCTTTTGTTTTTCACAAAGCTGAGCCTTCACAGGGAAGTTCTGAGGAGGTTTAATTCAGAAAACACTATTCTACTTGGAAGAAGATTCTTCTTTGTCCTAAACTTCAGAAAGTGATATGAAACTGAATTGTTTGGAGAATAATAAACTTCAAATATATGGACAGCTGAAGCAAAAGTAACGCAGATATCCCACAACACATTGGATAAAATTGACTACTGTTACTGACCTTTCTCCTTATTAAAATTCAGTATTCTTCTCACACATTTAGACCTCATATACCTGTTGAAAATTATATACTGAAGTTGGATCATTTTCAGGTAGATAAAAATGTTACATTTGTCTAAAAGTATCTTTGCCAGACCTACTTGTGAGACTGTAATACAGCCCCATGTGTTTCCTGACAGAAAAATGTATATTTATTCTCTTCCTACAATAAATTGAATGTAAGATTAGATATTATTTTTTTATTTCTGCTGCTGGTCCAGTCATATTTTTTCTCTTATTTTGACCTTACTATTATAATTTCAAAATTTAAATAAAAAATATTTTATTAGATTATTTTAAGGATGATTTTATTATTTTTTACCAGTTAGCCATCTGCTCACTGTAGAGTGAAGCCATAGATTTGAAGGTGCTTTGTAGTTTGTCTCTGCCCCAGCTGCTATTTTCAGAAAAGAAAGTGATACCTGTCTTTTTCCACCAGATAAAACTTAGCACATTTAACATGTGTTACTTAACAATTATTACTTCAGTGGTTTTTTAAAATTTTTGCTCCATTAAGCTGAAGTTATTGCAAAAAAAAAATGTTTAAGCAGAAAGCAGGGAGCATAAGTAGCTTAATTAGCATTTACTGTTGCCAATATCACATTACTATTCTACTTGGAAGAAGATTCTTCTTTGTCCTAAACTTCAGAAAGTGATATGAAACCGAATTGTTTGGAGAATAATAAACTTCAAATATATGGACAGCTGAAGCAAAAGTAACGCAGATATCCCACAACACATTGGATAAAATTGACTACTGTTACTGACCTTTCTCCTTATTAAAATTCAGTATTCTTCTCACACATTTAGACCTCATATACCTGTTGAAAATTATATACTGAAGTTGGATCATTTTCAGGTAGATAAAAATGTTACATTTGTCTAAAACTATCTTTTCCAGACCTACTTGTGAGACTGTAATACAGCCCCACGTGTTTCCTGACAGAAAAATGTATATTTATTCTCTTCCTACAATAAATTGAATGGAAGATTAGATATTATTTTTAATTTCTGCTGCTGGTCCAGTCATATTTTTTCTCTTATTTTGACATTACTATTATAATTTCAAAATTTAAATAAAAAATATTTTATTAGATTATTTTAAGGATGATTTATTATTTTTTACCAGTTAGCCATCTGCTCACTGTAGAGTGAAGCCATAGATTTGAAGGTGCTTTGTAGTTTGTCTCTGCCCCAGCTGCTATTTTCAGAAAAGAAAGTGATACCTGTCTTTTTCCACCAGATAAAACTTAGCACATTTAACATGTGTTACTTAACAATTATTACTTCAGTGGTTTTTTAAAATTTTTGCTCCATTAAGCTGAAGTTATTGCAGAAAAAAAATGTTTAAGCAGAAAGCAGGGAGCATAAGTAGCTTAATTAGCATTTAGTGTTGCCAATATCACATTAATTGTTCATACTACCTGTGAATTTTACATACTACCATTCTACCTAAAACAAATATGTTCAAGGGAAAGAGTCATCATCAATGTGTCTTTTTTGTGCATTTTTCTAATCTATATTTACATAATATCTCTCAGGGATATTAGCTTTTACAATAGAGTTTAATTTTCTGGACCAGACAAATCACTTTTGACAAATTTGTGGTATTTATCATATTATCATACTTTCATTATTATTGTCATGTAACCCAGAATGGCACTGCTAACCAATATCAGTTCTATCAAAGAGCTCAAATATCTTACTTAACAAAAATATGATATCTTTCACTTTCTTTTTAATCAGCATGCTGATTTTAATACTCATCTTGAAAGTTTTTCAATTAACACCAAACACCCCTTTTTTTCTACCCATTTCCACATATTAACTAAGTCTTTTGGGACCTAAAGGCTACCTTTTTTCAAGGGTCAGTAATTGTCACATTGATCTTCTCATTTTGGCAACCAGTTCACCTTATCTAATGCAAATATTGATCTAGCACTATCAGTCTATGGCAAATTTAAAGTTTTGGGGCAAAATCTTCTTTACTTCTGACTGGGTCATTTATTTTTTGAAAAAGTATCTACAAAAGATACAGCACACACAGGAGCTGAAAGGAAAGGAGAGAACTGAAAACTTTTAATGGGAATCCAAACCTTCTACTGAGAGGTTGGACAGGTCATCTCCCTTAACAAGACAGATAGGAAGTATTCATTTCTTTTAAACTGACATTGGCAAGGACAAAATGTGAAATAGCTTTATTAAAAGAAAGAACTTGAACTCCCACAAAGGGAGTCATTAAAAATAAGTCTGTGATACAATGATCGTAGTTAAATACAGTGCAATTGGCATTTTAATTCCTAGCAAAAGTCTACTGACTACAGTTAAATATGTGATGTAATTTCCTAAAATTAAGTTACAAGTCTCTTCTGTTAATTATTAGGCTTATAGGACCTTGCCCCACTGTGCTGGACTGCTCTAATGGCATTTACAAGAAACATTTCCAAAAATATGAAAGAGGCTTTAGATCTTAAACATTAAATAACAGACATTTTTAATCTATGTAAAGGTTAAAAAAAATGCTCAGTATTTCTGTAGTTATTCACAGCCTTACAGATTGTCTTATCTATTCACAGATTTTTAGTGGAATCACTTTAAAAGAAAAGAGAAGATCTATGAATACCATCCATTTGTTCAAAAAATCTCAACCATTTCACAAAATTGCAGCTTTTCCACCATTCCTATATAAACATGTAAAGAGTCTGATGCAAATAGGGAGATAATTTTATTCTAACTTTGGAGGATAATGGAGTTCTACATCCTGGCTTCATCGGATCCAAGTGTATTTTAACTTTACAGGTATATTAGCAAGACAGCAATCAGGTTGAGAACAGCCTATTAATATTCCTTCCAGGTAATAGTAAGGTGAATTTATATTTCATACTATATAAAATTTCCTAGAAACAATTCCTTGCTGTGTTTCTTTCAAGTGTCTGTTTTGAATTTTGTGTTGCATTGTTATCCAACACAACTGTCTTTAGGAAAGAATTTTTCCTCTGGGCACTTCAATATGTTCTATGTGGTGTCACTCAAATGTCACTCAAAGATTACAAAAGCTGACAAACATGTGAATCCACAGACCACAAAGATCCACAGTTTTTATCTCATCTTTTGTCTTTATGCCATGCCATCTACATGGGTTTCCCTCTAACTTTTGGGAAAAATATTTTTCAGCCATCCTGAAGAGACAAAGGAACATACATCTTGAAGCAGAGAGCACAGACTGGAATGCATAGCAGGAGTTCAGATAAACAAAAACTCTCCAAGGAAGAAAAGTTCAAATATTTTTTCTAAAACTCATACAAATGCTGATGGACAACTTTGAAGACCAAATTTAAGCTAAAAAGTCATTGACTGACATTGCAACTGAAAATTCTAAAATCATCATCTTCCATAAAACTGACCTATTATTTTAGTTTTTTTTGCAGTTTTTTCCTACCCATGAAGATGAGACTTTACCAGTGAATTTCCTGGGAAACTATCCTCAAATAATGCTGATATCAAGGGAAAATTCTTTTATCTTTATCTCATGGTTTTCTTTCCTATCTTCATAGCAGGTCATACTGTGGAATTTGTTTAGAGCAAGGAATCAGGCTGACAGTAGATTTCCAGCTTGAAAAGCCTTGTATTCATGTTGAAGTGAGCTTCAAAAGATCTGAAAAAAAACTTGCAGAAAGGCTCCAAAGCCATAGCAAAATACTTTAATCCACTCCTATTGCAAATGCACAAGTTGTATGTTTAATTTGTTTTTGATGGTCAGAGTACTGAAAGCTGACCATGTGCCTACTATTACTAGCAAGTCTGGTGTCTCCATCCACTAAAGAACATAGTAAAACTAAAATGAGACAGAGAGGCAGGGAATGATCAAAGATAGAAGTACTTCTATAGAAGGGGATATTAGATTAGGCATCTTTAGCTTAGAGAAAAAAAGACCCAAAGGGATATGTTCTTGATGTATAAAATAATAAAAGCCATGAATAAGGAGGCAAGGGAGCAATTAGACGCTATTTTTATAAAACAAGAACAAGGGGCATTAAATGAAATTATTATCCAGAAAATTTTTAGCAAACAAAGGGAAGTGCTTTTTCACACACTGCATAATTAAATTGTAGAACTCATTGCCACAGGATGCTGTGGAGGCCGAAGATATAAATGGATTCCAAAAGGGATTAGAAATATGAAAGGAGATCCATCAAAACCAACAACAAAAAAATCCCAACCAACCAACTACTCAACAGACAACAAAAAGAGAAGGTACTCAGAAAATTCCTCTACACTGCAGCCCCAGAAACTATAACTCTGTCTTTTCCCAGTTCATATACTCTGCTTTTCCCAGGCCTCTGCTTCTGACGTGTGTCAAGCAAAAGCAGGACATGTAATCTGTTCACACTGAATGGATAGCCTTTTCTGGGCATGCCTGCCTGGAGATGCTTGAATGGAGGAGGCAGCAGGATATCTCTGATTTAAAATATGTTTTCTTACACCACCAGAGGTCCCCACCAGAAAATCCATCTGGTCTCTGTCAGATGCAAGATTCTGGCACATAGCATGGCTGTTTTGCTATAGCTACAATACAACAACCAAGCAGACACGATCTGACCTGACTTTTGGGCCAGACATACTTACCAAAACTTACTTAAGGCTATTATAGCCAAGATGTTAATATGACTGAACTATAAAAATCTTATTTATTATGTCTGAATGATCAGGAGTCTCTGAGGAAAATCAGAAGTTTCTCTAAACACACAGAAATTTTCTGAATGTTTTTTCAATAAGAAAGGAGTGTAGAACTTAAACAAGTGTTTAACCACTAAGTCAGTTCTTTGAAGTACTCCTATCTCAGCCAAACCTCATTGTAGTGCTTCGGAGTCTTTCAGTCTCCTTCGACAGATTTTGAATCAAACCAGCAGAAATGATAGGCATTGCTACAACTTAAACACTTCAGGATCAGTTAGAGCTATCTTTGCCACCTGATAAAAATAGATTTCTTTGCAGATTAATTTTCAGTACCTCCTCTCTGAACTCATTTATGTTTTAAGATTCCCCAAAAAATAAAAAAAAAAAGCTATTTATTTTTTTTAAGTAAGGTAAAAAATTGGACTATGTCTTTTCCTAGAAAAAACACCCAAAATAACCCTTCTGCACTTTATATTATCCAAGATCTTGACTTAAATAAACTGATGATATTAACAAAACCTGAAATCGTGAAGTTTTTCAGTAATTTCTTAAAATGGGCTTGGGATATTTTATCCTGACCTATAGTCCTCACAGTCTTGAGTGGACACATATGGAGTTGTTCACATGAGTGGTTTTTTTGTATCTAGCCCTTAATCCAAATGTAATTTATAACTCCTGACTTTATATAGAAGTAATTATGTAACTCCCCTTTGAAGACATGGCATTAATTAAATAAATTAATCACAGGACTAGTAGTTGAAGACAAAGCTATGAATTTAGCACTTGTCCATTCACTGACACAAAATTCTTCTGGTTTCAAGGCAGATGACTTTTATACCAATGAGTTTCCCAGCAACCTCAGCTTCAAAATCATCTATTAGTCAACTTCTGTCACTGGACTCTCAAACCAGCACAGCATATTTTATAAGTAACCAGAGAAGGCAATCACAGTTTTTTTTTTGATGAACATCAGCTAAAACTCATAGATGAGAGGCTAGGCACCAGTTAATTTAATCTACCTACATGGAAGGCAGAATATTGCATAGCTATAACAGATCAGAAGTATAAGAAAGGTTCCATTTCATCTTGTAAGGTTATTAAAGGTAACAGTAAAAGAAAAATATCTGAAATCATTTAGAATTATGATAATACCTGCTGGTTGGTTTTATGTGAACCTACTTTTCTGATTATATACATTTAGCAATTGAAAACAAAACCATTCAGACTTCCCCTAAAGAATGTAGACCGTGTCTATCTCTCCTCAGCTGATACCCTTGGGTAGATTAATTACACATTTTCTCTCTTCCTCATATGACATTTTTATCACTGATATGTAAGAGTCTTTTTGAAATGCAGTGAATAGATTCATGAGTTAGAGCTGGACTTTGACAAACACAACCTTTGTAATCTGCACCTTAGAATTTTCTCACACTGTTACTGAGGAAGCCTCAGTACAAGTAAGTACGGAAAACAAACTTGCAGAAGATTCTAAAACACAAGTCAGCTGGGAAAATGCAAATGTGTGTCTGCTTCATCTAAATATTATACACTCCAAACTAAGGCTAAAAATCAGGAAATTTCTTGAACATTGCCAAACAACAGATAAGGATATTAAAAAATATATTCTAAGCTGCGTCTGTACTTCTATGGATAGGAATTGATGCTGTGATTGAATAGTGTTTTGGTGGATTAAATGTGTGGGAATACACACAAGTGCAGAGTTTCACAAATAGTAATGATATTCCACAGACTTTTACAGGAAGGCATTACAAAGCAAGACGAGACATTTCCTACAGAGGCAACAATTCTTGCAGGTGGAGAAAACTGCTACCACATTTTGCAGTCACCAAAAGTAGGTTTAGAGATTACTTCAAAAGCCCTTCTCACTGTGTCAAACAGCTTTACTGCTGGATTTGTTTCCTGCTTCTCCACAGCTTTCAGAAATCCTTCTGTATCACCCTTCTTTTTGACCTTAAACTCTTAGTGATCTCTGGATGCCTGAATAAATTAATACACAGTCAAATCAAAGAGCTTCCCCATTTTTTTTTAAATGAGGGCATCAGCCTCCTGGTGCAAATCAGACAGGGGTCATAATTTTTTTTTTCCCAAGCTATACATAGTGCTGTTCAGAAACAATTGAAATATTTTTTTCTATTATATCACTGTGTGCAGTCCCTTTGACAGAAACTAAAGATTTTTTTTTTCTGTGAGGCGTATGGTGATGGGGAGAAACTCATGGGAGAGACAGAGGTCATTGAAAGTATTTTTATTGACAAATTCTGATATTTCATAAGAAATTCTTAAGTCACTTTTCAATCTTTTCTTACACTTCTTTGAGTTTGTATTTTAGGTTTGGGTTTTTTTTTTGGCATTTATGCAAATGTTTTTGCAATATGTTTATTGCTTAATCTTACCAGACGCATTACTGAATCTAATATATTTCAGCAGTCAGAGAGTGATTTTGTATTCTTGTGTAGGACTTAAATTTATATTGCTTGTGATCTTAGGCTTTAAAATATGCGCTATAAAGAGAAAGAAGCATTAGGCTACAGTATTTTTTTTTTCAGATGCTTAGGAAGCTTCTAGTTTGTTTTGTCCCAATATTCTTAATTTTCTGAGTTATGCTAATAAAAACCTGCCTATAATTTTGGATGTAGACAGCAAACATAATGAATTGAAATCTATATCACCTGAGAAGAAAAAGAAAGAAATAAGGAAAGGGAAAGGAAATACAATTAAAAAACCTGGAAATATTGTTGATGCCTTTTCCCAGTCTTAAAAACTTGAGAGCCAGACACAGATAAGGGATAAGGAGTTTTTACCTCAGTATTTAATAAGGATCCTATGGTGCAGCGTTTTGCCAAGGTGGGATGTGCCACAATGCACACACACAATAAGTTGCATACACAATTTATAGACCTCGCAAATTAGCCTATCTAACAAGGAAGCCCCAATGAGAGGCTTGAATGAATAGCGTGAAATCCTCCCATACTGAGGAGTTCCCCCTAGACGGGCCAAACCTCTAGTTTACAGGATATGTTCTAGGGAGGACATTGGTTTCTGAAGATAGTGAAGGGCTTTCCAGCCTCCAGCTGTGAGGCCTTTTGGATGTTTGGTCTCCTGGCCTAACAGAATACTAGGACTATGATAAGTTAGCAGACTTAAGAAATTACAGCTATTCGTGCTAAGAGTACTGAGGATACATAAAAAAGGAATATAAAATAAAAAGCAAAAAATCATCTCGGCATCATTGTGACCAAAAAAGTAACAGTCCTTTAGATGATCAAGTCTAGAGACTATTTGTCTTGTTCTACCTCATAATGGAGTAAGACTGCCAATCTTCCCTTTGCAACTATTCCACACTGGAGTTAAAGGCAAGATACATTATTCCTTTAGGCATTTGGAGAATCATGTAAAATACTTATGTAGAGTTTAGGCTTCGGTCTTGCATGTTTTATATTACAAAAAAATCCAGAGCTACTCTGATGTAGTGGTTATATCGACTATTAAACAATCTGCAGACCTGGCTAGATTGAAACATTTATGTCACCAACATCCATGACCTGAGAGATAGTAATCAGTAAATAGGCAGATTATTCACTTTGCTTTTGTGGGACGTAGTATATTTAATTTACAGTTGAAAACACACTTAGAAAGTACATTAGTGAGAACAACTTCTTTATTACTTTCTTCACTGTTATGGTAACGATAAGACTCTGTGTTGACCTGAACTCTTCACTGTCTCTGCTTCAAAAGTCTTCTTGGGAAACAGGCATACAAAGGTTCTCTAAACTTAAGAACCATAAAGGTCTAAGAACCATAATGGTCTGAAGCAACTGTGGTAAGCTCGTAGCTATAAAAATGCTGAATGCTACCTGCTTTTCATCAGCAAAGTGAAGTTATAGTTATAAGGCAATCCTGAACACAGAAATACCCATAGGAGTCAGTGGGAGGTTTGGAACTATACAACACAAACCTTGCACTTACAGTGAAATACATCCTCACTGCAGTTACATTTTGTGTCTCTGAACTTGGCTAGTATATAGCACCAACACGAAATTTTCTTCAACAGGGACCAAAATCTTGTGATGTTAATTAAATGTGATCAAACTATTATATTTTTGTTATTTCCACAAAAATCAAACTATGGACAAACCCACTTAGATAAATTATGCAGTAGACGTACTGGGTACTTCAGCTTGCTCGTATTCAGTGGCATCTCTGAAAGGCAGATGGTAGAACAGTGTGATGAATAATTTTCTTTCCCTATTTAGAATAATTACTTCAAGTATCACTACAATTTAATCTTTATGTTCCTAATGTCTTCTTAATTTTTCTCTTTCTGTTGAAAAAATAAGGAATTTTTTTTGACATATAAGGAATCAACATGTCTAAATACACTACTTTAATTTCTGTGCCATAAATCTCTATCTTAATCTGCAAGCAGATGAAATTATATGAAGCTGCTGAAGGCATTACTGGGAGAAAAAATCAAATTAGGTGTACAAGAGCAACTTATTCAGAAAGAATATGGCTTCACTAGGATGCAAGTAGGTATTGAGATAGAGAGACAGAAGGAATAAAAAGCAGCTGTGTGAGCCTAATATTAAATATCTCATACATTCAATTGCAAATGCTTTCTAATGCGTGAGTAAACATAAAAATATACACAAAGCTCACAAGACCATCCTGAGGATACAGAAAAGAGTCCAAAGCTTGAATTGCCCTAAATATCCATTAAATAGATTGTCATATGAAACAAATGATACTGGCCCTGAATAATTAATCAAAGCCATTTTTTTATATAGTCAAACACAAATGCAGATTGTAATGAGCCCTTTAAGGAAATGTGCTTTCATTGCCTTTATAAAGTACTTATATTGCCACAGAAAAATGTTAGAGAGAACATGTAGGAGTACAAAATCCCACAGAGAAATTATAGGGCTTTTAGTATAACACTATTTAACTAAGTGATATGAAAAGGAGCAGGAAAATGTATGAAGGAAAAATGTAGACTATATAAATGGTGAAGATTAAAAGACAAAGATTTTTAATTAGAATTTGAATAAACAAAATGAAGGAATTGGAAGTGTAGGCTGGAAAAGATAATTAATTTTGTTTGGTCATCTATATTACTCCATCATCATAATGTTCAATTTTCAGCGGTAATTTTCCTAAGAAGGAAGTATAAATAGAACATAACTATCATCATTAGGCAAAAAGGACTGGAGCTTCAAGTGGGAAAGGTGCACGTGTCTGTTTACCCACTTAGATAAATACGTGCTATTTAAAAATTCAGGATTACACTTTGGAGTATATTTTTCATTGCTTTAATAAGTAGACCTTGTAGAGAGAGCCTTTGCCATGAATTGGGGGAAGGAAAGAACTTTGTCTCCCACAGCTCAAATAACTCCTGTACATTCCCATCTTTCCCCAGAATTTCCCCATAAAATGCTGTAAAGAATATCAGTTCTTTGCATTGTTCACTTGACAAATCACTTTTTACCCACTCTTGTTTTGCTGTTTAAAGGAAAGCATTGAACCTTCTAGGAAATATATTTATTTTTAAATTTTTCTGATTAAAAAAAAAAAATTGTTTTAATGAGGATTTGAACTATTTCCATAAATTTGATGTGGGTATTTTGTAAATTTTTTGTTCAGTCCAAGTCTCCACCTTGCCTTTTGCCCAAAACCATCCCGTGATAAGAAAAATTATGTCATACAAACAGCAGTTAAATGACTGAGGAGTATAAATAGCAAGTAGAATGGTGAGTAGAGTTTCTTTAATTTGAATTACCAAACATCGACTTTGTTTCCCTGTTTATCAAGTTTAACAAACGTTTCTAGCCGTAATTACCTCATGTTTGTTTTTACAATGGCTCAAGCAAGAAATCCAGCAAATAAATTTCAGGAGCATTGGTAAATGATTTCATCTTTTTGGCTCCCAGCGTATGCTCCGTCAGGGAAATAAGACAGATGATCTACTGTGTACCGCTATCCTTACATTTCCTATATTAGTACCCTCTATTACAGGTCAGAAGCTCTTCACAGTATTTCATAAAGACAGGGTTAAGTATGCATTTGCCTCCATGTATCCTCCAGCTGCTTTAAAAATTATTGATGATTATGTCAAGCTATTTAAAGAAGTAGAAAATGAAGATTCACATGATTAGGCCCATGCTCTACTCAAGAATGGATATTCTTTAAGGAGAAAAGGTCTTATTCTTTGTCTTCTTTCACAGCCAAAGAGAAAGCCCTGATCTATCAGTATGGGTATTTTTTTGTTTGTGTTCTTATTTCTTTTCCCCCAAATTTTCCTAAGTGGGAAATATAAGTAGTGTCTTTCTTTGAAAGGTAGTACTTTATGGTCCTTATCAGGCCCTGGCAAAACTGTGTGAAATTACACCAGGGATCCTGAAGGTAAGGATAATAGATTTATGTCTAAAAACAGAAGATGAAAACTAAATTTAAACAATGTCTCCATCTTTTGATTGACCAAGTATATTTCCAATCCAAGCACTGAGATCTCAAGCTAGAAATCATTGTTACATATACTGTGATTTATTCTTTTTTTAAATAAGGGAAGAAAAATAATTTCTAGTTCAAGCTATAGTCTTTCAAATAACTACTTTTAGGTTTTTGGGGCTTTTTTTTCTGTAGTTTGGTTTGGTTGCTTTTCAAGTCTAGCTACAATTTCAGCTGTATTTATAACTAATAGTTGATTGAATGGTCTTAGAACCTAAGGCATAATTATACATTTCAACAAAAGAAGCACTAGGCTGTCATAGTGTTCAGTTTCTTCCAAGAATGAACCTAAGTTTTCTGACACTAAAATGCATTAAAATTTTAGTTTGCAGATGAATAAGAAACATGTTTATAAATAAAAATTTCAATCTCGTCCAGAATATTGGGTACAAAACCACAGTTGTACAACTAATAATCCATGTAATATTGCTATATTTTAAGAAAGATCTCTTAAAAGTGTTTTTAAATTTGCTTTTATATATTATTCCTTCAAAAATACACTACCCTTATTTTGTCTAATTTAATTATATACTTAACCAAAGTGGCATTATAAAAAAATAATATAAACTAATATATGTTTATGTAAAGTTTATTCAATATATAAACTACTACTTCTTAAGCACATGAGAAGAAAACAGATGATTCCCTATAGATGGATGTCCCATGCTTATCACATATCCCCCTGCACTCCTCTGGCCAGACTCAGAGATAGACAGAGATATCCCAGAGATATTTTCCATTTTCTGCTGTCTGGTAGCAGGTAGATAACTCAAAAAATATTCTTGGACACTCCTGAATCTTGTAAATGGGTTTGGAAAACATGTTTAGGCACATGAATCAATCCTAGTAATAATAAAACAAATTTATAATTAGTTAAATATTTTCTTCATAGTTTATACATAGAGTGGGTCTGGGGGTTCATGAGGTGAAGTGTTTTTCAAGGGATAGATTTTAAAGGCCTAAACTTTAAATTAGCGAAAGCCTCATTTTATCCATTTTCCAGAAACTGAAGATTCGTTGAACATTTTTCTCTTAATCTATTCCTGACTTAAAGGCAGAATAGCTGCATTTCCTGATTTACTTATTTTTTATTTAACTTTATTTGGGTTTTTTATGCATATATATGTATGAAACAGAGACAGAAAATATATATCTGTGGTTATATGAAAAAACTTTTCTGATACTTGCCTAAGATCACTGAGAGATTGAGAGCAACATATGCAAGGACCAAATAATTTTAAAATGCACTAAAGAAAAAAACATTTTCTGCCATGTATGTATATAACTCTCTACATGATGACTCTTTTTTAATATGAGGAGTAATATCAAAAGTTTGGCTTCTGTTTGGAGATTGAAAATACATTTTTGCATAAACTCCCAGAATCCATTTTGTGGAGTGAGTATTTTGGTCTAGTAAGTTTGGTGTACTAATTTCTGGCATGGAGAAAATTGTGTTCTTCAAAACCTGTTTTGTCTGCAGATGAGAGGGAAATGTGAGACAGATGGAGTGTTGTATGTAAAGAATGAGGTATGTGTGTAGAGCAGAATTGACATCTGACTAGTAGGACCAGTGCAATGTATCAGTGAAATGAGAAAAACCCTACATTTATAATCTAATTCTAATTCTGACTTTTTTTTTAATCAAGGAAAGAAATGTAGGCTTTATTTTTCTTCTTCCTTGCAGAAGTCAAAAACTAAATTTAAACACATTCTGCCATAGTACAATGATGAATATATAGAGGTACTTTTACCACCAAATGCCTAAATTGGAATTCATCCAGGTCATTAGCAGGAGACTCAAAATATGTAATATAAATAATTTTTACTGAGCAAGTAGTCCAGTGAATGAATCACAGGGGCATCCTATAAAAAAGAAGATGATGCTATTTAATGTTTTTAAAACAAAACACTACAAGGGCCATAAATGGGTGAAAATAAACTCTTTTGAGATATTCTTATAAGCACATAACACCTAACATAGCTAAATCCTGTACTCATTTAATTAATGTGGCAGTTTCAATTCAAAACTGGGTAGAAACACCAATTTTGCGTGGTGGTTTTGGTGTCCAATTTAAGATTTCCCCATTTTGAGATTTTGCTGGCCAAGGCACCAAAGAATGTGGCAGGTTTGGTGCTGGCCAATTACCAATACACTCACTTCTTGCTATGAGACAGCATTAGGAGAAAGGCAAAGCAGGCTCAAAACTTTAAAAGAGTATAAAGAAAATTCTATTAAAAGTAACTAGAAGGAAAAAAAGTAGTAAGAATCAAAACAAACCCTTCAGAACACTTCTCCTTCCCCATAACGTTTTCTTTCCCACTGATGGTGTAAAGAAACCACACCCAAGATTTCCAGTCAGTTTACCACCTCTAAAATAGTCTTTCTTCAGTTCCCTGAGGGAGAGAAGTCCCTCTTGTAAAGGTTATGGAGACTTCTCATCAAGAAGAGAAAACACTTCTCTTGTGGTTCTCAATTTCGTCACAAGTAGCAGCCACCCAGGGAACCCTGCCATCGTGAAATACTTCCCATTTCCACAAGCCTTCCCACAGTTGTTGATGGGCTGTGTTGATTTATGGGGTATTGTTTTTAAAGATGAGCTGTTCAAAGGCAAAAATTCTCATTATCTATTTCTAAAATCATCTTCATCCCTGGGAACAGAGATCTTCTTCTCCTGAAAGCACAGGACTACTCTCTTGCTCAGTTCAAACTTCTAATGGGATCACAGTTATTTCCACATCTGCTTATCTTAGCACAGAGGGTTTTGCTCGATATCCATTTGAACACTTTCATCTCCCCATAGTTTCATGTGTTATAAGGAAAAAGAATCCTTTCTCCACAGCTTACAAGAGGATTTCAGCTCTAAAAACAAGGCCTCTCCTCCTCCCTCCCATCTGAGATCAAACTTCTTCTTCACTGACCTCCATGTCTTCATTCTGCTCCTTTTCATGCTTGCATCCTGTTCCTTTCTCTCACTCGGGGGGGAGTGAAGCACTGAAAAGGTTAACATCACGCTTGAGGCCTATTTGACCCACAGTAACTCATGGCAGGGAGCTGAGGCTGGACTGGGTCAGAATTGGCCTCTGAAAAATGCCAATCACTTGTTTTTTAAAATTTTAGAAGTTTAATGATAATAAAATGGTTATAAAAATAGCAATATAATTAGAGTAATAATAATTTGGACCATTTGGATTAGGACAATATGAGAAAATAGAAACAAAGATTTATGGATGTCTGGGTACCTTTTTCTGGGCAACATAAGCCCGAAAAGGGACACACATTAATAGAGGATTAACCCTTAAAACCAATAACCTGTTGCATATTCATACATCTCACACATGATGCATAAATTCCATTCAAACACAGTATTCTGTCTGGTCATTGTCAACTTCTTCCACTTAATCCTAATGGCATCTTCAGACCTGAGCGATGAGGGAAGAAGTTCATTTCTTCTGATAAAGGGCAATAAATTGTTTTTCTCTGAAAGATTTAAGAGTCCTGTGGCTGCTATCTCAGTGAAAGTCCTTTCTTTAAAAAAAGTATCTTACATAGCACAGTTTCTATTATAACATTTTGTTAAAACTATATTTAACACACTACTTAAGAAAATTAATACAGCAAAACTTTCTAGCATAACACATATAATATTCATTTTAATATTTGTGAAAAGCCAATCATAAATATACGCATTTTTCACAGGCCTCATGGCTGGTCTTTTAGTTTTCTGCATAGGCCGTAGGGGTCTCTGGTCTCAGCTGTGCTGGGTAGAGGGGGTCCGACAGCAAGATCTGCACAGATGCGGCCAGCCCCGCTCCAGCCAGGGCCTGGCAGCTTCCCCGCCTTCCTGCCCAGCAGCTGCTGGGCCCCATCCCGGCCAGGCCGGAGCTGATGGCAAGGGGCTGGTGAGAGGCCTGGGGAAGGCGAAGGGCCCAGCCCACCACCTCCTCACCGACCAGAAAGAAAAGAGAGAATTCCCAGGTTTTTTCATCTTCAACATGTGTGTTTCCCAGAGGTGTGTCCAGCTTCTCAATGGTTCAACAGACTGTCAGTTACACAAAAAACTTGGCATCACTTCCCTGAATTTCCTCCCATTCCAAACCAGGACAGGATTAGGTGAATTGGTGTGAAAATTATTCTCAATAGCATAATACTGGATTCTGCAGGTTGGAGGAAAAACAAAGAGCTGAAATTTTCTTGTACAATGTCTGTGAGAAGGGGTGGCACATCATCAGGGCCCATCTCTTCGTCTCATCAAGTAGACAATTTAATCTGTAGTTGATATACAAGACTATTCAAATTGACAATGTATTTCAAATTACTGACATGCATTTAATGAGTATATTCTTTTTTTGTTTGTTTGTTTTTTTAACAGGCTTTTTATGTCAGTATTGTTTTACAAGCTGGCTAAATAAGGAATTCTGCCATTGAAGATTTTATTCATGGTAGAAAATATTGAAATCCTAGAAAAGGAAGGAATGGGAATGAAGCCTGCATATTCTGTATTGGTGACTCAATTGATTTATGTTTGTGCCATATATTCTTGATGCTAAGGATTTACTTCTCAGCTGAATAAGAATTGAGCAAGGTCCCTTGTGAATTCCCTAGGTATACTATGAATGGTTTGGGTCAACCTTCTTTACCATTTATTTTTAAAAAGCATTATAAAAGCATCAGCTATTAACCTGGCAATTTTGGTAACAATTCAGAGCTTGTTTTGGCTTAGAACCAGCTGCTCTTTTGGTATCTATCCAGATATTCATGTAAGAAATTTTGATGAAAATTGTGTTTTCTTCAAAGTTTGAAGTCACATTTTCAGAATCAAATTTGATGTCTCATGAGTCATCATGTAGTGACTTTGGGTCACTACATTTCTCTAGCATCCTGGTATAGTCCCAAGACAAGTGAAACTATTGAAATCATATTTTACTATTCTGAGTTGGTCAAAGCTCCATTATTTGCAGAATGACTCATCTCATTCCTTAATCTCATTGTACATTTTCAGGGAAAAAAATTTCATTGTCTCTAAGGTAGTCAAGTCATGAATAGGACAGGGGCAGAGAATGGCAGGTAAAGATTTAGAATCACATAAAAATGATGTTACAGATTACATTTATAATGCTGGGGTTTTTTTGTATTTTGTTTCCACTATTCCTACTATTATACATTTATAATATAGTGGTGTCTAGAGAGCAACAGGCTTTGGGGAATATATAAAAATGGCATTCCTTTGCTAAAAGAGATGACAGTCTCAAAGAGACTGTAACAAGTGGATGCAACAAGCATACAGAATAAGGGCATAGCTGCTGAGATGTTGTGAAGAGGTGGGAGGAGTATGGTTTTGAGCTAGTTGCAATGCACTGTCTGCAAGTTCACTGTGTACCTGTTAAATTTCACCATACGCAAGTTATATATGCATGTGTCTGAAGTTCCTGCATCCTAATGCAGGCAGTGTGGGTAGTTAACATGATGAGGGAGAGATCTGTGTGCAGCTGTGGACTGTGGTCTTTTTGGAGATGTGGTAGGATGACTTCTGTGGCTGGAGTGCTGCAATGAAGAAGGGGATATGGGGTCTTTAGGAAGCACAGAAGGAAGAACTTAAAGAGAGAGTGTTATCCTTTTTCTAAGAAGTGTCTGGAGTACATAGACCTTTGCCAGGATGGATGAGGAACCAAGAGTTTATTTGCTAGAATTAAAAAAAACAACAAACAAAACAAAAAAACCCAACAATAATAAAGTGGATGTCTGCTATTGGCCACTTGAGCAGGGAAGAGCAGTGGATCGAGTCTTCTACAGAGGAACAGCTTTATTTTCACAAATGTTGGGACTCAGGGGGACTTCAACTACCCCATATCTGCTAGAGAAACAGCACAGCAAGACATAAGCAATTCTAAAGGTTCCCAGAGTGCATGAGCAATTACTTTGTCTCTCTGACTGATAGAGAAGCCAACAGAGATGGTCTCCCAGACCTCGTGCTCACCAGCATGAAAATAATCTCTGGGGATGTGTAGATCAAAGGCAGCCTTGGCTACAGTGATCACAAAGTGGGGAAGTTCAAGATCTTGAGAGCAGAGTGAAAGGCAAACTCACAAGCCTGGACTTCAGAAGAGTGTATTTTGGCTTCTCTCAAGACCTGTTTGGAAGAGGTCCACAAAAAAAAAGGGGACTAAGAAAATTGGTTAATGTTCAAAGATCATCTCTGCCAAGCTCAGGTTCCATCTGAAGAAATACAAAGTCAGTCAAATATGTGGGAAGGTCTGAATGAGTGAACAAAGAGCTTCTAGCCAAACTACCTGAAGGTAAGGTGCAAAGAAAATGAACTCAGGCTCTTAGTGACACCCAGTGACAGGAAAAAGGACAAAGGACTGAAACACAAAAAGTTTCCTCTGAACATCTGAAATCTGTGAGGGTATCTGAGCAGTGGCAGAGTTTACCCAGAAAGGCTGGGGAGTGTCTCTCACCAGAAATACTCAGGAATTGTCTGGCCATGGTCCTGGGCAATCAGGTGGCCCTACTTGAGCAGGAGGGTGAATGTCCAGAGGTCTCATTCAGCCTCAAACAGCCTATAATTTTGTGATTCTGCTTTACACCAAAGGTGAATCTTGAGGTGGAATGTAGCAGCATTTTTAGAGAAGACTCAGAAACCTGTATGTCTCTGGAAAAATGCCTAGAGCTAAAAGAATTGCTTCTCATAGATTGTGATGAACATGCTCTACTTTAATATTAATGCTATGCCAAATGCAGAATCCAGTATGAATTATCATCTGATTCATCTTGTTGAATTGTATATAACAGAAATAAATTACATGAACTTAAACAGACTTTCAAGGACAAATACTATACACAAGCACAGTGCCCATGATACAGAAAAAAAAAATCCTAATAATAAATGTCATTCATTACAAAAAGGTAATATATAGTTTTGCTTAGATGATACTGATATTTTACCAGTATGGAACCTTAAACTGTTCCCTATTAGACAAAATGACTTATTCTTTTTCTTGTAAAAGATCAGAGGAAAAAAAAAATAATAGCCTGTTGCTCCAATAAAACCCATCAGTTTGTTGAAAAAATTCCAGGCCAAAGCTGCCTTACCTTTGCTGCAGCAGAAGCCTCATGCTGAGACCAGAGGTGTCTGATTGACCCATCATCCCTGCTGGAAGCCTCTACTCCTCTGCTAGCCCTGACTTGTGCGACCTCGAAATAAGTGCTGGTATTTTACAATTCATGACACAAAGGAAAAGAAAAAAATTAAAATGGAATATCTGATTAGGAATAAAATTTTTAGCCACCACTGTTTCCTGAATGCTTTGACTCCTGGTACTAGCAGTTTGAATCTGTATATATATTATGCTGGAATCTTTCTTCCTGTTAAAATAGACTAATCAATAGTTGGATTTAAGCTGTTTTTTGTCCTTAAGTGGCATGCAAAATCAAAAAGAAAATAAGAGCAAGTGTCAAGTATGAGTACTTCTTCATCAGCCAACAGAGAATTTAATTAATACATTGCAAAGGTCTTTTTCATGTGTGACGTGGTTCTGTTATCCCTACTGGAATGCTAGTGGAAGCCCAGAGTCAAATATCATATTGAATTTTAATAAAGACTTGTCAAAACACAACAGGTGGTTGTACAAAGAAATAGAATTTTATTCCATTTTAGAACTAGAAAGATAGAAAACAATTTAAAATCTGTATCGAAACAAGCCAACTGGATTATACACACTTTTTAGTAATTCTCACCAAAAAGAATCATAAAATTCTGTACTATACTTTATTTTAAGGATTTCTTTCCTTATAGTGACCATATAATCTTTTATTAGTTTGTGGTACTGAAGTATTTATTTAGAAGAAATATTACTAAGAATTTAGTATATCAAAAAGTGAGCTATTGATCATCAGTATCTATGTAAACACTTGAAGCAACTTCCCTGAAATAGCTGTTTCTAAGTAGCCAGTTTTTCCTGTTAGCATTCCAGTTCAGTCTCTTCTCACTGCTCAATCATTACCAAAGGAACTTCCTTGACTAATGGTGCCACCTGTAAAATTTCATTTTTGCTTAGGCTTGCAATTATCTTATTCTCCTCTTACCATTCTGTGGTGTGTACCCATTGATTTTTTTGGCAAACCTGTTTAGAAAATATGCTGAAAAAATAAACCCACCCTCTGCCTCCCTCACAAAATATCCAACCAATCAACAAACCAACCAACCACCCAGTCAAAAACAAACAAACAAAACAAAAACAAAACAAAAACCCAAACAAAACAATTTTAAAAAACCAAAAAAAAAACAACAAAAAAACCCCACAATTATTATGCTTTCTTCTCTATTCTATTTTAGTGAGTTTCAAGCTTTTCTTTTTCTGTTCAGAATGGTAATAACACAATCAGAGATTCAGAGCTCAGGATCCAGCTCACAAGTGGCATTAGTCTATCTTGCAGCTGTGCATGAGGGAAGATGAGGATTTGGCATGCTTTTTGCCTTTAGTACTCAAAATCCAGTTACTGCATTATTGAAATGGTTGGGTTTTTTCTTCTTTTTATTTCTTCCTTTGCTCTTTACCTTTAATATTGCCAATTGCCTTGATGTAAGCAGGAAGAATTTTTGAGTCTTTATGAGAATGTGAAAAAAATTGATAACCTACACGGAGTAGCTGTACACTGAGAAGATGCAGAAATCCCAGACTAAATTTTTTTAATATATAAACGTGTTATTTCTATTTTATTCATTTACATAACTCAGATCAATGTATGAATACATTTATGGTCTTTTGGAAATCAAACAAGACATATAGATACATATACATATATATATATATATATATATATATATATATATGTTTATTAGTAATTTTGTTTGTTGGCTGTAAAAAAATAGAAGGTTGATAATGAACTCTGTTGTGAAGGACACTATCCTGTTATTCTATTTTTTCAATGTAAAGCACATTGTGACTTACTTGAAAAAAAAAAAAAAAAAAGAACCCAAACTATTTTTCTTGCTTTCCTATTGAACATATTATTCTAAACAAAGCATTATTCCAGAGTCTAAGTAGAAATGCTGGTTCTAAATACAATTGGGCTAAGGGCTTTTAATGCTAGCATAAAATGCTTGTAAGAACCAGAAGCCAACATACATTGTCTCACACAAAGGTACTTCAGATGCATTCAATGAATTCAATCAAAGTTTGAGATGTTTTCCTTATTTATCTTAATACATTAGTCTAAATTATTTTTTCTTCTAGCAAGGAGTGACTGTCTTAACTTCAGTCTATTTTAGCTTAAAAAGCTTATTTTTCTCTGCTGTGAATTAAAAATGGTTTCTGTTTTCAGACTACACTACTAACTGAACTCTTTAATGACTACTTATTTGTGTCACTATAGATAAAATATAAGACCAAGCTCCCCTATATCTGAAGGCTTTATTATTGCTTAAAGGAGTTGATATTCCTCTCAAGTCTACTTCAGATACAGTTTTATATATGACCAAATATCATGATAAAATGACCCATTCATCACAGTTATTACCTAAATTATTCTGAACCAATAGGCCTAGCATGTTATTAAAACATGCAAATTTTTTTTTGCATTTTATTTTCTGTTAAACAGTTCAATCATGAATCAAAGGATGTTACCATAGTTATATGTCTTAGCAGTATTAGACAACCCTTTGCCTATTTGAATGTTCTGATTAAATTTCTTCCTGCAGGTGGTGAATCCTGACTCCATCATAGAGGTCATTTGAGTTCCACTTATGTTCAGCTTTGCAAGTTCCCCATCCCTTGTGTCAGCTTTTAATCTCCTGACATCTCAGAAAATATCAAACTTTAATGTACAATATAATGGTTATTCCTGGGGCCGTGCTATGTATCTTGGCCAGCTTGACTAAACAAAGCAACACCCGGGGCAGCAAACTACCAGAGGCAGCTGCTTTCTCTGGGTAGTCACAAGACTGACTGATGCTGGCAGCCACTAGGAATGGTTTGAATCATCATCCAATGACAGAAGCAGTAGCCCAACCTAGAAACATCCATTATTACCATCTTGCCCAAAGGAGCTTGATGTCTTTTGCAAAATCTCAGCTTACCTCCTGCTCTCCAGGGTAATTTAATTCCTTTGAATTTGTCCTTTCCTGTAGGGCCACTTACACCTTAGTATTAAACAACTGTATTTTGCATTAATGTCCTGCAAGCCTTGGGCTCTGTGTGATTATCCCGAGGTTATAGCTAATAGATCATGTCACAACAGTTTGTGTGGAAACTAATGCTCCATATCTTTAGGCAATTAATAACATAATTTTCTCTTTAAGTAGTGAAGCTCATTTTTTCTATCAGGCATCAAAATCTAGGTCTTCACTTTGGGTTTAATTTTGCATCAAGTATTCTTGATTCCATGTACATCTCCATGCTCACATGTAGTACTCTGTCTCTGCTACTACAGAAATAGTAGACATAACATGACAAGAAAAACAGATTTCCTTGGTTGGTTTCCTGTCTGAAAAAATATGTCATTGTCTTCACTCCTTTATTTCCTTTTGGGTTTCTCTGAATCATGAGCTCTTTTCTCAAAACACAGATTTGAGGATTAAGCGCTAATTATCTCCTGTGACCATGAGTAACACAAAGTGCCAAAACTGATGCGACAAAACTCTCTCTCTAAATCCCACTCTGGCATCTAAATATTTTATATACCCTGTGCAGGCAACACAACACAACGTAAAATACTTTCACTTGATGGTTGTAAATTATGAAAGAGCTCCTAGTTTTCCTGAAACCTTAGGTGAAATCTAAGGACTCTTGCCAAGATGTGTCTTGCAAGTAAATCAGCTCTACCTCTATGAGGATAACAGTTCAGACAGATGGCCATTTAGAGTCCACTGTTTAGCCACAGAGGAAAAGGCTGAGAAAATGGAGAAGAGAAACTGTTGGGGCAAATAGTACAGTAAAATATGCATTTTTTTCTTTATTTATTACACTGTGAATTGAAAGTGCTAACTAACTGAAAGATGAAGTTAGACATAGCTACAATATTGAAAGTATTGAGGTGACATTTGATGTATTCCTAATAATTGTTTGCCTACCCATATTGGGTGAGGTCTTATATGAAGTGCTACATGATCTTAAATTATTGGTAACTAGGATATATAAAACCTATATTCATTGAAAGACATGAGCAAAAATAACTTCTCATTCTTTTAATATGCAGTCTGCCATCTGATTTGAAAATTCCACTTCGAAAAGGATTTTCCCAGATCACAGACTAACTGCATTTGAATTTCCAAATCATCCACATAACTGGAAGAGAAAAAAAACAATCAAATTGCAGTATATATATTCAAAAGAAAGAACCCAAAATCATGTTTATTTTTGTCCATGTTTCCTTATAAGATGTGGCATATGTGGTAAAAATGGTTCCAGTCCTTTATGTAGAATATGACATAAAAAATATTATTTGCTAAGTCATATCCTATCAGGCTGACTTTCCATGACACTTTTTTTGAAGGTTATTGTTTTTTTCCTTCCAAAACTTTTCAGTTGGTGTCTCACCTGAGCAGGAATAATAACTGAATCCAGAGGCCTCCTCTTGTCACCAAAACTACACTAAGATAATTTTTGCCTACATTTCCCTGGATTAGTGTATTATTTGAACCCATTGTGCTGCATATTCACACAGCCTGTTTCCCCAGACTTTCTAGGGATCATGCTTTTTCAGACATGCATTTGGAGAACAATTCCACAAAAGTGATAGAGTATTTGGTGTCACAAATCTACTTCCTGAGTGCAGCCTGTGTTCCCAAGCTGTTTGGCAGCGCCTGAACACCCTACCATTGTCACACCATTGGCAGGTACTTCTCAGATCATAGCATTCCTGTTAGCTCCTCTTCCTTCATAAAATCAGAGGCATTAATTCCTGTTTACTCATTAATGTTCTTTATATCTGTCATGAAAATCTTGGGTCTGAATTAGTCTCCTTCAACCAAAGTACAACATTACATCACTGGAGTTATTTTTGAGAGCAGTATAAGGACAATTTAATCAGTGGAAGTAGTATAAGAAATTAACACAGCCTGCATTTCCAACTGCTCTTTAGAAACATGCAAGAAAGTAACATGAAAATGGTGTCGGGAAAGAAGAAGAATAAGCATTAAAAATAATATAAAACCCTAATAAAGTAGATAATTAAATGGAAAGAATAACAACTAAAACTATGAAAATGTACTTTCATGGACCAGCCATAACCATATAGGATGCACAGTTTCTGAAGTTGCTACAAAAGGTTAAGACTTCTTTTAGGGATAATTACATAGGGTTTATAAATCTGATTATTTCTACTTTTCTTTTTCACATATCTTTAACTTTTTGTCGTTTTTCTTAAAAGTGTTTTTTTCTTGTAAATTCTTTTACATGTCATAGAAAAAGGACATCTTGACATATATACCGCATCTCATATATGGATTATAATCAGCCCTTCTGGTAAGTACTTAGAGCCAGAAATTTACAGGAGACCTCTGGCCTCTCATTGTTTTTCTTGATTTATGCCAGAATTGGACCTTTTCCCCTGTTTTGCCTTTCTGCCTTCTTCTGATGCAACACTGGCAGAAAATATCTCCTAAAGGTGCGATAGCAATATTTAGCATTCTTTTGTTATTTTTCTCTATATATCTACATATAAAGGTAAGTATGTATATGTACATGTGTATATTTTAGAAGCAGAATATTTTAGTTTTTTCCATATCCCTAAATACTACGCTAACTGTGCAGGGTGGTTTTGAATCTCCAAATTTAATTCTCATTTTCACACTCTATGAAATGTTTTGGCATCAGGTAAGTAACTTTAAAGCAATTAACACAAGATGTGGCTAAAAATGATTAATGTAGCAATTAGTGCAGGAAATGAATTTTTAGTTATAAAATACTTGAATATGAAACTTGAATTTTCAAGGCAGCTCACTTAACATACAAATAAGCGTGTAATCTTCTCCTTTGTGAGATTATATTCTTCTCACTAATCAAGCAATAAATTCCAAAGAAAAACAAGGCATCATATACAACAAAGTTGCCTTTAACATCCCAAATATTCTAGGACTTTCTGAAATAGTGCACTAATGATGTAACATCATGACCCAAAGTCCACTTTCCGTTACATCAGTATTTCCATCTTACAGGATGAATGATACATTCTAAAACAAAAAAATCTTCTCACTTTTTAAGGGACGGATGAGTGTCCTGCCTCTTGAGGATAATTTGAAAGAAAGCTGAGAGCAGCAGCCTCTTTTAGTTATGTAAATTAAAGATAGTCCTTTTAATCATCTGACAGATACATGCAGTGAAATGCTATAAAGTATTTTGGCTTCTTCTCAAAAGGCAGCCTAAACCAAAATTGTGGTAAGTTAGACACCATGTGTCCCACTGTTCACATATAAAAATCATTACCATCACCACACCAACCCAAAATAACAAAACAAAAGAAAAACTTCATAGAAAAATATAAAAAGCAGTAGTAAATGTCTTAAAAGAAGACTGTCTCAAAAGGTTTTTGGTTTTTGCTTAGCATTAGATTTGTTTACAGAGAATCTCTCCAGACCCTGGGATGTCAGAATTAATCTGGGTGTAACAAAAGGCTTCCAGCCTTGCTTTTCTGTTCATCTATCTTCAAACAAGAAAGACTTTGAAACACTGTATTTGCTTATCTTCAACTTCTAAGCTTTCATCTTGTCATACTGCCTAATTATTTCTTATATTAAAATCTAAAGAATTACACTATCCTAGTGAGTTGCCAGTACCTTTCCTAAGTAAGGATCCATCATCAAAACATCTTGAAAAGATATCAAATGAAATAGAGTTAAGATTGCGTTCACTGAGTTTCAGTTTTAACTTTTATATAACATTATCTATATATTGTATTTCTTTTCTTTGTTTAGTTGAACTTTGATTTTTAATTAAAACCCTCCCTGAATGACCTCCACCTTCCTTTCTTGTCTCTGCTTTACATTTTCCTTATGTAAATTTGCCATATTTTTCACTTGCATTACAAAAAAAAAATATATATATTTGTAAGAATTCTCATTAGTCATATTTAAGATTATTTCTTCTTCAGTGTCTCCTCAATTATGTTTCTGTCTGCAGTTGTGATGTTGCTTTCTATTCTTTCTCTTTTCTGTTCACTATTAAAGTCAGACATAATAACTACTAGCACACATCAGTAAATGCTATCTTCACTCCCAGTTAGTAGAAAAGGCTCATATCATTGTTTTTGGCTCTTCTGCTCTCTCCCAACTTTTTATCTCTATTTGAAATATAAAGCTTTTGACAATGACATTTAATTTACTACTGTAATTGTAGATACTTGGAACTTGGTTTAGTACTTACTGATGTTCAAAATTATCATTGTTTACCTAAGCAGGGTTTTGGGGTTTTTTTCCATACATAAGCAAATGAAAATGTGAATAACAGCACACTGTACACAAAGCAATGTAGTTCTCCATATTTTCAAGGCCAGCTTTTTGGTTCTTTGACCTCTGCATCCCTCAAGTATAATTCAGTTTTTCATTACTCATTTATTTTTTTGAAAATTACTCCATGATTTAAGAAATTTTATTTTTCTTCCTTATTTCATCTTGGTGCTGTCATAATGTGTTTCATTGTGTTATACAGATAGAATTACAAAGGAACTGAGAAAATATTTTTGATTCTGTAAATTGTCTGAACTCATTACAACAGACATTCTGCAAACTTTTGTTTTTAATTTTCTTTTTTTATAAAGAAAATTTTTTATATTTTGCAAGGGAATGGAATTAGCATGTAAGTTTTCAGTGTATTTTATTAATTTCAGTGGAAAATATAGAATAATATAGAAATATAAAATTATTAAAACCCCCAAGATTTATTTTAATTGAGATGCTATGTTTATAGTATTATACTAGCAGGAAGTAATCTAAATAAGTGCAAACCACTCAAATTTAGGCAATCCATTAAGTTAGATACACCAAGTGTCTTCCATAGGTAAAGGGGATGGATGGACATCTCTAAGAAATCGTCCGGACTGCCTAGGATTTGAACCATACATTTTAGACCATCCCTCTCTTTGCTTTGATTATAAATAAATAAATAAGGAGGAAACGTCAAGTTATAGCACTTCTACTTTAATTACATTTGGGTTATGTCAAAATTCAGTAGAAGGTAAAACCAAAGTACACTGCATGTTAAGATTTTTATTTCCTGTCCCAAATATAACAGATGAAGAATTTCTGACTTGTTTGTACAGATGCACAAGAAGAGACAGAACCTAACCTGCCATTTCTTCATCAATTGTTGTATTGGCACAAGCTGAAAACAGTTCCTGTAGAGGGTGTCCAAATATAGAAGCTAGACATTCCTATCAAAATTCAAATAACAGAGTTATTTCATAATTTAAAGCCCATCTGGACCTAAGCTTCCATTTTCTGCCAAATGAGCACCTTGGCAAAGATATGAATTGGTAATTTTATGGTATGGCATTTTTATTAAATACTGAGCATGTAGCATTGTGAATTTATGTCATACTTTACAAACAGATAATAAAATACAGTTCCCCTCCCAATTCTGTGATGAGATTGCAGAAGACAAAACAGAAATGTTTCAGAAATTTAAAAAGTGAGCAGATAATGAAGGAAGAAAAGGTGGAAAAACATTAACTTTTTTTCAATGAACCTTATTTGAAGTGAAATAAGTGTCAGCCTTGTCAGGGAAATGAATCAGGCTTTCCAAACTGCATCATGAGAGAAGGCATTAAAGTTAATTTAGTAAAAACAATATCAGATACCCAGGAAAGAGAACTGGGAAAGAAAATTTATTTAAAACATCTGTCTCTGTATCTCCAGGTCAATTAATGTAATGACATCTTTCTAAATCTCCTCCATTATCTTCAATTTGGGTCACTGTAAATAACATTGACTCACTTAAGAAGTCAGTTTGCTAATAATTACTTTTTTAAAATGTCTTTATAAATGTATTGAACAGCACGTGATTGAAGTCAGATCATGAGCACTAACTTCCCCCCTTATTTCCTACCTCTTATTTGATTATCAATCAATTAAAATATGTTCTATGGATTGTGCTTCACCACATACTCATTCACTCTGTCTGCTATTTTTGATGTTTTTTTAGTTTGACTTTCAGTTGCAAGAACCAGAATAACCTTTTATTTATGGACAAATATAATAATATAATAAATAGATATAATAAATACCAAGAATGCTGACATGGTCAGATGTATAAGAGAAGCAAACAGCTCTGCAAAAGATATTTTGGATGCTCAGAAAGATAAGAGACCAGACAGGTGACAGAAGGCCATCTGTCTCAAAGAGTCTTATGAAAATCCCATTAACAGGGCCTGAAAAGTCAATCTGCTCAAGGTGGGAAAAACAATACTCTGTATCAGCTGTTGAAGTAAGATCCAGGTTATTAAGGAGATATAAAATTCTTTCAGCTCTTGATGAAAGTTTCTCTGGGGTAGATACAAGTTGGGTTTTTATGCAGTAATTTTCAAAATGTCTGTTGGGCTTTATTTATTTTTTTGTACCATAAAAGCCTTCCTCAAAAATCTCTCCATGTGTGCACAGCTAGATTATAATGACTGTAAGAGTCCAGAATTAGTAAGAAAACAACAGTTTATTCAATGGTGGCATTTTCTGTCTGTTCTTCCTAGCAATTAAGGATTTAGGAGAAACAAAAAGAGAACAAATTTAGAAACTTTTGCTAAAATTTTCTTAAGCAAAATTGAAAAAAATATAGGTGTGTAAATATAAAGTACGATCACTCTATGGCTGTATAGGAAAGTTACTTAACACTGAGCATATCTGACAAGCAAATTTTAAAATATCTGAGGTTAACATTCTGCCACTTTTAATTAAATACACTTAAGCAGAAGTAACAATATACATATTGATCATTTTCCCCTGCATAATTTTACTTTCTTCATAGTACAAACCTGTATGCTTACTATACCTGGTAGAGATTTTTTGTCTGCTTGTTTTTAAAATTTAAAATTCTTAGAGGTTTCTCTGTTCCTGTATACTTATTAAGACAAAAAATACCCTATAAAGAGGCGCAGCTCAGTGTTTTATAGCCTTTAGTATTCAAATAGATGCACTCATATAAAAGGAACTGTTTAACTTGGGCATGATGATCTAGAATGGCCTAACTAACCTGTTTCTTTATGTGAAATGCATTTAAGATGAAATGGAACCTCTTGTTTCCCTTTTTTTGTCCACTATCTCCAATATATGAGTCAGCATTGAACTAAAGCTCTTTTCTATCTACTGTGTTCTGTAAGGTGTGATGGATAAGAAAAAGCCAAGGTTTTCCAGCATGTGTTAATACAAAACCTGACAGACATTTTGCAAACATAGATTGTCATGGCCATATGTATTGCTTACAGACAAAATCACCTCAATATGTCAATTCAAAGAGTCAAAGATTTTCTAACTAGGACAGGCTTTATGTAAGAATAGAAGATCAGAAGATTTCTCACATCAGTTCTGGGGGAAAGAAACCAAATCCCAAACACAAATACTGATGTGCAATGAAAAGTATAAGGACTTTTAAGGAACCTAACAACGTGAAAGACATAACTAAACTACAAGGGTTTTTTTGTTTGTTTGTTTGGGGTTTATTGTTTTGTATTTTGTTTTAATTATAATTTATTAATTTATTTTATAATCATTTACATAATTTATATTTTTTTTATCATTTTCATTATTTATTTTTACACCATTAGTAAATTGGAAAAGATCTTTAAGATCCTCTAGATCAGCTGTAAACCTAACACTGCTAAGTCCACCAATAACCTATGTCCCTAGGCACCACATCCACACATTTTTTGAACACTTCCAGGGATGGTGATCCTACCACTTCCCTGGAAATCCTATTTGAGTGCTTTTCAACCCTTTTCAGTTAAAAATTCTCTTGATATCCTATCTAAACCTTCTGTGGTGCAACTTGTGGCTGTTTCCTCATGTGTTGTCCCTTATTGTCTGGGAGAAGAGGCTGATCCCCACCTGGCTCCAGCCTCCTTTCAGGCGGTGGTAGGGAGTGATAAGGTCCCTGCTGAGCCTCCTTCTCTCCAGACTAAACAACTCCAGCTCCCTCAGCTTCTCCTCATAGGGCTTGTGTTCCAGACTCTTCACCAGTTTTGTTGCTATTTGGATGTCCTTCAGCAAGAGCTTTCTTTTGTTCTTATAATAATAACAAAACCAAGAGTCACTTTTGTCAGTATCACTGACTTAAAATTGTTGAAAAAACTGGCACCTTTTCAAAAATTTTTTTTCTTCATGCTGGTTAGTAGATCAGCTAGTTGAATATAGAAAGGCAGTTGGTAAAGTGGTTAAATTAAAAAATTGTACATACATATATTGATGTTTTTTCCTACATCCAGATCCATATTTTAGTAAAGCTATTCCATACAAATTCAATGAGTTTTAGAAATCCAATAAGCGATCTTTCAGCCAGATGTGAATATTTGACAGCATTATGAGATATATTTTTTTTCTACTAAAATTAACCTTTTTACATAGCTTATGTTGCTTACTGCAAAAATAATGACTGCTGAAGATTAAGCAAACATATCTCATGAATATAATGATATTTCATGTGTAAAATCAATGGTGCCAGATAGGCAGCTTATGAAAGCAGCAGTCCCAGAATGAAACTCTGTAGAAGTCACATTGAAATTGGCATAAGGCAAGTTTTTCAACATAGCACGTAAACACTCTTCTGGTCTGTCCTTCAAGAATACTTATTGCTGAAAAATCAACAGAAAATTAATACATATTCCTTGGCTTCTATGCTAAAATGGCATCTAGTAGCAATTGGACTGAGACTGTAAATTTTTTATAAATGGCACAGTCAGTACCACGCAGTCATTGTGAATAAAATAAGGTGTCTAATTGCCCAAGATGAACTGATTGCAATGTCCTAAGAGGCAGGGGAACATCTTGTATTTTTTTTTACCAATGCCTGAAATATCTAATTTTTCTCCTACTGCAAGTGTTGGACATGCCAAGGATATTGAGGTGCATTATTTTTTTTCTTCCATCACAAAAAGCTATATTCTGAAGGGTTTTTTCTGATGTTAAGTCATGACATCTGAAAGTTAGCATGACACTGACAATGTAATTTGAGTGGGAGCTGGTCACTGAAACTACCTTTTCCAATTCATATTAGCTAAGAGGATGTCTGTAAAATAAAGAGATGATGAGTACAGTTATAAGCAAGCTACATTTCAAAGGACAACCAGCAAGCAGATTTGTCCCAGAGTGTAATTCTCTGCTTATTTCATTTTGTATATTTGAAATTAACAATTCACTTCTTTAGCAAAATTTGCTGCTCTCTGTTAACTGAAGTAATCTGACATCAGAACTGCCAAGGGTTACAAAGGTACCTCAGAGCAAAACTTTCAGAAATACTGGATTTACTTTTCCACATAGAAAGCAAAAAACATGATTAGAAAGAAAAAGATAAAGGGTAGAAAACTCACTGTAGTGAGAACTGAAGGAAACTGGATGAGCTGATCCTGCTTCAGGTATCTCTTTTCAAGGGATTACTGTGTGTTACATTCATACATGAGATGAATAGAAATAACAACAGATACGCAGTGAGAAGGGTAAGATTATCTTCATCTGTCTAATAGTCTAAGCTGATTACTTGGACCCCTTTAACCATCAAAGGACAGGGACAGGCATCTCTAAAGGATATTGTGCTGTCTGCTTCGCACAGAGTGACCCAGTCAGTGCAGTCTCTGTCTCTCCAGTCACTGCAGGGGAAAACAGCCGGGAACACTTGTAAAGCCAATTCTTTGTGTATTTATTAGACAATGGTAAAAAAGAGAAGTTTACCAGCCACTGCTGGTGTAAGATATGTGGGGAAGACAATACAATCATTGGCTACTATATGCAACTGGCTGATAGTTGCATGAAGAAGGTTTGTTTTCTTTCTGGGCTAACAAATAAAAGAATGAAAAAGATAAATGATAATTGTATGTGGGAGGTGGTAGAATGCTTGAGCAAAGCTGCTTTCTCAAATACTTTTATGTGAAAGTGAAAGGTTGTGGAAAAGATCCAAACAGTGATAGCATAAAGTTAAAATGAGATTTCATAAGAAAGTAGCAGTAAATTAGTTAATGTGTTTTAGAGATATTATCTTAGAAATAACAGAAAATATCAATTCTAACAAAATTTCTAATTAAAAGGATTAACAAAAATATTAACCATCCATGACATAAATATTAAAAATCTCTGATATACAAAAATTTTATAAACATAATATTTTTAATGAAAAATTCTAATTCAAAATGATTCTACTAAAGAAGTACTTATTAATTTCAGCTGTAAATGCATCCACATACAAATGTAGATAGATAGACAGATCTTAGACAAATTAAATATAGCCTGCTCACAATATTCCTCTTAAGAATGTATTATCAATAGTCCAGTGCTGATGTATAGAACAATGATTTTCTATCACATGAAAGACCTTGATATATGTAAGAGACATCAATGTCAACTTCTAATAGAAAAATTCATATATCATAACACAGACTGATGCTAAACAAAATATTTCCTTATTTTCTGTATGTCATATTTCCTATCTACAGTGCCTTTTAGCATTTTTCCAGTTTTCTCTAACATCAATTCAGTGCCCATGGCCTTACTGGAACTCTGCCTCAGTCCAGAAAGGAGTACAAAGGGTGGTGCTGAGATCTTATGACAACTGGAATTGTAGTCCAATAAACCCGTCTAAGGAGTCACCATTACCCATTGAATCTACACATATATTACTTTTCTACTGACTAAACCCAGAATCTTGTAGATGATGAAGAGAGAAAAGCCTCAAAGCTTTCAGATGCTTCCAGAATCAATTGTGTCTTGAGGAACAGACTTGCTGTTTATCCAGATAACGAGTGAGTATTTCAGTTATCTCCTTTTTACCTACAGACATCATCCAAGAGCAACTTTAATCCTCTGCAAACACCTATTCATGTAGTAATACAATACACAGTAGGGTACCAGTTGGATCATTTTCTACATGCACCCTGAGAATTACATTAGGATTTAGCACAAAGTGATGCTATTATGTTGATTGTACACTATGAAGTATAGAAAAGGATTACTGAGCAAAAAGTCTGGGATTAGATTTGCCTTTTCAGAATGACTTTTGCATGTGTGGGTAGGCATAGCTTTCTGAGGATGTCTGAGGGTGTTGGAATTGCCGCTGTAAACCCATCTGTTCTCCACCAGAATGTCTGTCATTTTCAACAATCTATGAATAGCTGCAATCAAGACCTATTTAATAGTAATCAGAATGACCTCAATCATCTTAAACAGGTTTAAAAATTAAAAGCTTTGCTGACGCGACTCCATTTAACTGCAAGTGGCTACAGAACAGTCACATAAGCTATATTAGAGCCATACCAAGGTATAGAGAGAAGGGAAACTTCTGTATGTTGGAAGCTTCTGTCAACTTAAAATGGGTAATTGTTTTTTGCTGCAATTGCAGGGTTCATATGTGCCTGTTCATGTAGCCATGATATTTTCTGAAAAATCCTTTCCTTAGGAGTTTTTCTCCTGAGAATCTGAGAGGCCTCAGGAACAAAATGTAAACAATGGTTATCTGCTGCTGTGGAATGCAACAGGTGGATCTGTGATTGCTCTCATAGAGTTGTTCCTAATTAATGGCCAATCACAGTCAGCTGTCTGGACTCTCTGTCCAAGACATAAGCTTTTGTTATCATTCCTTCTTTTTCTATTCTTAGCTAGCCTTCTGATGAAATTCTTTCTTCAATTTTTTTAGTATAGTTTTAATATAATATATATCATAAAATACTACATCAAACCTTCTGAAACATGGAGTCAGATCTTCATCTCTTCCATCATCCTAAGACCCATGCAACACCATCACATGTTCATATATGCATTGTTTGGCCAATCTCTGTAAATTGTGAGCAACATTAATAGATGCTCAGCAAACTCAACTGCTAATTTCTGTTTGCTTCTTTGTCATCGCTTTTTTTATTATTGTTTCTCTTCCTTCCTACATATCTTCCCCAACTTCACTTGCAATGCAGAAGAAAACCCAGTACTTATCTTAGGTATCTAAATGCAAATGATATTTGGGTGATGTTTCTATGCATTCTGACAAAGTGCAAAATAAAAATATTTGTCAAGCTCTTCAAAGCAGGACAGCATATTAAAAATGTTTATTCAGGTCTTTTCTTAACTTGAAAAAATTGCAGTGAATGCTATTTCTTTATGTTTAATATGTTTTTAATTATTTAAGGCAATCATGTTTACTGTATCATTTGGTAAAACAGATTTATGTTTACTTTCATCACCACAGAAAAGATAGATCTATAAAGGTAATAAATCTTTCAGAGCTCCATAACCTTAGGCAGTCTTTATAGGTTGAAAGATAATCAATAATCATGACAGAAAAACTGCATATGATTCATCTTTCAAATCAACTTGCTTCTTTATGACACAATGCCAATAGATGAGAATGTAAATGCCGTGATCAATTTTTTTTTTTTAATAAAACTACCTGGACTTGAAAGGCTATTCATTAGAATTACTTTCCCAGCCAAAATTAACACTAGATGGATCTTCCATGTTCACTGCACTTCACATGCTGTCAGATTGCACAATCCAATTAGGCAGTCTTTGCTGTCTACTGCAAAGTATTTCTGTCTGCAAATTTAGCTGCATTTATACTTTTATTCTGACAGTGTTTTCTACTTCTAATTCATTCATGTGAGCAAGTGCTAGTGAGGGGTTTTCTACCCAATGTAATCAATTATTTTTGAATAATTCAATAGATTGAATTTCATTTTAAATGAGCAGATTTTCATTTCTGAAGTGACTATATCCCAAAGTGTCAGGCTTTTCTTGCTGAATCAGTGTGCTTGAGCTCAGACAGCCTTCAAGATGTTTGTTGTCCTGGTGACATCCTTCACAGCATCACTTCAGCAAACTTAAAGTGCCAAGTAGTCAGGAATTTAAATTTCTCCATACAGGTATTAATTCAGACAGGCTCTCAGAATCAGGATTTTTATTTTCATTAGTATTTTTTTAATTCTTCTTTATTCTGACTGTAAATCAGGACAAAATGTGTCAGGAACAGTGCTTGAAATTACTTATTTTCTTCTTCTTCCCCTGTCCTCTTCCCACTTGAAAATACAGAGAATTATAGTGACAGCACAACATGTAAAGTCACTGTAATTCTCACTTGGGAAGAGAAATTTGCTCTAGCTACTCAAAACCCTCTTTGCCTGAAGGTATTGCAGTTTTGGCCTGATACTGCTACTCTATTGAATGTAAAAACTTTGGCAGCATGATTAATGAAATACTTGAAAGTCAGTCTCATCAGATAACAGCACATTGATTAATTGTGCCTGAATAGTGAAAGAAAAACTGACAGAAAACCTTTGTTTGTAAAATCAAAGTTTGTTTCAGAATGTGACAGTCAAGTGCGCCAATTACAGGATAATTACATTTGGCCCATCATATTCTCCACTGAACAGTTAAAAATACCATAAAATTACTTTTTGAAATATCTTTGTTGTGGTTTTTTTTGTTAATGGAGTTTATAAGAGCAGTTTGCCATTCCAAGGTTTGAAGCACATAACATTCTAAAATACAGTTTAGCTTCATATGCAATGAAATATATATTTAATACAACTTTTAGTTTTATAATTTCTCACTCTAGAATTTATACTATTTGTACAATAAATGACAGAGAAAATGAAATATGGCAAAATATTACGTTAACGGATGCAACTAATTTCAGATATTAATCTAATACATATTTGTTTACTGTTTAATAGTGCATGCTATGTACCTCAGAGACTGGGTTGGTGCATGTAAAAAGACATTGTCATGGGATTATATATGCTGGGTTACACTATTTTGTTATTTACTTATTACCTCCAGTAGACATTAATTATGCTGTAGATTATGTGATAACAATAAATAACTCTACCATGGTCACCAGCTTGAAGTTCTTTTGAAACTTTATTCTTCTCTTGTTTAAGATACAGGTAGTATTCATATTTGCATTAAAAATGAAAGCAAATATAGGACTGTTCAGGAACTCAAACTCTCTGTCTAGAACATATTCAACTAGATATGTCTGTAGAGGAGGTGGGTCTGAGGGAAAATAAGGAAAAAAAGCACCTCACAAAGCCTGATCAGCCTTCCTGCAAGAACATGAGATGTGAAGGGTTAGGAAAAAGTTGCTGTCGTTAGTTGAAGAACGCAGCCTGCACTCAGATATGAAAAGATGTATGTGTTTTTTTTGTAAATAAAGATAATTCTATAAAATATTTATATTTATATTTATATTTATATTTATATTTATATTTATATTTATATTTATATTTATATTTATATTTATATTTATATTTATATTTATACTTATATTTATATTTATATTTATATTTATATTTATATTTATATTTATATTTATATTTATTTGGCACAGCATCAACTATTGTTTCTAACTGGGATAAACAAGATGTCCCAGTTTCACTTTATCTCTCACAGAAAAAGGGGGAAACAATGAAGTTTCTTTGAAGCTGGCACAGTCTGCACAGTCTGCTCTCACAGTCTGCAGCCAGATACGTCTGATGGCACATAATGTGCTTCTGAGAGGACTCCTGAAAGTTAGACCAACTGTTACCTTTTCAAAACATTTGACAGCGACTATTTTCTTGAAAACAAAAGCATGATTGCTGGTGGGTAAGGGGAGGAAGAGGACTAGTCCACCTTTGGGTCTTGCTGCAGTGTGGGGCTGAGCCATGTGAGTTTTGACCAATGTCAGGATGTATTACCCTGGCAAGGAGCTGTTTCAAATAGCACATATGCAAACAGATAAGAGTGGATTTTCAAGTCTTGCTGGACTTCAGCAAGTCTAAGGACTAAGCCTTTTAAGATTATTTGAAAATTTCATTCCTTCCAAACATTCCTTCCATCGCAAGATAATATAAGTATTACAAATATCCAGAGATTTAAAATTTTCATTGGTTTTAGACTAATATTGAGGAGCATTCCCACAAAAATCCTCTGTTAAAATATGTGTACAAAATTTTTATTCTCATTTAGGAATTGTGCTATGAAATATCAACTGAAATTCAAAAGTTTTCATTGTTAGGAATTAGAACAAAAATATTTGTTTCAGTGCACTATATAATGGACACAGCATCCCACCCAGCAGAGTAAAAAATAATTCTTATACTAACATATAATTCTTATAATAAACAAAGTCTTTCAGGTTCAAATAACTCCTATATCTTCATATTTTATTAAGTTTAGTAAAATGTTTCATTAGTGGTATAGCCCTCCAAAACAGCTGAGGGAGGGCATGTATTAATATCACACTATAAAACCATCTTACAAGCAAAAGCTGGACTATAGTTTAAACTAGCTACTAAAACAGTGAATATAATACAATTCAGAGTATACTAGGAATTGAGTGTTCTAAAATGAGAAATTATATATATATATATATATAAATATATATATTTACTAATTCTTCATAAAACTCAGTGGGTTATTTAGGGATCTGATTTGTGCTGTTTTACACCATGAAATATGCTATAGTGTGAAATCTGTTGCCCATTCATGGAACATATACAGTCGCTCTTCACTGTGTGTGAATGTGCAGTCCCACTGAGCTGAGTCCATAATGAACCTGTTTTTTTTAAATTGAATATCTAAACAGATAAGTATGATGTCCAAGGGATCTGATGAAAATCTCTGTGCTCTCTCTGCAATTCAGAGCATAAATTAACAAGAAATATAGTTTGTTACAGTAGCATTGCTTAGTTTTTATAATGAAAGCAGAAGACAGATAAACATAACCTCCCCTTCCCCAGTTATCCAGGTTATGTTGTGTTGATTTTTTTTCATTAAATAGAATAATTGACAAGAAAATAGGGTCATTTACTCATTTGTATATGAAGGAATTTAGGAACAATTCTATAACTTAGAATAGCAGCATCTGTTATCTACCTAATATTTAGCTTTTGGAGGTTGCTGTTCATTTAAATGGTGTTCAGTCACCTTCTGCTTCAGCACATCAATTTAAATAGATTGCATTGAGATAAAATCTGGTTAGTTGAACAGTTTTTTACATTGAAGTACTTTAAAATTATTACATATTTTTAAATCTTAATTTCTCATGTTGAAAGTAGGAGCTACTGCTATCAATCAGCATGAAAAATTTCCCCATGGTGGTGAGCTACCTAAGTATTCTTTGATCACACTGAATAAAATATGAGATAGTGGTGTAAAGTTTAATCATCCTGTTTCCTCAATTTCCTTCTTTCCTTTCAACAGCAACCACTGGGGGAACAATTCACTTTTCTGCTTTGTGGAAAGCTCAGGCTAAGGATTTTCTGAGCTCTTTTAATTACTCGGTTTAAGCTAGAGATGCCAAAGAACCCACTAAGCAACAATAAGGGGTAATGACTTATGCATAGAAAATTGAAAAGTGTTCATCTTGGTAGAACAAAGGAGAATAAAACAGAACAAATGGCAAGTAAAATTGGAAACACAGAAGAAATGAAGGTGAGCTATATAGATTTCAAAAGCAATCTATAGCTGCAATTAGAAACTATGCATTAAATCAATTTTTAGCCCTTTTGAGGAATCGAAAGTAACAAGGGTAGTTCAGAGTACTGTACCTACTTAATAGATTATTGATTTTCAAAAAAAAGATAGCAGGACATGTTTCACATAGAGCTATCAAAATTGCACTTATGGTACTTTTACATTCCTTTTTTTCCCCCTTTTTTTTGCTTAGTTGACTGTTAATTGTATTTTGGTTTAGTATTGAGGCAACAAAATCATGATTGCTTTTGTGAAGCATTTTCTCCCAGACACATATTGTTCAGGATGCCTAAATGAAACCCTGATAATACTTTTGCAATCTTTCCTATAGCTGTAAAGTTATAAGGGAATATGAGAATATATTGAGTTCTATTGAGAATATGAGTGCTATTGCAGTGTTTGGTCTTCTTTGCTACTTCATTCTTCCAGCAAGACCTGGACAAAATCTTCCTTGGTTTCCTTGTCACCTGCAGTAGCAAGGGCAATCACACCAGGAAGAGTGGTTGTTAGAAATTCCTGATGCACTTATTGGATCACTAGACTATGACAATGCACAATTCTGAGCCACTTTCATGCAGGGGAAAAAAAGGTAAGAAATCCTTAAACTGATATTATAAAATATAGGGGTAGTTCAAAAGACCATTGCCTTTTATGTGGAGTCCTGAAAAGAAGGTAGCGCCAAAAGTTTCAAGTCCAAAAGGGATTTCGATTTTTTTTTTGTCAATGTTGTATACAAAAAAAATAAGAGTGTTTGAAGGAACTATTTTAATTCCATTATGCATCAATAGTAAGGATATTTCTGTCTATTGCAAATACAAGCATTTGAAGCCAAGGCAAATAAAAACTTAGACATTAACAGGCAAGATAACATGATAATTTTAATTTAAAGCAAATTATTGAAAGAGCCATGCCTAAAATATAGCTTATACAGTGCTGATATTTGTATAAACACTTTGATTTGCTACATTATGCAGCTCATTTTCTACTACAAAATATGCCTAACTGCACACATGACCTGAAGAAGAATCTCTTCAAGGCTACTAAGAACAGATGTGACTGAGCAAAAAATTTTTGAAGTTTAGGAAGTTATTCTAGAGAGAAGTTATGATGTTTATTCTATATTCATATTCTTGAATATCCAGTATTTGTTGCTGTCTTAAATAGGGTGCTAGAATGGGAAAACCTTTAATTTCACTCAATCTGTCAGCCTTACCATTAAAAGTAAATTTTTAAAACAGATTGAAGTCAGTCACTTTTTTGATTGCCATTATTGTCTCAGTATGACTACAAGGGTATAATTCAAAAGTGCTGAAATACATTTGGGCTAAGAACTTGCATGTAATTTTAATATATCTTCCAAAAAGGAACTCGTTTAATTTGAGAAGCCAAACATTTTATTTTGGTTTACTGTGCTTGATGGCTAAGCAGTTGCCCAGCAAGAAGATGACCCACTATACTCAGTTCCTTTGGTGTAGTTAAATGATCTGGTACCTCTCTGCAAAGCTGTTTTTATTTTGTTTTGCTTGTTTGGGGACTTTGTTTTGTTTGTTTGGATGAAAGAAATCTGTCTTGGACATCTTTCCAGAAATAGTTTCAGAATTTTTAATTTAATTTGTTTGGGTGTAGCTTCCAAAACTGAGTTTTCACTATAATTTTCTCTTCAAGTAGTGTCATTTAGCCCCTGTGATGCTAAAACCAAATCTCCTCTTTATCTTGTTTAATAACTTTTTTTGATAGAAGCCTTGGCTTGAACATTTAAAATCTGTGGAGAGATGAGCTTTTCTAAATCCTCAGGTTTTTTTCCTGCTTTGTTTTTATTTTTTTCCCTCCAAAACTGGATTCCATTATGAACAACTACTTCACTGCATTTTTGGACAGGTTCTATATTTTCTCTATGAAATTGGTTATTTTCTTTGCTGTATGATTAGCCTTGACAATGCAGGCTCACTGCTACTGTATGAACCTTATTCCCCAAATCATAAAGGAAATACTTTTTCTTTTTTCTTCTATATGGGCTTTGCCCTTTTGAAAATATATGACAATAAAATTACTCATTTTTTAGAAAACACAAATTTGTCATTTTCTTCATCTAGCATTGTACATCATATACCATTTGTCTAATTATTATGTCACAGTATTCTTTGGAAATACAAAATGGTGTTCAAAAATATAAATTCAATCTAACCATTAGAAATGCCAAAGTAATTTTTCATTGTTAGCTCTTTTCATTGAATTCAAACCTCCTTCATACCTAAAATAAGGTGAGAACATTAGCTTCTCTACTGACACAGTTCTCTGTCGCATTGCTGGAGAAACATTTCTGACTAGCCTTGAATTTACTTTGCTAAATAGGTATTCAAATTTGGTGTCAAAATCAGTTTTAAACTGATGATAAAAAAGCAGCATTTCATTTTAAAAATATTTGTCCCGATTTCTTGTATATAAGGTTTCCAGATAGATGTGTCTGGACATTTTAAATGCTAGTTTGTATTTACTTATGCTTATTAATATATATGTTTAATTAAGTGGAAATTTCAAATCCAAATGAATGATAACCATGTAGATCTATTGCATCCAAAACTTTTCAGCCAGAAATTTACTCTCAATCTTTATGGGAACTCCAAAATGGAAGAAGGCTGTGAGAAGACTGATGCAGAAGGCTCATTCATGAGACTCAGGGAAAAATAAATGTATTGACTGACTGTGGCTGTTGCAAAGAACACTGAATTTATCTCAGCACAAAGAGAACTGAAGGGTGGCCCTTGGCCTGAATAAATGGCTACACATGAACCAGCCAGAGTGCATTTCATAAGTCAAGTGGATCAACTGGCTTTGTCTCTACAGGGAAATAATCTTTTAGACTACAGAGCATTAGTAAGCATTGCATTTGTATTGTGGTTCTGCTGTAAATTACAACTGTCCTATTCTCATAGTGTAATTTGTATCTGTCCTATGATTTACTTATACAGTTGAATCCCTCATTAAATTAAAATTCAGTATAACATGAAAAATTAAAATTTGATATTAAGCATCACACTTTCCACAAGTAGGTAATTTAAAAAAACTTGGTCAGAACATATTAGACTCTGAGAAAGTCCTAAAGGAAAACCCTCATGGTCCCATGTTAGCACTGCTCACTCATCTCCCTGCAGTTCCATCCAAGTTTACATGAGGGAAATAAATTAATGTTATCAGACAACTTGGAAGCAGTCAACTATACTAATAACCAGTTACCAGCTGTAGCATTTACTGTTCGCAAGCAAAGAATGGAAAGGGAGAATAGCTTTGGCATTTTCAGGGAGTATGTTTCAAAAGGAAGTTTGAATTTTTAATGCAGCCTTACCACTCTGAACAGAAGTATACTGTTCTCAGAGCAGCTTACTCCTTTACTCTCATTTAAGGCAGAATTATCACTTACAGCTCAAAACACTCTAGCATGGAAATTATAAATTGACAAAGGATCATAAATAGATGCACAAATCTGAACACAATTTATCTGGAATAGACAAGCAGTTAAGAATTCCCAAGCTGATTTTAATTTTGTTATTAGGACATTAAGCCTTCTTGGAAAAGCTATTGTCTGGCAGATTGTTTTAAAGTTAGCTGAAGTAATTCACTAAAAATCCCTCCACTATACGTAGATATCAATTTAAGCTGTCAAAGCATGCAATGTGTTTACAGTACATTTTGTATCATACATAAGGCTAATTATTTTATTTGTAACATTTCTGTGAAGCAGGAAGTATCTTCTCTTACTAGAGAAAATGAAGAGACACCTGCTCTAGTGCTGGGGTTTTGCTTCAGTTTTTTTTTTTTTTTTTTTTTTTTAATCTTTTTCAGAATGACACAGAACAGTTGTATCACAGAATCATAGATTAGTTTGGATTAAAATGTACCTTTAAAGATTCTCTGGTTCCAACCTCCCTGGCATGAATAGCTGCAACTTCTCCTAGACCATGTTGCTCAAAACCCCATCCAACCTGGCCTTGAACATTTCAGTAATGAGGTATCCACATCAGCTCTGGTCAAGAAGGCCACACTGGAGTGCGGCTTCTCTGGGAAGATGACCAGAACTTGTGACCCTATGCAGAAAAAGTCAGTGCTGGAGGAGGTTTACTGGAAGGGCTTATGACCCTGTGGGAAACCCACATTGGAGCAGTCTTTTCCACAAGTACTGCACGCTATGGAAGGGACCCACACTGAAGCAAGGAAGAATTTGAGATGTCCTTCCCCTGAGGAGGAAGTAGCAGCAGACCTGAGATAAATTAACCACAGCCCCATTCCCTTGCTGCACTGTGGAGGAGTAGGAGGTGGAGAATTCAGGAATACAGTTAAGTGCAGAAAGGAGTGTTTAGGTGGAAAGGGGTTTTAAATTCATTTGCATTTATCATTATCCTGCTCTGATTAATTGGCAATAAATGAAATTATTTTCCCAAAGCCTGGATATTTTGCCTGTGCTGGTAACAACTGAGAGATCTCTGTGTCTTTATCTCAGCCCATAAGCTTTATTCTCGCTGTCCTGGTGTGGACAGGGAATAACAGAAAGACTTGCTGGGTACCTGATGGCCAGCCCAAGTCAACTCACCACAGATTTCTTCCAAAATTTTTCAGTGCTGACAATAAGATCATGACTTTCTGGCTGCCTAGCTGGGCCACTGCCCACAACAGCTTACCAGAGAAATATGTCCTGATTCCTTTGTGGAGTATCAAAGGTGTTTCCTTGTTGTTTCCCAGTAATTCAGCAGGCTCTGGTTCTTTTATGTTGTGCAAAACTCCAGTTCCTTCCCCTTTTAAAAGGCAGGCATTGAAACAGGCAGACTGAAGCATAATATGAATTAAGAGACAGATTGAAATGAACTGTTTAATAGCATTGTATTAACCAAAGCAGAAAATAATGCTGAATATAATATAATCCCCTGATTTCAGTTAAACTACTTGAAAAAGAAGCATTTTGATTTTTTTTTAATAGTACATACAGTAATAATGAAAACTTGAATTCCATTTATGAATGCAATTCATTCAGTATCAAGAATCTTTGAAACATTTTCAGCTGTGATTAAGGAATATATGACTTACCATTAGGAACTTATGATTAAAATATTACTTCTTCAAGCTGGCTTATGAACTCTTAAAATAGATATATTATTGTGGAACAGTGCTTGTTCTTGAGTTTCTACTTCCCAGATCCTGGCAGCCTTTATTTATTAAAGAAACATAACTGTTTCAAATTTGTATTTCTTTATCAAAATTGTCAACAGAAAATTTATTTTTATCTGATTAAAATTTCTCTTTTCTACTGAAAATAAGTATTAGTATGTACATATGGGAAGATTTAATAAAAGATATTTCATCATCCAAGGTTCAACAGGTACCTCAAAGTGTCTCCTATAGGAGAGCATTTGCAAAGATACTACCAAATATCTTTTTGAAAACTCCAATATTTTTAAACATAAAATAAATAATTTATTTTTCCATTAAAAAACAAGAATGCCATTTCTAGATTTAATGAGTATTTTCTATTTCATATTTTCAAAGAAAAAGTAAACTATATGCCTCACATATATATATTCTGCAATCATAAGTGTCTTCTAGTCTTGTTTGTTTATTTCATTAGCTCTTTTCACTGAGAGCACACACAGTCCAGTCTTAAGGGAATGCACTGAGGTCTGTAATGCTACATACTGGGCTAGAGATCTACACAAATGTCTTGCACTCATACACATTCTAGGGAATAATGAGAAAAATACATGTACAAATGTCTCTGCAAAGATCAAAACTTTATCAAGAGTATTTTGGAAAGTTATGTAATTATCAATAGCAATGTTGTTTGAAAACTAAAGTGCTGTTGATTACTAATCACTTAAATAGATTTTTAATTTTTAAAAAAAAATCAGCAATGTGTATGAAGCAAGACAGTTAAGAGGGAAAGATTTTAGAAAGAAAAAAACAGAATTTCATGATGCATACGTAATAAAATTCATCTCTCAGAAAAGGCAAAGACACAGTACCTGCTGTTATGTCTCAGAGGAGGTATCAAGGAGCAACTAAAAACAAATTCTAGACTTTTATCTGAATTTTCTGTCAGCTGAGAAAAACAAAAACTGCAATGATTAATTAAATACTATTACATCAACATTCCCCATTTATGTGTGAGGGAGTCTTCTGCACTAAGCAAAGTCACAAGACTTGGTTGACTCTTTTTCAGTGTGATTATTAAAGAAAGAAGAAAAATAACACATTATTTGGAAAGGAATTACTAAATACCTGGAAGATATTGGATTTTGGCTCAGTCAGACGCAATTCAGTAATGAAAAATATGTTCTGTATTTGCAAGCCTTGGCTGAAAACCCTCTGTATTGATGTCTCTGTGGGTGGGAGAACAGGATTTGTTATGTTATTCTGGGAAATAGCTCCACCTTTGACTTTCAACACCTCTTAGCATGTTATAATTTAGAACAAAAATCTTAATCTAAGAATTACTTCTAAAGATAACCTTTCATATCCACTTAGCAAACATTTTTCTACCATGTTATAGTTTAATTAATAGAAAAGAGAGGGGGGAAAAGACAAAATATTAATTTGAAACAGGCATAGGTGGCACACATAGACATACTACTGGGTAACAGTTTAAATAATGGCATGATGTTTCTAATTTTAATAGTATTAAACTCTATCACTGAAATTTGCTTTCTCCTGATATTTTTTAATACAGGTATATATCCATCTCTGTTCTTCATCCTATAGCCTTTTGTTTGCAAATATTCTTCAAGTTTAGAACACACAGTAAAGGATATTTTTCTGATGAAATTCACCAAATGAGTGAGGCTATCAAGACAGTCATTGAAAGAGGCGAAAAATAAGGTTTTCTAAGTAAGACCTCCAAAGCCAATGGCTGCAGCTAGCACTAAGATAGCAGCATTGTGACATGAGTGCCAGCACAATTTGGAGCATGTTAATTATCTTAGAAACCAAATGAATTGTACAATTCTAGAATAGATGGATTAGATATATAAAGGCATCCATCCTGTCTTGAACTACAGTCTATACAAAACAAATTGTTTTGAAAATGGTGGGGAAACTGTACTCTATTAGATGAGAAAAAATCTAATTAGTTGTACTTTTACACAAGACAAAAGTCTGTCAGTTTGAAATATTACTGTTTTTTCCATGTGTTCCATATTTTCTACAATCTTAATTTTCACTATTCTTTCCCCTGGATGGTGTAGTGTTATGATTCCTACTCTTCATTTTTTTAGAAAAAAGAATGTTTCATATATGGCAGTGTTTTTTTCCTCTTCATTAACTTTTGCTGTTGTTTTTAATGCTTGGTAGTTTTCTTTTAGTAATTTAGTAAGCAAATCTTAAATATCCAATCCATCAGTGTATTCAGTTGTATTGGTTTTACACAGCTTGTTATTTGGCAACAGGGAGGGCCACAAAGATGGCCCCTGTAAAAAGCTCCTGGAAGCTTCCACCACACCCAGCAGAGCCAATCTGTGATGGCTCTGAAGATGGACATGCTGCTGGCCAAAACTGGGCCAATGACCGAGGCTGGTAGTGCCTCTGTGATGACATATTTAAGGAGAAAACCAAAACAAAACCACAGTTTTGCTTCTAGCTAGAGAAGAGGAGGAGGTGAGAATATTTGAGGGGAAAAAACATGGAGACACCAAGGAAGGGGAGCACATGCTCCAGGTGCCGACGCTGAGATTCCTGTGCAGGCCGTGGTGAGACCAAGGTGAAGCAGCTGTGCCCCTGCAGCCCATGGGGATCCATGGGGATGCAGAGATCCACCCACAACCCATGGGGATCCACAGGGGATGCAGAGATCTTCCAACAGCCCATGGGGATCCATGTGGGATGCAGAGATCCACCCACAGCCCATGGGGATCCATGGGGATGCAGAGATCCACCCACAGCCCATGGGGATCCATGGGGGATGCAGAGATCCACCCACAGCCCATGGGGATCCACGGGGGATGCAGAGATCCACCCACAGCCCATGGGGATCCACGGGGGATGCAGAGATCCATCCACAGCCCATGGGGATGCATGTGGGATGCAGAGATCCACCCACAGCCCATGGGGATCCATGTGGGATGCAGAGATCCACCCACAGCCCATGGGGATCCATGGGGGATGCAGAGATCCACCCACAGCCCGTGGGGATCCATGGGGGATGCAGAGATCCACCCACAGCCCGTGGGGATCCACAGGGGATGCAGAGATCTTCCAACAGGCCATGGGGATCTATGCGGGATGCAGAGATCCACCCACAACCCATGGGGATCCACAAGGGATGCAGAGATCTTCCAACAGGCCATGGGGATCCATGCAGGATGCAGAGATCCCTCCACAGCCCATGGGGATCCACAGGGGATGCAGAGATCCACCCACAGCCCGTGGGGGAGGTGCCTATACCAAAGCAGGTGGATTCCTGGCAAGGCTGTGATCCACTGGGAGACTCTCCTGGTGGAGAGAGAGGGCTCCTGTTTCCAGGCTAGAGCAGCCTGTCCTTGGAGGAGTGCACCCCATGGAAAGACAGACCCACGTCACGGCCTATGGGAGGGACTCACCTTGCATCAGGTGCGGTAACGCTGCTGCTCCTGAGAGTGCATCCACACCTGGGAAGTTCATGGAGCACTGTCTGCTGTGGGAGGGACCCCACTGTCTCACAGAGGAGGACTCCTGTCCCAGAGCAGTGTAAGGGAACCTTGGGTGATGAGCTGACCAAACCCCCATACCCTGTCTCCCTGCACTGTCAGTGGGAAGGAGGGAGGGGCTGGAGGTGGAGGAAAGGTGTTTTAAGGGCTTATTTTGCTTCTTATTATCATTCTCTGATCCTCTGGTTTCACCATGGCCTGCACAGGAATCTCAGCGTCGGCACCTGGAGCATGTGCTCCGCTTCCTTGGTGTCTCCATGTTTTTTCCCCTCAAATGTTCTCACCTCCTCCTCTTCTTTAGCTAGAAGCAAAAACTGTGTGATTTTGTTTTGGTTTTCTCCTTAAATATGTCATCACAGAGGCACTACCAGCCTCGGTCATTGGCCCAGTTTTGGCCAGCAGCATGTCCATCTTCAGAGCCATCACAGATTGGCTCTGCTGGATGTGGTGGAAGCTTCCAGGAGCTTTTCACAGGGTAATAAATTCACTTTGCAACTTAAGCTGAGCCTGTTTTACCCTTGAAATGCTTCTCCTGGTCCTTATCTCACTCATGAACCCTTTGTTAATTTTTTTCTACCTCTACTGCCAAGCTATAGTAGGGGAAGATGAGCCAGCAAGCGACTCTCATGGGTGCCTGGCATTGGGCCAGTGTCGAACCACGACATCAGTTTACTATAAAAAATTAATCAGCACCACTGTACAAAGCTGGAAGGTACACAGATGAGGAAATTGTGTCTCAGCATAGACTGTCAGTGCTCCAAAATCTTTAGAGCTTTGTGAGCCTACTGGATAGATTTTTTCCTTTTAGTGAGTATAAATCAACAGGGCTCTTAAACACCAAAGCCAGTTTGGATTTGAGCAAAAACTAGAACAAAGCCTTTTAAAACCAGAGAAAACAAAATAACCAAAACCTATAGAACAGAAATAAAAGGGCAACCCAGACACTAACAACATGGACAAGGCCAGAATCCAGGTTTTGCTTCTTACTTTCTAATACCCAGTCACATTCTGTTAAAAAAAACATAATACACAATTCATGAACTACAAACAAAACAGATAACATGGTCTTCATCTAACAGTCTTCAGCTTGTCACAGAGTTTAGAATTGCAAGATACCTGTATAATTTTAACACAGGAATCAGTCGTGTTTACTTTCGTAGTGGAGGCTAGTTGCTAAACTCAGCACAGAGGCTGTGGAACACTCTCCTTCACTCCAAGAGAGAGATATACAGGATCCTGGACTTCGGAACAATTGCTCCCCATTTAAATGAAACTTGACTTGCCCCTACCTGCAAAATACATGGAGACAAGCAAAACTCTTTGCAAACCACTCTGAGTCTGTAGATATTTCCAGAGAATATAAATTCTCTTGATGGAGAAATTTCAATATCTTCCTTAGTTGGCAAGTCCTTACAGTTGACAAGCATCCAGTACATTTATTTACTGGAGGATTGTTTGTCTGTTTATGTATATTCAGCAGTGCCTAGAAACTCCAGTGAATCAGATTGGGTCCACTGGATTCCACCCTCCATCCATACAAAATAGTAAATTTTTTCCTTCACTGATAAAGATACTGCTTTGAAAAGGTATGTAATAACCCACCTACTTTTCAGTAAAACGTCCACTGCCTTACTTTTTGAAATTTTCCTCTTTTCTGATGATGGAGTTGGATTTCTTTTTGTACTGAACAGAATGCTTAAATATATTTTGACAGAAGTGTCTAAAATGTTTGCATTTTCAATGAAGCACAGAGCTTACCTTTCATACAAAGTAACTGCTCTCATAATCAAAATGGTTTCCTGTTTCTAATATGACATCCAGGACAAAAATAAAATCTTTATTATTTCCTAATCAGTTATTGTTAATCTTTGACTATGAAAATAATCAAGAATCAATAAGGGTATCATTATATTTTAATGAAAACCAAAACTTTTTTTTCTGAATTTGATTCTTTGTTCTTTTGATCTTTCAAATCTCAAGGGACTACAACCTAATTTAAATTGTACCTAGTTTTCCTAAAAATATATTACATTGAATAATGTTCCAAAAGAGCATTTTATTTTTATTCCTACTTGTATAAAATACATAATATAGATGCAACTTTCTTTCTCTGTTAAAATTTAACAGAGCAGATCTGCTCATAGATAAGACTCCAAGGTCTATAGTGATTCTCGATAAGTTGTTCCATTAGATTGTCTCTGTCCTAGTTTGAGAGGAAGTGGACTTCTGGGATTTTTGTGGTCAGTCCAATTGTCTGCCTAGGTCTCAGATGGACACCTGGATGACCACTAAGATTTGGACACACCTCTGAGAACACACAGGGGTTAAAAGCAGAGCTCTGCCCCTGGGAAGCCCTCTTGGGACTTCGGCGTGGAAGAGGAAGGAGCTCTCCCCCTGCTCCAGCTGTCCCGGCTGGGCAGGGGGAGGGGCAGCCATGTGGTAGGCCCGGGCCTGGATCGAGATGGGGGTAGGCCTGGCCTGGTTCCCCCCCCCCCCCAGGGTGGAAGGGTGGAGGAGAGAGAGAGACTGGGAGGTACTGGGCAGCCCCCCCTCCCCTGGGGAGACAGAGAGAGAGAGACTGTGTCTGTGCTCGCTGTCTGGAGCTGAGCTGTGGCCTTGAAGTTCGGTGTCATGTGCTGCCGGCCTGCCCAGCCTGTGGAGAGGAGGGGGGTTGAACGAGGAGGAGTCCGGCTGCTTGTGGGTCGTGAGCTGTGGAGTTTTAACCCTTTCTTGGACAATGAAAGCTTTTGCAGAGTACTGACCCTTCCTGGAGAGGAGATGAAGAAGGATTTAAGCAAGTTTTTAAAGGGCCGAGCAGGGGAGAGATTGTGAGAAGAACCTAGGGTGGAAGAGATGTGGAGTGGCATTCTTTGCTGGACGCTTTTTGTAGAGCCATGGACTGTTCCTGAATACAGAGACTATTTTCAGGGGGAGCCACCGTGTCCCAGAGTTAAGAGGGCAGTGTAGGAGCCTCCCAGCCCAGGAGGTGAAATAATGGGGGCACAGATGTCCCAAAATGGAGACTGTGCCTTTTTTTGGAGTGGGACGACGGAATCCTTAAAAAGACAACCCTCAAAGTAGCTCTGGTCCATGTTCAGGGGTGAGAGCACTGAAATGGGAGGAGGGGGTCATGATCTCCAATCTGGGTGGTGATACGTGACCAAAAGCCCAGGGCATACAAGAAGGACTCCTCCTCTTAAGGAATTGAGGATTGAGTATTTTTAAGGGTGGTTTTTGCTGGACCGGAAGATGTAATTGTATTGGGAATTTGGTGGGGGGAGGAGGAGGAGCTGTATTCTGTAGAGTTTTCATTTTCATTGAGATTGTCTTTTCTTTTCTATACCTATGTAGTGTGTAGTTAATAAAGTTCTGTTTTCTATATGTTCAGGTAGAGAACTGCTTTGCTTATTCCTAGGCACATCTCACAGCAAGTACCAGGGAGTAAGTATTTTCATGGGGGGGGCACTGGCATTTTGCCAGGCTCAAACCATGACAGTCTCAAATCAAAGACTGAAATTAAATCATTTTACAATAAATATATTTCAAAAGATTCATTAAGGATTAGATCATAAACTTTCAATCCCTTTGATATAAAGATATTTGAGTTCAGTCCCATTAAATCAAATTGTTTTAGCAACACCAGATAATTACTATTATTATTAAAACTTTTTTTAATAACAACAATCACACTTTTTTCCCTAAATAAATAAAATAAAGAAAAATATCAGAATTAGGAAAAAAAGTTTTGAGTTCAGGGAATCAGCAAAGTGTTTCTTTCTATGCGTCCCAGTAGAGGGCTAATAAACATATGAAGTTACTCTATTACATGTGGCAGCAGTTTCCATACTTCTATTGTTTTTTTATATAAGTAGATAGTTTTTTCAAAAATTTCTAAATACTTAGTTTCAGAAAGATAAGGCCCGAAGGACTAGATTATGGATCTATTTTTATTTATTTTCTTTGAATGAGTTAACTTGTAAGTAGCCTTACATTTTGGTCTAGATAGGCTCCAACAGATAAAAAGATATTGTTCCATACAATATAAAATAGCAAAAAGTTTTCTTAAAACTCAGAGATCTCATTCTCCATCCTTGTACTAAATGACAACAGAAAGAGATATCACTAAGTAAAACAGTGTCCCAGCAGCTTGTGTACAAGATTTAAGAATATCAGTGTCAAGAACATCTTGACCTCTTCCTCAGCACTGTGAATAGTACTTGAATATCCCAACTCATCTAAGTCTTTGTATCTGCTTTCTTACGAGGATAAAAGAAAAAAAAGTGTATCTTCTCTTTTTCAGAGAATTCCAAATTCATACCACAGAAAGAATATGCTTGCTGCTTATTATTATTCTGGTTATATTCATACAAGGACTTCTTACAGGAAAAAATGTAGAATGTAAGGATTCTAGATGGATGACAAAACTTTTTTTGTCTGGTAACAGTGGCTAATTTAGACTGGCTTTGAAAAGAAGGAAAAATCAACATAACAATCAGAATGAAAAAATCAGGCTATGGTGGAAAGAAAACTTCCGTATTGCAGTCTATAAAATGTCACTCTCTAGACAGAATAGTTTAGCATGAAGCCTTAAAGAGATAACTGTTCCCCAAAAGCAGAACAAAAAATATAATGTAATGGTATGGTTTTGTGTAATATTGTGTGGTTGGCTTCTTATAATGAAGCAGTATAATTACTTTTCCAAGCCCATGAATTGAGATTTAGTCTTTTTAAGTAAACAGTGTCTGAAGATTCCTTGATGAAATTCCATGTTGTGTAATGACATTATTTATCTCTCCCTCAGAAGAGTTTTTCATTTTGTTTCATCTTGCTTATCTTAAGTGTTCTGGAGGGTATTTTTGGAGAGTCAGTTAAAACAATGCCTTTAAGTGTTAGGTAGAAAATGTTTTTCTGCAAATAATAAAAATATATTTTAAGGACTATTGGAATTTAATTATAAAATCAACTCTACATCTATTTGACTAACATAAAATTATACATTGACCATTCACATGTATTATATGTGTTGCATCTCTGTATTTTGATAACTTGTTGGCTTTTCCTTGAAAATGTTGGAAAACAAATAGGGCCCAAAATTATTTTCTTTTTGTGTCAGTTTCTTTGTTTCTTCTCTCTTGTTCTTCTCCACTAGGCTTATCCATCTATCAACAGGATCTGTGATGTTTAAGGGTTCATCTGTTCTTTTTTCTTATTCTTGACTTGAAGATATAAACATACCTTTATGCCATAATAAGCACGTCTAAGGAGAATAATGTAATTATAAGACTTCAAGCTGAAGATTGCATCCTAAAATGAGAAATAAACAACAGAAGCAGATGAGTGTAGACTTTTTATATGCAAATTCTCTTCATAATAAAGAAGGGAAGAGAATTGCACAAAGTGCACTGTATATATCCTACATAACTCTGCATGAAATTATTGTTGAAGTTTTCCATGTGTCATCTGTGGTCTTTGAAAATACCTGTTACTGGCAGTTAAGACTGTATACAAGATTTCACTGAAAAAGAGACCCCATTGAGTATGTTTCAGATTGAAAAGAACTTCTCCAGAAGAATAAAAGTAAGTTAAATGGATTTAAGGGCCAAGAGAGTATGTAAAAATACATATTAATACTGGCAATATTCCAAAGAGACATATTCAATTAAAGAGTTTTCAAAGATATTTTTTCCTGCTTTTTCAACACCAAATTGTCATGGCTCAATCAGAAAATGAATTATACTGAGTAAATCAGTAAAGCTGAACATAGCAAAACTTTATCAAAATTAAGTCACAGCTATATTCCAAGAGGAGGGAAGCTGCCCTGCTTTTCAGAGTGCGATTCACACAGCCCTCAAAGAGGGAGGTGCACTCTGGAGAAGAGCTCATACTGTGGCATTCAGGAGACCTCAAATGTCCCTTCACTGCTCTACAGACACAGCTTCTGGAAAACACTCAGGAAATTTTACAGCTGTATCATCACATCCAGTCTCTGGAGGCAAAAGGCAGAGCAAACCACTTGCTCATTTTCAGGGTGAGCTGCCATTAATGCAAGATGCAAAACTAGAGTAAAGGAGTAAAACTTATTTATTTATTTATTTATTTATTTATTTATTTATTTATTTATCTTTAAACTTCCTTCATTTAATTTGGCATACTCTGCCAGAAGAGCAATTGGCATATTTCTTAGTGAGAACAAATGAATCTTCTATATGTTGTAGACACTGTAATATAATTTTTTAGAATACCATTCTTATGAAAGCTGTGTGGTCGAGGGACATGCTTTTAATGTTTTCCTGCACTCCTAAGTATCTGCACAGAATGTTGATGTAGATCTTAACCTTTATGTTCTTTATTTTAAATAAAGCAAAATTTTATAACTTATAGATGCAAGTACTTTTAAAGAAAATTAACTTTGCATTGGAAAGAGTGATATAGAAATTTTGGTGCAGATTGGCATAAAATGAAAAAAAGAATAAAGTGTTTGGAGTGTTCAGACAAAATTCCTTTAATTATTTTTCACCGATAGAGGTAAAGAAACAAAGAAAACCATATTTTCTATTCAGTTCCCTACCTAAAATGTTGATCAATAATGTTGGACCTTAAAAGAGTGTTTACAATAAAGTCTAAGCTTCTGAATTCTCAACAGTCACATTGCATTTAAAAATATTGTATGACTCCTCCGTTACCAGTTCGGAAAGATGACAGTGATTTGTGCGTGATTGCAAGTGAAATACTCTCTGAATTTTAATTCAGCTGAAGTGAACAAAGTATGAGTTCATGAAACACATGTCCATATACTAACAGAAGTGACAGGATGGTTACTACCTATACCGGATTATCTTCAAGTCAGTTTTGCACTTCATTTTCTCATTGGAAGGTCACAAAATGGATGACAGATCTATCCTTGTCTTATAAAGCTACACATGTCAGAACAGATCCCTCTGAAACTGGAAACTAATATAGATGAGCTAACTGGAGCCACCTCTTTTCTGACCTACTAGTTTCTGCATCCCTTGGGACTCAGAATGCCTCTGGTTGAGCCGTAGCAATATTCTCATAGTGTGTGTGTTCACTTTCTCTCTGTAGATTGGCAATGCATAGCACCACTGTAGGTCTTTGTGCTACTAAATATACATGGCTCTGGGCACTCCTACAGGTTTCAAGGATTGGCATTATTGAAGTGTGCAACTGTTGTGAAAGATACGTATACAGTACTGTATATCACTAATATGACAATAGTTAAGGAACATGTAATCCATATTTTTGAAAGCTTGTCTCTGAACGTGCCAGCATTCTCCAGGGTGTGCATCTTTCTGAAACTTATATTAAAGAAAGCGATTTTTCCAAAACTATGTTGTTATCGAAGCCCTCAATATTGTCAGAGGGCTGACTGCCCGAGAAACTTGAATGCCCTTTTCCCAAAAATTTTAAATGTCCACTGTCTAATAAATCAGGCCTTCAAAAATTTAACATGCAAGTTATGTATTAGCATCCTGATAAAATAAATAAGGTAAAATGTCTTCGGTCTTATCTGTGACAGGTCATGGTCTGTCAGAGTCATTGCTCCAACTTCTTGACTTTGTTAAACACTGCCAGATGGGAAATAAGATCCTTTTTGAACACTAGAAGGACCAAAATAATGTTCTGACTTGAATTATTTGCTGATTTAAAACAGAAAGGCTAGTTAAGCCTAATAAGACTAGGTTTAAGAATAGCAATAAATTGTGTCATGGTCTGGTTAGTAGTATCTCCTTGCAATATCATTTCTGCCAACCCAAAAATGTGTAAGACAAGTATTTTAACATCAGTTACTTATATTGAAGATGCCAATCTCCAAAGCATACACTGTGAATCTACACTGAACAGAATTAGGTTAACAATTAGACACAGGTCATGAGGTCCAGGCAGGAAACAGTTTTACCATGGTTTCAAAAAATGCTCATGGACTCCATCTGTGTGACTGAAACTGTCCATCCTTCTCTCATCCTTCTAGCCTACATTTTATTTCTACATAAAATAATTATTTTTAAAAATCTGCTTATAGTTGTTAAAATACAATAATTGCCTTTTTACCTGATGTCTAAAAGTGCTAGAAATATGATAGGCCACACCAAGTCTAAGTGTATTGGTAGGAAATCTGGACTCAGGTTGTTTCTGACAGTTTTTGTGGTACTGACCTTAGTCTTTAAGTTCTAATATTATAAATTTTGATGACATTTACTTCCCATACTCCTTACTTGACTATGTTTATCTTGTTACTGACAAAAAAATTGAAAATTTGGGATTAAAAAGAGCACAAGATGTCTTATGAAGATAAGTGTAGTTGGAGATGGAGGTCTACAGGTTTCAGTGAACTGGTGCAGCCTGAAATAAAATGTCATGGCTGCAGTACCCTGGTCCACTATACATATTCTTAAATCTTACATGTAACTGTCAGTAATGCATTTACTGAAATATCTGACATTTTTCAAATTTTCAATGCATTTTTTTCTGAATCTCTACCCAAAGGGAGAAAATTGTATTACACAAAGTGTTTTGTTCTGGTAGGAATCTCTTTATTGTATTGTTTGGGGTTTTTTTTCAGCCTGCCTTTCAATGCACTTTTCAGAAAAGCAACCCTGAAATCAAATGCAGTGCTGGGATTAGAGCTGCACCTCCAACTCATATTGCCTCCCAGGAAAGGTCTAATCTTCACAAAAATAGTTTATATCTTTTGGTATTTGCTATCCACTAGCTCTTCTCACTAAATCATCATGGTTAAACAACTTTCTTTATGATTTGTAATAATTCTCCATTCATAGTCATATAAGATTAAATACTAGTTACAAAAAATTAGTGGGAGAACAAGTTTCATGATAGGGGGAATGTATCATGATAGCAAAATAACATTTCGAAAAATGAATGCAGATTATTCTCTGAGAGGCTTCACTTTGAATGCTTAGCAGTTCCTGGCTTGAATAGAATCTAGACATTTTTATGTTTTGTTTAAGTATAAAATCTCAGTTATTTTAGTATTAAAAATGTATTTTTAAAAGGTTCCTTTTCTTCCTTCAGAAAACAGTGGAAAGCATACTCCATAATGAGTCATCTAGTTGGTACACTTGGAAGTTTTACCTCATTTAGAATATACATAACTTCTGTGAATTTATTAATTATGCATGAGTAGCCATTCTTATTTTTTAAATTATTCCAAATTGAATACTGAAATGCTTTATATCAAATAATTGAAAACTTGCTTTTATTAAAAAAACAACTAAGTATGGTCTAAAATCTTTATAATTTGGAAACTATTTATAGCTGATACTGAACACTGAGAAAATGTCAAATTTTTGGCTGAATGAAGTCAAAATGTTTGACAGACTTGCTTTATTTTCAATATATAAATATTTATTCCTATTGTTATTTCTCAATCTGCTATTTTTGACCAGGTGATTGAGAAGATGATTTCTTATATAACTTTTACAGAATGGATCTACATTCCAAAGGATATAAACTTATTCAGGTCTAGAGTCTACACGTGCTGTGTTGTGTGATTTTGAAATCTGCTTTCTGAGCAAATTATTAATTCCAATGTAAAAAAAATCAAATATAATTCATAAATTGTACCTTAATGCAAATGATTGCCTATGTTTTATGTAATTTCTTTTACTCTGCCCCTAATGTCAGTAGACTGTGTGAAAGGGATATTATCTTGAATTACATGAGTGATCCTATTGAAGATGTACCTTTAAAATTAAGCACAGACATTAGTAAAAGCTACCTGTTCTACTACAGCTTCACAAAATTTTTCTCCATTACATGCAGAAGCTCATTCAACATAGTGAATGAAGGAATTACTGAGAGCCCAGAAAGGTAACGTCTCCATCCACATGAATATACATTTTTCACCAGAAATTCCTTAGTCTTTAGTCTTAAAGCTTATCACTGTCACATGTTTATCATTAGCACATTGCCCAAATGGCCCCCATGTCCATTATGTAAGGGCCTGGACTGGAAAATTTTCATTATTTTCAGATATCAAGGGAAAAAACCTACAAAGCACAATAGTACATTATAGTGTATGACACAATGCCATTATAACTGGGGAAAGCTGCATTGCTGGTTTCTCTGGGTATGAATTAGTCTTCCTGACTTACAATATCTTTGTATGATGCTGTCTCCTCATGAGAGGGAAAAATATATAAAGGAGAACTAAGTGAAGAAAAGAAATCTCACTTCTTTTTTTTTTTTTTTCTAGCCGATAACACCAATTCCATAGGTCAGTAGCCACTGAGATCAGAAATATAAAGTTCTACTCACAACATGATGGTCAAACTGACCAACAAAAAGAAAAGCTCTGGTTTTTATTTCTATATGAAAACTTTGGCACTTGCTTTTTTGTTAGTTTTTTTTTTTTTTTGTAAAGCTCTAATAAATGTAAAGCAGTTTCAAAAACTGGGGTTAGAATATTTTAGAACTGCATATAGCTATCTTCAATAAAGCAAATGTGAGAAAATAAAGGAATTACGGACTTTCCTTTTCCATACATAATTGCTGACAATAGCGTGCATTTCATCCATCATACTAAGCTATGACTGCACTCAATTAACTTAATATGGTGTTAATGCAATATGGGAGAGGTAGCACTCATTCATCATATTGTATTATAGCAGTAATACAGTAGTATTGTATTAGACTGATGTAATAAGGCTCTTAATAGAAGGCAATAAAACTATTATCAGGAAACTGCCATTAATACCTGGGATTTTTAAAGGCCATTTCTGTTGTGCTTGTAAATCTTTTCCTCGCCAAGATGCAATAAGAAAGACCCTCTGAGACTGCAGAAGGACTTGAGTATGTGACATTATGAATGTGCTATTTTTGGCTTTTCAATGGAGGAGCACATCTTATAGCACCTAATAAATCTGTGCTGAGGGTTGAAAAGCATATTTTTCTGTTGAACAGTAGGCTGTAATATAGTAAAGCTATATAAAGGTCACGACAAGTTCTAAATATTTATTCATTTTTCTATGACATCAAGGCCAATTCCTTTTTCTCTCTACTAGGAACAAAAGGAGGGTTTTTTTGTAACCTCTATCTTTTTCATAAAACATTCTAGATTATTAAAAAATCTTTAGTTGTTCTGTGACTTTATTTCCAGAGAAATGGTTTATGTTAGAGTTTCACATGCTCTGTGTTTGTTAAATTTGGTTTATATTCAAGGGACTAAACCCAATTGATTACTTTCATTATCAAAACACTCTGTAAAAGTGGAACTTCAATCATGCCTCAATTGTCTCCAGAAAGACACAGATTATCCTTATAGTCTTGGTTGCTTTAGTTTGGGGGTATTTTGGTGGTTTGTTTTTTTCCCCCAATTATTTGACAGAGATTTATGGTACAACATAAGCTTGTGCAGGTAAGATTTTTTGTCAAATCATATTGCTTTTATTCAAAACCCTAAATTTATGGCATGACTGTATTAATCTAATATAATTTATGCAATATGGAACATTTCTATTAATTTTATCAAAGTATGAATACTGGAGTTCTATATTAGGAGCATATAGAACAATATTCTATGTTGTTCTGTTTCATCTAATGTAGCCTTAAAATAAAATTTATTGTTCCAGATAGAGCAACTTCTTCTGCACAGTGTTGAACCAGGGTTTATTAAATGCCAGTTTTAAAAGGGAATATTTTTACAGTGCTGGCCAATTCCTATCTCTGTCTTCCAGCCCAGATGTGTTTTCCTCACAGTGATGGTTCTGATGGATGTTGTGCTTGCATTCCTCACTAGGTTCATAGGTCTAGATTGCACTGTTGTGCAAAATGCTCTTATTTCAATATCAGTTTGCTATGAAGATTCACACAAAGGAAAAAGGCCCTATTTATATTCTGTCCCCACTAGCCTGGATCACTGTAACTATTATAAAGCTGAATGCCCAAGCTCCCTGGCATAAAGGGTGCCACCGCCTATGTGCTTGACAGCTCAGCTCTTTGGCTTGCTCCAAATAATTTTCTGTTATATTTTAAGTCTCTGATTCCAGGTTTCCAAATAAATAATCATTACATTAAATCACGTGAATTGTTAAAACTACATATGCTGGGGAGAAAAAAAAAAAAGAAAAAGAGTTTTGGAGTGAAAATAAAGATGTGGAAGTCCTCTCTGAGCTATTCCATGCACTGTTCCCCAGTTTCCTCCTCCACTCCCTCCCCCACAAAGAAAAGGCACCAAATTAAAACAAAAAAATAAATGAAATCAAATGAAATCTGGCTAATCCAGAAGATTAGGTAAATAAATAAAATTTCATTTGCCAGTTTTAAGAAATTCTAACATTATATAATGCTCATATTCCATTTATTCCTAATCTTTTTCCCTCCCAGATATATATACATAAATATATACCACCCAAATAATAATGACAGCATAAAATTAAAAAAAAAAATCATAAATCTGCCTAAAGGCTAAACTTGTGATATTGAGCTGATGATTACTGCAGAGAAAAAAAAATGTATCTGTGTTGTGACAGCAGATGTTTTCTAAATCTGTTTATCACAAATTCAGAGAACTGGATAAACATTCAAGACAACACTATTCAGCAGAATCCTTTGTCTATCTTCTTCACTGTTTGCTCAAATTCAGCTAGCTGGAATTCCAAATGTGTTCTCCTGCTTCCTTATTACAGGAGATGTGTTTATGAAAGCAGTTTTGCATATTGATCTGGAAGTGCCTTGGATACATAAAGAAGAGCCCAAGTTCAGTGAGTACAGTAGCCCATCCTGCTTTCTGCCCTGTGACAGTAATGGCATCCATGTTCCCTCTCTCCCTATCTCTATAGAGCAAGTCTAGAAAAAATTCTGGAACATTGTAAATACTCCCATGGTTATCAATTGAATCTACTGAATAAAACAATAGATAAGCATGGAAAGATGAGATGATTCAAAGTATTTAATCGAAGATCCTGATTTGAAGATCTTCATGCTCAGCAGCTGTGTGTTTTTGCATATGTGTGCAGCCAAACATGCAATTTACCATTTGAGAATTCTTGCTCTCCAGTTGTCCAGAGTGAGACAAAAAAAAAAACCCTAGCATCCCTGGCCTTGATTCAGGCAGGCATGCATTTAAGTCCATGTCTATTCATGGAGACACCACAAGTATGCACTTAAAGGAGTCTAAAATAAATTTAGTATTTGAGTCAAGATTATATGTTTTCTGGAATCAGAGCCAAATATATCAATTTGCAGTATATAGGCTGCTCTGAAACATGAACTGTGTATAAAGAAAGTAAATGTAAATGCAAAAGAACATCATGTACTCTGAGAGAAGAGGGGTTCCAGGTATATATTGCTTTCTATTGGCTACTGTTAAGAGTAAACTGAAAGCAAAATTCTACTATCCCAACTTCTTTGACAGTAGTTCGTTGAGACAGGAAAAAAATTTAAAAAAATATTTCAAGACTTAAAGGCTTTTATTTACTGCTTCTGAGGATTCACAGAAACAAATAATTTTATACCATTCTGTACTGAAAACTAATAACATCAAGGAAGAATCTTAGAATTTTTTTCCCTTGTAGATAGAAATAATAGATAAATTCATAGATAATGAAATTTCACCCAAAGAGAGACAATAGACAATTCCCAAGGGTGGTTGCTGGCAGAACATCTATGGATGGTCACCCAGAGAGGTACTTTTTGCTCAAAAACACACAAAAAAGTGATGTGGCTTGCCCACATTACAGTAATAACACCAGATTATAATGAGGAACAGCAGTAATTGCAGAGATAACATGCATTCCAAATGCCACTAGTTTCTCACTAGTGCTGCTCTTTCTCATATATCTTTTGTTGTGGGAAAAATTAGAGACAGCTGTGGGATAAAAGCTGTATTAGATCAGGATGAGACCCCAGCAGGTATTTGAGAGAGCTGATCCAGTGCTGTTCAGTCTTTAGTGAGAATGTCCTGCAGAGTGCATATTTTGGGAAGAAGGGGTGATCCAGACTTGGTAGTGTTAGATTTAAAGTTAGTCTCAATCTTAAAGGCCTTTTTGCAACATAAATGATATTATAACCTATATGATATGCAACCTATATGATTTTATAACATATGATTCTATCTATAAAGTTATTGAATTTTTCCTTCTTACCTAACCACCATACAGATGGTTGATAAGAAAACTAGTTAAATAAACCAAAGAGAAATGGTTTGATACAGAAGTCTTTTGCAATACTTAAAATCAAGAGGTTCTCTAAGCAGAAAATCTGTTCTATATTCCTTTTAAGAAACTATTCATAACACCTTAGTTTTGTTTGTACTCCTAGTTATATTTTCTATAGTTTCTCCTAGCAAAGAAGCATACTTATTCTAGTTTGATGTCCTTCTAAAATCCCAGGCTTCACTGAAAGTCATCTTTTTGTGAAACACAACTGTATTTACTCAACTTTCTTATTAGTATTTCACAATTTGTAACCTGTAGCTTCTTTATGTGCATGCAGTGTTTAATAATAAACACAGGTGCTATTTTTCTTGTATCTTCATTACAAAGAATCTCTTGTACTATACCTAACATTTCCTAAGAGCTGGAGAAGTATCTATGCACTTAATTATCTGCTCCCTATTTCATTCTAGGTGATGCTACTGGATCTTAAGACAAATTCTGTGCTGTTGGGCAGGGTATGCTTTAATATGATTTGGCTCAGTCCTAGAATAATCCAACAAATTCAGGTAATACTATCTCACAGACTTGTTGTGTTCAGAAGTGCTTTCTGTCTTAGATTATATATTCGTATTTTCCTGAATCTGAGTAAGAGAGTATGTACTGAAGAGGAAATTTGCACGCACTGCTCCCTGCCTCAGAATCAGAATATTATACATCTAAAATAGTCTGTTTGAAAATATGAAAAAACATTATCATTGCAAATTGTTTAAAATATTTTCATGCACAAAAGAATCACAAAATCCATGCTATGTTGTATAAATATTAAATAAAAAAATAAGTAAATTATTCATCTTGCCATTAGATGCAAATCTTCCATCTCCAGCTGATTTTCTTTCATGTTGGAGTTTCCTAGATCTTTTAATTTTACTTTTTTTTTTTTCCCAACCTAGCAACCATTTTCCTCAGATGGCCTTTTATTTTTCACCTTCACAATTTGTTTTATACCTTCAACAATTTTGCTCTTACAGACTGATTCAGGAATCCTTCCTAATTCAAGGTCTGATCAAAAAGTACATCAAAGTCAGCTGTAATAATCTTTGTACTGGCTCCAGGCAGGTAATACAGAACAGGGTTAAAGATTAATACAGATGAACATTTCTTCTCAACCTCTGCTACAAAAGCCACATATGGAATGTAAAAAAAAAAAAGGGAAAAAATCCAGTTTTAATGAAATAAAATTGTTCCCAAACTCAGGCTGAACTGACAGAGGTGTTTTGCCTAAAAACATGGGGCTTATTTATTTTATAAAGTAGAATAAAGAAGACAAAATGCACTTTGAAAATCTACACAGTCTATTTTTGAAATAAATTTATTTGGATGGTTTCTAGCTAACAATGAATGGGTTTACAGCTGTAGTGCAGAATTCTTTTGTGTCTCACTGATGACAGACTCATATAAGCCAAGCTTCTTGTGTTCTACAAATCTATCATTGCTTTCCCCCTTGCTTGCCTTCACCAGCTATTTCTACTCCTTTCACTGATCACCCTCTACCCTGCCTAGCATTTTCCTTAAAATTCTTACTGGTTATAATATGAAATTTGAATGTGCTAGAAATGAAGCATCCTTGTTCTGCTTTACTTTCTTGAAGAGTTAATCAGCAAAAGTCACTATCTCTTCTTATTACTTAAGTTGCACATATCTATGAATGACTATTTAGTGAAATATTCTGAATGTATTTCTCTGTGTAAAATACTATCAGCACTTGTTGGAAAACATTTTTTTTTCCTTATAAAATCCATAGATCCTATCCTGTGTGCAATCACATATGTTGTTTCAACTAAGTTCTACTCAGGCTCAATGGAAATTCTTTCTCCCAGTTTTTTTGTTAAATAAATTCTCCAAACCCTTCCCTTAACACTCTTGGATTAAATTGGTCGGGCTTTTCCCACCCTGTTTCAATATTTGTTCTGTGAGATCAATAAACTGGTTTTACAGCCTTTGTGGTCTGGGACCATGTAGACTGTCTACAGTTTTGAGGGGCTTATCTGTCATCTGAGCTCTGTTTTGTGCTTCCTTTTGTGCCCATTTGGAGATTTTTGTCTGTGAGTTCTATATTGCCATCTTCAACCAAACATGAAAGACATTCTCCAGTCACTAAACACATTGATCCTTCACATCAGTAAGTTATGGGCTGTGCAGCACCAGACAGAACTGGCAGATGTCACTGCCATAAATGACATTTGAGCAATCAAATTTTAAAATACTTGTCCATTTCATGTTCTGTTACTATACCCATCTCGGTAATTTCTAAGTATTTATTTAAGAGTCTCTGTGAGCATCATAAGGATACAGGTTTCTGTTGGAGTGTATATTGAACATCAGGGTGTTACTGCCAAAAACACCATATCCAATTTTCTCTGTTGAAGGTGTATGTCTTAGCAGTCTCAAGGTAGAACAGGCTTTTTAAGTTTTTAGGAGTTGTTACAAGCAAGGTTACTTTCATCCTCTATTGTAGAAATTCCTCATTGTCCCTGTATTGTTTTTGTTCCTGAACTTTCTTTTATGAAACCTTATTCCATAGAAATATTACATCATTCACTATAGGTACAGGTACTTTGCCTTTTCAGTGCAGTCTTCCTTCCCATTTCAGTTTAGCCCAAGTATAAGAAAGATTGAAGTAGAAAAAAAGTGTCTGCATAACTCACTGCTTCTCTCTGCATGTATGTATATTATTATATACTTTTTCTGAATGGGAGCAATTTAATTTTCTTCATAGCAGCCCATGCATTGCTGTGTTTTGGATCTGTGGCAAAAACAGTGCTGATAACACATTGCTGAGTGATGCTTACATAGAGTCAGGGTCTTTATGTTTCACACTGCACACCTTCAGGGAGTAGACTGAGGATGCAGGAGGATGCAGAGGAATCTGGGAGGGGACACAAAAGAGACAGCTGACCCAAACTGGCCACAGGGATATTCCATTCCATATGGCATTGTGCTCAGCAAGAAGAGTTGTGGGGAATAAGGAGGAAGGGGGGCTTTTCAGAGTTACAGTATTTGTCTTCACATGTATCTGCTATGTGTGATGAGGTCCTGCTTTCCTGGAAATGGCTAAACATGTGCCTGCCCATGGAAATTAGTGAAATAACTCCTCATTTACTTTTCTTGTGCATGCAACTTTTGATTTATCTATTAAATTTTCTTTATCTCAATGCACAAATTTTCTCACTTTTAACCTGACTTTTATTTTTTTTATATTTTATATTACAATGTTAATATATTTCCCTTTACCTCATCCTTCTGCAGAGGATCTGAGCCATCAGCTACATTTACCAGGGCTCACCAACATCAGCTGTCTTTTCAACAGTTAGAGCAATGTTGCTGAAAGAAATACCGTATGACATTTTCCTGTTTTGCCGGACAGTACTAACATTATGCCATTCTCCCAGGGTTCTTCTGATGCCTAAAGATTTTTTATCTTTTTAGATACTTTTCGTATATTTGTGGTTTTGTAGACTCTTAATACATGGTTATAAGGCTCCTGGTATTTTTCCTACCCTTTCTCTTAGATTTTAGAATAATAAGCCCACCCTTCTAATGCATACTTGGAATTCTGTTTGGTCTTATTCTTAAGAAGAAAATGCCCAATAAGGACATTTTATATTCTGCTAGAACTTAGAAGACATAACAAGCAGTGTTACAAAGTCCCTGGAACAACTCCTGTGGAGAGCAGAACCTGAGGGAAATTACCTAACCAACTAATTGGACAATATTTGTTAGATATATTAACTAAGTAACCTTAAAACAATTGTAGAAATAATTAATCCTGTGTGCATATGGTTATATATATATAATTATATATATAAAACTTTATATTGTTATATATATGTAGCTATATAGTGCACCTGAAAGTTTTCAATTAAAGATTTGCTTTTATGTAATCATTTTAACACTGTTTGGAAAGGTTTTGTGTTTTATTCCACTCAGGACCCCATTGGCTCACCAGTCCTTACTTGTCACTTAGGAGAAAGGCAGCAAACACTACAGGGCAGTAGTCTTCCCTCAGCCACTTCAGTTCAGTCAATGAAGTAAAAAACCCATCAAAATTTGCAAAAAGGAGCCCCAAAAGACTGGTTGCTGCCAGTTTGTTCTTTTGTTCATTGACTTTTCTTTGCATATTGGATTCTATGTTTGAATGTTGCTGTTGACATGGATAACCCATGGGAACAAGGCTTTATTGAGTGATGATATTCAAACAAAAAGGCATATAAACATTTGAAATTTGTTTAAAATGACAAGTAATGATGATAGTATCTCACATGAAGTCTATAAGCACTGCATGTAGAAGGTAAGCACCCCTCTTTCTCTATGTCTTTTGGCTCCATCTGTTTGTCCATCATCCATCCATCCATCCATCCATCCATCCATCCATCCATCCATCCATCCATCCATCCATCCATCCATCCATCATCCATCCATCCAAGATATCTTTAGCATACCATATCATGTGCCTGGTATTTTGATTTTTCTTTCCATCAGTAGACAGAAGTCAAAAAACAATTGTTGTTAATAGTCTATGTATTTAAGTTTTTGAAGAAGTCTTGTCCAAAGAGAATCTGTTAGTTCCTTTTTGTAAGATTTTACTTTGCTGTTGTTGTTAAGGATTTGTCTTGTTCCTTATCCAGAATTTATGTGCTTGCTCCTTGGGGATAGACGACCTTTTCAGCTGCATGATATACTTGACAATTCAGAGCTGCTGTAGCAGGTAATGGCTTCTGAATCAACAGAAAGTTTTACTTATGGAAAAGGGAGTTTTTTTCCCAGTGTTTATGTTTGGAAATAAATATCCAAGTGGTAAAAGCATTTTGCTAATTTGCTAATATAATATCAAATATTTACAATGGCTTTGAACATTTTTGTAATTTTTTTCCATACTTTCTAAATGACAAATTCTTATGAACTTCAGTTTACTGATATATTTATAGACAGACAATGGGAACTAGGACTTTTAAAATATCTGATAAATATTTATTACAATCAAATTATAACTATTCCTGTCCTAGCCTGTCAGGTTCCAGACAAAGTCATGGACTGAAGGTTCTCCACAGACCTCTAGAAAGAATCTTTTTTCATCGTTAATTTACTTTTTAGCTCCATTTTATGCAGAAGTAGCAAAGAACTGGGTTCTGCTGCCCTCTGAATCACTCTCAGGAAGAGACACAAGTAGTCCCTGGATCTCTTCTGATTAAAGGTGATATAAGTTTAATTGCAGTATGCTACAATATGTTTTAATTTTTGATTGCAGAGCACAGGATTTCAGTCACTATTCCACACTTCAACTAATTTGAAGTGTCCCTAATATTACTTTTAGTGAAGTGGGATGAAGTCATAGTTGGTGTAAAACTTGGTGGCATAACATAACTATACTTTCCAAAGATTTAACTTATCCTTTGTGAGACTTTGTTTTGTGACCAACGTATTTCCCCAAATCTTACATAAGCCTTCATTAAAAACAAATCTTTAAATGCTCTGGAAGTACATAGAAACAAAATTGTTAGTGAATGATGTGTACACAGGCCAATGTAATGAAAAAAATTAAATGCACAATTAATTGCTTTATTTCAAATAACATTCTGGTTGTTGGACCTTAAGGCTTTTGGTTTCATGCTGTTGTCTATTTTGGTTTTTTTTTATTTATATAAGTGATCAAAAGAGTGGCTTTTAATTTGGTGTAGCTGCAGTAGAGTACATGGCCAAGACCCCTGGATAGTTAATGCTACCTTTTATCCTTTATCATTTTCTTTTATGAGCTAAGGGATTGTTCATTCAAGTTCCTCTAATCCTCATAATATCTTGGCCATTATTACAAATCCTAGCTTTTTGGATAGCATCTAATTTCTTATGAATCTCATGAGTGCTGGAGGAATGTTGTTAAATGAAAACGAAGCATCACTTTTTACCCATGATTTCATTTGTAATTCAGAACTTTAAGTATTAGAAAATAGAGGCTACTAGCTGTGAATTCAGTCTGCATACTCGTAGTTATAGGCTTTTTAATTTTGCAGATATGTGCCATATACTAATGACCATAGCAAGACGTGACAGGCAGTGTGCTGTTAGTTATTAAATAAAACTTTCTTCCTGGAAAGAAACTTATGAAATAAAAAAAAAATCTATTACAACATTACTTAGTATTATAAGGAACTTTATTATTTCCTTGTACTCAGTAGTACTGTCAGTAATAATTTTTAGGAATTTAAATTTAGTGATACAATTCCATATTTTTTTTCCAACTCAATAATTGATGTTCTGGAATTACCTAAAAGGAAAACCACACTGCATCTACTACAGAGAGAACTTTGTGACCACAGAGCCCTAGGAAGTTTCTCTAATACTAAGATGTATCTCTCTCTTGCGTATTTGTTTTACACTAGGGAAAGTCAACGGTATGAAATGAAATTATTTGGGGCTTTTTTGCTTTAATACCAGCTGTGCTTCTTTTTAAGTGGGTAAGGACTGATCCTCTGAAGACTATTAAGGAGAGAAGTATGATCAATGTCTAGCTCATTAGTGCAGGCCACAAGTCACCTGTATTTAGTTTTCTTTTCTGAAGCGGTCTGTCTGTACCTGCATTGCCTCTGCTTTATGAGACTTTTTTAAGACTTCAAGTCTTTCAAATTTTGCCTACACAGTCTTGGGAATTGAATCCCATTGCATTACTTGTGTAAATACATCTATGTCTGAACTTCTGAACTTGAAGGCATCCAGTTGAACTGATGTGTAAAATCAAAGAACTGAAGTATTTCAAACACCTTGACATTATATCTGTATGAAGCAGGAGGTCCTGGGGTCCCACACTCAGAGCTCCTCAGTCTGTAAATGGTTATGTTAAACAGCCCCTATCTGAATTTTTACAGAGTTTTCTTCTGTAATATAAACAGAGATGTGGTCCCGCTGTTTAGAATAGTGCCACTTCAGCGAGCCAGTCCTCTGGGACTGTTATTTGATGAAAGGAAAAAGAAGAAGTGGCAGTGGATGAGCAGGGTGAGGTGGTAGCAGTGGCTGGGCCATCTTTCATGTGATGAGGAAACCAAGTGATCTGGAAGAAAACAGACAGTGCCTATGTTTTGGGAATAACATGATTCTACCCAGGTGATTCCTTTCCCTGCTTGTCTGAAAATCCCTGCTGCTCCTTTCAGCCATTTTCTACTCTCTGGTCATTAGTGCTGGTCAGGCTGAAATCTCTAAATGCATTGCTGGCCAAAGAATCCAAAGGGACAACAGGCCAACACTGCAAAGCCACAGACTGTCCATAGCCCGGATGTGACGAGCACAGAGAGCTGCTTGCAGTGTCATGGGACAACTTAAATGCACAAGAGCATCACAGGATTATGCAGGATTCAGGGAAAACACTGAGTTTTTTTCCTGTATGCCTGTTTTGAGGAGGGAGTTCTCCCATTTGGGGCTCCTTCTCTGACATTTGCGTTTGCAGATTAAAGATCAGTTTTACAAAATAAAACATGGCCTTAAGATAAACATAAATATGGTCTCAGCATCAGGGTAAGAGGTAAGGTAACGTAACACAAGATAAGGTAACTATCTTGACATATACATACGTATTGTCACAGTGGTAATAAAAAAACTGTTTTTTCTAGCTAATACAACAAAAGAAAGGGTCAGTGTTCCCATTTAGTGTGAATTTTTTTTCATGTTGTAAGCAAAAGCATTATATTTGCTACATGATAAGAATATGAATAAATACTGGTTAACATTTCTTCAGGTTCAGTGTTTTAAATATATGTCACCTTCTTACATGACCTCTGTTGCTGAAATTATTTTAACCTGGTGAGAAAAGTCATATTTCATTCTGTTGAAGAGATAGAGAATATCTTGTCATAAATCTGACGGGAGGAGAAAGCAGGGTTTTTAACAGAAGAGATTTGAGAAACTTGCCTTGTAGAATAAAACCACACCCAAAACCAAACCAAGAAAACAAACAAAACCCACACTGTCACATCACAAGAAGTAAAAAACAGAGTAAGAGTAGTTCAAGCAAAGAAGACAATGTTGGCAAATGAGCACAACCTGGCCATTTATAATTTAGGCTGACTTCAGACAAAAAATTTCAGTCTCTTGAATGATGACATTTCTGGAACCGATTGCAGCAGAAACAGTAGGAACTACACAGTAAAGTGCAACAATTTAAAATTAAGCTTGGAATAAATTATAGGGCCATCTACTTCACTGTAGGATGGAACTTGAAGAGCCTGCTTTCTGTTTATGCTACCAGATGATTCAACTCTGTGAAGTGTAATTAAATAATGCAGTGAGCCTATCAGGTGGCATTTCAATAGTGGGAATTTCTGGGGATAATAATAGCTCTTGGCTTAAATTTTTTTTCTGTGTTGGCCAGGAAGTTTTTTGGATTTTTGAAAATGAAGGCTTTTTCAGCTCCAGATTGTATTTTACTTAATAATAGTTAAATTAATAAAATTTAAAATTTTAATCATGCTTATATTTTCCCCAACTGAAAAAAATGTGGAAGATAAAAATATCATGAGAATTTTTTCCAGAAATTATCTGGAAACTAAGCTACTATTGAGGTTCACCCATGTATGAAATTGATAAATCTGATGCAGAAGAATATATTGTATGTATTCTCCTAAGCACAGAATAAGCAACAGAATAACACACTAAGAAAAATAAAGAAATTTATTTTAATTCATTCTGAAACCATTCCAGAAAACAAATTTTCCAGAGAATTCTCTTTCAGTCCATATAAAGTTACAAGTGAATCAATCTTTACTGAATGCACATAGCCAGAACAATTTTGTCAACGAGAATTTCTGTATAGCAATTATTTTATCTGATAAACCCCTTCTATTTAAGTTTAATTTCAACAGTGACCGTCTCATAAAAGGCTAATAATATTCAGGCCTTTGTCTTCTTTCTCATTTGCACTTGAGACATATCATTTTTTCTTGCTCTGTAAATGGGAACAGTTGAGAAAAGAGATTTTAGGCTCTAATAGCATAACCTTATGCTGTAATCTGACCTTATACACTAAATTGTCTTCCAGTTCCTAATATAAACTGATCCAGTGCTTTGTACGTAGTAATCCCATCCTCTGCTGTTCTACTCCCCACCAGAGTAATTGTTTATATTTTTGCACAGCAAACTTCAACTATTTGTATTCATCACTTTGAATATTAAATACACCAAACCACCATTCTTGATGATTTCACCAGACAGTCCTTCAGTCCTATTGTTTGTTTTCCCTAGAATCACATTTTCATTAGTTTTCACCACTTTTTCACCATCTTTTAAAGTCTTGATTTCTAGATTTGCATTATATTAATTTTGTAAATACTCCTCCTGTGTAATATTATATCAAATATTAAATTGAAACATAATTATCTTCTATATTTTTATTCCTTAAAATATTTCTATGAAAGACATTTCACGAGGTTGCAGGATTCATTTTTGCTTGTGTTCCTTTAACTGTCCACTTGATTACGTTTTCTTGATCACTTCTGATCCTAAATCTTTACACATCTTAGCTCACAAGGTTTTTATACCATTAGAAAATAGAAAAGATGGGATTGACAGCTTTGAAAATGTGTGATTGTTACCTCTTCTGATTTAATAGATTTATTTAAAATCCTTGTCCAAATTACACTTGCAGTTTCCTGTGGCAGCTGCCTTCCTATTTAGAAATGGAGATTATCCTTCTTTTCTCCACCTCTGCTTTCTGCACCTTGTGACCTGAACACATCTATGCTCTCAAGTTTTCTTTTTAAGTTAGGTGCAATGATTTAATTTCTACAGAGTATTTTAAATTATGTCAACCCAGGTTTCAATTTTGCAGGCATAATTTTGTGCCTACAGGTAAAGCCAAGAATATATACTTTCACAAATTGTATCTTTCATGTGGATATCTATTTATTTAAATTGCAGACTTTATTGATTGCAAGTACAAAACTGCACCTAAGGTGATTCTTTGGAAAATATGGATATTAATGACAGCAGTGTGAGAGCATAGAAATAAATTTGCTATTTTGTAAGAATATTATTTTCCCTACATACCTAATGTTCGTGGACTTCTAACACATGACAATCATTTTTTTCTGTTGCCATAACAGACAGATAGTGAGTCAGTCAGATGAGACAGAGTCATAAGAAGAAACTCCCACAAGTTCAGCAGTAAGAAATGTTCACGTAAAATAATCCTATTTAAACCTTGCACACTCACATTGCTCTGAAGCCTGTGGATTAATGTTCTAGGATTTGTTTCCTGTGGGCATAATAGAGACATCCCACCTGTCTAGAAAGGATCTTACAGAGATTAGAAAAAAATAACATTACATGTTTTATAAAAATCTAGTAGTAAAGGAATACTCTGTCAGAGTGGAAAGTTCAGAAAAAAGATGTGGCTTTTGCAGAGAATACTAAATCCACTTTCAGCTGATGGAATTTATGAAATAGTTGTCAAAAATAATAAAAATAAGGAAGAACATACACCAGAACAGAAATTATAGCACATTTTCACATCCTCAGAAATCCCTGTATTATAGATTAAGTGAGATATGGGGTTGGTGGTGATCGTGATATTTACAAAAAGAAGAGCTGACTTCTCAAAGAGTGTAACCCAGTGGTCACTGATTGTGGAAGGACTTCTATCACTTTTTTTTTCACTGGTTTTATGTGCCCCTGGTTATCTGAAAAAAAAAGCCAAAACCCAAAAATGTAGAAAACAGAAATGGCTGTAGATTTTAAAATTGTCTATAAACTAAAATAGAACTATCATATTACCTATCTAGGAAGATAAGGTCACCAACAGGCAGAGTAAAATGGAATAAAAAGATGCTGGTGTATTCACAATGAGGTGAAAATCTATTTCATGTACATGAATTATGTTGGAAATATTACCACCAATAATTTGGGCAGCATGCTTTCTAAAAATGCTTAACAGCTTTAGGTTGAATTCAGACTTAGTCCTGTCACATTAATGTAAATGTTGAGTGACCTGTACAAGAAAACATCAGATTTGAAGTCGGAAGTAAAATGTTATATAACTGCTATCTGAGATTCCCCTTGTGAGATATTACTTTCAGTCACTTCACTAAGCTCTTGAGTACTGACATGTACTCTCGAGCCAAGTCTGAAGATCCACCAGGTATAGTTAACTTTAAGATGATCTTTGAAGGTTCATCACAATCATGAAAGTTTTCTCCTACAGTACATTCCCTTAGCTGGTTCTCGTGTCCTCTTCCAATTATTTCTTGGCTGAACACCAATTCATCAGAGTTTCTGAGGGCATGTGCTTTCTTATATTGCACTATTGGTCTTACTTTTAGGCTAGAAATTAAAAAAAAAAAAAAAAAAAAAGAAAATAGTCAAATTCCTGAGATAATATACCTGAAGTTCTTGGCATATAAGCAAAGGTTTCACAAACACTGAGTAAAAATTAGGCACTGAGTACCTGACTTGAGACTATGGCAATTTAATTACTGAAATTACAAGGATGCTTCAAGGTGCAACTGAAGTCAATAAAAGAGCTCCTGTGAACATATAAAGTACAAATATTATGAAATACTGAACGATCTGATAAAATAAAGTATTCCCAATCTGACTAGAGCAATGAATATGAGTACTCAGACAATAAAACCCTCAGTGCTGTGCCCTCCCTCTGAGGATCCCATTTTGGTCAGACATTTAAAGCTCTGTGGCGCTGCAGTCACTCAAGCATATGCATGCAATATGAAGAAGCATGTTAAAAGGCTGAGAGATTCAGTGAATAGGGCACTGGCTTTGAACTCTTAAGGCCCAGTGTTACTATCAAGTACATTTTTTCTCTCCAACTTGAAAAGTATTCAGGTTGCAAGAACTTTATACATTCAGTACTTAATTTATTTATTCTGTCATAAAAAAAAAAAGGTAAATAAAAATGTTATTCACCAGAAAAACTATTCCTTGTTCCAGCAAAAAACTAAAAAAAACATAGACTGAAACATTAGATTTCGTAGACAAAGTTAGTGGTCAGTTAAACTTCACATCTGAAGTTCCCTGTCAGCATCCTGGTGATAGCAGCATCAATCAGGTACTTGTCAGAATCAATCCTTTTTTCCCCCCACACAGTGAAGGAGAAGTTGAAAGAATCCTACAACAAAGAAAGAAGGTTCAAAAGGTGTATACACTACTGCATGTAAGTAATCTCAGCATTGGATGCCTGGTGGTGTTCTGCAGAAAGATGGTACCTGATGTAACTTGTATTCCGAGGATGTCGGTGAATGCTGTGTGGCATTCCCTGTGCCGCTGCTGGGACATGCCTGAGCCAGCTTGGATATTGCTCTCCTACACATCTGTCACACAGTTTATATAACACAGGAGGAGAAGATTTTTAAAAGCCTGAGAGACAGTATGAGTGATACCTTTACTTTTCAATAAAAACATGAAATAATTTGTAAGACAAACATTTTACTTTTTATAAAAGGTGAACCTTCTTCATAAATTTAGTCCTGTTTTCTTTCTTGACTGTATCTAATATTTAAGGAATGGGTTACAAAAAAGGTGCAGTATCACAACAGAATTTTCCATTCATTCAGTATTTCAGAATAAACAGATGAAGAAAAACATTTATTTAATCCATTCTAGGTGCATCATTCTAGGAATGCCCTTATGAGCTAATGCACATTCATGACACACTTCTATTCACAGATTGTTCCTTTTTTAATGCCGCTGAATAACGGTAGACAATAAAACTCTCCTTAAAATTACACTTTATACATAGCAAATAAACAAAATGTGTGTCTTGTAATGGTAGCGGAGTTTTTATGGTTACAATAACTGCTTCATTCATTCATAGCTCTGCCATTTATAACTTATGTAGCCACTGTAACTCAGTGAATACGGTTTCATCTATAGCTATCAATCTTTTCTAGGTTATTTTGTATACTTTTTTCTCATTTTATGAGATGTTACTCTAGTGAAACTGAGGCTGAATTACAGGATGTACCTTTTTACCCTCCTGGTATTTAATTTTAGACCTTTATTCTTTTTTAAACATGAAATTAGTCTATCACATGGTGAATGCTTATGAATAACTTAATAATATTTGGTGAGACACATCTGAGATCCTTTTATGGGATTTTTGACTTCAATAAATACAGCTCTTTCCACTAGTCTTCCTTACTCAGCCAGAATTTTATAGACTGAATAATCAAGTGTGCAGCTGAAAAATTAAATTTAAAATTCAAAATTTTTATAGGTTGTGAAATAATTCCTTAGAGATAGTTAGAGAGTTTCTTGGATGAATTAGAGTACTATTTATTGTCCCAGTTATCCCACTCTGGTGACCACTCCATGGAAAGAACGAGATACCTACTAGCTTTATGCATTAACAATCTTTTTATTAGCATTAATACAAGTAGTACATAATTTTTTGTATTTTGCAACCAAAAGGTTTTGACCACCATGTTTTTGGCATATGAGTACAGAACATGTAATTGTCTTTTATATTTATATGTTTATATATATGTATATGTATACACATGCTCTGAAATCAAATACTGTACTTTAGCACAATGAAAAGTTATTGGATACTTGATATCTATCCTCTACTTAAGACCTTCAAAACACCTAATTAATGTCAAGGATGGGAGCATAAATGAAGAAATAACAGGTCTAGAGCATGGTTCTAATACAAACTCACCAGATTCTGCTGGAGGTTTTCATTTTCAGCAGGTATAGAGAGAAAACAACAGAAAATTCCACAGGACTGTGAAGTAATTCAGTAATTCGTTCACAATTCAGTACGAGATTTTCTATTTAAATGAAGAAAGAACGGAAAATATCTCTTCTTTTTGAGTAAGTAATGTGCAAAAGAAATAGGATGGCAAAGAGAATGACAGAGTTGTTTACCTTTAAAAATCTGATAAATTTGATAGGTAGACATGACATTGTCATAAATGGTGAATCATTTGCAGTTACCATAAAATGATAAGAGCTGAGGAAGATAACTTTATGCCTTGGGATATAAGTGATAACTCTTGAATCACAGGAGGAATCCTCTTTTCTAGCTGCTATTCTGATGAAGTAGGTGCAATGTTGTTGTAATTATGAATCACATTTTATCAGCTGCTGGACATCTGTAAGGACACCATTCCAAACACCTACTATTTAGAAAACTGACAAAAAGAAATTTTTCAAGACCCATGGTGAAATCATTAAGAATTAGTGCTGCCTAGAACATGAATATTGTTCTGGTCTTTCTAACCTGGTATTCCAAGAGATGCCATCTCCAGAATGGAAAATAAAATCATTAGTTTTTGGATCTTTGTCCAGACCTCAGATCCAGGTTATCTTGCTTGAATATTTAAAGAAAGTCCCTAAAGATCTGCTAAAAGGTGTGCATAAAACTTTGTATTTCCTTTGACACAGAGGGAGTGGTGTGCAGAGCACTTACTGCATGTCCCTCGTTCCATTTTTCTTCCTGTCAGGGTGCAGGGGGCTGCTCCACAGTGGAAGCCAGGCTGTGGCCATAGCCCAGGCAGGGCTTTGCCCCATCAAACAGGGAACAGGCCAGGAAACATAGCCAGAGCCAGATGGGGAGCAGCACTGGGCCTGAGGACCACCCTATGAGGTGAGGTACAGTCAGGTCCAGGGTCATCCTGGGACATCCAGCCATGGGACATCCATCCATGGATCCAGTTCTGCTAGAGGCAGGGCTGCCAGCCACAGGGATCAGACTGTTTAAGCCCCTGGGCCCATGGGCTGGAAGCCACTATTGGGCAACCCCAGCTGAGGCTGCTCGGGTCAATGGAGACTTGTTGAAGTCCTCAGGGCCCTGAGACCCCACAGAGTCATGGAATATGATGAGTTGGAAGAGACCCATCAGGATTGCTGGGTCCGACTCCCAGCTGTGTGCAGGGCACCCTATGCATCACGCCATGTGCCTGACAGCATTGTCCAAAAGCTTCTTGAACTCTGCAGGCTTGGTGCTGAGACCAGTTCCTTAGGGAGCCTGTCCTGGGGCCCAACCACCCTCTGAGGGAAAAGATTTTTCCTGATATCCAACCTAAACTTCCCCTGACTCAGCTTTGTGTCTAATAAAACAAGTACTAGGGTCATGTTTTGGGTTATCTTTGCTGATTTTGCCCTAACCAGCCTTGACATAATGCCTTTTTTTTTTGGCTGAGGTAAAGACATTTTAGACTGCATTACTGTGGTATATAACTAGTTTTTATTAAAATTTGTGGAAATGGAACCCAAGAAGGTGAATCTGTAGTTTTAATCTTCTTAAGGCTGCCCTTGACAGGCAGTGCCATGAAACCATGAGTTCTGTAGATAACACAGATATCCAAATGCATGTACATGCACACATACACAAAAACAGACATACACATTTAATTTATAAAAGTACAATTAAGGCCTTTCTTCAAATGTATGAGCTGTCAGGTCAGATACCTATTGTTTCAGCTCAGTGGCATAGTAGGGAATGGGAAATAGGACTACCTCTGTTCTCCTTTAACAAAAGCTAGTAATTATCCATTGTTAACTTCCATGAGACCAAAACCTCTGCATCAACAAAAAGCATTTTTATGTTCAAGTTCCCAAGGAAAGTAACTACAAATATTGCAGTGGACCAGTACAGAGATCATGTTTTTCCAATCTAGTGCAGGTTAAAAGACAGTAGTCAGTTGTGCCTTAGTTAAATCTCTTAATTTGTTTTGATAACTAAACAGTCTAGACATGATTTTGTTGTTAGTTTCATAATTGAGATATTCTCTTATGCATTTTGGCTGAGTGATTTCTCACTGTGCTTCATTTACAACTGCACAGCCTCTAGAGTCTGCAGAAATCAGATGTTCATGCTTCTGTCTCATCATGTGTTGCTTGTAATTAACTTTTATTGTCAAAACTTGTCAGACTCATGACTATCTTCTTGAACCAAAAATTACATTTGACACTTTTAAACCAAAATTAATCCTTTAAGTGATTTGTATTAATCTGGCAAAGGACCAAATCCCCAACAGGTTTAAGTAAGTATAAAGCTGTTGACTTCAGTGAAGAGATGATCATTTACATGAGCCAAGAATCCAGCTGCACTATTTTGAAAACACTTGATTGATTTGAAGCATCTAGACTCTTATGGGCTTTCATTTTGCTACACACATGTTGCATACATTCCGTAATTAAAATAAATGTAATAACAATACATATGGTAATACTTTTTTTTTTTATTGACTTACTCTGAGTATTTTAGACACAAATCAGATTTTTAATTCAGTTGTTTGTATTAAAGTGGGAATCTGTGCCTTTAGATCTTCTGCATCCAGAAACTCCTTAACTGCAGCCATCCACGCTTGTAGGAGGGCCTGGTCCAACTCCTACTCGATGATCTCAAAGCAATTGTTACAAGGAAAATCCTAACTGTCCTTAATGAAGGGCTATTCACTGAGGATCTCTGTGATGAAAAAGCAAAACTTCTCCAGCCTGATGTACAGCTGTGATCATGTCTGCCTGCTGTTTTTTGCTACCATGACCTCAAAATGTCTCCTCCACATCCTAGAGGAAAGGAGCAGTAACTTTCTCTGCTTATACTGTGACATCTGGTGCACAAGAGAGAGTGGTAACAAAATGACCTTTAATTGTTTTTTTCTTTCAGTAATAGGTTTTATTTTGGGGGGAAAGAGGTTTGCACCATCTGTCAAAAGCATTTCCTACCCATTTAAGAGTACCAGCAATTGTTAATTCAATATACTTACTATGGTCAAGCTGTTCTATCCTTTAAATTATTAGGTGGTAAAAAGAATTAATAAAAAAATGCATATGAATTTCTTCATTTTTTAAAATTCCCAGTGTATCAGGGTAATGGAGCATGAAGTTTTAGTAATATCTCTTCATCAAAATTGGCTGATCAACAATTACAGGGTAGTCACTGCTTTTGAATATTTCCAAGAGATTTGTGTAAGTCTGTGGTTGAAATCTCTCCAGCACGCCTGAGCATGAAGAAACAAGTGTTTAAGCATTGATTCTGGATTACAGGTATTGAATGTCAGCTATTATGGGCAGGGAGAAGAAAAAGTCAATTAGAAAAGTCAGATGCAAAGGATTCCACAGGTAAGATCTAGAATGGAAGGGATACTTCAAAATGATGCTTAATTCGGAATTTCCCTCCCTGCTCTTTATCTAAACTTCTCCGCTGAAGGAATTGTCTTGATTTGGGATTTGTGCTTATTTGTTATTCCTTGACAGGTACTTACAATGGGTTTTAGGCTCTTAAAGAGACAGTGGTGACACCTTTCCTTTGATGGAAAATCAAGCAACTGTGGTCAGCACACTCTGCAATATTGAAAAGAGTTTTGCAGACTGCAAGTACTGAGGTTTATTTCTACAGCAGATAAACACCAGTGCTGTGAAACAAACCCTTCAAATGATTACTGGCCTTCAGAAGCATCACCATGATATATCTTTAGTATGACATTTTAGAATTATCTTGGGGGCAGGGGAACTGCCAAAACTAAGATTTCCTATAAAATGTTGAAATGTGTAAATGACACAATCCTTGCCTAGAAAATGCAAGCAACTTTTTCTACTAATTGATTTTTAGTGCCTTACATTCAAGTCCTGGATGGAGAACAAAACATGCTACAGCCAGTAGTCCAAGCTTTTTGTTCCAGCAAGGTCATTATTATCAATCAAACTGAGAGCTCTTCAAACTACATGGAATTATTTATAAGAGTGGGTTTTTTTTTTTTTTTTAATCTGAAGATCTCTCCATAGTAGGCAATGAGAAACTTTGAAAGCTTGTTTACAATAGAAATAAATCTGTTAATTAAGCACTTGACTGAGGCCCCGATCTTTTGAAGTACATAGCATATAGGATAGACAATGATCATTTATAGAGAAAAAGATATAAATTCAAAAGCATCTTTTAAGTTTGCAAGAATTTTTTTCCCAGATTGATTTTTATTCTATACCTGAATAATTTGGGAATACTGAAATGAATTCTTCAGTTTGTGGTGGTTTCTTGTCACACTGAAACATGGCTTGCCAGCCTCCATATAAGTAAACATCCAGAAAACTTTGTATCCCTGAATAAATTAGTACTGAAAACATGCCATGTTTCACACATCATCATTCAGCACACACATTTTTAGAGAAACTGCCTTCCTACAGCAACTAGTTCATTCATAGGCCTTCGGTATTTTTCTGCTTCTGCATTTTCTATGTCTACTTCTATGCTTTTTCCATCCGTATCACTGAAGGGTTAACTTATTTTGTACCCTCCTCTTCCTCTGCATTTGTCTTACAGGGAGCATCTGCAATAGTTGCAGTCACCCTACAAGTGCAATGGCAGGCAGGCTCCTCCGAGATTGCATTAGCACTCTGTGAGCAGCTGCTGGGGGAACACAGAGACACAGTGCACTCTATCTATCTTTTCCCAGAGTCTCAGACTATTTTCTGTATGATAGCCCTTTTTCCAGCTGGTTTGAGAGCTGGAAGTCCTAAGGCACCTCCAATAACTGTGCTTGTGGGGTGATAGGTCTGTTCGTTGAACTATTAACAGAAGCATTAATTTCTTTGACCAAGAGTTAGAAATTATAATAAATCTGACTGATGCTTCATCTGATAATGATTTGTGAAGCCTCTCATTTTGAGTATATTAATCTAAACTGTATTTGGTGAAATAACGAGGAGGAAGTAAAACCATCTTTACTTAAAGTAACATAAATACTTAACTGAAAATGTCCTGCTTCTAGACAAAAAGTAATTCAAAATATGTATGCATACATGCACATATATAAAACTGCATCCCACAAGAACTCTCAAAAACTGGTTTGACAGTTTTACTTTAAAAGAGAGAATAACTGTTCATAATAGTGCTAAATAAGTTGTTTTCATTCTGGAAAGTTAACTATTCAATTTCTATATTTGAAGCAGAATATCAACTAGGGACTCCAGGGGGATGTTGTCTGCTTCTTTTCATCTTCAGCAGATGAATCTTGCCTATGGTGCTTGATTCATGACTCAAGAGAATATAAAATGCTATTATAAAATAAAAGATATCTACAATGAAAATACAGTTATAGATTATTGCACAGAACTGTGATGCTCTTCAGAGGGTTTTATAGAATAGAATCTTCAAATTCTATCTTTTTTTCTGCAATGAAAAGCAAACTCATAAGACTTTTAGTTGCCTTATAAAAGAATCAATCATATTTGGAAAGTTTGTGCATGGGCTGTTTAGTCTTTTGTTCCTTAACTTTTTGCTTCTGAGAGACAGATCCTCTGACAGTTTTAAATATCTTAGCTGAGAATACAAAAACATAAGGCAGGATTACAAGACCAGAAAAATTGATCAGGTTTCAAATCCAGATCTAATTTCCTGTACCGATGAGGGCTAGCTAAAGATGCTTTAGAGGAAGGTTACAAAGCCTGTAGCAGACAGCATGAGATAGTCTTTTCCTGCTTTTAGTTTCAATCCAGGGTTAAGCAGGAGATTTAAGCCTGAAAATTAACAGGAGACGGTAGATTTAAATAGGAAATTTAGCAATCCCCATCAATTAGTGCTACCTGTATTGCAATTAATTCAGTAGACACTTTCCTATTATTTCTCCATCTATCCAGTCCTGTTTCTTTGTTCTGATCCTTTTCTCTGGCAGCGTATTCTACATCCTTTTGTAAAGTATTTTTATTAATTTCCTCTTTGCTTTTCAGGTCTACCATGTGGTCCCATTGCTCTTGTATTATTACAAATAAGAACAAGCAAAGTCTGCCCTAAGCATCTTCACATATTTTTGAATAATTTTTTTTTTATGCACCTATTTCCTTGGCTAAGTGACCCTAATGTTTTGTCTCCATTTTCATACAAGTGTTTTGTCAATGTCTGACTAACCTCTATTCATTCACCTGTGGTGAGGCAATGATTTTCTTAATACAGGACAATTGGTCCTCAAACCCATATTAAAGGTGAAATCTCATTATCATTTAATTTAGTTTTACTGCAGCCATTTTCTTATTATTGACTACTGCTTATCACATGCTCAAACACTGAGGGCTTTTTGCTGTTGTTTTTTAGTCAGGCACTGTTTTTTATTTGATGAGCAGATGAACACAGTAATATTAAATACTTCAAATTTTAAAATATGAATAGTTTTTTCTTTATATATTTTTCTCCTTTTGTTTTGAGATTTGAATGTAGGCAGGAAAACCATTGCTTTGTTTTAGCTGCAGAAGCCCTTCTTCCCTCAGCCTTAAAGCACAGTAACACCTCTGTCTCACAAGACAGGCTGAACACAAAGTATTGCAGGTCTTCTGTCCAGACAGTCCATCCCAACAAGAGGTTACATCCAAAAAACACATCCAAAAAGATATTGTCTGGTCAACATAAAGAAAGAACGGCTAAATCTATAGAGTTTGTAGCAAGCACTAAAGCAAGCTAAGCAAGCTTCCTTATTTTTTGTTTTTTTTTTTTTTTTTTTTAGGATTTGAGTTCTTTATCTGTATTTAATAATGTTTCTTTAGTGAGAGAAAGACACTGTAGCACTGTATCCAGCTAGTAATTCAGATAATTTAACTTTAAATAATAATGATTTACATTTGGTTTGACTCTTCCTTGGAAAAATCCAGTTATCCAAAGTCCTTAAAATTTCTGATATCAAAGAACATTTCTGCCATTCATGCTAGAATCCCAGGTACCATTAAGGCCAGTACACAATATGTACCACTGAAAAAAAGCTATTCTCTGATTTAATTTGTGGAGTGGTAGAGGGAGAATTTGGGGTGGGTGTAAATGCAATTTTTATGCACTCACATATGGGATTTATACAAAAGACTGGAGGGAAGATGTAAACAGACCAGAATGTTGGGACTGAATCTAAAAAAAAAAAAAAAAAAAAAATGTAAAAAATGTTTGTACATGTTACAAATGGATGTGGGAGTCTAGATAAGTCCTTGCCTTTTGCCCAGGCCTCTGGCAGCAGGTAGTAGCTTTATTGAGGCAGCCAGCACCCCAAAACCCACTCTCATTCAGAGTTCTTTTACAATGGCTGATTTGGTCTATTATAGAATGAATTATTTATTCAATAGACAGATAACTAACAGTCAGAAGACTTAAAACAAATAGTACACAGGAATAAAAACAAAAAGAGAAGCTACCAGTTGATATATACAGCATGAGGTGAAAGGTACCTGTTAATGTTACAGCTAGTGAAGAAATAATAAAAGTTAGGATTAAATTTATCTTACCATCTAGTTGATGATGGTGCACACATCGAGATCCTTTCCCTCAAACACCATGGAAGTAATCACGAATCCTGTGTCCAGATTCTGGGGAGAGGCCTCCCACACTTTCAGGTTGTGTGTGTAGAAAGCCTCTGTGATAACTTGTGTGTCCTCTATAGTCTGTAAAACAGCGTCTCTTCATCAAGAGTATTTCCTTTATCTCTTCCCACATTTGCTCTCCAGACTAAGATGTTGATTCTCACCTGAGGTCTGAGCCCTTTTGGTGCCAGAGATAACCCCTCACTGGACCTTTCAGCCTAGGTTTTCTCTTTATGCACAGCTGACTTTGTAGAGAGGAGGAGGAGGTAGACATCTTGACATGATACATTTACATTTCTCTTTAAAATTAAGAGTTCAAAATAAAACTCCCAGATAGATAGATAGAAAGATAGAAAGATGGATAGAAAGATAGATGGATAGATGGATAGATGGATATGGATAGATGGATAGATAGATAGATAGATAGATAGATAGATAGATAGATAGATAGATAGATAGATAGATAGATAGATAGATAGAGAGAGAGAGATTTGTAACAAATCCACAGTTATTTATTAAAGTGTCTTTGCTAAGGAAGTGTCTCTGGCAGGCTTGAACTCCACAGTTCATTCCACAGAGCTAATTTATAAGTTGTTTTCATATGTCCAATAGTGTTCACAGGTAAAAAAGAGACAGAGCTTAAAGTTTTTAAGGCTGAAAATGTTTTGCTTTCTGTTCTTGCATAGTTTGATAGATATATACAGAGTTGATATAATTTTCATTGTGTGAATAATGAAATAATAACTATAAGTGCTTGGCAGAAGTTTATTTTTTAAAATAAATTGGATTAATTATACACCAAAGGCATGAGCTATCGGCATAAATAGTATTTATTATTCTTGGAGTATACTGAATAATGAGAGTGAGAACAATTATTTTTCCTAAAATGGTGTCTCCAAGTCAGGACTGAAAAAAAGAGTTATAAATAAAGACAAGTGAATGATAAGGAGTTGTAAACTTCCCTTTATACTGATACAAGACAGTCTCTCAAGCCTAATCAATCACAATGTAACACATGATAACACAAGTAGCTATTATGACAAAAGAACATCTACATGATAATTGACATTTCCAGGCCTATTAGATTGTTATTAAGAAAATTGTGATGTACATCTAGGAAACATATCCCTTCTATTTTTCCAAAGTGTTATTCAAAGATGCATTTATTTAGACAGACATTATTAAACTGTCAGTCCCTGTGCCAATAATTAGCAAACAGGAAAACTCTACAAAAAACCTTTCCACAGACTTGCTTAATGTCACGCTATTACTGAGAAAATAAACCATGATAATTAAAATACTTAACCCTGCAACTCAGCCATCATCTATGGGTTTGGGAGTTTATCTATATAATGTTCATTATGGTAGTCAGTAGCACTGATAAAATTCACTCACAAAATCTTACAATAAAAGGCCACGTAGATATTAATCATAAACATATTCTTTGATCTGCACAAACCCAAGGCAATTGCAAAACTAGTTGTAAAGAAACATTTCTATATTCTTAGGAACTAACACTTTACCAAAATATAGCTATTAGTTGGAGCTTAAGAATTACTAGATATATATTTCATGTCCAGCTGAAAACCTACTCAAAATTCATAAACTTTACTATAAACTTGTGCAAAAGATGCAAGTCCAAAAATTTGTGGATTCAGTATTGATATTGCTCATTGAAAAGACTTCTAATAATATCTGTCTAGTTACAATTTTTTTTACCACCATAATCTTTTGTTAATGCTCAGAAAGTTATCATCACTTTTTCTTTAGAGATGGTAAGTAACAAGGTGCTTCACAGACCATAAGAAAATTTAAAAACCTTGTCAATTAAAAAATACTCAAGAAACACTAATTTATACCAAGAAATTATTAAACACATTTTTTTCCTTTAACAGAAATTTATAATAGGTGTGGTTTTCAACATATTTTATAGAGAAAAAAGATATTTCTTCAGTCAATGGTAGATAGTCATCTTGCAAGTCAACATATGCTTGTATGGCTGATATTGAAGTCAGGGCTTTGATGTTCATGATTTCTCAGAAATGAGGACTGTTGGATAAAGATTGAATGCAATTGGGAAAGAGACAAATAAACAAAACCCCAACCAAACCACACCAAACCAACCAACCAACCAAAACCATCAAAACAAAACAAACAAAAAAACCCAAGCAGTTCATATCAATCTCAACAAGCTGGAAAAATTAGGTGAACCTTAGTGGTGAAAAATGTGAAGTTCTACACCAGGGGTTGAATAATCCCAAGTGGCAATACAGGCTGGGCTCTGTTTGCCTAAGCAGAAATGTTTTGTCCATATGATCCCAGAAACTCTTTTCCAGTCTAAATTATTCTATAAACCTATACAACAGTAACAATTAAAAAAAACTGTACAGTTTGACGGAGGGGATGAGGGAAGGAGCCACTGTAAGTAATTGGCATACTTTAAAAGAAATTACATGAAATCTTATTTATTCTTCTCTCCCCATAGAATTAAAATTCTCTGTAAACAAATTCCATGTCACTGGATTTTATTTAAGTCTTTGCTTATAGCTCTTAACTTGTCTTGAGCAACTCTTCAGATTTAATTAATTGCCTTGTTCTTGTCATGAAGTCAAATTAGAGTGTCCACAAAATAGTTTTTTTATTATTCTAAATTATATCTTCCTTTATTCTGAAATTCCAATATGTGGAGAGTTACCATTTTAATTGCTCCCAACAAAAAATGTACAAGAGTAAAGTTTAAATCACTTATTTTCACTGTCCTAATTACCAGCTAACTGTTGGGATTTGATCTAAGCAGAACTCTATCTGGAGTCAAAGGAAAAGTCTTATAATTTAGACAACTTGTAGGATTGCATTAAATATACTCAATGAATGGTTGTTCACTGATAGCTAGAGAGGGATCATGAATAACTAGCTAATGAACATCAAATTTCTACACAGATAATTGAAATTATTATCATCGTTTCTCCCAGGTTTACTCTAAGTAAAGTAGTTCTAATCTTGTGGGGCTAAAGCAATAGAAACCAATGTAAGAATATACCCATGCATTTTGTAGACTCCTCAGGGGAGTATTTATATTGAGAGCAATGAACCAACTGGTAGCACTAGGATTAAGCATTGAGCATTTGCAAGATTTTTAGTTCTGTACTTTCGTGGGCGTCTTACAGTGTAGAGACAGCAGGGCTGACATGGAGGTGCCTGCATGGCCTTCCCTGGAAACCTGAAGTTTTCCAGAGAGATGTGTGTGACGTTGGTGACGGCTGTCCCGTGACACCAGGGCATCCATCCCAGGGCACCAGCTGGGTGGCACACGGCTGCTGCCACCCACAAGGTCTGGTGTCTGGAGGTGTGGCAGCCAAGCAATGAAAGGTCATGTAGTACGTGATGGCACCAGCCTGTGGCTGTGTGTGTTACCCTGTTAGGCTAGAATCTGTTTGCGCACAACTGCAGCTTTACCCTTAACATTAAAAATTATAATTACTATACAGTTCTTACTTAGAAAAGGGATAGTACAAGTCAGTGTTCCTCACAACCATTCAAACACCAATTTCTGTGCAAATTGACCTTTTGGTTTCAAAGCTTTGATTACCCTGTGAAATGGAGGTATCAAGAGCAAGGAGCTTATCAGATGCCTTAATAAAGCCAGATAGCCCTGTGCAATTTGAGTCTCAAAAGCAGTAGAAATGCATTATTTTGGTACAATACCAGCGTGAAGACAGTGTCAGGCAGCTCCAAGTACTGAGGTCTTTCAACCAGGTCCAGGTTGACTATTGAGGGCCATTACTGATAAACCATGTCTTTAAGATCAGTTTTTTAACCCGCACTGCAAAGACATTTGGACAATATTAAAAAAACCCAAATCCACATGCCTATATTTTTTCTAGTTTTGAGGAGCATTTCTCTCTTCCAAATGGTCACATTTGCACGAAATTACACATAATTGTTTCCCTCACTTGTTTTAGAATTTCCCATTGCTAATAAATATTGCTGAGCAAGACAGGTTTCTGCCAAATTCTAACACTGAGCACTGACTGCACTGAACAGGAAATTTCTCTGTAAAAAGCCAGTACAAATGACTTGCGGTAGATTATTTGGATGAAGGCATAATAGAAGTTCAGCTTAGATTCAGGGCAAATCTGAAGGACTTCATAAAGCATGGTTGGCCTATTCCTTGTTGTGATTTCATATTTATTGCTTTTTTCCCAGACTACTCTTAGTTTTGTTTGTCTAGGCTAATGCATCCTCTTATTTGGATGCATTAGGAGGTTTTATTCCACTGGTTCTGTACACCACTAGCCAATATGAAGTCCAGGTCCACATGGTGAAGAAAATTATTCAGGTAATAAGTCCATTCACACCTTTGGTGAATAATGGTTAGATACCAAAACTCAAAGCACTGATATCCTGTGGTTATGGATATTGTGCAAAATACCCAAAAAGAGTAAGAGAAAAAGAAAATACTAAAAAAACCACACACAAAAAAACCCCAATTGAAGTATTTGCATATGCCTGACAAAGAACAGAATTTAATTGCTATTTGCCATTTAGAAATACAAATGTTTTCCCATAACAGTTTCTGAACTCATGGCAGCCCTGTATATTGACAATATTTGTTGCTGGTACATTCAGATTTTATACATCTATGAGCACAGGATAAGAAAGATATTTCATCCTGCACAAGTGGAAAATATACCTATTGCAACTTACCAATTTGTTAGTGAAAACAGATGCTCTTTGTGCTGTATTCTCTATATTCACTAGGGTTAGAAATGTCAGAAGGTTGCAAATATGTGGGGGGGATGCTATTTATGGTAAAACAAAACATAATTTCAAAGAGTAAAATAATAGCAGTAATAATAATAATAATAATAATAGGAATAGTAATAATAGAAATTTCGTTTGAGTGACAGTGAAAATGTGTTGGCATAAAATATTAACTTACAGTTAGTTTCAGAAACAATATTTTCTGGCACATTTTAAAAACAGATAAGAGAAGGAAAGACATTGGTAAATACAAGATAGCAAATATTCAGTAAATACTGCTTTGGGAAAAAGTTCTTTGTACAAAGAAATCATTAGATCATTTTAATCACTGAATTTCACTTTTCTAAAAACAAAGATCTATCAGGATGTTTTGTGCAAATACTGAAATCAAGATGCTACAAGAAATTAACATATTTCAGATATATTTTTTGACACATGGTTTCCAAGCCGATGTAAGAAGCTGTGGGAGATGGACTGGAACGTGACAGTTCCAGTGTAACTGTCCGGATCTAACCAAAAAGCACAGTAGAAAACACTAATGGCTGTGAACCACGTTCCTCAGAACAGCTTCAACCAGTCTGCACTAATAACAGAGCATGTACCCCTCGGTGATGACACTGTGCCTAATTTATAGAACATCTACCACATGCAATAGGTTACTGCTATCACCTGCAATAGTGAAATCAAAACATCCAGGCTGACATAGACAGATTTGTATCCCCACGTCCCTGCTTTATAAATAGCAGCCAAAAGAGCTATAAGCAGCTGTCAACATGAATCTTATTCATCTGTCCAACAGCTAGCACTTTTCATGCCACTGAATATCTAAATGGGCAGGTTCTGCTCCTATGAAGCATTTAAAGGAATTTAAAGAGGTTGTCATTCTGACACTTTAGATCAGAACATACCTGTTATTTATACTGTGTGCATTAGTGCTTGTGCTTGTGTGTGTATTTTAGCTCTATATAAACACAGGCAGACTATTTACCTCAATCACCTTTTCCTGAGTTTCTGTTAAGTGAATGGATTATTAACTTCTGGAAGACTTTGTGGGCCAGATTCTCTCTGCAGAAAAAATTTAATCATGACCAACTTACAAATAAAGAAAATTGAGATTTAAGGAATAAATGTCTAACATCACCCGTCTCAATACTTAGTTTGAAAGAGGTAGGACAGAGGTGTTGTAACCTTATTTTAATTATTCACATATTAAAGAAATGGGGAGTGGGCAGACCAAGTTCTCCAATCATCAAGGTATCAATTCTGGTTCTGGTGAAATCAAAGTGACTATAAGTAAAAGGGTAGAAGAGCATTGGAACTCATAAAATGTGCAAAATTGTGTATTTACATATTGAAGGTTTTTTTTTTTCCCTATGGAATAATTAATTTAATCAGGAGTCCCAACATTTCCAATACCTGATATGTAGTTAAGGATATTGCATTCACAATAGACTGTGGATATTTCAATAAATGGATTGCCACAATCTTTTCTGCTGCGTAAGGGAGTCAGCGCACAACTCCTTCCTTCTTCCCCTGCACTGTGCTGGCTGTGACCAATGATTCCATTGTCTTTCAATAACTCACAGAATAATCTTCTCCATAAATTTATCAGGCACTGAAGTGAGACTTCAGTGACAGGCCTGTGGTTTCCAAGTTTTCCCTTCTTGTTCTTTTTGAAAATCAGGATAACATTATCCAGCTTTCATTCAGCTGGGACTTTTGTTCTTAAGCCTCAAGACTGCTGAAAAATCATCAAAAGAGGTTTTGTGTTGACATCATCCAGCACATTGAGGATCCTTGGACAAATACCATCAGACTCCATAGATCTTTAGGGATCTAGCTGTGGAAGACAGAGGCAAAAAAATGTGTTAAATACCTCTGCCTCGTTAATGTCCCTGTTTTTGAGATGACCATCCTCATCCTATAATGGATTAAATGTTATTTTTACACTGTATATTGCCATTATTGTATTTGAAAAAATTCTTCATTTTTCCCCACAGTTCTGTCAGCTTCAACTTTGGCCACATAAATTTTCTTCCTACAGTGGCAAGTATCATCTCCATATTCTTTCCATGTCACCAGACTTTGCTACCACCAATTGACTCACCTGGAAAATGTAGTGTTACTGGAATTCTTGGATAGCTGTAACAGAAATAAAATCACAGTATTTCCCTGTCACCGCAGCCAGAAAACAATATTCTTACTCTCCAATAATTATAGTACTGTTAGTGCAGCTCCCTTTTTGTGTCTTTATGTGCATGGCTAAATTATTTCATGTTTTTTCTTGCTCAGATAGATGAAATGTAGCATGCTGTTTGATGTGGTACAAGTACTTAATTGGCAGACATGGAATTGTATAGCTTTTCAGTAAATTTAACTGAAATTTTCCTCTGTAGTGGTGCTATCATTTTAAAGGGAATTTTAAGACGAACTGCAGTCAGCCATGGGTTGTCTGGTTATAGAACTACACTGGTAGGAACGTGTCAGGGAGCAAGAATAAAATGCTAGACTCTAAGCAGCTGCATGTCAAAGGAACTCAGCGTAGATGTAGGATCTAAGAACAATCTTGCTCCCTTTGATAACACAAAGAGAAGATTGATGATTAGATGTCTCAGGCCTTCGCTTACAGTTGTTATCGCAGTGTAAAAATTAAGGTTATCCTCAAAGACGTATTTAAACCTTTTTAAAGTGTGATTAGTCATCCTTTGAATGTAATGCAGTTAATCATTTGCTTAAAGGCAGACACAAGCCTTAAATGCCTTGAAACAATGGGAAGCTAATTAAATTGATTCAAAGTTTATTAGTTAAATAAATCGAACAGAATCACTTAAAAAGCATTGATCATAGTAACAGGATGACTGGTCGGCTCTGTCTTGGTGAACCAAATGAGACTCAGGCAGAAAATTGTGTGCTGTGGATAGGGGTGAGACAAAGATGCCCACACTGTTAGTCATGAAAGTGAACTCACCATCCACTCCTACAATATTTCCTCCCCTTTTCTATAAGAGTATCCATATGGTGGATTTAGTATTTGAATACAGAGAAGCTCCACAGACTTTCTACTGCTCTTGAGAGTAAATGAGAGATCAGTAAACTGCATGTCACAAATGAAACCCAGGAGCAAAGAAGAGGTCTTGGTGCCCTTCTCTTGTTACAGCATGCAAATTTTCATTATAGAGGACAAACTGTAGGGTCGCATATGCGATACAGGTGTCAAAATAATATGACTTATTTTCAAGGCACAGGAATTAACAGTTTTGAAGAGAGATGGAATAATCTGAAAGTGGGTGTGATGAAACAATCAGATGATGACATACAAAGAGGCAAGATGCCATAGAAATAGTTTTCAGTAGGGGTGTTGAACCAGTAACTTCTGGAAGAATATTCAGATAGGATAAAAATGTGAGTGTGATGTAAATTTGAAAAGAATATCAGAAACACCTGAAACATTGTAAAATGCTGTTGTTACTATTCCAGATGACTACTCCGTTGGCTTTGCATGGCAAAGTTCTGGTAGTGGGGTCTACAGGGCTGGCTTCAGTGACAAATTGTCAGAAGCTTCTGCAGCTCCGAAATGGACCCACTGGTGGCCAAGGCCAAGGTCATCAGCAAGAGTGGTGAGATAACAGATTTAAGAAGAGGAAAACACTGCTGTGTGATTGCAGCTGAAGGGAGAAGTAAGATGATGTGAGATACAGCCCTGCAGACACCAAGGCTGGTGAAGAAGGAAGGGCAGAAGGTGCTCAAGACACCAAGGCAGAGATTTCCCCGCAGACCATGGGGAAGACTGTGGTGAGACATGCTGTCTTCCTGCAGCCCATGGATGCCAGACACAGAGCAGATGTTTACCTGCAGCCTGTGGAGGAGGAGGACTCCATGCTGGAGTGGGTGGTTGTCCCAGAGAGACAGTGACACTGTGGGAATTCCATGCTGGAGCAGGCTCCTGGCAGGCATGTGGACCCATGAAGAAATGACCCCACATTGGAGCAGGTTTACTGGCAAGATTTGTGACCATGTCAGGGACCCACTCTGGAGCAGCCTGTTCCTGAAGGACCGCACCCTATGGAAGGGATCCACTTTGGAGCACTTTGTGAAAAACTGCAGACCATGTGAAGGAGAACCTGAACTTCAAATTACAGAAACTCATATAGGACTGTCTTCTGTGGGAGGAATCTGCTGGAACAGGGGCAGTATGTGAGGAATCCTCCCTCTGAGGAGGAAGAAGGAGAAGAAACAACAAATGATGAACTAACCACAATTCCCATTCTCCATCCTCCTGAGCCAGTGGGAGAGAGGAGAGAAAGAAAATTTAGGATAAAATTTAACCAGGAAGAAGGGAGCAGTCGGCGGAAGGTATTTTCAAGAGCTGGCTTTAGTTCTCATCCTCCTATTCTGATTTGGTTTGCAATAAATTAAACTGATTTCCCTGTATTTTGTCTATGACAGTAACAGGTGGGAGATCTCTCCCTGTCCTAATCTCAACCCACAAGTTGCCTTTTTATAGTTTCTCTCCCTTGTCCAGCTGAGGTAGGGAGTGGCACAGTGACTTCTTCAGGCACCAGGTATCCAGCCAGGGTCAAACCACTATAGCCATATATGCAAATATGTCATATTGCTACAGTTCCTTTAATTATTCCCTCCTGATATTTATTTAAAGTCTGAAGGGAGCATGCAAGAGTTTAAAGTTTTCATAGAAACTATGAAATCCATTTTCTACTAAGTTCACAGTTACCTTCTGCCAGATGGATTTTTCACTGTTGCTGCACACATTGACAAGTGAAAACTTTGTCATTTCCTAGAAGTGCTGATGTGAGCCCTCATACTTAGTCTGAAACCTGTGTGTGAATTTGCTTTTCTTGCATCTCTTGAATCAATTTCTTGCCTACCACAATAATGAAAAAGACATCTACAAAATATACACTACAATACAGATAGTGTTTAGCATTCCTATGACAACATTCTAAATTTCCATGTTTTTCTAGACTCTATTACAGTGAAATAATGGACTGCCACTTCTTCTTAGAGTCAGAGAGCCCTCAGCCCCAGAATGCCCATTAAGCCACCTAACAAACTGGTACTCAGGGCATTCAGTGGGCATTTGGGAGTCCCCAGTTAAGATTGCTTGCTCTGCAGTCACCTGAATAAGACTGCATAGGTTACTATATACTATACCCTACACTTCCCAGATAAAATACTAAGGTATTGTCCTTTGGACCAATAGAAGTAGTGTCAAAAAGTGAATGATCTCAAATAAGGATGATTGAGAGAAACTTTTACAACTCTTGAGGACTAAAGAATAACCTGAACTTGACAGAGCAGTGACATGTACCTCTATCTTTCTGTCTCCTCAGCAAGCACCTTGCAAATCTCTTCACAGTCCAAAATTTGCTTTGTACAGTAATATATTTAGTTAAAATATTTCTATCTCAATCCAGCATTTAATCAGTAAACACAGCTGTGTTTCATCAGTAGTTTTTCAAGAAGCTACTAACTGTTATGTTCTGTTATATTTCTGAGATAATTGCAGAAATTGGAGAGATATTGTAAACATACTGTTGTACTCCACTAGGAGCTTCCCCAGTTTATGCCAGAATAGATCTCAGTACAATAAATTTTGGTGAAAAAAATGTGCAACGTTCTAATTCAGTCAGACTTACCTCTTATTTTGTAAATTTGTCAAGAAAATATCAGTAATATAATTAGGACAGCTGGAGAACAAAAGATCCTGTAGATGATTTCTATACTATCAGATTAGCTTCTCTTTTCCTTTTCTATGAAATGTGACTATGTCTGTCATAGAGATATGTGCAGTCATTAACAAGCTCACCACACTAAAATAAAAACTTTTGGTGAAGTTTTAACAAAATGTTTTACTTTGTCTATTTATTTGTTTCATAAAATCATGCAGCATGATAATACCTCAAAATCAGTTCAATGCTAAATTTGGCATCCCCAAAACTATGTTCCAAACTAGTTTTCAAATGCAGAAAGAGCAAAACAACTGATAAATTATAATTACCTACAAATATATGAGGTCTGAGTGAAGTGTAAAAAGAATAGAAAATTTGAAGTTACCTAACAATTAAAACACATCTGTTGATACATAACAAGAAAAAATTATTTGAAATTAAGATCTCAAAAAAACCCTATTAAGGCTTGCAAGTACAATAGAATCAGAGAGTACAATAGAATCAGGATTTTATATGCAAAATATAAACATTCAAGGTGTGCTCCACAGTTCAAAGAAAGATGAATCTCCTGTTAAACACAGTTGCAAAAAATAAAAAAAATTGGTTTTACTACATTAGATTTGTCTTCTCAGGATAAAGAAAAAAAAAACTCAATAGACTTAGATATTATTACTTACTTTTAAATTTTTTAGCTCAGTTATGGTATTTTCTTTTTTTTTTTTTTTAATAAGGGTACACTTGTATTAATTTAAAAAAATCCCAAACAGTTGCCTTCAAAAAAAACCAAAACAAACCAGTTTACATGATACCAGTTTGTTGTAGAAAATTATAAAGCATTGATAAACAAAGAAAAGGTTATCAAAAGCCATTGTGTATATTCAACTGTCCTTGCACCAATTATGTGAATTACACCAATTCTAGAACATTCCAGGCCCCTTCTTGGACTCCATTGCTTATTGCTATCTTAATCTTGAAATAAGAAGATAATGAGATTCCCACTTTTGCCAATACAATGCAGCATACTTTTGAAGAAGAAGGAACATGCAGCCATGATTTACATTCCTCAAAGGAGCAAAGTATGTAGAATTTAACCTGTAAATTAAACTATTAAAAGCAATTAACAATTATTAACTTCCCAACTTTTATCACTTCATTTCCAGAGTTTTTCTACATTTCATTTAAATTTTTTTGTGTCCTTAGTCATATTCTGTAAACTTTCCTACAGAATAAAAGCTCAAATGTAATTTATAATTTCATCTTTCAAGTCTCTGAACCTCTAGGTGGGTGTTGGGGGAGTGATGTCCCTCTCACTGTAAGCAAAGAACAAATTAAGGAGCACTTCATGAAGCTGAATAGCCATAAGTTTAGGGGCCTAATGAAATGCATCCCAAAGCAAATGGCTGATTTTGTCTCCAAGCCAATTTTGTTTTCACTGTCCATCATATTTCAAAGGTCATGGTGGTCAGGCAATATCCCTGGATATTGAGAAAAAGTAAATATCATTCCTATTTTTACAAGAGGATGAAGGAATGTCCTGTGAACTACAAACTAGAAGACTCTCTTCTGTGCCTGGAAGGTCATGGAGCAGGTCCTCATGAAAGCAATGCTAAGATTCATTTAAGACAAGGAGGTGATCCAAGACCTCCAACACAGCTTTACTGAGGGCAAAGTATGCCTGCCCAATGTGGTGTCCTGCTGTTATGGAGTGACAGTCCATGACACTAGCTGACAAGAAAAGATGACACATGTCATCTACCTAAACTTCGGTAAGGCCTTTAACATGGTCCCAGGCAGCATCCTTATTTCCAAATCAAAAAGACACGAATCTGAAGGGTGGACTATTCAGTGGCATGTGAACTAGATGAATGAATGGATGGAAGCAGGGAGTTGTGGTCAATGGCTCTATGTCTAGGTGGAGGCTGGTGGCAGGTGATGCCCCTCAGGGCTCTGTCTCGACACTGATGCTCTTTAACATCCTTAGCAATGACAGTGAGATCAAGAAAATCAACCACATAATAGGCTGAAGCACAAGAAAGGTGGCCAGCAGGTCAACGGAGATTGTTCTCTGGCCCCGCCGCCCAACTCTGCCCTTGTGGAACCCCACCTGGGGTACTCTGTCCAGTTCTGCGTTTCTCACTTGATATTGTACCAATTTGTTACTTTCAGAATCTTGACTAACAGTTTGTGTGCATGGGAAAACTGTGTTTCACAGAATATTACCTTTGTTTTGACATTTTCTCTGCTAGCAGTATAATGATCAACAGAAACAAGCATTTTTTTTTATATTTCCATTTCCACTGAAGGTGATTAAAAACTAATTGTCTGTCATTTTGTGTAACTGTGGTTTTATGTGTTGGAAATGTTCATGACAACATAAAAAATGGTTTTGATAAAAGCATAATATTTTTGAAACTTAGAGAGTGATCAAAAGTGAAGATGGAAAGAAAAAGAAATTCAAAACAGCAATGCAATTTTATATGAATATTTGACTATAAAGCTTTCCAATTCAGTCTGAGCTCACCTTATCTCAGAACAAGCTCACAAGCATTTTGTTTAGAGTGTGTGACCTGGTCTCATTAGTTATGAAGAAAATTCAAATGGTTCAGAAGTTGGATGCTTCAGTAAGTTAACTAAATCACTTGAGACAAGGACATACAGGTAGTATTCTCCTGAGTAAAGAGCATTTTTGAGCCTGCCAGAAGCCTTTTTATTGCCAAAATAACAGGCAGATTATTGCTGTTCTTTTTCATGTAATAAGGACGATGTGCTGGACATAATGGCATGCTGAAGGTGTGTTACTCAAAACACTGAAAGAGAAAAAGTCGTCAGGTGTTAGCATTTCTATTTTAAAGAAATATTTTCATGGGGAGGCAGTATTTTTAAGACAAAAAGACTAGGAAAACAGAAAAGCAAAGTACATTCTAAAATTTTCACTTTCTTCATATCATGCTTGGGAAATATTCCATTGAACTTTTAGAATCAAGTACTACAGTGTGCACACATACAGCTTTTGTGGACTTTCAGGAATAGAAGAGAAGTCACGTACAACTTTAATGCAGATAAACCCTTAAATTGTGTATCCAGAGAAATTTCTATAGTTCATTATAGGGTATCCATTAAAAATGAGAAAAAAACCCCAAACATATTCAGAATTTGCTTCATCCCGTATTTGCTAAGAGCTGGTTCAGAAGCATCATAGGAAGCCCACAAAATGATTTTGTGAAAATTTCATAACCAAAACCATGCATGTATACTTTCCATGGGTAACTACCAACTGCATCTGGGAAGAATCAAACTAGTAAACAAATATTCAAAGTTATGCCTAAATTTTGAGCAATTCTGTGTGAAAGCTAGCCCTGTAAATGAAGAATGCAATGGTTTTGGAAACCACTGTCAGTGGTTACAACATGTTAACGTGGTATCTTCATATATATACATATATCAATGATACAATTTAGAGGTGTAGAACAAATACTGACCTAATTCCCACTCCTGACCCTAATAATCCTTCAGCTATTCTTGAGTGAAAATTAAAAAACAGCAGAAGATCAGGGACCATGAAGGCATTGAAACTGAATTTTAATATGTAATTCTGTCCTATTTCAGTAGCTAATGTGTTTAGCTCTTTAGCAAAATATTAGGGTGCAATTAAGAAATGAACATGAGTTATCCCTTTTAAACAGAAACAAGATTCCCAGCTACAGGGACAGTTGTCTGAAACTTTTCTTTTGATACTATTCCCCTGAGTCTGTAACTGTGATTGAAAAAAAAATGACAGCTAAAAGAATCCAGACCAAATTTCATCTCTAGTTTGTTTTCTCCTATTTTTGGCATTTCAGTGTACCCTTCAAAAAACAAGCGAGACCACTGTTGGGGAAATAGCGTTTTTCTTTTCTTTTAAAATTTATGAAGCTTTCCTTGGGGTAAATTTAGCAATCTTTTTCTCAAAATAAGACACTTAGTTGAGAAAATAATTAATTTAATGAAGAGGGACTGTTCTTGCTCTTTTTCTTCATAGGCAGGAATCAGATATTAATCTTAGTTGAATTCTGTGGTGATACTTAAGTGACTGAGATATTACAATTTGCTTAATATGCAGCTTGAGATGCTCCTGTTTTTTGGTGGCCAGGTGCTTCTTAAGTTATAGCAAAGTGTCATGTTTTTAATGGCATAAATTTGGTCATGTGAATATGTTAAGAGGCACGTGGATGGTTGCTGTAGGTCAAGTTGACCACTCTAAGTGGGTGCAGCCTCATCTTGAGTTTTGGATGCCACGGTAGAAGGACATAAAGCTCTTAGACAGCATCCAAAGTAGGGCTACCAAGATGGTGAAGGGTCTTGAGGGGAACCCATACAAGGAGGGCTGAGGTCAATTGATCTCTTCAACCTGGAGGAGACTGAGGAGAGACCTGACTGCGGTCTACAATTGTCTTGTGAGGGAAAGAGGAGGGGCAGATACTGATCTCTGCGGTAACCAGTGACAGGACCCAAGGGAATGGCCTGAAATTTTCTCAGGGAAGGTTTAGATTGGATATTAGGACAAATTTTTTCACCTGGAGTGTGGTTGGATGCTGGAACAGGCTCCCCAGGGAAGCGGTCACAGCACCAAACCTAACAGAGTTCAAGAAATGCTTGGACAATGCTCTCAGGCACATGGCGTGACTCTTGGGGTGTCCTGTGCAGGGCCAGGAGCTGGACTCTATGATCCTAAGATTCTAAGAGGTCACGTGGATATGTATTTAAAATAAAGCCACCCATTTAAAGACCTGATTTAGAAAGCATTCCCTGGGTATCAAAAAGATAAAAATAGGTTTTCATAAAATAAATGTCTTTTCTTTCTTCTCATTCAATTATACTTCTTTCTCCTTTCTCTTTCTCTTTTTTTCTTTCTCTTTTATATCTATCACATGGGCAAGAATTATCCCAACACATAGAAAAAAAAAATAAATTGGGATTTGGGATGCTACAGCAACCCTGGAATCAAAAAACAATATGATACTGTTTGGTGGTGCACATATTTGAGATTTCCATACATCATGGTAGCAGCATTCCAGAAACGCAAGCTTGCTAACAAATGTTGGCAAACAGTTAAAGCTGCTCCACTCAAACTATACAGTAAGTAAATTTGCCATGGCATGCCAGAATTTTGATTTTCTTTGCACATTTTATCTATGCATTGCTACTACAAAACTGCATAGGGTGTTTAAATTTTAAAACATACTATACTAATCTTTCAAAAATTTTCATTAACTTGCATACTGTAAATTAATACTTTCATACAGCTAAAAAATACTGCAGTGAAATGGACTTTCAGTATATGATGTAAAGTCCTGCAAAGTATCAGCAGTAGAAAATGTATCCTTAATAGCATGTCCATTAAACTTATAAGATTACAGTATTTGCTTTGAAAATTTAGTTCTATGTCTGTCAACTTTTCAACTAGAACAATGCAATTTCTGTAGACAATGCTCTTTGTCTTATTTTAGAAGGACAAGAACTATACAGATTTAGATATCCAGAACTATTGCAGTGAGCCGGTGTTTCCAATTCATTTAGGGACTGCAGAATCTATTGGTAAGTATCTATTCTGTGTGCCATTATAAAATCTACTTTAATCCTAACATTTTACCATACATTTAATTGCTATTTCATTTAAGGTAATTTCCTACAGAAAGGGGCTATAAAATTTAACAGGCAATGATAACTCTCTTAGTTTCAGTTAACCAAGACATGAAATTTGAATTTAATTCATGTTATATAGTTAATTGCCCTTGAAAGTGAAGAAAGAAAGGCAAGACACTGGGAAAAAGATTTTAAGATAGTATGACTTCATTGTGTCTCACATCTGGGAAATATCATTCTGTAAAACAGTCAGTGTAGGTCATTCCTCCTGCATAGCTTTGCCTAGACAGGAATGTCATGATTCAGTTACAACACAAGAAGCTTTGTAGAGGTGGTAGCAGCAGGGACACTGTATAAAAGAGGAATTTAAAAGCAGGTCATGAAGAGATCGTACACGGAAAGCCAAAATTCAGCTGGAATTTAAGCCTGCAAGGGACAATGTGGGAAACACGAAGGCCTTCTACCATTGCATAATTTCAAACATTTAAGGAAAATGGAAGCCCATTGCTCAGTGAGGATGGTGATTTAGTGGCTGTGGATACAGACTAGATTGAGGTATACAGTGTCTTCCTTGCCTGAGATTTTTCAGACAAGGTCAAACAGGTATCTGTGACCAGATGAAGAATTCAAGGAGGGGGATGACCAGATATGGATGAGAATAGAATCAGGGATTACTGGAGAGATTTCAACCCCTGCAAGATGCCCATAGCTAACTCTAAGAAGTACAGCCAATGTATTTACAAGGTTTCAATCTATCATCTTCAAAAGTTTTTGAGGACTAGAGAGACCAGTACCAAATGAAGAAAGGGAAATCCTGTAGCCATTCTCAAAACGGTACAATGGTGATTCAGGAAGCAAGAGTCTCATCAGTCTCATTGAAGTCCTTGGAAGAATTTCAGAAATTCTTGTCCTTTAGCAAGAAAAAAATATCTTAAAGGGGTTGTTTTTAAAGAGCAATTATAATAGCACTAAAATTTATTTGGTTCCCACATAAATGATGGACGACTTTTCCATAGCTTTCATTGGCGCACTGAGGAGGACACCAAAATAAAATTATTCAGTCGTTTTACCTATAAACCTGAAAGACGCTTGTGGTTTTGGTGCCACAAACATCTTACTAGTCACCTGCTTCATTAGAGAGCAGCAGATGGATTTATCCCTTGGGAGGTCCTTCACGCTTAAAAAAATCACTGAAATTTTTACAGATTATTTTCAACCCAAATGCAATGGAAGAATTTTTGATTATGCAAATAAATGAAATTATGAATTCCTCTACTTTCTTGAAAGGAAAAAATTAAATAATTTTGTTTGTCTTTCAATTTACTCTGAACTTAGTGCATAACAAATAGGCAAAATAAAGTCTGAATATTTGATTTAGTTAATTGGGGTTTTTCCCAACTAAAGCTTTTTATGCTTGAATGTTTGGTTTTATGCACTGTGCAAACTATTGGATTTCAGCTACAGCTTAACTTTTTTTTCTTATAAGAAGATTTATTTCTGCCTGTGCTGTAATTTTTGGTAAAATTTTAAAAGATTTTTTTAAAACACATCTCACAATTTAAGTTTATTTCTCCCTAACTTTTCTTCTCATGAACTACAGCATTCTTTCCCACCAGATTAAAACAAAAAAAATCAATGTCTTTTTTTAAACAGTTGTAACAAAATAAAACAAGTTTGTTGCAAAAAAAGCTGAAAAGATATGAAAAATACAAGTAACAAAGACTCTTCTATCTGTTCTATTTTGTCAATGTCCTTGAAGAGTTTATTCCATTCATTGGCTTTACACTTGATCAATGTATCAAAGCTAAACATCATTAATGTACTATGACAGTTAATTCCAGACCACTTTGTTTTTCCCCCCTTGACCTTACCAAAGTTTCTGACTTCTTCTCTGATGTTCAAATGCACAAGAAAATGTACCAGTGGATATCAGAATAGGCAAAATTTCGTGTAAACACTCCTACAGCTATCCCACTTGCAGCTCAGAAATTACACTGTTTTGCCTGCTCTCTCTCTGTATTCCTTCTTGCTTCATTAATGACAGTGAATAGGTGCCACACTCTGTAAAACAGCTTTCACATGGGTGGAACAATAGAGCTTTAACCACTGATAAATAACTTAGGAGATTAAACTAAGCTTCAAGCAGCATAAGCCCATTGAACAAGTTGATTGCATGAATATAATGAGATTTTGTGTAACACTTATAGGTCAGAGAATGACAGCCATGAGAATAATTTTAAAACCATGAGAGTTCAAGTAATAGCCTTTCATCGATGGGGAAAATAATTTGGTGTTTTATAAGGCAGTAACAGCATTTTAACACTGATTTCCAAGCATTTGATGTGTCCTGCATATTTTCCAAATTAATTGAATTTATAATGCCAAATTAGAGCACAAATTTAATTTAAAACTGTTGTAAGAAAAGACACAGAGCTAAGAAATTATTAAGCATATGAGAATAGTATTGACTGGACAGTTTCACACCATGTCAGATTTTTAATATTGGGCTGAGACCCCAAGAATTAAGACATCTGTAATTCATCAGTGACAAAACTAAATAAGAAGATAGATACCAGATGCCTTCTGATCAGAGAGAAGAAAACTGTTTCACTAGCAGAGCTGCAGTAAGCAACTTGCTCTTCAGTTTTGAGAGCTGTGACAAAGAAAAGCTCTCCAAGAATGAGAGCTCACTGCTATTAACCTGGTTGGCCTGAAACAAGCAGGAACTGATAAAAAATGTCAAGCTGCTCCAGTCAGGGAAGGCAAATCAATTGCAATGATCATACAGAAATCATGTTTTGAACAATGTCATTTCATTGTGTGCCTGTGATAGTATGAGTACAAGGAAAAGAAAAGCTGTGAAGGCTGAGTATATCTGAGAAGCATGGAGTAAATCTCTAAAGAGAACACCACAAGTGTCACCATTCTGTGGGCATCCAAAAGAGCTACAGATGAGTGAAAACTCATACAAAATGAAAATGTCTGACATTTTTTTGCATATAAGTTTTTTCATTAGCTAATAGCATGGGCATTTGGTGAGGTTCAAAAAGCAGGGAAAGAATAATCCTTGGACTTAGTAAAAATTCACTGCTCATAGCTAATCATTTCTCTGTTATTTTCAATCAAAAATATGTTTAAGACCAGTAGATTGCAGGAAATTTTCCTGCTTCATTCCCCTCTCTGTTCCTCTGTGTTGCCCACAAACTAGTGTTGGAACCCAGGACATGTCTATGGCTGTCCTGCATCTCCTGTCAGGGGGCTCAGAGACCTTGGCACACAGCCCAAGACCCCTGTGCCTTTGATTTTGACCCATGGAAAAAACAATTACTAACCTTATATGAGGAATTACAAGCCACGAAAGTTTAAGTAGAATGGTGGTTAGTTTATCACAGGGTGAAAAGCAGAATTTTGGGGTTTTAGAATGGGGACTTGGGGTCCCAAGATGGAGGAATTTGGGCATACCTTATCCTTCTTTGTCCTTCTTCCTAGTCTCCATCTTCTGGGTGATGGGGGCACTTTTGGATTGGTTTAGAGTAGGAACATAGTGTCTAACATAGATGATGGTAAAATAATTGTAAATAATGTACATTTGGCTTTTAGCATGAAAGATAACACCACCTCTGAAGGCGGTCAGTGTGCCTCAACCCAACCTGCCAGACAGATCTTGGCAGGTCGGAGAAAGAATGCAATAGATAAGAAATAATAAGCAACCTTAAGAATGAGAACAAAGAATCCTGACTCCTTCTCCGGCTGCTGGGCTGGGAAAAGAGACTCTTTAGCACATCTCGGGGTCATCATGACCAGCAGAGACCCCTAAGAATATAGAGCACCTCTCAGATTCTGCACATCACTCAGGAGAATACCTCTTTTCTCTTAGGAGGGTCAATTTTTCCAGCTCATTTGGGTTGAGAAAAAAATTGTTTTCCATTGAGATATTTTAAATTTATTTTCTTATGGAAACTGGAGCCTCTGTGTGAAAGGATTGTGTTACACAAACATATAATTCTGGAAAAATAGTGTATCTTCTGTGGGATTCCACTGTGATATAAGAAAACACATGTAAAAGGTTTTGACAGATGGCCACTATTTAATTTAAGATTCCTGCAGAATAACTTGCAGAAATGCACTGTATTCTTCTCTTTGATATTTGTCACTGAAAGCTGTGCTCTAAACACAAAGTACTGAATAATGTTACTATGGATCTTTTGTGTTCAAAATCATTAGGAACTTTTAACAATTCCAGCTTTAAACTTGCTTTGATATAAGTCCTCTGTTATAGAAAACGTGAATAATAATTCAACTTGTGTGTGTGGGTGTTCTGAAGATGAATTCTGGAAAGGAATAAGAGAATTGATGTTGAAGCACTTGAGGAAGAGCTGTTACAAAATAAACCACGCCAAACATCACAAAACCCCAGACTCAGTTATGTTGTATTTTGAGATTGTTTATATAAAGCAAAGTAATATGTGAAAAGAACATGAAGGGAATAAACAGAAGTTCTAAAAAATAATTTCTCTGTGAACGATAGAATAATATTACTATGGAATTGATAATAAAAAATATATCATTATTGTGAAAATATATGCAAACAAATACATGGAATTATGTTGAATTTTCTCTTTTGAGCTCTTGATTGTCAGCATTCTAGCAACTTTCTTTTTAAATCTGTATTAGAAAATTACTGAAGATATGTGTCAAAGTAATGCAGAAAATAATAGAGGCTATTGTTTTAATAGGTGGGTTATTATTTCAAGTAATTAATAAAAAGTGTTGCCACTGTTCAGTATTTTGTATACCTTTATAAAAAATTCAAACAAAAATGGAGTTCATTTATAAAATAGAAATACACAGATAAGCCTTAAATCAAGTCACCCACTGCAAGCACTAAGCTTAATTTTACATGCTTGGTTATTCAGGTATCCAAAGGATACTTTAATATTCATTTAGGAATAATTTATTCAGTTAGACATTAACTTAATGAACAGTAAGCTAAAATCATTGTACAGACTGTTAACAGACATTTGAGGTAGAAGAATAAAGCAATGAAGCAAATCAAACCAATAATCTGTGACAAGTTCAGTTCCTTAAAGTGACAAAAAAGACAAAGTGGTTTGGACAAAACCCTTGAAATACCAAGTCTGCCATTATTATTCCTAATGTGCCATGTGTAATCACTACCAAAAGGCAAAAGTAATCTCTATATTTAGATTCTAAATCTGGCAGAGCAGTTACTCCTAAGTACAGGTATGAATGGTTTATCACGGAATAACTTAATGGTTGATATTAGAAGGGACCTCTGAAAATCCCCTGGTCCAGTACCTATGTTCAAGAAGGACCTTTACAACCAGTTGCCCAGATACATTTCCGGATTTCTTTTGAATGTGTTCAAAGTGGGACACTCCATAAACTCCCAGGGCTACCTGTTCCACTGCTTGGTCAGTCTCACATTAAGAAAGCATACCCAAAATTACTGTTCTATTGAAACATCATATAAAAAAATCGTTCCCAAACATAAAATGAGACAGTGTAGATATGTAATAAATTAATCCGATTCATACAATTTTACATATACATGCAAAATATGTGAAATTATGGGCAAAACTGCATAAATTCAACAGTATAGCTTGTACTATGGTGCTGATATGGTCGAGGTTACTGTATGAACATGAAGAAATCAGAGAAATTCAATGGTAAAACCTGTGAAATAAGAGTAAGAGAATGGCCCACACTGAGAAAATGTCATTTTCTAACTACTTAGAAAAGTCTTATTCAAACAGAAGAGGATGTTTTAAACTGAAAAAGTTTAAAGAGACCTTATGAGTCTACAAAATCTTTAAAAGGAATTATAGACTGAGATACACTAAGGAGCACACACAGTGATTAAAAAGGGAGAGAGCCTCTGTGACAGTTTGGACATTTAAGTATTGGAACAAACTGCCATGGGAGAACATGAAATCATCTTTGTATGGGATAATAAAACCTAAACAGAATCCCATGTATTACTGAGAGGTGCAGAATTAATTTTTTTCCTAGGAAAAAATGAGACAGTGATCACTCAGGCATTTTTATTGCAAAATTTTTCTATGTGCTCTACACAACTCTCTTCTTCACCCTTAAAACAAGCAACTACACAAATGAATCCCTTCATTTCCAGCTTGGTTCACACTTTAAAAAGGGCTCTGTTTTTCAGAAGCTTTGATTATTAATATTCCAGAATTTTCCTTATGTATTTTGTGCCTTATATAAGACAAGATGACAAACTGAGATGCAAAGTGTTGCTCTTTTTTTTCATGAGATCACGCTGACAACAGAATTACTCTAGAAACAAAATTAAAAAGGGAAAATTTGAATATATCATTGGATTTAGTAGATATATAATTCTTCTGCAAGCATTTAAAAATATTTTTCATTAACAATTGAAAAAATCCCTTTACTCCCATTATTTTTTTATCTGTAGAAACACGGCAATATGAAAGTATGAAAATAGCACTTAAGAAAATGTTTGTGAAAGAAAGAGAAAGAAAGGTTTAGAGTAGAAAGACATTACCACCTATGGATCCAGAGGCAAGACGTGATAGCTGCAATTTTGAGTCCTTTGGTCAAACTGATGGTTGCTCTCTTGATCCGTTGGGGTGGGGAAAAGCCCATGAATCACAAATTTTAGTGGGTTAATATTAGCTCAGGTTCAGGTGGAATGCCCAGGTTCCTCTCCTGTGGCAGGTAGGGGTTTGCAACATTATGGATCTGTTGCAGCACTGTGGATCATGCACAGTCCTCTGGTGGAAGGCCCCAGAAATTATTCTGAGGCACTTTGAGAGAGGTCTTCGATGGTTCATGACCCCTTCTAAGACACGACAGATGCCTCTCACACCATCATATTTGAGCCAATTAGGCACCATCAGAAGGATGAATGTCTTCAGCCCTACATGTCAGTGTTTGGATATCTTTCCTGGGGAGTTTTCACACATAAACCAGTTGTGTAAGGGGGGACATGGTCACAATAAAAAGCACTACCCCACCTCACAGGATCCACTTTTTATAGGCCTGTTCCCTTATCTGGCTCAAACCCCAGTTTGCAGCCTCCAGAGGTGTGCCTGGGCTGTTACCTCACACCCTGTCATCAAAGCACCTGCTGCTTTTGCAAATAGCCAATTGTTTGAGTCATTAACCATCAATATTTCAGTTTCTCACAACTGCTCTTTTCAGATTTCATCAGTTCTGGTAGGCGGGTTTTTCAAAGCACCCAAACTTGATATTCCTTTCCTCTTAGACAAGATGGATAGTTAAACAGACAATGTTATCTGCAATCTAATGGACAATGCCTTGCTTGTGGTGACTTTTCTCTGCTTGTAAAGGAACACAATCACCTTGTTAGCTTCTTCCATTGAAAAAAGAACAAGAGTTCAGTTGCTGGTCTTAATGGTGTAGCCAATCATTGCAAAATAGATAATATTAAGACATATCACCATTAAATAGAATACCTATTGGAGAAATTATGTCCAAATTTTTCTTAACGTGAAACATGTTACTTGGGTTTTTCTTCTCTTTTGGAGGCATCATTGCAAAACTTCTTATGTTACTGAATTAATAAGGATTCTGTGAACTGCAAAAAGGCAAAAGGCATTTGAATATCTACTCTTGCTTGCTTTTTTTTTTCCTGAAGTTTCATCTCTAACTTTATTCATTTCTACCCACAGAGGAAAACTGAGTTTTCCAGAAAAAAAAAACCTTCCTGTAATCTTTCTGTTTTCCCCACTTGCACTGAAGTATGTTTTTCTTTCCCTTCTCTGAAATACACTGCACTTCCTTATTGATCAACTAACACTTCCAAATGATGCAAAAAAAAAAAGACTAACTAAAGAAGAGACAAAGTAAAAGGAACTGGATTAACCCAACTAAAAATATAGATGCTGGAGAAAGAAAAGTCAACAAGAAAAATATGGAGAGCAACATAAGTCACACAGAAAGTATGAATGCAGATGCATTATGGAATAGAGAATTTAGAAATTAGGCAACTGGAAAAGGTCGTAAGGAGCTATGGGTGATTTACACACTTAAGATTCTTAATGGAATGAAGACACACCAAGGAGCTGCAACCGGGGAGAAACAACTGCTATCTAATTTGATCCTTCTAGGTAATTACTCAGGAGTTATTAGCTGTCATCCTGGGGAGCCTGTAAGTTTGACCAATAGAATGCAAGAGAAACATAAAACACGTTTTACAGTGACTCTTGGATTTGGAAATTATATTTTTTTACTTGTGACATCCTTTTTCACTTCTCAATTTTATTCTTTTGACAAAATATTTAGTGTGAGAAAGTTTTGAGAACCAGCAAGAAGAATTTGGATTATTACTTTTTTTGTGACCAAAATTAAGGAGTGACACTTCATTATACACTAGACCAAAATATTAATGATGGAACATACTCCACATTAGTATTTTAAGAAGAATAATATTGTTTGCCAAATCATAATATAAAAGCAACTACAAAAATAGTAAACGTTGTGGAATTAATTCTGAAGACCTTAAAACTTATAGTGATTTAGACATTGAACAGTACCAGCTCAGCAGGCAGTGTTCACTGGTTCATATGACTTTCCATAGGGGCTGCTTCATCCAACCAGACTTCCAGCTTTGTCTCCACACAGAGCACATGCTCAGAAATGACAGCTTGAGGTTTGTGCCATGAGATCTGATGGCAGTGCTCATCCAGTTGGTTTAGAGGTGAATTTGCAAGAATGAACAAGGCTCTCTTTCTCCATCTCCCTTGGGGCTCCCAGGAAAGACCTTTCATTAGTGTCTCCCATGCAATGATTCACTGCTTTTTGGACTTTTTTTTTTCGCGTGAGTTAATTCCATGCAGCAATTTAACTAGCTCTGGTTTCCTTGCTTTTAATCATACAGTTCCTTATACCTGTATATTCTTTTAATATCTTAGATTACAGAATCTCTTGAAAGTCCTATAAATTTAGATATGCCTTTTTCTGGGAAGAATTATTAAAATATGGCTGTGTTTTAGATCAAAAATACATAATGTTTGACAATTGTTTGCAGGAAACTGCTTCTGTATAACATAGTGAAACTTGAAAACTGTAAAAGAACTGTATTGAGATTGCATGTATACTTTCATTTTTTTAGTAGAGTCTGTATTTTCCTTGATAAGAATGAATGTTGGTGTATTGAAGTGAAACAACTTATGTTAGGGAGTTACATATGAAAGAGAAGCAAGCTTAAAATTGCCAGTGTAAGGATTAATCTTCTTTAGAGAAAAGTTTTAGTCATGTTAGACAGAAGACTGGGACCTCCTCTCCCTTTTTTAATTCCTATTCATATTTCCAACTGACCAGTGAATAACCTCTTAGGAAATTAATGGCTGCAGTTGGGTACCTTAGACATCCATGAAGGTATAGAAAAGGATCCAGGTCAATGAACATTAAAAATTCCAGACAAAAAGACAGAACAATAATGACAGAAAGCAAACAAACAAACACACACTAAAAAAAAAAAAAAAAAACCAAAAACCCCCCCCCCCCCCAAAACCCACTCCATTTTATACTGTTTTACTTAATTTTCATAATCTAACTAAAGGCATCAATATGGGGCTCTTTCTTGTTTAAAATAAAATAGCTAGGGTGTTTCTGTAACCATTCAGAACTAGGGTGTTTCTGTAACCATTCAGCAGTTGTATTGAAAGTGTTCAATACAAACATTTGACTGAATTGACTGTACAGTTAAGTGATTTTTTAAAATTTAATTTAATTTAAAAAAAAATTATTGCATGTGATTTATTAGCACTTGTGTGCACCAATATCTGTAAAATGCTACAATTCAACATTCTAAGTATTTTCTGTCCTACAGATGCAATTACTCTGAAAATATTCCCATATTATGAATAATTTGAAGTGTATTATCAAAGGTATTTTGGTATTTATAGATGCATGTGAATACTTCAACTGGATAGCATTTCCTCTGTTGTTTTTTCTTAAATGAAGTGTAAGTATGATACAAACAAAGTTGTTTATCATCTAATTTGTACAGCAAAATTTTTTGTCCCACATATCCAAGAAAACCAGCCCAAAATAATTTTCTGGTTTTGTGGTGTTGTTTTTATGTCATAGCAGGATGGGTTGAGGTGGGAAGAGCAGTGGATGTTGCCTACCTTGGCTTTTGACACTGTAGATAACATCCTCATAGGTAAGCTCAGAAAATGTGGGTTGAATGAACAGTGAATCAAGAACTGGCTTTATGGCAGAGCTCAGAGGTCATGATCAGAGGAGTAGAGCCCAGCTGGAGGCCTGCAGTCACTGGCATTGCCCAGGGATCAGTTCTGGGTCTGGCCTAATTCAGCTTGTGTATCAATGACCTGGATGAATGGAGAGAATGTACCCCAGCAAGTTTGATGATGATGATGATGATACAAAACTGGGGAATGGATGATACAGCTGGAGGCTCTGCTGCCATTAAATGGGACCTTGACAGGCTGGAGAGCTGGGTGGAGAGAGGCCAAATGAGGTTCCACAAGGGCAAGCGCAGGGTCCTGCACCTGGGGAGGAATAACCCCAAGTACCAGGGCAGGTTGGGGCTGGCCTGCTGGAGCTCTGCAGAGAAGGACCTGGGAGCCCTGCTGGGTGACAGGCTGGCCATGAGCCAGCAGTGCCCTTGTGGCCAGGAGGCCCAATGGGATCCTGGGCTCCATTGGGAAGCGTGTGGCCAGCAGGCTGAGGGAGCTGATCCTCCCGCCCTGCTCAGCCCTAGCCAGGCCCCATCTGGAATGCTGTGCCCAGTTCTGGGCTCCTCAGTACAAGAAAAACAAGGAGCTACTGGAGAGGGTCCATCAGAGGCCACAGAGATGATCTGGGGTCTGAGAGGGATCTCATCAATACATATAAACATCTCAAAGCTGGGCATCAAAAGGATGGTTTCAGACCTTTCAGTGGTGCCCATCAAGAGGATGAGAAGCAATGGCCATAAACTAAAACAAAAGGACTTCCAAATCAACATGAGGAAGAACTTTATGCTGAGAGTGGCAGAGCACTAGCAGGGGTTGCCAGGGAGGTCATGGAGTCTCTGTCTCTGGAGATATTCAAAACTCATCTGGATATATTCCTGCATAAATACTCTAAGTGACACTAACTTGGCAGGAGGGGAGGACTAGATGATCTCCAGAGGTCCCTTACAATACTAAAAATTCTGTGATTCTGTTTATCAGAAGGTATTTTGTTGAGGAATATATAAAATACTAATGTAAAAATGTTAAAAACTCATGGAAGTAGATAAAAATATTGAAATCTAAAACAGTTTATTTTGCTTTGAAAAAGAGTTTTTTAACTGACCTAAACTACCACTGTTAATTAAAAAAACCCCCAAAAACTCTATATTTATAATCATGGTATATGTATTAATACACAACATCATATGCATATCAATTATAGAGCTGTTTTCCACCAACTCTCACAGTTTAGTTTGCTGTGAATTCTGAAAGCTGGTAATATTTCACTATATTAGATAACACTGAAATGATTTCTGAAGCATCCTAAGGACCTGGTATAAATGAAGTGAGCAGGTTTTAGATGTCTAACCTACTTAAATGCACATCTAAACAGTATAATAGAAGACTATTTTTGGGCACATAGTTGTATTTTAAATCTGATGCTTAAAGAAGGGCACAATATACACAGTGTCTTTAGAAAGAGATAATGAGTAAAAGAATAATATTATTAATTGCTATGCCCTAACAATGCTGTCATGAGATAATTTAAAGCATGAAAAATAAAATGTGAAATTGCAGGGGGATAATGAGAGGAAAAGCAAGATCTAAGCTCCTTAGACAAATAGGCCTGAGTAGTAATACTTTGTGGGATTCTTTTCAACTGAGAAGCATGACAAGAAAACACTCTATCTCATGCATTTTTTTAATGCATGAGAAACACTAATACAAAACCAGAAAATAAGGTTTAGGATTTCTGTCTCTTTTAAGCTCTGCCCTCATTAAAAGCCCAGTAGGAGTTTTAATCTGTTGACACAGTATGAATAGAAACTATAAAGATTGCAGCTATTTTTGTCATTTATTTTGCCAGTAACAAAGAAATTTGGCTTAAAGAGCACATGTACAAAGAATAGCCTAATTACTCAGGGGCAATAAATTAACATGCATATTATGACTGACATTGACAAGGTATTCCACCCTGGAAAAAAAATATTCTTATTTTAATTTTTCTCAGCCTGAAATCAACACCAAGGCTGCTAATTTAAAGGTTGAGGTGGTGTTTTTCGCCTTTAAAGATTCTTCTTTTCAGTAGTTCAAACCCCCACAATATACATGGGCATCCCACTCAAACTTACCATGAAAGGTCAAAACATTTTTAACTTCTCATTTATAAAAAAAAAAAAAAAGGTATTGTAGTTCAAACAACAATGTTACATAGATTTGTAAATGTAATTGCTTTATGAGTAATACTTCATTTTTAAATAAATCATCCCTTCTTTCAGTTTTCAGGAAAGAATAATCTCCAGATAAAGTCGCAGTCTTATACAGCATGCTTTGCTCTGAGCAAGGTATGTTCAAGTACATGTTGAATTAAGGAAAAGTACATTAGTTATTAACAGTGTCCAAATGATTCTTAGTAAAATCTGAGAAAATGTAGAGCCTATGGAACCCCACAATAACCTTGTTCAGTTTCACTAAAAGAGCGATATTCCAGTGGAGCAAAGCAAAGTTCAACCTGTATCTGTTGATTTTAAGTTTAGTGTTGTATTTGTACAATTTCTGTGTGAATCAAGTACAGCAAAGTGTCAATTACTTTGACAGAATTTGCTTGAAGTCTCATAATTGCATTTTAACCACTGTCTCTATCAACACTGAAAATAAAGCATTAACAGACTTTGTAGCCTGAGACCTAATAAATCAGATTTTCGGATTTCAATGGCCTTTATGACCTAGAGATATAATGCCTTTTTCCTTTCAAATCCCCAAAAGCAGTGCTTCCAGTAGCACTGAAGTTCTTCAATTTCATCTTTAAAAAAACACAAAACCAAAAAACAAAACAAAAAAAAAACCCCAACAAAATAGAAACAAAAACAAAACAAAACAAAACAAAACAAAACAAAAAAAAAAAGAGAGAAAAAAACCAACCTCAAAACAACAACAACAAAAAACCCACAGGATTTATACTTTTCAATGATCTGTTTTGTTCAGATCATAAAAGTTAAGCAAAGAAGAGAAGCACACAAATATACATGGGCTTTATTCTAGCAAGATTTTCTGATAGTGAATTTTGACTTTGAAAAAATCAAGGAAAACCCTTGGTTTTCTGCAAAGACAGTTCCTGAAAACTATGATCATTCAGATGAAGAACCTGGGTAAATGACTTTGCCTGTCTCAAGCAGATTTCTTCCTTCTTTTCAAGACAGCATCACTGCTGAAAATTCCATATAGTCTCTGTTTATTTTCTTTGGAAATTTGTCTTCATGTCATAATTTTACTTGCTTATTTTCAACAATTAAATAATAGTGTTACCTAGTTCCCTAATGAGAGGAACTGTAAAAGAGGGCTTTCAATATAATGCTCTGTTGGGAAAATTTTAACCACATTTTTATGATTTTGAGAGTAGTAAAGAGGTAAAAGGCACCATGCTGCAGTAAATGGGAGTAAGTGGCTTATTTACTCTTCAGCAGTATTGTTTATCCAAATAACAATATGGTATTGCCATTGACCTACAAAGCGAGGTGTTTTCTGCAATTCAAGTTGTTTTGGAGGGTGCTTGGAGCAGGCTGTGTCCCCAGTGGAAGCCTGTGCTGGAGGCAGGCTCGTGGCAGGACCTGTGATACCACGGAGAGATGGACCCACACTGGAGCAGGTTTGTTGGTTGGACCTGTGATCCCACAGGGATCCCATCCGTGCCCGAAGGACTGCACTCTGTGGAAGGCCCCCATGCTAGGGTGGAGTTGAGTCTGGGAAGAAGGGAAGGGTACGGCAAAAGTGTGCAAGACCTGTTTTTATTTGTTGCTAACCTACTCTGACTTTTGACTGGCAATAAATTAACTTAGTATCCCCAAGCCAAGTCTGTTTTACCCATGATAGAAATTGGCGAGTGAGTTCCCTGTCCTTTTCTCAACCCACAAACATTTTATCATATTTCCCATCCTGTCTTGATAAGGAGGAAAGTTGATAGAGCAGCTTGGTGGACACCTAGCATCCAGTCAAGGTCAATCCATTACAGAATCTCAGAATTTTTGATGAAATAACAAAACGTGTTTAAACTCTGATAACTGAGTTTGAAAATGCCTTATACATAAATGCAGAATGTTAAGTTCTAAATTGTTAATGCGCAACCTATATTGACTTATTTGCAATTGCCCTTTTCTTGACAATCATCTTATTAGTGAAGAAATGCAAGATTCATGTGAAAATAATGTGCAGGCAATAGAATATTTCACCTTTAGAGATAAAAGTGGTCTACTACAATCTAAAGCTGGAGAGAGTCGGAGTAGCAGAGGCATAAACTCTCCTTGTGAAATCCCACCACCAATTTTAGAGATTACATTCCAAAACCCAAAGTCTGGATTTAAAAAAAAAAAAGACAACCTACCATAAAAAAATATTCAAAAGATACATATGCTGTCATGTTATGATAATTAGAGTCACTAAATACATGTTCAGATTAGGTTTTGCAAAGGATTTGAAACCACTGTAAAAAGATGGTGACAGACTCTTTACCACTAGAGCATTTGTACTTTCTCTTCCTTAAATGTTTGCATCTTCTTCAAAATCTTCTGGTGCTGAGATTTGCTTTTAAAAAAACAGCTTAATTTGAACAAAAAATTAATAATGCATTGGTATTTAACAAAATAGAATGTTCCATGTCTTTTCCATCTTTTGAGAGAGAATATTTAGCTCCAGAGGGAAAATCAGACAAAACTAAAGTCAAAAGAGGAAAAGATTTGGAGGGTGGGACATATCAAGGGAAGGGAAGGGAAGGGAAGGGAAGGGAAGGGAAGGGAAGGAAGGGAAGGAAGGGAAGGGAAGGGAAGGGAAGGGAAGGGAAGGGAAGGGAAGGGAAGGGAAGGGAAGGGAAGGGAAGGGAAGGGAAGGGAAGGGAAGGGAAGGGAAGGGAAGGGAAGGGAAGGGAAGGGAGAAAAAGCAAAAAGTAAAGTAAAGAATTATGGAATCGACTTTGCTTTCCTTCCAATGTGAAAAGCAATAAGAAGCCTTTCATAAAGTCAGGGTATAATTCTGCTCTGTTGAATAAAATGATTCAATTGTAACAGTGGAAAGACTGTGTACATAAGCCATGAATCAGTTAATAGACAGCCATGGATATTGAAATGTACTTTCTTCAGAGATGAAAGACTTGGATATGAAAGTAATCACCTGTCAGCCTTTTACTATGACAGAATAGGTCGTTGTACCAGACAGAGTATTTGTGCAGAGTGGAAAAAAAAGGAGTCATGTTGTGGGGTTTTTTAGTTTGGTTTGTGGTTATTTGTCTGAAGGTGGAGAAGCTCTGAATCAAATAATTCAGCCTTTGTTTTGCCATTTCTCTCTCTGTTCTACATAAAATCTGGGATTCATCAGGCCCTTTCTTTTCATAAATAATCTGATAACTTTTGCTGTATCTATCCCTGGTATGGTTTTCCTCTCTCAATGTGTCTCTGCACCTTGTGTCTTGTCTTTCAGACTTTTCCTATAAGCTTCTGTAATTCTGTGTACTCTTTAGAGAAGTTAACTACTATTAACAAAGCACCAAAGTCTTTAGGTCAAGCTGCCACAGGTTAGCTGGACTCCAGAGAGTAGCTGTACTCCCTTCTGAACAGTAACAAAACAAACCTTAAAGTTCTTCCTGTAAGGAATCAATAGGGCTAATTAAAAGTATAGTCTGCCTTTCTCAAATCACTCAGCCCCTCAGGAAAAGCCACTTCCTGCACTGAAGCCCTAGGCAACTACAGTCAGATAAACAAGTGTACATTTCTGGTTGATAACAGTCCTATCAGAGACATCGTCTATGTTTTCATCAGCTAGGAAACCATAAGGTTTTATTTTCAGTTAGACAAAAATTATGTGCAGTCACACCACTGTGAGAGCCTTATAAATGAGAGAGAGGTTAAATGAGACTTAAATGTCAGCACCACATTTTGTCACTAAATGGCTTAGGAAGGAACAGTCTCAGAACTGAAAGTTGTACATGTAAGTTGCCTTTGCCTACAAGTAAAAGTGGGATTAATGCATTGTAGAAAGTGACTCAGAGTAGCTTTAAAGTACTTTGAAATATGGGGAAATATGGGGACTAAAAGATAGTGGGCATGTCTCTATTCCTAAACATAGGAATGGAAAAGACCACAGGTGGATTGTTATATTAAATATGTGATCTATGAATGCTGAAAAAGATTATGCTTAAGCTGAGTGTCACAGCAGTTAAAGTACAATCTTTGTATATTTTCATTTTGTGCCTTCGCAAAAGTAAAACCAGAATAATTCACAGCAAGCAAACACATCCACAAATTCTAAAAAATCCTGGGAAATTCTACTTTTTGTTTAATGAAGCAGCTTTCCCCATGGTTAGAAAATAGTAGGATAATACAGACAGTAGAAATGCAGTACATGGATATGTACAAATAAAGATTTTTTTCACTTTATAAATGTTCAAAAAAAATACACTTTTTTATGACTCTTCTATTTAAAAATTGAAGACATGCTATGTTTTTTGGGGTGCTCTGTATTTTTATCTGGCGTGAAAGATAGAATTGAAGAAAATCATCCATTCTACTAAATTTGGAGTGTTGTTTTATTTCTGTTTGTTTAGTTTTTCTATTTCTAACTAGAAAAAGCCCCATCAATTTCCAGACATCTCACTGCAGTCTCCAGAGGCTTGGTCACACCATCTGTTTGGGAACTTTCTCATTATAGGATAAGTAAATAAGCATTAGATGCTGTGCTCATACTGTGAATGTTTCTTACACTGTGGTTTTTCTAGAAGTCTAGCAGATCCACTGCATATTTTGTGTTTTCACCCTACAAAGCACTCTGTGTGGGCATGAAGATGGTTATCAGCTTTATTTCTGCTATGTTGACTCTCTGCTTATGCTTTAACAAATGGCTTTCAATTCTGAATTTAATAACAGTAAGAAAAGTTCATTTCTTGGAGAATATATTAGTGACACTAATGAACTCACAATAATAATTCTTGAAAGAGACACATTTGAAAGCATTTGGAGGTATCGTCCCTCCTTCATACATGCCCCTTTAGTATCCATAATTTTGCAAGATAAATGGAAGACAAAAACACTTCGCCATACATACATTCTTGTGTTTTCATACCAGATGTTACTTACTTTTTCATTTTTTTCTGATATTCAGGGGATGATGAGTAGAAGGAAGAAAGAACAAGCAAAGTGCTCACACTGATCTGTGTTTACCATGGGAAGACAGAGCACGTTGTACTTCATATTTTGTGATTGACTTGCTGTCAGGAGCAAGAGTTCCATGGTTTCAGATGCATCCCCAAGAAAGCCCCATTTCAGGCAGTATGGATATTATCCTTGTAAAAAGATCCATAGTTCCTGAAGTTTCATTACTGTGCTGGAAGCATTGCTCCCTTTGGTAATTGGGACTTAAGACTGTCAAGCTGCTTGAATTTTGAACAGCCATGAGCTTGGTGAAAAACCATCCTCTGTACCTAAAAGATATTACATTTCTGCATATGCATTTTTTACTCCTGAACTTTGAGAAAATGAGGTCTGACCTTTCAGTATGTCTCACAAAATATTGTGATTTTCCATGTTACTGCAGTATCAAATTTTTATAAAAACAGCTCTTGGAATAGTCAAGGATTTGCGTTAGCTTAATGCAAGTACTTGTTTAGATGATATTACAATCAAAGTCACAGATCTTTCCCTCTAGTTTCTCCAATCTTAATTTATTTCACATTATTCCATTGAAATATGTATTTTATTGTGTACATAAAATGCTTTCAGGATTCTAACCTACTGTATGGATCATGTTGACTAGTTATTCAAACAAAAGGAGTCTGAGACTGGGAGATGTTAAACAACTGGTGAAAAATGCTTAAGCAAAGCTGTGGAATCAAGTTTTAGCTGAGAAATTATTGTGAACAGCAGACACTATTTTTCCAGGAATAGGGCTCTGAGGAATACCAACAACCAGGGTTCAGTCTGGTTGGTGAATTAGTCATTTCTTTCTTGAGAGAGATTTTCATTCTTCCTACCACTGTTTGTCGTTTCTACAGCCTTTGTATCTAACAAGCTAATATCTCACACATTTCCCTGATGTCTTCAAATCTCAGTGGAATGATTCTTTGCTCTTTCTTTCCTTCAGAAATTTTTCATCTCTGATGAGTATTTTCTTGCCTCACAATTTCTTTTTCTATTTAGACTGGCAAGTGTGTCCTTTCAATTTTTTAATATATTTTTTTTTATATGGCATTTTAAAAATAACTATACTTTTGTCATCCACGACCACTTTTTAAACTTGTATCCCTTGTTCCTTTATCACACTACACTGTTTTTTATAGTGGGGGGGGGTCTAATGAAGATAATCAAAAGAATGCAAGGACCATTTGTTGGTCAAAAATGTATTTAGTGCTGCTTATTGCTTCACCTCATAGCTTTTCTTCACTTTTCAGAGGAAGAATTAATATTCCTTCTTTTTAATTATAGTTCAGTTATCACTTATTACGTTTAATCAGCCAATGGAATGCATAAACCCCAAACTAGTGTACCCAGCGCTGACCAATGAAGTCATAATGATCAAAAAAAAAAAAAGATTCTGTGATTAATAGCTCTCATCAACTAAAAATGCTGTTGCTTAATCTGCTGTGGCAGGAACTTTGCATTACTTTGTCTGAATCTACTAGTGTCAATGAAAGAATATTTCTAAGTCAATGCAATTAAGTTAAAGAAGTAGTACAGCCCTCTTCCTCATATTACCCATTTCATATTGCTGCTGAAAATTTCCCAGTAGCACTATGTTTTGTGCTTTATGTAAAGGAAAACTTAAATTGACAGACCATTCTAATGAATATAATTAATTATCTGTATCTAGATCAAAACTCAAATGGGATCTGAATAAATTCCCAAATATTATATTTTCCTGAATACAATGTTACTTTTATGTTCATCATACAACTTAATGCAGTGACAAACATCCAAATGGTAATTTGCCAACCATGGATATCTGAGGACTACCACAGAAATGAAAAGAGTCAGATAAGAATAAGTTCTTTCCTTTTTGAGACAGACTGTTGGAAGCATGTGTCTTACAAACATTGAGAGAAATGGATGAAAATTTCTGACAAACCAGAAAACTGAACTACATTTTCTCTAGAGCACTTCAGCAGTTAGCCTGCTCTTAAAATAGTTCTCTGGTGATGGAATTCAGGACAAAGAACATTGTGAGGTCTGACACTACCCGAGCAATATAGGAAGTGCTAACAACATATGGGCAGAACTCAGCTGAGAAACTCACAGTAACTACTGCTGGGCACTTCAGGGGCTCAATGTCTTCTTATCTGAAGTCCTCTACTGTATTTTGGTACTGAAGAATAGCTCAAAACTTATCTGGAAGATTTGTTTTATTTTGGTTGTTACAAATAGAAAAAGACCCCAGACTAATCCCAGCAAGTTTTTGTTTTCCCCTCCATATCTGCTTTTCTGTTGAAGGGTAATTCTGATAAATTGCTAAGGAAGATAGTGTTGAGATACAATGGAAAATGGATAGAAGCTTTTCTGTATTCGGCATCTATAATTATTATTTGGCAGTTGTTGTTTTCATCTTTGTTGGGAAATTATTTTAATAGAGTTTATAAAAATACTTTAAAAATATCAAGTTGTGGTGATTAATTTTGATCTCCTGGTGCTAGTGCTCAGGCATATTATGAATGTTTAGTTAGTGTCTGACTATTCTAGTTGAAGAATCTGCTCTCAAGTAGAATGAGATCTGTTACCTGGTTTGAGTGTTCACTTTTCTGCTTTGTGTTGACTACAAATGGCTTTGAATATTTCTTCTCAGTCGCAAGACCTTCTTGTGAATGCTTGTAAGCTTAGGCTAAAAGAACACATGAAAAAGAGTGTTTCTGAGAATTTCTTATCTTTACTACCGTGTCTATTACTTTTAAGTGTCTCTCCATTTCTAATAATTTTAATTCTCAATTTTAACTTTTTCATGTCATTTTAGGGCCTAAGTAGCTCATTAGCAAATTTCTCCCAAATTTTGAAACTGCACTTTAATGAGTAATCCATATTAATAACAATGTGTGGATGAAAAGTCAGATTCCCTCAGATTTTTTCTGTCTCTCCTTACATGGCTCAGTGTTGAAACCATAGGAATATAGTAAATTGAAAATGAATACAGAAAAGTAATAATATTGGCAGAAAATTATTTCCCTATTTCTAGCAGATTGCCTCATAATTTCTTCTTAAAAAATCTATAGAGTGAGTATTTTCTATTATATATTTAGCTGGACAAAATTGAAGGACTTTAGGAAAAAAGTTACAGGGTACCTCAATAATTATTATTCTTTCATTTCACCTATTTTATTATATGTGGGTAGATTAAATCAATAATTTGAATTAAATATGAAAAATGTTTTTAGGAATTTGTCAACATTATTAAATGCCAGATTTGAAATTGGTAAAATGGTGACCAGATCAAAATTTAGTGTTGACCCTCTTCTCATAGAAAGGAACTCCCCTGAATCCTCACTTACTGCATTGACATTTTGGCAAATATCTTCTTCAGTGAAGGAGACTAGGGAAAGATTTGTCTAAAGCTCTGTACAGCTATCATTCCTAACACAATGGATTATTTATGTATTTATTTTGTTTAAACATGTGACAGCCATGGTGAAGACAACTAGTTTATTTCCATGCCCCAAGACTTGGCTTACCTGGTTGCCAAAGCCTGACCTTTAAACCCTTGGGAGTCAATGAAAAATCTGTGTTAGTGACTTTTGCTGGGAAGCTGTCTAATTGTTCCACTGTTAGTTTGAGATAATTCCTGATTTTTGCATACTGAATTTTCAACCTCCACATAAAATACTGGTATAAAGGGCCAATCGTGAAATATAACAAAAAGGTAGACAAACTTAGAATGATTTTAAATTCCATAAAGTGCAATGCTTTCCTACTGCTGAAAGCCTTTTAGAACCTCAGTGTTATTTTGCAGAAAAAAATCCACTTCACAGGTGAGTATAAATCATTCAGTTAAAACAATGTCCATATGATCCCTTATTAATGTCAAATTTCAATGTTGTGATTAATCTTTCTAAAAAATAATTATTTTAACACAAAAGTGTTGGCCTGTAAATGTAATTAAATCTGAAATCTGACAATATTAGTAGTATGAACACTATAAAGGCGTAGTGTGTGTGCATACTGACACTCAAGAAGTTATTGAAATAATTATAAACAAATAAAAAAATAAAAGAATCATAATTCTGTAAATATTTGTAGTCCCTAGATTTAAGAAACCAATGATTGTGTTTTTACTCCTTTCAAATTCTACTGTAAGATCTATTAAACCAAAAAAGAATTTTAAAAAATTTAGTGCAGAAAACCTAACCCTTCAACCAATCAATGCTGATTAGATTTTACAGTCTAACTGCAGTTTTTATAGTTTTCATCTAAGCTTTTTCTCCTAGATTATGTTTCTGGACAGATCTATACTATAAGAATTGCTTTAATCTCATTCACTGACAGGCTGACAACTACCATGCAATGCAATTTAGCTCTCACAGAAGTCCAATATTTCTTCTCTTGCTCATTTATAGCAAAACTCACTTGGTTTCAATGACATTGTAAAATAATTTCCCATCAGCAGTTTCTCCACTTGTGAATTTTCTGATCAATTCTTATCTACAGGGATGACCATTTGCATCCTGTTAGATCTTTCATGCTCCAGTGAACAATAAAGTTTTAAAATGTGTGTTAACAGTTGGCCTCTACATGAATCTTTGCTGAGCCTTTCAGGAACTGTGTTTGTGAAGAATATCACCCTATCCAGAAAAAGATGCCACTGCTCAGCAGGGCTTGGGAAGCATTTCCCATTCTGGTACAGTATGAATTACTCTTGCAGCATTATCTGGCAAAAGGGCAAGTGATACATGCAGTTTATTGACATCTCACATTGCTTACACCTGAAGGTCACAAAATCACAGAATCACAGGAGTTTTATAGTTGGAAAAGCTCTCTGGAGATTATTTGGTCCAATCAAAAGCTGGCAACCAGCTGCAATTTATAGCAAGCAAATCTCACTTAAATGAGTTAGTGCTTCTTGCTGAATTGCCAAAGAGCTCTTAGACATCAAAATTCTGCCATGACTTTCCTTGAAACTGAGACAAAAACTATTTTCTTCCTTTACAGATCTTTTTTTGCATGAGGATTGCATTTAAAATAAGTAAAATATATCCTGTCTGCATCTGGAGGAGTCTTACTGGAGGGGTCTAAAAGCTGATAAACTTTTAAAAATGCCTTTTGAAGCTTATCTCAGAATTTTGTCAATGAGACTTGAATTTATTGTAAAGATCTGTCAAATTATATCCTACAAAGAAGAAAAAGTAATAAAATATGAAAAGCCCTAGTGACTGAAAGAAGGTCATGTCCGAAAAGATATTTGTTAAGAAATTATGTTACTTAATATTCAATCATTTAATGCACAAACAGGTACTGACTATTTAAATTATATTTGTAAGATTACCTGGCAGCCAGCAAGATTTAATCTAGTCTTTTTTGACTGCTTCAAAGCCACCCTGTGCTGGAACAAAGCCATTGAGCTAAGTGGCACATGTCTTTAAACACAGGGTTAGTTACTACCAGTGATCATAATTAACTTGTGTCTTCCTGATTAATTACAACTTCAAATCATCAAAATGGAGTTCATGTTAACCCTAAATGGCTGGGAGGCCAGTGCACGTCCAGCACACCAGTGTCACTGCTTTCACACCGTGCTCTCAGCATCTCAGCTGCAGCATCTACTCCTGGCCCCTGATGTGTTCCCAACACAGAGGCAACCCCGCCTTTCCCAGCAGCTCTCTGATGTCCTTGTCACCATGCCCTGCCTGCCCTTAAGGAGCTCTGTGTGTGCTGAAGCCGTGGTGTGAGCCAGACCCTCTCCCATGGCGGTGAATCCAGAACCTCACCTTGCCTCTCCTCCTACAGATGATTCCAATCTGCACAGAAGTACTGCACAGTAATGCAAAAATTTTGTAGAGAGGATCAAAATCCAGTGATGTCTGAATTGCTCTTTATATGCTCCTCTAGGGATCCTCTACACGAGGGAGGAACTTTAATTTGATTGATCAGAAGTTTATTATTGAAAATTGTACATTAAGTCTCTAATATATCCTCAATATTACACATAAATCTGAATGATAGTTTAGGTAATTCTTTTGGGAGATAATGTAGAATAAATTGTTCTAACAAAATCTGTGATTATCAGTGGTTCTGCAACCCACTACCTTAGGATTTAAATTGTATGACTGTTTCCTACTTGGAAACTTTTCCTTTGCTTTTATTAATTCACTGGTGATTTTCCCAGTTCGTATGAAATATGAGAAGACAGGGATAATAACAAAGATAAAATTGGTTATAAAAGTGAGAAAATAAGTAGAAACATTATTTGAAAGGCAGGAGATAATTTGAGATATGATCTTGTCCTATTTTACTGTTTATCTGCCTTCCAATCTTAGACTCCTTAAGGGAACACCAGGCTAAATCACACTGATTTCTTTATGTGCTTATTTTTGCCTCAGTTTTGCAGTCAGAAAAAAAGAAAAAGGACTATTGAGCAAACTTCCCTTTATCATACCTTCTCTGGTGAATACCAGAATACAAATTTCTGTGAATAAACACTGCCTTGGTTTTTTTTCTTTTCTTCTTGTACCAATAATGACCAATTTTTCAAACTGAATAAAAATTTGCAATTTTCTTTTAGGTTTTTCCAGTCTTCTGCTTTGAGGGATGATAGTAATGGAGGGAGGGAAGGAAGGAGGAAGACAGGCAGGAAGGAAGGAAGGAAGGAAGGAAGGAAGAAGGAAGGAAGGAAGGAAGACAGGAAGGAAGGAAGGAAGGAAGGAAGGAAGGAAGGAAGGAAGGAAGGAAGGAAGGAAGGAAGGAAGACAGGAAGGAAGGAAGGAAGGAAGGAAGGAAGGAAGGAAGGAAGGAAGGAAGGAAGGAAGGAAGGAAGGAAGGAAGGAAGGAAGGAAGGAAGGAAGGAAGGAAGGAAGGAAGGAAGGAAGGAAGGAAGGAAGGAAGGAAGGAAGGAAGGAAGGAAGGAAGGAAGGAAGGAAGGAAGGAAGGAAGGAAGGAAGGAAGGAGTCCTGGGTTACCTGGGAAGAAACTTCCAAAGGGGTCCCTGTAGAAAGCAGATTCAAGCAGTCCCTCCCCCAGCTAGTTGGGAAATATTTCCATGGAGAAAAGTGGAAAAAAATGTTTATTTAACAAGCAAAGTATTCACAAGCATAAAAAAATGGATAATATTTAAAAATAAAATTTCTCACTGCTCGAAAGAGATGACAAATTCAAAAAGTCCTTTTCGTGAGGTGTAGCTTGGCTCTCTCAGTTTCTTATCAGTCCCTCCTGCACTGGAAATGTCCCGTCCCAGGCCCAGGTGGGCAACAAGTGTGAGCCCTGGTGTTTTTCTGGGTTTTCAGACCAGAGCAGGTTTGAACAGTTCCAAGAAAAAGAAAAGCCACCTTCCAAGGAACTTCTCTGCCTCAGCTAGCTAAAAAAAACCTAACTAAAAAGCAAAGGAGAGCACTCTCCTGCTGTCTGTCTGTAGACAACACAGTTCAGAAGAAGATGCAGAGCAGCAAGTGCAAGCAAGTGTCTGATAACAAACTCTGTGTTTCTTCTCTCCCCCTTTGCTCTTGGAACCAGTCTTAAACGTGCAAAATTTAATATCCAGCATAAACAGAACAGATGACTGGAAAAGCATCATAAAGCCACCCTAGGACAGAAGGAATTATGACAAGCAAAAAGGCAGGTGACAGTAAAGATGTATATTTACCAGATAAGTGAAAAGCCCAACTGCACATGGTAAGATATCTATGATGCTTGACCTCTGTCCATGCAAATTTGATCTCACAGGCCTTGAAAATGCATTATAAAGATTGTTGGTTCAATGTTTTACATGCATACATAATTCTTTTTATTAATCCTGTCACATTTGTCATTTCAGGCCTTACTGTTTACATATGGCTCAAAGGTTCCCTCTGGTCCATGGGAGTCTTTAAACAGATGAAATCAGAAGATGATAACTACATCAGAATGCATAGACATAGATCACAGGAGCTTGCAACTATCAAATGCACTCTGAATATGGATAGCAATCCCTTCTGTGTAAGACATTATTTATAAATGTATTTGGTAAGAGTGCCATCAATTCAGAAACTCACTTTTTATCTGGATTGACTCACATGGTTCCATCATTCCAATTACAGTATCTAAAAGCTTCCTAATCTACTGGTGCAAACTGTCACGCTGGGTTGTTAACTCCAAATTTGGGAATTTACCATGCTGATGTAATACATATCTACCCATGAGAGATGAAGACCAAATCCTGTGTATGTAATGCCACAAAAAAGAAGATGGCTTGGAAGTCTGAAACCAGTCTGACTGCAATGATACCTCCCCATAAGCAGATTTGGCAATAAAATCTTGAACTCAAGAGTGATTTAATTTTCTTAAAAATAAAAAGGTGCTAAAAAAATAAGAGTTTACTGCTTACAAATGATGTCAAACTTTTACAAAGAAAACTGAAGCTCAAAGAAAGCAAGAGAAATTGCATAATATTGTGGAAGTATTGCAAAAAAAACTCAGACTCTTATGGAAGGAGCACCAATATGAGTAAGAAAATGGTTTATCACCCATTATTTTTTCACCACTGGGCTTTTCAGTAGGATTGCCAACAAAGAAGGTCTGCCCCAGAGATACTTTGTGAAGTTATTTACCATGGAGAAAAGGAAAAAACAATATTACACTCTATGTAAAAAAAAAAAAACAAAACAAAAAACAACTTGCATTTTGAATATACGAGGCATATTTGAAATATTCTCCCTCCCATATTTCCAATCAACTTCTCAAAGCGTTTTTGTCTTCATATAGGCAATCTCAAAGCCACAGTTCCTCTGCTTATTTAGACTAGTATTTTGTGAGTTTCCTTTGGAATATGCTCTTCTGTTGTCTTTCCACACAAATCTTGATACAAAGCACAGAGCAACAGCAGCATGGTGAGTATCCAAGTCTTTAGTTAGAAATATCTGGACTTGGAAAGGGTGAAGCAGATGTAGATCCAACTGAAATTAATTTTGCTCTCATTCTACATCATAAATATCCAGCAGTAAACTAAAATGGTGAGGAAGGAAACACCTCACTTAGAGATGAAAAAAAAGTAAGAAGATTGTGAGTAAAACCAAATCCCTTGTGTTTCAGTCTTGTTTTACTGCAAAATCCTCCTTTTAGTTGTCTGGGTTTATTTTTTTTCTTTAATGCCTGTACAGTATTCCAGGTGCTTTGTTATTAGGTTCTAATTTCTATTAGAATGTCAGTCACAGAAATAAAAGTGCAGTCTTTTTTTCATTGCTTACATTAAAGAAAAAAAAATTACAAGTGGTGTCATGTGATCCCCAAATAGTTTAAAACCAACAAGCGCAATTTGGTTCAGTAGGCATGTGTTGATTCTGGAGATCTAGTCAGAACACTCTGTGGACATAAACAACTTCTAGTCAAAACAGCAGCTGTAGTTATCAAATTCAGTTATTGTAATTGATAAGGAAATAAGCACCTTGATCAGAACAAAAGTATGCTTCTTATGAAGCAAGAAAATCCAATTGCTTCTTTCCTTAGGCCACCTTCCTACCATTTCCAGTTCTCCGCACCCCAAAACAAAAAAATCACAAGTATGATGGATTTGAGGTGTGAATTTTATATGTTTACTTGTTTAATTTTTTACATTATTTTCTCTATACTCAGTAACCATAGTGTTTGTGGCTTATTTCCTTGTATTGCATCATTCCTGGCTTTGTCTGAGTGAAGGAAGAGCAAACTTGCCTGGTCAGCTGGAGCTGCTGCCTACACATCTGCTGAATGCTGCCTTGGGATTGTGTTTCTTGCTATCCCAAAGCAGAGCCATCTGGCCCTCACATAACAGAAGGTAACTCTGAAATGTCTGTAATTTCTAAAGAGATCCAAAGTTCAAAAATAAGCTGCTATCATACCTCCTATTCCTATGAACAGTTTGGTTTGTGACATTGTCTCTCCCCATAGTATATAGTACAGAATTATCGTGTGTGTTCTTTAAAGCGCCAAAATCTTTAAAAGAGATCAACAAATAATGAATATATATTTATAGTAACATGACATCTACATGGCTGTATCAGATACCAAGCTTTTTGGTACCAAACAATTTATTTAGTTTTTTAATGGCATGTCACCAGGAAAGGAAAGAACTTATTTTTAGAATATTTCATCTATGGGATGATGTAACAGAACCCTGTAAGAAAAAGTATGACTGAATCATTGTACTTTTGTTTGATCACGTCTCATGATTTAGATACAAATTAATCCAAAAAACAGGAATAAGGAGAGATCTTTAAAGTAAGCTGTTTACAGATGGTAATAGTAATATAATATATAGATGGTAGTAGTAATATATTACCTATTAATATATAAATATAATATTCATATATATATATGTGAATATAACTTATATAATATATGAATTATTCATCAGGGTGAAAATAGGCAGTGTCCTTGGAAGTTTCACAGAAACTCTATCATGTACACAATTAAGCCATTTTGAGGTGTGTTGAATAGAGGTTTGTTTTATTTTGAAAATTTTTATACTGATATAACTGAACATATGATGGGTATTTATCTTAATTAAATTTTCTCCAACATGTTTGCATTTATTATCAGAAATGTTGTTCATTAGCTGATTAGACAATCAACTTTCATTAGCCTACTTGATATCAAAAATCATTCAGATAGAATTCAAAGATCCTTATTGCTTTTAATGCTGCCAGTTGTGAATGTAGAGACAATTTTATATTTTCTTACTGAACAGAAAAAAATAATGGTTTCCATGAGTTATCAAGTGAAAAACTGAATGTTATCTGGCAGTCACAAAAATTTCACAAACAATGACATGCCTTGGTGTGTTTCATGAATTGTTTGAGCATGTTGCCAATCTTTCTTCTCTGCCAGTTTTAATCAGTTGACATTTACTGGGTGCTGAAACACAGGGACTCAGTCATCCCATAAGCTGAGACCCTTATTCTAGATTTCTGAACTCCTCTTTATTGCAAAACAGATTCCTCCAGTGCTGGAAGGAAAAACAAAAACATCTCCTATATTATCTTTTTATATTAACACCATAAACATTATATACATAATGTACATCATACAAATACATTATGATTTTGTGTTAACACCATGGACCCAATATTTAAATACCTTCAAAGAAAAAGGTAAAAAGAAAAATTAGTCAATATTTTGTATGCTTTATCTTTAAATAACCTAATCACTTTAAATAACTAAGAATATTGTTTGGGGTTTTTTGGTGGGTTTTTTTCTGAAAAAAGAGCCAAACTCTTTTGTGTAGAAAAAGCAAAATAAGGTGCCAAGAACACTCTATACCCAGTGAAAAAACTTGATGTACTTTGTCCTGAGCAGGTCAGAAGGCTGCCAGGTGGTGGCTGGTTGTTGGAAACTGGAAAGTAGAGACAATGAGGTGCACATTACTGCAGTGTAAGCTCAAAATCAACCTTGTCTAAGCTGGACTACTTACAGTGTAATAATTCATTTCTCTGAGATTTTCTTAGTTACTCCAGATCTCCACAATTTATAGGCTTCTGAGTGTTGCCTACATTTTCTTACTTAGCCCCTGCACTCTTGACTGAAGTGACAGAAAGGTCAGAGTTGCACTGATGGACTTGCTCATGCTCTCCAGGACTCTTGGAATAATTTCTTAACCTGTCTAACTGTGACTTCTCTCAGTGAAATCAGCTCTTGTGACATTTCACTAATCACCAGGAACACATAAATATAATATTCGAGTGCCTTTTTTTCTAACACATCAACTTAGTTACATATTATGATCATCTATCTATTTTGAACTGGAAAACCAGTAATCCATTTATGATTTCCAGTAAATTTAATGTGCAGAATATATAGAAAGTTAATAATGTTTATGAATAAAATAAAAGACAATAAATATAATAATAAATATTCATAAATATTAAAAATGCAAGTGAATCAGAAGATAAATGTTTTCAGTGTTCTAAATATACTATAGATTTATAATTTACTATAAATTAAAATAGTATGCTAAATTATTGCAACTAATGTAACAATCTTATAGTATTCTTGGTTTAAAGATGCTAGTATAATGTGCTAGAACTTTTTGATACACTTAAAATTTTCTACTATTTATTTTTGCATTGAGAATATTCACAAGTGTCTGTGGAAATCCAGTCACCATTTCATAGACACTAAAATTAGTTTCTCTACATACATTAAAAAATATTTGAAATGCCATCCACCAATTTCTCCATATCACTACTATAGTTGTAGGTATTTCCTTTTCATCTCTTTATTTCACTGAGGAAGACAGGTGCTGCTCTGAAACACCATGATAATGGTCCTGAGCCAAAACCTCCAACATCTGTAGTCATATCCAGGTCATACTCATCCAACATACCTAAGTGAAAAATTTAGGCAAAGAGAATCCCAGGGCTTATTCTTTTATTGTTATTATTTCTTTCTTGTAAACATGTAGATTTTTATTTAAATAGGTTCCATTTTCTGTTCAGGAACTTTTTAAAAATAATTGTGGTGAGGAGGGTGCTTGATGAGGGACTGTGAGATGTTACGTTTGGTAAATGATCTCTTGAAGATTTTGCATTTTCTTTATAATCATGTTGGCCATTTACTATAATTTTATAGTAATGTTCCTAGTTTAATGATAATTTTAATAGCCATTTTTCAATTTGGACTCTGCTAGATATGTTTATCCCCTTAGATTAACTACTAATTATTTCAATGATAAGATTCCAGTTATACTGTCTATGGACACACTATATAAATTAAACTACTCATTGCTTCTGAAAAAAACCACAGCCCAAGTTATTAATGCATTCATTTCTGAGTCATTGTTTATTTCCCTTCATTATAAATGATTTATGTGATTCATTAGATTGTGGTAATTATCATTTTAGACTCATAAGTTTTTTATTTATGCAAGCTTTGCTGGTGATGAAGTACACTGCTTCTTGCAAGTCAGGTTGGATAAGTAGTAAATGCAGGATAATGAAACCAGTCAAAATATGCTTAAAGGACAACAAAACGTGTTGTGCTTTATTCATAGAAACACCTTAGCTTGACATTACAAAATAACTGCATTGTATATTAAGAAAAAAGAGAAGCTCTTGGATCTATTACAGTATCATTTCTAGAAGAAACAAAATAGTCCAAAAAAAAAAAAAAAAGACAGCTATGCTAATACCACATCATCTTCAGCATAAAGAAGAGATTGCCCTGTTTAACTCATCACTACAAATGATATTACATGGTGAACTCCTGAACTAACCATTGGCCTTATCAGCCCTCCCGTGGTGCCCCAACACATTCATACCCTTTTCCCTCATCTGCCTTCTGCTTGGCAATGTAGTTCTGCTTGGCAATGTAGTTCTGCTTGGCAATGTAGTTCTGCTTGGCAATGTAGTTCCAGCTGAGGCCACCAGTTTACCTAGAAGCCAAACTAAGGAGCTCAGCACTCCTTTGAGTTTACCTAGCTCTTCAATTTCCAAAGATTTTAGCATGCCAGTCTAAAATCATAATTTCCATACATCTGTGCCTGTACTACTTCTTTTGAATGAAAAAGCTAAATCATTTATAAATCATCAAATCATTTAAATCTGTCCTCTATTCCTTTATAAGGAGCTATGATCTGAATTTTCTCCACCATCCTTCCTCTGGTTTTTCCAAAGTACTGATAATTAATATTTTACAAAGGTGCACATAGAATGTTTTTCCATTGCCTGTTTGAATTTGTCAATGACTAATTTAAAAAAATTAGAAAAAAAAAAGGAAACAAACAAAAAAAGATGAGGCAAGAAACATACATATAGTTAGAAGAGACTAATTTAGTCTTAAAATGAAAGAATATGTTACTTAAATTTAGACTTTAAAATTGAACACTTTCTTCCTTTGTAAGTATAAGTTTTGTAGCTAAAACAGGTTTTGGGTAATGAAAAAAAATCTTGCTCTTAAAAACTGCCTTGAGATACCACAGGTATATTTTAATGAAAAAATAATAAAAGAGAAATAATCTTTCTATTGGGATTTCAGAATTATTAATTAATCCATTTACTTATTTTTAAAAGATTTGAACTAAAATAAAATAACAACCAGGATGTCTTCATGCTAGGAAAAGCGACAGTTTTATAGCCTAGTAAGTTGCAGCTGAGGTATTTTTTAAATTAATGTGAGTCAAACTAATCAGTAGGGAAGTTAAATTCTTATAAAGGCAATTTGGCAAGGAGTTTACAGCTCTGGCAGCAGGGGAAAGAAAAAGCAATTTTTTGTCTTCCAGTTAATTGTCTTGAGTTACAGTCTGAGTGCAGCTGACATTTATTGTTTTGCAGACCAGAAATGTGCAATATTTATCATTATTCTTTGGATTTAGAACTGTAGTTGACATCAAGTACACTACCTGAGAGACCATGTAAGCAGATAATATCATAAAACATTCAAAGAAAATGTTCATGTTAGAACATGTTAAATATAACTGTAATAAGAATTTTTAAAATGGCAATGTAAGCCAATCTCAAATGTAGCAGACTCATTTAGGGGTTGGTACTATGCATATATACTCTAGGTTTCTTATTTCCTAAATTGCCCCCTGATATTGTCTTTGGTTTTTTTGGAGGGTCTGGGACCTTAGAGCTAAGATGTGCACAAGTCACTCTGTGCCAGGTGAGCAGCACAATTTACCATTTACCCCATGGGCCATTCAGCTTCTCTCACAGTGAGTCAGAGCAAAGCAAAATCAAAGTACCCCGCATCCTGGTGGAACAGTGAAGGCAGCTGTGATCTGCGTGTGTGTACAATACACACATAAGCATTACTTTGGCTCAGAGGATACATGGCAGCAGCAAATGTGGGGCAGTAGGAAGAAGGGATTGTTTGTGGGTATGGTTTCTCTCTCGCTAAGTAGCTGTTATCATATGAAGCTCTGCTTCTCTGGAAATGGCTGAACATCTGCCTGACAAAGGGAACTGTGAATTAATTCCTTTCTTGCCCTGCTTGTATGTGCAGATTTTCTTCCTGTCTTAAACTGTCTTGATATTGGTCCATGAGTTAATTTCTTGCTTTTGCTCTTCTGCTTCTCCTCCCCATTCTTCTGGGGGAGTGAGTGACTGGGTGATGCTCAGCTGCCTCCTGTGATTAACCCACAACACCTGTGAGTATCAGTGTAGCCATAATGCGACAAATATTGATTATTTTAATACTAATTGCTTTGATGATGGACCACTGATCACCTTTTTAGTTTTCTTTGATCATTTGGTGGAAAAAAACAGAACAACATCAAAACTCATGAAGTATTATTTGCATAATACAGCTTTGTAAGTCTGAAACCAGTCTTTCTGAAGTCAACAAATTGCTTGGTTTGAAGAACAAAAAGTGAGAAGTCAAAATTCCTTTCCATGTTTTATCAGTAATTTTAGAAGGCAAGGCTACAAGTAGGGATGTTTTCATTTGATTTAGTGTATTGTATTAGACTATCATAACCTTCATTTTTAATTAAACATACAATAACCCTGTTGGGAAAGTTGAGCTTTAATTGCATATGAAAGTTACTGAAATAAAGTTCAGGATTTCACTCTTGATGAGGTAATAACACAGTTTTCTGGAATTTGCATATTTTTGCCATTGACCTCTCTGAAAATTACAACAGAAACATGAAGAAAATATATTCATAATGATGCAAATAGGAGAAGGAAAGCAATTTCTACATAAAAAGTATTTTGAATTCAACAGGGGTTGTGTTAAAATAACCCCTGTTTTATCACTCTGCTGCTCTCATCCAAGGATACTTTGGGAATCTTGTTAGATATGAACAAAAATGATTAAATTTTTTAAATGAGATAACTCATATTCTGAGGAGAGAGGAGGGTTAAAACTAATACATCTAACATGTACATTCCTCATTTACTTGACAAATAAACTTTTAGCATTAATTCTGAGGATAGTTCAAAGTTAGGTTAATATGTCTCAGAAAACTAATGAATTCTTAAAAATATGTGAGCTCATTTGCTGCTCCACAGTTCTATATGAGAAGTTCGGATGTACACATTTTTTTCTCTATAAACATTGATAACTTTGTATATCCATGGTTATATGCATAGATGAAAATATGCATCAAATGCAAATTTCTCATTCTACCATAACTTTAGTAGTTTTTTGCTAAAAGCACATTATTTGAACAAATAAAATTACAGAGATATTCTCCATGATAACAGCAACTCCCTCCCCATTTTATTGCATATTTCTATATTAAAAAACTCTGTTCTGTTTTTCCACAGTTTAACATTTTAAACATATTTAAAACTTTGGAATATTTATGCTTCATAAAAATTCAGTGCATTTAAACACAAATAACTCAGGCATATTAAGAAAAAAACAAGGCTGAATAAAACCAGTTGTCTGTCATATATATAAAGCATCAGTATAAAGAGTTTTAAATAGTTTTAGCATCCTTATGCCATGAAACAGGTATGAAAAGAAAACTCATTTTTTAGGTTAAAAAACCCAAACACTTGAATTTAAATACCATATAATACCAGCTACCACAAGTGCAAAGAGATCCACTAGATTTTGAAAACTATTTTCAAGTATCTCTGAAATAAGAGCATATTTTGCTCTCCTAACTTCTGAAATGGGGAGGAGGAAAAATCAGACACAGATGGAGACCTGAAGTCATACTAAAATAACACAGAGCTGAAGAAGGAGTTCAAAAACCTTTCCCTGCATTGGTCCTGCACCAATTGAATTATGAAGATAATAAAAGGCAAATCAATAGCAGTTAGGATTTGGAACAGTGACCAGAGTGTGCAGAGGCTAGAGAAAGAGCTGGGGAATGCAAGTTATACCAGAACAGTGGCAGGAAGCCTCAGAAGCAGGCAATGGACATGAGAGGACAGCAGTGGTGCCCAAGGCTGGACTCCTGTTTTTTCAAGCAGGTGCAATGGAGTCACGCATGCCCAAGAAGATCTGAAATCAATCTGCTGATACTTTCAAACACCTGGGAACCATTTAGCTGTGTGGCAATGTGACTGACCTAGAAGCAGCATTGAGGAGCAGGACCTAGAGAGAAAGGTTTGTCTGTGTACCCTTTTGCACTTCTCGCTCCCTGTGGCTGATCATTGGCTTGGAGCACAGGCAGAATGAATTAGACTCACTGCAAAAAACTTTATAAGCACAGTAAAAAAAATTCCTTCTGAAAGATACCTTGCTATTCATCTCTCATTCACAAAATTAGGAAACATATTTGTGATAATTTTAAAATGTCTGCAGAAACTATTACTGTCCCATGGTCATTTGTTACTGTCCCATGACTGAAGCCTTTAATTTCTGCTTCTGTGTACAAGTAGCTGAAACTACAATTAAAACAGATAAAAGTACTGTGATTGATTTGACATTGATATGAATTCAAGCTATGTCATACAGCTGATAGATACAACTCAGACACAGGCACATGGATGCAGATAGAAGGATCTAACATGTGGGGACAGTAGCTTCTTCAATTTTGACAATTTACTTATGAAAAGGCAGGTGTTTGTACCACCAGATCAAGTAGCTGCAACCTTAATTGTGATGACTATTGAAAAACCACATGATGTTATGCTTGTTTCTGATGTTGTTTTTTCTCAAAATATACAAAAGAAAGAAAGATTTATGGCAAAATACTTTATTCATACTGCAAAGTCAAAAGCTTGAGTGAGAAAAAAAGCTTCACAACCTGCCCAGCCTTTAACCACATAGTAGTGGGCAAAAGAGGATGAAGGAGCTGCACATATGAAACAGTCTCAAAGATGGTATCTAGAGAAGTAGAGAGAAGTTCTAGTGAATTTAAGCAAGTTCAGCAATGCTATTTTTTGCAAGAGGAACGAAGTCTCATTAAGTGCACAAAGCAGTAGGATTATTGTATAGCAAGGGCTATTGCTCCCTGTAGAATTTCCAGTTAATTATTTGCCCAGGTTGGAAGATCTGCACCTAAGAATAGATGAGGAATTTTCATAACTAAAGCCACAGAATTATGTTCTGATAAACTGCCTCTATATCAATTTCAAATTTGTGGATGATGCTGTAGATTTTTAATGACTATTTTATTCTTTGAGTGATGTCATAGATACAGGATGAGAATCTATATTCCTTATTTCCTGATAGCAAATCTATTGAAAAATGAAGACTGCTATCCTGTGGCTCTCTATTCCCGCAAATTCATATTTGTAAAAAGGGAGAAATATACTCTGAATGAAAGTTAGCAACTATGAGTCAGGAGTATGGTAACAATATTGTACTATAAAGACAAACCAAACTGAACAAAACTAAAACAAAACAGTTCTGTCAAGGTAAAGACCAGGACTACCTCTTGAGCAAGGAGAGAGCAGCATGGTCATGAAAATTCTGTGATTGTGTGAGCGTGTTCCCTGTTAACTGATGTATCAAATGAAGAAGGGCTCAGGAGCAAATTACATCACTACAACCAGAGGCTATACAAGAACACTTTTATATCTTGTTTTAAACATTTTTTATTTGAATTATAGACTATCTACTTTGAAATACTCATGAGCACTAGCAAAACAAAAGGTGCAAAGTACAGATAATTCATATTACATCTATGAAGATATAATAGTAGAGACACTTCAGACACTCACACAGGTCTGAAATGCTGCCAAATCACTATGAATTATGGAATATTTCAGACCTGCTGAGAAATATTGGAAAAGTTAAATGCATATCAAAGCAACAGTCAAGTAACAGTTTACAATTCCTGATTCACTGAGGCCTTAACTCTGAATTTATATGTTGTTCCTTGAAAATTCAAATTTTTTAGACAAAATGAGATGCTTATGGCTAATTTTTGATCATGCCTGATTTTGTGAAGCTTGAAGGATTTCACCTTAGGCATGACATTTAGCAGGGAGTTGTTCTTTCTTTTTGTGATTACTCTTTGCTCCTGCAAACTCCCTATTAGAAATAATCCTGGAACAAACCCTATCTCTTCACTGAAAAGTTAGTCTTTCCATTTGATATATATCCCATAAGAACTATAATTTAATTTTTTTCACATTATAAATGTCCTTAGGATAATTAGGATTTTTTTCTTGGACATGGAAAGCTGAGTAGGCCTCTGTGCTGCTCATTATTGTGTGGATATATTCTGCGGGATTTCCATTCCTTCACCAGAATGAGCTCTTCGTACACTCTGCATTCTGAAAGTTCATAAAACCACAATAAGCCAACAATATTTATCTTCAGTACAGTGGTTGTTAGGCAGCTATACAACAACTCCACTTGTATGAATTTCATTGCTCTCATTTTTTTTCTCTCTTTAGCCTTGGCAGTCTTCTGATGGATTTTATGACCTGCTGTCATACAGTATAAAATTGGTGAACTTAATTTAATCTTTGACCCTGTGCTCTATGTTTCTGTACATTTTAGATCTATTAACTTCATGAAAACCAAAAATCCCTGTTTGTTTCTTTGGTTAATCACTTCAGTTATAAAACCATTAAGTAAATATTTTCTAAGTCATTCTTTTACAGGGAAATTTTTCACTTGATTCTACTAAACAAATAGTAAAACCAAAGCAAAGAAACATAGAAACAAAACAATCAAACAAAATAGAACAAACCAAAACACAAAGAAAAGTAATCTCAAACTTCAGCATCTTATGACTGACAATTGGGGTGTAATGCATATGGAAAGGACCTGCATGGAGCTTCATTTTGCATCACAAACCACGAGAACAAGAAAAACTGGAAGCATCAAATTCAAGATCAGATTTAGAGAACCAGTCTCATGCTCTGTGTCTCATTAAATCCCCTTCAAATGAACTCAAGGGAGTGAGAAATTTCAAGAATGCATTCTGGTATGAGAGACTATTCTTTAATATTGGCAAATTTAAATTAAGGTCCATCATTCAGTCATAGTTTATATCTCCCACATGGATAAAACAAATCCCTCCTAGTAATTTTTTTTTAAAGCTTCATGTCAAAAGTAAAGTTTCCCACAACTTCTCTATGTCATAGTAGAAACCAAGATAACTCTTGGGATCTTAAGGGTTCACGACAAAACCAAGTTTATTGTCAAATATAATTGGTATTTTTTTTCAATTGTTTATGGAGACTTCTTTTTTGAATAGCACTGAATTTGTAGAAGTGCCCATAACCATATTCAAAAACACACACACAGGGAAGAACTACGGGTTAGTTTCCTGCCAACCACATATAGCTTAGGATACTTCAACCCTATTGATCCCTCCTGTTTAACAAATAAATTTTGCAAAAAATTCTTACTTTTAGAAGTTAATATTTTGTATAGATTTGCTGCCATAGACACACATATATACATATACAGAAATCTGGGCTTCAGAGGAACTTATGAACTTATGTCTTATCGACAGCTTAATGGTTTTTTCCTAAGCTTTTCTTCATGCTCAAATGAATTCTTAATCTTTTTATTCTTAATCAAGTTCATGACTTCTACCTTGCAGTAAAAATAAAAGACACTGGGTAAAACCATATGACAAGATTTAGTCCTTTTTTTGATAACCCAGTATGAAGCTGAAACCACATCAGCAATTTAAATTGTTTGGTTTGGGTTTTTTTGCCCTAGTTTTGCACCCTGAATTTTTGAGTTGAATAGAAGTTCAAATTTAATTTTATAAACTTGGGGAGAAATTTAGATGTTTAACTCTCACTAAATGGTGGGGCATATAGAAGTGACTTGTTCTGAAGATATAAATGGATATGTATTCATACATTGTATCCAGGAGACTTAGGTAACAGCAAAAGATCTAAAAAAATAAATGGAAACACGTCTATCTTGATAGAAATTCATTAATTAAGTACTCATTTACAGTTTCAAGCACAAACTTAAGTACTATGGAATATAACCCATGTTAAAAATTCTCATAATGAAAACTTGCATTGTTATACTTTAAGAACATTTGAGGAAAGTGAAAAGGCAGAAATCGTATTTAACTCAGTGATGGGAGGAGTGTATCTCATGAGAATGTGTGGTGATACATACATTTTCTTTTCCTTAATACTCAATAATATTGTGTGTAAGTTACATTTTCTGTGGGCTTGAAATGCTGAACCTGAAACACTCAGGCCTCTGCAGAATTGGTGAGATCTTTATCGGGATGCATATCCCAGTTAGTGGTCAGTTCAGCTGTTTCTATGGCTACAGAATAATTCAATGGTTAGAAAGGCAACCTTCAGCATATATCTCTCTTGAACTGGGAACATGAGTCAAAGTCAAATATCTTGAGGCACAGCTACATTTGTAAGGATGGACTGACTGTCGTGTAACAAGGTTTCAACATCTTTGATTTCTTAACTAGTACTTAATAAGCAACTTTCACATTCTGAATGAAAAAAAACCAACAAAAACCAAACAAACAAAAAATTCCACTAATGTAGCTATTTAAGAAAAGGAATAATTTAGAAATAAACATCCCAACACTTACAGTTTGGGAATTATTTTAAAAACAAATTTTAAAGTCTGAAAAAAACAATGACAAGATTGTGGCTTCAACATAATGAATAATTATGTAATGAGTATTATTTGATTAAATCTCAAATAAATTAGAATTCTAGTAGCACTCTTTATTAAAGTGCATTTCTGGGTAAGATCACACTAATTTTAGACTCTACTTTATGCATGACTTTAAGGAAATCAAAGTTCAACCTCCTTATAAATATGTTTACCGAAACGTAACTTGAAAATCAGGGAATTGTGACACCCCTTCCAAAATCTTTACATTAATACTCTGCATGATTTATATGAATGTTGTACTGCGTATGGTGACTATGCCTACAGAAATACTAGGGGAAAAAGCCCACTAGTTAATAGCCAGTGAAAAGGAAACACAGATTATCTTAGTGTTAAGGACACTTTTCCCCTCACCTAAGCAGCCTTTAAGCAAGAACTGTATGCACTTTAGTCTATCGCTACTAAACATGCAAAGGGCTCTTCTATTATGGTACACTGGAGGAGGAATAATGTTCTTATCCTTCTGGATATACATTAGTCAGAATAGAAAATAACTTTAACAACATCAGAATATATTATCCATTCTTAATTCAGCCTAAAGTGAAACACCTTCACATAGAGAGTATTTCTAGTGTTGTTTATTCAAATGCTGATGCTACTTTTATTGGGTGGTAGATGTTGATACTCAACCTACACAAGCTGAAAAATCACTAAAAAATCAAAGACCAAAATTAATAGAAAAAATAATACACAGAGCAAATATGCCTACAAATACAAAACTATTATTGCATCAAATAGAGATAATGTCAGTGTTTAATTTTATTATATGTTTATTAAACACATCTTTTTAACTTTAAGTAAAAATTATGTGGAAAATATCATCATAAATGGTCCTGTAGAGCCTGGGGTGCTAGACAGCAGGAAGTAGTCTAGGATACTTTGATTCTCTGCTTCAGAGTAGCTGATGCATCAGACAACTGATGCACAAAATCTGAATTAATATAATAGGAATTCTTCTCATTCATCAAGTTGCAAGGTAAAAAAAGGACCAGAGGACCTATAAAACAAGGAATTGCTGGCTACCCTTTTTTTGTATCTATAAAAAATGTCAATTAAGATATTATATTATCTTATATGTAAATTGACACATTTAATAAAAGGATATGTATGAACAATCATGTACATTTTCAAATATACACTGTATTAAATTTTAATACAAAAAGTGATACATGATACATGATGGAGATGTGATACTTCCTGGAGCCTTATAAAAGGTTTTTGCCATCAATTGAACTGGTCTTCATATTATGAAAAGCAAACGAAAAATACACAGGTGTTTCTTGAAAAGACAATTAGGAGTTACAGGATGATGGTTAGAGTGCATTAACTTCAACTTTGGAGCTAAAGAAGGACTGTGTAAATGTGAAGTAAATAGGTTGTCTCTTATCTCATATAGAAATGACAGTAATTAATGGCTCCATAAAGAAAGAATGATGCATTGCTTCTTTCCCACGTAGCTTCCTATGGGAAATGTCTTCATGACCTCTCTTAGAGAGTAAAATACAGTCTGCTCAAATTGTGCCTGTACTCACAAGATTAACACTTTCTATGTCCCAGATGGTTAATCCAGACTGCTTTTTTTCCAGGTTTCCAGGTTTGTACTCAGATATAGTACAAGTAGAAGTACAAGACAGAAATACAATACATTCATGGCTGTATCAAAGTGCATGTCATGAATTCAATTGATCTTAAAATTGCATTGGGCAGATGAAAATGGGGGAAGATGTACAGGGAAAAAAGAGACAGATATGTGAAATGAAAAAGAATATAACAGCTCTAGCATGATTGCTAAACTGCATTCCTGAAATGGTTTAGAAAAAGTAAACCTGTATTCCTGCCTGTACAGCCCCGCATCCTAGAGCAGGAGAGGTAGAAAGTGGCAACATGGCCAGAGAATTCTTTGAAATACATTTTATATCATAACACAGCTGTAAACGCAAGAGATAGCATTTCTTGCATCCTTAATGGAAAAGAGAGACACTCATCTTAAGCAAGGTTGAATAAACTCCTTCCAAGTGTTTGTGGTTCTCATTCATCTCTATGCAGAAGAAAGAGAGCACAAGTGTCCATTTCAGTAAGGCAAAGCCTGAATTAAATATCAATGTTAAACAACAGTATCTTATTCCAGAATAAAATTTTATGCTGAACTTATTTTTATTGTAAGCTCTTGTTTTCCCCTTTTATTTGTTTTTAAATTAAAAATATATTTAAGTGACTTTATGGCAGCAGACATACGGATAGTAACACATACTCATGCATCATAAAGTATTAAAAAATTTAGAGCTGTGGATGTTGGGTCTAACCAGTTCAGACCAAGTCCTAAAAACTTCTTGGGTGTGAAGTCAAGTTTACAGAAATTGGTCTTCCTAAATCCAGAAGCCATAATAAAACACTGTAGTTAGGCCAGTGTTCAAGTGCTTAAAAATGAATGAGAAATCTGTTTCTCCTTTACACGAGTGATTGCCCATTTATTCTACTCTATCCAGTATAGATCTCAGACTAGGGCAATAACATAACACATAAGTTTTCTGTAGCCGAGACCCTGGTGAGCAGAACTGGTGTGGCAGAAGGAAATACTACTATTGATCAATTGCTTCAGCGACTATTGGTATTTTAGTTGGAAACAGAGCCAATGGAAAATGTGCTATCACTGAGAGTGATTTGCAAAATACATTTAGGTAATTAGAAGAAATCTGCTACTGAAGGTACTTGCCCCTAGAACACGAATGAAGTATAAAAAATGAGGAAAGGAAATTACTCTAAAAATCCATTCTCTATTTTTATGTACTCACAGCTAAAATACGCTCAGAGATATGTCAACAATACTCTTTTTTTATAACCAAACAAATTTCATTAGCAATAAAAGTAATTATCATTAAGGTGAATGAGCTACACGAAATAGCAAATATTGCAAAATTAGCTATTAATACAAACCAAATTTTACCTGGTTGAATATTTAGTTTGAATAATATTAATTGTGAGTTCATACTAGTTTTTAATGAAATAGCTATTCACCAAAATAGGTAACCACTTTTTTCTGCTGACTACAGTGATTATTATGAATTAAAAAACTTTTTCTGTTCTTTCTTTTTACTTTTTTTTAATTGATATTATTACTTCTGAGCAATGTTAAGTTCTGGAGAAGATATTTTCCGACATGACTTACCAAGATTCCTGATCTAAGTGTAACTTGACACATGACATTGCATTACGGGTTAATGTTAACATCTTTTTTCCTCTACTGTATTTATTTGCATCCCCAAATTAGGGGTAATTGTTTGGAGGAGAATATGAATTAATGAAGAAAATACATTACAATTTATGGATTTAAAAAAATATATTAACATATTCCATCTCTCTTTCAGCCTTAATATATACAGCTGGAGGGCACGTCTTAGTAGTTTCCATATATTATCTGGAATGACTAGGTTCCTAAACATGGGTGCATTCAGGTTCCAGTGATTCTGAGTCCAGCCTTCTTACAAAAGCAGATATGTTGAAAAATGAACCACTTATAAGCCAAATGACACCTATGTTCTTCTTGACACAAGTTTTAGATGAAGTCCCTTGAAAGTAATTTTTTCCAAAATGAAGGTAATATGGTTAAGCAATTGTTCTAACATGTACTGAAGAAGGATTACACTATATGGCTCAAGTTTCCATCTCTCCTTCCACATTTCTTGTAGAGATTTCAGGTTACTATACATTGGAGTCCAGAGAAAGACATATTGACTTAATAGGACCATAGGGCTGAAAGAGCATGTGTCTGAGTCTAGGGGAAGCATGACAATTTAATTGACTCTGCCTCTAAAAGAGAAAACAAGAAATCTAACCAAATCTAACAAAAAAGAAACAAAAAACCCACCAAATTTTGCTATTGTGCTGTTATTCAAGATGAAGCAGTGGAGCTGGTTAAATCTAGTCTCATCATCAGGGGCAGATTTTACCCTAATTGTTTCAGAATGCTATGATATCCAGGCAGTATGTAAAGCCTGTATGTTCTCCTGAAGGTCAGAGGACATTTCTTTCTAAACAGAAAATCTCAATCTACCTCATAACTGGAGCCACTCATACATCTTCATAAGTCAATAGAACAAAATTATAGGAGATGTCCAGATTAATTGCCTCTAACAAAGAAACCTAAGATTGTTATTTCTCTCTGCATGGTGAAATCTCATTAATCCTTGGAGAAAAACTTAATCCTGGTTTCCTTCTCCCGGATAAAGAGGAGGAAGAAGAATGAACAATTTCCTAATTAATATTGAGCTTTTGCTCTTTGTGGTTGATTCCCTGTTTATTTTGGAAGTTTCAACCAATGTTTGTTTAATGGAAAATTCCCCATGGGGAAGTGGCAAGCACTTTGTCACACTAAAGGCAAACATTTCCTGCCATCACAGCTTTTGCACCACTTTATTTACTTCATGGAACCTGTTTGCTTTACCAAGATCTTCAAGCAAGGTGAAAAACATGATACTAATGAGGGAAAGACTGGTCATGGGTTACTCTGCATTACTGAATTGACTATGGACAGGTTTGGAACCTGAATTTTAGGAGTCTGAATAGGTTTCATGAGAGTGCACTAGGAGTTAGGTAACAACTCAAATTCCAGAGTCTCCTGATTCTTTCTCTAGGGCTTTGATGGACCACACACAAAGGCACTACACCTTGCTGTCTCTCTGGCAGTAACATCAAGTTAAGGCCATCACTGACTTTGTGCCATCACTGTAAGAACTGCTGGAATCATCACTCTATTAATTTCTTATAGAGATTCCCAAAGTTTATTTAGTTTATCTCAACATTGTTTATTATTGACTCTCATTCTTATCTGAGCTTATGGATAATGAATTTATTAGTGATACATTCATTTAAAATAACCTTTCAGAAGATATAAGCATGCCAGTGAATTCAATTTGATAGTGAACATCTAGCCAATCTAGAAACCAAACAAGTCTATTTTATAGATTACAAGATAGGACAGAAATACTGATGAGCCCTTTTGTACACTTGTAGTTGACTCTATGAATTGTGCCATCTGTTCTTTCTTAGGTGAATGATTGATTAACTGAGCAATATATGATTTGTGGTTTGCCTTGCTACTGTACTGTACAAGTTGTTCTGGAGTGTGCTCTCAACAGCCACCATCTGTGTGCTGAACAAATCAAACAGTGCTACATCCTGTTCTGTGCCATCCATGCAACCCCTGGGGCTTCTCTCAGGTTACTGATCTCTCTTGTCTGTAGGGCTGTGGTTGGACAAATCTGAGCAAAAGTAGGTTTTTTGTCTGATTTATTGTTATCATATTATTAGTCCTTCCTCCCTCCTCTCTCCCCCCTTCTTTCCCTCCTTCTCTCCCTCTCTCCTTGCTTCTCTCTTATTCTCCCCTCCCTGTAAACCAGAATATTTTAGTTTTACCTTTTCTGCTGAGATTATAAATTGTTGTTGTTGTTGTTATTGGTTTTGATATTATTAAAATTTCATTATTCAGAAACAGATATCCCAACAGGGAAAATTTCACTTGATACTTGAAGTTTGAAAAAAGTATTGAAGTTATAATGGGAGATATTGGGAAACCTATAACATCAGAATCACAGAAAGAACTGCAGAAGAAGGGAGCTCTGGACTTCATCTTGTCCAGCCCACCTGCTCAAAGAAAATCTCCTAGACCCCACTTCCCAGGAGCACATCCAGGTCCTTTTGAGTATTTCCACAAGCTCCCTGAGCAAGCTGTGCCAGAGCTCAATCACTCACAATAAAGCAGTGCTTCCCAATGTTCAGAGAGAATTTTCTGCATAACTTTTTGTGCCTCTCTGCCTTGCTACTGGGAACTCCTGAATGGAACTTGGCTCCATTCTCTTCACACTCTCCCTTTCAGGTATTTACAAACCTCCTGACCATTCCCTTCTCCAGGCTGAACAATCCCAGGTCTCTCAGGCTTTCCTCATGGGAGAGATTTCCTTAATCCTCTCTGTGTCCCTTCTTTGCACTCTCTCCACTATGTCCATGCCTCTCTTGTACTGAAGATCTCAGAACTGGGTCTCAGCAGCACTGACTAAAGAATCTGAGGACTTATCACACCCACATATGCAATCCTAGAACTGCAACATGAAAACATGCAACCCTTGTCATGGCTCTGGTCCTTCTCCTTGAGAAAAGCATGGTTATAGACAAGATCATAAAGTATTTTTAAATTCTCATGTTGGCTAAACAAGGTACGATCAAATGCTTGACAGACACAAGCAATAAAGTGAAATTTCTAGGTTATATTTGTTAATGATTCAAAAAAGACCTTATTTTTAAACTTTTTCTATTAAGGTATTGAGTATGTGAAAACGAATGCCACCATCATTCATTCTTAAAAATTGCTGTTTCCAGTAATGAGAATTTAATGATATTACCTGTCAGTAATTTTGTTAAAAGTTAAGAAAGTTGCAGTTGTTATTTTATAGGAAGGGGAAAAAAATGTTCAAGAGGTGTTTTTTTCTTCTACACCTACACTTTTTTAAAATTTAAATTGAGAAAAAAGAAATGTAAGCCTCTCCCTTTCTCCTTCTCTCATTATGTTTTTTTACTGTATACTCGGAAGCCTGAGCTTAATGTGCAACCTATGGACTGACCAGTCCATAGGTGAAATATATCTTTTATTAGGAAAAGACTGGAGTATATTTAATTAAGTGTACTTGTATTGGGACAGAAGGGGAATTATATTACTGGGTCAAATAGTTCCCAAGAGTAGTTTGATTACAGCTATAAAATGTTATATTTTTATGTTGGCATTGGACCAATTAAAATATTGCCAGTAAAAAGCTATGAGCTAGAAAAGAAACTCTAAAAATAACATCTTGTTAGTGCACATATCTGCTTTTTGTGTAGGTTCTGCTTCAGGGTTTTACTGCTGTCAATACTGCTGACAAAAACCTGTAAAACCACAAGCTGTGCTCTATTCTGCCTTGTGCATCATGAACAAAATTGATGTTTAAAACTGATTTTAAAATCTGTATTACTGAAGGGTGAAAATGTATATCAACAAATATTGAATTGCAAGAGAGCATGCAGTCCTGTGCTAAAAACAAAAGGGATGGGAAGCAAACACAAAACACAGAGAATGAAAATGACTGTTGTGTATTGCCTTGAAAATAGAATTAAGCTTTTGCCTCAATGACTTTTTAAAAGATCTTCTATGTCTGATAGTTAACAGCTCTGTCTTCCTATAAGCCAGAGTGATGAATACAATGATTTGGGAAAACAATGACCCTCTTTTCCCCTTAGCTATATTTCTTTCTTGGCACATTGAAACACCCTGAACCACAGCTCAGAGCAGAGCAGTATGTCATTAAGTTTATGTACTAATTCCTCCTAAAGACAGCTGTTAGTTCAGATACCTTTGCAACTAATTCAAAATGTCTGTCAGGTGTATGCAGCTTGTACTTCCTCATAGGCAATTTCATGGATAAGTATCAGAAGATGGGAGTCAAACTGAGCTCCTGTAGCACGAATATTTATGTAATTTGTTCATTGTTCTTCAGTTTTACCTCTTAATCGGACTCTGGTGTCTGACACAGCCCAACACCATGCTCATAACTTGACGTGAGGCAGCATCAATGCTGAGATAGAGTGGGATAGCCAATCCTTTTGACCAGTCAGCTGTGCTCTGCTTAAAGCACCCCAGGATACTTTTGGCCCTCTTGGCTGCCAGGGAACACCATTAGTTCATATTGAATTTCACAGCAAACAAACCTCTCAGATCCCTTTCTGCAGAGCTTAATTTCAGCTTCTTGTTCCCCAGTCTATACATGCACCCAGCCACAAAGCATTATACTGTCCCAAGTATAGAAGCCAGTATTGGTTGTTGCTCAGTTTCATGTGATAGGTATTTACCCATTATTCTAATTACCAATATCATTCTCTAAGACCTCTCTATTCTCAAGGGAATCAATGACTCCTCCTAATTTGTTATCTTCAGCAAATTCTGTGTGACCTAACTCCTGTGTCCAGGTCATTAACAAAAATATTGAAGAGAATTTTCTCTCAAATTGAGCCCTGAAGGAACACCACTTGTGGCTGCCTGCCATTTAGATGTTGCCTCCATTACTGCATCCCTTTGAGCCCTTCCTTTCAGCCAGTTGTTCACCCACCATAATAGTGTGCAAGTTCAGCTACATGCTGGGCACCTTTTCCATGAAGATGCTGGGAGAAATGGTATCAAAACCTTTGCTAAAATAAAAAAAAAAAGTCCACTGCCTTCTCTCCATTCACTAGAGAAATATACTTGCAATATGTTAATAAGTTTTCACTTCATGAATCCATGTTGGCTTTGACCAATCATTGCATGATCTTCCAAGGGCTTGCCATTGCCTCCCAGCATAATCTTTTTTATAATTTTACAAAGCCCAAAAGCAAGATTGTCAGGCCTATAATCAGCAGGGTCTTCTTGCCCTTTTTGAAAACTGGAAGAGTCTTCTTTCTTGCCCTTTTTAAAAACTGGAAAAATGTTTGCCATCTTCCAATCACCTGGAACTCCTCTAGATTTCTAAGACTGTTGATATGTAACTACAGTAGGTCTTGCAATAACATCAGTGCACTATTTCATTACCCTGGGGTAAATCCCACCAGGTCCCAAAGACTTATTTGCACTCAGTTACAGAAGCAAACTGTACCAATTCAAAGTCATCTGGGAGTTTACTACTCATGGCCAATGATGGTGTTCCATCTCAGGGCTCCCAGAGCCCCAAGGCCCATGACTGCTGTTAAAGGCAGAAATGAAGGAGGTAATAAATATTTGTGATTTATCTTCACCCATATTCCGAAAGCGATCAGCCCCATCAAGTAACAAATCAATGTTTCTTTAGACTTCCTTTTGCTACCTAAAACCTTCATTTGTTGTCCACAAATGGACACATTTGTTGTCCACAAATATATTGGCCAGGTTTAACTCCTACTGAGCTTAGAATACAAATTCTCTTCCTATAGTGGTTAAGAGCATATAAACAGTCCTGTTGTATAGCCTGGCCTTTCTTCCAGAATCCATATATTTTCTTTTCCTGACTACATTCTAAAGGATGCTACAGTTCAGACTGCATCTCTTGCTTGACTTTCAATGCATTGGGATTGCCTACTCCAGCACTCTTAAAAGATGTTTCTTAAAAACTGACTAACACGTGTGGACTCCATTTACTCAAAACTCAGATTTCCATGGAAATTTACTAACTAGTACTTTGAGCAGCCTAAAGTCTACTTTCCCAAGATGTAGGATAGTAGCTCTACAGCTTTATTTTTTTTTTAATTCTTTTTTTTTTAAGTTTTGCAAAGATTGAAGTCCACAGGAATTTGGCCAATTGATTCTAAAAATACTGGAACAATGTCAGATAAAAAACCTTGTCAATGAAATGGATTTATCATTCTATCGCAGGACAGTGAGTGAAAGACATCAGCATGATTTATCTTTAATATTTTCATTAGCACTACCTTGCTTGTCCTTCCACAGGTGTTCACACCTTTAGCCAATTGGGGATTAATGGATTATTTCATTAATATATCTGTAAAATTAGTTTATAGTGTTTACAGTTTTTCTCTTCCTCAGGGCTGACTTCTCAGCATGTCTCATATAACTCCCAAAAGCATACCTGTGTTTCCTTAATTTTCCTCTGTTGATTAGCAATGTACAGTTTCTAAAGCTAGTAGTGAACCTTTTTCTCAATTCTGCACAGTTGTAGGGGAAGTACAACTAATTGCATTGTTCTCCTACTGTTTCAATTGCACATTAGAGAAGATGTATCTGTAGACTAACTTAAAAATGCTGCAGAAATATTAAGAGAATGAAAAACCTAGGGATATATTTCAGAAACTGGCTTATCCAGCTCTGGCTATGCTTTCACTTAAGATCTAATTTGAAGACAGATAACAGGAATATACATTTATAATATTTCTGTAATTTGAAGTCAATTTTTAGACCCCAGAAGGATAATTTAGATAAAGATAATAGTCGTATAAAAACGGAAGAAAGCAGCAGAGAAAGAACTGAGGTTCACAGGGGACAACAGGCTGTCCATGAGCCAGCAGTGCCTTATGGACAAGGGCCAATGGTATCCTGGAGTTTTTTGGGAAGAACACTGCCAATGGGTTGAGGGAGGTGACCCTTCCCCTCTACTAAACCTTGGTGAGCCCACATCTGGGCTGCTGTGTCCAGTTGTGAGATACAGTGCAAGAGAGACACGGAGTTCCTGGAGCAGGTCCAGCAGAGAGCTACCAAGTTTATCAAGGGACTTGAGCATCCCTCTGATAAGGACAGGCTGAGAGAGCCGAGCCTGTTCAGCCTCCAGAAGAAACAAGGCAAGGGACCCTATAAATGTCTGTAAAAACCTGAAGGGAGGATGTCAGGAGGATGGAGCCAGGCCCTTCTTGGTGGTGCCAAGCAATAGGACAAGAGGCAACAGGCAGACTCTGATGCACAGGAAGTTCTTCCCAAATGCAAGGAGGAATTTCTTTACTGTTCAGGTGACCATGCACTGGAACAGGCTGCCCAGAGAGAATCCCTCACTTGGGGATATTCAAGAATTGTCTGGACACAATCCTGTGCCATGTGCTCTAGGATGACCCTGCATGAGCAGGGAGATTGGACTGGATTACCCACTTTGTTCCCTTCCAACCTGATCCATTCTGTGGTTCTGTGTTAAAAAAGAAGGAAAATTTTTGGTATATATAGATCAACCTGTCTGATAAGCAGCATGTTTAATGCTGCTGGAATCAGTAATGGATATCCATGACAATTACTGAGAGGAATTTCAACAGTGATTGATCCTTTATTTTGTTAATAGTCTAAACATTTTTACTGAACAAAGTGTGCTGTCTTCTCAAGTAGGAAGGAAGGATTTCAGCTGAAAGACAGAGGTTATAAATCCAGCTTTATTAAAAACTTGCATTTGATAACTTTTTAAATACTTATGGCAAATTATGCTTCCCAAAAAAGGATGAGTGGGAAGGAACAACTTTAAATAGTTGCATAGTCACTTTAGAAAATTCTGAAAAACCTGACCAACCTTTAGCTAGCACAGTTAGTCTGTAAAATAATGATAAAAACATAAAATTATACAGTAAGTCATTAAAAGTTTCTTACTGTCATAGTCATGATTTATTCAAATAGAGCTTCCAATCTACCATCAACACAGGAAAAGACCTAAGTTGATAAAAAGAGACAGAGGTTCATGTCCTCAGTGCTAAACTTTAAAAAATATAATAAGTTTTTAAAAGTATAAAAACCAGTGTAGATATTGTCATAATACTTTCTGAAGGAAACCATCTTCCTGTCATTCTTTTGCCTGTCTCTAATTATATTTCTATAGATTTTTGTAGATTTACTGTGTTTTTAAAACTGAGATTCCCACAGCACCTGCAACGTTAGATCTCCAGATACAGCAATACACTGACTCTGTTGATTTGAGTAAGTTTCTAGTTTTAATGGAAGAAGAAAACTCAGAATATGAAGGCCCTAAATCCTTGCACTGCTGCTGGTCTCTTAAGGTAATCCTTGACAAGGTACTGAAAAGTCTTTGCCTTAATGATAATTTTGAAGCAGGGAAGTAATATTGCTGAATCTGAAGTTGCAGAATAATTTTGCCATGTTATTCTGCTGTCCTGAGGATTGTTTGCACCTCTACTTGTCTGTTTATGATCTGTAAACAGTCTAGTGTTAATAAAACCAAGACAGCTACCTAGATGGTAAGAGTTCTAGCAGGAGTTCATGAAAATGTTCTGACAGACAAGTTAGTTATTTAGAAATTCTTAGAAGATATTTATTTAGGTAGAAAGGGTTTTAATAATGGGTAAACTGTTGTCTTTGTATGGTAAAAAGCATAAATTTGTGTGTTGTATGATACAAAGAATAAATCAATGGATATTTAACTTCTCATGGAGCAGTGCAACAAAATGCTTTTAACTCACCTGTAAGTCCTTTAGGACAAATACTCTCGTATATTTGAGGAAGACACAGATATCCAATGAAAACGTATCAACTCTGACACCATCTGTTGAGCAAAGCAATTCCATCTGAGGTGAAATCAAAAGGTAGAGAAAATAATATTTTTTATATCAAGTGGCTCTATTATCAGTCTCTAAGAACCAGGAAAGGGAAGGCTATAAAGTGTCTTTCAAAAGATGTAAGGGCAGCAAAATAGCAAGGCATTATAAAGCAGTTACTCTTAGCATGTAATGAGATAGAAAATGGGAACTACACATCAAATATACATTTAAAAGAATTGAGGGAATATTAAGGAAGATTTAAAAGCAATGTGAAAGAAAATGCAAGAGAAACCAAACAAAAAATCTAGTAAAATCCAATTTACTCCTTTCATAGGGTAGCTAAAGTAGTATTTTAAAACCACAAGCAGCAAAAGTGAAAATGCCACATAAAGCTTTTGACATGCCATCCTTCCACAGAAATGTTAATAACAACCCCCTATGCACATTCATTAATGAAAGAATATATGTTATAGGTTAAAACATTTCTACAGAAGGAGATGCTATATTTTATATTCTGAGAGGGCCTCTAGCTCAATCCTTTGAAACATTTTTGTTAGCAGGCAGATTGATGAACTAAAAACAGCACTTAGACCTTTCACAGATGGTGAACAGATAGGTAGAAGAGCAAACACTCTTCTGGACAGGATGAAAAGAATTTTGATAGAGTGGGAGAAGTTCTGGGATCTTGATAACAAGATTATATCCAATAAAAACAAGTGCATAGTTCTACTCTTTAAAGAGAACAAACAAAAATAAGGAATATCTGGCAGATGCCTGCAAGCTTCATAGAAGTCAACAACTTTATGTCCTATAAATGAGAAAAACAGTCTTTTGGGTTATGCTAGTAAGACTGTCAGATGGAAAACACAGGAAATAGTACTTCTACTCACTGTGAATATAATTCAAGACCAAATTAATAAATTTGGGGTTCAAGAGCAAGACAGTTTTAAACCTTCTCAAAAGCAATATTATTTGGGCAAGAGGTTTGCCTAGAGCAAAAGATACAGGGATAGAAGGGTAACAGTATGATATGTTAATAGTGTTGTGGTAAAAGTACCAGTTTTACATTATTTTCGTGAGTCCACCAATGACAGCAGGGACTTATCAGCAGTACACCAAATCTTACACTGAAGACTGAGAAAAGCTTTCTAATTATATGAATGGAAAACACTGCAGCAGCATGCCTGAGGAGATGTAATCTCTCCTAGATTTCAAAGACTAGGATACTCAGCCTGTAGCCAAAGAATAAAGTAGATCGGCTAGATTTCAAGCTCTGTTTTATGAAATATTCTCTATTGCTATATACAATAATAAAATAAATAATAAATATTATTTCACTTGTATGATTTCCCAGAATAAAAATATATATCCTTATGTAAAATATTTATGAAATTGTGAATTATTAATATATTATTTGGGCATAAACTGCCCATACATACATTTATGCAACCTACATGCATGTAGAAATGCATGTTTAAGCAAAAGGCTACAAAGAAACAGCAGTGGGTTTTTTGCAAGACGTTTTATGCAGTTTGATACTGTAACACTTTGAAACAGTATTGTCGTAATCCAATAGAAATTGTAATGATATTTATGTAGATTTAAATTTGCACTCCCCTTTCTACTATTTTAAAATACTTGGGTGTTTTTCCTTAACATGTTTTCTCAAGGAACCAGTATTAAATAAATCATTAATACTTTGAAACATATTTAATGTTCACTGTCATTTGCTTTTATGCATAATAAGGCACAGAGATTAAAAATTCATGATAACATACACTAGGAAATTGGATTTCAAATTGAGACAAATTATATGCAAATAAGGGATCAAAATTCAAACAAAAAGAGCAATTATGAATTTAATAAAATATTTTTAAAAGGACAAAGAGGAGGGGAAAAAAGTGATAACAAATAGAACAACTGTTCTTTGATGTATGATAAAAATGGATTAGTCCTTTAAGTGCCAAGCCACTTGTAGAAACAATATTATTAGCTCTATCTTTTAATAATAATGTCAGACTGTAATATCTACACTTTCGATTATTAGAAACAAATTAATTTGCAATCAACATTGTCTATGATTATAGCAAGGGGTATAACGTGCCAAAGGCATATTTTGATACTGGGAATGATATTAATTGCTAGTACTGTGAGGAGGAGGGGGAGCCCTAGGTGTATGGATGTTAAAGAACAAGCATGCAGATTTTTAGAGACTGTGTCAGACATAATAAGTTCTGATAGCTCTGTACCTGATTGTTCTGCTCTAGCAGCTTTATTTGACAGTGAGAATTATTGGAAGACAGAGCAAGTGCTTTAAGAGTCACGAGCTACTTTGCCCATTCATGGACTTCAGAAAGCCAATACTTACTTGCTAATAGCCACACATCCCTAAAAGCCATAATAAAAGTCTGTCCCAAGTCTACAGGAAATATAATTATGAAACTTTTCCCACATCTCTTTCAAACAAACTCTGCTGTTGTGTGGAACCTGTATAAAAGGAAACACCCCAGCAGAATGAAAGGTCAGAAATAAAGTATTCTTTGTAATAGTAATTTCATGAATTCCCAGAAATGGGACTATGGAAAGCAATTATGGATCACTCACATATGGATTTACTGAGACTGTTTTTTGTGTTGTTCTTGTAGTTTTGTTGGTTTTGGCTTTTTTTGTTTTTTTTTTTTGGGGGTTGTGGTTTTGATGGTTTAATTTGTTTGTTTGGCTTTTGGGGTATTTTTTGTTGTTGCTTTTTGGCTTTGGTTTTTTGGTGTGTGGCTTTTCTTTTTTGGGATTTTTTTGTTTTGTTTTCATTTTGGATTTGTATTTTTTGGGGTGTGGTAGTTTTTTAATAATATTAATTGTTTAAATCCAGATTTTAGTGAACAGCCAAATTGGAATTGCTGTGTTTTGACCACATCACACTTATGATTTGATTTGATTTGATTTTCATCACACATATGAACAAAAGAAGTCTGGAATCCTAGGCACAGAAAGATAGTTCATATATCTATAAACTTCCATTAAAGTAAGAAAATCCTTCAGAGAAAAAAAGAATTATCCAGACATGCTGCCTTATACATAAATAATTCACACACTACATTTAAATTTATTGCAAGGTAACCTCATCTTTTAGAAAGACAAATGGTCCTATGAGTTTATATAGAATATTAAAATGAAACTTGGAGTGTTGGCAGGGATAGTTTATTTGATTCAATAACTAAAATTGTAATGGGTTTTAGTACAATATCCACTAATGTTCAACAATACATTTCGTACTTTCTTCTAAAACTTTTCTTTATACTGTATGCAAAGTCACCTGCATCAGGATATTTAGTTGGTTAACAAGCTACTATGTTAGAGTAAGCATTATTTAGCATTCTCAGTGAGTCACAAAGCAGATGGGTGCTTTTTATTTTTTATAGGAGAGCACAAAATAAAAAGTATTAAATATCCAAAACAAAATACTCACAGTTAAGTTTGTTGTTTTAAATGCCTTAAAATGTTATAATTTTCATTATATTAAAAATATTGTGTGAGTTATGGTCATATCAAGCAGAGGAAAAATTTTTTTAAAGGATAAAGATGTTAAAATAGAACAGCTTTGGTTCTGAGAAAGTAAGGGTCTGATGAAAAAAAAAAGTCCGCACAATGTTAGAAGAAATTTAAGTAGTTTAAAATGCTGCAGACGTTCACAGAAGACTTTTGAGAGAGTTTTAGTAAATGCCCTCTAAATACAATATGGCATACTGGCCATCAGCTTTCCACTTCAAAGTTTAATCTTTTCTTAAAAAGGATGAAATTATTCAATGTGTGGAAGTTATTACAACTGCTTTGCTGAGTTCTGGAACCCTTTCATTCTGTCAACACTTTTGAAAAGAACAAGTTTATTGTTCTAAAGTACATTGCATACAGCTGTATAGCGCTTCGCGCGTGATGACTTCTGTTTATGAAAGAGCTTGATTTAATTGGTAAAATAATATTTTCCATTCACCTAGACTCAGTCTTCTTCTGTTTGATCCAGAATAGTACAAAGCAATAAAGCTGACAGTTGTTTCTCTGCAATATGTTAGAAATTCTTCAGAAAGCTGACTGACTGAGAATACAAAAAGATACGCAAGAGAAGAAAACAATGCTCTCAGTGTTCTGTCAAAAAAATTTGGAAATTATTTTCTTTATTTAGATCTGAGTTAACAAAAACACAAACAAACAAACATTTTGTTCTTCAGTACTTTTGAACTTAATTCCTAGTTAAAATTAAATCATTGCTTACTAACTTTATAATGCTTTTCAGTAAAAATTTCTAAGGAAACAAGAGACATGGCTCATGAAATGACCACTATTAAAACAGTATTAGAGTATTGCAGTGTAAGGATGAATTAAGACAGTTTAAGTATAATAGAAGAGATGTCATTCAGAAGGACACACTGAAACACTTTTGACAAAAATATCTAAAATGCAAGCATAAGAAGTAATAGAAAATATACCATGATTAAAATTTCAGATAACTATTGAGCCTAATTCTGATGAGGAACATGCTATTTCCTTTGTATTAAAAGCATGGAAATATTTGATTTTATGGTTTAATGTACTCTCTTACATGTAATTAAAATACTGAGAAGGTGACAACTGAACCCTGTTGCCTTGTGCCAGGCAAGGAACTGCAGTGAAGCTGTTCTGAGACTGAAGCATGACCTTTGGAATAGTATTTAGATCCTCACTTTTTCCTTCAGTGCATTTGTTGAATAAATGAATAAATCTGCCATCCATCATGAATGAGATCTTCTGATAGAAAACTATTTGATTACCTGTGGCAAACTCTCATCAGCTGATAACTATGTTTAAGTAGTGTCTTGGCCAAAGATCAATATAGGTTCTTGCAGTCCCTGAACAAGAGCAAGACTTTGATTAGACGTTCATTGTTTTATCAAAATAAGTTTATTTTACAAATTATATAACTCTAAAAATTTTCAAGAATGAGTTGGATCAAATGTCAACATATTTAGTTATCTAAGACTGGACTGGAAGTCCAATGATCTTTTTTCCAATTTTCCAGGGCTTTTCAACATGAACTGTTCTAGAGTGGATTAGGTTATAATATTTTTTCTGAAAATTAAACCCTATTAAGATTATTGAGGTTAAGATATCTGAATGAAAATGAAAGGTAAAATAATTAAAGGTAGTGAGAAGCATTAGTTTCACCCACCAGTTTTTTAACTTTTTCAAATAATTCCTGAAGGTTTTGCTGGTGGCAAGAGTCTGGAGAATTCAATAACATACTATTTTTAGAGTAAAAAAACCCCAGCCTTGAAATAATGCCAGCAGATCCAAGATAAATAAAAGGATTTTTAAAACAAGTACAGCTGCAACACAGCACACTTGGCCTTGTTGAACTTCATGAAGCTTTCACAGACTCACTTTTCAAACTTGTTGAGGTCTGTCTGGATGGCTTCCCTTTCCTGCAGTGTGTCAATTGCACAGCACATCATGGTGCCATGTCAAACTTGCTGAGGGGGCACTGAATCCCACTGTTCATGTCACCAGCAAACACTCTAAACAATGCTGGCCCCAATACTGACCCCCGAGGAGCACCACTCATCACTGATCTCCACCTGGATACTGAGCTGCTGACCACAGCTCTTTGTGCGTGACAAACCAGCTGGCTCTTCATCCACCCAGGTGTCAACCCATCAAGTCCATGTCCCTCCAGTTTTGAGTCAAGGATGTTGAAATGTTTGATAGTTGTGGAAAGGAGGAGTAATTATTTTAATGTGAAATTATTTACATTTATTTTGGTCATTTTTGAATAGTCATTTTACAGAAACTGCCCTAAGCCTCCCCCAGTGTTATGCCTCTTTGTGCAGAAAGCAGAAAGTGAAAAAAATGTTTTTAAAACACAGGTACTAAAACCAAAATAATTCTAAATTCCAAATCACCATATGGACCTTAAATCTTTTTCTTAGGCCAGCATTATAGGAGAAAGTCCTACTTCCTTCACCAATTGCTACCAAAGAAAACACCACTGATGTTATAATGAGAGAAACTCAGGGAAAAAACCCCTACCATTTTGCCACATGTGAGTGATTCAGAAAGAAAATTAGGAAACAGTTATTTGAGCCAAGTATACATTAGAAATAAGAAGTTTAATGAATTTCAGTGCTACTTTATGAAAAATGAACTTTGGAAGCAAAATTTGTGTCATTTGGAAACATTCTTAGTATTAGGACTCCTCCTGAACATTTCCCTAAAGGTCTTTAAAGCTTTTGAAAAACACCATCTCCCACCCACAATCCGATTTTGGAGGAAAGCATTAAAAAGCACACGTTGTGTTTTGAAAGTTGAGCAGATGGACAGCTCGTAGAGACACTGACAGTCATCATCTTTTGTACGCCAAGAACAGCTGCAGGTACACTCCAGTCACAGCTGACTAGTAAATGCACCGTAACTGGTCCCAGTATGCTGCCAGGGGATGAAACTGCCCTAGCAGAAACTGAGAGCACCCTCCTTCCCTAGCATCTCTAAAATTTAGTAATAACTATGTAACATGGACCCTTAACAAGATCAAGTCCAAAGAGATAAGGAAAAGAAATTCTCACTTAAAACACAGGAATTCTTAAAACAACCCCCAAGTTCTGCTTCTGTGTCTCCGTAAGTTAATGCCATGTAATCTTAGGAATCTGAAAGGCTGTTATAAAAAAAAAACACTAAACAAACAAACAAAAAAAGGATTTAAAAGTGTTGTTAAGGGAATTAAAACCTTAGAATGTTACATGAATCTTGGAGACTTCTTAGGGAAGCTGTATTAGAAGCCCAGAACAAATCTATATTACTCATAAAAGTCCTGAGAAAAGAAGCAAGACTGGTTAAAAGGCAGAGGAAAGGAGAGTTATCTGAAAGCAGTCTTCAAAGAACTGGGATCATGTTGAAATGAAGAAAATAGAAGAAAAGTAATATCTGGGAAGTTAAAAAACTCCATGAACCTGGGTGAAAGAAGGGCTTGAGGTAGAACAAGCAAAATTCATAAAAATTAATAAATCTTTCTTCAAACGCATCAGGAGGAAGAACTCTGAGAGACTTCAAATCCCACAGATTATGGAGCTATAAAAGGAGCCTTCAGGAAAAATAAAGTCACAGAAGAAAGCTGAAGAGACACTTTGTTACTGTGTTCACTGTTGAAGAACACATAAAAATTTTCCCACCAGAACACCCACCCACTCTTTTTTCCCTTTTTCTTTTTTTTTCTTTTTTCTTTTTTTTTTTTTTTTAATTGGGAAAAGATTTCAGAAGATGTGTTTCAACTTGAGCTCCCCTAGGAGAAGTCTCAAAAAAAAAAAAAAGACAGTAATGAGAGACCAGAAGCAGATAATTTTTATCCAAGGCCTTAGAGATTTGATGGTAAAGTAGATGAAAAAGATGTACAATCTCTCTCTCAAAACCGTGAGGTACATGAGAAGTTTAAGGGAAGTTCTGGGATTTATTTAACCACAAATGCTTGCAGGCTCACAGATTATTCAGAGGAAGTACTAATCTTGTTTCCCTTGTTATTACAGTCTTTTCTATGCATCTGCTTTTGATGGTAGCACCAGTTGAGAAAGACATTTGTTCGCATTTCCGTACCTCTTCTCTTCCATGCTTGAGTTATAATGGGAATGACAGTTTAGGCATTACCAAAATGTGACTAAAGCACCTAAATGCCATACTAAGGTATCCCTTACACTTACCACAACAGCAAATAAAGGCAGTACCCTGTTGGCTTTTTTTTATTGCAGAAGAGCCCTGTTCACCAACACTGAAGCTGTCCACTGGGAGCTGCAGCACCCTTTCAGATGGGTGGATCCCAAGTCTCCAGCCAATGCATAGACCACTTGTCTAGAGTGTCACACATCAGTTTCTCTATATTAGGCTGTGTAAACCCTGAAAACCTTGTAGTATTGTACTGAAATCCTTGGAGAAATACAGGTAGGCAATGTCCACTGCTCAGTCCTTAGAGAATCTCCAACTTCTATTGGTCAAATAAAACTAGACAGTTACCTTTAAAGTCTGAGGAGCTACCTTTTCTGTCATTCAACTGAAACACTAACATGTAAGATACCAGATTAAAAAGGGAGAAAGCATCTTCCTAAATCCAAGATGTGATTCTCCAATTCTCCAAGTTTCCTTTTAACTGTTGTATTATAATGAAGAAATTAGAAGCCTGTGAGCACTCGAATCACTGAGATCTCAGATCCTAGCTGCAAGCTTCCAAATGTAAAAAAAAATATTTAAATGAAAAATGTGGATCTTTAAGTTTAGCAGCATCTGTAGCTTAGGTCACTCTCTAGGCCCTTATGTTCCAGAAGCACTTGATATGGTGTGAACATTTACAGTGTAAACATACCACCAATCCCTTTACTACATAAATATATATCATTAGCAGGCAAAAATTGCATAAGCAGCATGGGGCAAATATCAGACCAACACCTACAGAACTGCATTTTTAATGTGATAACTCCTTACATATATCATATAAATAGATGCTGTTTTAGTTAAAGTAACTATTAAAAGACAGATTATGTGGTTTTGAACTTAATAAGCAGAAGAAACTGAAATGAGGACTCTCATATCTTAGATGTATCCAATGAAATGCAAAAGATTGAAGAAAAGAATAGCTTTGGTAACTCAGCATTAAACTGAAGAGTTTATAAAGCACTCTCCACCATTTTGTTTTGATGAATATGGGAAAACTGCCGGATAACTGAGATGATTGCATGTTGGCTACTCTGCAGAGTTCTCTCCTGGACAAGAGCAGGCTTCAAGGAACATAAGAATTACACATACATATGCATGCACATATATTATATGAATTTTTATGTTTCCAGTTGGCAGTCTGGAAAGAATTATAATAAAATCCCATGAGAACTTGGAACCTGAAAAGAGATAGACAAATACTATAAATCCCTAAGCAGCATAATACAATGCAAAATCCAGCATAACCTGAAAACTGACTGTGGACTTTATTTTTGTCACTAACAAAAAATTACGACAGTTTTAGAAGCATATATGTTATCAAATTAACTCAATGCTAAACTTTATAGATGTCTATATATATGAAGTTATTCACAGCTCCAATTGTTGCAACTTCTGACAGGATTTGATCCCCCTGCTTCTGAGTGTGGTTTGCCTTCACAGAGTTTATTCCCAAGACCCTCTGGATACTGTCACAGTCGTAGCTGTTTTTTCAGCTCTGCAGATGGTTAGAATGCATTCACAAATGCCTGTGGAATGCCAGGGAGAAACAGCCAGGTGAATTCCTTTAACAAACCTTGTGTAATATACTGAGACATACGTGGAGGGTGGGTGTGTGTGGGTGTGGGTGTGTGTGTGTGCATAGTAGGGAATACACTGGTCCCAGCTAGATATGGGCTGACCCAGATGGATAATTTAATATTGCACCCAATGGATACTTTATTTTTATAGAGATACTTATTGATTTATTTTTATGTCAATGTCTATCCCTTCTCGTCCTTTTTCTCCCGCCCTCACAGGGATTTTAATTAATATTCCTTGAGAAAAATTCTGAAAATAAGACCTGTGTATTTTAATATACTCTTGAGGATCTTACTTCTAGGATGAGAGCTGGGTCTATGCCTCTAGCAGGTTACAAAGAGAAGTTGTGAAGTTTCCATCCTTTGAGACATTCAAAAGCCATGTGGACATGAACCTGGGTAGCAGTCTCCACACAGTCCTGTTTGACCAGAGTGGCTGGAACAGGAGAGGTCCTTTCCAGCCTCCTCCATCCTATAATTCTGTAATTACTAACCTTTCCAGAAGTCTTCTGTTCTGATTCTGATGTGCTCAATGCCTTTTGAGAAAATCTGGGGGCATATAAAGATCAGCAGCATTTATTTTTCATATTGTATCACTTGCTATGTGGTAGCAGCACAAAAAAGCAGCAGGAAAAATCATGTATAAGTATTTAATAAATTAGTGATTTAATTCTCAATTTACTTGTCTTTATTTCACCTGTGATACTCTTTTGAAAGTGTTTTTTCTGCTCCTAACTAGTCACTATTTAGAAATACATTTCATTGCAATACTCTTCCACATGCTTGTAAGCTTCTGCTATGGTGTCAGAACTCTTCTTTCTTCTTCTCTTCTCTGCTACTGACAGAAATCAAACTTGGTATGAAACATGCTCAAAACCCAGAGTAAATACGCTTTATAATATAAATTGTGATTGAGAATCTTTTTATTCTGGTTCATTTATGTGTCAAACTGTGCTGTAGAGAGATTCCAGTCAGAATTACATTGGTAATTGTATTAAAGTTGTACTGTGTCATCCTTCATGATTAGTCTTCATTTTCATCATTAGAAAGAATCACATAATCATAATTAAGTTTTTGGTTTTTTAGAGTGTGGGCCAGTGTCAGAGCTACACAAAGAGAAAGGAAGGACAAGATCTCATTACAGGTCCCACTGCGGTTGGAAAATGCTCCCAACTCCGGATCATGAGTGGATCGGTATTAATCCATTTGACCTCTATTGGGTAAATTAAAAGGATGGCAGGCTCTGGGAGCAGAGCAGGGTGGAGCACTGCTCACTAACATTCCTTTGCAGGAATCCCTCTCCAGGAATAATAAATAGCTTAAAGACAGAAAAAAGATTTATTCGCTAAGTGGAGAGTTTGTGTGTTAATGTGGCATAATAGTTTAAAATCTCCATTGTGGAAATGTAAATCCAAGAAATTCAAAAGGAATGTCCTGATCAGATAACAGTTCCAAGGCTTGAGGTAGGAAAAAATAAGTCTCTTTTCTGCAATGCACAGCTCTTTATTATTTAAACCTCTTCTAAACATTCTCCACTTCTCTGATTCCCTGATGAATGCAACAGTGAGAGCATCAGATGAAAGTAATTTCTGACAGAGACAGCTTGTATCTAAAAATATTTTATGTCTTGAGTATGATAAGTGACAGAATGAACAAAAGGATGACTTGAAAATTGTTTATCGATAGTTCTTTAACAGAGACAGCTTGTATTTATAAATATTTATCATCCTCAGTGAAATATAAACATGAATGGAAAACAAGAGTTGGGCAGAGTATCTGGAAATAAACTAATTACCATTATAATCAATTATATGACTGAACTGCACTGCTTTTCAATAGACATTGGCTAAATGGGTTTGGAGGAGTGATTTGCTGAATGTGTTAGTGGAAAGCATTTAGTTTATTATTTTCATCTAGGCAAATTAACAGCAACTTTTTTTTCTACTATGTTTCAAATGTTGAAATGCTTCCATTTCTTTCTAAATGCAAACATATGAAAACTTAAGTGAAAGAAATACTACAAAAGCTAACTGCAATTTTATACAATTAATATAAAATAAACTGAAGACGCTTTTCTAAAAATGCTGCCAACTGTTTTCTCTGAGTGCAGAAATCCACACCAACCTTGCAACAATTTTGTCTGTTTTAACTTAAATGTGAACTTACTTAGGCTTCCATGCCTATGAGGAAAACTGGTGATGCTTCTGGTTGTAATGGCTCCAGTAAGAAGACATTTGGCTAACAAGAAATAAACCAATTCTAAACCAGTCATCTGGAGGGGAGGTTCCACCCAGGTTAAGAGAGGAGTTCTATGTTTTAGAACTGCTGGTAGTCCACTCCCGAGTGACCTTTATTATACACAAAGTGCTATCAAGCAGCTGAGTGTTTCATATAGATTCCTTAATGCAATGTATCTGATCTCCTCAGAAAGGGATTTGGTTTTTGTTTTTGAATTTTTAATGATAAGAGGTTTCTGGTTGTGTACACACAGAATTATGATGCACACCAGATGTTTGAGAATCTTGGTTGACATTCTGTGACTGAGCATAGTGAGTGGTCCTTTCTAGATTTTGGATAAATCACTCAATGATTAGAGAAGCAGCAACATTCTGAAAATGCACCTAAAATATTCAGTTGTATTCTGCATGGTGTTTAGAAGGAGAGCTGATAAAAGTCACCATGTGAGTTTACATGGCATACCCTATGAGATAAGACTCAGAGGAACTAAAAATACTGAGAAAAGCTCTTTTTTGTTGGACCCCACCTTACCCCTCAATTATTTGGTTGTCTTTTACAGGGTTTGAGATAGTTCACTGATGTTATCAGCATGTTATTTGGATATGAAATAATATGTGACACAGATTTTCATAAACCAGAAATGAGACACTATAAGTGTTGCCACAACTTGTTTGCCATCTCCCTGAATTTCAGAATAATCTAAGAAGGGCTCTGTGTGCAATGATACATATGCACACCTTCACATTAGAATTTATAATTCCTGATTAGATAATTGAATTATCTCAAAACATAGATGAAGAGAGTTAAGTGTTCAATATTACTATTTTATTTTCCTGACTGCATGGATTGTAGAATGTGTTATTCTTATACTGTGTCTGCACCTAGAGTATACTTGGCAAAGTTAAAGCAAAAGAATTCTGTGAGCGTGCAAAAGAGTACAAAACCTCTTCCTAGAATAAAAAACCTTCCATTTTTTCTCTGAACACAGATGGCTGCTCTTTTTCAGTATATTTCAAAGAATCTCTTTCATATGAAATCTCTCAGTTCCAACTGGAAGGAAAGAAGAATCTATTGCCCTTGCACAACCCAGAGCCAGATATTACGAGTAGTCTTGGAAATGAATGTTGGGCTGTAGGTAGGTAATAGGGGAAGTGCATTCACACAGGAATCCTACAGAAGTTCTTGGGTGAATGAAATGCCTCTTCCCTTTATCCTCTGAATTTCAGTGAAAGCTTTTTTTTTATTTTAAAATGGAACAAAAAGAGAAAGAAACATAAGGCTTGCTCAAAATGTTTGCCAAAGTAGCAGAAAACTGGATTCAGTTCTCACCTTTTCTTCCATCACAGGATATAACATGCTTGAATCAATAGGGAGAAGACTAATTTGAAGAGAAAAGGTGGTCCCAAAACTCCTGTTGTGTTCTCTCAGATTTGGAGAGATCTCTGTTCTTTTAAAACATCAACTATTTATTATTAACTATAAACTATTTAAATAGTGATTGACTTCAAAAGAGAGCTGATCCTCAAGTACAGTCCATAACTGTAAGTCAGTGCTGCTAGGATTCAAAGTCCACGTTGAGAAATGCTTAGCATATAAATGTATGTGATACAAGACCTGAAGCCTATTTCATTTATTTGTGCAGCATTCAGTCTCACCTTTCTGAGTTTGCATGTCAAGGCTCTTGGTAGGGGGAGGACTTCTCTGAGAAGCTGACAGAAGCTTCTCTCATGTTGAACAGAGCCAGTGTCACATGGCTCCAAGACAGATCCACCACTGACCAAGTCCAAGCTCATCAGTGGCGGTGGCAGCACCTCTAGGGTAATAGATTAAAGAAGGGGGAAAAGCCCTGTGCAACAGCAACTGAAGAAAACATGACAAAAACAGCCCTGCAGGCACCAAGGTCAGTGAAGAGAGACGGGGAGGAGGTGCTCCAAGAGCAGGGATTCCCCTGCAGCCTGTGGTGCAGACCATGGAGTCCAGTGCCCCTGCAGCCACAGAGACCCACAGAGGAGCAGAGATCCACGGGCAGCCTGTGAAGGACACCATGTGGAGCAGGTGAATGCCCAGGAGAGGGCTGTGATTTTGTGGCAAGCCCACGCTGGAAAAGGATCCTGGCAGGACTTCTGGCACCGTAGATAGGGAAGCCCACGCTGGAGCAGGTTTTCTGGCAGGACTTGGGACCCCACAAGGGACCCACACTGGAGCAGTTCCTGAAGAACTGCAGCCCATGGGAAGGACATGCATTGGAGAAGTCGGTGGAGGTCTGTCTGCTGTGGGACAGACTCTTTCCCTAGAGCAGGGGAAGAGTGTGAGGAGTCCTGCCTCTGAGGAGGAAGGAGCAGCGGAGGCAATGAGGCGAACTGGAAGGAGCGCCCATTCCTGATCCCCCTGCTGCACTGTGCAGGGACGAGGGAGAGAAAATTGAGAGTGCAGTTCAGCCTGCAGAGAAGGGACCCAAGAAAGGAAGGAAAGTTTTTTTTAAATTTGGCTTCATTTCTCATTATCCTACTCTGATTTGATTGGTAATGAGTTAAGTGTTTACACATCTGTTATTGAAAAAAAGGCAGTGGCAAGATGAAAAAAAAACCATAATCCACCCATTCTCCATGACACGACAATACTACAAAAGTCTTCCAACACCTAAACACATTAAGATCACTTTTTGTCACAGATTACACATTAGAAGACCACTTTTTATCACAGATGATCTCAACCATGTAAAAAAACCTGTTTTCCAGAAGGAGAGGGAATGGGATTAATGACTTTTTTCCTAGAGTATCTAGAGACCTCCTTAGACCATTAGATTTTGATCCTTCTTGCACTTTATATTTGTCCTATGGTGCCCGGTTACTTAGTATTATCTACTTTACCAGTCATTTTTCTGTGTTGAAACTCTGAATATGAAAGTTTTACATCCTTTTGAAAGAGAATAAATGTAACTTCAGACAACAAAGGGGTTACTGCAGAGCCAACCCCAGGTAAAACCTTTTTCTGCTGATGAAGAACATTCCCATTTATTGAATCCCTGGAAATAACATTGTTCTCCTATTTAAACATAGCCAAAATACCTTTTCTTTTTTTTTTTTTTTTTCACACTGAAGAAAACTAAAATTAAGGTCAAGATCCAGTCTATTCGATGTAGAATACAATGAGAAAGTGTCACAGCCTTTTTCTTCATAAGAAGAGGTCACAGGAATTTCATCTTTGCCTTTATTCTGTCGCAATTCTCTTCTGTAATTCCAGGGGCTACCTGCCCTTCACACAGCTCGTTACACAGCCCCAGTCTCCCCACCAGCCATTAACAGGCCAAGAAAGTCACAGAAGGCTGCTTTGGAAGTGGTGGCCATGGATACTTTGACCATCTCTGCCTTGCATCTAAATGTCTTAGAATGCTTGAACATACAACAAACCAAAACAAACCAAACCAAAAACAAATCAAAACCCCAAAATCCCCAAACAAACAAACAAACAACACCAAAAAAAGCAAAACTGCCAAATTGACCAAAACAAACAGGGAAAGAAAACACTGCCACTTTCCAAAAAGGTGGCAAAAATTTTTAATCATCACTGTCCTACAGACAGTCATATATATGCATTGTCCCAGGGAAGTAGTTCATTTCAAAGGGAATAATACTAAGTGTAAAAGAATATACACTGACAGGTTTGGAAAAGCAGCCACTGCTGTTCTGACACTTGTCCAACCTCTGGATGACATGGAAATGTATAAACAGTAGCTCTTTGCTAATAAAAAGCATACACAGCCCTCGTCCAAAAAGAAGAAAATAAAAAATTATGAAAAACCTGAACCACAACCAAAATCAAAGCCCAACTGAAAACCCACAAACGACCACAAACTAGACTAGAAAAATCCCTAAAAATTAAACTAGCATAGGTTTGTGAATTATTACAGTTGTCTCAGTACTGTAGTTACAGCAATTAATATCTAAAATATACTGCAAATGGTAATATATTGCAGAAAGAATTCATTTGTTTACAGGATTTAATTAAACAAAATACAATTAAAGCTGAATTTGCTGATTCAGAGAGCCTGAAATGTTTAATTTAATATACTTTGAGATCAATGAACTGCAGGCCAGGACTTGGTACAGACCAAGCAGATCTGAGGGTTCCTGCCTCTCAGGGAAGCCCCTCGACTGGTCACCTTCAGAGCAGCACCTATTCACCTCTGCATACACAGGAGCCCTTTGCCCGGCAAGTCTGATTTGGACACGGTGCTCAGGCACGCTGTCCTTATTCTTCCAGCTCTTTAAATCTCAGCAGCAGCCCCAGGGGCTGGGGACCAAAGTGCTGTTTAGCTCCCCACAGAAGGGAACACCAAAATCCTGATGCCATCAGCTCTGTCTGAGGTCTGGAGTGCAATATCTGCTGCCTTTGCAGAGTGACCTATGTGTCTGTGCCCACACTGATTAATTAACCAGGGAAGCTCCACCACAGCTCTGCCACTTGCCTGTCTCCATCACCAACCAGCATTCTCCATGATGATGTGTCTCTGTGTGTGTACATGTACATGAGAGAAAAGGGAGCTTTTAGGTATTAATATGTAATAATTTGTTACAAATACCTTACGAAAGATCCAGAAACAAACATCATGCATTTTGAAAGGTCCAGATCACACCGTGTGGCCCAGGGCCAAATAGGAGATCTTCCTTCTGTTTTATTCAAAAGTGCAAGTGTAGTCTCAAAGAGAGTTCTGTGGTTCAGAAGCATCTGCCACAGCAGGGCTACCTGTGCCCCCCTGGAGCTGGTATATTAACAATCATAATCCACATAGACTTCACTGATGGTACTTATTGACTGTTATAAAACAGAATCCAATGTCATCCAGAGATATTTTTTACTGGAGTTATTTCGTTTAAAAAAGACACAGTTAGCCCCAAGATGACATTCACTGAGAAAGGGAGCCTTAGGCTGGTCCTAGTGGGTCTGAGAAAAGTAGTCCCAGAAATTTCTCATTAAAGGAATTTGCTGTTTTGAAATATGTTTTTTTTCTGTTTGTTCTATTGTTCTGAAAACTGTTTTGAATGTGTTCTGAAGAAACACATTGGACACCAGACTAAGCACACCTACAGACAGTACCTATCATGATTCCAGGTGGGAGTAATATTTTTTCCCTACAAAACTTTCAAGACAAACCATTTAAAACAGATGAAAAGAGAGGACTAAACCTGCAGTGGGAGATGTGAGTCACAGAGAGGAAACATTTGCATTTAAAAGAAGCAGACAGTTTAGTCTCTCCCAATTAGGGGCTAAAACAAGCTGATGCCAGCCAGTCCTGAGTTTCAGTGACTATCCTGAGTTCAGTGATGGGGTAACTCAAAAACTGAGTCATAATCTCTTCAAGGTTATCTACGACCTCAGACACTGCATTCAGACTGAAGCACACTAGAGCAGACTAGAAAGATGTTTAAGAATAGTGCTGGAAAAATCTATGATTTAGTCTCTCCACTAAACTTTCTGTTCCAAGTCATCCAGCTAGCACCTGGATTTTAGCATTTTCACTTTTTTAGCATTTTCACTTTTTTAGCATTTTCACTTTTTTAGCATTTTCACTTTTCAGAAGATTCATATTTCCTTATTCAATTCCTTAAAACTTCCAGGTTATCCGTGCATGCATGAAACCAGTAAATTAAAGTCTACAGGGTCCAGACTGCAAAGAATTAGCACGGAATGAAACCACAAAAAAACTTTCCAGCAAAACTGTGTCATCTCCCAGAGAAGAGATCCTATTTCACATTTTCAAACAAATAATGATTTTTCCCAAGAAATAAGAATTACCTGTAAATATATTTATATAGTATTTATTCTACATTTATTCTAATGTGAATAACATTAACTTTTTTCATCCGGTCAAATTTATGATGGCACAGGAGATTACCATGTAATCACCATATACCTCCACAAAAACTTCACTCACCATGTTTTCCTAGTTTCTCTAAATGGCTGTTTCCATAGTCATTGATAAATAAAAGTATAATTAAGCCTTGCTTTAAAGTTAATTTCCATGTAAGGGAAAGGGCATTAACATCTCATTATTATCAATGCAGAAAGCTTATAAACATAACATTAAGCCCAACGCTAAAAAATTTACAAGTTTCAGTTCTTGAGAAAAAAAAAGCCTCTTACTCCAAGATATCTACAAGAGATGGAGTGCTGTGATTAACTATATTTGTTTCAATAAATGGAGATTATACAGTGACCTTTACTTTAGCTGCCTTGGTTTCTCCATTTTTAATCATTATGCAAGATTTGGTAGGATTTGTTGCTGACACTCTGCTCCTCGGGGGACAATTAGCAGAGAAGTGAATTCACTAGAAAGGCAGCAGATCTTTTCATTTTGCTACATAAAATGACAGGAAAGAGCCCAACTTTGCTGGACTGTCATAATGCTCATCTATGGGTGGATTTGAGAGAAGCTAGACAATTCAACGCATCACACAATTACATAAATCTCTCTTAATTAAACATTGGAGATAAAAAATGTTAATGATATATAAAATGTGTTCTGTGGTGCTGCAATTAAAAGTTTCTCTGCACAATACAGTAAAAACTTTACTGTTTTCATTCTGAAGGAGTAATGATAGTCTCTTCAACTTGCCCTCAGACTTGGCATCTTCTTCTTTTCTTGAAGAACTACTAATATTATAAGTTTGCACAAAGGGATATGTTAAAAGATTTTGTGGGCTTGAGCTTTTTGTTTAATTCCTTCCACCTCATCCCATGCAGGCAAACACACTCACCTCGTGCCTATTGCAAGGACCTCTGGCTGACACATGCTTTGTACACTCTGTTAGCTTTATGTTTGCTGTTTACACCTTGCTAGAAGTGCAACTCCAAATTCTTGGTGACCTCATGCCTAAAACATACAGTCATCACTTCAGTTCCATTAGTGTAGCTCTATTTCTATCACTCTCTATGTACTTAATATGCATTTGCTGTCTTCTGCAGACAGTGGTGTGGAAAAGAGAACAAAAATTCCGATAGTTTGGTGTCTCCAAAGAAAATAAGTGTATCGTTATTTAAAGGTAATAAGTAATTCAGTAGAAAAGGTCAAGAAACAAATCTTCTAAAGAACTTGCATATCTCAGGGCTTTAAACTCCTTCCTGTGCTTGAGATTCACAGTCCCAGGAATAATTTGGGAAGAAGATAACTAAGCTTTTCTTGTATTATGCCCCATTCCTGCCAGGAACAATGTATGTTTCAGGGATTCTTTTAGAATTATGAATATTAGGAGAATATTTGATAAGGAAGAGAGGCAGATTGCACAGGGTAGCACAAACAACTATAAGATTGAGTGTGGCATTCAAAAAAAACCCCAAAATACAAACCAAATACCTCAGAGAAATTAAAGTAAGTACTCTTATTTAGTACACACTGTCATAGAGAGGTGCATCAAAGCAGTCCCCCCAAAAACTTTGGGATATTTTGGTGATTCAGACATATTTATTGCAGTAGAAGAAGACCAAAAAGAAAGTTCACCTGCAACCTTTCCAGTTTTCTGTCAACAGGAAAATCAGGTCTGGTAATTAGAGTTCCTTAGGTATTTTGGGGCAAACAACTTGTGTGGTGAAAACTTGACATAACTATGTAAATGAAGCCACATGGAAATAAATGAAGCACCACATGACAAAATAATACTAAAGTTCCTAAAAAAATTAAAGATAAAAAGAAAGTGGTAAATATAAAGAAGGCTGTGTAAACATAAGTCAGTATATCTGTAAGAAGAAGAAAAAATATGAAACAACTAGTTTTTTGATTAAAGTAGGACTTCATGAAACAGCCTTGTGCAAAATTTTTTCAAAAAATATTTTTACTACTACCAGAATAAGCAACCATGATCTTTTATGCTTGATTTTTTTGGACTGACTTCAAAAAAATATATTTTTGAAGCTTTGTGCATGAGGATTTAAATGATGCCCTATTAAGTATTAATGCTGAGTTTGAATTAAGGGGATAATTATAATTTTAAAAATATGGAAAATGTTCACCTACAGGTATATTTCTTACTGTGTGTTTACCCCCACAGAGATATGAGACTTTTCCTTCTATTAACAGCTGTATTTTACCTGTGAGGCCATGTAATTTCTTCAAACATTTTCAACATGAAAATTAACATAAAAATTTTCAAAAGCCTAGTGCTTGTTGCTGTTGTAAAACATCCTGTATGGGAAATTACAAGACCTTTTAAAAAGTACTGCTACAAAATAAATACTGTGCACAGTAGTAGCAAAGACAATATATATTTTCATAGCTCCTTAATATACAAGTCAAGAAATGTCTTAAAATACTCTCTTAATACAGAGAACTACTTCTTTTTTTTTGACTGAAATAACACTTATAAATTAAGTGAAGAAAGAGAATCTCCTAAAGTAAATGGTAATAGGATTGGTAAATCTGACCTGTCAAAACACACTCCTCAACATGCTTCCTACACCTCCACTTGCTACCCAAACATTATGCAGACCTTCAGCATTCTTCTAATATGGTTTCTAATGAAATGGAAGGGAAATTTATGTTCTACAACATGGATTGTTTTTAAATTAATACTCACATATGCAGGGATATTCACCAGTGAGGACACAATATTTTTCCATTTAATAGTCTAAGTAGAATAGGGACATAGAGCTGCTAGGTGTTGTAGCATAATGTAATCTCAATTAAATAGTTGAAACCCCAGAATAGTCACAAATATCTCCATCTTGCCATAATAAAAATAAAATAGATAAAATTACTAAGGAGTAGTAGACATGTAGTAAGAAACACTGTTCCACCTTAATCCTAGATGTAGCACACATAATTTATGTACGAAATAAATTAGGTGAACATACAAAACTTTTAAATACATCACTGGTTATGTTCAACAATGAGTGGATAACACTAACTCCTCCTGAGGCTACTTGATCCCACTGGAATATATCACATGTAAAGTCCAATGTGAGAAAGATGAATATTAATTCTTAGTTATAGTAGCAGAAGTTTGGCTGTTTTCTTTAGGTTTTTCTTCAGAAAATTTGAGGGAGATAATTTAGTTGATAGTTTATGCATTTTCACATACCTGAACTGTGAAAGTGTCTTTGTGTAGAAGTAAATATGCAGGGGCATCATAAAATTTACTCTTTTAAAATTTGTTGGCAGGAGTCTCAAGGAGAAACAAGGCATCTCTGGTAAAGATGAATACTTACTGTATTTTGTTGTCAAAGATGCATTACTTTAATTATCAAAGTTATATGAAAAATAACATCTGGAGCCCTGGTTTTCTTCTCATTGGTCCTGTTTGGTCTGACTGATGAAAGCTCAGTGCTATCACCTAGAGTTTAGAGTGGGGCAAAAGGCAGTTTGAGCTCTGAATAGCCTCAGAGCTCAAAAGTATTAATGTAGGGAAAGATGATTACAGCTATTAGAACTGAGCATGAGCATTTTGGGGAAGAATGACTCATCCTTCTCATCCCTGCACCATATCATTGAGATCCCAGATCAGTTAAGTACAGTTCTTTATTTTCTAATTAGCAATTAGTTATTGTTTTCCCTACACAGCTGCAAAACCCCAAGATGCATTCTTGTTCTACTGCCCACTGCTGTCAAAATTCATGCAGCTGATTTATTTATTGTTTCAATGATACATTCAAATGATAATCATGCTTTTCATCTTCAGCATGGCTGAATGTAGTTGAGTAAAAAGCCTATTGCTTCATAAAGGAGTCAGAAGTCAGCTAAATAGTAGCATTTTATTTCAATAACATCACTGATTTCTTCCACTATTTATCAGGCCAAGTTTGGTTCAAAAAAAAGCAAATTATATATAATGAAAAAAAAAATCTCTTTTTTTTTCAATAATGACAAAAAAAGAAGTCTACCATCAAAAATAATTTAATTGTTTTAATGTAAGTAATGTATTCAAAGAGAATGTCCAAAGTTACATTAAGATAAGAAAGTCTTCAAAATCCTCTGTCTAAACATCATACTTTAGTCAGAGCAAACCTTTCCATCACTCTGTCATCTTGAAGCAATCTACATTAAAACTAATTAAAGTTCTGCACTGATCAATTTAATTTATAAAACACATTTTTTTTATTTCCAGAACACTTCATCATTTTTATAATAACAATTGAGCCTTTTTTGTAAATCACAATAAATTAAAACACTTTTTGCTAGTCACATTTCTCATAAGGATGCAAATATGTCTTTGCAAATAGACTTTAGATTAGCAAAGACATTCCAGTGTGAAGAGTAATCTCTGGAAAATATACTGTCCATTTTTTTTTAAAGGACACAATTCCTATCATACTATTTGCATGAATCAACATAAGCATTCACATCTAATTTGACTGAGCACAATGACATCTTCCACAAACACATTTTAGTAAACATTTCACACTGGACCTTGTTAAATAATACATGCAGTTTATAATCCATGGAGAGGGTGCCAACTAACTGCAAGCTTACATAGAAAAATATTAAATACTTTGCATATGAAAGTAGCAAGCAGGTATCCTGTGATACAGATGAAATTACAAAATTTAGATTCGGTTCTGAATTTAAACAATTCCACAATTTGTTCTTATTTTGCAGCATAATAGTTTCCCTCATCTTGAACATCAGCATTAGACATATAAATTATAATGCCCAGACAATGTGTGCAAGAGTAGAGGAGAACTGTTCACTTTCTGTATATGTAGCATTTTTCTTCTTTTTAAATATCTAGCAACTCAAATGCTTTGAAGGAAAAGTAGAATGTTTGCTGATGCAACATATGCCGATAACTACTTTGAAGACTCCTTCACAGAATCTTTAAAACTTCTTCGTTACACATGGTTTGAAGATCCTACAAGTAATTATCTTGAAAAATAAAAAAATTACTACAAAATCATACTACAAAATCATAAACAGGTAAAGAAATAAACTCAGTTATTAATGCAGTGTATAATACAGTTTATGTGTTTATTATGTATATATGTGGAACATCTATTTATATTATTTATTTGAAATGTTCTCGCTATTGCGCTGTACATGATACTGTATAATAGTAACTTATATAGGTAATCAAATTCATGTCTGTCTAGATGAGTTTGATATTTCTCCTTGAAATATCATTGTTTTATTGAATGCAGACATTATCTAAATCTGTTCAGAGGTCCGTATATGACAGTTGAAATTCAAGTTCGTGGAGTCTGAACAGAACAGTCTGCAAGTTCTCTGATAAAAGGAATATATTGCTTAGAATCCACTGGTTAATCTCAATATTTTCTGGTTTTGCTTTGGCTGAAATATTTATTCTGTGTTGCTGGAATTGCTGGTTTATGGTAGAAATTCAAGATTCCGAACAACTCTTGCATATGTTTGTGAGATTCCTTTGCCGTATTAGCCTGTTTTGACTGTTTTGTTTTTCTGAATAGTTTCCAAAATTCCAGCATACTGAGTATGTGAGAACACTCAACACTGTCCTAATTTCTTTTCTTTTCTGGAAGGAATGGAGGGCTCATAACACCCAACTAATTATGGAAAAGTAGACAGGAATTAGCTATTATAAAAATCATTGCACACCACCAAACACTGAAATAGTCACTGAAATGTAAGTCTGAAATAATCTTAAAATATTAAATATTAATTAAATAGTATTTAATTAAACATTAATATTTATTTATAAATATTAATAATTAAATTAAATATTAATTATTTAATTAATAATTATATTTAATTAAATATTAAAATATTTTACCCTCCCATTACCAAATCCACTCTACTTCTTTTCCAATACACGCTCTCTCTCTTTTTCCTTTCTGCAGACACAGGTCATCTCTGGTTCTCCAAACCTTCTCTGCTGAGGTCTCATCTACTCCAAATTCCATTTCAGTGACCTTTTCTGTTCCCATCCTATGTCAGACATCCAAATGTGGAAAAGAAAAGGGGGTAAAGGTGTCACAGTAAATGCACCAAAGAAGGAGCGAGGCCTCCTGACACAGCAATGTCTCTTGCCCTGCCTGCAGTCCAAATTCAGGTCAGGGGAATTCCCCTCTAGTTCCAGACAAGCGGTATTAAGGCGTCTGACAATACTGACACTTTAGGTGTGAATGCTGGGAGTGGCACTGTTAGAAATCTTTGGCAGTGGCAGGGATGGTAGGTTTGATTGCATCCTCAGCAAATTTGCCAATGACACCAAGTTGTTAAGTGCAGCAGACACACCAAAAGGAAGGGATGCCATCCACAGGGACCTTGACAGGCTTGAGACATGGACCTGCATGAACCTCATGAAGATTAATCAAGCCAAGTGCAAGGTTCTGCTCATGAGTAGAGACATCCATGGTTGGTAAGGAGTTCAACATGGGTCAGGAATGTGCCCTTGCAGCCCACAAAGTCAACTGTGTCCTGGGCTGCATCAAAAGAAATGTGGCTAGGCAGGATGAAGGAGATGATTCTGCCACTCTACTCCACTCTCCACATGTATCCAGCTCTGGGGACCCTCAGCACAAGAAGGACATGGATCGGTAGGAATGGATCCAGAGGAGGGGCAAGAAGTTGATCAGAGGCCTGGAGTTCCAGGCTGAAGACAGGCTGAGAGGCTGGGTTTATTCAGCCTGGAGAGGAGAAGGCTCTGGGGAGACCTTACAGCAGCCTTCCAGTATCTGAAGGGAGTCTACAAAGCAGCTGAAGGGGTACTTTGTAAAAAGTCATGCAGTGATAGGATAAGGGGTAATGACTTCAACCAGAAGAGAATAGGTTTAGATTAGATATCAGGAAGAAATTATTTTCTGTGGTGGTGGTGAGAAGTAGCGGATGACCCAGCCCTGAAAGTGTTCAAGACAAGGCTGTACAGAGATCTGAGCAATCTGAGCAAGGTGCCCCTGACCATGGCAGGAGGATTAGAATGAGATGATTTTTAAGCTGCCTTCCAACCCAAAAGATCCTATGATTTTATGACATTTTCTTTCTGAAAACTCAGCCTCACACTAATCTTCTTTATGGTTTCTGGCTGGATGATCCATTCCCTTTTCTTGTCAGCACTAACCAGGGCTTGTACAACTGTCTATTCTCTCTCCTCACACTGATTAAATAAAATCCACCAACAGAGGCATTATGTTTCATATCTTCTCACTGTCACAACTATGACTTCTCTTTCAGCCCACTCTCTCTTTCATGACAGACAATTTTAGTATGCAGGTTCAAGACATATATCATTATCATGGTTAAATTAAATCAGGAATGAAGCTGTTAATAATGAGATGAATCTTTCTGTATTGCATGTATCTTTCAGCTAAGCATATTTACTTGGAATCAGCACAGTAGGAAAGACTAGGGCAAACTATAGCAAGACATCTATAGTATGCAATCGATCTCAGTAATTGTCTTACACAGCTGTGAATTATGCTCCAAATTATTTTCTTGAGCAGAAAAGCATAATAACTTATTTTTCCCTGATGTATGAAATTTCTGTGGAAGCATGATATGTCTGGAAGACTTTTCTCCTAAAATAAATAAATAGATTTCTTTTTTTTTTTTATTATTATGCTCTTTCTTTCTTTTTTTTTTTTTTTTTTCCTGGTTCATGGCAGCCAGCACACTTGGTGGGGAACTTCCTAGTGCTAAAATTTCTGCATCTCACCTGACAGTAGGCATATAGAATCATAGAATCAGAGTCATAGATTGGTATGGGCTGGAAGGCCATTGGCATGATCTTGAAAGGCCATCTAGTCCAAGACCCCTGCAATGAGCAGGGACATTTTCAACTAGATCATGTTGCTCAGACCCCCATCCAACCTGACCCTGAATGTTTATGAGGATAGGGCAACTATCACAACTCTGGGCAACCTGTGCCAGATATCACCCCCACATGAAAGAATTTCTTCATTATACCTAACCTAAATCCCCACTCTTCTAGCTTAATATCATTGCCCTTTGTCCCATCAAAATGGGCACTGCTAAAAATTTGTCCCCATCTTTCTTACAAGACAAAATCCAGCTTCAGCTCTGGACTGAAAGAGTGCAGAAGCAGAATTTGAACATCAATCACAACTTCAGTCCTGAAGAATTCCTGCTTAGTCATCAGTAACATTTCATGCTCATCTAAAGAAAAAGTATGGGCTACTTCACTGGAGCAAAAATATCCATTCTGACACAATGGGCTGTGTAGGTCAGTCATCCAAGGAAGACTGGATTCAAAATTATTACTGCCCAATTAAAGAGAGTTAGAGGGAAAGGAAAGAGCTTGAGGTTTGCAGATACAGTAAAATCTTTACAGTTTAGGATTTAATCCTAATACTGCTTTTCCACCAGCACTTAAAATCATTGTTTCTGCCTACAGATGCTCAGGAAAACCTGAGAATGCCATCTGCCTGTTCAATTTCTTTCCAGAGTGTATACGTGGTGAATAGAATGGTTTAGTCTGTTTGAAATCTGAACTCCTCACACTGCAGTCTATTATCTAGAGGTTAACTTCTGGTCATATTGAGAAATTAACATATTTAGAAACCTATTCTAGGCTAATGGAATATTTCTTTTTTTTTTTTTTTTTGTCTCCTTAACATGGATTAAAAGGAACTCAAATTAAAATGGCCTACATTCCAGGCTTTGTTATAGTTTGTTATTGAACAGCTCCTCATTGAAGGTCAAATATACCAGAATAAATAATGTCTTTTTTATCCTATTGATCAATTGGAATTCTAGCTTTTTAATGAATAACAGCTTTAATTTCTACCTGTAACTCATAAAATCTTAGAACTTAAAATCACAAAATACAGATTCATCCAAAAGTAATTTTGAATAATTTTGAAAGGATTCACAAATTCTATGCATACCTAAATCGTTAAAAATCCATTTATTTCACAAATTCATAAAAGTTAGTGTTCATAAAATATTTACAGGTAAGTTAGTAGTGTTTAAAAAAAAGAAATAAAAACTTTAATGGAAACCCTCAAGTAAGAAAACAACTCCCATAAATAGCATTTATAGATTAACCTAAAATATGTACTTATAATGAAGATATTTCAATCAGGAACTATTACTATGAATAATATTACAGTATATGCAATATATATACCTCTTTTCTCATAGTTTCTTCAAAAGAACAAGAGAATTTCCAATGTAATGGTTGAAATAAGTAGTCTGAAACACGAACTGAAAGAAATACATGCATACAGACACAAAATAAGGTAATTGAATCTTAGAAGAGCAGTAATAGAGAAAGTGGCTCATTAGGGTCATTTCAACAGCTTAGGTTCATTGGAGAGGTTAGGAATAAATGATAAGGTTAGGTTCAGATTAAAAAATGGAAGAAAATTATGCAAGGACTAGAAAGGAAGTCCTGGAAAAGAGCTTGAGGAGAAGGAGAAACAGGCCTAAGAAAACTGTATATTAAAAACGAGCAAGAGTGAAATATAATTCACAGACCAAAAAAATAATCATCTCTATTTAGCAGCTGTATAAAGGCTGAGTCTTTTTTGATTTCTCTGCGGATCACCAACTTAATTAGCATTCCACTAAGCACAGAAATTTGCAATTGCAAATACAATTTTGTGTTCTTGGCAGTACTGGTTCTAGCTGGGATGGAGTTAATTTCTTTCATAGCACCTTGTATAGCAATGTGTTTTGGATTTGTGAGTCAAATGGTGTTGGTAACACACAAGTGTTTTGACTATTGTTGAGCATCACTTGCACAGTATCAAGATTTTCTTTTTCCCACTGTCCTGGAAGCAAGTTCATTGAGGATAGGTAATTTGAGAGGAGATACAAGCAGGACAACTGAACCAAAGGGACCAATGGGGTATTTGATATTATATAACATCATGTTCAAAAATTAACCTGAGGGATAAAAGTTTGGTTTGGTAACCATTCCTTGGAGATTGGCTGGGCAGCAATCTGCTTGTGAGAGGTGGTGATGCGCTGTCTCTGCATCACTTATTTTGTTTCCTTTTCTTTCTTTTTCATCTTTTCATCTTTTTTTTTCCCTATTGAACTATCCTTAACTCGTAAATTTACAGGGTGCATTCTGCTCCCTGTCCCACTAGTGGGAGGAGTGAATGATTGGCTGTGTGGTGCTTAGCTGCCAACAGGGGTCAACACACAACATCCTCTATGTGCCTGCTGTTTGAAATTTCTTTGCCACCCAGAAGTCACCAAGACCTGCAGGAGTCCAGGATAACTTGACTGAACTCAGTGAACCAGCCTGTTTCAGAAAAACTCTTGCAATGCAGCTTGTGCAAAGTCAGGTCCAATGAGTTTGTAATGAAGCCACATCTATGATCGGATAAATATGCCTCTTTCTGTTCTTTAGTAGGATCTCATGAAATTCTTACCTTGCTCATTTAGCAAAAGAGGCAATTAAAAAAAGAAAAAAAAGTAGCAAAATCATTCCTGAAATTCCTCCCTTAGCTGAATGTTATTTTCTGTCTTTACTATATACACTTCTGTTAAGACACCTGATTCACAGGGGTTTGGTTTCATGTACAGGATTAGTAACAAAGAGTTTACAAGGCAACTTGAAACATCATCTTAAATGTTAGATAGAACTGTGGTGCTGTGAAAATATACTCTGACAGTTCAAAGTTACCAGATTAATTAGATTCAGTCCTCCCAATTAATTATATTGCCTAACATGAAAAGAACTCACAACAGGTAAAACAGGAGCAATGAAACTAAGTATAATATTAAATACAAGGAGTAATAAAGCAAACACATAAACATCTGAGAAAAAAAGCATCTGGGCCACTATTTAATTACTCTTTTACAAGAGCAAATTCATGCAGTTGCTCTAATGTGAAAACAGAGAACAGTTACACCCTTGTTTACTGCTTAAAAACTACCCACTACTGGGTGAAGGCAGATGTCCTGCTTATGTGAAGAAGCACACTTGAGTTGGATAATGGTGCTGCCTACGAGCTGCACTTAGTACATGATAAAGATGGTTCTAGCACTAGATTGTTACATATGGTCTAAGAGAGAACAAGGGATGTGTCCCATCACCTTCCTAGTTAATGCTGTCTCATGAGCTCTCCAAATAACATAAATAGAACCAAATGCATTCTTTTTTTCTGCCATTGAAACTGATTATCTTTTGATGGATAATGGTCCACTAATTTTCACATCTAGAAAATATACTGAGATGCATTGGGTTGCTGTAATTCCTTTCCCTTTACTGAGGTGGTCTGGGTTTGAAACCATTCATGTTGCAGTTTATCAACATTGAATCCATGTTCTATTCTTACAACACATAAACAGAGTGATCATGGGAAAGGCTTTCATTTTTCTTTTATTCTCCTTAATAATGGTTGTGTATTTATTCTTTTAAAACCTCATTGTCTCTAGAGATGCATCCTGCTCCCAAAACCTATTATTACTATCTGCTTCTTTTTAAAAATGGCAGGGAAAATTGCTCATTTGTAAATAACCAATGTTCATCATTAGCCAGAAAAAGGAAGAAAAACAAGATATTAAAATCTGTTATAGGTATCAGCCACACTTTTGCATTTATATATTTTTAAAGGGATATTGTCTCCTTTGGCAAGTGGTTCGCTTACTAACTTACTACATGATTAATTATATTGTACAGTGTCACATGAAATCACATTAATGCAACAAAATAATGCATGATATCGAGTCAGAACAGGGCTTCTAATACTTACACTATGGGTTTTCTTAATAAATAAATCTAAAGTGTTATTTCATTTATTCTCCCCACACATACCCTACACAACTTTCCTTATCCCCGAAATCTTCCTAAATTTCAGAGCCAAAGTGATTACATTACATTAAATTATTATAAAGGATTATACTATATATTTTAGCAATTAAATGCACATTTCTGAAGGCAGAAGAACCCCCACTATTAATTGTTGTGGAGAATAGGTTCTCCATAAATTATTCTGTGAAACTCTTCTTATAGAAAGAAATAAATGTCTGTAACTTTAGAGATCCCATGAAAGAAGCTGACAGAATAAATAGTTGTTTAAAAAAATCCCATTTTCTCTCCTCACAGTGGCCTACAAGCACAAGATAGAAAGCAAATTGCCCTAAAGAGAGCAATGGCAAAATGGCCATTATTCATACTTGATACATAGACCTGTACTGTCACAAAAAATTCTATGACCTAATGTGCCTGATTTTTGTGTAAGACAAGCTCTTACTTTTTCTCAAAACAATGGAGAGAATGGCCTGACTTTAATGGACCCTTGCAGCATGTATTGAAAATTTCTGTGACATTTTCTACTTACACATTTGGCCTTCTCACCAATTTAATGTGATGGATTTGGCTCAAAGCAGCAAACTCTGGTGGAGATCAGGTTCACTGAATCTGAATAAAGAGTATTTTGGACAGAGAATTAATTTAACTTGTTTGAAGGATTGGTTTTGGTTTGTTTTTTTTCTCATGTGACTGTGCTTCTACTTAATTAGACAATCTTGGATATATGGCTTAATGTTTTCTTTCTTTATTTCTTTCTTTAATATACATGCCCAAAGCAGAGACAATATCACCTCAAAATGTGTGGTCTAGGGCAGACATAACAAACATTAACATATAAAAACTCGAAATAAAATTTAAGGACAACATATGAAAAAGACACTCCACAAATGATAAAAAATGTTTAAGTTACACTTGATGCTATTTTCTGTTGGTATGCAAACCATAAATAATGAAAATATTTTATATAAAATATGTCATATTACCAGTATAGTCAGGCTGAATATTTTCTAGGCAGTACATTTTCTTTAGATGGCCCTTGACAGAGGAGATCTTTTATGCTGCAGTTGCTATTAAAGTATTTGCTTTGGGGACATTGCTATTCAGCTACCAATTTCCTTTTCAAACATCCTCTAAGGCCTTTCTTTCCTAAAGGATCATATGCTGGTCTAGTAACTTAATGTTATATAGATCTTACAATTCTCTTCTTTGGTGTCGTGGGGCTTGATGAGACCATGAAAAGGGTTACAATTTTAAAACTAATTGACTTCCTAGAGAAGTCTAATAGCAATGTTAAAACAGATATTAAGTTGAAACAGACAGGCAATTAGAGGGAGAAACACTGCCCCTTTCAATTTCAGTACCGTTTCATCCAAAGATATTTATTTAGTCCTAATTATTTTTTCTCTGAAAATTACATCTTGCTTAGGTAAATGTGAGGTTGTACCAGCAGTAGGGTGGCAAAACTGCAGATCCTATTCCCCTCAAACAGTTACAGTACGGAGCACACAGGATGTCAGAGAGGCTACTCAACACCAATCTAAGAAGTTGGCACTGAAACATTCTTAAGCAAAGACTTTCTCTCCCCTAATTTACCATGTATCATTCTTTCATGCTTTCAGCCTAAGAAACTGTATTACAGCTTCTCTGCCTTGTTGAAAGCAAGGATGAGAAAAAAAATTGGCTTTTTTTTTTCCTTTCATTTAAAAGAAAAAAAAATTGGCATCTTTTTTCTTTCATTAAAAATCCCTTGCAGCATAGCAGGACTACTGAGCTGCAACTATGCATGGTTTTTTGCCAGAATACAGGCATTATCTCAACAATGAGCAATACACAGTAGGGGGAAGAGAATCCCTAGAGATTTATTTTGTGAACTAGAAATAGAGGCACTAACAATATAAATATCTTCATCACAACAACAAAAGAGATGCATGTAAAGTTTATCAGTGAGATCAATAAAATCAAAGCATTCAGTTCTCCAGGCTTTAACTCTGCAGGGTTAGAGCTAAGCTATTTTTGAGCATACCCTTTTCTCTCACATTGTCATAACACCAGAAAATTGAATTATGTAAATATATAAATTTGAATTATGTAAAAAAATATTCTGAAACATAGGTCATACTGCAGACTATTAAATGCTATTACTTTAATGATTGATTATTAATTATTGATGCTTTTTATGAGGAAGAATATCACCTAAACCAGTGTCATAGCTACCTTATCACAGGGCATGTTCTGCACAGTTTAATCTACAAATTATTTTGCTTTATCTGAAACATTTGAATACTCATTTAGCCTTTATTTTGTTACGAGTAATGGCAATGCAACATTAGAATGGTGGACAGTCATCCTCTGATTATTATAGAAATTATCCAATTTAATTAAAAATATCTACTTGACACAGGGAAAAAACTCCATAAAATATCTCCATTTTGACACTCAGACAACTTGATCAGATAACTTTAGATGAAGATTTCCGTCTTCATTCTTCATTTACTTAATTAGAGAAGAGGAAATTCTTCCAGTTATAATAAGATTAAATAAGGTTAAAAAGCTTTATATGATGAAACCTATAAAGAGCAAATTGAATGAAATTAACTGTGGAATGTGACAGGAGACAACGCACATCCGGTGATGATCAACAAGTCTCAAATTTATTGATTATTCAGCTTGTACATTTATACACGTGTTAATAAGGCTCATACATATTGCAAAGCTAGAGCTCACCATTGGTTCAAGCGTTAGCAAACAACCCTGCCCCTGTTTCTACATTCCTGCAATAACTGTGGTTTCTTAAGCAAGGTTAGTTTCTATTCTAGCATCTTGGTATTTGTCTCTCAAGGACAGTAGGGTCTCCTCCTGATATCTACTTATAAAGACATTTACTGTTCACAGCAAAAGCTCCTGTTTGTTCATCTGGAAAGCCCCTGCTTGATCAGCAGGATGGAAAATTACTGCTTGACCACTGTATCTTAAACATGGCCTCACTCAGCTAACCATGTATCGAGAAAACTCTCCACAATTAACAATAGAATAAACAATGTGATTATAGATTTGTTTACAGTTTTTTGGCAACTAATTTGAATTCTGTTAATGAAGTAGTGCTTGCAAACATTTTTGTCATTCAGAGGATACCGACAAACAATTGAAAATATCTTTAACTGGAACACAGTTAGGATTGTTTTCCTCTTGCTAAAAGTATTGACAAAGCATGAAAATTTTGTGGATTTAAGACATTTTCTGACTAAGGAGTTATTAATTTCTCAAATATATGTCTAAGTCCTGAACTTGCTTATGCTTAGATGCAATTCTCATGCATTTTCCCTCTGTCTTGAAGAAAGACTTGGAAGTGTCAGATACGAAGTACAAACATCATCATCAGATGACTAACATGGCCATTTTACACTACACCACAAATTTTTATTCTGCTAATACTCATTTTGTCTTAACTGCACTGGAATGCCTTTTCAAGAAGATGCAGTGCCACAAACATGACAGCATTTTCCATCACTCACAGCTTTCACAAGTGATATCACTGATAAGCTTATCAGAGCAGATATTTAGTATGACAGAAGTTACAACAAACAGAACAGCTGTCCCTTCTCCAGTCAAATTCAGGTTAAGTTAAAGTCCTCAAATCTATCATTGTCTGAACAGTTAGGTTATAAGGATATAGCAGTAAGGATTATAATAATAGTGCTGAGGGTTGCAGCAAAGCACTGGATGTGAGTACCGCAATTAATGAGGGTCAAAAGAGAAATGTAAAATCTACAAACACCTCCCCCAAAGAAGAAGGAGGGAAAAACCACACTGCAAGGTTCTAAGTGTGAGCATCCCCAGACCAGATCTGGATTAACTTCACCAAAGAAAGTTCCATCAAGGTGTTGTACTGTAAAAGAAGAAAAGTACCAAAGGACATGCAACCCAGAAGGGAGGGAAATAATATAAAAAGTGAAGACAGAAATATAATGCAGAAAGTGTGACAAAAAAATAAAACAATGTTACGCATTCCTTAAAATTTCTATAAATCTGTAAGCAGCCAAAAAAAAATTCTGCTTTCCTGAGTTTTAAAAGCAGTTAAAAATACAAAATAGAATTTTAGTAATATTTTGAAATTCTTATGTGAATTGCAGACTTTGACCAACTTTGTCCTTAACAGCATTAGATTCTGAGGTCTCCAGCAGCACTTGCAAATTTCAATGTTTTTTGAGGGAAATTGATTATAGACATCATTCTTAGGACAAGATATTTCTATTATATTATCTAGAATCTTCCATTAAAAAGAGAATTTATAATCCTTATGATCTCTTCCACTTTTAGGCAGAGGTAAGTGAGGAAGTTAATGGCTCACTAGAAATTCCAGTACGTGTCTTTTACTTCTACAGCTTTCAGAATATTGCACTGCAGACAGCAAATTTTAAAAACACTTCCTCTTGAGTATATTATAATATGCTCAAGATACCATGTAGGAGAAATGACTTGTTTATATCAAATGTTTTTAAAAGTAAATTTATATACTGTTTATTCTGCATCCCAAAGTACACACTACCAGAATTCAGACTATAAAGGGTCCCTGAAGAAGGGCAGTAACTGATGCCAGATGACCTCAATATGAGAAAGGAAGGAATATAACCTCTTGAATATGTTTACTCTTAAGTTTATGCTTTGTGCTAACTCATATACAACAGAATCAGATTTATCTTTGTCATTGGTCCCCAAATAAGCTCTACATGTCTAATATACCTTAATAATTTTAACACAGTCTTCCAAAGCTCAGTTAATAACCAAGCCAAGAGAAAAAAAAAAGTGTGATTTTAGAGTTGAATGTCAAAGAACCAGAGCATACTTTATAGATCTGATTCTCCTGAACAGAAGATGATGAACACAAAGCCCAGGAAAATTTCTCTTGCAGTCAATGACTGAGATGTTTTTCACAGTGAGCAATTTCAACTCAAGAGCGAAGAGAAGGAGAAGAGAAGCAGTCATCAAAGTAAACTGTGTTGTCATCTAAAAATCTAGTGCAAGAAGTTCTTCTTCTCTAGCTTGCAATTTGTTGGAGACCATAAAAAGGAATCCTTTAGATAAAAAAGACAGCTGGAAGAAGTCTATGCTGTTGAATTTAATTTCATTTTACACAATGCTGTGCTACAAACTTCTTTAAGGTGTTCAGTTATTTACAGTCTAATAGAGACCAAAAGTTCAGTGATTCATTTGGTAGGTCCTACATGAACTATTGATAAATTAATGTCCACACACAGAACATGCATGGTAGATGAACATTAAAGGCCATGATAGTAAACACACAGTCTTACAGTGTGGGAAGAATGGAGAGCAGAATACAGCATGATGGCAGCCTTTCTAGAACATCTTCTGCAATGCCTAAAACCAGGCTGAAGTCAGGATGACAGTCTCAAAGGTTTGGGCAACAAGAAAACATGAGTTTGGCTTCCTGCAAACCAAGGTGGTGATGGTGATGTAATATCCTTTCTTACCATACCAGCTAGAAATGAAACAAGACTTTTAGTTAGTTAGATTTAGATTGCCATCATGTAACTCAGAATATAACAACAAAAGATTTAATGAGGGATGCTTATCTTATGACTGTGCAGAGAACATTTTCAATGCTGTAAGGATACAGAATTTAAAAAACAAAAACAAAAACAAAAAAAGAAACCCAACACAAAAACATCCCCCAAAACCAAAAAAAACCAACTCCCAAGGAATCATGAAACTCATGTAGATACAAGCAGTTGTAACAATGCTGTAGATTTTAATGATCATTATCTAATCTTACATCATAATTATGTGTTTCATAATATCATAACATATCTTATCTGTGCTACCACAGACAGTCACAAATAGACAAGGGCCCATGAAGAGAAGACTGTTAGCACTTAATTCCCAACAATTCTGTGGTTTCTACAGTGTTGTGATGGATGTCTCCTACAACAACCTAAGAAAAGGAGATATCTTCTTTAACCCAAAGACATTAGGTAAAAATAATGCTCAAACGCTTTCCTTAATTTTTTTCATGCTCATTATTTATTTATTTAAAATACTTCAGCATGGTCATGATTTAGGAGTACTCTTAGGCATTAATTGTGGGGTGGGGACTAAAAACACAAATATTGTCTATTGTTAATGTTTACTCTTCAAAAGCTCTAAAATACAGTTCTATTTTGTATAAGGATTTCTCTGTCTATACACAAAGCTGCAGAACTAATGGTACAGAAAATTTTGAATGGGTTTCATTGATATAAGATAAATATAATTCATTCAGCAAATACAATCACTTTCATTTCCTGAAAAAATAACAAAACCTGTGTGTTTGTGATTATAAAAAGAAAGATTGAGATCTTTCCCATGTGATGAGGGAATGGATGGCCAAAAAAATAAGGAAATACTCACTCTACTCACTAATGAAATGCAAGTTTTGGTGTTACTGTAATATATTAATGTTCACAAACATACATACTGAATGCTTAGTATTTTTTCTGATGAGGGCTGGGAAATGGGGGAAGATAGATTACATTCAGTTGTTGTATGGTCAAGCCTCACTAGTGTCACTGTTGATTTGAATTTAAGCATTAAGAAGAAAAGCCTTCATATTGTGAACCTTTTGAATTCTAATTGATTTGGTGAGCATTGTGAATTTAAGAGTGATTTCTAATGGGAATTGGCCTCCAACGGTAACAGAGCCATCAAGTCAAGTGGGAACCATGGTTCCACTTACCACCCCGATGGCTAAACATCATTTTAGCTTTTCCCATGTCAAGGTCCAGCTGCTTGTCCTTGCATTAGAGTTCTGCATCATTGGGACTAACTACCATTGGAGTACTGCTCTAACACACCCACATGAAAACTTAATCTAAAAGTAATTTCAAACAAAACTGATTTAGAAAATTAAATGTACGTTTAAACTCCATCACTCTATCAGCCTGTGACAGTTTTGACATTTTGGGCAAGGGAAAAATATGCTATTTTACAAATCTGTTAAAAAAGTTATAATACATTTCATCAGATCTTTTAAAATCATCTAATGCAGTTGTGTATGATACAGTTGTTGGCTTGTATACCCTCAACTCATGATACCTCAGTAGAAAAACAGAGCTCCACAGCTCTGTGGTGTCTTGTGAGAATGAGAAATTCTGCACACAACATAACTAAGAGGAAGCTAAATCTACCAAAAGAATCTGGCTTCCACTAAATGATAAACCCATCATCTCAGAGTGCTGTAAGTGTCAGGTCAATATGGGCCCCCTTTCAAGAAGTTAATATTCCTGCTCTAAACACAAAAAGCCTTCTCCAACAAGACTTTCTTAGATTCTTTGTAATTTCATTTTGTAAAATAGCCCAAGAAACAAACAAAAACCCCAAAACAAACAAACGAAAAAGCAAAAAAAAAAAAACAAAAACAAAAACAAAAAACCCCCCAAGTTTACTTCCAGCAACATTTAAATATTCTATTTGCTAAACTTCTGCTAGTTCTCTGAATAGCTTTGAGTGACTGCTTGTCTTCTCTCTTGAGCAAATTGTTTAAGCAGATGTTGGTCTTCAAATCAATCTTGTGGACAGAGAGGAATTCCTTGTAGAATAAAGTAGATACATTAATTAAGAGGGACCTTGTAGTAACACAAATTTCACTCACGAACATTTTTTTCAAAGAAGTAATTACCTTTGAAATGTTACAAACTGCTGTAACTACTAAAGCTGTGTCTGTCTTCAATTACAATTACACCTCTAGCAAATGAACAACTCACAAATAGATCTAGTCTTGGTTTACCTGCCTCTGTCAGTCCCAATCAAATAACTGGTAACTTAGTTGTTAAAAAGCAGCTATTCTGAGAAAAGTGACTTACTCAGGAAAGCAGATGTGAGGAATGAAAAGCCAAAGAACTAAAGTATCACTTCTAATACTCTATTACAGAAGTGCTCTTAAGAAAGATTAACGCTAAACCCTTAAATCTAGAAGCAACCACCATACATTTTAATGTCATCTACATCATATACACATGATTTAGTAAAATAGAGATAGAAGATGCAGACATTTTGTTCACAAGTGAATTGTAATTACAAATGATTAAGGAAAATGTGAAAAATATCTTTCCCATATATGAACATCCCTAGGAAAAATGCTTTGACTCCCAAGCCTGTGAAAAACGATCTTAAGGTGAGTACATTATAATTTTGTGGCAAAGTGGTAAAGACAGACTTGTGACTATCTAGCATACTAGGTATGAAATTTTAATTTTCTAACTAGACATCTGCTTTTCTCTGTGTGCCATAAAAGTTTGTTTACCACAGGCCATTTTCTCAGGCGTATAATTATTTTGACTTTAAATATAGTAGTCATTTATTATGAGGCATAGAAGCTGTTTAGAGCTGTGACAGCTGTGGCATCACATCACATTTTTACAAGTCACTCAAGTCTGCTGTTATACAACAGTGTACTTCAAATATAAATTATCTTCAAAGAGGGATATCTATCCAGAAATATGAAAATTTTTGTATGAAAATACAACATGTGTAAGGTATATGAATCTAATGGACAATAACACATCTCAGAAATTTCAGTCTTGGAAAAAGAGTGAGCAAAACACAAACCACAGAGGCATAAAGAAAGTTTCACTGTGATCCAGCCACAAGTTCTATAAAGCATTACAAAAATCACCTGTTCATATAGTTGATGAGTACAGTATCTTAATGCTTAGCATGGCTTAGTGTTGCAAAATAAATCTTATGAAACTGTTAAAAGTTGAGTAAAAAAATATAAATACTATACAACTTTTTCTCTGCTGACCTGTATCAGCAAATGAGTCTTCAACAATTCAAATGTTACACACAATCTCTCTCTGATTGTGCTGAAAGTACATAGAGCATGTTTTGTTTTGTTTCAAGTTTCTTCATGGAATAATTTTTTTTTTTTCAGAGCAGAAAATAGTTATTTAAAGTTTTCTCTTTTTCTTGTTCCAGTTGCAGGGGTATCAGGTGCAATAATGGTAGTGCATCTTGGAGCAAACAAATCTACTTTTATTTGTTTCACAGAGGACCTTTTTTTGAAAAAGATACAAAGTAAATAGAGTATCAAGCATTTGCTGAGGATTATCCATGATAACAGGAAGTTAATCCCTCTTTAAAAAGAGATTTCTTAATTGAACAAATATTCCAAGCTACAAACCTCTTATCTAATTTTAATAAAGAGGTGATTAAGTTTTCTACAACAATTACGAATTGAACACACAAGAAAAGAAGCTACAGTCTTGAGCCTTATGACAAAAGTGTAACAAGCAAAAAAATGTTTGGACCAGCATTCAAACTTTCCTGGTTTCTGCTTGGGAAAATGCAGGTGTTGAGTAAAAAATTTTTTTTTAATGAATCCACAAGTTAAAAGTGGTCTAACTTTATCAGAACAGTGAACCACTTCTATGCTCACTGCTTTTCTTATAGTGTGGTTTATGATCAACAAAACATTAAAAAGACAAAGATTCCCAAAATTCTGACACTAAAAATGCATATCCTGTTAAATTTTAGTGTTTAGTAAAGATGAACAGGCAAGTAGGGTCAGTATGTACTTACAGAATAAATGTACACAAATATTAATTTGTCATTGGTACTAAATCCTCATATTAGAGTGTTTTGTGGGCATTGTTATTCTTGAAACACAATCACTTTTGTATGTCATTTAATGCTCTTGAAAATAGAAAAAAACCTGGAAAATTAAGATTTTGAAAGGATAACACCAGAGATGAACAATACATGTCCCTCTTTATTTCTCAAAAAATCTTCCTCTTAGTCCTTTTCTGTAAAGCATGTTCATTATGGAAGTTTCAAACAACACTATATTAAAAGAATGCTTGAGGTTTTAATAAGATTTTTGAACACATAAGAAGCTAAAAAGATGTTCAGTGTGAATTTAGCTGACCTTGTGCCATCAAGCAGAAACATAAGTGTTGCAGTTAAATATCAGAGGAACAAAACTATTGATATCCCGTAGAGGCCAATTAAAAATTTTGGGGTTTTTTTTTAACAAATGGATTAAAATTTAATTGAATGCCAAGTCTGTGGAGGGTCAAAGAATCACATCTTGTAATTGTATTGAGAGGTTTAGAAAGAGCATCTTGAAACATATTTCTTAAAGACTTTCCTGTATAACTTCCCCTTCATTGCAGGAGGTTTACTGACATTAAGCCACAGTACTTAATGCACTTGTTTCAGCCAGCATACTTCTTGATAAAACCATTTCATTCCAGAAAGTCATGACTGAATCGAGCAATAACTTTAAAAAAATGCCTGAGTTGTTTTCAAAATCAGACTCATCTGTTCAAGACCACAAAAGTGCTCTGTATTTAAACTTTTTAGAACTGTTATTTACCTAACATTTTTACCTATCTAACAATTAGAAATTTGAATACAAACTGGAGGTCTTGTAAAAAACAACATATTCAATGAGAATTATTTTCTAAAATTTTTTTTTTGCCAGTTCATAGTCATCCATGAAATGATGCACTTCTTTACATTTCAGGAATAAGTTCTTCCTTAAAAAAGGCAATTACAGACAACTCAATGGTGAGAGAAGGACATACTTTCAATTAAATTGGATAAGAAAAGGAAAAACCCTTGCTTTTAAAATTGCCTAGTTTTTGGCTAATTTTTTCATTGTCTTGATTAGAGTTTTATAAAGCAGATGTTCAAGTAGTATAATGTTATGTAATTTCACATGTATAAGAGAAGGATGCAGGAAATTTAATTTTCACTATCTTTATTCATGGAACTTCTATGTTATAATAATGGAGGTATTTTCTAGTCCTGCATTCATTGGTAATTTTTTTACAGGATGGTAAAAAATCTCAAAATAAGAGATACCGTACTGAAGGATTAGAGAAGTGGGCAACAGCCATGAAGAAAGTGATTTGTGCAAGACACCACATTTCTTACAGAAATGGCAAAAACATGATGAGTGACATTGCATGGAAATCAAGGACAACCATCACTTTAAGTAGCAAAATTGAAATGCATCTATTTGATTGTACTTTTCATAAGATAGATATGTGGTATTATGCAAATTTCTTTAAATAAGAAAAAAAAAACAATTTGAACAGAGCACATTTCAATGGAAAATTTCAGGAGCTTCATGAGAGAGACAGAACAATATGTCAAATCTGTTGGCCAAGCCACCTCATGTACCATAAGAAAGAGATTGAATGATAAAGAGTGTATTTAAAAACAGTTTGTAACTGAGGAAAAGGGCTTATACTGAGGATTGGTGGTTCCTACTCCTAGTCTGTCACCTATCACTACATTACCATAAGAGGGTGTTACCATGTTAATTCTTCAGTTTTCATTCTTTCATTTATTTAATAAGCACACTGTTTATCCTCCAAGTAACTTTGTGATGCTTATTTACTTCATATTTTGTAAATGAGAGTTGAATATACACTTTTTTAGAACAGAGTTGGTTAAAAAAGGCAACAAACTCATATATTAAATGGCTATACAGGAAAATACTTGATTTATTTTTAATTGTGAATTTTTTAATTAATCTAGAAATGCCAAAATCATATGAAAAGATAGGACAGAACAGTGTGTTAATCCACAGTCATTTAATTTTTTTAATTGTGCATTTTAGGCAAATAAGGTAGGGTCTGAACATGGGGCTACAAATTCCCCAGCCAACAAAAGAGTTCCAGGAATTTATTGGAGTTTAAAAGGTAAAGAAAGTGTGGAGGCAGAGGAGGTTTTTATTAAGCATTAAGAAAGGAGACCCCTGACAGCTCATCTTAATGCAATTGGAAAGGTTAAGTGATTAAAAATTCTGCTGGAAATCTCATCAAAACTTCTGGTAGCAGGCTAGTAAATTTAACTGTGTGGTACCAACTACCACAGCAATCCTTTAGGAGACATCAAGAGTAGCAAAGACTTTTAATGCTTTATTTCTAACAGTTCATTGTCCCTGAGGCCACATCAGCTTTTCCCAGCGTCGATGACACAGATGAGATTGTTAGTTTTAGACCTCCTGTCTAGAGCAGATAACAGTTGCAGGGTTCACTGTACCAATAAAACATATGAACCTCATCAGCACAAATCAGGTGAGCTGACTATATGCTATCCTATTCCTTCTAGCTCTTTTTTATCACAAGAAAACCTGGAACATGGGACATGGAAGCAAGGGAAAAAAAAACCAAAACAACTCACAACAATAAAAAGCTAAAGGCATGTATTTTGGGCATCTATGAAAAACTCCATTACATCTTTTTAGCACAGTGTAAAGTATTTGTTATTTTGGTACAATAGGAGGGTTTGAATGGCTCTGCAGTTTGTTCTGTAGCACTTTCCATAATAAGCAAGTAAAAAAAACCCCATTGTCTGAGTATCCATTGTTTCTTGGAAAACAGATTGGAAAACTGAAGTCATACCTTCAACTAAAACAAAAGAGCCAGAGAGTGCAAATATAACCTCATTAAATAAGACAGCGAATCTAAGTGCCATACAAGGCTATTAAACAAACTAGATTGATCCATAATAATAAGAAACATATTTCACATCTGTTGAACAGCTCAGAGCTTTTAACAAGTAATAGGCACACTGCACTGTAAAATAGTTGCTATTCTCCACCAGTATATCATTGTCAATGGCTGTGCTACCTCAAAAGAAGCACTTCTCCCATACACTTTATTGCCTGATAGCTTGCTGATTGCTTTTACAAAGCAATAAATTGATGGCCTGATTCAGCAGTGACATTAAGTTACGTTCATTCTCTGTGATTGATGCTCTGAATTAGAGCTCTTACATTCTCTTCTGTTTGGAAATATGAAATTCCAAACAAGCAAACCTGATGTCACAAACAAAATGAGACAATGGATGTCAGATGAGTGAGATTTATACATTTAAATATCTAAAAACCATTATTCTTTATTAAAGTTTTTAAAATTTATTGTTGAAGGGACTGTCTTTCAGTTAAAAGAATCTAGTCAGATAAGGAGAGAGGAGAATAAAATTAGAAGACGAGAGTAGAATTTCCATACTATAAATCTCTGCAATATTATAAATGCATGTAAAGATTAACAATAAGAACATATTAATTATTTAGCTTTGAATTAAATAAATTTCATTATTTATACAGTTTACATCAAGTTTTAAGGTATAAAGGAATTTGATTCTTTTTCACTGGCAAAAAAATTCATCCATCAACTATAGCAACCTTTATTATGCATCATTTTGAAATGACACTTAAACTAGTAAGGCAAAAAAAAAAAAGATGAAATAAGGAAGGGTGACTGATGACTGGTTTTCATTATTTCTTTATGATAAACATATTAAATAAGAAACAGTTTGTTAAAATATTTCTAAATATGGAAATAAAGACCTCCAAGAAGTTAAGAATTTCAGTTCAGCAGTCCAATTTCACTACAAACAAACAAAACCCAAACAAAGACAAAACCCCCAAAAGCAAACAACCCCTCCCAATCTATTGATGATCACAGCTGTCAGGAAGCAGTTCTTCCCACAAATGTTAAATTTCAGAAAAAGCACTGTCATGTGGGGAGCAACTTCAGAATAAATATATTTTTATGTATGGATCATCCAAGTTACTTCATAATAGACGTATGGAGCTCCTTCACATCATGCATAAAATGCATCCCTGACTGCACTGCAGCCCAACATTTGAAACAGGAGAGACATGAAATCTCTACTTTGTAAAATCTGATGATATTTTTATGTGTACATTAAGTTTCCTGGATAAATATCTATAAATTAACAGCTTTAGCTCCAGTGTCTTCCTTTAATATGACAATGACCTAAGAAAGATTGTAACATCTCAGTTTTCATATGTGTAAATTGAGGATGATGTTATTTACTAACCCTCTTGCTGAAGCTGTGCACATTCATTTGCTGCCTTGCTCTCTTTTATACTGGTCTTTTAAATTATACAGGCAACATTTAAGTGATAAATATTTATAGCAAAAGGCAAAGCATGATGGGCATCTGCTCCTAGACTGATGTTCTTATCACTGAAAGGGATATAAAACACAGTAGCTTTCACTTTCAGGTTCAACATAATTCTTAGGTCGTTCCTTTCAAAGAAGCAATGGGTAAGAACTACAAATGAGCTGTACTTTCCTGCAACACATTTGTACTTTTTCCTTTTTTTTCCTCCTTTTTGGTTTTGAAATCCTAATACAAATGGATTTAAAAATCATTTTGACTTCACTTATACATCAAAACAAGTCACTAATGTATCAACTTATACTGGCATAGTCCAGGTATCATTCTGGTATTTTTATCCCCTCTCTTCTAGGGGTTTCAAAACACATGCATATTTTCATATTTTCAAGTTACTGATAGAGTTCTTTACCCCACCACAGAAAAGCGCCATCACAAAGTTTCCCCTAACTATGCCATTTTTTATTGTTTCTTAATTTCTTTTCAGTGAAACTTTGTAAACACTAATAAAAAGACTTTGAATACCCAATTTCATGATTTTTATTATCTCTCTCCCAAGGAAAAAATCGTGCGCATTCTCAAAACATCTGTTAGGTGTAGTACATTTTTTATCATGGCACACAGGAGGAAGCCCCTTTGCAGAGCAGGGTGCTAGAGACCCCATGCTCCAAACACCAGCACAAACACCTGCTGCAGTCCTACAGCACATGAGTTTCCCTGCAGTAGCAACTGGGACACAGACATGGATCCTGTGTTCCCTCTTTTTCCTCATATTAAGGTGCTGTTATAGAGCTAGGGCCAGTTCCTCTTTTCTTCCTTTCTCATTTCATTCCACGGCTCTGTCATGGTCTTTAGGTTTGGAATCATAGAATGCATGGGGTGGGAGTGGACCATAATGATCATCTGGTTCCAAGTCCCACTGCTATGGACAGGACCACCTCCCACTAGACCAGGCCACTCAAGGCATCATCTAAACTGGCTTTGAACATTGTTGGGTTTGAGGCATCCCCAGCCTCCCTGGGCAAGCTGTTCCTGCGTCCCATCGCTCTCACAGTAAAGAATTTTTTCCACATATCTAACCTATATTTCCCCTCTTTCAATTTGTACCCATTGCTCCTTATCCTATCAGTACAGCTCCTGATGAAGTGTTCCTCACTGGCTTCCCCGTAGGCCCACTTCACATACTGGAAGACTGCGATGAGGTCTCCACATAACCTCCTCCTCTCCACCCTGAACAGCTCCAACTTTCTCAGCCTGTCTTCATATGGGAAGTGCTCCAGGGCTCTTATCAACTTCATGACCCTGCTCTGGACTTGCTCCAATAGGTCCATGTCTATTGTCACTTAGGGAAGCAGGGTTTTGAGGATGAAGAGGAGATGAGAATCTTGACTCCATAATTAGAAGGCTTGATTTATTATATTATATTATATATATATTACATCAAGACTATTCTACAAGGAGATGGAAGCAAGAAGTTCTCAGAAGGCTAGCTGAGAATAGAATAGCAAGAACGATAACAAAGGACCTGGCTCCGACAGAGAGCGAGAGCCAGCTCTGCCATGACTGGTCAAGAAATTCAAACACCCATAGAAGGCCAATTACAGATGCACCTGTTGCATTCCACAGCAGCAGATAATCATTGTTTACATCTTGTCTCTGAGGCCTCTCGGTTTCTCAGGAGGGAAAAATCCTAAAGGAAGGATTTTTCACAAAAGATGTCTGCGACACATGTCCTTCTTATGTTGGGGGCACCAGAACTATACCCAGTACTCCAGGTGGGGTCTCACCAGAGCAAAGTAGAAGGAGGAGAATCTCCTCCTTTGACCTGTTGCCTGTGCTGTTTTGCATGCAGCCCAGGATTCCTTTGGCTTTCTGGGTTGTGAGCACACTCTACCAGTTCATGATGAGTTTTTCATCAACCATGACCCCCAAGTCTTGGTATGCAGGGGTGCTCTCAATCACTTCTCTGCCCAGCCTGTGGGTGTTTCTGGGATTTCCACAACCCAGGTATAGGATCTTATGATTTGCTTTGTTGAAACTCATGAGGTTTTCATTGGCCCATCATTTAGGACTGTCAAGACTGAGGCATAAAAGTTGTTCTGAACCTCAGCCTCTTTTTTGTCCAGGAAAGCCACGTGTTCTCTTTCCTCCTGCCTTTCTTTTGCTTTCAACACTTCTACAAGAAAACCTTCTTTTTATCCCTAATATCCCTAGTAATGTTCAGTTCTAACTGGGCCTTGTCTTCCCTAACCTTGTCCCTGTATTCCCATATATTTTGAGTAATCCTCTCAGGGCACCTGTCCTCACTTCCATCTCCTGAAAACTTTTATGCTCTGAGTTTTCTCAGCAGCTTATTATCCATTCCTAAAGGTCTCCTGGCATTTTTGCTGAATTACTTCCTTGCTAGGGTGCCTTGCTCCTGAGCTTGGAGCAGGTGATCCTTGGAAATCAGCCAGCATTTTTGAGCCCCTCTGTCCTCTTTCTGCTTTTCACTTCACACAGTTGTGCAAAGACTCCAGAGCAATGGACGATATTCCAGGTGTGTTTTATATAAGCTTAAATAAATGGTTTAATGTTAGGCAAGTGCCATGCTTGGAAACCTATACTGGCGCCCTTCAGAGAGAAGTAAGACAGACCTAGGATGATTGGCAAACAGATTCCAAGCTTAAATCTAGAAGTGGCTTGCACTTTAAAATATGTTCTTGTTGGTTGATTTTGGAACATTTTTTCTCTAACACTTTTTCTCTTTATTTTATAGTTGTTAATATCGTTACTATTAAACACACTTTCAGTAGATATAGCAGCAGGAAGTAATGGCAAATTTTCAGGTGTCAGACTCAGATTCATACAGTCACACAGGAAGAAGCAGCAAAAGTCAATACATGGCTTGGGACAGTGGAGAAAAAGTCAACAGGTTGCAGCATTTCTGAATAATTGCTGTAGGAAAGATAAATCATGGCTCTAAACTCAGCATGGTCCTTAACACGTATCAGAACTTTCAGGATAAATTTGTTTGGAGATTGTGAGATCATCTAATGATCAAAGGCTAATAAATAACATAGACTATTTCAAATGAAAAATTAAATATTTGGAGTAATCAGTCAACCAAAATGAGTTCCTGACATCTAACAGAGGCCTTGAAGTTTCCTTAAATGAATCAAATGAACCTCATATGAAAAAATTAAAAAAGAAAAAAATACACGAAACAATCATAACATCAAAAAAAAAAAAAAAAGCAAAAAACCTCACAAACATCACCTCACATGACCAAGAAAATGAGGAAAGATTCTGATAGGTTAAATGGCCCAAGAATGGGAATGTGGTGCAGAAACATTCAGTATTTATGATGACATAGGCAAACGAATTTTTGTTTATTCATTTTCAATGACTATGCTAACAAGATGAACACAAAAACTCATTATTCATAAAACCTATACTTTAGACAAACACAGTAACAACAGCAGGAAAGCTTTTGAAAATCCCTGTTAAAACTTTTGGGTGGCATATATCTCCAGAAAGCAGCGGTAAAAAGAACAATATTGGCAAAACTACCCTAGGACTGGATATTTTCTGATAAATCTTCCAGGAAATGTTGAAAGAAGACTGGGTCATTCACATGACACAAAAAATGTTGGAGAGATTGAGGAAAAAGATTATTTAGGACTTATACATATGCACTCGCTGACATAAAATGATGTGGGAGAATAGCTGGTAAAGATAAGGCTTTGCTGCTGGCAATCAAAATGTTACCTTCCTCTTAGAACTGCCTAAACTAGCAGGTTTCCTCATTTGAGGCTATCTGTTGACCCTTTAACATTGTGGATGACTAGTAAAGAATACTGAACAAAAATCCCTGCAAATAAAGTAGCATTGAATGAGCAAGCTTATAAATGACAAAAAGACTATGTCCTGTTCTCCACAGGACACAAAAGGGAAAAGCAGTCTAAATCTATCACTGAGAATTGAAAAATGAGGCCTCCAATTGGCATGCTGCAACTGGAGAAGGAGAATTTTATTATATTTGCATTCTTCTTACCAGCATGGGCATTACTAACCAGGAAATTATAATCAACATGTAGTCTGTTAATTCTTGGATTATAATATTTTCCTAAGTAGCAAGGAACAGTGGTGTAATTATTGCCTCAGAGCAACAAAATATAATGCCAGCATGTACAATGATATTTGATTTTGAATTAGAAGAATCCATGTCTATGAATCTATCTACATATTTATTTTTGCAAAAAAAATTTTTCAGCAGGTGTAAATGAAATACACACAAATAAAAAGAAAGTTTTGAGAATTTGTCAGAAGGACTATATGTTGTTCTACATAGTATTAACTCATTTAAAACTTGTATCCCTTCTCTTTCTTAGGTCTAGCTTAAAAGTGAGCTTTTCTGAGCTCTGTTTGCTCAGAAATCAAGCCTGTTTCAGCTAAGTAAATAACAATATTTCATAAGTGGACACATCTTATGTACATCTGCACAATAGATATAATTTGATTGAAAAATTACTTGCATGTTTTACTGCTCATACTTTTTGTTGTTGTTGATGTTGTTGTTGTTGTTGTTAATATTTTATCCCATGAGTTTAGCTGAAAGAGGGAGGTATAGTGAGCCTCACAGTGCTATCTAGATAATGAGGTTCTAAAATACTTTTGCATCTTTAGCTTGGTAAGTTATAGAGTGAGGAACACAAAAATGAAGTATTGATACTATTGGATTAATGATAGGTGAGACAACCTGATGCCTGCCAGGATTCCTTTATGACTAACCTAAAAATACTCACAAAAATCCAAACAAACACAAAGCCTCTACCAAAACAAATGCACGCACACACACAGAGATGGCCTAGATAAAGTTCCGTGTGTCCTTCCCTCCCTCCCCAAAAAGCAATAAGTAGAATGGTATACTGTAAAACATACAAAAAGCGTTTCATTCAGTACAACATTAATAGAAGACTAATGCGGAGATCCTTAAACTGTTCTTTCTAGAGCCAGATTAAAATCTAAAAGATCTGTGCCCTCATCTTATTAAATGAAGTTTTGTACTTTTCCTCTGGACTCTTCAGGTCGTTGGGAAAGAAGGCTGGCTAAACTACATCTTGTTTCCTTCTTTTCCTAATCTGTTTCCCCCCCCTCCACCCTGAGATGAAAGGGATCTGAGTGAAATAAAATAAAAGATAGCCTTTTTCTGCACACTGCATATAATCAAAATTAATCAAGGAAAAGTGTGGGAAGTGACACTTTACCTATGAGCCCCTAAACCCCAGTGGTGTTTCAGACAACGGTAATGATGTACCTGCTCCTTTGGCAGGAAAACTCTGAAAAACTAGGTAAAAGGCTCTCTCCCTCACCTCCCCCCCCCCAAAAAAAAATCTTTTACCTTATGAAGAACACTTTGATAAGTAAAATCCATGATATAATAAACTCGTCTTTATTTAGCAATAAAGTTTGCCATGTAAAGCAATAATGCATTTGTGAGATCCAAAGCCCTTCTTCAGACAGCTCTTGATGATGGATGTGTCCCTTGCTCTAACTCTATATTCTGTTTTTCAGTAAGTGTAATAGCTCTGACTCCATGGATATAAATGTTCTCAACTGATTAGATTAGTTAAATGCCAACTCTCACTTTGGGATCTCAAGGCTGCAGTAGTTGCTATTAAGCTATTGATTAGAAAGTAGGGCTAAAATACCAAGGTTCACAAACACCGAGAGTCTCTCCTCTCCCAGTCTGTTTTTTAAACCTTGAGAAATTCAAGGCACGAGTCTCTTCCTATATCTACCACTATGACCATTTATACTACACATGAAGAATATTCAAACAAATTAGCTAGATGAGGGGTCCCACCTAACTGAGGAGAACCATATATCTAACGCTGCTGCAACCTGGAGAACCATACAGAACATGAAAGAAAAAATTTATATTTGGCCATAGACTTAACTGATATGTTTCTGACAGCTGTGGGTTTGGACTTAATTAGACAGGAAAGGTATTATTGGTATAGACATCAGTATTATTGGTTTGTTTTTTAATATGTTAGCACTATTCTTATACTTAATTCTTCTGCATTGTACCACCAAAATTGATATTTCTGCTAACAAATATAAATTGTGTCTCTCCTACTGTTTTGAAATGGCAGATTTTCTATTATCTTCATGTTCCAACATTGATGACAACAAATGAGCCCTTTCCAGGCTTAAACATTTGTCTCCCTATTTGATTTCTGATCCAATGTAAATACTTAAAATTCTTCACACACACTGAAAAGAAATAAAATATTAATTTTAAGCTTCTCAGTGGCATTTTTGTTTAATTTTAATGAGCTATCAAACTATATGTACCTTTGACAGGAAAGGAAGTTGAAATACGTTTCATTCACATTTAGATTTGAAATGAGTGATCCTAATGATTCAGTGAAAACAAAACCCCAACAGATAAAGAACAACTAATTTTGTTACCACGGAAAGGCAAGTACCCTGAGATGCTTAAAATGTAAGATTTTCTGAAAAACTGTTACCATAGCTGATGGTCATAGTTATAAAAAGAAGCAGATAATTAAGCTTAAACTAGTATCTTTGGAAAATGTTTGTTTACATCAAATATCTGAAAGTGACTAATGGTTCATTTCTCGGTAAAACACATAAAAATAGTTAATGTCAAAAATAAACTTTTCTACATTATTCTGCCGTCGTTTCTTAATTCTGACCTGGGGAGACCTCTAGGGGTGAGAGGTTGATTCTGTACTTGGTGTCCCTGCTGAGCTTGCCAGCTGGGGAGCCGCAGCCCTGGACAGCCTGGGACCTACACTTCTTCCCCGCTGAGGCCCCAGAGCTGCCCTCATCCTCCAGCAAAGATTTTATCAACATGCTTGGTCTCTAATCAAAAGTCATCCCACACAAGGAAATATTACAGATTCTATAAAATAGCATCATAAAATGGTGGTGTAGTTATTATTTGTAATTGCAGTTTATTTGAAAACTATGACATTTTCCCATTTTTATGATCTTAATTTATGGTGGGTTTTTGGATGCATTCCCATCACGTTCCAGGACTCCTAACACGCTGAATGCAATGCAACACATTGCACACCTAAAAATTTAAAAGTTCTTTTCAGTCGGATTAATGATAGGTGAGACAACCTATCATTAATCAGTTATGCAGTTTTTATGTCCTGAATCAGTGGACTAAAAGAGACCTCAAATAGTGTAAGTTTTCTGGTATCTGAGATCATGTTGTATTTGTCTGTGTCCGAAAAGAAATTCAGGTAATAAAGTAGTTTTAGTTGTTTTATTTTAGCCATTCTGCATTTAAGTCTGAAAGACTGAGGAGGTGTTTGAATTCTAAAGTTGTGCATTGATATGGGAGGGATTTTAAATTGGTGGGGTAATCAAATATGTTTTTAAATACATGCAGAACAACACTAGCTAATGATGTAGCTTCGCTAACAAATATAAATTGTGTCTCTCCTACTGTTTTGAAATGGCAGATTTTCTATTATCTTCATGTTCCAACATTGATGACAACAAATGAGCCCTTTCAGGCTTAAACATTTTGTCTCCCTATTTGATTTCTGATCCAATGTAAATACTTAAAATTCTTCACACACACTGAAAAGAAATAAAATATTAATTTTAAGCTTCTCAGTGGCATTTTGTTTAATTTTAATGAGCTATCAAACTATATGTACCTTTGACAGGAAAGGAAGTTGAAATACGTTTCATTCACATTTAGATTTGAAATGAGTGATCCTAATGATTCAGTGAAAACAAAACCCCAACAGATAAAGAACAACTAATTTTGTTACCACGGAAGGCAAGTATCCTGAGATGCTTAAAATGTAAGATTTTCTGAAAAACTGTTACCATAGCTGATGGTCATAGTTATAGAAAGAAGCAGATAATTAAGCTTAAACTAGTATCTTTGGAAAATGTTTGTTTACATCAAATATCTGAAAGTGACTAATGGTTCATTTCTCAGTAAAACACATAAAATAGTTAATGTCAAAATAAACTTTTCTACATTATTCTGCCGTCGTTTCTTAATTCTGACCTGGGGGAGATCTAGAAATTTGAGAGGTTGATTCTGTACTTGGTGTCCCTGCTGAGCTTGCCAGCTGGGGGCCACAACCCTGGACAGCCTGGGACCTACACTTCTTCCCCGCTGAGGCCCAGGCTGCTCATCACCAGCAAAGATTTTATCAACATGCTTGGTCTCTAATCAAAATCCTTCCACACAAGGAAATGTACAGATTTACATAAGGCCGCATCATAAAATGGTGGGTGTGAATTATTTATTATTTATAGTGCAGTTTATTTGAAAACTATGACATTTTCCCATTTTATGATCTTAATTTATATGGTGGGTTTTGGATGCATTCCCATCACGTTCCAGGACTCCCAACACGCTTCTAAGATGCAATGCACCCTTTGTTACACACCCTATTTAAAAAGTTCTTTTTCAATTCGGATTAATGATAGGTGGACAACCTATCATTTAATCAGTTATGGATTTTTATGTCCTGAATCAGTGGACTAAAGAGACCTCAAATAAAGTGTAACAAAGTTTTTCTGGTATCTGAGATCATGTTGTGTTGTCTGTGTCCGAAAAGAAATTCAGGTAATAAAGTGGTTTAGTTGTTTTATTTAGCCATTCTGCATTTAAGTCTGAAAGACTGGAGGGAGGATGTTGAATTCTAAAGTTGTTAATTGATATGGCGAGGATTTTTAAATTGGTGCGGGGTAATCAAATATGTTTTTAAATACATGCAGAACAACAATTAGGCCAATGATGTAGCTTCCCCATGATGTACTCCTTCAATAAAGTAAATGCAGAACAGTAGGAGGACAGAACAGGGAGTGAGCCAGAGTCTCCCACATTTATCTCACTCCCCATTTAGAATATGATAATGAATCATGTGCCTAATACATATGCCAAAGTTCTTTTTATGTTCAACGTTCCCTTTAGAGCAAGGAGGAAATGAAAAATTGAAGCCGATAAATTGAAAGGCCAATTCTGAGCCTGGGTTAGGGGACCTGCTGCTTCTTCAGCTGATAAAACATATATCTATCTATAGGGAAATTTATCACAACATTGTTTCACGTATAATTAAAACTTTAAAAAAATCTGAAAAAGGAAGCTAGATTCAGCATATGTATAATATCTTTGCAAGTATATGTAATATATATAATATACTAAGTTTGAAGTGACACACCATCATTTTTAAACCTTCTTCAATATTCTGCATTCAGATTAAAGTTGCTTTTAAAAGATTAACTTTAAATATAGAAAAAATCAATGCTAGAGAATCTATTTCACTTTCTTTTCGCTTTGTTGATATCATGGTGTTGGGATACAAAAAAAAAAACAGATTCCCCACTGCTGCCCCTCACACAGTGTGGATAAGGAAGGTTTTTACAGAAAATGTAAGACAGAACTATCCCTTCTGAAGACAATCAAGAGAGAAGTTTGGCTCATGGCAGGGTCCTCCGATAGATCTTGATCTTAGTTCGTCTGTTTCGCCCATTTCTCACTCACATCTTTTCTGCCAACAGCTAAGAAACAACCTCATTGAAGAATATTCAAAAAAATTGCATTAGATGAGGCAGTCCCACCCAATTGTTGTGAACCATATCTAACGCTGCTGCAACCTGAGAACCATACAGAACATGAAAGAAAAAATTTATATTTGGCCACAGACTTAACTGGATATGTTTGACAGCTGTGGGTTTGGACTTAATTAGACAGGAAAGGTATTGGTATGTATACCTATTATTGGTTTGTTTTAGCACTATCTTTTATACTTAATTCTTCTGCAACAGCTCACCAAAAATTGATATTTTCAAGTAATAAATATAAATTGTGTTCTCCCACTGTTTTGAAATGGCAGAGCTCTCTATTATCTTCATGTTCCAACATTGATGACAAATAAAATGAGCCCTTTCCAGGCTTAAACGTTTGTCTCCCCTGTTCGATTTCTGATCCTGTAATGTAACATTTCCTAAAATTCTTCACACACACTGAAAAAGAAATAAAATATTAAATTCAAAGCCTCAGTGGCATTTTTGTTTAATTTTAATGAGCTATCAAACTATAAATTCCCCTAATAGTGGAAAGGGAAGGAAATACGTTTCATCTACATTTAGATTTGAAATGAGTGATCCTAATGATTCAGTGAAAACAAAACCCAAAATAGAAACAACTAATTTTGTTACTACGGGAAAGGGTATCCTGAGATGCTTAAAATGTGGATTTTTCTGAAAAACTGTTACCATAGCTGATGGTCATAGTTATAGAAAGAAGCAGATAATTAAGCTTAAAGTAGTATCTTTGGAAAATGTTTGTTTCACATCAAATATCTGAAAGTGGCTAATGGTTCATTTCTAGTAAACATATAAAATACAAAATGCCAAACTTTTCATATTATTCCATGTTGCCGTTTCTACCTGATGCCTGCCAGGATTCCTTTATGACAAACCTAAAAATACTCACAAAATCCAAACAAACACAAAGCCTCTACCAAAACAAACGCACGCACACACACAGAGATGGACTAGATAAAGTTCCGTGTGTCCTTCCCTCCCTCCCCAAAAAGCAATAACTAGAATGGTGTACTGTAAAACATACAAAAGTGTTTCATTCAGTACAACATTAATAGAAGACTAATGCGGAGATCCTTAAACTGTTCTTTCTAGAGCCAGATTAAAATCTAAAAGATCTGTGCCCTCATCTTATTAAATGAAGTTTTGTACATTTCCTCTGAACTCTTCAGGTCGTTGGGAAAGAAGGCTGGCTAAACTACATCTTGTTTCCTTCTTTTCCTAATCTGTTTTCCCCCCCTCCACCCTGAGATGAAAGGGATCTGAGTGAACTAAAATAAAAGATAGCCTTTTTCTGCACACTGCATATAATCAAAATTAATCAAGGAAAAGTGTGGGAAGTGACACTTTACCTATGAGCCCCTAAACCCCAGTGGTGTTTCAGACAATGGTAATGATGTACCTGCTCCTTTGGCAGGAAAACTCTGAAAAACTAGGGAAAAAGGCTCTCTCCCCACCTCCCCAAAAAAAAAAATCTTTTACCTTATGAAGAACACTTGATAAGTAAAATCCATGATATAATAAACTTGTCTTTATTTAGCAATAAAGTTTGCCATGTAAAGCAATAATGCATTTGAGAGATCCAAAGCCCTTCTTCAGACAGCTCTTGATGATGGATGTGTCCCTTGCTCTAACTCTATATTCTGTTTTTCAGTAAGTGTAATAGCTCTGACTCCATGGATATAAATGTTCTCAACTGATTAGATTAGTTAAATGCCAACTCTCACTTTGGGATCTCAAGGCTGCAGTAGTTGCTATTAAGCTATTGATTAGAAAGTAGGGCTAAAATACCAAGGTTCACAAACACCGAGAGTCTCTCCTCTCCCAGTCTGTTTTTTAAACCTTGAGAAATTCAAGGCATGAGTCTCTTCCTATATCTACCACTATGACCATTTATACTACACATGAAGAATATTCAAACAAATTAGCTAGATGAGGGGTCCCACCTAACTGAGCAGAACCATATATCTAACGCTGCTGCAACCTGGAGAACCATACAGAACATGAAAGAAAAAATTTATATTTGGCCATAGACTTAACTGATATGTTTCTGACAGCTGTGGGTTTGGACTTAATTAGACAGGAAAGGTATTATTGGTATAGACATCAGTATTATTGGTTTGCTTTTAATATGTTAGCACTATTCTTATACTTAATTCTTCTGCATTGTACCACCAAAAATTGATATTTCTGCTAACAAATATAAATTGTGTCTCTCCTACTGTTTTGAAATGGCAGATTTTCTATTATCTTCATGTTCCAACATTGATGACAACAAATGAGCCCTTTCCAGGCTTAAACGTTTGTCTCCCTGTTCGATTTCTGATCCAATGTAAATACTTAAAATTCTTCACACACACTGAAAAGAAATAAAATATTAATTTTAAGCTTCTCAGTGGCATTTTTGTTTAATTTTAATGAGCTATCAAACTATATGTACCTTTGACAGGAAAGGAAGTTGAAATACGTTTCATTCACATTTAGATTTGAAATGAGTGATCCTAATGATTCAGTGAAAACAAAACCCCAACAGATAAAGAACAACTAATTTTGTTACCACGGAAAGGCAAGTATCCTGAGATGCTTAAAATGTAAGATTTTCTGAAAAACTGTTACCATAGCTGATGGTCATAGTTATAGAAAGAAGCAGATAATTAAGCTTAAAGTAGTATCTTTGGAAAATGTTTGTTTACATCAAATATCTGAAAGTGGCTAATGGTTCATTTCTCAGTAAAACACATAAAAATAGTTAATGTCAAAAATAAACTTTTCTACATTATTCTGCCGTCGTTTCTTAATTCTGACCTGGGGAGACCTCTAGGGGTGAGAGGTTGATTCTGTACTTGGTGTCCCTGCTGAGCTTGCCAGCTGGGGAGCCGCAGCCCTGGACAGCCTGGGACCTACACTTCTTCCCCGCTGAGGCCCCAGAGCTGCCCTCATCCTCCAGCAAAGATTTTATCAACATGCTTGGTCTCTAATCAAAAGTCATCCCACACAAGGAAATATTACAGATTCTATAAAATAGCATCATAAAATGGTGGTGTAGTTATTATTTGTAATTGCAGTTTATTTGAAAACTATGACATTTTCCCATTTTTATGATCTTAATTTATGGTGGGTTTTTGGATGCATTCCCATCACGTTCCAGGACTCCCAACACGCTGAATGCAATGCAACACATTGCACACCTAAAAAATTTAAAAAGTTCTTTTCAGTCGGATTAATGATAGGTGAGACAACCTATCATTAATCAGTTATGCAGTTTTTATGTCCTGAATCAGTGGACTAAAGAGACCTCAAATAGTGTAAGTTTTCTGGTATCTGAGATCATGTTGTATTTGTCTGTGTCCGAAAAGAAATTCAGGTAATAAAGTAGTTTTAGTTGTTTTATTTTAGCCATTCTGCATTTAAGTCTGAAAGACTGAGGAGGTGTTTGAATTCTAAAGTTGTGCATTGATATGGGAGGGATTTTTAAATTGGTGGGGTAATCAAATATGTTTTTAAATACATGCAGAACAACACTAGCTAATGATGTAGCTTCCCCATGATGTACTCCTTCAATAAAGTAAATGCAGAACAGTAAGGAGGACAGAACAGGGAGTGAGCCCAGAGTCTCCCACATTTATCTCACTCCCCATTTAGAATATGATAATGAATCATGTGCCTAATACATATGCCAAAGTTCTCTTTTTATGTTCAGTGTTCCCTTTAGAGCAAGGAGGAAATGAAGAATTAGTTGTATAAATTGAGAAAGGCCAATTCTGAGCCTGGGTTAGGGACCTGCTGCTTCTTCAGCTGATAAATATATCTATCTATAGGGAATGAATTTATCACAACATTGTTTCACGTGCTAAATTAAAACTTTAAAAATCTGAAAAGGAAGCAGATTCAGCATATGTATACATCTTTGTATATATGTAACACATATAACATACTAAGTTTATGACACACCATCATTTTAAACCTTCTGCTATTCTGCATTCAGATTAAAGTTGCTTAAAGATTAACTTTAAATACAGAAAAATCAGACAGCTGCTAGGAGAATTACTATTTCTCTTTCTTGCTTTGTTGATATCATGGTGTTGGGATACAAAAAAAAAAAAAAATAGATTCCCACTGCTGCCCTCACACAGTGTGGATAAGGAAGAAGCCTTTCTTACAGAAATGTAAGACAGAAATCTATCCCTTCTCTGTACAATCAAGAGAGAAAGCCTGCTCTGCAGGGTCCTCCCAATAGATCTTGATCTTAGTTCTGTCTGTTTTCGCTCCATTTCTCACCATCTTTTCTGCCACAGCTAAGAAACAACCCTCATTTTTGGGACCAAAAAATATTGCATTCTGTCTATGCTTCTGAGAGGTTTTGGGTCAGGCCCACTGAACGATCTCTGCTTTGAAAACAGGCAGACAAACAGCACCCCACACCACAGAAACCACCCCTCTATTTCCCTTGCCATGAAAGCACATAAACAAGATGACTTTCGTTGCTTTATTCCTCCACTTCAATTATATCTCTTTCTGCAGACTGCACACAGTGTTCTAGAGCCCATTATGACTGATAAACAATGCCTATAGTTCTTGCGCCAAGAGCCATTACCCAACTTATTCATCAGGTAGACTAATATAAAGGTCTTTAACTGGCCACACCAGTGGGGCTGTATCTGCAAGATTCCCACCCAATTGGCCATTGAAGTTATACAGCCTTACCAAGAGGATGATTTCAGCAGCAAAGGCATGTCTCTAAAAGGATAAACTTATCAATACCAGTATTTTTCAAATTTCATGTTCCTTTGGGATTAAAGTAATAAAAAAAAACATGTCTGAAATAGCTAGGCTTGTAATAAGACCCAGGTGGACTTTTTCTCCTGAAATAACTTCATTGTGTATAACTTAAGATATTGGTTCTTATTCCACCTGTTGCCTTCCATCTCATGTGCCACTCTAGACAGCTTACTTTGTCTTTCAATACTTCCTTTCTTCCAAACACATATTTCAACTCTTCACACACCAGTGTTTCTTGATCCACTTATGTAGTGCCAGAGGCCTCAAAATCTAAACATATTTCAGTACACCATAAGGTCATACAAAGTCTTTTCCAGAAGACCCAACATCTAACAAAACAGAGGATGACTAGATCATAACATATCTTTTTCGGTTAGTTGAATAAAAAAAGAAAGGTCTAAGGTTTTCAGATTGAATACTTAACAAATGTTCTCTACATACACTAAATTTGCTTTGCCTGATGTGCTACATCCATTTCAGGCCATGTGTAACTCCAGCAGTTTTTCTGTGAGCCAATGCCACTTATAAGAAGCTTGGTCCTGCTGTTGGCAGCTGAATCAAGATAAAATAATATCAAGATAAAATAATAAACGCCGTGAAATCTTCTCTGACAGGCATAGTATCAATGTTGGGCTTGATTAAAGTTTACTGTATATTTTGTTTTAAAAGGTGCTTGCCATCAGTGAGGGGGACTTCTGCCCACTGTTTTGTTCTAGAACAATGAAAACTGCATAGCTAAATGAATCAAAGATGGAGCTGTCCCTGGAAGCCATTCAGAATGATCAGCTGGGGGAAAACTTCTGGATTGCAGGAGACAGATCATATGGACAAAGAGAGATGCAAAGTACCACTGAGACAGTGACAATATGATAAGACTATAATAACATAACCAACTGTATGGCACAGAATTAAAAAAAGGAAAAAAAGTAATTGGAATGTCATCCTAGAAAAGTGCAATCTGGGTGGTTTTTTTTGGTCAGAACTTTTAATGTCCTAGCCAGCAAATCTAACTTCTCAACATTTCAAAAGTTTCTTCGTTCCTGTGCTGTAATAAGATTTCTTTTTTTGTAAATGGAAAGTCATTAGTGATTTTTGGTAATATCACTTTAAGGAAAAGTTGCAGACAGTTCCACTTCAAGGATCTGGCCAGAGCAGGTTTTGTCACAACTTATTAGTAAAAAAGTCAACATCTCAGTGTGTGATGGCTGTGTTGAAACTGCTGCTCTAAAGTGAGGAGTGTCTCTCTGTTACTTCTACAGCTTCTACAACCCTACCTGAGCAGTTCACTATCTTTAATATATTATCCAAAACTTTCTGGAGCAAGGCAGACAATACTTCTAACTAGTAAAATGAAAAACACAAGTCATGAGTAATCTATAGTATGTAAACCAGAGAATTCTATCACATAACAGGTTGCTTTTCTTAAGCCTGGGTTTTCTCTGAAGTAGAAATGAACAAACCAGCTTTTCCTGATTATATTAATGAATCAGGACAAGGGGAAGGAAAGAGTATGCCCAAATTAGCAAATGTGACGGCAGAATAGATGTATCCTTCCTAAAATTGTTCCTGCAGTATATAACACAGATGGTATAACTAGACTGTGTTTTCCTTCCTTTCTAAAAGTGCAATCCCATGCCTACTCAAGTATGTATCTTCCTATTACCTAGATCATCTCTTTGTCTGCTGTTAGCTGACTTGCTAGATTTCTGATTAGTATTCAGAAACAGCTGTCCTATATTTCCCCCTTTAAAGATAATTGTAAAACAATGGACAAGCACTATGTGAAGTCATCTGTTAGGAAAGTCCAACACTTCCTTTCCTCTTTTAAATTTTTTAAAATTTTAATAAAAATCCAGTACTGATGGTTTTCTCAGACAGTGATATTATTAATTGTGCTTTCAGATGGAACACCTATTGTCAGATATTACAAGGGCTTAGAAACAAATTTTGCCACAGAAATAGTTTAATTTTCCAGTAAATTAAAAATTAATTTCTGTATTTCAAAATACTGAGCATGCCTGGACAGAAGAGGAAAGAGAAACTTTCTGTGTGCCGTTCTCTCCACATCGTTTTCATAATTTGAGAGCAGGACATAGTATTGAGTTCAATTGTGTCAAAATTTGTGCAGACTTTGAATTTTTAGGTGGTTTATATTACTTATATTTAGATACACACAATTTGTTAGGTCACACTGCAACAAAGGATATAGAATAAAAATTTTGAAAGGCCTATTCTGTGAGGACCTCAGATTACCCTATTATTTATTAATGCTTCATGTTTGAAATTACATTCAGGATTTTCTTTATATAAATATATTTTATTTTAATTTTTTTCAAATTTATTTAACAGAAATAGTTATGCAAATTCCCAAAGTGAAGAGAGAAGCTGTGTTTAAGTCATGGGTTGCCAGCAGCAAGATTCACTGGAAAGATTAATGAAAACAAGATGTTATCCTAGAAGATGTTGTAGTCATTCAAAATCTCTTCAGAGAGTGAAGATCTCAATATGGTTCCATGGTAATTGCAGGCAAATGTCAACTTGGCATATTTAGCTGCAGTTAAACATCATCAGGGAAAAAAACCCCACAGCTCTGTATTGGGCTTTGGCAGAACATCCATTACATCTAATTGTTATACACATTTCAGGAATCTCATTTTACAGCGAAGTGGTGGAGAGATTGTTTGTTTTTTGTGTTTTCTCAAATTTCTAGAATTTGTTCTTAACAGCTTTTACCTAGGCAGGGGGAATCAGGTGAATTGATTTGCTTGTCAGATACATGATTTATTAACCACTCAAAGTGGTAGGAGACCTCCAATTAATCCTCTGAGAGTAGGAAGGGTTGCCCATTTGAGATATATAGTAAACCAATGTGCTCCTCCTAACAGGAAATTATTATAACCATCAAAGAGGCCAACTTAAAAAAAAAAAAAAAAAAAAGAAAGGAAATGTCATCCCTCAGCATTAAGAGAAATTTGCAGAGACATCAATCTAAGACCCTCTCCAGGAGTTCATAACAAAGACAGATATATACAGAAGAGGGGTCTTTAATTTCACAAAGATTTCAAAGTAAGGGTGAAATTTTCATGTCTTGAAAATTCATGTCTCACAAACTTTCATGTCTTGATTTTCTTTTTGAAGGCACCTCTTTGAAAGGAAATTTGTCTATCTTTGCATGTTGACATCCAATAAAAGAAGAGGCATCTTTTTTTTTCAAATTTAATGCAATAAAATCTTTTCAATTATTTCAATTTCTGGTTCAGCTGCACCACAGACAGCAGGAGCCCTAACATCAGAATCAGTCTTTCATATTGGTGCTGGCCTTGGAGAACTGGATTTTCATGCTGTTGTGTGTGCTGTCTGGCAGGTCTCAGATCAGGTTGCTCCAAAGTGTCACGAGAAGCAATTAAAAAAAGCATATTGAGCAACAGCCATGACAAATGGCCTCTGTGTTCCTCTGTCTGGGGAGTTCCAATCTAGTGATTAGGACACAGTTCTAGCCAGGCCAGAAAACAGCACATTTAAAGGCCTGGGCATTCACTCCAAGAATGAAAACATCAGAAGCCACACAAGAATTGAAGTGAAGCAAAGAGAAGAGAAAATAATTCTCACTCTTCTTCCACATAAGAGCTTTAAAATGAACTGAGTAATGAATAGTGCAATTCTTGCTCCCACTCTCCAAAAGTATCCAACTGGGAAAAAGTAGCTCAGGTTGGTTCCCAAGATGAAAGAGGCTGATCCCACACCCTCTGTGGCCTAAGCTAGCCCTCCATTATACTTCCTGCAGCTAACCAGCAGTTATGGCCTTATATACTTCGACTGCACTGAAATGTTAAGGCATGTTGAGAAACCTGATGTAAAGCAATCGTTTTGGGGCATGTGAGTTAACACCTACTGAGATAAATGGGCTTGTTCTCATTTCTCAGAGCTTTGATGTCAGTCTGCAGGTACAAGGAGGGGACGCTTCACTTGCATTGAGGAAAAGACTGCCTTCTGCCTCAGTCCTGAAAACTGAAACTAATTGTAAAGAGAAAGAGATATCGATTGCCTCAGACAATTCTGAGTACACCAGGCAGCTCTAGTTAAATCTTGAATGGTGAGAGTTGATGACAAAATTAAAAAAAATTATCATTCTGAAACCAAATGGACTTTGACTACCAGCAACTGAAACCATGTCATCTACAGAAGGCTTATTGCATTTCATCATAACATCTAAAATATCCTTGTTTAATATTAGCTATTTACTTTTAGAATAAGGAGTCTTGTCTTTATTATTATTATTATGGCTGAAGGTGTTCTGTTGCCAGAATTTTGCCATATATGCTCTGAACAATCAAATTTTAAATGCTGCATAAGTGTAGTCATTAATATATTAGAGCAAGTTAAAAGACAGATAGTAAAAAACTGCAAAGATTTCAAGGAGAGGAATAAAATTAGTATTTCCGGTGCCTCAGCTACCCATTTTCAACTTGATGAAAGCCAAAAATGTACAATCTGATTTTCACCCATCCTTCCTGCTACATTAACTACGTCTGCTGAAATCCTGGGGAAAAAGACAAGACAGAAACAAATTTTAAAAATTATCAAGAGAACTATGTAGTAATTTTGTTATTTATAATTATGTGACATAGTGAACTCCTGTCAATAATGAACTATTGAATATAGTGCAAAAATATTGTCAACATTGAAATCAAATAAAATAAGCTCAACAAGGCTGGTCAGAGGAAATGACTTACAAATAAATTATCTACAGATGTCATAAACTTCATGGATGCTACCTGATCTCCATTTAATATGCCAGCCTTTCTAAACAACTTTATGAACAAGGGAATTCTTCTCTCAGCATTTTTCTACACATACCTGTAAACATATACATACATATATATTTAAGAAATAGTTATATGTGTGTATATGTGTGTGTGTGTGTGTGTGTGTCCGTGTGTGTGTGTATTACAAAATAGATTGGTGTTAACCTAGGGGCTCCAGTCACTAGATACTACTCTGTTTCCTAGCTGGAGAGCTAAGGTAGCCCTGAATAATTTCTTAATGAGTAGAAGTCTCATTAAAAAAAGCTGTTACAACCCCAACAGCATAAACTAAAGCCCTCTTTTTCCATGTCAGTGGGTAACAGACCTTAAACCATGGCCTCAGCCAGGTAATTTAGCACAGTACCAGTTATATTAATATTTCTGTTCTATTTGTCTGAATCATCTATGCACAGAAATAATTCACGGTGCCATTGTACCAGTTTTTTCCAAACAATAATTACAGAAACTGACACAAAATACTTGATTTGTAGGTGGGCTTATTCTTTAAATGGATCTTGTTAATGGAAAAAGACTCTTGATTCATGAGTGTAGTTTAATGCAAAACAATTTTATGCCATGGTAAATTACCATCAAAACATAAAAAATAAATGAAGCCAAGTTGTGCCTGAAATTAATCAAAACTATCTTGAAAGGTTCTTGATTTTCAATCTAAAATACAAATTGATGGAAATAAAAACTTAATACAAAACACAAAGCTAGAGGCATCTCAATATTTGACGGGTAAGTACCTATAGAATGTATTTTATAGGAAATTAAAGCTGCAGATAAAAACTAAGGGTATTTAAATATTTTATAAGACCTCTTCAGTAGTGACTGTTCCCTCAACAGACTCCAAATTTGATTTCTTGTAGCAGTACTTGAAAAACAGTTTGCAGCTATCAGAAGTGCCCATTAGTTTACACCACCAGTGGTCCCATTGCATTTGCCTCCTGCAGAACTGGGAAGGTGCAGTTGTTTCTTTGTTCCTTTTCACAGCAGGAATTTCAATCACAGCTGGAAGGCCCAAACTTTGAAGCAATATTAAATATCAGTACCTCTTGTCTCAGACAATAAGAGACATCTTAATGAAGGTTGTGGAAATATTGATATCTGAGCTGCTAAAATATTTGTAAAAATTTTTGCCAAATCTATTCTGTGAAGGAAATTAGTATTACACTGGAATATTTCTGTCATATCATTTTATGGATTGTTTGAAAACTGTAACGTCCAGAAAACTTCCCTGTACATGGAAATTTTTCGAGTTAAGCCCACCATTACGTGCACCTGCAGAGACAGTGGAACCTGGTAAAAAATCCTCAAGTTACATCTAAATATGGGGATCAGGAGTTGGAGACACCAGATCAGGCAGAGGTCTGGATCTCCTTTCCACACCTCCTCAGTGTCTTTCTTTCTAAAAAAAGAGAAGCCCTAGTGAAAGGGCTGGGCAAGAGCCGATGAAAATTTCGGCAAGCTTCAAGCCTGAATAACCAAGGAGATTCTGGCTCCTGGGGGAAGGGTGGTGCCTGACTGAAGGCAGGACTGTGGCAGGGAGACCCCCATGAGCTCAGGGCTCTACTGCCCAAACCAGGCTGGAGAAGGCAGGATCCCCAGCTGCAGCAGGAGCTCCAACAACTGGCTCTCCAAATTGAGTGTCTGGAGGAAAGGCAATTCAAGGAACTTCCTGGAGTTGGGGCAGTTGGATGATCCCTTCAACTTTGGAAAAATCCAACAGGCCAATTTTCCAGAACGATTTGCTAACACAAATTTTCCTTGGAAGCAAGATTTTTATTTTTCTTTAAATAAATAACTATATTCCATTCTAAACTGGAACTGCAATTTTTTTAAAAATATCAGTGCTTTCCTTGACATGGACAGCAAATTTTATTCAGTTCTATTCACAGTTGAAACCATGTGTATCTAATTCTAGTTTGTATATAGAAAAATTAGGATTTGACCATCTTAGAAAAGAATTTTAATCTTTTATCTTTTTTTTTTTTCCCAGCAGAGTCTACTTCTGCAAGGACAATTATTGAGTTTTGTGGATCACCCAGATACAACCATGATCAATATGATAACAAAGACCACAAGAAAATTAATTCATCCTGATATCAGAACAGGATTTACAGGAAATAAAGCACTTGGCCACATTTTGAACTGTGATGATAACAGTCTTACAGTTCTTTCCAAGTGAGTAGCAGGGAAATTTTGTGCAATAAAAGAGGAAGGACTTCTGTCAGAGGGAAAAAGAGATATGATCATATAGTCAGTAAAAGTCATAATTCAAGCAGAACCCAAAAGACAATTCTGTGGATCCCTTGAGTCTTTTTTATCACATAGTTACTGCTTTTCAAACTTCACATTTCATGTAGCTTAATCACAAGAGAATGAGAACTTCTGGTTTAGACCCATCCCTACACCACTCCAGTTAGCCTGACTTGAAACCTCTGTCTTAAATACTGATGGTCTTTATTCCCATTGAGCAAAAGTTCAGATCAGACTTAAACTTTACAAGTGTTTACTTCTGTTTCATGTGTATAAACAGATAAATGGATTTTTCTTCTCTGGATAACTTGAGCATGAAAACCAGTTTTAATGTGATATCTAGCTAATATCTACCCAGCCAAGGAAGATTTTGCAGTGAATTTTACATTTTGTAAACAGGCACAAACTGAGTGTAATGGAGTTCAAAGAGTCATATGAAATCAAACCCTGACTGAGGAACAAAGTGTAAAAAGATCAGTCCATTACAGATTTATCACTGTCCTTGTTCTTGTTTTCAGAAAAGGCATACTCAATTTTTCTCCTGATTTATTAGTAAAGTAAAAATTATATCTAACCATTTAGTGTTTAATCATTAAATGATAGCTCAAGAGCAAATGTAAAAAGTGTCTGTAACCTGGAGGGAGAAGGAAGATCTCTAGGCCGTGATCCTGATTGATTTTTGCTACCGTCTCTTTCACCTTCTCCCATAAAATTGGCTTTCAAGTAACTACTGGCACATCCAGAAAGATTAAAGTGCTTCACTGAAAAGGAAATTTCATCTTCAGATGCTTCACTTGTGGTCACTTATGGTATAAACAACCACATTAGTAGTTATGCATGACATGAAAGGAGCCACCACCTCTGAAGAGAGATCCTTAAAGCCAGTAAATACTTTTAACAAATCATTTATGCAGTACTTCAATTTCAAAGGACTTTACAGGTGCTTCTAACAAATGAGCACATGTGTATGTGCAGTCTTCTGGCTAGCTTAAAGCAAGCTGTATACCTGACCTTTACTTCAAAGGAAAGTTAAAGGGCTGCACAGAGATGCTGCTCCCAGATTTAAGCAAGATACCAGCAGTGTTCTTCCAGTGGCTAATTTCACTCAGTGAAGAGCCTCCATTTTTTAGTGTTAATATGTTGAAACATTAACTTTATGGATCACAAAACTGCAAGTTAAAATCGTGTTTCATCCTGATAAAGCTTTTGGATTTACCCCTACTTGAAGTAAGGGTCAGCAGCTGTTGAGGGTGCAACTGAGGCAGCTCAGAGCTCTCCTCTGCAGCTGCTGTGGGGAGCCTGGGGGCTGCAGCTGCCACCCTGCCAGCCTGGGCTGCAGCAAGCTCTTGGTGGGAGTGAATAGTCCAAAGCTAACCAACAGATACTTGTACACCAAAAATTTGAAGGCTTATATCTGTATGTTTATATGTATGAATACTTCCAGTGTGGCTGGCTGGATCCTTTAGCTGGATATCACTTGCTAACAACCTTCAGGAACTCTCAGGTGGAGCTACTAGAACTCTAGACAGTAAAAGTAAGGATAGGGAAAAGGGAGGAAGTAGCATATCTCTTTCAGGACAGATGCAGTTGAAAGAAACACCACACCAGCTCTTTGTTGGTTGTTTTCAATATGAGGAAAGGCTGTGAAACAGAAAGAAAAAACTTAAATTTTAGACAAGATGGATGTATGTTTACCACAGAACTACATTGTATGATCGATATTTAAAAGGTTAATAATTAAAAGATGAAATATTTTATTTTTAGACAACCACAGGTAAAAGAGCCAATTGAGAAAAACACTTAGGAGTTTGTGCTTGTGTTATACTTTGCTATATTTACTGGTTGGCAATGTAACAACTCTTTTGGTGCAGCAGAAAAAAATAAGTAGAAAGCAGGTAGATCAATAATGGAAGCACAAAGTCCTCACATTTTGCCCCAACCACTTCTGTTTTCAGCCAATATTTACAGCTGTGATATGTCCTCATACCATACATATAGGCACATACACACACAATCAGGTAAAAGAGAATTTCATAAAGCATTGATTCTAAAATTCAATATATTCCTGTAACCAGTGGTAAAAACTACTATTGGAAAATCTTCATTGTCTCCATCTGTAGTAGAACACTGTATCAACAGATATTTAGTGAAGGGACTTAAACCAGAAAAAACAGCTTTTCTGGAAAAGTATCTGGGGATGGCAGGTAGCCATGAAAATGCCTATTTGCAAGTGAAATGTAGCATTCATGCACAGTGATAGTCAGTGCTAACTTTTCACTCACTTTTCCATCAAAATATGAACACTGAAACTGCTCAGTCAGCGGACGGCAGATGAAGTACTCAGACATGTCTGTCAATCACATAACACCAGTTAAGAAATAGAGCAAAAAGGCAAACACTTTGCAAACATGCACTTGAGCATACAAATTACTCAGGGGATGCTTAATTATGATGCTTACAGAAATCATTTCACAAAGATTCGTTATATGAAAATGGAGGTTAAGTTAATAGACTAAATTCTCACTGTTGCAGAACAATGCAATTTAAAAGCTCCAGGACTTTGCCAAAGAAAAGTCACCTTTCCAAATTCAATCTGTGCTAAAAGACATCTTATAGAAAAAAGACTGTAGACTACTGAAGACAACAGGTCAGCCAGTTCGATACAACAGGCCAGATTTTACCTCCAGTGTCATCCTATCTGAGTTACACCTGAGATTAATTTACTCTGTTGTCTATGTAGGACACCACTACAATGAATACATCAACCTTTTAAACCGAAAATGTCACTTTCATTCCATACTGGCTCTCTAGCTCTGTAGCTTGCTTAAATAAGAAGTGATGGGTTAAGTTTACTAGTAGTTATTTTAATCAATAGACATGTGAGAAAGAATTTTTTGCACAAGATTAACTTATTCTCTTAACATCAAAACTGTGATACTAGAAGAAGATTTGTTTGCATATTTTTGGACCTCTGTGTATAAACACATAACATAATGTGGTAGTACCTTGGTAGGTGTCATGGTTTGAGCCTGGCAAAATGCCAGTGCCCCCCATGAAAATACTTACTCTCTGGTACTTGCTGTGAGATGTGCCTAGGAATAAGCAAAGCAGTCCTCTACTTAAAACTATAGAAAGCAGAACTTTATTAACTACACACTACATAGGTATAGGAAAGAAAAGAAAAGACAATCTCAAGGAAAATGAAAACTCTACAGAATACAGCTCCTCCTCCTCCCCCCACCAAATTCCCAATACAATTACATCTTTCGGTCCAGCAGAAACCACCCTTACAAATACTCAATCATCAATTCCTTAAGAGGAGGAGTCCTTCTTGTATGCCCTGGGCTTTTGGTCACATATCCCCACCTGGATTGGAGATCATGACCCCTTCCTCCCATTTCAGTGCTCTCACCACTGAACATGGACCAGAGCTACTTTGAGGGTTGTCTTTTTAAGGATTCCATCGTCCCACTCCAAAACAAAGGCACAGTCTCCATTTTGGGACATCTGTCCCCCCATTATTTCACCTCCTGGGCCGGGAGGCTCCCACACTGCCTTCTTAACTCTGGGACCCGGTGGCTCCCCCTGAAAATAGTCTCTGTATTCAGGAACAGTCCATGGCTCCACAAAAAGCGTCCAGCAAAGAATGCCACTCCACATCTCTTCCACCCTAGGTTCTTCTCACAGTCTCTCCCCTGCTCGGTCCTTTAAAAACTTGCTTAAATCCTTCTTCATCTCCTCTCCCGGAAGGGTCAGTACTCTGCAAAAGCTTTCATTGTCCAAGAAAAGGTTAAAACTCCACAGCTCACAACCCACAAGCAGCCGGACTCCTTCTGGTTCAACCCCCCCTCCTCTCCACAGGCCGGGCAGGCTGGCAGCCCACGATATCGAGCTTCAAGGCCAAAGCCTCTCTCTCTCTGTCTCCCCAGGGGAGGGGGAGCTGCCCAGTAGCTCCCAGTCTCTCTCCACCTCCACCCTTCCACCCTGGGTGTCTCTCCCGGTGTCTCTCTCTCCTCCACTGGGGGGAACCAGGCCAGGCCTACCCCCCATCTCGATCCAGGCCTGGGCCTAAACATGAGCTGCCCTCCCCTGCCCAGCAGAGCAGCTGGAGCAGGGGGAGAGGTCCTTCCTCTTCCACGCCGAAGTCCCAAGAGGGCTTCCCAGGGGCAGAGCTCTGCTTTTAACCCCTGTGTGTTCTCAGAGGCGTATCCAACTCTCAGTGGTCAAAACAGGTGTCAATCGCAAATCTACATCTTCAATTGGACTGACACACTCACTTCCAGAAACCCACTTCTCTCAAACCAGGACAGTAGGTCTTCTGTCTGGTTACAGCAACACAGTGTTGAAAAAAATGTTAAAGACTGCTTAAAACACAGTGTCAAATATGAAAAGAAGTAATGTTGTCTTTCCTCTTTCAACAGATGGATTCAGAAATTAACCTTCTGAGCTCCATAGGCTGTCTTCAGAAAAAGTACAGGATGCTTTGAAATGAAATTGAAGCTATTCTTCCACAATATGTAAGCATTACCCACAATGTTGGTGTTAAGTAACATAGTTCCATCCTTTATTGAATAGTTTCTCTAATGACTGTTACTGCAATCTACAACAAGCTCAAAAAAAAAGATTTTCTAGCACAAAGATATTATATGGGTTCCATGGTGGTCATGACCACTAGGAACTATCAAATGGTCAAAATCTGCAATGATATCAGAACTATCAAAAGGTTAAAACCTGAAATAATGTCTACCAAATCAAGGTAAGTCTGTCGCTCTGCTGTCTGTTCAAATGGGAAGAGATACAGCCAGATATGCAGGGAAAAGTTTTGGATTTGTTTGTTTGGTCTTTTTTTAACCTTGGGGAAACAAGTGAGTTTCCTGACACTATGATCTAGAGGGTGTTTCAAGAGAACTCTAAGATTTTTTAATGAGAATTTCAAGAGAAAAAAAAGCTGTTTATTTCTAAACTATATATAAGTTTTTCCTTGGTCTAGTCAAAATAAAATCAGTACTGAAAATAGGTCTCTCAAAGTGACACTGACATGCTCTATGCAAATTAAGCTCTATAATCTAGAAAAATTAATAAAGTATGTTTAGGTTTCAATGGAGAAACAAGAAGGCTTTAGCATGTGCTTGTGCAAATAGAACAAGTAGACCAAGTGTGCTTATGCTCGAAGGAAATCACAAGGGAAGACACTCTTAAACAAATGTGCTGCTTCCTGATCCAAGAAAATTACTGTAATGCCATCACTCCTCATTTAATCCTCTCCTTAATGTTCTGTAGCCATAGTCATCATGTCAAGCATAATGTGTTGATTACAGCCAATACCCTATTTAGAAATTATTTAGGTTTTAATGTCTACTCCAAAATTAGGAGACAAAAATGTCTGGCTGCATTAGTAAGGATGTAAATATAAACCAAAACATAGTAAATTCATTTTTTAAATCAAAATATCATCCAAGAGCAAAGTTAAAGACAGAGATTATAAATAATATTTTTAAAGGGACCATTGTCAATGTGCCTTCAGTAGAAACTAAGGGGAAAGGAGTTCAGATGGGGCCTACTTCATGCAGTGGCTGAGTTTCAACAAGCATTGCTCCATGTAAGTTCCTTTCTAAAAAAAAAAAAAAGGCTTCAGCTGCATCAGGTGAACACTTAAAAAAGCATACTTAAATATCTACTTATTGCAATGAATGTAAAAAATTACATCACATTTTAAATACAAGTAAAAAACTTAATAACCACTATTCACTTTAGTGGTTTTAAAGCTGCAATGTGGTCAAATTTGATGGTGCTGCTGTACGAGGGCTGCACTGATGTGCCCCACAGCACTGTCCATGGGCTATTTAGTTTTGAAATCATGATTACTGTGCTTCTGAACTGATGTATTTTTCACGGACTTTTTGAGCTTTTCCACACTTTACATTGAAATCTGTATTCTCATGAAACACATTCATGATGTTCTCTCAAATACATGAGGGATGTGAACACCAAGGATCCCTGCACCATGGATACCTGTAAATCTGTAGGTTTTGCTAGCCACAGGTGCTCATCAGCCATGGGTACAAGAACCCCATAAAACCATTGTGTCCCAGAACAGCCTCCTCTTCTATTAATGGCCTCAACATTTTGTTCTCTGACACAGAGGTTTGCTCAGCAATTTTAAGTGCTAATTGCAAGCCCTCTTTACAAATAAAACTGATCAGATTAATTACTATGATATCTTTTACATACATGCTTTTTTTTTTTTTTTGGCAGCTTGGCATAACTAATAAGAATGTGTAATAGTATAATGACAGAAAGCTCTATCTGCAAGATCTCAGGAACAATCCACAATCTTTATATCCTGTTAACTTTTTTGGTTTATGACCTGTCAGTCAGCCTGCCTTTAATCCACTGATTATGAGCCAGGTTGAATTGGAATCAATCAGCTTCCTTAAGCAAAATACATTGTAGCACAAGGTCAATTACTCATACATGCTGAAGACTAATATATCAATATTACTTTTGTCAAGCAGAATAATAATCTAAAAAAAACAATATCAAGATAGTTTGACAGACTATATTTTTCATAAACCCTTGATGATTGGTATTCATAACAACAACCTCTTGAGTATGTAATTTCGCATCCAAAATTATTATTGTTTTTGTTGTTTTTTCTTTTGTGCTTCTTTTGTGTTGTATGTACCTAAATTATGAGATTATCTTTAAGAAATACTAGCTATTACCTCACTGCATGTTACTGGAGCCTGTATAATAAAGCACAAATATCCTAACTATTGGTTACTAAAAACTCTTTGGAAGTAATTTTAAAGTTTGAAGTGTTTCCTATGACTATATAGTCTTTTTTTAATCCAAACAAAGAGAAAATATTTTTCAGAATTTTCCTCCTCTTACAATGATTACTACAGTTTTTATGGTTTTTATATAATGGTCAACACTGTTTTTTAAGGGTGTTTTCATACCAATAACTTAAGTTAATAAAATCTCATCCATACAGAAAGTGTTAATGGGAATGGAATATTTATTTTAGATATTCACACAAAAATTCAGCTGTATAGATGATTGAAAGTTACTGTATTTCCAATAATGACAATCTGACTCAAATGTCATGCATCTACTGCATCTCCACCCGTAACTCCACAAGGAATTCTATATAATGAAACATGAGTCATTTCTCCTCCGACCCCAAAACACAATTAAGATATTAAACAAATAATTCTTCCCTAGGTTTGAAACCAAATGCATTCTGTTCTTAAAAAAAGGAAAAAACTTTACTGAACTTATTCTCTGAAATATGAGAGGTATACCTTTATTTTATGCAATACTCAGAGACCAATCTTAACCAGATATTTCACATTATTGGGAATTTTTTGAATGAGCAGGCATCCAAATATTGAAGCTAACTTATGTGAAGAAAGGCAGGGAAGGGTGCTCACATTGTGTTATTTTAGTGTTATTTCAGCTTTCAGAACTCAGTGATGGATCACTGAAAAATAAATGCCAAGGATATTTTTATTTTTCATCCAGTTTCTCCAGTCCTGAAATGAGCTTACATTGCAAGTCTTTTGGGGTATGAATCAAATTATCAGTCTTGTATGTGCTTAGAAAAAAATAAGTAGAAATCTTCCATGTGCATAGGAAGCACCATTACTAGTAACACCTAATATTCTGAATATTCAAGTAAATTAATTTATCAATAGCCAATAGTTTACTTTTCCAAGGTTTTTATAAGGTGGCAGATATCAGTAAGTACCCTTGAAACTATTCAATTCATGATCCTTAAAATACAAAAGAATTTTTCATGGTCTCCATAACTCTTAGTATGCTATTAATAGTGCATTAATTTTTAAAAAGATTTAGATGAGATATAGTAACCCTTATTTACAGGAATATTTCCAAAGATTTTTACCAGAATGTATGGAGTTGTATACTTGTGTCTGGTGTCAGTCAGGTCTGCCACAATAAGACACGATTTATACACTAATCACTGGAATTATCTTTCTCTTATTTTTTACTGCAAAGTTTGTTGCTGTGGTTCAATCAACTTTTTAAGGAGCACATGCAGACAGCATCCTTTGGAGTGATTTTAAAGATTAGTCAGTTATTGGCATGAAAAAAGCAGTTTAATACCTTTGAATCCTTTAATTTACTGTCTAATTCCATAGTCCAAATAGATGCTGTTGCTGAGCAACAACATACCTTAAGCAGCAGAAAGATATTGTAAGATATAATTTCTCACAAATCTTGTCTTATTGAAATAACCTAAGATGCTTATTGCAAGCCTTATTTTTAATGTTTTTTTGGGATGAATTTTTTTTGGTTTTTTGGTGGGCTTTTTTTGCAGACACTAGGCATAATGCCTGCTATAAAACTATGCATAAATTTGCATATACAATAGTGTAATAAAGTCTGGACTGTTAGCCCATAGTGATTTTTTAGGGATAATAATTTCAGTATTAAAAATTTTAACTGCACTGTAGAAATTACATAGTACCAGACAATGCCTCAAAAGTATTCATGGAGCAGGTATAATGAGGTCCATGTACAGGAAAACATATCAGGGGTTCCTTTTTTTGTTCCAAGAAATACAGTAGTGCTTTATTAGAGAAGAGGACTTCCTTAGAATAAAAGAGACTTTAAAAATTAAACTGGGAAGAGCAATGAAAAGAGGAATATATGGAGTAAAAATGTCCTCCAGATCACTGTTCTTCCCTTGTACTGATATGAGTAAGATTAATGATAAGAAACCAAGTGATAAGTTTAATAAAACAATCATTCTGATAAGCTTAAAGGAAAATCTCTCACCCGTAACAAATTTTTTCAAAATATTTTTGCTCAACATAATGAATATCCCAATTTAAACAAAGAAAAACCCAATAAAAACCAAGCAAACAAAAAAACCCATAACAAACAAACAAAACCTACCAATCAAACAAGATCTCTGCAACTTTTATCCATCAACTGAAATAAAGCTGCTGAGGTTCTTGTCCTGGTCCCATAATTCATCAATGAACAGCCTAGCAAGAGCCGCCCTCTTCCACACCACAGTGCAGCAAATAGTGAATGTATGCAATTTAGAGGAGTATTCATGTTTCAAAGAATATACTAAACAAAACAAAGAAAACCCTTCCACCCCCAAAAGAAAACTTTAAACCCAGAAAAAAATAACCAAAACCAAACAAAAAACCCCAAAACCAAATGAAAAAGTCAAAAGATTTTCCACAATATTCAATACCTAAGTTTGCGATGTAAAATCTTTTCCTTTTGGCCTGTGTCAATGATTGAGAAATACCAGAACATTTGGAACAATTGGCTTTGTCAGAATGGCAAGCCTAAGGATCTAATCTCTCTCTATTTATCAGATGATATAAACATAGAAGAATAACAAAAATAATAATAAAATCAAGAACTGATATTTTAATATAATAGTTTCCTGATTTTTCTCTCAAAATTAAGTAATTCTTCTCATATGTCAACAGTGAATTGATAAATGTAAGAAAATAAGTAAGTATAATCATGTGTAATGCAAGTGTATCAATAGCTACCCTTAAAAATTGATTCCATAATTTAAATATTTTTTATAAAAACATCTAGTCTTTTGTAGTGAAAGCATTTCTATTTCAAAGTCAATTGTCATGCATCTAAATTACACGAGGTTGACAATTGTAAACAACATGAAATGCCAGATTATATCTGTATTGTTTTATATGATATTAAAATAATATAATACTGCATTTTACAGTCTTGTGTATTGCCCCAAGAAACACGCCAACCATTCATAAAATTACAGATTGCAGTACTGGGGGAGAGATCATAGTTTTACTAAGGACAAGATTTAGGGTAATTTACATATCAAACTCGTCTTAATATCACAATCTAAATCTCCTGTTGGACCACTTGATGATTCCACAATCAAAAGCTTAGTAGTCACACAATTCCCCTCCTAGTTTTAGTCATAATTTACACGGTGTGGTACAAGCTACCTTGGACAGTTCACAAGACAAGGAAACACAAAACTGGGGGAGGGAGATGGAGAGAGGTGGACTCTGCCTGTCAGGAAGTAACTCCCACTTGAAGTAGTGTAGCACTGATGATGCTGTGCTGGACAAACAGAAATGTTACGGAACAGAAATGGTACACATCTAGTCTCTCCCCTGCACATTTCTCCTCAACTAAAATGGTAGAATAATAGTGTCTTGTGTTCTCATAAGTTTTTGAAACTGTCAGCTTAGATGTGCGAGATGAAAGATGTACAAATGCTCGTGCAATTATTCACACAACAGTGACCCCTTCCACTCCAGAATGAGTGAATTTTCCACAGCTGGCATAAACAGAAAAGATATACCAGGCAGATACAGGGAAAAAAAAAGGCTAGAAAAAAGTTTTTCCTATAGCACAGTATGCTTCTGGATTCATCTGGGATTGTTTGGATTTATATTACCTTAGAGAGTCCTGTATATTGTCACATGTGGTTCCTGCTACAGGGAACAATTCTCATCCCAAATCATATCAGAAATGTGAAAGAATCCCATGAACATGAGCTCTGCATTTCTGCCTGCGGGTTGGTTCAATTAAGTTAATTACTTTAGACCTAACCTATAATCAGATGTTAGGATTTGTCCTTTGAAAGAGAATTTATCAGGAGGAAGTGCACACCCCTTAGAGCAGACTGAGATTGCAGGGTATGTCAGATAAGAGGGTAAGCATGACTCTTTTTTTTTCTTTTTCTCTTCTTATCCCTTCATTTTGACACTGTATTAAATCCTGCTGGTAATCCCTCTGCAACATTTTCCAAATCCACTTATTCTCTTCTTTTCCCAAAGAAAAAGAGGAACTTTTGACCTTGACCTTGATTTCCAAAAACATGCCTTTGACTATAAAACAAATCAATTTTACCTGGTGTGTCACTTTGTCCACGTAGGCAGCTTGAAGACATCCTCAAATTACTTTTGTATAGTTTAACAACATCAAAGTGAGGAGGTTTCACTACTAAAGTTGGGTTTCTATATTTTCTCCCTTGGGAAAACATCCAGATCCCGCTTCAGCTCACAGGAAAACTATGCGATGAAAGTGTGCCTCACAGAAACAAAAAATAAATTAGATGCATATATTTATGTGTGTGTGTATAGATTGCATGGGTATCGTTACCTATCTATATTTGTATATATATAAGCATTCAAAACAGACTGTGGCACTCTTCCACAGTAAATATATTGTTTTCACATTCATTATCCAGTATGGGTAGAACATTCAGCAGCAGGTGATGTGACCTTAGGTAAAGCAGAATTGGATTGAGTTTATTCCTGTTACAGCAGGAAACTGTTTCTTCCCCTTCCTCCTGCTAGGTCCCTCTGTGTTGCAGTCTGCCCAAACCATACTGTAGTGATTACAAATGCCTCACTCCCCAAATGCCATAAAAAAATAAACTCCCTTTCCCTCTCTGCTTCCCCCTCTGCTAAAGATTAGACTCGATCTGTTCAAGTGAATGCGGTACCTACTCCAGCATGCTCTTCTTGTGGTAATTAATATTCATCAAAACGGGGAGAGGGATCACAATTGCTTTGTTGATGTTCTGTGTACATCAGTTTATGACATGATAACATCAAGGGCAATGAGTGTGACAATTCACTAGTGGGCAATTTTGGAAGGAATGATTTAGAAAGGGGACCTCTGAGTTTTTTTGATGATGAAGTTTATTATTTCCTACATAGGCAGGAAGGGTGAGTTCGGCTCACACCTTTATAGCATGGTTGAGAAGCTCACATGACCCATAATTACAAGACCTTTTAAGGAGCTATTGACTGATAAAGCATTGCCAAAAAGGATATTTATGTTTTTGACATAATCCTTATATATTTTGTGTTATGGACTCATGCTCCATGCTAAGCTTTCTTAGTCAATCACACATAAACTCACAACATTGCATTCTAAACTCCTTGTTTACTTTTATAACTACTTTTATTTTTATATCTTAAACTCTAAACCTCTAAAATTTCCTTTGCTTAACATGTCTCTGCTTTAAACTATAAATCCACATTCTCACTTCTAACACCTAAATTTAGAAACCTTTTCCAAAGTCTCAGATCAAATTTTATGTTTAATTCTAAGCTTTAGCTTACAAGCCCAAAGTTCTGAGAGTTCCTTACATTTCAAATTCCAACAAATGAGGGTTGCATGGAATGGGTATTCAGTGTTGCTCCCCTTTCCTGGCCTCGGTTGCTTAATCTGGGGGTTCATTCATGCCCAGGCTGTGGGGAGAACATGACAGGACAACTTCTGCTAGCCTTTCACCGCCTTCTCCTTCTTCAGGTCTGCTGCAACAGTGTTTGACAATTTTGAATTCCCTTTGGATGTTAAAGAAAGTGTGCCCTAGTTGATTTGCTTGCTGTGTCTCCTCCGCGCTTCCTACCACTCTTTTAGAGTCAGGACAAATGTTTGTAGGGACACAATTCCAGCTATGTGAAGAAAATGCTTCGATCCTGACACGGGCCGGCCTCTCATCTGTGGAAAGTCTGACCAAGGATCTGCAGAAATGAAAAGAGGAAATGAAAGACTGGCTGCACAAGGGTGAATTGTTTCTGTCTCGATGGGCCCATGATATCTCAGGTCACCAGCAAAGAGATGAAACATATAGATGGACTCATGCTTGAGGGATGGACTTAACTATGGACAATGTATCCCTGGTCCTGTGGTGACATGGCAGAGAGAATTGAGTCAGACAAGGGTACTATTTCAAAAACAGCCTTATGACAGCTGGGCCAGAGAGCAGGATATTGAGTGGCTATATCATATTCCCTGTAGTTCACCAGCCTTTGGGAAAGTTGAACAGTACAGCTTGTTCTAAACTTAATGCTTCAAACTATTGGCTGCTGATAGTTCCCTTGCTCTGAGAAGTAGTGTCTGTTACTTTTTCCAGGTTTGGTGTGATGGCCATGTTTTAAAGACCTTTATCACCTTTTTACAGAATAAAGAGTGCTGAGCTTTGTAACCTCTGCTTTTAAGAAAGCCAGTTGCTGTTTTATGAAATGAATCACTCTTTTCCCTCTCCTCTTGCTGCTATATCCTTTTGAGAATGGTGACAGAAATTGTGCAGTTTCAAGATGTGAAACACAATAGATATAGTGGCATAATAATTACATTTTGTTCCAATCTCTTCTGAAAATTTGACATTAGTTTTGTCTTTTTTACTTGTCAAACTCAATAAATGTTTTCAGAAGATTTTCCTGGTCACTTCAAGATCTCTTTCAAGTCTATATTTATGTGTGAAGGGTTGGTATTTCCCCGCTGTCTCATGTACATTGTTTCGCATTCTCTTTGTTTGATGATTCCAGAGACTGAGCCTTGACTGCAAAGTTTTGCAGTCAGTTTTAGTATTTACTGCTATTAGTCAATATCACAGAATATAGCAACTTTGCCCACTTACCTATTTCATGACTGCGAATCTGTTCAATACAGAAAATTCCAGTATATGTCTTGAAATGTATTTGCTAAATGCATCAGACAAATTTTTTGTTAAAGATTGTGATTCATGCAGTGGTTTATTTACACTGGAAGTTGAAAAAAAAAAAAAATGTTTGAAATTAATTGGAATTTAAAGCAAGTCATTTAACCAAAATTGTGGGGAAATCAACATCAAAAAGAATCATTAAAGCTATTGTTGGATTCTTTCTATCTCTGAAAATTTGAAAATTAGGAGTGGAAGGTGATTAACTTGGGGGAGATTTTTTTTTTAAGTGCTATAATTTCAGCAAAGATTAATTGTAGAGCTTGAGTTATTCCAGAATTCAAACCATATGTCTTTGGCCTAAATTCTTTAATTCCATGTCTACAAACACAGCTTTCCAAACATTTAACAAGGAGTGGTTGACTCCTAGGCCAGCAGAGTGGAAGAGAGTCATCACAAAAATTACATGGAAAAATATTGGTTACTGATCTATTACAGCACAATAAAAAAATGCAACAAATATGCATCATGGGTTCTAACAATAATAACTTTGAAACCTGCAAAATTGTGATGATTTTTTTTTTCCTGAAAAGGTCTGCATTGCCTCAGCCAGTAATATCCAGCAGATTAATGCAAATGTGCTCTGTGACCAGGCAGAGCTACTGAAGGGAATAAAAACTCTTCACCAGGTAGAGACAGCATGCCAGACCCTCCCTCTGATGCAGGGCTCAGCATGTTCTTCACCCTTCCACACCTTTGACCACCTTGTGTTAGACATTATCTTCACGTTCTTTCCCTTAACAGCCAATCTTAATTTTTAACAACAAATTTGATTATTAGTGATCTAGCCTGTTGTTCCACAAGCTAATAGAAATTTGCATTTCATTTTATTTTCTACTTTTCAAAAGCTGCACACAAAAAATGCCAGATAACCAAAATGGGATTAGGAAGAGGAATCTCATTACAAGTAAGACCCAAAATACTCTGTAGCTTAAGGAATTTATGAAATAACTGAAATGGAAAAAGAATCTGATATTTCTGTATTTTCAAGGGGAGAAAAGGAATTTAGGTATATGACTAAAAGATTTTGTTTTCCTCCTAAGTGGCTTCAAATGTTGTCTTATATTTCTGGCCCTGAATACGTACATACCAATAAAATAATTTTACTCTACTGCATAATACTGGTATTATTATTTATTTGATATTCAGATATGGATATTTTAAAAGCCTAAAGTATAAGGTAAAAAAAATCACCAAATAAACTGGCAAGAAATATGTGAAAGACTTCAACACACACACATAGCCTTGACCAAAAAAAAAATTCTTCCATAAAAAGTGTTCTCCTGAGGGCACTATCCTTTTTTTTTTTTAATCTGTGATCCTGTCTTTTTTTTCTCTCATTCACTACAGAGTCTATATTTATTATCTGTTGCTATCTAACTTAGATTGCAAGCTCCTTAGGGCAAGGACCTTGTCTTCTTACATGTCTGTAAAGTACCATGAACACCTCCAGCTCTAAATAAATAATAAGCTCTGCAAACTCCATTTAGTATCCATTTCAATTTGTGGTGAAGGCTCACCATGTTTGCAGAGTGTAAGGTTCATTTCTTTCTTTTAATGGCTGGTGCTGGGCAAGAATAAATATTAATCCATAGTTTTCTGGCTTCTTCTGGAGCAAACTTGCTTATTAGAGCTCCTGTTGACAGTGACCTTAGGCCAGTCTAGTCAAATCCAAGTCTTCATGGTCAAGATTTTCTTGCAGTCAAACTTTACTACCCAGATTTCTTTAGTTAGCCTTCTTGGTCCTTCAAGCTTGAATAACAAAAACATCTCCCAGAAATCTCTGATAGTCTGTAAAGAATCTAGAAAGGATTGTTCAAATGAGAAAATAAAACCTATCAGGTTGGGTTGATCTATTTTCTAGCAGGCCTTTCCTTGTGGACAGAAGGAAAAAAAAAACCAAACCATCTCTCCTGACCACTTAGGAAATTCTTTTAGTTAAGCTGCAGCTTTCCTGTTTCCAAGGAAAATTTTGAAATAAGATAAATAGCTAGAAAAGAGCATTGGCTGATTTACCTTACTTGGAAAATTGCCATTGTATGAGACATTTCCTGTATTCTGCTAATCATATTCTCTAACAATTTTTTCTAAACCTGACCATAGACCTTGCCAAACTGCCATGACATCTTTAAGCAAAAAAAAAAACCAATCATAAGCTTTCACTAATATAACGTGTTCCCTTTGAATTTGGGGATTTTTCACAGGTTGGGAACAGGTGGGGAAGAAGGAGGACTTCAGTTTCTCCAGCTAAAATGGGCTGGGTCACATCAGATTCAATGTAAGTGGCAGTCCTTTCAAGGTCCATGCCAAGGAGGTTACACTGCCTTAGTCACACTGCACTTCCAACGTGCACAGAGAACGCTTTAGGCACGCTGGTTACTGCCACAGCCCACAATTGCAGGTAGGAGGATATGCTGAAAGGACCACTTAGTGAGAACCCCTGTTTCAGCCTGCTTCCAATTCTTCATGCTGGATGAAATGTTGCCATTTTTTCCTCAATCAATATTCAAAATGAATATTTATGGAATTTCTGAATTATGAAAATAATTAATCCAACACTTACCCCTTTAGTTGCCTATTTCAAACTGGAAGAAATAGACTTCCAGAAGGAGTTAGCCTGTGGTCTTTAGCTAACTGTTGCTCATATTGTTTACATAATCACTTTTAACCAAGAGCAAGGGTGTTTTCACCAAGAGCAGTGCCGTAACACAGTGGAAGTGGATACCGAGCAGAACACAACAGCTTAAAGCATGTGTTGGAAAATCCTTGCCTGTTAAGAACACAGTCTTGTTCCTTCCCACAGCTGAGCTGTCCTTGCAATTTTCCTTGAGCAGTTTCCACAAGTATCATCATTTCACAGCACCAAATCAGTTTTGCTCAAAGCCAAAGTCAGACTACTTACGAGTATTTAAGAAATGTCACAAAGAGCCCTAAGAGCAACTAGGTAATGTGGTGTTAATAGACTCTATAAAAGAATAATTCTTTTCGCTATATGCCTATGGATTTTGAAAAGTAGGATTATATTAATAGCCTCTACTGTATAATGGGTAAAGCAGAAAATCATGCACATCTACACAGAGTGGAAGACTTTAATGAACACACTAGCGTCTGTCACTGCTGAGGGATGGGAAAGTAGGAGATTGTTTCAAACCCAGAGATATCTTAGGGAAAGATAACTCAGTAACTTGCTAAGCTCTATCAATTTATTATTTTAGAAACTACTGTATAAAGTGGCAAGATTAAATTATTCAGTCAATGTCGTCAAGCTAGCTTGTGTCATGGATACACTGGGCATATAAAATCTTTCAATGACCTGTTTATCAGATGGTTTGTCACTTGATACATGGCAGCTGTGGTCACCAGCATGTTTGTTTTTTTTTTTTCCTTTTGCTGTAAGAACACTAATCATTGCATTGCTGTAATGAATCAAGGACAGTCAACATATGAAAATTGATTGAAAAAGTTGATATGGATTTGGGAATGACACTATATTCATTCCCTTAATCATTATGGGGTAACATGCAGCAACAACCATATAGTACTCAGTGAATAGTGACTGGAGTTTAATATCCTTTTTTCTGAAATTTTTAAAAATAGAAAAGATTGTTTCCAGAAGCTCAACAACCATGACATAACTCATAGTGAGAAGCTGGTAGGCAAAGACCATCATGACAGAGAAGTATCTTGGCAGGCTCCCACCACTATTGTGGATAATCTTTATAAAAGCTAATACAATCTATCAATTTGCCAAGAACTCAGCATATGGCTTCAGCAGAGCTATAGTGAATTCACAGAAGTCCAGTATCTTATAAAGAAAGGAAATCACAGATCTTCTGCAGAGAAAATCTTTTCACCTAGTGACATTATTGCAAACCATGAGTGAGTTTCTCAATGAGGCTCAGCTTTAGAATAGTTCAGGCCTTGGATTTCTCTCTCTCAGTATTCATTACTTGGAAAAAAAAAAAAAAAGTATATATCTCTTTCTACATAGTTATTAATTTTTAGGCTTGTTCAGAATATTCAGAAAAAATATATATTCAGTTATACTAGCCTTTACCATTTTCCATGCGGAAAACAGTAAAGAATTGTCTTTGCTCCTTTACAATCCTCTCTTTCTCTCCTCTAAAAAAGGAGAAAGAGTCTAGTTCTTCCAGTATCATAAAACCCTAAAGAATTGCACAAAGAACTAGGAAATCAAAAGTGAGTTTGTCTTTGAGGATTTTCAAGTCCCATGGCAGCACGAACCCCTGCCATTGTAGGACACCTTGGGAACCCCCTGGACCCCGCCTGGAGCTTGGAGCCATTTTATGGCACTCTAAAGAGATATTGGCACATATCTTTGGGGAAATGAAGACAAGAATGTCTTGGTAGATTATTGTATTTGCGAGGTGCCCCAACGAAGGAAGGATTGATGAATCTGACTCCATGTTCTGAGAAAACTAATTTATTATTTTATGATAATATATTATATTAAAGAATACTGCACTATACTATACTAAAGAATACAGAAAGGATACTTACACAATGCAAAAAAGTAGTAATGAAAACTTGTGACTTTTTCCAGAGTCCTGACATGAATCAGCATGGCACTGATTGGCCAATGAGTGAAAATGACTCACCAGAATCCAATGAATCATCTGTGGGTAAACAATCTCCAAGCGCATTCCAGATGAGCAAAACACAGGAGAAGCAAATTAGGTAAAAATTGTTTTGTTTTTTTCTCTGACACTTCTCAGCTTCCCAGGAGAAAATCCTGGACAAAGGGATTTTTCAGAAAATGTGAATGCCGCAGGGGACAAAATGGAGAGTTTACAGATCCAATTGCCCAATATATCAAGAAAGCAACATTTGAAAAATAAATTAAAGTCTCCCCTGCTCCTGTCTTTTGTACCAATTAGCAATATCATGTCATATTCATGTTTTATGCAACTGAATAACATGGATCTGCATCAGTGCTGGTTTTTCCTATCCCTGCAGAATGGTTTCCATAGGCCATCTAGAATATCTGCTGTGTGCTCAGACATGAAAATGTGATGCTGTTTTTACATGATGTATTTGGTCCAAATTAGCCAAGGGCCACTTTTGTTTCAGCCTTCTTCAGGAACCAATAATCCATGCAGAAGTTTTTGTGAGCAGCCACCCATTGAGGATAAAGCACTTGTACTCAAAGTCAAATAAATCTTCTTAAAATGGGAAGTGACATATAGAACATATATTTATAGTGACATATGGTTTGCTGAAATATTTAAGGGGATGAAACAAAATAACCTGTTTTTACAAAAAAAACTGTTCTCAAAAGAGGATTTTTCTAATACTAGAAATTTCTAATACTAGTAATTACTAGATAAGCAAAAAAGTTATGAAATAATGAAATACTGAGGCAGATATTAAATTTCTTCTTTTTTCTATAATGAAAAAATCTTGGAATATAAAGTTATTATAAAGATTTTCATACATGAAAGATCAAATTGCAGCTATCATCTTTTCTGATAATTATGCCTTATTTATGCTGCATGAAAAATTATTTAGACCCACGCATATACAGACATACATTTATATTCAAACACTAATTTTACTATGCTGGATGATTTACAGACAATGTAATAAAATCTAAGTTTCACCTGTATTTAGTTTCTAAGCATTGAAAGATCTCAATAAAAGCATTTTCCTTATGTCTTCCCTTCTCTCCTTCGACAATCGAAATGCCTTCAAGTTTAGGCAGGAAGGTTCAGGTGTACAAACATCTATGCTTTGCTAGAAGCATTGATTTTCTGCCCTTAAATAAATGATGTACAATGGCATAGTGCTAGATTAAGCCTGGAATGAGAGCTATGGATTTCTTAGTCCTTACCTTACAACCAAAATCTGCATCACAGTGTACTCAGTCTCCATTTTTTTAAGATACACAGTTTAAATACTTTTTTTTTTTTTTTTTTTTTAGCTTCTTATTTATATTGCACTAACCACACACTTCAGGGCTTTTGTTTGGTGATTTGAATGGACCAAAGTGGAACCTTGACAGTCTACAGAACTCGAAGAATTATGCTTCCTTCAAGCATAATTTTACCTCTCAGGTATAGGTTTCCTTTCTCTGCAGGGATAGAAACTTGCCTGTTATTGATAAGATTAAAAATAAAAGGGGAAAATATACTAATAGGACTTACTAGGGAACAAAATTAGATATCAATTTAAGTCTTCAAAAGATCTATAAATGTTGATCCTATTTATTTGAAATCTTTTGATATGGCATGGCACATGAAAGAGCTGAAAGTGATTTCACTTGCAAGCGTTTTTAGAACACAACAGGTAATTTATCACAGTAAAGAAGCCGATGAACACCTGGAGTATTCAGAATACTCCTTCAGTCACACTGGACAGAATGTTAAGAGGAGCTTCTCCCCATCTAAGAGATGGCAATGTAGCATAAAGCAATAATAAAGCTGGCACAAGCCAAACTTTACTCTATCAACACCTTCAGTACTCAGAATTCCAAAATGGGGATGGTTCTAACCAAAATCAAAGCATCCCAAACATTTCTGACTATTCACATCCAGACTGCTTTTCTTGAGTCTTAGGAGTGGTTTAATTTATTCTTAAGAGACCGTGACTAGCCACAGAAGCTACATTTTCAGCTAATGCATAATATATGCTACAGGAATCCAGAAAGCTATTCTAAGAAAATCCAAAAAGCACCCAACTTCCCACACAAATAGAAAAGAGCAAAGAGAGAGGATGCATGAATAATTAAAAAGAAAATGCTTGTGGGGTAAGCAGTTATATTATTTTTTATAATAAAGCTGAAATTTCTAATCATATTAAAATGATTCAAATATGTATAGAACTTGTGCATTGAATTACCACTTCATTTTAAACTACTTCTACTTCCCTTTTTCAGACAAAATTGCTCTAACACATCAAGTTATGTCTATCTACATTACTTTTTAAGAAAGAAATCAATAAAATGATAGCTAAAAAGGCAAATTATCCAGCCAGCTCTATAAAGCACTACCCTATTTCAGTGATTATTTAAGATGTAGCATAGGAAATTTGGCTCATAAATGTTTTGGTGAATTATTTACATGGAGACAGGTTTCTTTGAGAAACTCAAGCGTTGGTAATTAGGTGCAGGGAGGAACACAGAAGCCTAGAGGAGTCAAAGCACTAAAAAGTATTGAGCCAAGAGTACATATTTAATAACACAGACTTAAAGAAAAATTAGAATCAAATGCTTTTACTTTGGAGCCTCAGTGGTATGGCCTCATACTGAATGCTTTGGTGTCCTAGTGCTTAACTCTATGATGCAAAACTCCATTTTAAGGATTCACAGAGATGACTAAAAGATTAATATAAGAAGAAGAGAGAACTATGCTTCTGTAGGGCTTTCACAGCTAGCATATTGCAATGAAGAACCTTCCAAGGGAAATCCAGCTCATCTTCCTGTGTGGTTACACACTTGCATTGTTCCTTGATAGCTGTCAATCAAATGGGAAAATACCTGAGACATTTGCCTGTTAGCTTGAGTTAATGCTCAGGAAATAAATATTATCCTCATGGTTCTACACACATGACAGAAAATTTTGCAGGATTGTCATCAAATAAAAATAAAAATTGAAAAAATCCTTAATAGCGATTAGGTGCAATTCCAGAATTAATCCCTTTTCTCCCAAAGTGTAAAACATGCTCACAAACATTTATAGAATTGATTCTTATGTGGAGTAAGTAGTTTCTTATTAATGCAGAACCATTATCCTAGGATAGGATTTGCCTCTACTCAGTGTAAAATAAGCTTAGAGTTAACTAGTACATGGCTGTGAAAGGGATTATAAAAAGAAACTTAATAAAATAAAAAGGATTAATTATGGATTTTATCCTTCAATTAGTTCAACAGTTTATTGCAGAGCAGGGTACTTTAGTGGAGAACTTTCAGATTAGCAGAGAACCATTCCTCCATGTATTATTCCAGAGAAGTTTTTCTGAAAACCTATGAGCACAGACTCCAGAGCACAGATCATACAACTTCTGACTTCTGAAATATATTCTAAAAACTAGTATGCTTTAAAATTCTCAGATGACATGAAATCAAATTACCTTGGAGTCAAAGGAACCCCTATAAGACTTCTTGCTTTATTAGCTGGAAGTCAAAGGTCATAAAATGAAGCTAATGTAAAATGAATCAAGAGGAGCATTATTAGAGTACAAAGGTAAAAAGTTTCCAAAATATAAACCACTGAGCTAGAAATGTGTCTCTTTTAAATTTTTAATAGTTAATATAAAGTTCTTGGTGTGGTTTACGGTGGGTGAGAATTATTCTTGAGAAGGAGTGGTGCATTTCTCACCATCGTCCCTGAAGTGATAATTACTGTTTCACAACAAAACACAGAGCAGAAAAAACCCTTCAGAACAATAATTATGTTTCAGAAATAAACACTCAGAACTAAGTCAGACAACAAAATACTGGACTAGAAAGAAAAATAACAGACTGCATTTCTCAGATTTAAAACCTGCCATCTATTTATGTGACTGTAGCACATTAGGTCACTTCAATGGCTGTTTTTCTTTCATACTTTGTTTTAGATACTTATTTGAGGAATATGAGCTATGGAGCAGCTTTCATAATACACAAAGTAGCTAGAAATAAGAAAGAAAACTAAAAGATATCCCACCACCACATATTTTAAGGTTGTAAAGAATGAAAGAGGATGCTAAAAATAATCCATATACTACCTTCTTTTTATTTTCAAACCACTAGGATCAAAATACAACATCTGGACTTCAGTTTTTGTCACTGCAGGAACCCTTGTCCCAGATGAAAGGAATTTAGTCTAGCAGTCAAATGGAAGAGTGACTCCATCAATGACAAAATATTCCCTCCAGTATTGTACGCTGTCTGCTGCTCATCATTTCCCTGGGTTTTTAAATATGAACATTTGGGGCCTGCGTGCTTTGGTTTGGTTTTTTTTTCTTTTGTTTTTTTTTTGGTTGGTTGGTTGGTTGGTTTTTGGGCTTTTTTTTTGTTTTTTTTTTTTTAAGTAATAAGTACAATCTTAGTGGATAGAGATAAAAATTGAGGGATGTTAGTGGCAAATTTGGCCTGGATCTTGCCCAAAATCTGGGCATATGTGACTTCTCATAGACATGCATAATACCCCCTTTGTAGCAATTACTCTTGCTTTCACCATCCTCCTGTCCTCTGCAGATGCTGAGCTGCGGTATCTGCTGTGATGTGCTGGCACCTTTCCCAGGCACGTGTGCTGGGCTTGGGAGCAGAGGTCTGTGCAGGGCATCTGCTCCCTAGAATAAGACATCAACATCCATAGCAGGACTAATGGAGAACCCTGAGCCGGAGAGCAGAGAGACTGAGAGGCAAATGCTGCCAAAGGAGACATTTTCACAAATGTGTCTTTTTCATCCCACCCCACATCCTTTATCTGTTGGCTTGTTTTGAAATAATTTTCTGCAACCATCATATGAGTTCTCAGCTTTGGACTGGGGAAAAGTCCTGTATCAGCTGCACAGAATCTGCTGAAAAACGATCCAAAGACCTGAGTGGCACCAACATGTGAGTATTCAGGTCACAAATAGTAACCTAAAATATGACATTAAAGTAGATATGTACTAAAAATCTGCAAAATGGAAATCAATTCCCAAGCAGGAGTTGTAACTAGCTCTCAATGTTGTCCTTTTTGATTATTTTTGTTTTTAACCAACTTGTAAAGGGACAATCCATTCCCTAAACAGTGGCTAAACATGGGGGAATGAACTGTGCAGGGCCAGAACATTTTTGGAGAATCCAAGAACACCCACAGTTTTCCATCAAATTCTACCTCTAACAGAGCAGCAGAACAACTATTTTGTCACAGGCACCTATCTTCCTATTTTTAAAGATTTTACAGGTAGCTTTGGCTAAAGGTTTTTTATGACTTTACTTTTTCTAAACAATTCTTAAAATATATATATATTGTCACAATCTTAGAAGTTGAAGTCATTTTTGCTACCTGCAAGCAGGACTTTGTATCAAACAGATTTGAAAAGATTAACACATTTTGCAAAAACAGGCAAGCTTTTATCTGATATGGATGTTTTGCAAGCCTCTATGAAATACTGAAAAATTTACTGAGCAGGAGTCTCCCATTAATGAGATATTCTAATTAGTGACTTGTACATGTGAGAAGTAAAAAAGGAGCGGAAGGAAGAAAAAAAAGTTGGGTTCTAAGGACTTTTTTCTTTTCAAATTTGTTTTCATGTTTCATCTTTCTTTGCAATAACACCAAGAGTTTCCTAACTTGGCAGTACTTGGGATAATTAATACTGATTACCACAGTGATTATTATCATCTAAGTAGTGATATAACTGGCAGAGTAGAAATAGCTAGATACACAATTTTTCAAATACTCTCGCACAAACTCTTTATGAGTTTTACTTTGCTCACCTCTAGCTTGGCCATGAATTGTTTTCTATTCCCAGAATCACTGAAGTGTGCAACTAAAAGACTACTGTTTTTACAATAATGAGAAAGTTACTCTCATGAGACTAAACTCATGATTAAAGGAATTAATTAAAGAGATTAAAGGAATATATTTCTTCTTGCTTTGAAAACTCTAGTTATTCACTGGTGCTATGTCAGATGGCTGATAACATCATAGATGCTTACATAAAGAGAGGGTTTTTGTCCACTGTCCAGTGTTAGAATCCAGTCAGGTTTTTGAGACATACACAAAGAAAGAAGTCAAGTGCATGCAAAGCCAGGTTTCAAATGGCTTATCTGTGTAGCTTTCCTGTGACTACACTCTGCAGTAAAATATCTTTCTTGATCCTTATCTTTTCAAAATTTTCAAGAGTAAAGACCATTTCTCACAAGAATTAAATTTTTGCTTAAGAAAGGAGTATTTGAATTCCCCCTCCCCAAGCTTCAATGTAAAGATTCCATCAAGATTTGGTATTTTTAATTTAATATATCCTAATAATGGCATAGAGTATTTGAACATGGTCTGTTAACAGAAATTAAAGGCACCCTCCAGAGACCTGAAGTGCATGTCTGCAAGAAGGTATAGAGCTATGGCAGATTGGACCACACTAATGTCGTTCCCCAAGGAACATTCCAGTAACTTTGAACAAGGAAAACGGCTTCTTTGAAATCTAAATGGTAGTAGCAATAACATTTTTTATGCAGCTGTTAAGGTTTGTTACAGTTATTAAGTCTTTCAGCTCTATGAAGTCCAAGGAAAATATAGTGTACCAATAATAAAGCAACTATTTGACATAATACTGGGTGTACAATCCCGGGTTCTTATTAACTCATTATAAGGCTTTGTGTGTGCTGTGAATATATTGCATTCTTCCATTGGAGGAGCATCATTTTCACACTGGATATCTAAAACTACAGAAGGACTCAAAATTACAACTTTTTTTCAGACCATGAGTACTGCTCCAGCATAATTTAATTAAATAATTTACTATACCTTGCTAACTCAAGCTTGAGACTAGCCTTTATCCTCTGACACATTTATTTTGGCAAGCCACTACTTTTCCTGACTTTTCTAACTGTAAAATTGAACAAAAAGCACTAGGATTACTTGCTATTTTAGTCAAATGCCAAAACCAACAATTTTATGTTATTCTTCATTCCACAGGACTGTCACAATTTAATTACAGGTTGATGGTGAGGATTTTTTACTGTTAAATTAAATTAGTTAAAGTATACAAGGAGTAGAAGAGAAATAGCTGTTTTAGAGGATTTCCAATCCTATGCTTAAACTGTGAAAAAACCCCAAGAGACAAAAACTCAAGAATCTTTTTCATCTGCCTGCACGTGTATAAGATCTGGGTGGTAAGTATTTTTTTGAATATATAAATGTGGCAAATAAATTTAGCAAGAATCGGACTAAAGTAGAAACGTCAAAACAGTTCTGTTAAAATAATATAAACATACATGGATAGATTTATTATACTTTAGGACTTGAAAGTTTATATAACAACTAAGAGGTATCTCAATAACATAGAATATATTCTATGACATTCATTTTTAATTTTTTCATGTGCTGGACATATTCTTTTGGGAAAGAAAGAAATTCTAACAGCAGAAGAGATAAAAGCTAAACCCTCCTCCCTTTCACCACAGGGAATCAAATGCTAATGGAATATCAAAGTTGAAATCCATCTATTGGACCTGAGGAAATAATTTTCCTGTAAAGATATGCCAGAAATAAACTTATCTCCAGAGACAGTGAAAGGGAACAGTAATCAGTATAGCAATTCCGAAAGATCATATTAAAGCAGGGAAAAACATAAGCAACAGAGAAGATCTTGCATTGTCAATTACTCCCCAGCACTGGGTTCATCTATCTGTCTGCTGTTAGCTTGGCTTCCATTACCTGAATTCATCACTTTTCATCTCCACTGTGGTCCTCATGGCATTCAACACCCCAGCTCCACTGAGGGAAAACCTGATGCCAAGATTGCTCCACTTCCCAAGTGCAAACCTAAGCCAAAAAATTAGGCCTCAGCAGATTTTTCCCAGCTCTCACAGGACCTCCTTCCTCAGCTTCCTTTACCCTGCCCTGATTGATCAGGAATGAATTTGTGTGCCTGCAAGCCAGCTGAGTTCATGTGTTAAGATTTTCTACCAAGGTGTCTGAAATTCAGGTTATTTCCTTCCAACAAAAGGCAGCCAGAATGGTTTACTCAAAGTAGGAAATGAGCACCACAAAACTGTGTGGTATCTTGGAAGGAACTGGCCATAACAGTAAGTTAGGGGTTTTTTTAAAATAATTTTTAAACTTAGTTTCATACATTTTTGTGGTGAGTGTTTGGCCAGAGTAGCGCTGTTTTACAATTATCAGATTCTTTCTGACACTTTAAAATTAGAAAAAATAATAATTGTTGTAGTGATAAAAAATTGTAAGTGGCACTAATTGAAACTGTGTTCACCTTTCATCATAACAATATTTCTGACACTCCAAGAATTCAGGCATACTTACAGTAACAGAAGGGAAGTATTTGCCTCACAGCACTGCGGCTTACATCTCACTCAACCTGTTAATTTCTCAGGCTCTTTTGATTATGAGCTCACATAGTTTATGGCAGCTGGTACCTCCATGTCCAGAGGGCCAATGAAACACCTTCAATAATCAGATACAAAAAAAGGAATGTGGATATTCTTCTTCATGAATTATGCATAGACTGCATACTCTGACTCACCTGTAAAAAAATAAAAATAAATATGTGGGACTGAAAGTGTGCATTTTCACAGAGAGCATTTAGTTAATTATATTTAGGTTTGGAGTGCTCATTGTTTTCATAGACTCCCTCTCACTGCCAGTTTTCCTTTGTTCTATTACTGCTTTCTTCTTTTCAAACATTTTCCCATCATCCCATTAAGTCAAGACAATAAAGCTAGTTTCTTTGAGCTAATATTAGTACAGTCCTGAGGAACTGTCTGACAAGAGATACTCTGACAGAAGCAGTCCCTGAAATCCACAATATGCCAGAACTTACTCTCTTCTGTGCTCCATACATTCATCATGGGAATGGGAACAGAAGAACACCCGCCATCCCCTAAATCCATTCTAAAAAGTTGATTTATTATTTCATATCTTACCTCTAGAGATTAAGACCATAGTAAAGCTATTTCATCAAGCATCCCAGATCATCTGTGAGCACAGAAAATAAAATATATTTGCTCATCTGTTCAATAAGGGCTAGGGGATTTAAGTCCTGCATCTTCCTTATTTATTGACATCACCTTTTTCTGAGTCAGCAAAATTACCTAAGTAGTAAATGTTCTTCCACACAAGCTACAGAATTTGGCCCAGAATAATTAAACAAGCCTCCCAATATACATTAAAACAGTAACATTTGTGACAAAGCTTTTAGGAAAATATAAAATAGTAGAACAACTGTGATTGCACCAAAATTGCAAACAAGGAGAAAAAACACACTACAATAGAAATCAGTTGTGTAAAAGTTTTGTGCACCCAGAGAGGGAGCAGTCATGACCAATAAATACCTCTTCATCCTGTAATTCTATTTCAAAGTCCTAAGTCACTGATTATCTAGGTTCTAGATATTGTAAGATTTTCCAGGTATTAAATGTAATGTTAGTGAATCAAACAACTGGCCACAATAACAGGTTAGAAATTATGGAAGAAAAGCAACAAAAGTAGCATATATATTATATACATATCAAAACCTGAATTGATAACTAAAACAATTAACAAAAATGACAACCTATGTTTGAGAACAGACAGAAACTCCTCAAGATAGATTTATACGATGAGTTCCTGACCTACATCTCAATAAAAGGAAAAGAAAGGAAAATTTTTAAAATGCAAATTAAGCAGCAGAAATTAGCTATACCATTGTGCTCTGTGAAGAATTTGAACATGCAATCTGTGGTATTGGAGTGATGGGGTAGATCAAAAAGAAAGGGAACCAGAAAGGATTCACAAAACTGTAGTGTAGGCTTCTTTTCCTTATAGTCTTGTACAACTTTTCTTCAAACATATTCTTATAAAAGCTACCAAAAGCAGAATGCACATATTGCATGAAAGGAAAATGGAAAATAGTTCTGGGGACATAGCTGCGTTTCTGAAGATGCAGAGCCTGTTACAGTTAGGAGAGGGCTTTTGAGTTAAGTTGGTTTTTCATATATAAAGATATTAGAACAAATCCTAAAAGTATTATAAAAGTCTAATTAAAATATTTACCTGTGCAGCTTTAAATTAAAACTTATACAAATTTTATAACATTAAAGAAGTCCTACTTCTGGGAAAATTAGTATGTATCTGCCACATGGAATATATAAGATTAAAAAAACTAAAGAAATACGTCCAGATGGGTGTTTCTATGGAATTACAGTAATCAAAAGCTGGAGTAGACCATCACTTGGTATATTACAGCTAAAGAGATATAACATCAAAATATGGGGAAAGTTTATGATCTCAAAAGCAAATGATTATTATTTATTCTGCAGTCTTTCTGTCTATTTAGCTCTTTTAAAATGATAATCTCCATCTTTTTTTCAGAAGGAAATGTGGGGGTTTGAGCAATGATGTGGTACATCTTTGAAATCAGTTGAAAGAACATTCATTCTTTCAAAAAGGATGCTAAGTACTTTTGTACCATAAAATAGAAATTGTTACGAACTCATTTAGCAAAGCCTGCAAATGTAACGGCGAAGCTGGGACACCATTTCTTATTTATATCCTGGTATCAGAAAGGAGAGGAGTGGAAAGACAACCCACTCACCTCACTTCAAAATCTGCAGACTCCATAATGTAATAGGCAAAAAATTTTCAAGGCAAAACAGTCCTCTTTCCTGTAGCACTGTATCCTCAGTATCTCATCCATTTTATATCTTTTTACAGTAGGTGTGGCAACAGCAATCAGGCTTAAATTATAAGTATACCAATCATATTTGTTATTTAGCTACAGCTTTGTGCTGGGTATCAGAGCTGGGCTAGTTAACACACCCAGTGTGTTCACTCAAGTCGAGTCACTCAGGCAATCTGAGAACTGCACAGATGAAACATGGGGCAGGTTTGAGACCTGTTGGAAGCAAGGTGATTGATTGAACCTTCAGTATCAAGTATTTGACTGATATTGTTACAGGATCCCTCCAGAAGGGAATTTTGTACAGTTCTTGAAATTCCTCAAGGCAGCTCCCACTCTGTCTCATCTGATTTGTCAGCTTAAATGTATTGACTGACATCCTGGATGGAGTGAGCAACGTTTCTCCAAATGTTCAGGCTGCTGAAATAGCCTGAACTTACTATTCAGAAGTTAAATATTTGTAAGTAGTCAAGACAAAATGTTCTACAAACATGGTAATAGGGATCTGGTCTTGTTTGTGACTAAGATAATCAATAGCAATAAATTACATATGTTGTTGGTGTACTTACATACAACCATGGGCAGCTGGGGTACAAGAACACAATAGAAGACCAGCAGACCCATTTCTGAGCCTGAGAGTTTAGGCCTGAGCCCTAAATTCTTACTCAGAATTTAATCCAGTCAGATCTCTAAGGAGAGGGACTGCACAGTCTCTCGAGTCAGCCTGTCTCACTGTTGGGCTGCCCTTGCAGGGAAACAATTCTTTCTCATATGCAGCCTGAGCCCCTCATTTCAACTTTTTCAAACTGCCTCACATTTTGTCATCACTCTGACCTGTGCAGAGCCTGTCTCTGCCCCCTTGATAACTTCCCCACAGGCTCTGTTGGGCTGTTGAAAAATGTCCCCTCTTCCAGGCTGCAGCCACCTCTGTCCCTCAACCTCTCCCTGTGGTGCAGACAGCGCTGCAGGTGTGGTCTAATGAGTGCTGAGGGAGGGAGATAATCACTGCCATTGTCACCTGGCCATGCTCCTTTTCAAGCCAAAGCTGCTGGCTACCTGTGATGATTGAGGCTTAGCTCAGTGCCCAGCAAACCACAGGGTATTTCCCACAGGCCTTGTCCCAGCCTCAATGTCCTTAACCAGTGCCATTTTAGGGGCTTTTCTGTCCCAGGAGCAGCAGATGGCATTTGCCCTTGCTCAGTTTCACAACGCTCCTGTTGGTCCATTTTTCCAGCCTATCCAGGCCCCCTGGATGATACCCTGTCATGGAGTTGTCTCCCCACTTTAGTTTCATCTGCACACATGGTAAGTGTGTTCTCCATTACTCCTCCAGGTCATGTGTTAAATGATAAAAGCATTCAGGGACGGTCTCAGGACAGATCCTTGCAGTCCCTCTGTTCCATGGACCTCTAGGTTAAACATGACCCATTAACCATGTCCCTTTGGGGCTGATCATTCAACTAGTTTTTTACCAATTGCCCATTCCTCCAGACCATGACGTCCTAACATGGATACAGGAATATTTAGAAGACAGTCAGGTTTATCAGATATGATTTGCTCTTTGTAAACTTGTGCTGGTTATTTCCAGCAGCTGCCTTCTCTTCCACATGCCTAGAAATATATTTCAGAACAGTTCTTCCAGGATCCAAACTAAATCTGTCCAACCTGTATTCCTCTGTCTTTCTTTTTCTCCTTTTGAAGATGAAGATTCATTAACCTGTCTTCGGGCATTGCAGACATCTCCTGGTCTCCTGAACCTTCCAAGCATGATAGTGTTGGAAGGATACGAGCCTGTTCTTTCATCTCCAAGCTGGATGCAGCATGAACTAGACAACCAATTTGTCTTAGAACCAAAGAGTCCCAGCCAGACTTGGTGTTATGCAGTTCTGCCAAAAGACATGCATTTCCAAAAGCAGCAAGAGAGGGGTCACCCTTTCTTACAGATGAACAGTTCTACTGACTATCTGACAAGACAGATTCATGATTTTGCTCTTCATTTTAAGTTTTTCTTCTGCTGTTGGAATAATTTTTTTCATTCAGAATAAAGTGTCCAACAGAATGTCAATGGGACAAATTTATGGGATTCAGTGAAAAATGCATCTCAGGCACATCAGTTAAAATTTAGTTATATATATCTGCATTAGCCATTGAACAAAAGAGCAAAATGAATCTGTCAAGAGCAAAACTGGGTACATAAGCCTTAGCTTGGCACCAGCTCAAGATGTTTTAAATGGGGCTAAAGGACAAGTTCTTCCCCAAGGGGTAAAATCAGGTTGAGAAGAGACAACTCATTTGTTACTTTAGTCACCCCAAGAGCTCAAAATGGCAGTGGACAAATGATGACAAATTGAAGCACTGATGTCAACACTACAGTTATTGCTTACAATATGGGTTCAGTGTTATACAGTCTTGGCTGGATAAAGCACCCATATTTCTGAGACTTGTTGGTCAGTGTTTGCAAACAACCTGTGCTACAGGTACATATATTGTTTGCTGGCAAAATGAAGTACCACATCAAAAAATACATCACGGACAAACACAGAAGAAACAAATGTTGGCTTTTCAGAAATGGGAAGGAAGAGCACAAAATTTAAACCAAAAGTTTATAAAAACTGCACAGTAATTATCTCAGGAATCATAAATGTTTACAGTTACCTGAAGAATATGCATTAGGTAACAAAAAAAAATGCCTATTTATTTATTTTGCAAATTAAAATCTAAATGAAGTGTCTACAAAATTAATCATTGTACTCAGCTTGGTCATGATGATTGTAAGAATATAGTCTCAAGAACCCTTTTCAATGTTATGCACAAAATAGCAGTATCACTTTTAAGCTGACCTGTCTCAGTGGTTCCCCAGAAGGTGATGAAACTCTACCTACAGTTTTTAGAGATGGCATTGTTCTTTAATTTAAATTTGTTAACATAAGGCATTGAATTTACTGGGATAATGTCATTCATGTATTGAATTAGACATGTTCGACAAAGAATCAGCTAGCATGAGTTTTTTCATAAAGGACAATAATGTCAAGGCAGCTTTAAAGATCAAGTAAAATGAAAAATAGCAGTCAGGAACAGAAGAAGGTGGGGATAATATTTATTGAGGATATTTAAAAGAAAGTTACAAGATGAAGAAGGAAGAAAAAAATATATTATTCCTGAATGGATGCTGCAGTAGACATTTTACAGCAAAAAAAAAAGAAGGAAAAATAGGTTAAATTATTTAAAATGTCTTAGTTCTAGGCCCCAACATGGTCGTAATCTAACCTGGTCAAGAAATTTTATTATATGAAAATGACAGTCTACTCAAGGCAATAATACTCACTCCATTATGTTATTTGAGATTTTTTATCTAAATCCAGAAAAAATTATACATGTCTATACGCCTTAGAACTCAGTTTGTTTTTACAAAAGTAACTATATATTGCTATCCATAGAGTGTAGAGGATTTCTATCAGATTAATGTTTTGATAGTTGGACTAGGCTTTTAGCCCTAATTGTTCAGGTACTAAACTAGCTGTCTCCTGAGTATCATAGTTTCTTTTAGAGTTAGATAAAGATCACAAAAGTAAGAAACATTGACTTGCTGTTACCAGAAAACACAGAAATTAATAGATACAAAATCTGGAAAATGCTATAAGAAATTGCGGACCATAATAGCAATATTGTCTCTTTGGCCTGTGCTTCAGTGCCCACTATTAGCAATATCTTCTGCTCTATATTATTTTGTAGTACTTCAGTGTGTTACAATCTCACTCATTGACAATTTAAAAGCCAAATTATTAAAATTTAAGAAGAGCAATGCTTGCTTCAAAATGTTCTGTTACTATTTAAAAGTAGAAAATGTAATTTCTAATAAATTACATTAAATAAATTAAATTACATTTCTGGGTCCTTTATAAAAATATGTCTCAAAACTTTTCCCTTTCAAACATATGTTGCTGGTGTACTTTGTCTAAGGAATTCAAAGTTCCTTCAGATAAACAAAATCCTAAACTATTCACCTAAAAGTGACAGTACAACACAGTGGAAAAAATAAATCAAGCTCCAACTTCAGTTTAAAGCACAAGAATACAAAGGGAAAGACAATATTGTTGTCTTTCAGTATAACTGAGACTCAATGGTAAAACAAAAGAAGCTTCTAATCACCTTGAGTTGCAGTCCTCCCCTTCTGCAGACATAATTTCAAGATAACTTACTTTTTTAATGCTGAAAGAGATAAGTAATGCTATATCAGTAGTGTCAACAAAATGGCAAAAAAGTTGTCAAAATTATGACAATTAAAATTTTATTAATAATAATCTAAGATCTCAGTTTATCTTATTTTCATTGTTGAAAATCAGCTGCAGTGAATAAAATCAAGATAATTCTAAATTATTACCAAACAGTGAATCCAAGGGAGAAAGAATATTTCAGCATGAGCGTGTCAAAAATAGATGTTCAATTGCACAACAAAATTAACCAGATGAAGAATTTTTTTTAAAGGGTGAAGTTTAATGGTTTATTTTGAAAATAAATTTTAAAATGGAAAGAGACAAAACTCATATAAATTTTGGAAATAAAAATGTATCAAATAAAAATTTTACTTTTTCCAAGGTCTTTTATAGAGTCAGTGGGCTTGAAATATTTTGGTAATATTCTGCTTTCCAAATGTATGCAGGTAAATTTACAGATCAACTTATTTGTTTTTAAAAGCATGGATAATTTTGAATATTTTTTTTCCACCTGGGAATAACAAAAGGCAGCTATAGAATTCCTTCTAATCCTATACTCATTCTGTACAAATAATCATTGGTCAAATGACTGTACAAAGTGAAAAGCAACTACAAATTTCTATGATGCTCCATGTTGTTTTGTTTGAATGGATGCTTTTTGAATTTTGAATACTCTTTTGAAAACAGACTGTAACTTTTAAAAATAATCCAGAAAAAAAATCATTAATTTTCAAAGACAAGACATAAATCCCAAGCACTTAGAAGAAAAGGTTGAAATGCAAAATTAGTTGAGTAGATCCTTAATGAATTTGAGAACAGGCATGCATCCAGATATCTTTCAATACATTTTCTTGATGTCCCTTAATAAAAGGAAGGAAGTTTGTGGCAAAGCAGAAAATTAGGCTGGGGCCCATTAAAACATTAGAGGGTTGTTTTTTTATATTATCATAAATTCTGTATATGAAGTGACCTTTATTCACAGGATCTTGAAGATACCACATCTGAGAAAGAAATCTGCTGCTCCAAAACCAAACTCCTTGACTCTACCCCATACAAACCCACCCATGGTGAGTTGTGGAAGCTGGAAGTCACTTACAAACTTCTTATGTATTTTTTGATGTCATTGGTCTAATTTGTCACTAATTCAGCCTTATCAGGGTAATATTTTAATCAGTCCCCGTGCAGTGTCAGTCTCCTGCTGTGAAGGCCCTTGGTGCTGTGCACTTTTGTACCTGGGCTGCAGTGACCACATTAATGGCTCCACTAGCATTTCAGTGAAGACTGATATTCATGCTGAGCAGAGCTGGCTGCCAGGAAAATTGTGCTAATCAGAGGCTATTAACCCAAGTGAATGCAATCCTGAGTCAGCTAAAACTTTAAGCTAAATCTGTCTAGACTTTTTAAATTCTGTATTCTTTAAATAATGTTGAAATGCTTCTAAAAAAACCCAAACACCCAAAACAACAAAAAAACAAACTCAGAAGAACCAACCTAACAACCAAAAAACCCCAAAACAGACAAACAACTATACAAACAAAGGAAAAAAATGCCAAAAAGCCCACCACAGATAAGTTTTAATTAGAAGTCTGCCGGAATAGAAGTACAGAAAGCTTATACCTCCCCCTCTGTCCTCACAAGGCAGACCCTTGCTTGGAGGTTTGGTTTTACTTACCTGTGTTACCTTATGAGCTGAACTGAACCATTCTGTATCCACTGTTGTCCCTCAGAGAGCTCTTTTCATCAACACTGAGGCTCCTTTTTTCACCAAGAGATCCATCTGACAAGTCACTTCACCCTTTAAAAGAACGGTGAATAAAGTTGAAAAGAAAGGAAGAGAAAAACCAAAAACAAACCAAACCAGCCACCCAGAATGAGTGTATTTGAGAGATTTCAGTATTATCCATTCCCTCTTAACAGGAAAAGCATATCACTTGCCAGCAGAAATGAAAAGCAGCTCTTCAATCCCTAGTGTGTATTCCTAGGGGTAGCAAGTACCAGAATTAGTTTGGCAGTAGGGGTGAGTGTTCAACATAGCACTTTTAGAGAATTTATGTCTGTTTTTGAGTTGCTTCTCTAAATTCTCCAATGTCTTGTTTGCTTGGACTGCAAAACCCATTTTTTTCTGATTTAATTACCAGTGACTTAACTCACTATTTTCGTAAATACCATTTTTTCTTCCTAGAATCTAATAATAGTTTCTTTATTATTTAAAATTACCCTTTTCTGTAGTGAAAACAATAAACTCCCAACCTTATTAGAGGTAGTGTGGGTTGTGTGGTTTTCAGTAGCTTTTCACTGACTCAGCTCTTATTCTTCAGACCTTTGTGAACATCCAAGAAATTCCTGCTGTACTCAGCTTCACTCCAAGCTGTGATCACAGAAAACAGCTGTGTATGTTTAAGGAGAGTTAAACAGCTCACTTGATCAAATGATGTACTTTCTGCCTTATTGCAAATCATAGCTGAAAGATAGATAAAGACCTTTGTTTGGACACACTGAATTTGTCTTGCATGCAGTTAAGGTGTTCTCCTATTAGAGCAAATCCATTGTTCCTGAAGATTCCCAGCATTTTGTCATGTTTTTTCTGCCTAATCTATCATAAACCACAAAATCTTGTTCAAGGTATCAAAACTGTTCTAACATGTATTTTTAGGCATCAGGTTTTATACACATTGACTTGTAATACTCTGAATAAAACATGGCAATCCTCACAAGGCTACCTAGAGAATGGCTAGCAGGATCATATCACACTAATACTTGTTGTCTTAACACATGTTCCTCTTTTAAGACTCTAAGCACTGTAAATAGTCTATGGGGATTTAGTTACTTTTCCAGACTCAGTGCCTGAGTACACAAAAGTTGTTTTTTTCCAGTAGTCATTTCACACAGGTTTAGTATTTCTAAAGCTTTCCTCCAAAAAGTCTTCAATTAAGACCCGTGCACTTTGGTACTTTATTTGTCTGTCAATTTATTCACTTTCTATCTCCTCCATCTAGATGTCTGCTGTTTCAAGTGCTTCCCACAGCTGGCTTAGCGTTCCATCTGAAATGCAGATTAACACAATTCCCCTTTATTTCTCCATTTCCATAATAATCTGAGACTTCACCTTGTACCCCAACATATCCTTCCATCATATGCTTCTGACAATCATGCATATGGTTACTTTACATCTTACTTCCTTGAAAATTTTTTCCCAGAGCTCCAAAATTAGATCCTCAGGCTGAGGTCTCCCCTTATGACAGTCAGATGTGAGGATATAGGAATTCTAGAAATTGTCTGTTTTTTTTTTTAACTCCCAGGGTGTAACAAACCTCTTTGGAGAAAGAGACAATAACAAAAACATACAAAAACCCCCAGATTTATTTGCATTGTAATTGAGATTCTGTGCCTCTATGAAGCTCTTAACCTTGGCTCCAGGGGGATATTTTCAAGGGAATATTCTGATCGTTCCTCAATCATATATTAATAAGTACATTATATCCTCCTCTGTTAATTCATAACCAAAATATTATTTTATACTTTAGGAACACGGTCTTGAGTTTGGAAATGCTGTTTTAATTCACTCATAACTGTAATTTTCAAGGTGACATACTTTGCTCTTTATACTGAGGCTTCAAGCTTTTCATCTGCAAATTGCACCAAATCTCTCTAACTTTTATCATAGCTCTCTAACTTTCATGCTGAGTAACTTTTATGCTGAGTTCATTAATGAAAATATCAAAATATCAATATCAAAACATTTTATTTGTGGTGATATTGAAGAATGTTTTTCTTATTTATTCTCTCCCTTTGGTGCAATCAAATGTAATCTGGCTTTTAGCCATGTTTTCATCTAATTTACATTTCTAGTGCCAAATTCTTTTATGAAACTGAGACAGAGGACATTTTCTTTAATCATTTTCCCAAAAGAATTTTATGAGTTTCCTGGGTGAACTGTCTGTGTTCTCATTTTGAACCCTGTTTTCTGGATTCATCATATTTAAAATCCTTTTTTTTTTTCTGAAACAATTTTGATTAATTACTTAAACTTTTTTATTCACCAAACTTCAGGCTTTTTTTCATTCAAACTTGAAATATTAGTTACATGATGTATTATTATATGTGACAATCTACTGATATCTTATTCTTTCACATTATCTCATGTGACCCATCATAAATAATAAATAGATAAATATATAGATAGATGAATAAATAAATTATGAAGAGAACTGGCAATAGAAGAAGGAGGATGTGTAGTTAGGAAGTGTAAATAAGTTGCAGAAGGGAGGAACAGAGAGGAGTGAATAGTTTGCTGACATTCAACTAAACTTTAATCATTCTGTTTCCAAAGAGGTAATTGCTATTTACAGGAGTTGTAGGTCATGATCCCATCTTGGACCCAACTTAGAAGAAGTACCTGAACAATACAGCACACCATGAGACCAGGGCTGTGAATGAGCACATCTTCAGACTTCCTGAGGTGAACTGCATCATTAAAAATAAATCAAAGCCTGTAAAAGTTGACATACTGTAGCTGTTTTCCTCTCCCCACCTGCTTTAATTTGACACATTTTCAGAGGAAAGTCACTATTCATTTCATATCTAAACCTGTCAAAACTTTTTTCCCCTTCACTTAATACCAGAGGAGTCAAGTTTCTTAGTATGGCTTGTTGAAAAGCTGTAGAGACCAGACAACTTGTTGCATGCAATGCATCAGTGGGGAAACAAATAGTCTATAACTGAATAAATATTAAAGATTTCAAATCAAAGTATAAAAAAATTGAATGTTCAAGCATTAAATTCTATATAAGAAAATAAAATTAATTGATGCTTAATTTTTCAAAAAGATATCTAATGCTATCAGAAAAGGAATGATTTGAGGTTTTGTGTTTATTTTGTTTTGGTTTTGGGTTGTTTTTTTTTCCCCTTTTCATACAGGTAAACTGCAGACTACTTACCTCTAACTTGCATTTCTTAGTTAGAGTTATGTATGTTTAATAATGTTTCTTATTTTCCCAAGGTAGCACCATGAGACTTTTTGAAAACTTGAGGTGTCACATAATGCCAGTCATCAGAAAATACCTCCTTACCTCATTCTGATTTCAAATAAATATTCCTGTAATAGGTAAAGAGGAATCAAGAAGCATGGGGATGCAGTTCTACCACCTGAGGGAAAAAAAATAAATGCCTTTGGCAGGTAACTCAAGTCCTCTGTACGTCAATATGGCAACAGGGTACCAGTAATTTGAAAGCAGAATGGCCCTGAAACTTTGATCAGAAATTCAACATGAACTTAGGTGACAAGAATTGTCACAGAAAAGAAGAACCAACTTTATTTTTTGTTAGAGGAAATATTACCTTTGGAAAATATTTAGTTGAAATGGACTTAACAAGGCTTTTAAAAGGTTGTTTTCAAGTGCTAAGAGTAGCTTTTCATCATCTTATGACAATGGGAGCCTTGTATACACTTCTGGAAAGCAAAAGAATTATTTCTTTCCAATTTTTTAAAGGAATTTAAACAAAGCCAACACCTTGGGGAAGACAGCAGATTAGCAAGAAAAAAACTGCTGCCACAGAATTCACCTTCTTTCAAGGTAAAATCCTAAATAATCAGACAAATGTTAATACAGGACTGTGCCAAGTGATATTAAATTTATGTGGAAATGTCTGCTCAACCCACAACATTTTTATCTGGGAAAGAAATCTTGAAGAAAAAAATGCACAATAATTTAAGTTTTGCATTAATCTCAGCATCTGTGAAGTGTGTTATTGCTGTGTGATTTTGACTTTGGTAAAGTCTTTGGTTCAGTCTCAAGCAGAGACAAGCCACCCCTGTTAGCTGATATTTTCATTGTTTTAATAAATTAAGTTATCTTTGAGTCAGAGTTGCAGGAAGGAGTGCAGGTACTCGGATAGCAAGGGCAAAAATCTCATGGAGCGATGTGAAACACATCTGCTCTGCTCAGTGTGAGATCATTGCAGAAAATAGTGAACTGGAGCTAGACAATTCCATGGATGTCACTGAGAAGGGAAGCTGTAAGTCTCCATTGCTACAACCAAATTCTTTAAATCTCTGTGCTATGAATGAGTCAATTGCCATGTTTACCTTTGATTTGCAACCACAGCTTTTACAATAGGGAACACTGGTTCATAAAGGACTCCACATCCATGCAAGGCAGTTCAGAAACATGAAACAAGCTCAACTGGAAGAGAGAGAGCAAGTGGTTAGCCCTGTTAAGAGACAGTCACAGCCAGCTCCTTCCTTTGACAACTAGTGACACCCACAAGCACTCTGGGTTGACCAACTTAAAAATGAACAAATTAGCACTAATACCACATTTTAGGAAGAACAGAAGTAGTAGACATGGGAATTGCAGAGCTGGAACAAGTGTTGAACAGCAAATTTGTTTTATAGAATCATGTTGGAATTGAGGTTGCTGAACACACAATTATATCAGACTCAGGTGGCCAGAGTGCAGTTTTATTACAGATGCTAGAAATGTCCCAGTTCCAATAGTTAGGTACAGGTAGAACTAAGATCTGCATGATTTTAAAACTTATGTTCCAAATAGATCTTTATTGTCTGCTGGCAAAGCACTGATGTACTGTGTGGACTCCATCCAGTAGTAGAGAGCAATAAATATGCACGGTAGGGAGAAGATTAAGATTCTTGCCTTCCCCAAAACTATCACCCAAAATTGCCAGTGAGAAAATTAAAGACTTGACAGGAAAGAGTGCAATTAAGTATACTCAGGTGTATTTGCATGTGCTCTGAATGAATTACAGCATACAGGGATTGTGCCAATCACAGCAGAGAGAATTATAGAGTGAATAACAGAGTAATAACATACTCATTAAAAGTACATTTAATCTATATCTCAATATTTTGAAAAACAAAGCAAAACACATCATCAAAAACACTCTTTTCTGAATTTTAAAATTAAGATAAGGGTAAAAGACTCCCTTTCAATTAGAGGGAAAACTTTTTATGGCAACACAATGAATTACAGTAATTTTATGCAAAAAATACTCAACACCTGCCAAGAATTTTTATAATTAACTATGAGTTTAATAAAATAATGCAGAAATTTTATCTGCATTCCTACTTAGAAGACAAATTTTCCATAACTAATACTAATTTCAAATTACCTGAATAGAAAATTTAGAGAACTAATCTTCTAAGACTGTAAGTCTAGCCCAGTTATGTTTAGGGTTAGGGTTGGGATTGACAGAAGAGGGTTAAGAGAAAAGATAACAACTTTGTATTTTTAAACTATTTTTATATTAATTTTATCCAAAATTAATAATTCTATATAATTGTAACATTATGCATACTTATTGACAATACTTTCTTAAAAAGTCAAGTGTTGTTCCTAAACTCACTGAATTAATATAACAGCAAAGCAACTAGAGATGTCTAATTAAATATTTCATTCACCTTTAATGTCACAGAGTTAAAGCAATATATTTTGGGTTTCAAAAATGTTAATGTAGCTGATAATTCAAAACATTGTACACCTGTAATTTAAGTTTCTCCCTAAAAAACATCAGTTTCTTGAAAACAAGATGAATTATTCAGAGTTCATAATGAACTCGAAACCACAAATCATGTTTCAGTGCTTTCAAACTCTCAGTATGGTGGGTAAGAAGCTTGCTGTAGGTGTTAATTAATGGCTGCATTAATTGTTAATTAACAAGTGTTGAAATAGTAGCAGAAATTAATGCAGAATACATTTAGAATTTCCTAGGTTAACCACTTTAGAAGAGTGACTGGCATATTGAGTCACCTCGATATTTCTCAGTCTTTTTGGTGATTCAAAAAACAGCCATGGCCACTGATCTTTTTTTGGCTTGGATAGGGCAGGTTTTCACTTAATTCTATGCTGGGAATAGTATCAGGGCAATCCATTCTAATATTCCAGCTTCTGTGACTAGACCACTTGAGTCACATTAGGAAGCAGAGTTACTGCACAGTGTTGGGAATATATAAGGGATGCCAAGAATCCAGCCACCATGTCAAAGTTTTCCTGGGTTTTCTCCTTTTTGGGTCTGAGTCTGAGAGTGGGTGAGGTATAAGGATTAGAACTCAGGGAGAAAATTCACCTGTATTAGTGATTCTCTTCTTACAGATTTATTTTTAGTTGCCCAAGCACAGAGTCCAGGCCATATTTTGAAATGGAAAAAAAACCTCTTCTTGTTAAAGTATGACTGTGTGGGTTGTACAATCCTAGCACAACAAAACCTTAGTGACAGTAGGATGCCTTTATCAATAGCAAATATATAGTTGCTGATCATCCAAACAAAATCTACAGTTTAAAGTGACTGGAACACCTGAAGCATCATCACATACAATATAAGTAACAGGAATTTTTTATAAAGTGATGGCAGGTTATGAACACAACAAAGCTCAATAACAAACTTGCTGTTCTGTCAAATGCTAAATCACATACTTCCAGTAACAAGGTTAGCATTTATTTCACAGCAGTCTAATGCTCAGAAATTCCAAGGATGAGCACATTCTACTTCCACAAATAATTACCAACCTTTCCTTATGTTGCAGACTTTGAGATTCTAAAGTGAATCATAAATATTTCATGCAAGTATTGCTCTGTGGCACCCATCTGGAAGAAACGTATTTTCTCCTTTGTTGATTAAAACTTTATTGACCTTACTGTCTGTCAGGTCCTGCTAAGGGGATTTTTGCCAAGCAAACTTTTAATATTGTGCTTGCCAAAATGCATCAACAGATTTTGTAAAGGGTAATCGTAAAACCATGGGGAACATTTAATATTACAGCTAAGACCATGGCATTTACATTCTAACTTTTGCTTACTTTCAGATTTTCTGCAGTTACAATGGGAAAATGAAATGCAGACAACACAAACACCCCTGCATAAAACAGTGAAATGTCATAGGCTTGATAATTAAGGGATGTTGTAACCTTACTGACAATATTTCCAAAAAATATCCTTACTTAATAACTAAAAGTTTATGGAAAAATACTTCTTAAACTGCATCATATTCTTTTTTTAATTTCTGACAAAAACCAATTTTGATGAAGAGTCACAGAAAAAGATTGTTGCACAGCCTAAGCTCTGAGTTTTTGAGAGCTTCTGAGAAGAACCCTAAGAATCATTCCTCATCAGGAACCACAAGGGATTGACCATTAATTTTCTCAGAAGACAAGAGGGAGCAGAGGTTCACGCCTGGCAAGAAACCCCAGCTTCCCTCTATAAGTTCTGAAATTCAGCTAAAGGGAGGGCAGTGGCAAGGTGGAATTAAGGTATAATATAGCAGGGCATAGGAGAAGACTTTATGCTATGAGAAAAAATAAAAGTATTTTAAGAATCTTGGTCCTAAGGCTAGACATGAAAAATAGTTTTTCAGAAGATGTTATTGATTTGTATATACAAATCATATTTCATATAATAAGTAACTGTGCTTTAAACAAAAAGCCTTGTTTCTTTCTAGCAGAAAACACTCCAAAAATATTTGTCTGTCCCAGACTACTCATCAGATGTTTGACTGTCACTGTTCTGCCAGTATTCTTCAGATATATTTGAATAAACCATTTTTCAGAGAGAAATGAAAGTACTCTATTGACCAAACAAGTAGTTATGAGATACAAGGTCTTAATATCAATATTAGTACTGAGGACATTACAGAAAATCTTCTTTTCTTTCCCATCCTCTTTAAAACTCCAGAGTTCTTTCAGGCTTCATTATCTATATTGTTAACTTAAAAATTGTGATATTCAAAGCAAGGGTGACCTAGAAAGACTTGATATTATCCAGCCTACCACAGGCTCTTTGGGATGATTTACCATGGAGTGAAATGTATTGGAGGATTTTGAAAACATACCTGGTGTGGTGGTACAACAGAACTCCAACACAGGTAGTGTACCAAGAAAATCCAAAATAATAGAGTTTCAGTCAAAAAAAAAAAAGGAAAAAAATTAAGACAGAAAATAACCAAAGTCAAAAGTGCTCACAAGCAAGTGCTGAAAAGGAGTATCACCACAGACAATAAGACAATATATTCTGATTGTTTTACTGAAATTCATTGTTTGGATTTTATAAATGTTTTGAATATATAAATGTGACCAGACACATAGAAAATACACCAAATGGTGTATAAACAAGATTGTATATGTTATTCTGGTAGATCAATCGGTTTCATAAAACTTAAGTTAAACTGAAGGAGAAAACAAGAAGTCTTTGCTGAACTGTCTTTCCCAGTTAACTTCCAAAGAGCCCTTAGTCCCAATAATAGTACCAACTCAACAGTATCAACTTCTAGCATTTCATATCTTCCAAGGCTCATTTATCTTCACTTATACATCTGTCAGTTGTCCTTTTCTTCTAAGTGCTATCCAAAGACAACACTTTAACAACATTTGGCCACCAGGCAAAAGTTAATCACTGGACTGACAGAGGAAACAGGGCTACACAATGGGGCAATGTTACCCAGCAGAACAAGGGATCATTGTGTTTCTGTGCCATAAATCCAACCACTGCAACATGGCAGAGGTAATTCAGAAGTAGTTTTGATTTATCTCAGCATAATCCACTTAGGCTTTTTGGCTAATTTCTGCACTGCAAAAACATGCAGTCATCTATTTCAAACACAGTTTGGGCAATATATATATATATACATACTCTTTGTTGCAGGGAAAGCAGCAACTGTACTTTGATTTTAACTTCCATTCCTGAAAGAACAGAAAGAAATGTAAGCATTTGGCTAAATACATATGTCATTTAAAGAAAAATATTCTTATTTTTAAGGTACAAATTTTGGTACTCCACAAGATAGAACTTCCTTTTTCAGTCTGTACCTTCTGTGTCATATTTTTAAAGTTTGGTATGTTGACCATCAGGAGAAATCCATCATTTTTTCCAAACCACTCTGCCTGATGAGCTTGTCCAAAGAGGAACTATAGTGAACTAGAGGTACTAGCGTGGTAAAGGCCGTAGTAAAATAGCAAGATATGTTTTAGTTCAGTTGATTTAACAGGTGCTTCTGTCTTGGTGCAAGTCAAAAATATGTCATCTGAGGTTTCCATTTAAAAATCACTTGCCCATATGGAGTATGTTACCACATCTGTTCAGAAAAATAGGTCACAGATATGTAAATATGGAAATAATCCACTCTGTATCCATAATTTCTGGGCCAAATAATGTGCTGACCTGTAGAACTGATAAATCTGCTAGTAGAAGGCAAAGATCTAATGGTAGAAAAATTATATTTGTAAGAATAACCCACAAAAAATTTTATCATGACAAGCGAACATGAACAAAACATTTATATGTACAGATGTGCTGCAACAGCTGCTTTGGGTGACCTGTTTTATTTTGTGCAGCAGCAGTGATTTCCTCAACTCTTACACTATATTTATACCACTGTTGGTTTTTTTTTTTCCTAGCACTGCTCCACAGTGCTCCACAGCTATGCAGCTATGATGACACAGCATTTGCTAGCACAGCTGCAGCATACTTGGCTCTATCCAGATCTGGAATCATGCCTTTAAATTATACGTCCTACATCAGGGAGATCAGATCTGAGCCCAGACATTACAATCCTTGTGTCAGAAATTTAAGTAACCTTCACAGGCCCACTGCTGACTTCTCCATACCCTGCATCTGAATCCTTCTCAGAAGCTGGAAAGAAAAATCAATGTATCTGCAAGATTTAGTATTTGAAAGAGAAAACTCTGAATCATACTAGATGTTTCTCAATGCTTGCTGTAAATTGTTAGCAAGATTTGTCCTTCTTTATAAATTCCCTCAAAAAATCTAATGTCATAAAATGAGCTTTACAATGGCTGAACTGTAGTAGCCTTCAAATTAATACACATGTAACTATTTGTAACATAATAAAACATTTCGTTCAGCATTGCACTTTGTCAGCATCCCTTGTGATCCTGTTAATCTAATTCAAACACGTAAACTGTTATCCTGCATTAGGAATTTGTTCCAGCTTTACAGAAGATGTTTCATTTCAGCTGCTATTTGGTTTTTATTAAAATAGAACTGCCTAAGAGCACTAAGATTGGGAAAGGGAATTGTGTTTTCCAGTATGCTACAAATCTGGGGAGTTGGAACTTAAAGTGCAGACAGACAGGAATAAAAGGAGACAGTGACACAATACAGGAAGCATGAAGCAAAATGTCAGCCTAAGTACTACAGTTACACCACTAATATTTAAGATTATTTTTAGGTTGTTTTTAGGGGTGTTTGTAGCAGGATTTATTTACAGGACAGACCTGGAAGAGAAAACACATACTAGTTATCATGGCTTTAGGGATTTCCTGCCATAGGCAAGACAGGTCAGCCTGAAATACAAGACTCTAATATCCAGGAGTCAGGATACCTAGACTAGTATCACAGAATCACTCAGGCTGGAAGAATGTCAGGAGATCTCTAGTCCAGTGTCCTGCTAAAAGCAGGGTCTGCTCTGAATTCAGACCAGCTGCTCGGGGACCATTTGATTTGATATGAAATATCTCTCAAGACAGAGGTTGCACAACCTCTCTGGACAACATGTCCTTGAAGTCCTAACAGTGTTTTTCCTCCCACCTCCAAATATCCAGTTAGAAGAACATCTACAAATCAGTGGACTCTGATAATATCCACCTGAAAGTATTAGGAGAGCTGCCTGATGTCATTGTGAAACTGCTCTCCAGAATCACTGAGGAGTTATGAAGATCAGGAGACAAGCCTGAAGGCTGGAAGAATTCTTATGTCCTCCCCATCTACAAAAAGGGCTTATAGGAGGATCCAGGAAATTATGGGCCCATCAGGCTTACTTCATACCAGGACTCCAATTCCCACCTCCCAGAGTGTTGTGGACCACTTTGTTGCCAAGGGTTCACAACTGACTGGTGTTCAGCTCTTTGTTCCCCAGGGCCCCAAGCAGAGCTTCTCCCCTTCCAGTCAGCCACACCCCTTTTATATTACTTTAGGATGTTCATTTCAAAGTATAGGACTTTGCATTAGTCCTTGCTGATTTTCATGATGTTCCTGCTGTTCCATCACACTAACCTGACTAAAGCCATCTGAACAGCAGATCTGCCCTTGAATGTTATCTGTTGTATTTCCTATTTTTCTGTCACTGAAAAAAATGGCCAGGGACATCGTGTCTCCTCCTCAACACCACTGATAAAGATACCAAACTGGATAGGCCTCAGAATAGGCCGTCCAGAAAACTCCACTTCTAAATGTCCTTCAGGTACAACATGACCAGTAACTGCTACATTTTGAACCCAATGAGACAGTTTTTCACTTCTCTGGTAGTCAGGTGATCTAGAGTGCAGGACTGCAAAATCCTAACAGAGACAGAAAAGATGTTGCAGGAGACCAAGTTGAAAATTTTGCTAAAGTCAAAGTAGATGGCAGCTGCTGTCATCTCTTCATCTACAAATCTAGTCATTTCATAGAATGACAAAATCATATAAAGGTTTGTGTTGGAAGGGACCTTTTAAAGGTCAGTCACAGATTCAACTAGATCAAGTTTCTCAGAGCCCTGTCCAAAATGTCCTCAAATGTTTCCATTTATGGGGTATCCACCACCTCCCTGGGAAACCAATTCCAGTGCCTGACTACCCTCAAAGTAAAGAATTTCTTCCTAACCTACCTTCCTCCAGTTCAAAGCCATTTCTCCATGTCCTAACACTATATATTCTTGTAAAAAGTCCCTCTCCAACTGTTCTGGTCCCTGCCAGGTACTGAAAGGCTGCTGGGAGGTCTCCCCAGAGCCTTCCTTTCTTCAGGCTGATCAGTCCCAACTCTTTCAGCCTCTTGTCAAAGAAGACATCTTCTAGCCTTCTGAACTTCCTTGTGACCCTTCTCTGGACTCCCTGTAACATGCCCATGTCTTTCTTCTGCTGAGGAGCTCAGCATTGGATGCAGTACTTCAGGTGGGTTCCCACAAGGGCAGAGTGGAGGGTGAGAATCATCTCCCTCAATGTGCTGGCCATGCTTCTTTTTCATCATACAGGGCACTTAGGTTGGTCAGGTTCAATTTGCTCTTGGTGAATCCTTTCTGGTTGTTCTCATTCACATTCTTCTTCAGTGCCCAGAAACAGTTTTAGACTGGACTTGCCTTGAGACCTTACTAATGTCTCAAAAAAGGCTGACTGGCCTGTCATGATCACTAAAACTAGGATGAAGATTTGGAAAATTAATCACAAGGATCTCAGTAGTAGGACAGGAACCTCATGAAGCTCTCCAAGAAGAAAATTGTGTACCTTCAGTGTAATAGACAAAAGAGAGACGGAGCAAGAATCTTTTTAGAGAAGTACAGTAAAATAAAAATTATGAATACCTGCAAACAACATAACCAAACCAGAATTTAGCCTTGCAATGAGAAGTAAATTGGAAGAGATTTCCAAAAGTCTGTTCCGCTCTTAATTATTTAATGACTATATGAAAGATAAATAAAAGCAAATAGAAACTGGCTGAAACAGATCAGGGCTGGAGAAAATAAATTTACTTCTCTAGTAACATTATGAATGACATACAAGGTAAGAATAGAGGAAAAAAACTGTTTCATGCTGAAATATCAATAGTAAAAGGATGAAAGCCCTCTCATAAAAAAGAACATAATGAAGCATGACTATATTAAGTTGGAGGATATTCAACTTTATCCACTTAGAAAGTTACTCTATGTAAGAGGAAAATTTTTGGTTCATATTTATACAGGTTATTTATTATAGAATTCACTTTTTCATAAGAGATGAAGCAGTATTACATTGTCAAGCATGATAGCAATTTGACTGTAATTCCCCTCTGGATACAAGCATATCTTGAAGCAGAAGAGAGATCAATACAGGGTTCATGTTCCTACCATTCAGCTGATGCCTCAACAAGCATTATCTCTCCACTTATTTTTCCACATTTTTCTCAAACTCAATGTGTGCTCATGTTATGTGGCTATCTGGTCTGGATGAGTGGTTTCTTTTTGTTTCCTCTTCAGGTGCATGATAATAATAAAAAATATTCAACAAATGGAAAACCAACATCATCCTCTTAGGTCTTCAGAGTTAACGCCACTTATCTAAATGTATACATTGAGAAATTCAAATTTGTACAAATTGTTACTCAAATAATATCTCTCTCTTATATTAAATGTGGCACCAGGGGGAAAGGTGAAAGCTTTTGGACAAATTAATACAAAGATATTGAAAAAAGGGAAAATTTCAAATCTCTTAAAGAAAACATATTTTTACTTACTATTCATTCTGCAGCACACTGTAAATAAAACATTTGCAGAAAAATCATTGGGAACTTTCTCAAGTGTAAATATTGGCTTTTTCCTCTATCTTTTCAAATGTAACTGCATACAAAGGAAAAGTCTATAAAGGCAGAATTTAAACAAAGTAGCTGTTGTTCCGATTTCAGAAATAGTTTTTTACAGTTACATTGCAGTTACAGCAATAGATTCAATCCTACTGAAGACCAGTTTTGATTCTGTCAGTCTTAATGACATATTGTTTAAGAGTTGGGAGATGGACAGAGACATAAACTCAGCTGATGAAAAAGTCCTTCATTTATATTCAATTTTGAAAAGATGGAGGCCCATCTGTTTAGTGTATTTAAAATGTGTCTATTTAATGTAATTACAAATATTTCTTAACAGATTTCATGCTATATATTTGCTAATTTTTATTCCATTTAAAAGATTTAAGTTTAGTTGTGGCTGAACTTTCAAGTGTTACAATAGCTGAAATTGACAAAATAAAATTGGTGACCAAAATTCAACAAAATTTAATACCTGATATGTTCTTAATAGAATATCCCAAATACCATTGCCTTATTCTCTGCTGATTCCCCAACACACACTTTAATTTCAACATCTTGAAGTTAATACATTCTGCTGGGTTATGGTTGATTTGCTGTCATTTTAAAATAGGCTTTGTGAAGTCTTATGGGAAAATTCAGAAATTATCCTGAAATCTTATGTTTTAACTTTTATTGTATTCCTTAAATTTACAACTTTTACATTTAAAATTTAGGCATTTGTTAAATCCCTAGTAGGTAAGTAAATATTTTAATAAAAAAATAAAATTTTGGAGCATTTTGTTATACTTTGTTACTTTCTGCATGTAATACTAAAAAGTAGAAAGTTAGTGATACTATGGAGGTGTTTAATTTTCTTTCAAAAAGGTTATGGAAACATCCACCAACAGATTGTTTGTGCATGTTAACCAAAGGTACATGAAAGAAAAGAGGAGGATACCACATTTTGGGGAACAGGGGGTGGGCAGGGATAAATTATGCCTGTCAACAAATTCTTGCCTCTTTCTATGAGTCTAGCAGTGAGACTGCTTAACTCACTTTGACTCCAGAAAACCACCTTGATATACTTTACCTTCCCACCATTGCTTGAGACCTTCCTAGGATATTGGGAGCTCGGTATGTGTAACTACCTCAGTGGGAAAATTTCCTACTCATGCTGTTTCAATTCCTAAAGGATCATGTATAAAACTATTCCTCTATTGATGCAGGAAGTCGGGTAAAAAACTCCAATTCAGGTTGAAGTTTGGCCTGTATGAAAACTGACTTCATAGTTAAAAGCTGTGAGGTAAGTGCATGCACACAAAACTTCCTATTCCCGAAAGCCCTTTCTGTGTCACGCAGAAATAACAGCAAGGGTGGGATTAAGGCACCTGAAACTTCAGGGAACCAGAGGCAGCAGACATGACACATGAAGTTCTGCCATAAACCTGAGTCCAGGAGTAAGAGCTGGAGGCCATCTGGAGTTCAAGGGAATGTCTAAGGTAACTCTACTGTTATATGTTCAAGTACCCTCTCTGCTGTCAGAGAACTTTTTGGGTTGGAAGAGACTTTAACATCACCATGGTTCAATCCTCCTTGCTTGGGCAGGGATGCCACCTGATAGATCAGTGTGTTCAGGGCATCCTGGTCTTCAACACTGCCAGGGATGATGGGTCATCCACAACTTTCCTGGCAGCCAGTTCCAGGGCCTCACCAGCCTCTGCATAAATGATTTCTTCCTCAGATCTAATCTAAATACCTGTTCTTTTTTTGTTTAAAACTGTTCCTCTGTGTCCTACCCCTATCTGCCCATTTAAATAGGTGCTCTCCCTGACTGGGAGAGTTTGGAAAAAAATTTAGGGCCCTTTAGTTTTTAAGGACATATCTAAATAAAAGCCTTGTTTAAGGTGACACTGGAATATAAAATGTTCTTTTAGCAAAGATGGTAGTGATTCAGCGCCTCTAAATCCTTCTGAAGACCATGCCATCCTTGATTCTTTCAATTGATCCAGCTATTTGCTTTATTCCTGGAGTCCAGTTTCTTCATCTTTGGACTCACAGTGGGAAATTCTCATCTGCTTTCTCCTTTGAAAGTGTCATCTTGTACTAAAGAGAAAAGAAATTATTTCCTCTCCCTAGTTATAGTATATGATATGGCAGCTACAGAGAATAAATAAGCACAAAAAATCACTTGTGTGGTAGTTTCTCTGTGGCTTCCTGAGCTTAGAGAGGGATGTCTGAATATCCCTGGTTAGACCTTTGCCACTGGAATATATTTTTCTTAGCACTACTCTATATATAACATTTATGGAACTGCTACAATAAATTAGTTTCTCCTTGTGACAAGACTTTCTTTTTTATATTTGGTATTTACATAACTACTATCAAGTAATCCTATATGTTTATATGCCATTTCTTTGTCCTGGTCAGAAGGTAAAGGAAAAAATAAGAGAGATGAAAACAAAAGACTAAAAACCAAAAGAAAAAAGAGAGATGCTGGAGTAGTGCTCAACAGGAAAAGTTTTACACATTAAAGCACAGCTGTGATTTTTACTGCAGATTCACAATCCATTGTAGGCTTAGGACATCATAAAACTATTTCACCTTTTTTGTTCCCAGTGGTTAGTCTCTGTTGAAAGACTGGGTTACTTGAGTCTGAATTCTGCTCTGAAAACAGGTTTAATAAGTGGTTACACTTTTGTGTGTTTTGAGATATGGATTTGGGTGATTAAGCCTTGACATTGAATACAGCAGCACTGGGTCAGAAACAGGTCCACCTACCAACATATCCTGTCTCTGAGAGCACATATCTCAGGGGAAAAAAAGAAAAGGGCAGACATTCTGTGACATTGTACCCCTACATTTCCTCTGAGATAACAATAATGTGCACCTTGAGGACTTTTGAGTCACAGGTTTTATCCTTGTGCTTATCAGCACTTAATGACTGTTTCTCCACACATTTCAGTCATTTATTTTTAACTCATCTAAACTTTTACTGTATGTATTATTCCATGTCAAAAACTCATATCATTTAATAAGACTTTCTGTGGGAAAAATATGTACCTACTTTTTATTCTTTAACTTAAATCTCCTTAAAATTTCATTTGTCTCTGTCTTGTTTCTGTATTCTGAGGATGAATGAAAAACTATTCTCCTATTCACTCACTGCCATGGTGCTCATTATCCATTTCTTCCCCAGACAAAAATATCCAAATCTCTTTCACTTTTTCTCTTGCAGAAACCATTTCACCCTATTTATCATACTTGTTGCCCTTTTCTGTACCTTCTCCATATCTAATATTTTATTATTATAAAAAGAACTGCAAGTAGTGTTCAAGATGTGAGGACAACATGGATTTATACAGCAGCATAATTATACTTTCTGCTTTCCTCTCAATTCTTTTCCCTGTTCTCAAAACTCTATTTATTTTTCTGACCACCACTAAACATTGAGCTGATGTTTTCAGGGTGTGATTATATAATGACTCCAAAATATCTTTCCTGAATAGTAATAACTAATTTAAAGATCTTCACTGTATATGTAAAGATGGTTTGTTTTTCCAACCAGCACTACTTTGCATTTGTCAAAAGTGAATCTCACTTACCCTTTTATCATCAGTCAATCAGCTTCATAAAATGTACCCAGTGTTCTTCATTCAGATTCCTTCCTTAATATTTTGCATAAATTTAGCATTATCAGCAAACCTTGTCACCTCACTCTCCACTTCCCTTTCCAGACCAGATCAGCACAAACCCCTATGGATACCTACCAGTTACTTCCAGCCATTTTAAAAACAGTCTGAAAAGGGTCCTCTTGATCCAATTAACTACCAGTGGAAGGATGTTCCCTTTTATCAAATGAGGGTTGTGTGTATTTTCTTATGTCCAGACATTTTGGTAACTCTATGAAGCTGGTTCTTTCCCTGACATGCCTGCTGCTCTCCCGTTATCCCACCACCACCACTACACTTGGCTTCTGGAATCTGCATTAAATGCAAGCCAGCTTGCTCCTTCTGAAAAATGAAATTGGAATTGGAAACAAGAGGAGTCTGCTTCAAACTTTATACTCTACAGACAAGAGGAATCTGCTTCAAACTTTATACTCTACAGACAAGACAGATTCACTGTGCTCTGTTTCAGTCAAGCCCCTCTCTTAGCAGTGTGGGAAATGGCTCTCAGGCTCACTTGACCACTGTCCTGTGTGGATGAACACGTCACCGATGAAATCCTGCTACTTGAGCAGCCTGCACAGCATGTTCTATAAGTCAGAAGGATGCAAGGACAGAGACAGATTAATTAGGATCACAAAAAAGGACGACAGTTTTCCCTACATAAATTACTCATAGACCAAGAAGATCATCCCCCAACAATCAAAGAGGATGGTTATCATGTTGGTGCTGACAGCTACCAACACAAGGCTTAACAGACTGATATTCTGGTACCTGCAAACGGAGGTATGCAGTTAAAACCAGGAGGCCAGTGGTGCTTTTCAGAAATGCCTGATCTGTACTGAGCCCCACCAAGAAGGCAAACAGCTATTTTTATAAAACCTTCAGGTTCTCAGCCTGGGTCTATGTGTGAAGCTTGAAGAAAAGTTTAGATTACCAAGTGTCTTCATAACCATCTACATTAGTATGATGCTAGTAAGGGTGAAGAAAGAAAGACTGACTGCCTGATCCTTAGGAGATACACAGGGCAGTTAGTATTTGGCATGAAGTGGTACATTAAAATGTATTTATAATTTGTTTAGCATTAAAAAATCAGCATTCTTTCCCTCAGTACTATTATGAGATATGTGAAGCCCATCTCTTCTGTGATTTCACTTCTGGATCCAGAGTGATAACTAAATGTGATCAAACACAAGAAATGATCATGCATTACTTCAGCCCACACCCAATTATTCTTGGCACAATTTCACCAGCATAAGGTAAAAGCTTGGTAGCTGTAACTGTTCATCATCAATGTCAGCACTGATAAGTGAATAAAGATAATTTCATTCCCATTCTGTACTGTAACACTGTACTAAATTCAGTCACTGATTACTGTGGCAAATTTTTCCCCAGTGTGCACCCTGCTATATGTTCCACTGCCAGTTTGTATTGTTGTCAGCTAGGCATCCCTGACTTTCCTCTTAGCTGTTCCCAGCTTTCATTTCACACTTCAGGCTATTTGCATAGGAAATTTAACATATCCTATGATAGTACACAGATAATAAAATGCAGTAGAAGGTAATCTCTTTTCATGTACCACAACATCTGTGTGAAACCTTCCTTAAACCTACCCTTCATTTCTTCATTCAGGGAAAAAAACAAAAAAAAACCAACCAAAGAAGCAAAACCAAAAAAAAACCCAAACAGATACCTTCCAAAAAGGTTAATAACTATCTTACACAGGTAGCAAGAGATAATTTATGACACATCAGGAGGACATTGCAAAATTCAAGTTTCTAAGTGAAGCATGCTTCATGCAGATCCATTAAAATGAATTTCAGTAATCATTGGAGCAGGTGATCTCACAACTGATGCTTCAGCCTGTAGTCAGAAGTACCAGCTGCTCCTTTCTCTGTGCTTTAGATACAACTTCTGTTTCCAGTGCTGCACTTACAGAGGCCTTTTACATACTGCTTTCAGTACTGAATTTTTTAATCTAGGAGCTGTCTTAGATCAGTGAGCATGGGAAAATAATCTTCTGCACCTCAAGTTTATTTGGAATACATATAGATTATCTTCACACTGTGAAAAAAATAAGAAAAAAAGAGTAAATATCCTGGGTTTCTGCAAAAAGATTGTGGTTCATTGTATTTTCATTTTGTTACTACTGATCAGAAACATTCTTTGCGAGATGAGTCTTTGTTTCACACACATATGCTCAGATATGTATACCCCCACAGTTTGCAAATGTAAAAGTGTAATTAGAACAAAGAGTTTTAATCTCCCCTCTCTTCCCAACAAGCAGTTACATCCAAGCAGGAATTCAACTAGCACATCTGTGTGAGGCAGTGTTTGCACCTAGGTAGTGTCATACACTGCATAGGAGAAAAGCGCAATATATACTAAGTAAACTTAACTTTTACTTTTCCCCCCACAATCAATTCATGGCTCCATTTGAGCTTAAAACCTTACTTTTGAGACCAGACACATTCAGCAAATTGAGGATTTTGCAATCAGCACTCTTTTGATATGCACACGGGTATCACTGAACAAAATAGTCTACACTACCAAAAAAACCCCAAAAAATAGTTTCAGGCAGAGGAAAGACTGCAAATGTGTCATTAAGGTCTTCAGTGCCCAGGAAAGCATCACTTTAACAATTAAGTAGGTTACCTGCAAAGATCCTGGTAATATGCACTGCTGAGATGAATATGTCCCCACTAAAATATTTGCTGCTGGCCTCACACAGTTTGACACTGATTCAGACTACCAGAGATGAATTCCACTACAGTCTGGGAAGCTAAGGAAGCAACAGGACCTCCATATACAGCAACCAGGTTCTATCAGAGCAGGGGGAAATCTGCATGAAAACAATGCAGTAGAGTTTTGCAGGGAAATCTCTGTAGGAAACTAGTAGGAAAATAATCCCAAATTTATTTATTTATTTTTACTGGGAGAAATGTATTAAGAGCATAAGGTAGATGTGCAGAAGGTTTTCTCTCTTTTATCAAATATCTCATTTAAATTCCAGAGCCCAGCAGACATTCATTAAAATTCAGTTGTTGCCAGGAATTTCAGTGACAGAACTGTGACAGCTGACGACAGGAATACTGTTAGTGAGGTGGTCGAAGCCACACTCAGAATTCTTCCTTTCACAAACAGTTTGATCAGACTTTTTTTTTCTTCCTCCTCCCACTCCCCATTGCACTGAGTGTTGCAAAAGCAGATTTGTGATTACAATGGACAGCCTTTCAAGCGAGGACTCCCTGCATATTCAGATCACTCTGGAGCAAAAGCCATGATAAGCACAAAAAGATCCATAGGACTACTCGATAACAGAAAAAACAAAGACAATAGTGCCATGGGCACACAGCTGGTAAACAAAGTAACAAGGGGGACTAAGAGAAGAAAGAGCCAAAGTAGTGTATGTACCAGTACCGATCCCTGACAGAACCCTTCCATCTTATTTCTTTTACTCCACAGCCTTTACCTGTCTCTTTGTCTGTCTGGTTTCTCTCTCTGTTCTCCCAGGAGTCGAATTTCTGCTACCAATTAGGCTCATTAGGATATCCTGCAAGGCTCTGCCATTGCCCAATTAAGCCAGTTGCCTGATTGCAGACAAAAATTGCAGGTGACTCTCACTGTCTGAAGTCTCTGCAAAGACTGCAAAATTATCTATCTGTATACAGAACAGAGAGCATTAACTGCTTAGGTGCTAAGTAGGCATGGCACTGGCTCAGAAAGCAATTTTTCAGAAGAAATTTTTTAATGTCTATACTGTTACTTTTAACTGGGGTTATTTATTCCTACCTTTAGTCCCACAATGAAAAGTAAATCACAAGTTCTTTATACCACCAGCACCTGTTACATAAACAAAGTAATAAATTAATGAATACATAAATAAATATGGAAGGACAGCATCCATGATTGTTGCCTTCTGTCTTACAGGTAACCACACCAGTCCTTAATTTGAGCACTGCTAATAATATGTACATCATTCTAATCACATATTTTAACCGATGAAAATCAAACTTCATTCAAAATATACCACAGAAAAAAAATGTAAATCATCTCAAATAGAGATCTTCTGCAAGTAAAGTAAAAATCAGGAATAAGAAAATGTGCATTAAAATTGATATGCTACTTTCTAAGTTCATTTAAATGAGCATATATTTTGTCAACCCTGTCAAAATAAAGGTCTACCAAAACTGCTGGAGATTATCATTAAAAATTAATGATGAAAATTTCAACACCACAGATTTCCAATAAATCTGGAGATTTTAATGGAAAAGTTTTGAAAAGGAAAACTATGAATGACAGCTTTCAGCATTACTGTTCTGAAACATATTGCACCTTTGTCACTTTTTTCTGCTCAGTGCAAAATTCATAACATCAAAGAGAATAAACATAAGACATGATTAGACAAAATGACTGTGCTTAAACTGTAGAAATAGGTATGTTTTGAATTTTATTTCTTTCACTTCTCAAGTAGAATTCTTGTTATTATCTGAAAGTGGAGAAGATTAAGTTACTTTTAAATTAGTTAAACTTATCATCCATACAATATTTATGTTTAGACCTTCTAGTCTTTAGTCTTTGATGAAACTTATCTTTATTGCTTTTATTCTGTCATTTCATAAATATCAAATCTATTGGAGAATTAGAAAACAACTAAATATGCAACAAAAACTTAGAGGAAATATTTCTAATTCAGAATTGCTTGGCAACAACAATTTCATATGCAGGGAAGTTCTGATCCCATACTTACTAAAATCTTGAAAGGGAAGAACTTTAAAAAACACTTAAGGGAATTATCTCATCTTACTTTATTAGGTATTACCAGTGTCAACTTAATGTTTTGTTTTCCTTGATGGGAATTTCAAACTCTAAATCTATTGAAAATACACCAGTGTGGATAGCTCAGGCTCCAAACTGAGATATAGCTTATCCCATAATAAGGGCCAATCTGCAAAATATTGGCCCAGATTTTGAGTTGTTTTTTGTCAAAACTCTAAAGTTATGATATCAGATTTTAACCAGATGTTCTAATTTCCCCGTCCCATGTCACAAACCTAGGACAGAGGATTTTTATAGCCAAAATATTCAGATCAGTAGTTTTATATGCAATAAGATGTTATTGGCAAGTGTATTGCTTAATTCTTATCACTGAACGGAGTGTGGAAGGAACATAATAGTGTTCTTCAGGAACCTGAAGTAGGGGATCTTTATTCATTTTCCCTCTTTTATACAGAGGATCTGAGTCTCACAGAGAGAGCCATACATCTCTGTCTGCTTGGGTTTTTTTTTCAGAGATAAACATACAAGTATCTATTTATTAGTTCTTTGGTTGTAGTCCTAGAGAGCTGAGTAGGTACTCAGTGCTCAGTCGGTACTGTGCTCTTGTGCTAATTCATGGCTAATTTAACAGCATCTGAAAACTGACTGGGGCTTCCACATCATAACATTTCAGTGTAATAGCAAAAGTGTTTTATCCCTCAACATCCTGGAAATTTGTGCTGTGAATTTCATGCTATTTATTTTAATCCTTTTCTTTCAGGTATTCTGACAAATTTTCCTTAGAACATTTGTCTTTGATGTATCAGGGAACAATTTTATGACAAGTATCTCTCTACTAGTGTCAAGAAAGACGACAGCATTTATCAAGAACTGCCTCTGTACTTAACCCAGACTACCTTATAGCACAATATAGCAAAGCTCTTTTCATACCACCTCTTGCTCTCTCTACTGGTGTCAACTTCTCATCTATATTTGATTATCTCAGTCTAATATTTACACATCCTCCTTTCAGAAAGCAGGGTAATAAGAAGGACCCTAGGATTTTCTTCCTTACTCTGTTGTTGTGAAACCACGCCTGGAGCACTGTGCCCAATGGCAGCACTCACAGCCCCAGAAGGACAGTGACCTAAGAAAACAGGTCCAGAAAGAGCATCATGAAAATGCTCAGAGGACTAGAACACCTGTTCTGTGAAGATGGGCTGAGACAGTTGGAATTGTTGAGCATGGAGAAGACTCCAGAGAGACCTTATTGTAGCCTTTCAGTACCTAAAGGGGGCTTACAAGAAAGATTAAGGCAGTCATTTTACTAAGGCCATTAATAAATATGTCTGTTTTGGGTACTCCATGATTTTGTGTTCAAGGCCAGGCTGGATTGTGCTTTGAGCAATCTGATCCTGTGGAAAGTATCTATGCCCATGGCAGGAGGGTTGGAACCAGACAACCTCTAAAGGTCCCTTCCAACCCTAATCATTCTGATAAAATCATGGTTCCATGATTTTATGTTTTCTTTTTTGTCATGCAATAGATATTAGATGAGGTTCCCTTTTCACAAAAGCATCAAGCCACTGTAATGTATATCTATCAGAAAAATTTCTCTCATGGCTTTCTGGTTATTCAAGCTGCTTAAGAGGCATGAAGGGTTTGTGAGGTCAAAATAAAGCCCCACAAAAAATTATCATTATTCAACTCAGAAAATTTATCTTGAAGTATAAAAGGTATGTTTTCTGGTTTTTGCTTTTTAACTGTTCATGCATTTTATATTTGTAAATGAAATTAAAGAAAATTGTAACAACAAAAATAACAACAAAGTACTAATTGACTGTCAATAAATACGTAAGAAAGAAATAAAAAGTGCAGAACTAAAACTATGTGGAATCTCCTTCTTTCTTTCTTTCTTTCTTTCTTTCTTTCTTTCTTTCTTTCTTTCTTTCTTTCTTTCTTTCTTTCTTTCTTTCTTTCTTTCTTTCTTTCTTTCTTTCTTTCTTTCTTTCTTTCTTTCTTTCTTTCTTTCTTTCTTTCTTTCTTTCTTTCTTTCTTTCTTTCTTTCTTTCTTTCTTTCTTTTTCTCCTTCTTTCTTTCTTGTCTTAATTTTGCCTTCCTCTCTACACATATGAAAGATCAAAGTATGTTCAATATTACAGTCAATTAAATATAATATTTGTATAATGTAAGAAAGCCTTCAGCTTTCTAGAAAAGCATTATAAACAATATGCAAGTAAAAATCAGAACCAACTGTACAGTTACATGATTTCTTCCCTGCCTGCATTTGGACTGAAAAAAAGTGATTCCTGCTCAATTGCCATGAACTGCTAGGTTCAGAAGAGAACCTTAGTATCTGCATTCAGGTACTGCAGTGAAGGCACCTGCCCTTAGGTCAGACTTGGATAAACATGTTCTGAAGCACAATGAGAAATCACAGTATTTCTTATTGTCAAAAATGCAGAATTTAGTGACCTTTGTAAGGTGCCTAATCCTGTCTATATCCTCTAGAGAAGAACTTAAAGACATCTAGTGTTGGGGCTTAATTTCAAGAGACCAGGAGCTTAAAAATTAGGAGCTATGCACCTCACATGATGATAAAGATCTTCTGATAAATTTAAGTGTGGAAAAAATCTGAAAGGTCAAACCATAAAATACACACTAATTCACAGGCTGTTTTTGCCATCACTGCGAAAATGACTGTTTTCATCCTCCATGCTTTTTTAAAATCTGTATATTAGTAGTATAATTCAATTCCTTTAATGGAGGGAACTGAAGAAGAAGAAGATGTCCATATATTACTGGAATCATACTTCTTTTACAACGTGCCTGGAAAATTCTAAATGACTTCTCTTTTGTGATAAACAGTGAAGTCAAGCCTGAGTCCTCTGAGTACAAAAGGAAATGAAGACAAGAGGCACAAATAGTTCTGATTATTTTCTTTAGGTTTTGTTGGAGTCTTTTTCTGCCAGAAATCTTAAACATTATTTCATTTGTAAGGATTTTCTTTTATTTATTTCCCAGTGCCCACTTGGAAGTATTTTTCTGTACACATATCCTACTAGTAGATCTTTACCAAAAGCTCAAGCATCTCTGTCAACATATTGATGAGCATCAATCATAATGTAGGTCTGAGAAGACCTTATTAATGCTTTGAGGATATACCAAATCTTTAGCAAATTAACAAATTCACAACATAATAATATTTCTTTTTATGGAGCAACATTATGAAGGGAAACAAATATACTTTTATCATCAAGGATTATTCAAGCATGGGCACAAGTCTAGCTGCATTGATAGCAGAAATATTTCAATGTTACTTTTTAATCAGTTTCTATTCTTCTATGTTGGTAAATAGAAAAAAGTCTATTGCCACAAGCTAACTGTAGTGACTGAAACAAACTAGTGTGCTTAGATAATCTTAGGAAAAAAGTATAATAAACACATACATACTGCTTTTGTCAGGCTTTTTGCACTTAACACTCTTCCAAACCATGGTGCTTTTAGCCATCTGTCCACATAAACATGTGGAAACTCTATATTAGGCTTCCAGACTTGTCACTTTTTATGTGATTTGGCATATCAAGGATAAAGCTGGTTGAATCTAAGCTTGTCTGTAAAAGATGAGGCTTGTGGGCATAACTCCATTTTACAAAACTCTGCTCAAAACCTCAATTAGTGTTGTATAAACAGCTATAATAGAAATTCAAATTACAACAAACAAGTTCTGTTCCCATCAGCCTAAAGCAATCTGATCATTTGGGCTTTCAGCCACATTCTCAGCTCCTGCTGGCTGTTTAGGGTGGGATTCCAGCTCCAGCCTAAGAGCAGGAGCTGTGTTAATTCTCTCTGCTGTCATCAGCCCTGGGAAGGGTGGCTTGCAGGAGCAGTGTGACAGTGGTTGATGTCAGTCACCTTGACATTTGATACACTGTATGGCTAACACCGCATTCTGGGGGATTTGACAAATATTACAATGTCAGGAGCTTTGAGGGCTTCCTGATGCTGTTTGCAGTGTGTTAGAGGAGGCAGATGTTAGCACTGCCCTATGTCATGACTTCTGTCTACCCATGTCTTGATGTCAGTTTATTTCTGCCTGAAATATTCCAGCACACTCTCATTATCCTCTCACAAATAGAGGGCCAGCTTCTGAAAGCTGCTGAGTGTCCTCAATTTCTGAAGTTCAGTTTCAGTCAGGTTCAGAAAATACTCAACTTCTCTAAGATACCTGGATTCAGCCAGCCAGTGCAATTCTTTATCCATAATGACATGCGTTGACAGACGCCATAAATTTGATTAGGAGATCCTTTCCTGACAACACTGTTCAACAGATATGCTGACAACGTACAGAAGATTTTACAGATATATTAATTTAAAATACAGGATCCAGTAAACAAATAAAATAGACCATTCAGCTCTTCAGAAGTTTATGCAAAAGGCATGAGTAATGTGTTGTGTGCTCCAAAATTAAATAGATGTCTACATTCTGTTCTCAAGTCTCATTGTATTAATTCTGGACAAGATTTCCTTACAGTCAGAGGAAGAAACTGCATTAATTAAAAGAAGCAGAGCCCAGCCTCTCAGCCCCCTCACTGGCTTTCATTTTACATCACTGAGAGAATTGTTTTACATATTTACAAAAATTCTTCTCCTAAAACAGCAAATATAGCCATACTAGCATCCTTTGAAGGTAAGAGGTACTTTAAAATCCCTGTACTTCAATGAAGGTAAAATTTATTAGAATTTTTTTGTAAAAAAACTAAAATAAATGAAGGTTTCCCATTATAATATGTTAGGAAACCTATCTTCCTCTATGAATGCTAGTTTTTTTCATTTTAACAACTTATATTAAAAGTCTACCTCCTTGGTCTTCTAATATTCAGTTGACAGTGATAATTAAATGAAGAAAAGACAATTTTTATTTTGATTTCACAAAATATCCATATCTGAACAATTTAAAAAATATCAACTGTTTTGCACAAGAAGCTTCAACTGAACTACTGGAAGGTTTAGATTTTTGTTAAAGTATAAAAGGCAATAAAATGAACAAATCTTAGTAAAATTTAAACATAGCTCTAAACTATAACATCCTCAATTATATCTGCTAGGTGTTAACTATTTTAAGAGCCAAAGGTGGAATTATCTAAAATAAGGGATAGAAACCTATCTAGCTTTGGCTCACTTGAAAAAAACCTACAACCAAAAAATCATTACAAATATTATTACTATTATTATTGTTATTATTACTATTGTTTTATATATCTCATCTGCATAGTATCTGTACTTGAAACATTTTTAAATGTTCTTATCAGAATTTCTTTTGCATGCTCCAGCATAGCGGTCTGAATTTGACCTCCTCACTCATGCCAGTAGCAAAACCACTACTTCTCTCAGTGAGCTTTCTGGCAATATCATGACTTCAAGAGTAAATAATGCTTAGCCTCTGCAAGGATGTCACAAAATGGCATCAAGAAAGAAAAAAATTAAAATATACTATCACTATCACATAAACATATTTAATTTTATTTATTCAATAAAATGGTTCTTGATTCTGGAATGAATAAATCCTTTATTGTAGGCGAAACCTTTTGGCTTATATAGCTGCATACATGAACTGCCTTGCTGGTGTGATGTTTAGAAGACAAGATATGCTGGAATATGGTTCACTGTTTATGTAAATATTCTTCTGACAAAGAATCATATAATATCTTGAGTTGGAATTGACCTGCAAGGATCATCAAGTCCACCTATTACCCTGCACTGGACAATCCCAAAATTACACCAATGGTGGCATGCCAGTGGCAGGACATGAGGAAGCAGAAGAACTTTGCCTAATGATGTAACATTTAAGTAATGATTCTTCTGTAATAAGACAGAATGAATGTAGCAGGTTCTTTCCCTTATTCTGTTGTTAAAAAAAATAATCTATCACTAATATTTCAGAGCAAATGTAGAGGTGAAAAAACCACACTGGAAGTTTGAAAGAATATTACAGTAACATAAACGCTGCTACATGCAATGAAAGCAAAAAAGTTTTTTTTTTCTTTTTTTAAAATTATTCTGTACATTAAGCAATCAACATTTAGCCTACTGGTGTTCAGCTTTATCTATTTCTGCTTCTATTAATTAATAGGTTATGTTTTTAAAAGAATTTAGATGATATCTATTTTAATAAAGACTTTAACATCCATATTTTGACTTGAAGGTGGCTTTGTTAATCTGAAATTTTTGGGTATTTTATTGGTAAAATGATACTGAATATTTCCAAGTAATGTTTTACTCCCTCCTGTTATTTTGGCATTTTCTTCACGGTCAATTTACTGTAGAGTTCATTGTCTACAACACAGTAGAACTAAACTATCCATTTTCATTCTGTCCTATTACTCTGCTTGTCCACAACAGCAGAAAAGATGGCTCCCATGACTTGTTTTTCTGCCTACAGAAGAAAACTTGGGAAACATGAAACTCTTCTTAGAAGAAGATATATTTTGCAATTTTCCCAAGCCAGGAACACGGATTACAATTTTAGAGAACAAAAGAACAGCTTGTCCTGATGGGAAGAATTTTTTATCTCGTCTGCAAAAAGTAGTGGGGACGCAAACTCTGGTGTTCAAGAGGTGCGCCCTGCCATGCCCCATGCCTTAAACAGCACAAGATTCTGGAGATCTGGGCACAGTTTGTACAGCTGAGAGGCTGAGGAACACTCAGGGCAGCTAAGTCACTCTGATCCCAAATACATTGAAGTTAATACTGTGGCATGGTGAAGTGTGAACACAATAGATTTCTGATGTGGGAAATGGTAAAGAAAATAAATGCAAACAATACAGGAATAGGAACACATAGAAAATGCAATAATAATGTAGCTGATTTTCTGTAGTGTTGATCTCTTCCTGTGACTACAGACTTATTTATTTCTCTGGAAATATTTAAGACATGGAACATTTTATTGTAGTCGACTACTGACTAGGAAATTGATTTTACAAATAGCAATTAAGGAAACGCAGGTGGAAATGGAATTATGTAAATAAGTATTCCTCTAAATTTTATCTCCAATTTACTCATAAGAAGAAGGGAAAAGTTGATAAAATGTGCTGGCATGGATCATCAGTAATGTTTACACTTGAAGCTGAACTTGCAAAGCTGCATCTACCTAAACATCTGGGGGCATGCATAAGAACAGCGTTATTAATAGTCGTGTTATTAGTATTATTATTATTATTAGCTACTAAAAACAGATGAACATCAAAAATATATCAAGAAAGCTCTAAAACTTATTATAGAAGGGGAAATTTTTTAGAGGACCAAAAAGGAGGAAAAAAACTGTTTAAATTTGTGAGGATACACATGCAAATATGAAATGTTTTAGGCCAAATAATAATAGCTCTTTTGTTGGAAAGGCCTCTGCCTGAAGTTGCACTGCTCCTGCTTTAAAATACTAGTCCCCCAAAATGCTACTACAGCAGGATCAGCAAATGCATGGAGGTTACCAGTCTGAGAGGGGAGTCACACATAAGAGGACCTTAGTAAAATTAGGTCTTTTTATCAGTTTGAGAAATAGAGACTAATGGATGACCAGTCAGGTCCAGTTTTATAAGTGAGTTTAGTAGAACTGTTAGGCTCTACTCTAGTTTAAACTGTTTGGGGTTGTTTCTACAAAACCTAGAACACACCATAAATAGAGCTGGTCCAAAAATCCTGATGAAGATGTTGTTTTAGATTGTATTTGCACTGTAGCATTTGCTTCTTATCCCTTTTATAGTTGTCTCCATCACTAATGGAATGCATTGAGTAGTTTGATTCACTTTGGACAGCTGTATCTACCTTGTATCTGTGCAACCAGAAGAGGTGTGAAGCCCACAGGCTGTGGAAAGGAGGCCACACACAATCTCTACTCTGTTTAGCATAATTGGTAGCAGGTATTATGTGGGAAAAGTAAAAGGGAACATGAAGCTCTTGAAAGGTGTGGGAAAATTTCAGGTGAAAATATGAGTTTTTAATCTATTTTTTTTTTCACATTAAGCAGACCTGGATTAACATATTACATTAAAAATTATATGTGCGTCAAACTCTTTCTTGGTTTGAATGAAAAGCTTTCAGAGGTTTCCCTTTGAAGTGTTTTAAAATACATTCCAACTGCACTCAAGAAAGTGAAGAAAATAACTCAGAAATGAAATTTTTAATTCTACACCCAAATATTTTTGGTACCATTTCTCTCAGTTCATCTACAATATTAAGAAACCAACTATTTATCCAGAAGTATTCAGGTCACTTCAGACTTTGCCTAGAACTCCTAAATAAAATCAATCCATAGAAACAGACTTTTCCATGTGAGAATGTTCAAACTCCTCCATTTGTGTGAATTTGTTCAGATGCTTGTCCTCTTTATGTAGCCTAGATCTGCAGCACCCAGACTTAAAAACCCTCAGGAAAATATACTGAAGCAGTGCTCCCCTCCTCAGGACTGAAGGTCAGGTCTGCTGACTCTACTGCTCCAGCAGAATGACAAGACAGAAGTGGGGATGTTGGGTAAAACACCACTGAGCAACTGATCCAGCTCACTGCCATTTCCTACCTGCAGCTGGGGAGCCCTGGGCAAGAAGAGCAGGCTGTCTGTATTTTCCTAATTGTAGCAGCTGTCTTCTGCCCTTGTGGATTCTTAGATAAAGATAGAGATTTAAGTATGTGAATATGTTCTTCCTGAGCGCACTTTGCAGTCATTTCACTGCTGCAAGTACAGTAGTACATGCAGGTGAATATGTCATCTCACACCACTGGGAAGTAGCAGCAGGAGTACTTCTGCAAGACTTATATGACTCCTGTAACAAGAAGTGTGGATATTGTACCTCATTCGTGGCAGAAATCTTCAAAAATGCAAGTATGACTTATATCCTTTTAGTGGAGCAAGTAATGTCAGCTAAGGAGCAGATTTCTGTGCATTAAGTTACAGAGAAAATTGTGGACAAAAAATTGGCTCCAATGTGTATGTGTAATGCAATTATTTAAAAATAGGGGGCTAATGAGTTTATTCACAGAAAACAAGACTTGTTTACACTGGTAGACCAAGCGAGCCAAATAAATTATTCGGTGCAGATCTTTGACTGGCTTCACCACCAGCTCTCCCCCACAGGTGTGTACCTTTCTCCAAAGGAAATGAGCTGCACACTGCTAACGAGGCTCATCAGCATTCCTGCCAACATTGCTGCCTCCAGGCTCACCAATCCTTATTAACAGAACTCTAGGGCAGGTTGGCACCTCAGCTCAATCATGTATGGGGTCACTTCACCATGCCACAGCACCATAAAGAAGTCTCAAATTGGAACAACATCTTTTAAGCGTACTCTCCAGCCTTTATTTAAATGCCTTTTAATGTAAATTCACTGCTCATAAAAGTGAAAGAATGACTGTTCTGGCAGCCTGTGGGCATCATTTGGGAAGATGAAGTGCAGGCTTATCTGCATAACTGCAAGTGCACTGTCTGGCTGTGGCCTTGTAACCTCAGCTCCAGTCTCTTCATCAGAATCAGCCCAGCAGTGCCAAGTTGTGCAAATGTTTTATGGACATGGCCAAATGTTCATTGTGGTCCAAACAGAGTTTTGCACTTGTGCCCTAATTACAGTTTAGATTTAGTGTGTGTCCTGTGAGCTGCCTGGTGAGTCGCAGCAGTGCCAGTGGGAAGATCTGGAGAGAGATGAGGATGTGGTGATGACACAGCACCTGAGAAGTTCAACGTGGTGTCAGTCAAACTCCTGATCCATCAGTCACCCTTGGAGCCTGAAGCCCCAGAGGGAGCACAAGCATGCTGATGACTCAGTAGTTTAACAGCGTGGACTCCTTCCTGCCAAATGCTGAGTCAGTTCTATACAAAATAAATCAGTTTCCTTCTTTTCCTACCATTTCAGCTGCCTCCCACTTGCTCATTTCATAGCAATTAGGACTCAGACTGGGGTCATAAAAGACAGGCAAGACAGAGAGAGAGGGAGAACCAGTAAATGTATTCAGAAGGCAGTGCATTTTTCAGCCATGCCTGATTTCTGTACATCACTCATTCGCCCACAGACTTGACACTATCACAGACAGCCCTAGCGTTATCTCAGAATTTACTACCATGAAGTAAAAACATTAAAATTGGCAAGCAGGAAGCAAATCGGTTCACTTATCTGAGATTTATCTAGTGTTACACTGGATTTTAAAAATGTACAATACAGAAGCTGTACCCATGTGAACAAGTTGCCAGTTTAGGCACATTTCTGGGAACCCGCATGAAGACGCCGCTGCAGCAGATCCAACCAGTTTTTCAAACTTATGAGGCAGGAGTGTCCCACTTGGCAGACTGAGGAGGAGCTGGCAGTAAGAAGATCTAATGGGAAGTCTTGATAATAAAGGACCAGTATATCATATCAAAGGTGAGAAGTAGTCACCAAAATAAAAATCTGTCTAGACAGATCCAAAGGAGAAGGACAACTTGTAGAGCTCCAAATTAGGCAATGGAGCAACATACTACTTTAACTGTGAAAAGAGCCAAAAGCCTAAAAGGGATGCTGAAGGCATCGTGCTAATGAAAATTAGTCACACCACAATAACCAAATCATTGCCTTCCTCATAGAGATGCACTGGATAAACACTAACCAACATAGAAGTTAACTAGCTAACAATAGTTGCAAATAAAAGCAAGTAATATATTTAATTTAGACTTTATATAATTATTTATTTTAATTTATATATAATTAATTTATATATAATTACCTATGTTAAATAAATGTAGTCGTTATATAAAATAGAAACTATTGGTGAAACCATAACATTTAGGTAAAAAAACCAAACATAAAAACCTATTAGTAAGTTAAGTAATCTAGAACTTGTAAATAAAAAATGGGTACAAAAATTAACCTAGACGTCCACGCCCAAAGCCATGCTCAAATATCCAGGGTCTCTGAAGCTTCAGAGGGTCCAGACTGGGCTCACATGAACTATTGTTTGGATGCTTAAATTTTATACAGCAGACAAATCTGGCCATGGTGACAGCCTCAGTAGGCAGTGGAGATGTACTCCTAGGGGCTGGGATGCCCCATATCTTGCTCCAAAATTCCACAAAAAAGTTTCTAGTTCCATGTTAGTTATTAAAACTTGATTTCTCTCCTGCATAATCTATTTAATCATATGAAGAAGATTCAGCTGGCGCTGAATGGAAGGAGCTTCCAAATGATAGATTGCAAGGAATGAAAAGCAAGGGCAAGAAGGGTGAAGTACTGCCATTTAATCAACATGTAAATTTTATCTTCCAGCATTCTTTAATGCCACCTTACCTTTTTTATTTTTTATTTTTTAAAGCAGGTCTCATTATTTCAGTACTACATAGAATATGCACTTGTGTCTATTAGGCCAACATCTAAATTATTTCTATCTCCAGTCCATCAGTAATGTACCTAAGATGTGCATATAATCACATTTTTTATTATCTTCTCCCCTGGCCGGTATACAAGACAACTTATCAGCTCTCAGTTTTTCTTTCAGAAACAGCTTTTTAACTTGATTTAAAAATTTAGATGAAACTAGAAAACAATGCACATGGTCTTAGGTAAAAAATGTTTTTAGGCAAGAAAGATGGGCTAAATTATACTGCTCAAGAAGCAGTGCTATATTTTATATAGCAACTTAAAGGAAAAATAAATACATTGAATAAGAGAAATTAAATGGTCCAATATTGCAAATAACTAAATAATTTCCTCAGTATAAGTTGCATTATTTTTGTTGCTACAGTAGTATCAGTAGAAAATCTCATTACTTTTTATGCTTGCACTGTGACCTAAAATTATCAAATTAAAAATTACTTCAGCATGCATTGTCAAGGAATGTTGGAGATTTTGACAACTGAGTTGGGCATTCTGCCTAAGATCCAAGAATGCACTTTAGGTATTCAGATGCACAGTCAGGACTACCCAAATAAATCCTGAAAATGTTTTCAGAAAGGAAAATGGAATCCATGCTACAACGGAAATAACTGTCTCCACATGCCTTTTTTACTGAATGTATTCTAGGTCTAAAAAACTTTTGCTTCTCGTTAAAGTTGATGATTCTTTTCAAGCATAAGCCTAGAGCCAAAGCCATTGGGATGCAAGATCTCTTCTGGTAATGTTCCTCAGACTTCATTCTGGAAAAACGAAAGCAGCAGATTGCTGAGCAGAGACTTTCAATTTACAATCTCTTTGTAGATGAGTCTTCCCTCCCCATTCACTGGTCGAAGGAGCTAGACCTGCCAAAATATCTGCTGCCTTAACAGACCATCCATCAATTGTTTTAATGGCCAGTGAACTTCTCCAAGACTGATCAATGTGTCCTTAAAATTTTGATGGCATGGAACATAATTACAGAAAATATCAAAGATTATAATGATGTCCTAGAACTAAAGAGATAAAAATTACTATTAAAATTTTTAAAGAATACAAGCACTATGCAAAAAAAAAATAATAATTCAAGACTGGTCTATCTGTGATTTATATTATATGGTTATTTTTCTGGGGTAGGTTTGCTCAAGCAGCTAAACTTTCTCTAACTTAGTCTGGTTTCACCATGGCATCTGTCATTGCTGAAATTCAAAAACACACAGTAGATTTAGAGGTGTTCTCTTTACATTCTAATTAGCAATATTCTGATCAATGATACTAAAAAGAGATATCATAAAGGACTACTTTATGGCTAGTTTTGCGCTCCTTCATTTAGTTAGGAAATGCAGATCTAAACTGTTATTCTACCCCTTGCCTAATTTTCTTGCTCAGCAAAGCAAATGTCAATATACAAGCTTGTAACAGAGATTGGCTCAGCAAGATTAGAAGGCAGGATCCTACTTATTTCTCATTCTTTATCATAGATTGCAGGCTGCAAGGCCTCTTTCTTTGTTGTTCAGATAAAATCTAGACTGCAGACTCTGCCATATAGATGGACATGTATATGGATATATATATGTGTGTGTGTGTGTGTGTGTGTGTATATACACATTTTTTATATGTACATATATAAAATGAGTCAATGGTCAAAGCAGAGACTGGAAGTCAATAAATGGGTGGATTGTTTCTGATTGAAATGTTCCTGCTGAAGGTATTTGACTTATCCAGACACTCAAGATCTGAATTCAGTGTTGTACTATATGAGAAGGCGTATAGGGAAATACAAGTGGAGAGGCAAATTATTTCCCCAGTTATTTTTATAGATCAATGTAGGATGCCCACAAAACACTCAGAAGTGCTAGTGAGCACCTTGAGAAGATAAAGGTCTGCTGCAGCCATGATTCAGCCAGCAACATTCAGTAACAGTATTTTGCTTCCTTTTTGTGCAAAATCAAATTCACTGTGACATGGCCTCTCCCCCAAAAATGCCATATTTGCACTGGCAAAATGTTTGATCACAGTCACTGTTCTCTTACAACATTTTCTTTCTCACCATCTTTCTGTTCTCTGCAGTGAAAGCAGGATTTTTTTATTTTCATTTTAAAACCTGAGACTGTCTTTTCCTGATGAGGGAGTATGAAACAACATATTCTTTTCTGATAAGTGCTTTGGCCTCTTCCATTAGACCATTTCTTCAATTTAGTAAAATTAAGGACTGTGTATATATATAGGTCTGTTCATAGGGTATGTGTATGTGAATTGAACATTCTTTAGAAAGTGGTGATTTTGGGTCTTATGGACTCTGGAAAACATATTTTGAATCCTGTTTTACTTGATTTCTCATCCCAAATTTCACTTCAAGTTTGTAGTTTAGATGCAAAATATTTAACACACTTTGATTATTCACACCACATTTAAAGCAAACCAACCAGAGAGAACAAGGATCAGGAAAAAGACATTTGTAATACCTCTGTTCTTCCTCTCTTCCCATCTTTCATCCACAGAACACTGTCCTTCTAAATTACTTTTTTTTTTTCTGTCATAAGAAAACCCGTCCATTTTCAGATCTTTTTCTCTGCTCATGATATTCATTCTCCTATTCCTCTGGTGCACTCAGAGCCCTTCGAGAAATGTCGACTGATTTACTTTTGTGACATTCCAGTTCTTTGATCCTCATGACAAATAAAGAACAACTCAAAACTTGGAATAGAACAAGAGTGAAAGCAGAGAATAAATATACTTTTTCACTTTTCTTTTTTCTTCTGAAAATACAGCAGAGATGGGTATGGCTACTATTGAATATAGCCTCCTCCATAAGCAATATGTATATGCACATATATATGTAAAAAAATGTTGTTGAGGATGGACTTTTTTTTCTATATTCTTTTAAAGACATTTTACTTGAATGCCTGAAAAAAAGATGTCTGCTGTATGAACTTGTCACCCTAGAAAGCTGGGTGAAAACCAGGGGGAGAAGAAAAAGAATGACAACCTTCATACACAGACAGGGGGGATAGATGACAATAACACAAGTAGCAAACATTCTATTTTTTTTATTTTTTTTTTTTCTTTGTTGGTTTTTTTTGGGTTTTTTTGTGAAATGACACAAACAGTAATTTGTCTCAATATCAGCATGGTATAAACCTGTCTACATAGAAGAGGTTCTAAAGGCAGACTGAAACTCTCTCTCGTTGGAATTTTACAGAGAAATTAATTATTTAGTATACATTCATGACAGGTACTTTAGTATTTTACACAGCTACTGCAAAGAAACTAAATATTGTGTATACCTCCTGTCAGTGTTGAAAACATTGCTTGAATATTAATGAGTGTTTCAACATGCATGTTTCAGAAGAGTTTTGAAATAAAAATTCTGTTTAGCTAACTGTTTTCTTCTAATGTACACCAAGAATAAGATTAAAAGAGAGACATTTTATGCTCTGAAAAAGGTAAAACTTTTATAAATTTTATACTTTCTTGAATTGAAATGTATTTTTTTCCTGCAAACTCTTAAGATAAAGTTGTTAGATATGACAGCTAAAATTTGCTAATTGCTGCAAAAAAAGTTTTATTTGAAACTGCTAAGGGCTAGGCAAAAGATAAATAATTTTTGAAACAAATTTGAAGCTTCATAAAGCTACTTGAAAGATTTTTCTATGGACATATAGACTGGATACAGAGGGAAATGCTGGGCTCACTACAACACCGGGCTATTCATGTATGTAATTTGAAACAGTCATTTATTGGCCTTCCTGAAAAAGTAAATTAGAGGTCACCATGGCATACAGAGTTTAAAGTAGATTAGAATAGGAACAAAACCCAAAACAAACAAAACACATAGTAATAAACAGCGTGTCTTGAGTCAAAACCAATCCTGTTGCTCAAGGTCACCTAGACCCACTTGCTCAAGATCACATCCAGATTTTGGGTACCTCCAAGGTGAAGGACCCTGAATCCCTCACAGAAAAATGTGTTTCTTGATGTTTCATTGGAGGTCCCACGTTTCCATGTGCCATTGCCTGTGCTTCTGTCACTGGGCACTACAGGAAACAGCTTGGTTGTGTCTTCTTTACACTCTCCTTTCAGATACCCATGTGCTGAGTGCTCTCTCTTCCCCAACATAAAAAGTCCCAGGCCTCTCAATCTTTCCTTGTAAGAGAATGGCTGCAGCCCCTTCTTTGTGATAGTTTCTTGAACTCCATGTGGTATATCCATGCTTTCTCTTTGTTTTCTGGACTCCGAGGAGCCCAGAACTGGACAGAGTATGTCAGATGTGGCCTCACTGGTGCTGAGCAAGAATAACCTCCAGCAGCCTGCTAACAATGCTCCTCTTAGTGCAGCTCAGGATACCATCACAGTTCTTTAACACAAGAAAGAATACATTGCTGGCTCATGTTCAACTACCCCAGATCCTTTCTCTTGCTGTTTTCCAGCTCAGTGGCCCCAGCATTTACAGGTGCCTGGGGCTGTAAGCTGTGCCATGTGCACAACTCGGTGCTTCCCTTGTTTGAGCTGCAGGAGGGTCCTGCCACTCCTTTTCTCCATCCTGGTGAGGTCCCTCTGGACAGCAGCACAACCCTCTTGTGTATCAGACACCACGCTCAGTTTTGGGTCATCACCACAAGAGGTTCACATGAAAAATGACATTTCAAAGCCAAAAGTTCACAAACTCATGAACTATGGAGGGCAGTCTGGAGCGTGCTAGGGCTGAAATAAGAATTCTGGAAAGCAGTTGCTGTGAAAAGACTGTCCACACAACTTTTTTGACTACGGAAGGACACAGAAAAGACATGGGTAATCCTATGTTATACCCCAGAAAATGTACCTGATAATTGTTGCCTTTGTTAAAAAGAAAATTTTTGGTAATTGTCCAGAAATATTTGGTAATGTTATGAAGCAAATAACTAATTAAATAAATAAATAAAACTGGGTCCTACAGTTCCTTCATAACACTTTCTTTCTTTTCCTGGTAGTTTATTAAATTTAGAATATTTTTAAAAAGCTTAATAAAAGAAGTTTTTCATTTTAGTTTGGAGTTTTTTTTTTTTAAAACATTTGTCTTGGTACTCTCTTTTGGAAGATGTTTTTCTGCCCAATGAATAAATAGAGCAAAATCTCTTATCTAATGTTTTCATGCAATCAATGTTTTATGCAGTTGTTAATTATATATTGCAAAATATGAGTGTGTTCACACTGCAATACTATTTGGACTTTGTGTGCAATTTATATACAAATATGAGCAAAATAACAAAGAAACAAACACATAAATTAGCAGAAGCATTAACAGAAAAAGGGAAAAAAAAAAACTACAATGAAATTCTAGCTAAGTATGTGGGGTTTTAACACTGTCTTGAATGAAAAAGAATTTCATCTTTTCTGTTCATTGAAATAAAAATAAAGAGAACACTATCAAATTGATATGGTAAATTGATATGTACCACTAATCTTCCACAATCTCAGTAACAAGGACTTTTCTAAATTACTTTGCTTTTAAAACTATTAAATGTATAGATTATTTAGCCTTAATTGACAGTTTATAAAGATAATTCCATATGTCTTTATCTTATGGGGTTTTTTAAATAACATTATACTGAAGGTCATGCTATACTTGCATTGGATAAGTATGGTTGCAGTATTTGCCAAGGTTTCTTTGCCTTGCAAAGTCAACTAATTCAGAAACTGTTAAATATTGTATAAGTTTTTTTGTGTTTGAGATGAATAAGACATTGAAACCAAACAAAGGTATGGTTGTTAATTGCAAAGCATCTAAGCATCTCATCCTTGCATGTTTTCATTTCCTTTCTGTAGCTAAGAGAATATCTTAAAAAGCATAACAGGAACATATTTGATTAATTTGTTTACAGTCAAGCAGTGAAGCCTACACCAGGAGTCACATTTTGACTAGGTACACTGTAAGGACATGGAACAATCAGACTGATATGTTAATGGCTTATGAGTGGCTAAGATGAATAAAAATATTTTTGGTACATGAATACATTATTTTCATACCTATATTTCTGTATGCAATTAAATACATATAATTTGAATGGAAATTTGTGCAGCATATTGTCTGCCTTCTTTTTTTTAATGGACACTGGTTTATGCTACTCTTTTTGTTGCTATTTTTTTAATATTTTGATGAATCTCTAGTATACTTTCACAGAAAAATAGTCTTCAACAACTACTCATGATTCTCAAAGACTGCTAGGACAGCAGAGGAACACACATCAAACTATAGCTCAGAGAAAGTAAGAAAAGCTTTATACAGGCAAGATGTAGGCATAAAATTATTTTCTCCAGAAGTTGGGAAAAACACCACAGAATCTATTCCTAAAATGAAGAAGAGGGTGAAATGTTTCCAAAGTAAAATAAAAATTAAAAAAAAAAAAAAGAAAGAAAAATAAAAAGAAAGGATAAAATAATAAGGCATAAAGAGAAACCACTCAGGAGTAAAACTATGTGGTAGACTCAAAGGCATCTCTGGACTTGTCAGCATCACTGCCTGGTGAGCTTATGCAGAAACTTGCCTCTGGCTTTGTCAGATGCCACAGCTGGAAGAATATCTTCCACTTTTTGATTTTAATGTCCTTCAAGTGCCATCTGAATCAGTACTGAGTCAGTGGAATAAACGAAATAGTGTTTTCCTAAAACTATTTATAACAAAAAGGTCCAAACTAGAACAACTATTCTTGACTTATCAAAATCAATATTGTTTGTATACTAATATATTTTTTTGGAAAACACAGAATCTCCCTGATATAGTTCTGAGTTCATTCAGCAAATTACACAAAGTTTACTTTTGCATATTTTCAAAGAATTAAACATAACCTCAACTGTTTGCACATCAGAGAAGTACACGAAGCGACCAACCGAACATCTGAATGCTAAACTGTCCTATAAAGTTGGATGGCTATATGATTCTGTAATGGATCACAAACTCCATGCATTCTACTGTGAAGGAAAAGGATAGGAAAAATGCCATTCTGTCTTGATCATTTCCCATAACTGGTAAATTTCATCTGTGTCTTATTGATTCTCAAATTAGTTACAGCCCTCTTGCTCTGATCTTGGTGGTGCCTTTGTGCGTACATTTGGATGAACAGCACTGGAGGTCCACTTTGAATAAAACAATCAATGGTTCCGTGGATTTACCAAATCCATATTATTAAAACCATGGAGTAACTGAGACTGAAAAAAGGATTCAAATTAATCACAAACCAGGCAGTTTTACACCAGTGAGTCCTACCTGTTTTGTTGACTTAGAAATGACCAGAAATGGCATCGTCAATGAAATGTGAAAGTACACAAAGACTGCTTTTACTTATGCCTCTCTGTCACCAAGGCAGGAGCTTATGCTGCACACTGAATCCAGTAAAAGGGATCTGAATAGATGCTGATCAAATAATACAGATGTGCTTTGAAAAACCCAAAATATGCTCTTTTTATATGCAAATATTTTACATGAATATTTAAATGAAACCTGTAGGCTTCTCAGCCTGGTCCATGGAACAGGTTACATCATCTTGATCTGTAATTTAGGATGACCAATGTTCCTACTGATTTCCAGCACTAAGAGTCTTCCAAAGACATTCCTAAAGACAGTGTAAAGAACCAAGTCACAAATAAAATCAAATTATAATGTAACGCTCTCCATAAAATGTACCATACAGAATATTCTTTTGAACAACTGAAGCACACTAAAATCTCAGGAACTAAGAAGTTTTATAGCCAGTTTAAGATTTAAATAAACTCAAACACAACTCCTTGGGAAAAAAAATTCCTTCCCTCTTTGGGGGTCTAGGTGAAATAGCGTTTTGAAATTCTTTTTCTACACAGACATATAGTGTATATATATGTATATGTATATGTACAAAGGTAAATCATTGTTTGGGAGAATGGATAACTCTAATGTTGAATTATTGCAAGCATACTGGATCACCCCAGATCCAGATAAAAAATTATTTTGCTTATAGATTTATTTTTTTAATTGACTATTTAGAGGAAAAATGTTCTTAGTTCATTTACCAGTTAAAATTTTTTGACAAAAATAATTAATTAGAGTTAGAGAAATTCTTGCTAGCAAAGAAAAACACATTAATTTGAAAGAAGCATTCAAATTGCAGTGCTTGAATCAGAAGAGGAGAGAATAGAATAGAACAGTTCAGTGGAACAGACCTGCAACAAATATCTGCTCCAGCTGCCTAACCACTTCACACCTCTTCAAGAGTTGAGGCGTGTTCTTAAGGTCATTGTCCTAATGTCTCTTAAACACTGACAGGCTCCGGACATTGACTGCCTCTCCAGGAAGGTTGTTCCAGCATTCCACCAGTCTCCTAGTAAAGAAATGCTTCCTCATGTAAAGCCTGCCCATTCCCTGGCAGAGCTTTAACTCATTTCCATGTGTCTTGTAAATAGACCAGGAGGAGGAAAGAGAATCTGTAAAGATGGATGAGGTCACCCCTGAGCATCCTTTTCTCCAAAGCAGAAAAACCCAAAGGTCTCAGTGATGCGTCATAAGATATTCCTCCAAACCTTTTCACCAGTTTTTTGCTCTTCATTTTACTGGGAAAAATACTGAAAGGAAAATAAATTGGTTTTAATTTGCAAATTCCTGGGTTTTTATGGGGTTTTCCCACTTGTCTTGGTAGATCAGCTTAAATTGTGTGTAATCTAACAAGACAAGACCCAGCACCTAAGCAGCATTCTCTGTTAAATATGCTCTGTGACTTTTTTTCAGGACTCTGTGGGTTAATTTTTTGCTATATGAAATAGGAATTATATAGAAATAATGTTTCCACTGCCTATTGATGTAGCTCAGAGGTTCAACTACTATATCATGACAGTTTATTAGGTTCATTATGATCTCAGCTTGTACAGAATTCATTTTCTGAATAAGTGCACTGTGAGTAATGAATATCCATTAGTTACATTAGCAACATTCCTAAAACTTATTTTTTTTAATGTTCAGCCATTATACAAACTCCTACACTTAAAATGACAGCTAAGTACTTTCACTGTATTAAAATAGTAAACATTGAAACAGAAACTGATTTTCCTTACTTGCATTAATTCTCTAAAACAGAAGCCTGCTCCTGTCATGGGAGCCATATCACTGCTGTGCACATACACCTCTTGTTCACAAATACTTGCTAAAAACTCAATATGAAGCACTAGTTGCTTTTTTGAGTTTTTTTTTATCAAGGTATTTTCAGAGGCACAAAGGCTGTAAATGGAACTGTATGAAACAGGGAAAATCCGCTTTGTGTTTAGTTTTACTGTACATCCAGAAGCAGAAAGTACTGTCAGTCCTTCTTTTCTAAGTATTAAATGAACAGGAAGACACAACTTAAAAATGAATGTCAAGTGATCATAGTCTAGTAAGGTTGATGAAGGAACACCACTCACAGTGATAAACAGTTCACTGATTTATGTGTGCTTTTTGGTAAATCTCAAATTAATTTTTATTGATTACATGGACATTATTAGTTTTTAATCACTTGGATTATGGAAAAGATATGTTTATAGCCTCCTGAGAGTACTTAGACAATTACAATGTATCAAATTTTGTATTTCAAATAATTACAAACTGTACTGCATAACCTAAGATTGCACAAAGATTGTAAGATTGTTATTAAGAAGAAGCCAAATCATAGTGAGAATCTCTGCCATGCACCAAAATTCATGCCATTTTCCCCAAAATAGATCTAAACTAAGCCTTCTACCCAGGAAGTTTACGCAATATTTTATAGTGTCTGTGCAGTAACAGAAAAAGTAAAACTTGTATAAAATGAAACCTCTTTTTTTTTTTTTTGGACTATTTTTAAAGGCTGACTCTGCTGCTGGTGTTCCAGTAAGAACAGTAGAAAAAGTGCTGTGGGTCAGACTAGAGGTCCATTTATCCTAGTACATCATCTCTGAAAGTGGCCAAAAGCAAATGTCTTAAAGAATAGAACAACATGGGGCAGATATATAAGCAGAAGTATTTTTACTCCCCTTTAAAAAACAAATTTGTGTCAGTTTAAATAATTCACTGGAAATACTCTCAGTTTGAAAGTAAGAAGCCAGAAAGAAGAAAAAGTACCACAAACTTCTCTTCATGCCAGCCTACTTCTGAAGGTCCTGTGAACTACCTAGGTCAAGCTCTCACTAAAAAAATGGATGAAGAAGTGATTCAAGTTGCCTGTTGCCTACCTCCAACCATCAGCATTCAAGAACAAGGCAGCAATAGAAAGCACAGCTGCAAATAAGGCTTGTATAGCAACCAAGCAAAGAGAGATGGCCAGAATACATCTGGCTCAGTCATGTTTCTCTTGCATTAGCAGCTTTTCATTAAAAAAAAACCTGCTGTAGGCTTGTGTGGGTCAGAGAAATGAGAGAAGTCTTACACATATGCAATGTCCAATCACCAGTCAGTAAAACAATTTCATTAACAGAAAAGGATAGGAATCTACACGTTGGTTGTTTGAATGACATTTCGGTTTAGATGCAGCCTCACAAACAAATAGGAGACAAATATATAGGAGAGCTAAACACCAGGTTTCACATTTTCTGTCATGTCTCACATTATTGAGCTGCTCTAGTGCTATCCAGTGTGTAAATTGGACTTATAAATTTAGTTGTAATCTGCAGCTAATTGCTTTTTGTGGTTAGAGATCATTCCCCAAGTTGAAGTAAGAGTCCAACAGCCCCTGAATATCCACCAGAGTAGATACTGGAAGAAGGAAAAACGGTTTTTTCTATAGATTTTTCACCTGAATAACAGGATGTCAGTAATGAAAATGTTAACAGCTGCTACTTTGTGTGCATAGCTCTGTAACATTATAATTACAGTTTCAAGGCTGAGAAATTACTCCATGACAATATTAGGAAACAATGTTTTCACATGCCAGTGTTTGTGTTACCAGAATACTTTTCATTTCAAGTCCATCTGTAATATGATCAGGACATCTTTATACTTAACTAAGAAGGTGAGATCCAAAATTCCAGTTTCTAGTCAAAGAAAGATTAAAGGAGATTGTTGAACACCTCCAGGAATAAAATTTTCAATAAAAGCACCAATTTAATCCAGAATTTAGACTTTTAAGTAAAATTTTTAAAAAAAATCCCTTCATATTCTCCATTAGTCCTGTAACACTGGAAAGAGCCTTTTCAGAGCTGGAAAACTTGACAGCATGAGAGGCTGAGCTGGTTTTGGATGGCATTTAATTAATTTTCCCAAATAACTGGTACAATGTTATATTTTGGATTTAATATGAAAATACTGTTAATAACACACTGATATTTTATTTGTTAAGCAGTGCTTACTTCAAGGACTTTTCAGTTCCACACTCTGCCAATGAGCAGATGCACAGGAAGCGGTGGGGAAGCGTAATGAGGGCAGCTGACCCAAACTGGCCAGAGGAATATCCCACACCACAGAACACCATGCCTAGTATATATATACTGGGGGAGCTGGCTGGGAGGCACCCCACTGTGTGTGGGATGGCCTGGGCATTGGTCAGGAGGTAGTGAGAATAATTCCCTATTGTTCACAACTTGATTTTCTTGGGTTTTATTCCTCTTTCCTTCTCTCATTTTCATAAAATAAAATGATATAAAATAATAAAATAAAATAATACAATAAAAATAATTATTAATAATAACAAAAGTTGTAGCAGTTGTAATAGTAGTAGTAGTAGTAGCAGCAGCAGTAGTATTACCAGCAGTAGTAGTATATTTTCATTTGTTTAAACTATTTAACCCATGCTTCTCTCAAAGCTTGTCTTTTCTTTCCAATTCTCCTCCTGACTGTAGTATGGGAGAAGAGTGAGAAAATTGGCTGCATGGTACTTAGTTGCCATCTGGGGCTAAACTGTTGACTGCTTGAGTCTCTGCTGTTAACAAAACAGAGGTGTTGGTAGCAGTAACAGTTCCTGTTCAAAAGCTGGAAAGAGAAATAATCCTTCGTACCACCTTAGCCCAGTTTGATTTATTTCTAGCAGATAAGACATTTTTTACAGTAAAGTTTATAATAAGTCCTGGTTATGAAAACAAGATCCCTACATTATTCCAGTTATTTCAAGTGGCAGAATAAGGAGGCAGATACATCTCCAAGAAAGAAAGTACTAAGTAAAATGTAAGTTTTAAGCCTGCAAGAAATATAAATTCCAGCAATGTTCTTTGAACACTCAGTAAATCCCTTTGCAAAGGTAATTTTTGAATTTCTTTTAGAACAGAGCAGTTAGATGCACACACAATGTTAGAAGCCATATATTTTTAGTTACTTGGTATTAAGACAGAATTAGCAGTAATGTTCATATACTGCAAAAAGTTAATATCCCAAAAGACATTTCAACACTGCTGGTATATCTGTACTTTAATTGAAAGATATAATGATTGAAAGATAATAGCCTAAAATTCATTCACCTTGCCACAAAACAGATGGAAATTTTAAATTCAGTTTATTGTACTTTTTATTATCTCTTCCACAGCTTTGCAGGACTTAAATAAAGCAAGCAATGAGACAGCTATATATTTGATTTTAACAGACACCTTGAATGAGCAAAACAGGATCTGGAAGACAGGGATGGGAAACAGAATGAGGTCCTGATAATCCAAAAGGAGACACAAGATTATGACCTCAGAGGGGAGGTCAAATCCTCTCTTAAGTTTTGGGCCCCACACTACAAGAAGGACATTGAGGTGCAGGAGCACATCCAGGAAAAGGCAACAAATCTGGTGAAAGGTTAGGAGAACGAGTCCTGTGAGGAGCAACTGAGAATGATGGAGTTTAGATGGATATTAGGAAAGATTTCTTTACATGAAGGGCTGTTAAGCATTGGAACAGGGTGCCCAGGAAAGTAGTGGAGTCCCCATCCCTGTCTATATTTAAAAGATGTGTTGTTGCAGCTCTTAAGGATATGGTTTAGGAGGCTGGCCTCAGAGATCTTACAGGGGTTTTCCCAACCTAAATGATTCTATGAGTCTATGAATTCAAATAAGAGTCTTCAATATCTCAGAATAAACTGATATAACACAAAGTACTCTTCCCTGGGCAATTTTTGGACTGGAGCACCATCTTTAACAAGTTATTAAAATGTGAAATGAATGTATTAGATGTTAAGTAAACATAACCATGTCATTTAAGTATCTGATGTTTAGTTTTCTTTCCTGTTGCATAAATCACAGATACTGTGAAAACTCTTGACTCAGAAACTGTTGTAGCATATGTGGCCTTTGTAATAAAGTTGGGAAATTTTATTTTGTAGGTTTTTATGGCAGGCTAATAAACTGAAGTAATGCAAAATCTACATACTGCAAAAATGTGAAAAGGGATTTATCAAAGTATTTTATTAACTTATCAAAGTATTTTATTAACTTGCATCTGCTCAACAGTGTCAGAGGTAATGTGGTCGTTTAAGAATATAATTTTAATTAAAGGAAGTTCTGAGTTTTATGGGACCTGAACACATTCAAAATAAGTAATGGAAATTGCCCAGGTTTCCTAATATTGCATTCTAACAGACCTTCAAATTGGCCCTTGTATTCAGGATGAGTGGTAAACTACTCAGCTGTCCACTGCTAAAAGAACACCAGTTTATGATGTTTCAATTAGACACTAGTTCCCCCTTTTCTTCCGCCCCATAAAATCTTAATATTCATAGGACTTCTGAAGTTTATTTAATCCAAGCTCTAGATCAAAGCAGTATCACCAATAATGGATTGATTTAGTCATGTTTTTCTCTCACAGAGAAGACCTCCAGTGATGCAATCTTGGGATGCACCATGACCCTCAGGCCTCTTCAGCAGGGAAGCCTCCCAGCCCGTGTGGAAGCTGCTTGTTTCCACTTTGCACTTCTCCTTGCTAACATCTATGAAGTTTTCTGCCAACAAAATTCTTGGGTTCTTTGAGGGATGAAAACTCTACCTCTCAACAGCTATGCCAACAGCTTTTCTCCATGAATTTAGCATCAACAGCAATGAATGCAATCAATGATGCAATGCTTTTAATATCTAGCTCTACACTGTTTATTTGATGAGAATTATCAAAAAAAACCAAAACTTTATAGATTATTAAATAAAAATATAGGTTTAAGTGTCAGGAATCCAATCTAATTAACTAAACAGTAATCTAGAGTGGCTGAAAAGATATTCTGTAGTTTTAAATACTCTATTTGGTATAAATACTGTATTCTGAAAAAAAAATATCAATTTTTCAGTCCTTCTGCTGAAAGTGATACAGCAGGTTGTCAGATAGACTATTCATATATCTCAAGAAATTTTATTTATTTATGTTGACTTAAAAATAGTCACTAAGTCTAAAGTCTAAATTATGTGGAAACTTTTTTTTGTTTTCTTGGCCAAAACTAAATTTGCATATTGATTTAAGTGAAAACACTCATGTAAATCTTCCTCCATGTATGTAAACTTTAAATCACTACAGAAATAAAAGTACCATACATGCAAAAGTAAAAAACACTACTGTCACTCCTGTGGTGTTGATAAGATGGTTAAAACTGCTCAAACTTATCTTCCTTATGAAATCTTACCAAATATTCAATTTTCTTCAGCTCTTATCCTGTTTGATTTTTTCCTAAGAAACTGGGTTTTAGTCTACATGTGGTGTATATATAATCTAATGCATTAATTGAAAGATAGTGACTGAAATAGGAAATCTTTAGTCTCTATTCTAGAAGCTCTTTCACAGTCAGAGACTTGATAAAACTCAACTAGCAAAAATTCGGGAGCCAACAGAGATCAGTTTGTCTGTATAAATAAGATAGCCCCAAACATTCATAAGTTATACGTGCAAATTACAGTTTAACAAATGTATCCACTTACAGGGATGGAAGAGTTTATATAAAGGGGCTGACATTTCAGGGAAGGTACTTGTTCTGCTGGGATGTGTTTGCAGTCTCACTGTGGAGGCCATGGCTGCCACAAAGAACCCAGTCTTGATCTCCAGCTCTGTACTTTTCTCCCATGCAGACGACATTCTCCTTCTTTGGGAAAGACCCTGTGAAAGTCCACTTTGTTAGTGAAGTAGGATTCCACATTCTGCCAATGTGGAACAGACTTCAGAATTGGGGCCATTCCTATCAGGTTTTCCTATTAGCATCTTTTTTGTTGCTTACTTAGAATCTCGGTTATCAGACATACATTTATAAATAATACTAATAATAGTATACTATCTGTAGTTTGTACATATACTTAATGTACAATTATTGACAGTACAAAATCTTTCCTCCTACCACCGAATTAAAAAGTTTCCTACCAGAAGTCTCACTGGGGAAGAGAATATATAGCAGACATGGAGGGGTCTAACATTTAAGCATGGAGTCTACTTTTCAGACTCTTTTGGAAGATGAACTGGCATTTCAAATCAAGCAACTTTAGACTCTGTGTATACAACAGATTTAGATGCTGATTAAAAGACAAAAAATCCTTACCATGCTTCCTGTTAATCATATAAAAAGTAGGAGAGTAGGGAAAAGCAATCAGATTGTCATAAAGCAAAGGAGGACTCAGATTTTTACTCTTAAAGTGATGCCCAAGGAGGACACACCAGCCCATCTGTAGCTTTGTCATCTGACAGGAACAGAGGCAACTTGCTTTTGTGCTACTCTGAGGAAATGGCCAAAAAAACAGATGCCTTCACTGAAAAACAGAACAAGAAAATATTAAGGAAAAAGCAGCCTGGAACCTCAGTGTCTCTGGCAGTGAAATATTAGAGTCTTGAAAATGATTATTTTAATCCTTGAAAGTCTCAGCACTGTAATACTGAATGCAAGAGTGCTTGTGGGAATATTTGTGTTGACATATTGATTTCTACAGGCCTTCAGGTGTTTTACACCATCTTAAGGGAGATGAGCGTACTGTTTTACAGATTTTGCTAAAATGTGTTTCTGAACCTAGAGGTCACAAATGTTAACATTCAGCCTAGTTCTATGATACAGGTCTCAAAGACAAAAAGTGTTTAACTAGATACTGGTTCATTCTAAAAATTGCTTATTGTAAAATTTCTTCATGGTGCCTTTAACAGTTTCAAATTTTACAGAGAAAGGAAAAAAAATGCAGCTCCTTTTTTTTTAAAACTCATTTCACTATTTAGTAGCCTCGGTATGACCTATCATGGAGTAAGAAGCGTACAAATTTGAAAAATCTAGTGCAGATAAAAGCTCACTCTATTGGCAAATAATGAAATTCTTTTCAAAGCTAGCACAAAGCCTGATGTTTTCCTCTCCCCCACTCCCTTGCCTGCCACCTCCCTGTTCCCAGCTTATATTTCTCTGTCATTTCTTTCTCTTAAGATTCTAGGGAGATTTCTGGGCTTAGACTTTAATATTAGTAATCTTATTAATTTTTTAAACTTTCACAAGCCTTAAGTGAGAAAACAACATATGGCTGTGCAACAGAGCACCTCTGGAGATTTTATACTCCTCAAACAGCACATAAAATCTTATGTTGTGTTCATTCTTATTCATTGCTTGTCTGTCCATATTTTAACCCTGCAAGTATCAAGGTATCAGTCTAATTCATTATGTTTTATTTGGTACCATCTGCACCTTACGGATTTTATTCATGGAAAATTAAAATCTCCTTTCACAAGGGCAGTGCATAGGTGGTATCTCAGTAGCAGGACTATTCCTGAAATGAACAGCAAGATATGTGACTCCTTGTTGGACCAAGGCAGTCACAATTCTGTCAGGCCAAAAAGCTGCAACTGATGCATAACACGAAGTAATCAGTCAGGATTATGGGTCCTGATATCTAGGACAAAAATGCTGCAATTATAGTCAGACATTTTCTAGAGCCTAATGACCCATGCTTGCAATTGTTAAACAAGGGAGGACCCTTGTTTATATTAGGTCATTAAAGAATGACACTACTGAATTCAGAATCTCATTTAAAAATTATATTGGGGACATTAGGGATGCATAGTTAAGCATGCATATCATTAAAGACTAGTGCTTTATCAATTTTTAATAATAAACGGTAACTGTATATATATATACTGCATACAAAAGACATTAAAGGAACATTAAGGTTGAGAAATCCAACATTTAGAAGTTAGGGAATGACAGACTAAATTAGCCTTGTTGTGAATAGGCATTATGACAGTTCCTTTCAACAACATATAAGAAGTCTGTAGCAGACCCAGGAAGGATTAAAAAATCTAGTTTTGCTTGGTTTCAGCTTAAAGCCTGAGTTATAAATGGTTGTCTTTTCTTTTTCTTTCTTTTTCTTTTTTTTTCTCTACAGTCTTCTTCATACCATCTTTTTCACAATATCTGTGGTCTTGCAAAAAAAAAAAAAAAAAAAAAAAAAAAAGTGGCTGTGATCATGTACAGATGAAGATATTCTTTCCTGGAAAGAAAAAGCAACTGTAGCAACTGGTAAAAGAATCAGCTAGGAAAGATAATATCGAAAGATAATACAGTATAAGGCATAGCTTTATCCCTGTGTCTGATTGTGTGTTCACAAGAATCCTGTCCTTGCCCTAAATCTTATTGTGACAGTGGAATTCTTTGTGGCTGAGCACTGTTTCTGCAGTCCTGAAGAAATACAATAAATATTTCTAAAAAGCACATTGACAGAAAACATTCTTTCTTGGAGATGCCATTAGTCTTTATTCATTAAAATTAGGAAGAAGCACATCTTAAAATGAAGCCTGTTAATGCAAAATTAGGGTCTTTTCTTCAAAAAGCTTGATGCTGTTAGTGTGTTGTGAATTTTTAATCTGCACCATGAGAGATGATTTAAAACTAAAATGAAAATAATTATATAAAGAGGGAGACAGAAATAACCATTCATTGCAACAGAAGCAAACATTACTCAGAGTTATAATAGCAAATATGATTATTTATATAAATCCTTCATACAAGCTTTTCACACGCTTTCTGTTTAGTTGCAAACTAAGAGCAAAACACAAAGGGTGTTCACAGATATCACACACTCGGTTATTCTGCTGTATGTTTTGTAAGCATTATTGTTGCTGAGAAAAATTGAATCTTGTTTTTTACAGGACTACTGCCATGCTTGATTAGATAACCAAGGTCTTGCGTTACCTTGATTTCACCAAGTATGTTTGCCCCTTGCTTTAGGGGAGGATCACCCAGAAGTTACAAATCTCTGCTTTGCATGGACTTTTTAAGGAGTTCGAATTAAAACAATTGCAAGGTACCTTTCTGCTTTGCCTTTATGCTAAGCACATTGGCCAACCATGTTGTCAATGTCACTGCCAACATGCAGGGCCATAAAGAGTCTGGTATTGCTCAAACACCGTGGAATGACCATCAAAAGATAGAAGTCCAGATTCATATACTACAACCAATTTCAAGTAAAATAGAACTATTTTAGGGAATCACAAAAGTATTAAATTTTATTAAATGGTATTAAAGGGTATTAAAGTGATCATCCTGCTGGGAGAGTTATTATCAAGTCTAAATTCCTTATTTTATTTTCTGTATTGTGCAGAGGAATTCACATAAGCTTTCAAACATGGCCTAAGTAAAAATTAAATGAAAATATCAAAATGTGCAATGGATATTTTTATTGTTTATTTATTTTTTGAACATGCATTATTATAAAAATCATCCATGTGTGGTTTCATTTGTTTTGTATTTCACTTTCTACAGGACAAACTTCATCAAAGATCAAAAAGAATGAATAAAACAACAAAAAGCTTATATCTTTTTTCCCAAATAAGTACCACTGCATATCTAAACAAAGTCACAATTTATCCCATTCATAGCCATTCCAGCCTGTAGCAGATCTGTGCTTTGAAAAAATTATTTGCCTTATGAATAAAGATTAGCATTCTTCTCTTCATCTCCGTTGGAGACAATAATGTTCTACAGTAAATGGATATGAAATTCAACAGTGGGGATATTTCAAATAAAATTGACCAACTTTGTTGGCTACATTTTCAAAGAACTACATGGAAGGGATTCACACAAATACTGTTAATAAAAAGCTTTACAGATGTGCATCTTTGTCTTTGTCTTTAAACATAATTTCCAACTTATGCGAATGAGGAAATGTAGAAGACAGAAAGAAAATTAAATAAACCAGACAAATTAGACCTTTTAAACTTAAAAATAGTCAGCAATGTCCAGTTTGGCTGTGAATTTATTATAATGCTAGCAAGGGTTTAAATATTAGTTCTGCAGGAGGATACTCAAAAGTTGGAATATTTGCAATGATTTGGTTCTGTTTCTTAGCTATAGTAATGGGTTTACAGGTAAATGAGTAAAAGTTGGACAATGACACAACAAGAGATTAAATTTTAAGTATTGTTATACAGCATCTAACTTCAACAAGAGTAATTGCTGCTATCTGCCAGTTCTCCTTGTAATTTAAGCGTTATCTCTGTTATACTCAGATGAATAGCAGATTGAATGCAAAGGCTAGTTAAAACTCAATGACATGATCGAAATGGAACAAAGTATACACACACAAAGTGACAGAGCATATTTTCCAAAAAAAACCACTTTTTAAAAGCCCTAATTACTTTTATATTCATTCATATCCTTTGGCTTATTAGATAAATAATAGGTGAGAAAAATATTCCATCAACAGTAGCATTTGATATCAAATACAGCTTTTTTGGGTACTGAATTAGCCAGAAAAAACAAACAAACAACCAAATCAAACCAAAGCAAACCAAAACAAACCCCCTCATAAAATGAAAAACAAACAACAAAAGAAATACAAATCCAACCCCAAACCAAACTATGACTTGAACAGTGAATTGAACTAGTAAATAAGGGGGAGATGCCTATTGAAATAAAAAATAAATTTGAAAACACAACAAAGAAATGTCCCAAAACCAAAAGAATTTTCAAAGGAAAATTGCACATAAATTAAAGAAGAGGGAAACATAAGGGAAAATAATCTTGGTTTTATGGACAGTATCATCTCTCTCTATAAATAGTAGATTATAGTCAGGGACTGGGGCTTTATCATCAAAGACCAGGATATTTTGGTCCCAGGCACCCATAGGCCATTGCTTTCTCTGTTATTTCTGTTTTTCTTTTTTCCCCCAGAATAATTTATAGTGCCAATCCCAAAGAATTAAAATAGCAGAGAAAAAACAACAAATCAACTAACCAAACCCATAAAAACACCCACAAGCTTGGTTTCTTCAAATCTCATTATAATACTGAAGTTTAGTAATTTCAAAATAAAATGCATCTTCCCCTCAAGACTTTTAAATAAATAATAAGAGTGGTGGTAGTAGCAATATTATAATAAATGATTGCCATATGGCTTTCCTTCCTGATCAGGGGAATAAATGAGAGAACCATGCATGATCTCTTACTGTGCTCAGAGGGTCTGTAGTCATTCACGATGCTTTTAAATTATATTGTTGATATGGAGAATGAGAGCAACTTATATTAGTTTTTTAATTAATGTTCACGTTACCTGCTGGCTATTCTTTCGTTTGACTTTCTGGAGTTAAATCAAAAAGTCCTCTGGCATGATTGAATTGTGGTTGCCAATAACAAAACATCCTGTGCCCATAGAAGAACAGTGGATTGACTTCTTTGGCAATCACCAAGCTCACAGCAGTGTCAGGTCTTTTTCAGAGTGAGGGGAGAGAGGAAGGGCAACCTGGGACCAAGGGGTGTGACTGTTCATAGGGGCTGCCTGACACATGACTGCCGCAGGAGAGGAACCTTCGTGTTCCTTCAAAAGACATGGTTGCAAAGGCACTGGTCTGACTGCGTCCTGAAATGTTGCTAAACCACTGTCCCATTTACTATTAAACTTTTTTATATTGCTGTTTTATATCCATAGGCTTACTGCTACTTTTGTCTTACAAGTGAAGTGAGTCATTCCATCCATGACAAGCAGACACTAAAGAAAACCTTTTATCTCTATCAGACCACAATACAGTTTGCTTAGAAGAGCCAAATTTAACACTATGTTCCAGAAAAAAACCCAAGGTTTATGGAAGACTGAGATTAAAAATTTATTAGTTTTAACTTTTCTATCTGACTTCTTTTTAAGTGGGTTAATAAATATTGTTTTGTTTTGTAAAAAATAATAAAAAAAAAGTAAAAAGGGCTTTCTAACTTACACTATTTTCTAGACACAGACTTAACAAAAGCTTTTAGGCAGGGATTACAGACCAAACAGGCATCAGCACTCCTATGTGTTCATTACCACTTCATGTGCACCTACCATTCCTACAGCCATCATGAATTATTATTTTTTTTAACAGTCTAACTCAGGTTATCTAAAACCATTCTTTACTTTCATAAATTGTTGTGTGATGTTAAGACTTCTTATCACTTCCAGCTTTCTCAGGTAGCCTTTTTACTAAGGATCTGTCTAGCTGATCACAGCAAGGATGCATTGGATCTGTGTCCTCTGAATGTTTCAAGCGTCAAGTCACAGGAGCATTCAAATGCTGCAGAGTCCTTGGATCCAAGAACGCAAGATCACTAAGCAATGCCACATATGACCTCAGATGGGGCACATCATGTCTTTTGTAAAATATTGGCTGTTCTGGACATCCAAAGCAGCTGACTTACCTAGGACTTTTCATTTTCATTTCATTTACTTGGAAGATTTCTAGTTATGGCAAGGTGTATAATTCTGCTTGGTCAGTTTATGGATTGCATTATGTGAGAGATAATGTCTTTGCTCAAGCAATTGCATAATCAAACTCACCGGTTTCTGGCTGCTCATTCAACACCATGGCACACCACACTACTGTACTGTGGCAATTTCTTGCTGTTTCCTTGTGCTTGTAAGATATTTTTGGTATATCTATAATTTCTCATTTCCTCAAAATAGAGTGGGCAGCAGAAAAGACTTAAACAAAACAATGCTTTACTAAGATCATTAATATAAATAGGGGAAAAACTTGAGAAGAGGAAAACAAGACCTTCCAACAACCAAAAGGAAGTAAACAAATTTTTCATGTTAGATATCAATATGCTGGATTTAATGTGGAAAAGAGTGAACTGTGAAATCAAAGATTAAAATAAAACCAGAGAAAACTTTATTGGTCTGTCTGTATTTTGCATCATGTTTATTGCATAGCAACTGAGAGAGAATATTGTGTTACCACAGTTGCCAGAGCTCTGGAAAGCTCAAGGCACTTCAAAATGTGCCAGTAAAGTGGTGGTGGAAAAGTGGCTAGTTCACAGAAACCTAATCATAGATTGATATGTGCTGACAAACTCCTTCAGATGTCATTTAGTCTACCATCCCTGACACAGGGTCAGACAGATCATTTAGAAAAGCACTCAAGAGCTTTGTAGAAAGCCATAAAACAGCTGATGTGACAAGGCCCATCCTTGAAGAGAGGCAGCCCCTGGTGTAGGGTCATCAATGGTGCCAGCTGAGATTTTGGAGCTGTAGATGGACAGAGAAGATCAATGCCCTGATTGGGACAGAATGCATGGCCTGGATCTCTTCTGGATTTTTTCTTGCTTCCTAAATCCTCTTGCCATAGATTCTCCTCTGTTCCTGTCTTTCTTCAACCCCTTGTAGCTTTCTGAATTCATCAGGCGGTTTTTGCATCTCATCCTGCATTCTGAAGCAGAGTTCATGGTCTTGAGCTTCAAGGAGAGATAATCATCAAGCACCTACAGAAGAAATACAGATTATTTGGTATTCCTCCAAGAAATGTAAGAAAAATAATTTCTTCTGCAGTATAAAACTTATTTCACAAATACTAACATTTCTAATTTACAAGATAGTCTGTTTGGAAATAAAGGATGGAATTAAAACAAGACTTATGTACACATGGTGTGTGTATTTTTAATCCTTCATCTGTCCTCTTAAATAAATAGGAAAATTACTAACCTATAGCACCCTTGTAGTGCTTGAGGAGTTATCATTTCCATTCTGCTTGCTAGATTGTGGTTCTATTCAACTCTACATGGAATTTATATATTTTTTGAGGTGCTTTCTTCAGCTATATGATATACCTACATCATTATTGCCCTAACCTGTAAATGTCCACAAGAACAAAGTATTTCAAGGCAATTTTGTTATTTCTACTGCAGTCTTAAACCGGATAGTACCTAGTCAGGTATAATTCTCTGAATGCTGAAAATACATACTTGGATTGACAGAAAATAGGTCAGTTGCCTATTTCAGACCAGTTGTCTGTTGCATATCTTGAAAAATACATTGCTGCCTGAAGAATAAGGAATTAAAATCCAAGTTAAGGTAACTTAAGTTACAGCCAGAATTAGATGCTGAATGATAACAGTGTTATCATTTGAGTAATATGATAATATGTAATATGATACCTATATCTGAGCCTTTAATTCAAAAATTTGCTGTGATGACAGACTAAACTAGTTGCTTGCAATGGTAAACAACAAATACCAACGTCTCCAAAGAAGATTGGAAAGGATTATTATTTTCTATATAAATAATAGCACAGTGAAGAGAGTGCAGTCAGAGATGCCTTACAGTTTAACCAGTCCTGAGAACTGCTGAGGATACGACAGAGCAGAGAGATGAAACACCTGATGGGTACCCTCAAGAAGTGCAGTAAAAATCTTGGTTATGCCACCACTCCTCTTAGGGATGCCTAGATAGAGAACTGACCCCTTCTTCTCACTCTTCAGCCCTCATAATAACCACTTCTGCTTTGTCCCACACTGATCAGCTACTCAGTTTTGAAACTATTTCTCTAGGACTCACTGGCAAAATGCCATGTACTTCTCCATTACCTCAAAGAGCCACAGAAGACAAAAGGAAGTCGTACAGATGGTCTGATTCAATCTCAGGTAGTTCTGATATGGAAAATCAAGTGATATATTACTAGGACCATGAAAAAATTGTTTACAGGTTGTGATATAAATTATATAATGGTTATCATGAGAAAATAGAAGCTGGTTAAGCCAATTGCATTCAACAGTGAGAAATTCAGCTATGACCAATACACAGCCAAGTTATTTTACAGTTTTTAGTTCTAATGAAAAAAAAAATTCAGAAAAAAATATTGGAGTGCATGACACAGTGGATTGGAGTTTATTCCAAATACATTATTCCTATTTCCAAAAGGCCAAGAAGTTAGCTAAAGTAAAAAAAAAAACCAAACCAAAAAAAAAAAAAAAAAACAAACACCCACCATAGCAAAGCAAATCAACTTTAATTACAATTTCTCCAAATATATGCTGCTCCATCCATCTCTGATTAAACTTGCCTTCTACTCTCTTCGTATGGTTATTCAGGGTAAACATTTCCAGAAAGCAATTCAATATATTCTACAAAAAACATATTTGAGTCATCCTCTGACAGTGTTTATTTCTCTCCATTCTTCTTCGATGAGAGAGACTAAGCAACTTGTTTAAAGTAGATGTCTAATTTAGAACTGGATGATAATTTAGTACAAGCTAAAAATCTGTAATATTTAGAAAATTTTTGAATGCATTTGAAATGTATTTTTTAAACATGCATATTTTGACAAAGTGACTTTACCATATTTATTGTCAGACTCACTGCCTTTATACAAGGCAAAAAGTAAACACAGAAGTACACAGGTTTAGGTGGGAAGGGACTTTGGGAGAGCATCTGGTCCAATTGCCCTGCTGAAGCAGGACCACTTTCACCAGGTTGATGGGACCATGTCCACACTGCTTTTGAATATTTCCAGAAAGGGACCACAATATTTCTGAGCAACCTTTTCCAGTACACAGTCACCCTCACAGCTAAAAACTGCTTCCAAATATTCAGACAGAAAATGCTCTGTTTTACTTCATGATGATCACCTCCCATCCCTGGACATTGAACAGTGTCTGGATGTTCTTTACAGCCTCCCTTCAGTGGCTTGTTCGCGTTGGTTAGAGCTCACTGAGATCTCCAGGATGAACCATCCCAGCACTCTCAGCTAAAGAGAGAGAGAGATGCCCTTAAATCATCTTAGTGATCCTTTTTTGGACTCTTTCTTGTGCTTGGTACCTCAGAATTGGATCCAGAATTCCAGGTGTGGCTAAATAAAACAAAAGTCACTTGAAACTCAAATGAAATTTTCAATCATACTTGTAGGAAGCTGCCTATGATAATTTGCAGAAAAAAAGACCACTGCTCTCATCTTTTATCAATCTTTCCACTAAAAAGGTGGTGATAGTCCAGGAGATGTCCTACCAGCCCCGTGCTATCTTCCAGGGATGTCTGAAACATTTGGCCATCAAGAAAACGGATCCCTTTCTTCTTTTGAGGAGAAGTTAACATTGAAATCTGATCTTAGATGATCTGGAGATATGATCTTGACTAGTTTGCATTTTAGTTTTTTTTTTCCTTATCATAAATTAAACATAGTTTTCAAAACAGAAAATATCACAATTATTGTACCATCTGCTTATTGTACTTGATCTTGCAGTGGCTCCTAAAGGAATTGCTCAGACATCTGAAGCAAAATAAAACATATGTAGTAAGTGCAGAATAGAAGAGAAAATGACACAAAATTGGCAGTGCCAATTAAAATTATCAGCAGAGGAGGAAAAATTTAAAAATACTGTGCTAGGCAGAAATTAGGTAATCAAAATTATCCATGTATGATAAACTTCTAAGAAAACAGAAAAAATTTTAGAACCATATGCAATGAATAGCAGAATTTGTCTCTAAATGGAAAAAAAATCCTAATTCAGTTATACAATCATTTTACTGAATAATAAGCATTTTTTTAATCAAGTATTGACTATTGAGAGTATACATAATTTATAGTGTTATCACATTGTAGTTACTTCTGATGTTTCTGCATGCAGGTGCTAAATCACATTATTGACTGTTGTAAAGTGCATTTGGTTTACAATTAAATACTTTGTATAAATCTGCACACACTTACATCCATGTACACATGAAATCACCTGTAAGAACCTGGATGCCATTTCTGCAACTTGCTCTTATGACCGTATGTGTTATAAAACAAGACAAAGAGTGTCCTTCAAATTTTAGGCTTTGTCTGTTAAAATAGAAAAACTAGCAATGAAGGAAATATGTAAATAGTAACAAGATTACAATTAAAGCAAGAATAAATTTCAATTAATTTACAAGATCATCATATAAAAGGGTAATTGAGGTTCTGCTGTAGTGGGTGTCCAAAAAAGTATTTGATATAATGCCATAATTCTTCCTGCAGATTGTAGAGGCAAGAACATATGCATCCTTGTTTAGCATCAACGTTATCAACAAGAAATGATAAAGAATTAGTCAAACCATCATTACAGGCAGCAGTAGGCCTGATCTCATGTCAAATTCTACTGGATTGTTGGGATGAACTTGAACCTGCAGGAAAACTTTTTGAAAGATGCTTACCTAATAGAAAAATAATGTCAACATTTAAGATTACGAATCTACAAATTGGCAGCTCAGTTGGTAGCTGTTTGGCATTCAGCTCCTAAAACAGAAAATCAATATCCAGAATGAAAGTAAAGATAAATATGATGAAGTGCTGTTGTGGTAAAAGAAGGAAGCTCCCTGTCTCCTCCTTCCCCACGAGACTCTGTGCACAAGGAAGTTACAACCACTTCTATAAGGGTCCCTGAGACAGTTTCATGCTGGCCTTTGTGAGTGCTCATTGAGTTGGTTTGAGGGTCTTCAGGTGATGAGGGTTACAGTACAGGCAGTTACGCTTTTTGGAAATCCAGCCCCGCACCATGATCCTCTTGCGCTCCTGCTTCAGTGTGCTCCTACAGAGGTGGTGATAAATTCAGGAGAGCTCCACTGCCTCTCAGAGAAAACCAACAGCCACATAATTCTGTCAACAAGTACTAAAGCTTTGGGGGGTTTATTTTATGGATATGGGTCTGGAGAAGTTAATATAATACTTTTTTGCTTTCTTGCCTTAGGAGACTGGATACAAATAGAGACAAACAAGTGTTTTAGGCCAGGCTAGGCGGAAAACTTGCAGTCTGTCTCTGCTTCACACTAACTGCTGTTACCATGCTGAAAAACTGATGGTTTTCCTATTTTGGGGACTTATTTAGCAGGAAGAGGATAGATGGGGTAAAGAAAAAGGAGGATAAAAGCAAAAAAAAATGGAGGAAATATAGGGAAGAGGATACCAGGAAAGGTTCAAACCTGTGACAAAAAGGAAAAAATCATTTTGGAATACAGAAATATACAAAAAAGCAAAAGTGTTATAAAAATCTTGGGGTAACAGTTAATAGGAAGTCAGCTATATTTCAAAGACTATGCCAGCAAGAAGAAAAGCAAAAATAACTTTGATACGATTTTAGGTGCAAACAGAGGTTCATCCATCATAGACCAGACACATACTAAGACCTACCTTAATGCCAGAGTTGTGGCTTTGCCCCATAATGTTGAGCTGTGGACATCTCAAAATTTACAAAATGTGAAGAATTCAGAATAGAAATACCCAAGCTGAGATTCTATAAAAACTCACCTTTGAGGAAGGTATCAAAGTAGGGCAGAAATTTTATTTATCCTGACTAATATATGTCAGAGAGAGAAAACTTTGAAAAGTATGAATATAAAGCCATGAGAAAAATGACTTAAAGTCATCCAAGGGGGCATAAATACAATAAAAGGGGAACAACAAGGCAATTTATAATTTCCTAGCCTTGAAATACATTCAGCTATAGAGAAGTCTTATAAGGCAGTGGTGGAAAACTCATCACTCCAGTACCTTCACCCTGTATTCTCTTGTTGCAATACAATAAAAAATTGCAACATTCAAAGTAAAGTATATTCTGTTACTAAAAAGAAGGAAAAAAAATTTATTATGGACAGGACACCTGAACCAAATCTTTAAAAACGGCCTTGGAAAAAAAATTTTTAAAAAATTAGCAGGGAATATTATTTTATTGGCAAAGAGAATTATAAGCGAATTTAATAGAATTATCATTACCAAGTTACTTAAAGCCAGCTATGTCCATATTACAAAAAATCTTACTCAGTAATATCTTTCACTGAAACAGTCTTAGATACTAGGGACAGAGACCTATAACTTCAATATTTCTAAAAGATCAAAAACTGAGCATAAAGGTAGTTGGGGCAAAAGTGTTTTGTTTTTTTTTTAATCTTACTTTAAAACCTACAGTGTCAAGTGAAAAAAATTCTTGAAGTAACCATAGTGACAAGAAATTTTTAAATATCCCATTGAAGAGTTATTTGTGCTCTTCAGGGCTGGAGTGAGGGGAAACTCCCCGGGAAATAAACATTTACCCTTTTAGATCAATCCAGGTAAAGGACTTTTTTGACTGCCTGAGAAATAATGCAGCACAATCCAAGCAGTGAGAATAGAAGGAGATGAACAGAAGGTAAACCACTGTGAGGCTACTAAAACAGAGTAATAGCAGTTCAGTCACACTCTATGCATGGCAAGCATGCAAACACAGTCTGATATCACAAAGGCGTTTGATGAAAGAGGTAAATGAGACAGAACAAACAAAAATACTATTTTTGAACAGGCATTTTTCTTTAGCAGCAGCAGAAACAGCTTGTTCTCTCTCCCTCAAAGGAAAATCTCTGCCCTGTACCTTGTTTCAACTTTTAAATTTTTTTGCAATTTTTTTTTGATATTTGCATCCCATTTGGTGAAGTTCCAAACTGAAATGAAACCTGTTCCAAGCTACCCCATGTGACTACAGATACTTGGTGAGCTGCCTGTCATTTAACAGCAATGGGAAGCAGCAGCCAATACCCCATGGGTCCCTGTCCATAAGGGCCCTTGAGGCAAGAGCTGCTGCTGTTTTTGAATGCAGGTGAACTGCAGTGGATTATTGACTCAATTTAAGGACAAGTGAGAAGTTCACAGAACTGAGTTCCCAAAAGAAACTTGAAAGTAATAAAGATTATGTCACTTTGATCTTCCCTACCCCATCACCGAAAAAAAAAAAAAAATGGTAACAGACTTTCTTGTATTTATTGGACATAGAACCAGCAGCTGCTAAAGGATTTGAAGAACATGAATACAGGCTTGAATGGAACCGTCTGAAAAATTTCTTCTGCACAGGGAAAAGACTTTGTGAAACACGAGCAAACAGTATGATGCATTAAAACACACAGCTGCATGGAAGCAGAAAGAACATTTCGGGGCAGAGAATAGCACATGATACATTTTAAACAGAAATATTGTGGCTCACATTTTTTCCAAGGCTAAGATGAAGTTTTGGCAAATGTCTTAGTTTTACTGGTCACATTTACATTGTGGCAAACACAGAACAAGAAATACTAATTAAGAGTTTTCTCAGTGGGTATTTACACGTAAAAGTAGTGCTATTTGTAAGTCCTTTATTAGGTACCATCTTTCTTCCTCCTTTGTGAATTTCCATCTGAGCATAGACATGGAATAATGAGGCCCAGAAACAGTACTGTACAATGAGACAAAGGATTATAAAGAGCTAATAAAAAAAAAAATCAGCTTGTAGCCACAAGGAAGTAGTACACAGAAAATAATTTTTTGCTTGCCTCTTTCACAACCAACTATGTAACTTGGGGCAAGTGTAATCTAATTTGAATTAAAATATCCTTCTTTGCAATGAATAAAAACCTAGGGATGACACAAATTTGGCTATTCCACATTTAATACTAGCATACATGGATATAAATATAGTGCATTTACAAATAAAATTTGAAATCGGCACAGCTTCTTAAAAATTTGTGCTTATCCCCTTCACTCGCTGGTGTGTTTAATCAGATTGACCTATAATATATATCATTAGGAAAAAGGTAAGATCTTGTCCATTTCATCTAAAACTTAAACCAAGTACTTGCAATCACTGTAACCTGGTTATTACCTGATGAAAGATTTTTGTCTGATAAATTCCTGTGAAGATCATTCCAGATCACGAATCTAACATGAGTTCTGAGGAAACAACGAGGACATCCTAAATGTTGACTTTTTTTTACAAAAAGTGCTTCATTTTACCTTTGTCATATTCTTATTTTCCCAACAATGTTTCAATGATTAACAATGCTTCCTAACTGTGTTTCAGTATTTAAATATTTTTTGAAGGACAGTTTTTTTTTTCTTTTTTTTTTAATTCATTAGGAACAGATTAAAGTAAAGCTAAGTAATATCTCTGTGTGTTTTACTTTGATGTTACAGGGGCCCATCTGCATATGCACCATTTAATATTCCTGTCTATTTTGATTACAATTTTTGAAGAAAAGTTAGAACTGAATTTAAAGTAAGATATTAGGGAAATAATTTTTTATTTATTAAATAGATTGAAATGTATAATTAGCAAGAAGACATTTGATTTCTAACATGGGTATCTAACACAGTAGTAGACCAAGGACTAGTAACCATCTTTTACATCCCATGTTATGCCTACCCATGAACACAAGCTTCAAATTCAAAGAAAAAAAGATTTTTAAAGAAATCAAGCAGCAACTCTGCCTAAATCATCAGCAAACTCTACAACTGTCCACTTAAAAGTCCATTCCTAAGCTTACTTTCAGCACCATTCATCCTAAACGAAAACATAAAAGTGTTTTATGAGACAGACTACAACCAGAAGATGTTTCTATATTTTGGTAGGCGAGATGGGTTTCTCATACGGCCAAAGCTATTTTGCTTTTTGATTTTTTTTAACAAAGATTAGAATTCAGACAATCCAAAACATGCATTTACATAATTATATATCAAGAAAAACCTGTGCCAGGAAACAATAAGTCTGAATTATGTGTAAAGTATGAACTCATATATCTGCAGTATTAGATTTGACTGTGCTGCAAAAACTTCAAACATCTTACCATGAAGTCTGTTAATGTAATTTTCCCACATTTGACAGGTTTTACAATGATCTACACTTTGCAGGAATTTAAATCATGCTTTTCTTTTACACTGATATATTGGAAAATTTAAGTTCATCAAACTTGTACATACAATCAAGAAAGCAAAACTTGCATACCCTGCTATTGCCTCACTGACATCTTATTATTGATTTCAATTTGGAATTCTTATAATTAATAATGAATTCTAAAAAAAAAGTAAAATTTTACCTCCACTCTGATTCAAGACAAGAGATGCTTCTCTGAATATATATACATTCTTAAATTATATTTATAGGCATAAATATTTGCTAACTTTCTGCTAAAAATTCTCCCATATAATACAGAGTAAAATTCCCAACTGTATGTCAATGTTCCAAATAGGTTTGCCTTCTCAAAATCAATAAAGTTAATTCAGCTTGATTCCACTAGAGTAGGATTTACTTTCTTAGTTTTAGTAAAAGGATATATTCCCACAGAATTTCAGAGCATAGTTTTCTAGCCTTTGACAGTACATGAAGACTAATTTTGCAACTAGAAAAAATGTCAAAATTTGCTAATGCAATCCATATCTCTCAGATTCACCAGTCTTGTGTCAGTTTGCAATATAAAATATTCTGGAACTACTGCTAATGGTAGCATTTTCTTGCTGCAGCTAAAAAATTGTAATCCTGTAGCAGGAGGAGATGAAATATGGTTTACTTTTCCCTTGGCTCATAAAATACCCCAAAATCTCGTTTCAAAAATTCTAGCTTTAATACCCGCTGTTTGTGTCTATCAGAGATTATTGCTGCGAGATACTTGGAGCAGCTCTGATCAGATGACTCCAGCATAGGCTCTTTCCCAAGAATCTGTTTTCTGCCAATGTCAGATATGGAATACTGGAATGGACCTTCTCCATCATCTAGTATTCCCACATTTTTAAGATGAATGTAAGTCAGAAAGAAAATATATAGAAGCAAGCAAGCAAACAAATAATGTTTCTCAGTTTCTGCCTTTACATATCTATACATCACAGAGACATTTCCATTTGCAAGAAAATTAATTATTCTTCCAGCTCTGACTGTGTATGTGTGCATGTCCAAATATATTGTGTGTGTGAATACATATACCAGCAGGTAAACAGCTGGTTGTGACTGCAATTTCAGTCTCACTCTGGATGAAATAGATTTTTTTTAAATAAAAAAAACCAATATTGTAATTTATTTTAATTTCCTGGCATTCAAAGAGATTAATTAATCCATTTTAATGACACCTACCTGGCTGAATTAAATTTCAATTAGACTTTGATTAGAAAGAGATGACTAGAGGGGCTGCCACTAAAAAGAGAATAAAATAACCAGCAAGTTTGCCCTAGAGGACTGTGAACAAACCACAAACCAGAGGATAGGGCTGGTGTCTGGCATGTTCAGTGCCTTTTTAATTGCAGCATCTTTTACCATATTTACTTCAAGAATTACATCTGTAGATGGTTATCTACCAAGGGCCCTTTTCTTCCTACAATTGTTCTACCCTACAATTTTTTGAAATCCTTGAAATGTTAGGTCAAAGTGTATCTTTAGGCTTCCTGCATGCAAGGACCAAGAGATAGTTGTCAGTAAGTTAAAAATAAATACAATAAGTAAAAGTTCCTGAAAATAAATATAGCTGAAATAGAAAGTTACAAAAGGGCAAGGAATAAATATCAGACAGCAAAAGATGCACACCTTCCATAATGGTGAATACATATGACCGAGTTCTGACCTGGACATAAAGCTGACAAGCAAAATGTTAATGTTTACTAAGTCTAATCATGCCTGCATAAAAAATTGTCTCTACATGAAGAGGAAAAATGTTTGCAAGGAAACCCAGCACTACCTTTGTAAATTGCAAAGAGCTAGATACTTGAGTGATGCTTCAGATAAGCATACAAAAAACCATTTTTGAATGCTTACACTGAATTCTGAATCATTTCTGCAGCAGTAGTTAATTGGACATCTTAGTTCCTGGGCTACATGGCAGTTCCTGAGTTATTTCCAAATTCCAGCACATACATCTATGCTTAAATTCCACTGCTTTGAATTTATCTTTTTCAAGTTCTGTTTTAGAAATGTGGCTGACCTGGCAGCTCCTGACTGCTTGATGTTACTTTGCTTTAATTCTAAATGCCATTAGAATTCTGCTTGCTCTACAGTCCCTCACCTCACAGAGAATGATTGTGGAGGGAAGCTCTGTCTGAACAGCTAAAATCCAGAAACAACCCAGCTGGAGTCCAGGTCTCCATTTATATCAGCAAGTGCATTTTCATACAGAGAGACTAGAAAATGGAATATACATGTGAAAATAAATGCATAACATAATATTTGTACTTACATGACACCTAATAAAAAAAGCATTTTCTATGCAGTTTTAATACTCAAATGACTTTTTCCAAAGACATCATACTCCAAATTTTTTATACTAATAGGACCTTGGTCCAGGTCATCCAATGGTTTTTCACAGAATCACAGGATATGCTGAGTTGGAAGGGACCCACAAGGATCTTTGACTCAACTCCTGTCCCTGCCCAGGACCAACCCTAAAGACTTAAGTTTACTTTTGGGCAGCACCTTTTAAAAAGAGCCTTAACTGGCTTACTAAAGGTCACAATGGAGAAAAGCTTTAGATACAGAAGACACTTGGTCTAAATCCAAGCATAAAATTGTGTCTATGATCATTAAATATTTGGCACCTTTTAAGAAAATGTTAACAAATATTACCTGGAACAGAGAGACAACTTTCCTTGCATAGGTCAAATGCAGAAGCAGTTAAAGCTAAAAAAGTATTTCTGTAGTGAAATCAAATGTTTGTGTAGTAGCAATGGTTAGGTGAAACAGAAATATAAAGCACACTGCAAATAGACCATCTGAAATAATGAATAGACACTTCATTTACTTCTAAAGTATATGGTAAGACAGTCCATCTACTTCAGTGTTGAATTACCAGAAGACAGAAAATGGAAAAAAAATAAGAAGAGGTTTAGTCTAGTTCCCTTAGGCTAAAATATCTGGACATCGCTATCATTTCTAATGTTTATCTCACTCTTAGAAATAGTAGTGAGAGCACACCAAAAATATATTTAACTATGAGATCTGCCTGTGTCATTATATTAAGGCAGGCTTTCTTCATGCATCAGCTGTGTCAGCAGAGAAATTAACATTTGGGAAATCATCAGCCCGTGATTCAAGGACATCTATCAAGAAGTACACAATTTTCTTTCTGCCAATTGAGTATAAAGGAAGAAAGGATGTCTTAATTTTTAAAATGACTTGTTAATCAATTATTTACCAGAGAATAGAGTTGTAGGCATCTGAAAACTGAATGTTCAATTTGAGTTGTCTGCAATCATGAACTTCTGGGCACTGTTGTTTATGAGCTCATGGAAGAGAAGGTTAAAACTATTCTTCAAAATCCTTACAATTCAAAAGCAAAAATTAATTCCCACATGTCGCAGACATCTTTTCATGAAAAACCTTTTCCTTAGGATGTTTCCTCCTGAGAAGCTGAGAAGCCTCAATAACAAAATGTAAACAACGGTTATCTGCTGCTGTGGAATGCAACAGGTAGATCTTTGATTGGCCCATCTTAGATGTTTATTATTAATGGTCAATCACAGCCCAGCTGGCTCAGACAGAGAGTCCGAGACAGCTGCCTTTGTTATTCATTCCTTTCTATTCTTAGGTTAGCTAGCCTTCTGATGAAATCTTTTCTTCTATTCTTTTAGTATAGTTTTAATGTATTATAGATCATAAAATAATAAATCAAGCCTTCTGAAACATGGAGTCAGATCCTTTGTCTCTTCTCTTCTCCAAGAACCCCTGTGAACACCATCACACCCACATATGTTCCTCCTTGGTCTTCCATGACCCCCAATGCTTTTAGGACACAATACAATGAAATGTTGATGCTTCTACTCACAAGTGCCCAGCAGAAGCACAATTTATTGGATGACAAAAACCAGAAGAACTGGGCAAAGAAAACTTATTTAAATTAGTGAAAAATTAAAAATAATCTCATTTTTACCCTAAATAGTAGCCACACCTAAACCCTTAAAAATTTATAGAAAATATTTACATTCTTCCATCCCTTCATCTTTGTAAGTCTCAGGATTTCATGGGAGAAATTTTTCATTTTGAATTATTGATCTGATATTCACTGCAAATCAGAGACCTTTTGCAACCTTTTAAAACTTGGGTTTACAAAGAGGATTTGATTTTCACACACATTTAGACAGCTTATATACCCTTGTATTTTTCTCTCACATGATATTCCAGTTATAAATAGTCAAACAGGAAGAGCTGACTTTTTGGATTAGTTGCTCTGTGAAACATTTTAAACTATAATTTCAAGAAAACAGAGTGCTGTAACTCAGAATGGGTTGAAATTATAACTTTTAATGTTCAAATATTACTTTTAAACTTCATTTCATATCTAATCAGAATGCTTCTCCCTTTGCAAATTTCCCTATTATTACTATTTCCAAATGAAGAAGATGCTCTGTCTTTTCTATATTGCTTACAAAAGTAATCTCTAGTCAGGACTGAGGGAAAACTCTTTCATTAGGAAGAAGGAGATGAATGTCATTCTACTGCATGCATTTACTCACTTTCAAAAAAATTTAATGAAGGGTCATCTTGAAATACTTCAATGTCAATTAGTGTTTGTTCAGTAAACCAATTTGATTTCCATAGTCCTCTATTTTGATTTCAAATCATAGAACCATAGGATAGTTTGTCTGGAAGGGACCTTAATGATCATCTAGTTCCAATGCCCCTGCCAGGGACAGGGACACTTCCCATTAGAGTAGTTGCTCAGTGCCCTGTCCAACCAACCATTGAAGCCTGACAGGGCTGGGCCATCCACAGATTCTCTGGGCAACCTCTTCCAGCGCCTCACCACCTCACAATAAAGTATTTCTTCTATCATCTGACCTAAATTTCCCCGCTTTCAGTTTGAACCCACTGCTCTTTGTCCTATCACTGCAGTTCGTGATGAAGAGTCCCACTCTGGTTTCCCTGCAAGCCCTCTTCAGATACTGGAATGTTGCTGTGAGTTCTCCATGGAACCTTCTCTTCTAGGGGTTGAGTAGTCCCAAATCTCTTAGCCTGTCTTCATAATAGAAGTGCCTTAGTCCTCTCATCAACTCTATGGCCCTCCTCCGGACTTGTTCCAATAGTTCCATGTCCTTATGTTGTGGGCACCAGAACTTGATGCAATATTCCAGGTGGGGCCTTTGCAAGAGCTGAAAGGAAGAACCACATCCCTTGACCTGCTGGCCACACTCCTTTTATGATCCTTTCTATGTATTTCGGAAGCATAGACAATTTTTCTTATACAGTGATGCAATATACTCAACACTGTGGTCTATGCAACAGGTTTTTACACATGTACATGCTACATTAGATCTGCAATAACCTGCTGCTTCAAAATTACATTGCATCTGTGTGAAACTACACAACACTGGAAAGCTGTAGCAAGTAGTTGTACTCTGTGCCTAGAGCACATTAAATCTTGCTATGCATTGTTCAGAATTTCCTTGCATTAAACATGATCATGATCTCAATTCACATGACCTGAAGTGATTTATTTTTGGGTACCACTTTAATGATGACTGCTTATGCTCACATGTTCATGAATATTGGAAGCATGAGTGGCTGCATGAAATTGGAAGTTCAAAATGGACTACTGTAATTTCTAGGTGAATTTGATACAATAAATTAACATGCAAGGAATTTGCAGTGAGCTGCTTTTATGAAAAAATCAATAAACTCTTGTAATAAAAATGGTAATAAACATGCTAGTTCAGTAAATAATGAAAAAAATAGATTATGTGCTTTATTGGACTAATTAGGAAATGCTTTATAGGATCAAATGTTCTCACCAAAATTAAAGAAATTCCTTTTTGAAAGAGTCATGAAAATAATTTCCCATTTTCTTACTGAACTCTGCAAACTAGCAGAAACTCATTGAGCTGTAGCTCTTCCACAGACTTTATATGGGCTTTTTATATGGAATTTTAATTTAAGTTATAAAAAACAGTGTCTGAAAAGAAACAAATCAAGAAAATTCCACACCTGAAATCCTGCATGATTGCAGATATTCTATAGTGTGCTTGGTAAATGTATCCAAAAAGAAATATCAAAGATTTTTTAAAAATCTTTTTTACTTTAAGGGAGATTTCCTCCCTTAGATAATTTTTTTTTGCCCAGCTATAATTTTAAATATACATTCAGCATGGAGAAAACACAAAGGAGAAAGAGTTTCCTGTTTTATTGAATGAAATTAGAATTGCATCTTTCCTTCCTTTAAATATGCGCTTAACTTGTTTTGCCAAATCGAATTGAAAACAATTACCCTTGGAAGGTGTCTTACCCTGCTCCCAATTAACTTAATAGCAACTGTCAAGGATTTGTAGTATTCTGAGAACACTCTTTCTCTGTCACCCTCCTATTTCATGATTGGCTGTTAGTGACAAAAATATTCCTGCACAGTCACAGCTTCAAATGATTCTCTTTTAATTAGTCTTACTCAAAACCGTCTGTGACTGATAGAAATAACAATAGTTTCAACTTCTTTTCATCATAAAGTCTGAACTTTATGTATCTTGTCCAGAAGACTGATTGTTTATGCCACAGCCTGTCCTAATGCCTTCAAAAATATTTGAGTCTTTTCTCACTTGTAAGAAAACCAAAGGGCTAAAATAGACAATTTGTAAAAAGCAGATCATTTAAAGAGGTGTAACTTCTAGTCAGGCAGAAGTTCAGGTTGCTGTTTCTTACTTTTATGAGAGAATAAAACTTTTCAGATATTTATTTTCTATCTTTATATTTTATTTTATCAGATTACATTTATTTTATGCTAGATCAAGGTCCAAGTTCAATCACGCCTGGATGAGCTAAAGAAATGAGGTAAAGGAAAATGTTTTTTACAGGAAGAAGTCAAAACAAATTCAAAATATTCTTTCTGGTACCTTAGCACATAAAAATTCACATTTTCTGAAAATCCTTAGCTATTTTGTGCACCAGGTCAATATTAGCTATACATTTAATCTTCCATTTAATACAGCTGCAGGCAATGAGATGTGGGGTTTATGCCTTGAAAAAGTCCACAACCAATCACAGACAATGCAATTCATCAGTCAAGCCAGGAGAAAAAGGAGTGGAGAACATGCAACTGGCTTTAAAGTCTCTCAAGAAACTTCTTTTAGCTTTTGTAAAAGCAACAGATAAAAAGAGGCATAAGGAGAAATTCTAGCTGTAAGGCTGGCCTTCGAGTACGTGACTGGAGGCCATGGAGAGATCAGCCATGTGGGAGACTCTAGTTGCTGTAAGAGAAGGACAGGTGTGTGCACAGGAACCAGAGGGATAGAGAAATTGATATGCCAGATTCGTGCCATTATGTAGGCCATGCCAACAAACCCAGGGTTTTTCCAAGAGAAAGAACTGTTCTGTTAAATGTGTTTTAATCTTGGTTGGACATGTCAGGTACTGCTGACTTGAACCTTTCATGTGGTTTAAAATAACACTCCCCCAAAACCAAAATAAAGCAAAACAAACCCACAAACCCCCACAATAATAACAGAAAACTGTTCTATTTGATTTTTATGAAAAAGGTATTTTCTCCTCCAGCAAATATATCAATTGTTGAAGAGAAAATGAAGGAGAATTTATTTCAGTGTAGTCTAGTCTAAAAGGAATGTAAATAAGGTTTCGGTAGCTTTGTCTCAAAATCATATAAGAAAAATAATATATGCAAACTATTTAGAATTTTTACTTTTATCCATAGTGTTATTGTTTAATTGTCTACAATGCTCCCCCAAATTAATACCAAAAACATCATTATAGTCCTTTGTAATTAACTTTGCTTTAATTTTAATTAGCTTCATTCAGCAGCCAGTCCATGGCTGTTTAGTTCAATGAGAGTTGGAACAATCTCATAACTTGCCAGTTGCAAATTTTCTGAAGTATTGTTTTTTTACACAATATTATTTTGTCTTGTCGTAGGGAAATACATGCTTTTATTCCCCACCATGTTTTCCTCTAAATCATGTACTGTGCCATTATATATCAGCAATTAAGGACCCAAATGGTTTAAAACAGTATTTCTTTCCACATACTTACTTAAAAATAGAAACATCTCTACTCAGAGATACATTTTTTTTTTGTGTAGGATAGTTATTACAGTAATGAGGTATTTTTAAAGAAAAATATAACCAACACAATATTTACTTGCTATTTGGTAAAACAATGAAAGGACACACAGACATTCAGGATTCAGTAGCCATTCTAGGGTGAAAAAACCTATTAATTCAATTACAAAAATGCAAACTATCTTTCTATTTTTTCATGGGTTTTTTTTGTATCATATTCACCTTAATGTTTTAACAATATCTATAGCTAGATGAAGATAGTAACCACATTATTTAGGTCAATACTTTACAAATTCATCTTATACTATTACCTAATGTCAATTAATCACTATATTTCATACTGTATTATTCAATCTGTTCAATGAATCAGGAGAATTATGACTAGAAAAAATGTGCTGGAGAGTTTACTTTTTCTACATTTTCTTCCCTAATAAAATAGTTTATTAATATAACTGGAATTATTAAAACTTAATCACATCATGTGGTAAGAGATTTTTTCATTTTTTCTTTTTTCCTCAGAAATCCTTCAATTTTTCAGCGTTTTATATGTGGTCAGAGTGACTTGCTCTTCTTTATAAAATTCATTTGGTATCTTTTGCAGTCTTAAACTCTTGAGTTGCCCCCATGAATCTTCACCTTCTTTATTAATTTTTTTTTACCAGACTTGAAACATACATTTCTCTATGGCCTGAAAATACATTATATGTTAATCTCACTATAACAGAGTTCATTAATTACAGTTCATAGCCTAAGTAGAGGTCCTTCTTTCCTTATCCATTTCATTGGGTTTACATGGCAAAATTTTGGTAGTGGAGGTACCGCATGGGTGGCCTCTGTGAGAAGACATCAGAAACTCCCCCCATGCCTTGACAGAGACATTTTCATCCAGCTCCAAGACAGTCCTGTCTCTGGCTACAGCTGAGCTCCTCAGGAGCATTGGGATTTAGAATGTTTAAGAAGAAGGAAAAGTATTAAATGGCAGCTGGGAGAGGGGAGAGAATATCTGAAAGAAACAGTCCTGCAGACAACGAGGTCAGTGGAGAAGGCAGGTCAGGGACTGAGATTCCCCTGCAGCCCATGGTGCAGCCCATGGAATTCCACAGGGACGAAGAGATCCACCTGTTGCTTGTGGACTACTCTCTGCTGGAGCAGATGGATGTCTGAGGGAGGATGTGATGCTGTGAGAAGCTCATGGTGGAGCAGGCTCCTGGCAGGACCTGTTGCTCCATGGAGAGAGAAGCCCACATTGATGCAGGTTTGCTGGCAGAAAAATCTCGTGATCTCAGAAGACACACACCCTGAGGAAGCTTGTTCCTGAAGGGCTGCACCCTATGGAATAGGGAACATGGTGGAGCAGTTTGTGAAGCACTGCAGCCCATGAGGGAACGATCTGTGTTGCAGAAGTCCCAGAATGACTGTGTCCCTTGGGTGGGTCCTCACACTGGAGCAGGGAAAGGGGGTAAGGAAGAAAGAGACATGTAATGAACTCACTGTATCTTCCATTCTCCTGGAGCTTCTCTGTGGGGAGGAGCTGGGAAGTAAAGTTTAGCCTGCAAGAAATGGAGAGGTGGAGTGAAGGTGTTTTTAGGTTTGTTCTTCTCATTAGCCTACTCTGTTTGATTGACAGTAAGATGCATTTCTTGCCTGATGTTGAGTCTGTTTTGGCCGTGACAGTAATTGGTAAGTGATTTCTCTGTTCTTATCTTGATCCATGAGCTTGTTGCAGTACTTTGTCTCCTTGTGTTGTTGAGCAAGAGAAGTGATATAGCAGCTGGCAGCCAGCCAAGGTCAAACCATCACATCCACTTCACTTTTTTTCTTTGTTTCTTTAGAGGTTATCTAATCTAAAGAGTATCTAAAAGAGACTAAGACTCTCAGGAAGTCTAAGTCTCTACTAAAAAATAATGTGAAGACCATACCAGCACATATATGTGAGTGCATAAATGTTCTGAAGCTTTTCTAAGATGTTTGTATACATGTAGTCCAGACTACATTTTAGAAAGCCTGAAGGTACAGCTTTCTGCCAATGAACACTTTGTGAAAGTTCCTCTTGGTCTTTTTTATCTGTGCAGGCACACAAATTTGGATAAAGAAAAGAAAGATTGGTTTTCCTGAAGTACAACTAGTGTGGGGAATTTTGCCATTGAAACATATGTAGCACTTACTTTACAAGTACTTAGCATTTATTTTAATTGGTTTTATTTTATATGAATTAGTCAAGCAAGGAAGAAACTGATTTTCTGAGAACTATCTTCCAACCATCTCCAAGGTCCTGGAAGGGTTTGTACCCTACAGTTCTCTCTCACATCAGCCACCTGACAGAAGGTGTCCATAACATAATGCATATCTCAGTTCAGAACGTTCTCTGCTCATGCCCTCAAAGTTAGTTTTATTACTAAAACAGGAAGACAGAGGCTCCTATCTGTAAACTGGAATATTCTCCTATTTTGATTTTGAGAGTATCTAGTAGTTTAGTAAATAGGGGCAGAAAATTGAGTCATAAATTAGGATATTCAATGTCCATTATTCAATGCAATATTTTTATTCATACTTTCCAGCTGAGAAGAGGAGATACCTTCCCAACTTTTGTCCTGATAAATGTCAGATCTAAGCCAGCATGACTGAAAGCAAACCTGGATGCAAATATTTCATTTGTTGCCAACTATATTTCACTGATAGTGACCTCATTATTTCCATTGAGGAGCTGAATTTTATTACCTGTCCTCAAATACACTGGTCCACTTTTCTCCAAGATGGAGTTTACTGTTTTTATCTGTCAGTATCCTAACAATGGTCATAGCATTTCTTCACTGGGGATTGCAAATTCCAGCAGAATTATGTAAATTCTATTCAAAATTAATCAATTACACTGTTTGCATAGATCTTTAAAACACTCATAACATTGGCATTGTCTATGCCAATCAATATGTAAATATTATAGGCAATTTTGGGTCTCAGTTTCTCAAACATTTAAAAAAATATTTTCTCACTAAAAACAAGACAGAAAATGTGATATCTCCTGAGTTACTAGGCTTTAATGTGAAAATTGCACAAAAGTATGTCTACAAAGCGAACCCAAACCAGTAAAGGAAACTATCAGAAGCAGAGATGACACTTTCTCCAGGAAGGAACATGCATCTAGACAGTGTCCTGGTCTTGCACTATTAACATCAGCTATTGTTGTACTACTAGCTCTAGCTTCCAGAAGGTGATAAATAAAAATACTCTTCACAAGCAGAATTTATCAATCATATCACATTAATATTGCATGTAATAACTGCAAAATTCTATGTAGCCAGGTAAAATGGGATTATCACCTGTCACTGAGTACAAAGACAGACACACAGCAGCTATTTATTCCTTATTTAAGCCTATTACTATTTATTGTTAGTTAGATTTTTTCTTTTAGGCATGAATTTCACTTTCTTTGACTACCAAGTCATCACATATGGAATTTGAAAAGCTATCTGGCTCATCATATGACTGGGATCATTATTTCATGGCTGGTATATATATATATATATGATTAAAAATCTGATTTTTTGCTCAGTAATCTGACTTCATTTTAACTTCTGCAGCTGGTCTGTGATTGTTATTCTTTTCTACCCTTGGAAGCTACCCTTGGAGGCACAAACCACAGCAAATGCTCATTTTCTGTAACGTGTAACCAAAATATTTAACCAACAGGCATTTTATTCTCCAATTTTAATCTCAAGAATATTAGCCTTTTGTCTTCTTTTTGTCTCTTGTTCCCCTGTGCAAATTGCACCCAGCTATATCAATATTGCTGGTATGAATATTATCTCATGAACTTTGAGTTACATTAACTAGGTGATAGTCACCATCATTCAGTAACATTCTAGGCAATAATTGTTCATATACTTCAGGTATTTAAGTACTTAAAAAATTATAATTAGTATAATAAACTTCATACTGTGTTGCAAACTCGGTTTAGTGTATCTTGGACTGAGAAGACAAAACAAGTTACAATAAACTACACTTTCCTCAACTCAGCTGCATGCTAAGCCTTGTAACAAACATTTCCATTCTAGGGAGGATCTAGGAAACTGGCACTGTACCTGTTTAAACTATTGTGAGGTAAATCAGGAGTCAAGCAGTCAACTCTCTTCAAAGAACCCATGCAATTGTCAGTAAAACCAATCATCTGCAGATCTGGTTTCTTAGCTTGTATACATCTTCCTTCCTCTATGTCTGACCACAGCAGTGTGCCATCATGCTCTTTAAAATTCTTGTGGGAATTTATTGTCAATGCACCATGCACTGACACTGAAAAATGAAGCCCATTTCAAGGATTTAAAACACTGCTTACTTTCATCTGTTTTGTGTAAAAGATTAATGCCAACTAAAGGTCTTAACATAACAGTCTTAACATGTTGATTACATCTATGAAACAAAGAATATTTCTACAAGATCCAGTAAAACTACTCTAAATTAGGCAATGTGAGACTTCAGAGTGCAATTCAAGACTCATCTGTTGTACTCCTTGTGTGTATGGTCTATGTTCTAAGGGTTTTCAATTAGAGCAATAATTCCTTTCCTTTGAATGATTCTCTTCATGATACCAAGAACAGCTGATGCATGTGTAAACCTTTAGTGCAAAGGATAGACAGAAAAGGGGGATGGAAGAAAGAATAAAGTAACCTGCAAAAAGGACAGACTAGCAGAAAAGAAATTAGTTTAGGTGCAGCACACCCTCTCAGCCAGATATTCTTCACTGCATCCATTTCACCTGCTGTTGTATCTTGTTGCAGCACCCAAAGAGAAAAGATGTGTCACCAGAAGGAATTAAACAAAAGCTATGTCTAACCTTCAGATTTTCTTTCCTTTTGCCTTGATTTTCATTAAATTTTGGGCTTTAAAAACAACAACAACAAAAAAATAAAAAAAAAAGGAAAGGAGAAAAAAAGAAAGAAAACCAGGGAAGTGCTTTTTAGTTTTTTTTTTATTTTTTAGTATGTGCATTGTATCTGCTGACTTTGGATGAGCTATTGTTGGACAATTCCTCATTGGACCAGCCATTCCAAAATATGTCTAACAAAAATAAAAAGTCTTCAAAAAGGTTTGACATATTGAAATGAGGTACTGTGTTGGGTCAGACCATGTGAAAAGCATATAACTCTGTACTCTAATACGTCTCCAAAATTTTAGCCACATTTGTTAAAGTTATATGCCATGTTTCTTCCAAATTTCTCTAACTTTAAGAATTCCATATCACTATTGGAAACTATTGTTAATACATGTTAATATATATGTTTGCCATTTATTTGTGATTATAAGGCATGTTCATCAAATTAAAGTTATGGTAAAATATGCTTTTATATCATAGATGAATATAAGAATATTTTTAAGAAATCCCTTTGTAGCCCAAAACACTGAAAAGGAGAAAAAGAAATAAGAAAATGAAAAGTACTTCAAAGAACAATTTAGGGAAAAAAAAGAGTGATTAATATTACAGCAGGACCCTCTTCAGGACACTCCAAAATATTATGCTCAGTGCTGCTCATACCATTTAGTTTTGAAATTATTATACCTAAGTCAACTTCAAACAACTCCTCTCTTAAAAGAAAACGAGTCATTAACAATGCCAACAGATTTCTGCTGTTATATTCCACTAAATTAGGGTGCTAAGAAAATAGCATACATATTTATGAGAAGGCTTTCTACATAGAAGGATGCCTTCAACTCCTAATAAAAAGAAAGAACACTTAAAAATATTTATGAGTTATTGAATAAATAGTTAAAGACAATGAAAACAGGCAGATAAACAACATCAACAACAACAAAAAAAATCCCAATACTATAGAAAGCACCTTTTATTTCCTAACTCATTAATACAAAAGCCATTCTTATCACTTTCTATTTATTACAACCTGTTCCCCTTGCCAGGGGAGATGACTAGAGCAATGCACAAAGATTCACAGGCACTGCAAGACAGAAAGATACAACTGATGTTTTTGTGAATATAGACTGTGGGCTAACACAGTGATTTTGATTATTTTCCTTTTATTTTTTTCCATTCCACACAGTTCAAAGGCTTTCTGAAACACTGGAATGAGACCATAGGCTTCAAGGTGCACAAGGCATTTGTCATTGATGTCTCTTCCACTGCTGGTATTCTCACCACTCTGTAAAAACTACCTCTTCTAATCCGATTTTTCACATAAATAGCCCCCTCCTTCCATGTAGTCCCTCAAAACATACACACACCATACACGGAAAGTGACTATATGTAGAATAGGTGTGCAGCAACCCCTTACCTTCATGTATCCTTAGATACCCAAAGACTTCATCCTTTACTTTAGGGCTTTCCTTTTTTAACCTAAGATACTCAGTGCTACTTAGCAGGATTTGATTTTACAACTGTTTCTTTTTTTCAGTGTCCTACTCTGGATGCACGCTAGGTGAACTACACCTCTCTCAGGGCCCAGTGATAAAAGGTGAATAGAATATTGCTATGAAATTATGCAGGAATGGAGGAGAGCATTATTATCAGAGTTGCCTCTGTGATTTGTGACTATATGATTGATTGCATTCATTGTGATCCTTTAATCCTTTCTACAAAACCGAAGAGTTTCTCATAAGTTTGCATTTGTGCACTTCATTATTTCTGCACAAATGTTGATTTTTTTGGGTTGTGTCCAGGTATTTCAGATTAATTCCCTTTGGATGAGCTATTGTTGGACAATTCCTCATTGGACCAGCCATTCCAAAATATGTCTAACAAAAAATAAAAGTCTTTCAAAAGGTTTGACATATTGAAATGAGGTACTGTGTTGGGTCAGACCATGTGAAAAGCATATAACTCTGTACTCTAATACGTCTCCAAAATTTTAGCCACATTTGTTAAAGTTATATGCCATGTTTCTTCCAAATTTCTCTAACTTTAAGAATTCCATATCACTATTGAAACTATTGTTAATACATGTTAATATATATGTTTGCCATTTATTTTGTGATTATAAGGCATGTTCATCAAATTAAAGTTATGGTAAAATATGCTTTATATCATAGATGAATATAAGAATATTTTTTAAGAAACCCCTTTGTAGCCCAAAACACTGAAAAGGAGGAAAAGAAATAAGAAAAATGAAAAGTACTTCAAAGAACAATTTAGGGGGAAAAAAGAGTGATTAATATTACAGCAGGACCCTCTTCAGGACACTCCAAAATATTATGCTCAGTGCTGCTCATACCATTTAGTTTTGAAATTATTATACCTAAGTCAACTTCAAACAACTCCTCTCTTAAAAGAAAACGAGTCATTAACAATGCCAACAGATTTCTGCTGTTATATTGCACTAAATTAGGGTGCTAAGAAAATAGCATAAATATTTATGAGAAGGCTTTCTACATAGAAGGATGCCTTCAACTCCTAATAAAAAGAAAGAACACTTAAAAATATTTATGAGTTATTGAATAAATAGTTAAAGACAATGAAAACAGGCAGATAAACAACATCAACAACAACAAAAAAAATCCCAATACTATAGAAAGCACCTTTTATTTCCTAACTCATTCATACAAAAGCCATTCTTATCACTTTCTATTTATTACAACCTGTTCCCCTTACCAGGGGAGATGACTAGAGCAATGCACAAAGATTCACAGGCACTGCAAGATAGAAAGATACAACTGATGTTTTTGTGAATATAGACTGTGGGCTAACACAGTGATTTTGATTATTTTCCTTTTATTTTTTTCCATTCCACATAGTTCAAAGGCTTTCTGAAACACTGGAATGAGACCATAGGCTTCAAGGTGCACAAGGTATTTGTCATTGATGTCTCTTCCACTGCTGGTATTCTCACCACTCTGTAAAAACTACCTCTTCTAATCCCATTTTTCACATAAATATCCCCCTCCTTCCATGTAGTCCCTCAAAACATACACACACCATACACGGAAAGTGACTATATGTAGAATAGGTGTGCAGCAACCCCTTACCTTCATGTATCCTTAGATACCCAAAGACTTCATCCTTTACTTTAGGGCTTTCCTTTTTTAACCTAAGATACTCAGTGCTACTTAGCAGGATTTGATTTTACAACTGTTTCTTTTTTTCAGTGTCCTACTCTGGATGCACTCTAGGTGAACTACACCTCTCTCAGGGCCCAGTGATAAAAGGTGAATAGAATATTGCTATGAAATTATGCAGGAATGGAGGAGAGCATTATTATCAGAGTTGCCTCTGTGATTTGTGACTATATGATTGATTGCATTCATTGTGATCCTTTAATCCTTTCTACAAAACCGAAGAGTTTCTCATAAGTTTGCATTTGTGCACTTCATTATTTCTGCACAAATGTTGATTTTTTTGGGTTGTGTCCAGGTATTTCAGATTAATTCCTCCTTCTGAAGATTGTTTTGAATATACCATCTTCCTAGTACCCTTATGATTCATCCTACCAGATTTTCCACTACACTACCCTGTCTGATAAAACATTGAGCAGAGCTAAAGCTATCTTCAAATTGCTCTCATATACTGTCCAGTACCTCCTCCCTTTTTACCTATGAATAGTCAATAAATGTGAAAATTCTATCAGAGTTGTGCTCCTTAAACATGTACAAAATAGTTTCCTCTTATTTAGAAAAAAATCATGGAAGATAATATTCTTAGATTCAATATCAAGATGGTATGAACCTAACGCGTCCCTCATTTACAAAGCCTGGTAATTTTTTCAGAAAGAAATTTCCACTCTTTGACATAATTTGTTGACTTATCAGATACTACTCATCTGCCTGTTGTCTTCTGAGTGGTTTGTATCTTATTTGCTGAGATTTTGTTCTGTTATTATTTTTTCTCTGCCCTCCAAAAAACATAGAAAAGAATTTTCAACCAAATGAAAATTTCCACATTTTATCAGAACACTTGTATTTGCTTTTTTCAAATAAATTCAAGAAGCAGCTTCTACTGGAGGGTTTGGGATTTGAGGGGATTTTTGCTGGTTTTTTTTTTTTTCACTTTTTTTTTTCCTATTTCCACATCATATAGTCTAGATTTAATGTGCACATATTTTTGCAGTTCCCCACATTCCCATCTATATAGTTCATTATTTCTGCTTTTTTATATTTGAAAGTCTTGAATTTTGCTCTTTTTCACCTCCAAAGCTTTATGTGTCCCTGTCATCTCTTTCATTTTACAAGTAGTTGATCCATATTTATCCCATTTATTTAGAAATAAAAACATTAATAGAAATAATAATTATACCTTAGTATTAAAAAAAATAAAAAATAGTTGGGGATTTTTCTTAACATGGAGTTTTTGGGGTGATACCCCAAACTTATAAAATAAGTTGTCATTAGTTCCCTATTCTTCAGAGGAGCACAATAATATCAGTTAGTACTAGTGAGAATCATGTTAAGTCTTATTCACCCATTTTTACAACACCAGGCTATTGAATTATAACTTTTCAGAGAGTTTTAGAAAGTCAGAAAGCACATCCTTAAAAGTATGGGTTACTCAAGGCTACCACTGCTGCTGCAAAAGCAGATGAGAGAAGAAAATGCCTGTACTGTCTTTCACTAAACAAAAGAGAAGGTTACTAAGGATATACACCATTATTCATTATAGGAATATGAGTGCCAGCATCAGTTAAGGAAGCATTGTTATGTGGAAATCAAACAGCCAGTTCCTTTTTTCTATGTCCCAGTTTTACCCCTCGCACTTACCCAAAGTTGTGCTTTGCCTCTGCCTTGTCTCCACAGCTGATGTTGGGCAATTGGAGCGCTGGATGTGTCTCACCCACCACAACTGTGCCATGGAAACCACGCTGTCCTTCACATGCACTTGCAGGAAGGTCGTGATGCACAGCCCAGATAATGCCATTAACCAAGGCGTGTGCACTGAGCTTGTACAGCCCTTGTATCTGTAAGGGAAACACCAGAGCCGGTGAAGCTCATCCTCCAGTCCTGGACATGCAATCACTGTTATCTTAACACTTTGATGAGACTCATTAGCAATTCACTACACTGCAAATACACCGCTTTTAATTAATTTCAGTGGAATACTTGATATAGTGATTTGCTAACTGTTCCATAGGACACGCAGTAAAATGGCAGGAAAGAAATTGTGTGCAAAATGATTTTGTTCCTACCTGGGTTCAGGAAATAATGAAAACTACTAGATTCAAGCAATACAAATCAGCTATAGCTGTAGATAGTCATCTCACAGTTTAATACACACATGCCCTTCCTAAAACATGCATTAATTTGTCTGCAAACTGAAGGCTACTTATTCTAAACTCTGAAGCGAGCATATGTTCCATATAACTTGGAAGGTTGAACTAGAGAAGTCCTCATCTTCTTTCATTATGTCACTCACATTATCTGGACAGGCTGTAGCACTATTCATATTCTAAGATGACTCATGGGCAACACATAGAGTCTTTACCCTAAATGAACTTTCAACTCTTTGAAAGAGTCAGCAAATTTGACTTTACTACTCAGTTGAATGAATGAGTATTGGATAGATGGAAATGTATCTCCACATTAAAAAAAAATGAAATTAAAAAACTAAAATATAGTACAATAAATAAAGAAAAATAAAATTAAATCTCATGCATTAGAAAGAGTAGTGCTTTTTTAAGTGCTGCATACAAAAGTCTCACAAGAATGTGTCAACTCTAAAGTCTCACAGCTGCAAGCAATATTAAAATATTTTACTTTAAATGGAAGGCATATACACTTACAGATGTAAAAATTCCGCTTCTTTTCCACAGCATTATTTCTGCAAGTTTTAGGGGAAGGGGTGGGGAGGGAGGTGAGTGTTTTTTGTTTTACTTTGTTTTGTCATTATTTTTATTTTCTTTTAAATACTTTGAATCCAAACTCTCCAAAATGTCATGTTTTATCTCTGAGTTTTCTTAATGATCACATAGTTGTCTGGGGATTTGGTTCCTTGTTAGCCTTTAGTCCTAAACAGCCCTGCTGAGCGCTGTTGCTTCTAATTATTTTAAGCGTATCAATTAAACCTTCTTCTTAGTGTTTACATCAGAGACTTCTGTGTAAGAATGGCAGAAACCCTCACAGAAAGCCTTCAGCTCAGTTCAAAGACTGGTGACAAAGGTCATTAACAAAATGACTGAAAGAGAAGGGTTTCTTTCTGCACAGTCTTGAAAAGGGAAAGAAAGTGTAATGAGAATCCGACTCTGAATCCTCACTTTCTCAGTGCTAGCTGTAGCCCTTAAAAATGCCTGATTACAAGAAATCTATTCAAAGACCTTTCTTTAACCTGAAATAAAAAAAAAAAAAAAAGAAAGTGCTTTCCCCCATCCCCAGAAAAAGAAATAAATAAGGAAATCTTTAGCCCCACTTCAACTTGCCAGATATCAACTGGAAATACAACGCAATAGAGAGAAAATTGTCTAACAGTTCCTGGAGTTTGTGGAAGAAAACTTTCTGACACAGCTGGCAAGGGAGCCAGTTGGGAAAAGATGACCACAGGACCTGGGGTTTTTAGTGCTGTGATGGTTGGAGGCCATCTCGGGCATACCAGTCATGAAATTTATATTAATTTCAGCCCAGAGATGTAGCATTATATAAAGAATAAAATAAACTCCTATAAGTATTTCTGTTATATGTTTGATTTCTCAATTGGAATGAAGCATGTACAGGTGTGCCATCACAAGAAGAGCTATGATAACTAATTTATTTAATTGAGCTTAAACTTTATTGAAAATTTTAATTAAATGTTATAGAATTTTAAATCAAATCTAGTATTCATACTAATTATATATATATACACACTGCACAGGGTAGGGACATAATTAGATCTTGATAAAATAACCATACATTTTACTGCCTCACTTATTTCCTCTTTATTTTTTCATGCAACAGTTGCAGGTGATCTTCTTCTATTTCCATGGGACTGCTTTGTATGTGCTCGTTTTTCCATTCAGAGCTCTGAATCCTTCTCAAGGCTAATCAGACAGGATTATGACAATACTCTTCAAGTTATCTGAGAGCAGAGACCCATACTGCCCAAATCCCATCTCCTATATTGGTTGAGACTGGATTTTTGCAGGGGTGCATAAGTAAAGAAAAATAAGTTGGGCACTTCTCTCAATGAAGACTCCTTTTGTAAGTAAGAGGTTTTAGTGTGGTACCCACATCATTGTAGTTAATAGCCCTTAATGGGGCTTACTTCCCTCCATTCAGCTAATTGCTTTTTGAACTGATTTATATTTTGGCATCAAAAACATCCTGCAGCAAGGAGTTACACAATTTAATTATGTATTATATGAAAAGCAATTTACACTTCAGCCTGGTAATTTACTTGGGCACTGGCTGGTTTTTGTGTCATGAATGGTGAATAAGACATCCTAAATCACTTGTGACCTGCCATTCATGACTTCATATATTTCAATTATACCATCCTTACTCATCCCTTTGCTAAATTTGAATAACCTTGCCTGTAAAATTTCTCCTTGTATACAAGTCATTCTCTATGGTTCATTATCAGAATTACCCTTGCCAGTACCATTTTTAATTCTGGTGATCACAGTCCAGTTGAACAATGAATTTTACTCTTCTGTAATTTCATAGTGGAAAAACACACAGGAAACAATATGTGCAACACCAGAGACTTCACACACTCTTTTTTGTTAACACCAATCTATTTTTTCCTCTTTTGGACAGTAGTGATCCTAGAAAGGTATTTTTATTGTAATCTCATGGCAGTTCAATCTCTCCAAGAACCTTGTTGAGACAATTTTGCATCAGATTCTTGCCAATACATGCATACTGTACCAACCATATAAAATTTAGCTGTATGCTCAAGTGATTTACTCATACAACAGATGAATGTGAAATGCAACTCCTCTTTACAAGAGCCACATTAACCGTTCTCCATTGCATCATGCCTATCAATGCATTTCTTAATGCAACAATTTCCTAGCATTTAAAAAGTTTTATTCAACATGAAAGAGAAAGTTGCCTATAGTTCTTTGAGTTTTAAATATCTCAACTTCTCATTAGCCAAGTACCAAAATTAATTAGAAAGGTTACCTACAAATCGCCACTTTTTATACAATTAACAATTATCAATCCCAATTACAAGTTCAGCGATATCTGTTTTCTTTCCTGAAACTCCTGGTTTATACGTTTCAATCTTGGTGATTTATTGCTACATGTCTGTAATCTTTTCTACTGTTGCTACAACCTGAAACTGAAGGGTAAATCCAATCCATCCCTGAGTGGTACAATTACTTTGGAGCCCAGGTCTTAGATCAGTATTTTGACAATTCTTCCTCAGTTTTTGCTCAGTTTCTAGTTCTAGTGGATGCTGGAGCTCTGTTTAGAACTCAATTGTTCTAGAAATGAAGTCTATTTTCATTTTATGAAAAACTTACTTTTTCTTCAAACACACAAATGTCTGCCAAGTTTCTACTGACATGACTCTTACATGAGTAGATTGAGCATCTGTAATAGTGCATAGAATTGTTTGTTCAAGCTGAAGCTTGCTCTTTTCATTATTCTACGCACATAAAGAAATCGAACATTGCCAATTATATTCTGTTCATGTTTCAGGTTTGTTACTTCCATGAGAACTTCAAACCTAGAGAATGCATAAAGATGAACTATTAATTTGTCACCTTACTCTGAAAGTTTTGATGCTTAAACAGTAGTCTTTATTCCTTGTAGCTATTATTTTATCTTTTTTCTATGTGAAGGTCATCCCTTTGCTAAATTTGAATAACCTTGCCTGTAAAATTTCTCCTTGTATACAAGTCATTCTCTATGGTTCATTATCAGAATTACCCTTGCCAGTACCATTTTTAATTCTGGTGATCACAGTCCAGTTGAACAATGAATTTTACTCTTCTGTAATTTCATAGTGGAAAAACACACAGGAAACAATATGTGCAACACCAGAGACTTCACACACTCTTTTTGTTAACACCAATCTATTTTTTCCTCTTTTGGACAGTAGTGATCCTAGAAAGGTATTTTTATTGTAATCTCATGGCAGTTCAATCTCTCCAAGAACCTTGTTGAGACAATTTTGCATCAGATTCTTGCCAATACATGCATACTGTACCAACCATATAAAATTTAGCTGTATGCTCAAGTGATTTACTCATACAACAGATGAATGTGAAATGCAACTCCTCTTTACAAGAGCCACATTAACCGTTCTCCATTGCATCATGCCTATCAATGCATTTCTTAATGCAACAATTTCCTAGCATTTAAAAAGTTTTATTCAACATGAAAGAGAAAGTTGCCTATAGTTCTTTGAGTTTTAAATATCTCAACTTCTCATTAGCCAAGTACCAAAATTAATTAGAAAGGTTACCTACAAATCGCCACTTTTTATACAATTAACAATTATCAATCCCAATTACAAGTTCAGCGATATCTGTTTTCTTTCCTGAAACTCCTGGTTTATACGTTTCAATCTTGGTGATTTATTGCTACATGTCTGTAATCTTTTCTACTGTTGCTACAACCTGAAACTGAAGGGTAAATCCAATCCATCCCTGAGTGGTACAATTACTTTGGAGCCCAGGTCTTAGATCAGTATTTTGACAATTCTTCCTCAGTTTTTGCTCAGTTTCTAGTTCTAGTGGATGCTGGAGCTCTGTTTAGAACTCAATTGTTCTAGAAATTAAGTCTATTTTCATTTTATGAAAAACTTACTTTTTCTTCAAACACACAAATGTCTGCCAAGTTTCTACTGACATGACTCTTACATGAGTAGATTGAGCATCTGTAATAGTGCATAGAATTGTTTATTCAAGCTGAAGATTGCTCTTTTCATTATTCTACACATGTAAAGAAATCGAACATTGCCAATTATATTCTGTTCATGTTTCAGGTTTGTTACTTCCATGAGAACTTCAAACCTAGAGAATGCATAAAGATGAACTATTAATTTGTCACCTTACTCTGAAAGTTTTGATGCTTAAACAGTAGTCTTTATTCCTTGTAGCTATTATTTTATCTTTTTTTTCTATGTGAAGGCCCTGTGTTATATTAGCTGAACTACACTTACCCACCTATACATATGCTGTTTGCTATCTGCACACAGTATTTTGTTTAGCATTTCTGTAATTATGCTTTGGAAAAATAGCTAGGGGAAATTTATCTAAAAAAAGTCAAAATTTACTAGTGAGATTTAAAAGCTAATAAAGTTGTAAAGGGTAAATCCTCCCTATACGTGGCAATTATTCTTCCAGTCTATGATTAGATTTCTGTGTAAAGAAGGTATAAGAGAAACTCTAAGAATCCTGCATAATAAACAGTACAGACATTAAACAAAGCAATGAAAACTAGACAAGTGGGCCTAAATTACAAAGCAGTGTTACAGCAATTGTTTAAAACCTACAATTATTAATGGTTATAAAACAATGTGATGATCACTTCAGTACTTTTAGTCAAAAAGATAATTTTTACATAAATTAATTAGAAAATTTATTTCAGTGTTTGACAACGTTATGGTTCATTAATACTTTATCTTTTGGTCTGGAAAACTTTTAGAATAATGAAATATTTATATTGTCAGAGATGCATTTCATAACTCCATAAACTGACATTTTAACAGTTATGCAAATGTTTAACATATAATTTTCTCTAACAACTAGTCATCAGCCAAATCTTACCAATGTATTTCATTACACCCAAAAATGTATCACCACAATAATTTAATTATTTTCTCAACTTCAGCTGTTGTATTCCACACTCTGGCATCCCTTTCATGTTTTGAGTTCATTGAGAGATTATTTAAATTGCACATGACCTCCTTTCAATCCTAGATCACCCCTCTTGGACCTACTTAAGTTTCAATTTGCATGTTACAAAGAAGAGATTTTGTCTTTTGCCTACTCATTTATAGAGGCAGATTTTTCTTTTGATCTCTTTTATGCAGCACTTAATGCCTCGATATTTAATCCAAAACCATCTAACTGTTCATTTATGTATCTTTCCACCTTACACACTCATGCTTTCTCATGTCTATTTTCCTACTGTCCCTTTTTTCCTAATCTCATAGGTCACCATCTCACAAACCTCAATATTACACAGGAATTTTGAAGTTAAACAACAATTATTTCCTCACTATTACACCTTTGATAAATCAGAGAAAAATCTTAAAGACTGAAGTTTTACCGCTCCTTTTGACCAAAAAAAGGGTTAAATTTTTTTATTTTTCTTTCCAGCTAGATTGTAATAATATTTTAAATTTGAAAATAAAAAATAACCCACTATTACTTAAAAATATTTCAGGGGATTAAGTTAAAATATAAAGGAAAGGGCATACACAAACCCTATCTCTAGGACTAAACTTTTATAATCCACAAACCATGGAAGCCCGGAAACCACAGGGTAACAGATACTTATCCTTTGGCACAGGCACATCAGAAGGGCCAGGAATAAAGAGAAGGCATTCAGAGTCCATAACCTTTTCTCTCTTCCAGTCTATTTCTTTTGTATCTCTATACAGAATTTTTTACTGCCTTTCTGAGGATACATGCTTTCATATGTAGGAATTCAGAGCTAGATTTGCATTTTTGCCTTTTACCCCAGAAAGTATATCTGTAACTAAAGCAGCAGCATCACCAGAAACGCAGGCACTGAGCCCCTGAGATGTACCCAAATATATATATAGTGCATTAAACACTAGCATTCAAAAAATTAATGGCATGTTCTAGCAGAAGAAACACTGGAGGATGAATGAAATGGTCCAGTTGATGTCTGGTTTCTCTGAGGGCCTGCACACAAGTAGATTTTGGAACTGTGGCCTGGGGCATACACATGTACCAGACGGGACTGCTCTTGTGCTCCTTGGGGTGAGGTGGGAAGCAGCTGCAAGGGTAAATGGCACACCATGGACCCTAACGGGCAGGTGGAGAGGGCTGACTGGGAGGTGGGGGATACGAGACTCAGGAGCTCACGAGAGAGGAACCTGCAGGGAGACACAGGCAGGAGGATTGGTTTCAGATTGGGAAGTTTGCAGGCCCATACTTTGGTACAAACTCATTAGGCAGATGTGGCATTCTGTCACAACCAATGTAGTAACTGGTTGTGATGCTGCAGGCTGTCCTGTGCCCTCTGAAAACCCCCAGGCGCATCCATGCCGATGTGGAGGTCTCAGCATAGCATAGTTAGTTCAGAACCATTACATTAAAAGCTAGAAGTACCACTAGAGGGCATTAAAAACACCATAAATAACTTTTGTGTAACACCAACAAAAAGGCTTGAAAAGACCCAGATGAGAAAAGCCACAGAGGATGACAAGAGTGGTACAGAAAACACGTGGGTCCTATGCAATGTATGGCTACAGAAATCAAGCTGAATTGAAGGTTCTGAAGGTCCAGAGCTAACAATGCCAGGCAGTTTCTAGAGAGAAGACGAGTTGATACTAAATTTTATGTCAGCACTCAGATAATTAGCTAATTTACATATTTCAGCCTGTAGGCCATCTACTTAATGACTAGTGAATGTTATAAAACTATGACAAAAATTATGTTGCATACAGCACCTAAAGATCAAATGGTGATCTTTATCTTCATTGAGGGCAATAGAAACAGCAGTGGGTAACAAATGCTTTAGATTCACCAGTCAAGGCAAAGAAAATTGTTGAGATGTCTGTGCGGGTTGAGCAGGAGGGCAAAACAAAGGGTGCCTGCAATCACCCAAAAAGAAGAGTTCTCATTTCCATTGTAACAGACATTTTTGCTTCATATTATCTCAGCTGTGCAACAGAACAAAAGACATAAAGGAAAAGGCACCTTGTAAGTAACAAGGTCTGTCAAGTATTGTCACTTATAGAAATACATGTTAGGTTTTCCTGCAGGCTTTTCCCAGCACTGGAGAATTTTTTTCTATGCATTCTCTGATTTATCTTATGAGAGAAATAAAAAGAAAAAAAACCAAAAAAACAAAACACCAAAACCAAAAAAAAAACCAAACCTGCCAATAGTGTAGTCACATTTCTTATTAGAGGCTCAGTATCCCAAATGGTTACAAACAGAACCTCCCTACCACAGTTTGCATTGCCTAGAGGGAGCATACAAAATATTAATTTACTGTTTAGAGTTATTCTTTAGGAGAGTAATGTCCCTCTGGATCATTTTATTTTGCTTCTGGTCTGAAAAAGTCTGTATACAAATATACCATACAGGGCAAAGCCAAAAAGGTAGCAGCCCTTTAGGCCAGTAGGTCAAGCAGGACCAAAAATACTTCACAGAAAATTGTGGAAATATGAGAAAATAGAAGACAGCCACAACTGAGAGAAAAAAAACAGTATTTCTTATGATAAAAGAGGAAAAATTAATTAAAGTTGTAAATGCAGGGTTCCTCAAACTTCGAGTTAGCTGTGACATCCTTGTTGTGACCGCCGCAATCCTGATTTTGATATGTACAATATGTCTCCTCCTCTCACTAATAAAGAAAAAATATAGAAAGTTTCTTCCATGTAAAAAGGAAGAAAACAGACAAGCATACTCAAGAAAAAGGCTTTTTTAACCAAAGCTTTCCCTGCTGATACTGAAGTATATGAAAAAACAGATATATACCCAAAAACAATGAGAAAAATAGACCCAAGCCAGTAAATATTGGTTTAGGTTTTAACAATTTTTTTTTCATACAACAACAATGTTTACTGCAATTTTTTATCAACTAATTTTCCACAAAAAATAAATCTGAGAGAAAATGTCATATGAGATTTGCCAATTTTGATGCATTCTTGTAAAAAAGTGACATCCTCAGCCACATTTATTGTCATATGCACATTCCTAACATTTCAGGCTACAGAGACTCAGCACTCACTTTAGTAGACAGCATGGCTGATCTTACATGCTCCTGACCCTTTAGAAGTACAGGGTTCAAATGGAGCATCCAGCAGAGCACTGTGACAGAGGAGAGCTTTCAGCTGGTGAGCAACCTGCCTGAGAGAGAGATGCAGATCCCTTTCTTCTCCTCATGTTACCAAATTTTTGTTATAAGCTTCAGCTCTTGCTTCTTGCGATTCAAATTTCAAAATGTTACAGAGGTTCAAATTTTCCATATGAAGTGTGTGGCACTGGCAGAGAGACCACATTCCCTGAACCAAATGATTTGACAGTCACCCAAACACTTTAATTTATGAGGTTCCTTCAGGAAAATATAATTTTCTGTAACATACTCCAATTATATTGTAATAAGTTGCCTCTGTATTATCCTGTAGTGTTTACTTTATAAATATTAAAATTAAATATTTTACATAAGAATAGCACATTATAATCATATAGTACATTGTATATAATATGGTCATTTCTAGAGTCCCTTACATGAAATTATTTTTCATTTTAAGCTGTCATGACAGTAGCAATATATTTAAAATTTCTGCAGCTCCATTTACCTTACAAAAAAATTTTTTTAATTTTCCTGCTGCACTTTCAAAATCACAAACAGAAGGACCATTAAATGTTTTAAGACATTAATAGAAGCATGACTTTAAATGGGTATTAATGCATGATGTAATACAAAGCTATGAGACTCGTTTGGAATCTCTTAGGACAAAATATCTCTCACACAAATATTCCTTAGTTACCTTTCCATCAGATCTTCAGACCCTCAGCAATCCTTATGGGTTGCTTTAAAGTAATTATTTGACAGATGAGGTACAACTGACTCCAAGGAAGGTTCAGAGCATCAGCACTCTATTGCTTTTCAGTACAACCGTTTATACCCTGCATCTTACATGGATCAGACCCATGTGCCCTCTGTACCCTTTTGTGGTTGGTCAGCACACCTCAGCATCCCACGTTTCTTTGCCTTCAATACTGGTCACCTGTCCTACACAGCAGTATCCCATCAGGCATGAGCCTTGGCCACCGCCCCCATCCCAATCACCACAAACTGTGCGCCTCTTAATTGTTTTTAAGAGAAGGAGATCTAGTCTGACATCATTAATTAGATGTGTACTAATCAAAACAAGAAGTCACATTTGGAAACTGCTCTTCACCAATGAGTTGACAGCTCTGCCCATTTTTTTTTCTGTCTTGGTGTGCTTTTAGATAGGCTGTCATTTATGATCAACTAATGACACCCAGATTCTCTTTCAAGAAATGCACCATGTCTTACCATTCAGTAAATATTAGACCAGACATGATTAATTCTCTAAGAGAGTATAAAAATAAATCTAAAATACTTAGGACACTGTAACCAAATCAAATTCACTGAAATATTACTGAAGACACAAAATACATACACCTACATTAACAATCCCTGAAGAATTTAATAATGATATCTATTTATATAATACTCTTCTAGTAAATCACCAATCCCCTCCCTAAAAAACCAAAAACAACAAAACAGCAAACCAAACAAAAACAATCCCAAACAATACAATCTTTGGAAATAGTTCCATGAAAAATATACTGTTGGCTTCAGCTTTTCTTGTATGCATTCTTAAAAAATGAAGTAAATCTGTTAATCCTTCTGGTGATGAGATAAAAACAATTATAACTAATATTTTAGACAAAATTTCAATATCAAGTTTAACAGCTCTCTTTTTTTTTTTTTTTTTTACAGAGTAAAAAATTGAGTGTGAACTGAACAATTAGTTAGAACCTGAGGCATCTTCCTTTTCCATTATTAATTTGTAGATTTACTGATATTCTCCAAAAGTGAAGGTTTATACTATCAGGTGCAAAGAGAGATAACATTACCAAAGTACAAAAAATGTTACATTAGTATAATTTTATTATTGCATACATGTGTGTATATATATATATATATATATATATATATATATATATATACATATATAATCCAAAAGATGATTAATTCCTGTCTTAAATATAATCAAACATTCACTTGACTACCACAACTGTGTAGTAGTCAACAATTATTAGATATATTGATATTGGCATGGAGGCAGCAAGTGGCAGAAAGAGTATGCCATTCTTACCGAATCTTTGTTTCCTCAAGAGAAAAAAAAAAAATTGCAGTAACATAAAAAGTTATAGGGTTTTTTCAAGCGAGGATATATATATTTAATGATTGCTCAGTCTTGGAAAAAACACTACCTTGCGTTAGAAGCCAGAGAATATACTTTTAATTACTGTGGTCAACACTCTACAGAGTTTTTGTTGTTTCAATGGCTCTTTCTCTGCCATTTTCTACATTTTGCAAGATATTAGCAAGAACGTCAGCATCAAGAAGTTCTTCATGCTGAGAATTTGTAGTTGGGTAATTTCAAACAATACAGTTATCATGCAGATCTACAATTGCAAACAATTTTCAAATAATTAAAAAACACGTCTGCGTGTACAACTTCCTGCATGTAGTTTGATTTCAATTAATGCTATATTTACCAAGCCAGGCCAAATTGCATTTCCATACAACTTGTCAATGTAAAGTCTTTTTTCTTGTACCGTGCTGCCACTCTTCCTTGATGAAAGGTTTCTATCACTGTCAGTGATCCACTTTCCATCCATTTCTAACATTACTTTAGCACTAATAATACATCAATTTTCTGTTAGATTGGTGATTGCTCTACTTGTTCTGTGCTGTATCGTATTAGACCAAAAAAGCCTAGACATTGTGCCTCATGCAGATAGTATATAACCCCTGAAACACACAAGATAATTCTCATTAGAAAACAAAACAATGTCTGCATAGGATTATTAAAGGTAATTTTCACCTATTCTGGAAATATATTAAAAATGTATTATCATGCACTGGAGCAGTAGCTGAAGAAGCTTCTATACTCAGTAAAAACATAAGAAATTTAAGAGTTTTCTCTTTAAAATAATCTTCCTCTTGATAGACATTTATCATAAAGGTAGCTCAGATGTTTCTGGGGAATGAAAAATTATTTTTCAGTCCAGCTGACCATGTTCTTGTCTTCAGGCAGTATCAGAGGGAACTGAAACCACATATTAAAGGAAAGTGTTTTCCACCAGGCTTTTAACTTAAAATTCTAATCCGCATCTTCTCCAAGCTTCAAGGAACATTTTCTTTCTCTGTTAAGTGTTGTCACCAAGCTCTGAGACCTTGAAAATCCACATGTACCACAAAAAAAAGTCTGTTAATGGTTTGATTTTCCCATATGGAAGCAACCAAGTCTTAAAATAAATTGCCAAAAAATTGTTAAGATCTATACCTTGTCCCTGCCATAGTAGTAACTGGATCCAAAGCTTGCATGTAACAAGCAGATAATTCTTACTCAGATAGGAATTGACTCTCCCATATGTTTTCTTCTTTGAGTGCTGTCTCCTTACAAAATTTGCAGATACAAACCCAGCATTTGAGGTAATATTTCTCAAAATTTGGCACAAATTACATAGTTTTGGTCACATTTTTTGTGGTTTTTTTTTAATTTGTTGGTTTGCTTTGTTTTGTTTTGTTTTTGAATGTTGAGGTTTATTTTACATGAGAATTATTTTACTGGCTATATTGTCTTATTTCAGACAAGATATGCCTGTCTGAAAGCTGAATTTGTTTATTTTTTTCCTTTTCCATTTGGCAGAGGAAGAATAAATGACAGTCATGCATAACAGGAGGTGAGCAGTCACCTTGAAATGGCTAATGGTAGTTGATTGGCAGCTCTAGTATAGTCATTTCTGGATTTATGGATAAAATACTGAAGTTTAGTGGGTTTTATTTCTAAAGATAAAAAGGAGGAGCACTGGGCTTTATTATCTTCTTGCCAACAATCATCTGAAAATCATCTCTGAACAAATCAAATAGTCTGATCTTGCAAGTTTTATGCCTTTCCCTGCTAAATCTGTCTATGTTCCATGAGCTTGGGAGAAAGGTCATAGTGCAAATTCTCTGAACCACTCATCCTTTGTGCCTCAATGCTGGTGAAATTATAGAGGTAACATGCTTAGATGAAACCTCCTTTATACAAAGTTGTGTTTCCTGTCCTTTTTACCTGAGGGACTATCATACTGTAAGGTTATACGGTCAGGGGCCGTAAGCTGGAATCTGTCTTTTTCTGCCATGAGAAGATGTGGCACAATTCTTCCTGGTATCATCTCCCATTTTCTCCCTAAATCTAGAAAAACGATTGCAGTAATACATTCAAAATATAGGTACTTGATGTCTCTGAATACTGCATAGAGATCAAATAAATTGTGTGTCTGGAAAAAAAAACGAAATTGCACTGAAGCCTCATCCTTTGCAAGCTTGCTTGACCAAACACTTCAGTTGAACCAAGTGTGATTTTTCAAGACATTTTTCTCTATAAGCTTCATCCTAAGGAAAAGATTCTACAAACAGAAGAAGGAGCAAAAGAGCTAGAATGCTGTTTCCTTCGCTGTTTTTTTAAGCTTTAAGAAAAAAAAAAACCAATACAAAACAAAAAAAAAAAAACAAACAAAGCCAAAACAAAACAAAAACCCCTCAAAACTTTTAATCACAGTCTCTAGAAAAAATAAGCTGTTCACAGAATTTCTTCACAAAATGACAACTGAGCCAGATATTTCTAGCTGTGAACTAGAGGATTTCACTGTTATTAGCTTGATAACTTCTCCATAACATAAATTTAACCTTTTTTTGTTTAGCATCATTTCACAATATGTCATGGTTTAACCCCAGCCACCAACCAAGCCCCAGACAATCATTTACTCACTCCCCAGCCTATGGGGATGGGAGAGAGAACTGGATGTACAAATGTGAGAAAACTCCAGGATTGAGATAAAGACAGTTTAATAAGAAAAGCAAAAGTCACACACAGGTAAAGCAAAACAAGGAATTCATTCACCACTCCCTAGGGAGGAAGGTGTTTAGCCGTCTCCAGGAAAGTCAGGCTCCATCACCTGCAATGATTTGGGAAGAGAAAAGCTATCACTCCAAACATCCCTCTCTTCTTTCATATTTGCCACATTTTTTATTGTTGAACTTATGCCCTATGGTATGGAATGTCCCTTTGGTCATTTGGGGTCAGCTGTCCTGGTTGAGTCCCTTCCCAGCTCCTTGTGCTGCCCCAGCCTCCCCACTGGTGCCTTGGGGTGAGGAGCAGAAAAGGCTTTGGCTCTGTGTAGGCACCACTCAGCAATGATAGAAACATCCCCGGGTCATCAAGACTGTTTTCGGTGCAAATCCAAAACACAGCCCCATATCAGACAATGTGAAGAAAATCAACTCTACCCCAGCCAAAATCAGTACACAATGACTGCAACACCCTAAGGCTGAATTCAGACCACATATTTCCACGCTATGAATATTACTTGTGTACATTCGCACTTTTTATTTGCGTACATACTCGTTTTATATGATATTTATGGCACTTAAAGGGAAGCAGAAAACTAATTACCCCCACTAAGTCTGCCACTCACTTTTATTATTGGAGTTTTTGAATTCTTTTCTAAAAGTTCAACTTCAAAAATATGCAGTGCTGTAATTTCATCAAGACATGAGAAAGACCCACATAGCAATACATTTCAGTCTAAAACCACACCTACAGAATACTGATGAAGAGGAAAAACAAGAGCAGGAAAACAAATATGCCAATATTACATACTGCTGCAAGTCCCTTGGTGGGCTATATGATACTACTTCATGAATAAAGATGGAGTAAACTACATTTGTAGCATAATAAGAAAAGGTAATTAGTGCCATCTATTCACCACAGTTAGAATTTGACTAGAACAATTTGATTACTTTTATCACATTTTAAACTTTGAGTAAGATTTTCAGCTCTGTAATCCAGTTAGTGGTAAAGTGTGGAGAATATAAGTCAGCTTCCCAATATGATTGATGAGTATGTGCTGCACAGGAAAGGAGCTGGAAAAAAAATACCAAACTCATAATGTAGACACTGTCTGCTTGCTTTAAAGCAAATCTCTTCTAAATCAGTTTGAATCCTTCAGCATGACTAAAATATAAGCTTAGTATCTTCTCCAAGCAAACAGGAAATGGAGAATTATTCATAGGAAAGAGGAGCCCTTTTTTTTGGTTTTAGCTTAACACTGTGATCTTTCAGATATGCATTTATTATTTATACTTTGCTAACTCCCACATCTTGCTGAGAATTGGGCTTTACTCATGCTGGGTGTTTTACAAACACAGAGGTAATTATAGTGATAGGCTATTTCAAATTTGAATATAAATCTATTGGTGAAATGTTGAGTGATACACCCTGAGACAATGTCAGGCACAGGGATTTAGATGCCTCTGTTCTCACTGATGGTGGAGCAGCCTTGGTACAGTGAGGCACATGAATATTAAGAACCTGCACGAACCAGAACTCCCCACAGAGGCACTCCATGAGGTTAGAGGCTCATTTGGTGCCTCTTCTCCTGAGACCTAAAGGCCAACTCCATCCAGATCCACAACATGACCTCAAGCAGTAATGGCAAAAGCCAGCAGACAAGCTGCTCAATCTCTCTGAAGGAGGGGGAGCCACTTAACTACCTGTGCACCGGACTCTTGAAATTCACAGAATTTTTAGGAAATTACTTGTTCCCATTGATTAATAATGATCTAGGTCACATAAAGAGTGGGGTGTTTTGCAGAATGAAGATTTTATTATCCTGAGCTGTGCTTTTTATGCTTTCAAGCTTCTCATTTTTTCTTCCTGTAAAATTAAGGTCATTTAATGTGACAGTGATGATAATGTGAGACTTTTGATTGTCTCTTTCTAACAAACATTTCTTCATTGATGAAAATGTGGCAGCTTTCCTTGGATTATGAGATAACTAGTTATATTGAATTCTATCATGAATAATCATACTGTTTTATGATATGTTTTTTTTTAGTAAACATTTATGTGATATGTATTTTGCTGTGGTGATGCAGATTTATGTACTGGAATACAAATTATGTTTCTTTATAAAATATTTAAAAGGCTGTGGGATTCCTCTTTTTTATATTTAATTTCCACCCACAGTGTTTTATGGACCTCTTTATGACAAGACCTTTCTTCTTTTTTGTAAATGTTGTGGAACATGAGGACTTATATTTATTCTGTCATTTCCCTGATATTCTGCAATTTTTCTTTCAAAACTATAAATCTGTTTAAAAATGGCTGTAAGGTCAGGAAATTCTTTAGGGTTGCAATCCAGCAAATTAAATGAGAGGATTTAAATCCAGTCCTTATTTTGATCAAAATATTGTCTTAACAATACTCCAAACCGGCAGTTTCAGGTTTAAGTGTCTCCAGCTGCAGAGATCCTGACTTGAATGACAGATGCTTTAGTTCATCTATAGCACTGGGTGTTCAGTGCACACTTGTCTGGTGCTTTGATATCTTTGGAACACACAGTATATACATATCTACTTTGAAGAGATAGGTAAATACTGCATTTATCAGTATTATTATCCATGTAAGTATTTAATGCCATTTTTAAAATATGTAAAAAACTCTTACTCCACTTACTAGATGACAGTTATTTCCTTTCTGAAATAGAAATGCTGAAGCCCTGAAAAATTTAATTGACAGGTCCAAAATTCCAGAGAGAATACAAAGTAATTGTAGTAAAATGAAAACTCTAAACTCCTTCCTTTAACCTAACTGCTTTAGATTTCACCATGTCATAACAATAAATGATTCTATCACATAGTTTCTCTGCAAGGTATAAAGAAAAAAAAATAACATACATGATTTAGATGCAATGTAGGCACCTGACCTAAACACTATATCTTCAAAATTCTTGTACTTTTGCTTTTATCTCTGGAGGCATCTGACGATGTTCATTCACTGGCTCTGGTCTTGATTTCTTCTCTCTGTTAAAAAATTATTATTTTCAACAGAAGAGGAAGCAAAGACTACTGTCTGATAGTACTTTCTGGAGAGAGGAACAGAGTAACAAGAAAATTTCAGCAAAAAGAGGGACTCTGTCTTTCTGGCTTGAAACATATTTCACAATAGTAGATTTCAGCCGTGTATGCTACGTGGGGAAAAATAGTGTTCGATTGCCTAAGGAGGTCATCTGAACTCTGAAGAGACTGATTGTAAAATAGTTAATTTTTTTCTCTATATCTCTATGGTTAGTCTACGCAAAAGTCACACACAGGTAAAGCAAAACAAGGAATTCATTCACCACTCCCTAGGGAGGAAGGTGTTTAGCCGTCTCCAGGAAAGTCAGGCTCCATCACCTGCAATGATTTGGGAAGAGAAAAGCTATCACTCCAAACATCCCTCTCTTCTTTCATATTTGCCACATTTTTTATTGTTGAACTTATGCCCTATGGTATGGAATGTCCCTTTGGTCATTTGGGGTCAGCTGTCCTGGTTGAGTCCCTTCCCAGCTCCTTGTGCTGCCCCAGCCTCCCCACTGGTGCCTTGGGGTGAGGAGCAGAAAAGGCTTTGGCTCTGTGTAGGCACCACTCAGCAATGATAGAAACATCCCCGGGTCATCAAGACTGTTTTCGGTGCAAATCCAAAACACAGCCCCATATCAGACAATGTGAAGAAAATCAACTCTACCCCAGCCAAAATCAGTACACAATGACTGCAACACCCTAAGGCTGAATTCAGACCACATATTTCCACGCTATGAATATTACTTGTGTACATTCGCACTTTTTATTTGTGTACATACTCGTTTTATTTGATATTTATGGCGCTTAAAAGGACGCAGAAAACCAATTACCCCCACTAAGTCTGCCACTCACTTTTATTATTGGAGTTTTTGAATTCTTTTCTAAAAGTTCAACTTCAAAAATATGCAGTGCTGTAATTTCATCAAGACATGAGAAAGACCCACATAGCAATACATTTCAGTCTAAAACCACACCTACAGAATACTGATGAAGAGGAAAAACAAGAGCAGGAAAACAAATATGCCAATATTACATACTGCTGCAAGTCCCCTTGGTGGGCTATATGATACTACTTCATGAATAAAGATGGAGTAAACTACATTTGTAGCATAATAAGAAAAGGTAATTAGTGCCATCTATTCACCACAGTTAGAATTTGACTAGAACAATTTGATTACTTTTATCACATTTTAAACTTTGAGTAAGATTTTCAGCTCTGTAATCCAGTTAGTGGTAAAGTGTGGAGAATATAAGTCAGCTTCCCAATATGATTGATGAGTATGTGCTGCACAGGAAAGGAGCTGGAAAAAAATACCAAACTCATAATGTAGACACTGTCTGCTTGCTTTAAAGCAAATCTCTTCTAAATCAGTTTGAATCCTTCAGCATGACTAAAATATAAGCTTAGTATCTTCTCCAAGCAAACAGGAAATGGAGAATTATTCATAGGAAAGAGGAGCCTTTTTTTTTTTGGTTTTAGCTTAACACTGTGATCATTCAGATATGCATTTATTATTTATACTTTGCTAACTCCCACATCTTGCTGAGAATTGGGCTTCACTCATGCTGGGTGTTTTACAAACACAGAGGTAATTATAGTGATAGGCTATTTCAAATTTGAATATAAATCTATTGGTGAAATGTTGAGTGATACACCCTGAGACAATGTCAGGCACAGGGATTTAGATGCCTCTGTTCTCACTGATGGTGGAGCAGCCTTGGTACAGTGAGGCACATTAATATTAAGAACCTGCACGAACCAGAACTCCCCACAGAGGCACTCCATGAGGTTAGAGGCTCATTTGGTGCCTCTTCTCCTGAGACCTAAAGGCCAACTCCATCCAGATCCACAACATGACCTCAAGCAGTAATGGCAAAAGCCAGCAGACAAGCTGCTCAATCTCTTTGAAGGAGGGGAGCCACTTAACTACCTGTGCACCGGACTCTTGAAATTCACAGAATTTTTAGGAAATTACTTGTTCCCATTGATTAATAATGATCTAGGTCACATAAAGAGTGGGGTGTTTTGCAGAATGAAGATTTTATTATCCTGAGCTGTGCTTTTTATGCTTTCAAGCTTCTCATTTTTTCTTCCTGTAAAATTAAGGTCATTTAATGTGACAGTGATGATAATGTGAGAGCTTTTGATTGGTCTCTTTCTAACAAACATTTTTTCATTGATGAAAATGTGGCAGCTTTCCTTGGATTATGAGATAACTAGTTATATTGAATTCTATCATGAATAATCATACTGTTTTATGATATGTTTTTTTGAGTAAACATTTATGTGATATGTATTTTTGCTGTGGTGATGCAGATTTATGTACTGGAATACAAATTATGTTTCTTTATAAAATATTTAAAAGGCTGTGGGATTCCTCTTTTTTATATTTAATTTCCACCCACAGTGTTTTATGGACCTCTTTATGACAAGACCTTTCTTCTTTTTTGTAAATGTTGTGGAACATGAGGACTTATATTTTTTCTGTCATTTCCCTGATATTCTGCAATTTTTCTTTCAAAACTATAAATCTGTTTAAAAATGGCTGTAAGGTCAGGGAATTCTTCAGGGTTGCAATCCAGCAAATTAAATGAGAGGATTTAAATCCAGTCCTTATTTTGATCAAAATATTGTCTTAACAATAGTCCAAACCTGCAGTTTCAGGTTTAAGTGTCCCCAGCTGCAGAGATCCTGACTTGAATGACAGATGCTTTAGTTCATCTATAGCACTGGGTGTTCAGTGCACACTTGTCTGGTGCTTTGATATCTTTGGAACACACAGTATATACATATCTACTTTGAAGAGATAGGTAAATACTGCATTTATCAGTATTATTATCCATTTAAGTATTTAATGCAATTTTTAAAATATGTAAAAAACTATTACTCCACTTACTAGATGACAGTTATTTCCTTTCTGAAATAGAAATGCTGAAGCCCTGAAAAATTTAATTGACAGGCCCAAAATTCCAGAGAGAATACAAAATAATTGTAGTAAAATGAGAACTCTAAACTCCTTCCTTTAACCTAACTACTTTAGATTTCACCATTTCATAACAATAAATGATTCTATCACATAGTTTCTCTGCAAGGTGTACAGAATAAAAAATAACATACGTGATTTAGATGCAATGTAGGCACCTGACCTAAACATTATATCTTCAAAATTCTTGTACTTTTGCTTTTATCTCTGGAGGCATCTGACGATGTTAATTCACTGGCTCTGATCTTGATTTTTTCTCTTCATTAAAAATTATTATTTTCAACAGAAGAGGAAACAAAAACTACTGTCTGATAGTACTTTCTGGAGAGAGGAACAGAGTAACAAGAAAAATTCAGCAAAAAGAGGAACTCTGTCTTTCTGGCTTGAAACATATTTCACAATAGAAGATTTCAGCCATGTATGCTACATGGGGAATAATAGTGTTAGATTGCCTAAGGAGGGCATCTGAACTCTGAAGAGACTGATTGTAAAATAGTGAATTTTTTTCTCTATATCTCTATGGTTAAACTACCTATAGATATATTTTTCCCCAGTCAGGTATACCAGTTTTGTGTAACTCCCCAGTGAGTTCTGGAAATGATTCAAAGGGACAGGCAGCCAAAATTTAGGTGTAAAACTGCTGGACAAAATTCCAGAAGTAGTTCTGTAGGTAAAGACAAGTATCCCAAATGGACTTACCGCTGTGGCAGGAAATTTAATCTGTTATAAGGTGCTGATTGTCCTTTGACCAAACATCAAGATTTAAAAAAATGGTTGACTGAAATACAAACCAGTTCTCTTTATTCTTTCTAATGAACAGGTGTTTGGCAGTGAGCACAGGACAGAAACTACTATTGACTCTCCATGTGACCTCAGACACGTTGAAATAGCCCAGAGTCTTTCTTCTTTTCATTAATCAGATTTTCTACTTTGCTCAAATATTAATATAGAGAAAAAAAAAAGTTCAGCTTTTAATGGTGAATTAATATTTCAAATTCTCCTGAGCATTAAGGCATTGCTCTGATATTTCAAGGTATAGATACTGCAAAAGATGAGGAAATGTCAATTAGCATAATGTAAGTCAACATAGCTCTTGATATGCAGGAAAAAGATTATAAATGAGTAATAATATAGGGTGTCTCCAGACTGAATGAACCCCAACAGGCAGCATTACTCCATCCCTTGTCAGACTGGCCCTCAGGGCTGTAGAGGGAGCAAACTGTAATGGATCATGGGAGAACAGGTTGCATCCACACTAACTAGTGCTGTTGGCTGCAGTTGGATTGACGAGGGAAGCCTGGCAATGCACATGTAAGCATGTGTGTCTGGGGCTGTGGGTGTGTGTTACAGAGTACCGTGTAGGAATCTGTGTGACAAGTGGAGCGATGTGGTGTGTTTTAACCTCAGCCACCAGCCAAGCCCCACACAGCTGCTCACTCGCTCCCCCACCAGTAGGATCGGGGAGAGAATCTGAAGGATAAAAGCTGGAAAAGTCATGGGTTGGGATAAAGACAGTTTAATTGGAAAAACAAAAGCCACGCATACAAAATAATCAAACAAGGAATTAATTCACATCTTCCCATGAGCAGGCAGCTGTTCAGCCATCTCCAGCAGAGCACAGCCCCATAAACACCTAATAATTATTTGGGAAGACAAACACCACCACTCCAAACATCTTCCCCTTCCTTCTTCCTCCACTTTATATACATGGTCTGGAATATCCCTTTGGTCAGTTTGTGTCCTCCCAACCTACCATGCACTGCTACCTTTCTTGCCAGCCTGGCCATAAAAACAGCAGAAAAATACTTGTCTCTGTGTAAGCCCTGCTCAGCAACAACAAAAACATCTCTATTTTATCAACTGATGCTCAGCACAAATCTAAAACATGGCCTCTTACTGGCTACTGAGAAGAAAATTGACTTCACCCCAGCTGTTAACAGCAGATGATGTTACCTCCCACTACATCTTCACTGGGATCACTCTGGAAAAGTTTATTCCATTGGGGTCTCCACATACTTCAAATAATAATGTCAATAACAGACTGTATAGAGCATAGCCACAAAATCTATCTGATAGGTGAAAACACTTCCTACAGTCAAAGACCTCAAGATGTCAGTCTTTTCAATCTTCTCATTATTTTTTCTTTTTTTAGGGGAAAAGAATTCAGTAATATCAGAGTGCCGTAGTGAGCAAGCAGTATGCTGCAGTACTGGGCACCTGCCCAGATTAGCTAGTTCTGTGGAGATAACAAGAATATCTTGGGCAGATTCTCTCATTGGCACAGCTGCATGGCACTCTTGTGCATTGTGTGGATTCTGTAGATATATGCGTTATGAACTGGAACTGCAGGATAGAAATACAGTGTATCTGCTCAAGAGAACAGTACTCACTACTGTCTTTTATTATTTGGTTGTTTCACTGGGTGATGTCTCAGTCTACCTTTGGAAAAGCAGATGTAAGTAAAATGCATTTTATAAAATCTGCTTGGACAAGTTGTCAAGAAAAACTGGTGGACATTAGATTTCCAGAGGTTTTCTTTCTAAAGGATGCGATTAGTCAGACATAAGTACTTAGAAGTAGCTGCAATGCTACAGGACAATATCAAATTGAGTTAGGTAAAGCTCTTAAAATTTATGTCTCTCTGAATTTATCTTGAGAACCATGACAACCCCTGGCTCTATTAAAATCTTGCTAGGTAGAAAAATAGCCCTTGTAACTCCTTCTGTTTAACACACCTGAGCAATGAGCACTTATTGTAGTCACTGTTGCCTGTATATCAGCAATATTAACACTATTTCATGAACAAGACATTTTCCCACCTTGTTTGGGCTACACATAGGAACAGGAAAAATGCTTTGGAAGATGGGAGAGGAAAATGTTAGAGGAGCTCTTGAGAAATAGAATGGTCATATATTATGTAAGATATTTCTGAAATAGAGAAGTTATAATGAGAAACATGGGAATGCATCAAAACAGGAAAAGAAATGCACAAGTGAGGATAAAGTTGTCTACCATGAATACAGAGAAAAAGGAAAGCCACTACTAATCTTCTGGAAGCAGTGAGACAATGTTAGGGATATATCTGAAAGATGGGAAGAATATCAGCTTAGAAGAATACAGAACTAAGCAGAAGAAAAGACATATTTAAGTTAAGAAATATAGTTAAGAATTATTAAAATTCTCTCTACTTTTACTAAGATTTCCATCTGTATTCTATATTGTTTAAAGACTCATTAGAAGTGTATAAAGGCTATCTGTAGAGGCCCAGAAAAACTGACTTTAGTTGTACCCAGGCCACACTTATGATTTCAGAATTTCTCATTAGGCTTTGACCTTCTTGAGCTTTATCTGCACTAAGTCCCTCTCCAGCTTGTCAGGGTCATCACATCATCATATGAGGATATTTGATCAGAAAAGGTTGGTATTATAGTTCCAAATCTTATATAATTTTCTATCATCAATAATACCTTTTATTTGTCAAGAAAAAGGTTTTATGATGATTAATACTCAGAAATAAGTGCTTTCTTTCTCAAAAATTATTATTATTAATCTTTGTCCATTGTTTCAAATCATCATGTCCATGTCATCGTGTACAGGACTTATGTGCTTTGCCTCAAAGGGTGCAAACTTTAATTAATGTACTTTCATCAGCCCCACTGGGTTTAATGTGTTTAGGTTGTTAATGAAATTAGAGAAATGCTGCAACTTGTCCTGTATTTCTAGGAAGCTGCAGCTGAAACAAACAATATTGCTGCAGATCAAAAGACTTGAAATTTGCCTTTAGGATTTACACAGACTACTCATTTTGTTCAGATTGAGGTCATATGTGTGATTGCATATTCATTGGCAAAATAGAAAAAAATCCTTGTATACTACACACTCTTTTTTGTTCTTTCACAAACTAGCAGAATAGCTCAAGTAAGCAAGGACCTCTGAAGGTCTTCTGGTCCAAAATCCCTGCCCAAGGAAGAAGTTCATATCAGCTTTTTGTGAAAGCATGAGGTAGAAAGATTTCTGCAAGACCTATTTGATATAAATAATGTATAGTTTGCAGAGAAATAGCATAATTGCTAATCAGGTGGCATTTATACATAGGGCACAGACATCCCTTGACCCATAGGCCAGCAGCCAGTGTGAAACACAGGTAAAAGTGCAGTGGCACAGATTTTGGGGCAGATGCTGTATTTGATGCAAAGAGTAATGGATAAATGAATCTATTATAACAAGATGCAACTTTAAAAAGATAACCAAGTACTTCTGTCATGTTGCTGAGATCCTCAATCTGTATTTTACAAAAATATTCATACCATAACCTCATTTCTGACAAAACAGCCAGGTAAGTCACAATGGTTACTGAGATGGGAGTTTCTCCCACATCTTTTCTTCACCAAAAGCCTGAGAATTCATCTCTGTAAATGTTCCAGACACAAATCTTCACCGTACAGACAGAAATGAGATTACCTTAGTCCTGATTTAATTTTTTAATCAACCTGAGTCGATTAAAGCTGAAAGATCAGATAGCAACTTCTTACACTCTCTTCCTACTAACTTCAAGCATTCAGTGCATGGGGTTAAACACTTTGTATCACTATACACACAATATCCTAAGAGAATGCTAGAAGGGCTCAGGTGTTACTAATGTATATAAGCATGGATGATGCTGCTGTCCCAGACAATGATGCGTGTCACCTACTGACCCATTTCTGGGGGAGGCCTCGGGCATACTGCAGGGAAAGTGCAAAACCCAGGAGAAGAAAATCATGATGTTTTTTCCTCCAGTGAGCAGCAACTTGTAAGTGTCACGTTTTCTGAACCAGAGGTGGTGGAATTGTCGTCATTACCCTTTGCTGAAAGTCAAGCACATGAGCCGCTTTTGTATTTAGCAAAAAAATTTGCAAAGGTTTTAAAGCATTCCGAATATTTCATTGTAGGATAAAAATGAAGTTAGCTTTGCTCTTATTGTAAATTTGGACATGGGAAAAACATTAAATTGGTTTCTATTACATGTAAAATAGAGACAATAACACCACAGAAATTAAAATGGTTATGGTTTTTATTTCACATTTTATTTCATAATTGTTTTTTCTATGCAACATTTTAAAAATTAATTATGTTTCATAGCTATTTCAACATACTCAAGCCTTCCTTTTCTTCAAAAACTTTAAAAAACCCTACCACTTTCTCTGTAATAGATGTGATTAATATGACTAGTCACAGATGTCTCCAGTTATATAGAAGGAGTTACATAGGGAGACAAGTCAAGACTCTGCTCTAAAAATAAAACATGGCATTACCAAAGCAGTCTGTAAACATAAGAAATATTAGTGCCTAAGTGGTCCAAATGCTCTAAATAAAACAGGCCTTCACTTTTACTCAGTTCCTCATACTCATTTTTTGCATATATTTTTGTGCAATCATGGAATAGAAACCATAAATTATACAAGAAGTAATGTATAAATAAAAAATAGCTGAGGTCTTCCACCCTAGTAAAAATCCAAACAAAACAACAACAAAACCACTGCCGTGCACTCAGCCAAATTCATAGATTAAACTAGAATTTCATCTTTTTTTACTCTGACCTTAATGTTTAAACTATTATTCAGCATAGATAAATCAGCTCAGGACTATTTAGAACCAGGTTTTTCTTGGCAGCTATTTCATCTCATCCCATCTCATTAACATTAAAGTTGCATATCTGGGAAAAGAAATTATATAAATATAAGCAATGGTTTTCAAAGATAATGATAATGGTACACATCTTTGGTACATATGCTTAGCTTCACAAATCAAAAGCAAACTTGCAAGTTTTGTAGACTTCCTAAATATATTCTTTTACTCTACTGAGGGAATGCTTAACCTCATTTTCTTTCATACTCTCAGAAGCCATTTGACCATATGAATGCAAATAAAACCTGAAAGTGCTCTGGTCTGGACATGTCTCTCCTGACTCTGAAAGCTGCAAATGTGAAACAAGATTAATAATCCTGGTAATTAATGCTTAGATTTCATTTTCAAAAATTCTCAGTTGTGTATCTGACATACTTCCAATTGAATCTCTTGTGGTGCAGATTATTTCTAGAGAAAGAAATACTCCTGGCTTTCTAAGGTTTTGTGAAGCAACCAGGTGTTGGGGAGGCTACTTTCCTTGTTTTATTTTGTTTTTATGTCAAACACTGAATTCACCAATCTCAGGCAATCCAACTCTTTTAACTTTATAATTTTTGCCTTGATTTTCTTTGCGTTGAGTTGAGCTTTGTGTTTGTTTGTTTTGTTTTGTTTTTTGCATTGCCACAGCAGATTTATATTAGTGGAATGTCTTGAATCTGTATTGAGAATATACTTAAAATCAGCTTCTGGCATGTTAATGTTTCCTAGCTGTGGTTAAAAAAATTATCTTTATAAAGAGTGTGCCTTGTTACTGTGTCAGTCCACTGTTTCTGGTAATAGATGCCATATTAAACAAGAAAATAAATTCATAAATTGCAAGAACCTGTGTCCAAAAGCCACAGCAACTTAAGGCCACTACATATGGTACTCAATATTTCAACTGATCATTTCCTCACAGAAGTATTGCCCTATTTGTTCATTCAAAAGTATTCAAATAAGCAAATACTGGACTCAAGTAATTCCTTGTCTATTTAAAATGAAGGAATTTAAATATTGTCACAAAAAACCCCACACTACATTCTTTATCACACCTTTAGAATTAAAATAATAATTTCAGAATTATGCTGTTAATGAATGTTAAGTAAACAAAACCCTGTATATAACTCCTTTCACTTACCTGAAAGTGGCCTGAAAATTTCCTTGAATTAACTCATACAAAACTTTTTGTCTTAATTCCACACAAGAGACAACAGTACACTTACATTGGTTTTATCCAACACAGAGCATTTTCAGTTACTTTTATTTTTAATTTATAAGCAGTGACTGTCATATGTCTGGGGAAAATATTGTTGTCTGCTTGACTTACAAGGACAAACTACTGCTTTTATTTTACTGCTTTTCAAAAAGTGACTTCCTATTGGCTGCCTCTCTGTTTGTAAGAGAGAGAGCATCAATAATATTATTTTATAAAATAAACACACAAAAATATATTTCTGATGTGATAATTTACTAAGATGAATATGTTGGAATAGTGAGTTAAAATCACAAAAATGTAACCAAAACTTTCTCATCTCCTACTCACTACCTCATGCCAGATACCAGCTACCTCTAGTAAAGACTGGAGTTTTGTAATATGACATAGACATCTTTAATTATACAAGGAAATCAAATAAAAGTGAATCCTCAAGGGAAAACTCCAGTGTAATCCAAGAGATAATATAATTACAAAGGAAAGTAAGTTATTAAAAGTGAAGTATTTTGGTAATGAAGAACAATTAAGGAGAAGGCAGATAAACAGCTCTCATCTCTGAGGAAACAAATTTATTGATGAAAACAACAGAATGATATTTCTATACTCATATTAAAAAAAAAAAGGTTGAAAATAGGTAACTAGATATAGAAATTCCTAGGTATAGGAATAGAACAATTTCAGATTATTGGCATTTTGTTTTGATTCTTTTTTGTCTTCTTTCTTTTAAGTAAAAAGACTGTATAGAATTTGCATGCAAATGTATTTGCTTGTCTTCCTCCACCACAGCCTAACAAAGGATTGTTGCACAATTTTTTCTGCACTAAGTAGAGAAACAGATGGTCATTTGAAGTCAGAGAGACTGAGGTGATATTCACACCTGCTTCATAAAAGTTCAACCCTCCTAACACTGTCATATAGCATACAGATTAAATTCCAAACAAAAAGTTACTCCTAGAATGGGAGCCAAACCCAGACCAAACTGAGTTTTCTTGTTTCTCCTCAGGCTGAACTCTCTTCCTACACTGGATTTCTTGAAAGCAGATTCCCCCTTAATTTAAGTAGAGTCACATTGACCTTAAGTAACATTAGAAGAGCAATCACTACAAATAGTTCATTTTCCTTACATCACTGCTCAAAGTCACAAGTCGAATATTTGTTTGTACCTTTAGAATGCACTTCCTAGAATCTGTATATCAGTTTTCCCATAACTAATAAGGTTATCTATCAGAATTTTCCGTTCATTATTTGTTTTGACAATATAAAACTAATGTTTTCCTTTCAAGTCTACTTTGTAGCAATAGCAAAGCCCCCCATCCCTTGAGGGCTTGAATTAAGAAAGAAGCAGTAGCTCAAAACTTTTGAGAGTCCTCCATCTGAAGTCACTTAAGCATGAGATTGAAATTTCACCATCAGTTTGTGATTTAGATCAAACACTTGAGTCCAGAGAGTCTCAGAGTCCAGGAGATGCATCCAGGATAAGAGTTATCAGTGTACCTTTTACTAATGCGTCTGAAAGGCTTCCCTATGCAAATGATGTATGACCATTGCAATTGTACCAGTAGCATTTCCTTTTGCTGGGGTCAAATTGTTATTAATAGAACAAGGACAGCTGCACAGCTTCTAGGACTATAAAACAACAAGAAAGGAAACAAAAATACCTCCCAGGCTCTCACATTTTTTAACAACCTGCAGTAACTTTAATATTTTACAGTTTTAATAAACTAATTGACACCTCTGGCTTTTAGATTTTCTCCAAAATAATGATTTGCTTTATCTTGGCTTTTGAAAGCCTTGATAGACACACTTTTTATTACAAGATTCAGGAAAAGACAAAAAAGATGAAACTTGTGTCAACCTTTGCATTTTCTGATATTCTGCATTAGAAAAAATAGCCCCATGCTTTAGTACAACACCTATTCTGTCTAATCCTCTGTTCTCATCACTGATTTGCTGCAAGATTCTGGGAAGAGTTTTATACACTCTAGTGTGTCTTAATGTATCCATATATTGACAATAATGATTTTTTAATATGGACTTTCCCATGTACATCCCATTCTGATGGGTGTTGTGGCCAGCAGTAGGTTTACAGTTAGGAAGTAACATCTCCTTTTCTGTGATGGCTGCAAATGTGCTGGAAATCACTTGATATCTTGTGTTCCCACAATGAACACACAGCTTTCTGTTGTACAGAAAACAATAGATACTGGAATCAAAATATTTTACTCTCCTAGATAAGTCTTTCCTTCTTTACTACTGCACAGTGTTTTGCTAATCTCTCTAACATCCACTTCCATGAAGATGTTCTTCACAAGATTTTTATGCCATAAAAGCATAAACCCAGTAGCATCTCTGTAGCATAATGCATATTTCATATGAATTTCAAGCTGTTTCAGAAATTAATATTTAAGATCATTGGATTAAATGTTCCATGTGAAAACTGAAAGGTTAAAAGATTGCTGATTTTGAACTTTTGTCAAACAAATAGTTTTGGGTAGAATAAAAAAAATTTAAAAAGGTTATTTCTTTTGCAAAATTTTGATCCAAAAACTACATTAGAGGTTAATCATATTCAAAATGAATGCACCAGAATGCCTGCCTCAAAATCTAAAAGGGAGGGAAAGAGAACTACAGTTTTAAAACAAAAGTGTGATTCGTTTGTATTTTCTGAATGATTTCCACGTAAGGAAGGAGCATGTAAATGAAAACAGTGAAGTAAAAAAAAAAAAAAAAAAAAAAAAAACCACAATGCAATCACAAAAATCCCAAAGATAGAATCATTAGGAGAAAACCCACTTTATTTAATGAAGAATCACTGAAGCCAAATTTGACTCAGAAAACATGAAAATGTTCACTTCTGGTCAAAGAATTACAGTGTTTTCAAACCAAAATCTACTTTGATTTTCTTCTCTCTAACTGTACTTTAAGAAATTGAACTTCCTCAGGACTCTCAATTTCTTTTTTGTTGCAAATACCAACCAATAAACCAAACAATTGTCAAACTCATCAGTACCTGGGCATCTATTTTCTTGCCATTTTAAATCTCAACAGTGGAGACAAATGTCACAATCTTAAATATTTCCCTTTTTCTGAGCAGAAAACAGTTTCTACTTTTTTCTTCTTCCCCCCTCACCTCCCACCGTTCTCCCCTACCCATTTTTCCTTCCCCCTTCTGTAGACCTGTATTTGTTACAAACCCCTCTTATATATTCTCTTCCTCAATCTGATAAGCTCTGTATTATCATCTGCAAATGCCCTGAGTCATGTTTTTCCTTTCCCAGATGGAATCCTTGCCTGAATTTTCCAAGACCCAAAGTCTTAGAAAATTTGACCATTATATCCCTGATATATGCAATTATTCAAATTAGTGCTGGTGTAAAATGGAAAACTCACAATGCTGCAGTTACTGCCAGAAACTTTCCTGAAATTTCCCAGAAGGCCATTTACATTTACAGAATGAAACTATATTTGACTCAAACTTAGGTGCCTGATTTATAGCAATGGAATATTTCTCAGAAACTTTACATTTAAGTGAGAAATGCTGCTATCCACACTTCTGTAACTCAATAAAAGTAGCTATGTATCTTCTTCAACCTTTCCAAAATGTATAGTGGCCTGTTTCCATGTGTTTCTCCACCTGAATGGCAGAACTTCAATGCTTAAAGACTCCCAATCTGCAGAAACTGCATTAGACTGGAGCAGCAGAGGGAAACATGAATTGAAGCTGGTAGCAGACTCCATTTAGAATTTCACAATAAAAGCCTCTGCTTTCCTGCTACTGTAAAATATTTAGATTCAGAGATTTAGTGTAGAGTAGTAAAGGTTCCAAAAGTCCCTATAAATGTTCCTGTCAATTAATAAAAAAAAGTCATAATTTAATTATCTCACAATCTAGATATTTGGAAAATTGGCATTTCTGAAACTGGAACATTGAATTATTCTAATTATATCCTCAATACACAGCTTCAGAGTTTCAAAGTACTGCTGTACTCCATTCCGCTATTTCAGGATTCACCACACTGAAAATGTGAAAATAAACAAGTGAAGTTTTGGCAAATCTAATTCAGTTAATGTAAAATCTGTTTTAAAAAAGGAGAACTGAACATCCATTACTTTCTTAGTAAATTTGCCATATGCTTTCAGTACCTGCATACACACATGCACGCACGCACACACACACACACATGCACATATATATATGTATATATTCAACAAAGGATCAAGAGTTAATCTGATTGTCTGAATATTTTTAAATGTTGCTTTCTATAATAAGGGAGTAACTGTCTGTATACAAAGAAGCAAACCCCCACCCTACACCATTTACACACTTGAAGCCAGGTACAAGAGCTAAACCAACTGACCAGAAAGTAGGGTAATATGGGGGCCAAGGTGGGTTACAAAACCTGTATATATATGCCTGATACAAATCTTTTACTCTGAAGCAGCTGCTTTCAGACAAATGTAGTATATGAGAATTCCAGTCATTTGGTCTCCAGGATCTCATTAAAATGCAACTTTGGATGTTTGAAAAAATTGAAAAAAATAAAGGCTTTCCCATTACTGAAATTCTTACTTGCCCTTAGAAGAAAATTCACATGACATTTTTGAAGTGGCACCTCATTTAGAAAATTTCAAACTACAAAGAGTAGATTAGAGTTATTTAATTACAGTTGCTCAGGAAACTGTCTAAACCACAAGAATAGTAGTTAGTATAAACCAGATTAAATCCATCTGTCTGAAAAATCCACCTTGCCAAATAAAACTGACTGTCAAGTGTCATTACAGACATAATCTTAACAAATTAATTTTTTCTCATAGATCTTCTTTTTGTGTACTGTTTTGAAAAAATTAAACCTATGATTTAAAAAAAACAACCAAACAAACAACCCAGCCTTTTATATGTTTCTTAAAATAAAGGAGCTATAATTTCACAGAAGCCCTTGCTATGGTGTAATTCTTGAAAAAGGAAAATGGAATACGCCATACTACATGTCATTCATTAAAAAGTCCAGAAATATTTTGTAAAGAATTCTTTACAATTATGATTTTATAGAACAGAGGTTGCCATGAGAGAGATTCATTCAGTGGTAAAGATCCAAGCCAGATATGGCACCTCTAAACAAAAAGCATCAACTGTGTGATAAGCAAACTAAATGAATGTCATCTATTGTCATTCCAAGGGCTGTATTGGGAGCTAAAAAACAATTAAGTGACAATAATTTTAAGTATGTAGTTTTTCTATTCTTTAATGTCTTTTTAAACTTTTTAATATTTTTCAAGTTATTAATCTTTAGATAAAAACTCCAACAGACTCTTGATTTGTACTAATATTATAACAGAGGGAATTTAATCAGAGAGAAACAATGAAGTGCAGAAGTCTAAATGGCAAAGAAGCTTACTTAGCTGTCTGTGGTACTGTCTGTTTCTGGAGCTTTAATTTAGTGGAAATAGAGATCACATGTTAAATCAATTGAGGGAAAAAAATAATGACACTGGTTAATACACATGCATTTAGTAGACATCAAAGTGCAAAACTGGGGACTTCTGACTGAAGCAACTTAAAGGCTTCTCTGCACTTTCCTCGTGGAGATAAAACATAACACCAAAATACTCTGAAATGGCCTCTTCCAGTCTTACATTTGAAATGTCTTGGAGGCAACAGAGAAATTCCAGGAATCAGAAAACAATAGAAGTAGACTAAGCTGGGATATTTTGTGCACATTGTGACTATGGATCTCATGAAGTAACACTCAAAGCTATGCTAAGTGAAGTCTGGAAGCTGTTCAGCATGCCTGAACTATGTTTTGCCAACAATATTCCCAGTTAGCCTATGATTCAGCCAACAAGTGATAAAAATAACACTATGAACTCTTACAATGAAGTAGATATCTTTCCCAATTAAAGTGAAAGAAAAAATCATACAGAAACATTTAAATATTTAGTCCCTTACATTAAAATAATCTTATGGGCCATCTCTTTTTAGTATTCCAAATAAAAATTTTCAGCCAGTGGAAGATTTTTATCATCAGTAAAAATCATAGATAGTGACACTTAGGAAATTATTTTTGCCTCCTCTGCAAAGCTAATCACTTTGCTCCATCTTTTACTTTGGTCTCCATTCCCAATCTTCATGTTTTCAAGGACCATTGTCTCGTATTAAGCCTTGTATGTTTAAGACTGATTGTGGCAACACTGGTTTCAGACTAACTCTTAATCCATGTTTATCACTTGTAAAATGACTGCATGTATGTAAAAAAAAGAGCTTGTAAGAGAGAGAATATTTCCAGGGATATGAAGAGCAGGAGAAGTTCATCACTGAACCTATACATGGTCTCAGGACTTCTTTCCACTTCTGCATATTGCCAAACTGACCCATATCCAATAAAGCCTGCCTCAGTATGTGGAGAGGTGAGGATTGCCCTCTGGTGAACCCATTCCTACTTACATACTTTCACCACTGAATATTTTATTTTAAAGCAGGCTAAGAATAAGGCAAGGAAGTTATGAGCTCAGCCTAAGTTCCAGTGAGTGGTTTTGCTGACAGCAGAGAACTCTGGCTTATATCATTATATGAATCCATATATACATATATATGTGTGCACATCATATATATATATATATATATATATATATATATATATATATATATGCATACACACGTACATACATTACATATATATTTAGCTGCAGATCTTGTACTGAAAAATTATGATTTTCTTTTTAACTAGCACATGTTCTGTCTGCAGATGAAGAGAGAAATCTGAAAATGATGTTATGATGTGCAGCAATGCCACAGACATTTTGTCTAATTTGTTGTTGCTCTAGTCCTGAACATTGGAAGATAAACACCAAGTGAATTGGGCAATTATTATTGTTACTTTTACAGTGGATGTCAGCAGGACATACTTTGAATTAAATGAAATTATTTTGCCTATTGCAAAATAGCTAGAGATGGTTTGCAGCGTTTAGAAAACAAACTACAAAACATCCCTTATATGTGTCCCTATGAAGCATATGCGTCACCATCCTGAATATTTTTTCCTTGTTTTCACTTGGAAAATGATTTAGTTTAAAATTATTTTTGTGTTTTAGGATTTTTTTAGTGTTAAGGTTTGCTTTTCTTCCCATCATTGACATGTCTCATCTCAAAAACATCACTAAACCTGTGCTGTATCACAAATAAAGAATGGAAAACATTTCTTATATTTATCCGTGCAATTACCTAATACCACTGCACTAGTAAAATGAGCAGGATTCTATGATTCTATTTTGGGAAGAAAATAATACATTTGGGGTGGGGGGGGTGGGGGGTTAATTCCTGGTGGTGGTTTGTTTTTTTTTTTTTGCTATTGTAGGATATTTTCCTAGGTATGAAATTGGGAAAAAATAAGACTGAAAGAACAATTTGGGAATTCATAGAGCTAGATTTTGACTGAGTATGTTAGGGAAGATATTGGGATTTAGGGTAGGGGGTTTTGTTTGGGTTTTTTTTGTTTTGTTTTTCTGTGGTGGTGAATTTAGACTTTTAGCTATTACAGTAAATGTAGATTGTTATTGGGAATATTAGATTTTAACAACTGTCTGCAGTCATATCTTTTCTCAAACAAGGCAAAAACCATATCATACATAGCTAATACTATATACAAACCAAAACAGCTCTCTGAGAATTAGCACCAGGAGGAAGAAAATAAAAATCACACTATGATTTACTTAAAATGTTTCCAGTCAAGACGGTCTTGTCACTGACCTTTCAAGGAGTCTGTTCTCAATTGTTTACTGAATTTTAAGCTAAGAAATAAAGAAAAAATCCTCTTAGTACATTTTCCCCCTAGTATTGGTTCACAGTATCAAGATTTGCAAGACCAAACTTTGCACGTAGAACAAATAGTTAAATATATAAACTCAGAGCTCAGAGAAGTGTATTTATTTAACTTCTTCATTCTTTATTGTGTTTATTTCAATGACTTGCATGAATTATTCAGTATGCTTTAGGGTAGCCTAGAGAAAACGTTTTCTTTTAAGAGGCTTATTTCTCAGACATTCTTTTAAGTGAGTTAGATGGCAACAAAGTTTTAGAAACTATGTCTATAAATATGGAATGATTTTTTTTTAAACTAACTCGTTCAAAAGTAAGTAATACTGTATTAATACGAAAAGACAATCAGAACTCTTGACCCAAACTCTTTCTTTTTTTAATTGTCTCAGCAGAATTCACTTCAGTCAAAGACTATTTTCATGTCTAAAATCAATTTCTGCTGAGAGACTGAGGGAGCACTGATGGTGACTACAATACAGCACAATTGCTTCAATTTATGCCAAGCATTGCATTGGCCAACAAAACTCTCTAGCAGTAAGCAATGCATGTTGCTTACATTGAAATTCACCTTGGCATGCAGTTGATATTTGTATCCCTTTTGTTCAGGAAAAGAAAAAGATATCCAAGAATTTAAAGTGTTGTCCAACAACACTTGCAGTGAAACTATAGTTGAGTGTGCAAACAAAAGTCAGAACATTTTAAGCATTTTCAATTTTTTCTCTCATAACTCACAATCATGGAACATTTCTAATTTGTTGCCTAACAAATATACACTGTCACATTTACAGCATATGTCTTTTATATATCTGAAATCCTGTCAATGTAAAACATCAGAAGTGAGAATTCAAAGCGATTAACTCTACAAATAAAAACAATCATATATTTTAATTTTGGAGCTCATCTCTTGAAAGGCAATTTTGGTATTGAACTGAGAAACACTTAATCTCAGAAAAGTCTTCTTCATGCAAGACACTAGTGAAGTTTCAGGGTTTAACTAATTCCATTATGATCTTGACTTTTTAAAACCCAAAAAGTCTTGATTTAGGTTTGGCTAATCAAGCTCTTTTTGCTTATCTCTTATTTTATCTGAGAAAACTCATAGTTTAGAGTCTCTCTGACACATTACCAAACAGGTTAGACAAAACAATTAACATTCTCCTTCAAATATATGATAGTACTGTGGAAAACACAGAGCCATCATGATAACTTCAATGTCCCCCTTGCCTTTAGTTATTTATTGATTAAGAAAACTATGGGCTGAACAGGCATTCCTGTCTCCCAGAGCTGCTTTCTACAGGACATACCTACAAGTTCATTTTCTTATGTCAAAGGACAGGAAAAATCACATTCACTGTGAACTAAATGTGCAGGCATTCACTGCTGGCCCAGATCCAGCTACTGAGGAGCTTCAAGCCCACCCTTGGCAAAACTAAGAAAGATCCTGGTCTTTGTGACACATTGGGCAGCAAAGGGAAACTTTTGCAAAAACAAATTTAAACCCTTTGGCAAAGTCTTGAACTTGTGACTTCCTTCTTATGAATGCATCTGTCTCTACATGAAATTGACCTATTTTTATGACACTTTTTTCTGTAGCTGATTTATTCAGATTTTTTTCTCTTGTTTGCTTGCAATTGATACTTATCTCAGTTCTTCACTTCTGATAGTATCTCATAAATCCTACCAAAGCAGGCTAGATATTGTGGTATGCTTAGTCTCAGTTCAATCAAAATATTAAACATTCTGCATGAATGTGTAAAACTGTAACATAACAAGATACAAACTAACATAATTATCCCTAATTCAAGTTAAACACAGAGGTCTTCATAAACCTTATTTAAATAGCAGAATATTAACTTATAAGGACTAACTTTTAGATAGTTGAACGTATGAATTTGTATCTTATGGGTCAGCAATATTTATTTTGCAATCATCACAAATATTAACATAATAATTTTTATGCTATTTACTTTTATCTAAGCCCACATTCAATAGACATCTCTGCCTTAAAAGTATTATCATCTGAGTTTTTATTTCATACAACCCCCAGACAAAAATCTAACTGCACTGAAACTTCATAAATAAAATGCTCTCCTCTGCTCTAAGACTCTTAGAGACAAATGCAATAGGCTTGACTCCACAATAATCAGATAATTTTTCTACTGTCACCGTAGCGCATGAAGTCTTTACACATTAAGGTCACAGTTCTTAAATAAGATTTGCAAGTTGCAAATATCTAGTTATGAATTCATGAACTGAAAATGTGCAGTCATAAAATTTACCAGTCCCACAGCTCAACATTTACAATGCATGAATCAGAGGAGATTTATGAAGTTGTATGGTAGTTTTGAGCAGGTGATATCAATGGCCAACATCATGGAATGTTGGAATTTTTTAAATTTACTTCAAGAAGGTGTATAATTCATTTAAGAAGGATATAAGAGTGTTTTCAAGTAACTTAGGAGGCAAACACTGTCGTATCTTATTATCATGACCAAAACATGACCAAACACTTTGAAGAGGAGCTCTATTTTTCTCTAAAGCACAGCCTCAAGAAATCGTGTTCCTGGTGAGATCACTGACTTTAACAACCAGTGGTTGTAATGGTTCATACAGCTTGCCAGCTGACTAAGTGCTAAGAGTGAAATAGACTTTGTCTCTTCCACCGTAACACTCCCTCAAGGCAGTTAGTCCATCACATACACCACATGTAACAATCGATAAAAGTGCACTTTCAATCTTTCCTACTTCCCAATCTTACTAAGGTCATGAAATCTCTATTGTCAAACAATTAATTCTTATTAATAGTGAATCCCTGGCATTACAATGACGTTCCATGTAATGCCTCAGGAGAAGAGTGTCCGACACCAGACAAGACACTGTCTTCAGAAAACTGAACACCTCTTGGATGTTGTTCTTGGAAATGTCCAAAGGAAAAATATATGGCAATAAAACCTGTTTTAGCTTTGTCTTATTTCCAAAATAGCTGGCCATATAATTGTAAAACTAGTTTAATGCCTTGGGACCTCACCATGCTATCTGATTTTGTGCCTGCATTGTTCTATTTTTATTTCAGAAGCACCTTCAAGGTATTTTAACACTAAAACATATAAAGTTAAAACAGTTCACATACTTCGATATCCATCATTTGAATACTATGAAGCATTTGCATTTCTTAATGCATATATGTTCATAACTGTAATGCAAAGCAAGAGGCATATTTTGAACAACTTTAAAGGATTTTTTTCTATTTCATATATTTCTGCCAATAATATGCAAAATTTCATACAAAGAGATATTTTGTATGAACATTTGAAGTATGTTTATGATGGTGTTTTCCTAGGACTCCTTCCAGAGGGGTAGCACGATAACAGAAAAATCCTCAATTTTTGATACATTCCTCTTTTATGTCCACAAGAGTGAAAGTATTTTTGAAGTTGTAATACACAAAGTCTCTGTCTTCCTTAGGCCAAAATATTTATGTCTTTCCTTCAAAAATACAACAGTTCTTTCAAAAATACAGTCATTCCTTCAAGAATACCTTGTAGCTTGTACCACTACAGTGGTACAAGTCTCATTGCTAGTCAAAGTACTCATCAATTTTGCTTTTTCATACTGCTTGCTCTAAAAATAGCTAAGTAAACAATTTCTTTTTTCAGCATTTCTTGACTGTTAATAACACTGGGCACGATACTTTAATTTCAGTTTCACACAGATATTTTCTGCAGCTTCAATTTATATGAATTTGCCTTAGTCTATAGCTTTATTCATTCATTTGAATCTCAGAACTTAAAGCAACAACCATTTGAATGACACAATTTTTCTCCTTTTTTACATCAAAACTATGCAAATTGATGAACAGACCTTTTTTATTTCTCACTGGGGAACAACTGTTCTGTTTATTTTCTGATTCTTCTCCTCCTACTCACTTAACCATTTCTCATTTCATTAACATTGGTTTATGTAGCAACATCTTGTAATATGGTCATGATTTTCAATAGGTGTTCATGTATATAAAGGTAAATTAAACTGGGTCATGAAAAGTACCTGTCATTAGATTCATAGCAAGTGAAGAGATTTCAAGTGTTCTAAGGATTTTGACATGGGAGATTTGAAAGAAAGAGCTCATTCAGCAAACAAGGCAAAAAGCAGTTCTCAGGCACTCACTAGAATACAATGAGTTCTTGACACATGGCTCTTCAAGACACTCTAAAGTCATTAATTTAACTTTCCACAATTTCAATGTTCAAAAATTATATCAACAATATAAACCACCACTGTCATCTTTGTAAACTCCTAAATCTCTGCTCTTGTTGAAGAACTGAAATGTCAGAGGTAAGATTCAGAAAAATCTATTGCTTCCCAGACATTCTGCTTTTCTTTTTAACATCATGATATTATATGGTTACACATGTTAGAAAAAAAAAAAAAAAAAGAAGTCCCAGTACTTTGGACAGCAGCCTAAGGGATATTTGAAATAATATATTTTAGTAAATATTTTTATATAAATATTTTTATGAAGTAACATTGTGTTTTAAAAACATCTTCTGGTATTCTGGGTTTCAAATGTATTTTCGTTTTTCTGTTTTAATCCTATTTCCAAATAAAGACATTTTCCCAACATAATTAAATCTTTCCTTCAACTCAACTCTGAACTGTTCCCAAATAACCTGCTCCTGTATCTTTCCCTGAATTGGATCCTACTGGTCAGTAGGATCAGAAATAAAATAGGAAAAAAAACCTGACCAAACCAAACCAAAACCCTAAAACAAATCCTTTTCTGCTCTCTTCTCCCCTCCCTTTCTTCCCACATTTTCTCGCTTTATTATTTCACATAACGATCTATTGATCTACTCTTATTTTATAAACAATCTATGGTCCTCTGTACTCCCAGTGCATTCCTGGATTCCTTTGTACCTCCACTATTATTCTCCTTTCCTTTTCAAGCTGATGTCCCTTTCTGTCGTCAAAGTGCAAGTGTCTCTCTGTGTCTTTTACCATCCCTTCCTCAAATCTCTTCTTAGTTCTCTAAACTTCCATTTCAAGTTTTGCTAGCCACGCTTTTCCAAGTCGCCACTTCTTGAACTAGCGAAGACCCTCTTCTGTTCAGTTTTCAATCCTCTCTTTTCCCTACATGGGAGCTATTCTTATCTCTTCAACACAGAGGAAAAACTCCTCAGTGCAAATGGCTTAAAACAAATCAGGATTGATGTAATTTATTGATTTATTATTGATATGTAATTAACCAGCAATCAGTAAACCATGCACACAAGATCAGTGTCTGTGATAAAGCTGTTAAACCACAACAGGAAGCCAATTCACAAAGTGTCTTTAAATGTTTAAATGTCATAGATGTTTATTAGCATCCTTTCATGACTAATATACTGAAATGGTCTCACCATGTACACAAACACATCCACATATACACTTGATGCAGGTTGGCATGCATGCCTCCCACCCTCTGGGCTGAAGATGTGCATCCCCTCATCTGCAGACCCCTCGTGAGAGATGTGGATGCTGCAGCTCTGCCTGAATACACTTCCACCCATGATATCACTTTGGGAACAAAGACTTTCTCACATGCAGTGTGTCCCTACTTCCCACCCACCTCTCATTCTCTATGCTGTGTCTTTTTTTTTTTTTAATCGGCCCATGACACTACACTTACTGATCAGTTATTCCAAATCCCTGCACACTTTGTCATAATGTTCCTGGTTTTTAAGAGAAAGTACCTATAAACATCCACTGAGTGACTCACCATCATTTTTTTATTTCTCCTCTTAGTAGGCTGCTTTCTTGTGACAGCTGAGAAAAAGTTAACAAAGCCTTTGATAAGCTGAGATCATCCTGCTGATCAATGCATTCTCACTACCTCTTTTCACTTCTTTTGTTGACATCCTGTTTCCTTATTTTATGCTATATTTGTAAGTTTTATGTGTGTGAGAAGGAAAATGGTGTTGTTGTGTTCATACAGTGTCAAAACAGCATTATTTTTCTTCATGTTTTGAGGTTCAAGTTATACAGTAATATAAATTGCAATATTTCATGAAAAACACCATCCATTGAATGAGTGTTTGTTCAGGGAGTTCTCCATGCTATAAGGGAATTGTGTGCTCTAATAAAGCATCCTTCAGAAAAGAATACAACCATTCCCAAAAGTCACACAAAAAAAGGATCCAAACACAAATAAAACACCAAGCAATTATCAAGGAGCTGGTGTCCTTACTCACAGAAATAGGTATCTGAGAACCAAATAGCATAAATCTATCACTGCCTTCAGTCAACACTGTGGAGGATAGTAACAGATGTTCGATTATTTTAAAAAATCTAAATATATTATGCATGTCTCTGAGTTAGCAGATGAGTATTAAAGGCTCAAGTTGTCTGTGAAGTTTCAAATATCCTAATTACATATATTTTTATTAATATATTTCAGTTTGCATACAGAAGATTTAAAATTAAAAAAATAACTCAGTGTAAAAAAAGGTGAAATTCCAGCCAAGTAGCAAGAGAACACTATTTTTATTTTTAGAAAAGGCTTCTTTCTTTTTCTTTATGTGAGAATGCTGTTATCATGGTTCTTTCAAAGCATGTGATAAAAACCTGCCAAAGATAATGACAGCCCCTGCACTCATAGAGCCACCATTCAATTAGAAGAAGGGTCCTTACATGCTGCTCTATGTGCCATCATAAAACCTAGGACACCTACAATCTCATAATTACCAGCATACTCTGCTTTCTTCCATCCCTTGAGTGTCCCACTTGCCTCAGTAGCTATAATCCCTTTTTACTGCTCCAGGCACATTGCAGACACCAACTGGAGCTGTTAGGGATAGATCCCGCTGCACCGCACAGCAGAATTTTTTTCCATGGAGCCAGAGACATATGAGAAGATCTGCAATCACCTTTACTTATTCAAATAGCTCTTTGTTTTTCCTTGCAAGTAGTATAAAGCATATAAAGTAGAAAGTATAAAGCTCTAGAATCCACATGTTTTTGTTTTCACTTGTAGTGAAGGTTCAGACACAATTTCAGAATGAAAAGAATAGTAAAAAAAGAATTGTTCAAAGACTTTCCTTTGCAATTTTAATTAAAGATAAGGGTTCACATTTACAGTACCTTCTAATAATAAAAATTTTAAAACTCAGGATTTTACTAAAATTTCCCTATTAATCTTGTAATAAATATACATACAAATTTTAGCGATGTGAAAGCACTGAGGTGCTGGCCAAAGGCTTTTACTGAGCTTCCTCTGATACTTAAAACACTCTAATTATTTAGGACAATCGTGGCAGGGATGGTTGTGCACATGCTGCATAGTTTGATACCTCAAAGCCCACACTGAAATCCAGGTCAAGGACTCCTTGTCCTTGTATATATTGTCAAAAAGTAGTCTCAGAAGAGAGCCTTTATCATGGAAAAACAATGCAGAAGTTTTTCTTGTTGTAGTAGTCATTAAACACAGAGGTGAAATGAGGAAGATTTTCCCTTACAAGAGTTCCCTCATTTAGAAATAAAGCAAAAAGTGATCAAAAGTGCAGTAATTGTTTTGTTGGAGAGAGAAGGCTAGAAATGTAAGCACTCCAATTTCATGGCAAATACAATTCACTCCTTTAAGACTGTCACTACTGATGCACTGACCCGTGACCAATAAGTATCACACTCTGATTTTGCTGAGACTAAAAAACCTTTTACATGTTGGTGGCTGCTATCCATACATATTTATCATTTCTTCACACAAAACAGAATTCCAAAATCTTCCATAAACCTTCCAAGCTTATGAGACCTGTGTGTACTTCACAGCACTACTGTATGGATTAGATCAAGATATTCAAATTCATTTTCTAGATTTTGGCATCTACTGTACAGAAACAAAACAACTTCTGTCAGCAAGAATCACTTTACTGGTATATATTTCCAAAATTATTTTTAGGTATGTGCTTTTTTTTTTTTTAAGGCTGTAAAATTTTCTTTACTGTTTGGGAGCATTGCTTTTTGCTATAATGCTCTATTTATCTTTCCCATGTGGCAAAAAATATCAGTATGTTTTTACCAAGCCCACTAGGTGAGACTGGGTTTCTGGTGTCCAGGCATAAAAGGCACACATTTTTACCATCGTTTGCTAAGAGCTAAATAACTTTGAGATTTTCACAAATTCAATGCAATGCAGACTGACAATGTAATTAAATTGTTGTGATGTGTGATTTTTATAGATCGAACTGAGAGCTGTAACTAGATTAATGACATGACTTGCACACACTGCCTGCAATGAGTTATACTACTCTAAATAATTACAAGAATTAGGCTCTCACACAGACTATATATAAAATATATTGGCTCTGACCGGATAAAGCACTAGAATGAATAGTTTTACACCAAATATACCCATGAAGTGAAAGTTCCTTGCAATGTAAAATACATGAGAAGTAAACTGACTGTGCACAGTACAATGCATTCACAGATCATTTTCAGTGGGGTGATCTGGTACAATCTACTGTATTTTAACATTATATAAACTTATATAACCTCATCTGTTTAAACAATGGATGTGCCACACTGCTTTAACGTGATTTTCTAGAGAATAGTGCAAACAGGATATGCCTAGATTGCCAAGAAAATTCCCCATTTGCTTTTGGTTCCTCAGTGTTGGGTTCTCAGAGAACAGTAAGGCTCAGTCATGGTGTGGTATGGCTAAGGTCAATCTCCTCTGGACAGCGTTAGACTTTACCACAGTGGATGCTAATTGTCCTTTCTCCTGGAACCCAAGTATGGTACAGACAGGAAGCTGGAGTGAGGTTGTGGGGTACTCCTTGGATCACTGGAAAATACTAGATAATTAAAGCCTAGCTAAAATGACCTTTAGGTTTCCCACCAAGGAACAAGAATGGGCTAAAACTTGGTTTTTTCCTCATGGATGCATACTTAGTACCAACTTTAATCTCTTTTCTAATTCCACACAAGGAAGATTTTGAAAGCATATATACATCCAACCAGCTTCTCCCAAAAGCAAGGAGAATGATAGAAAATGGCACTCAGAAAGAAGGCTGCAAACAGGAAAGAGGAAAAGTAAATAAGAACTTTGTGAAAATTAAAGCTGAATTTAAGCTTATAAAAAACATGAAGGGACATGACCTGCTCTGGTTAAGATCCCAGAATATCACAGCAGTTTCATGAGAAAATCAGGGAACTTGTCTACAAATTCTTCCATAATCCTGAAAACAGACCAGGCTTCCTCACACATCTATAGCTAAATGATTTTACAAGGTTAGGAATCAAATGTTCCATACCCACCTACATGTTCTTAACCAAGCTAGTCTTTTCAAACACAGCATGTAAAGGCTCACATAACTCTAGAATCATTATTATTTGTTGTAAAAGACAATTTTGCTTAGGTAGTTTTCTAATGAGTAAATTACACATGCATACACAAAATGGAAAATAGAATAAATGAATTTATTACGCAAAATAAATATTCAGTTTTCTTTTCAAATATGAGAAAATGCCTGACAAAAAATGAGAAAAGAGGCTGACAGGCTGGGAGAGAAGTAAATATAGTGCTGATGCTAGAGATGTTCATTCTGTTATCTGCAAAAAGAAATAAAGAAATCTGGGCCTTGGCAGCAACAACAAAAAAGAGCCAAAAAAATAAAGATAGAATAGACTTCCAGATATGGAAGCTGTGTGAAACTCATTTAGCCTGTCTCTGTCACCAACCCCACACCATGGTGTAATAAAAAGCCTAAAACACAGGTATAAATCACAGAAAGGAAAACTGTCAACTGTGATATTGTTAAGATAAGCATAAGCCAAGACAAAACTGAATTATGCCTAGACACTTAGACTAAAGCTTTTCCATGTGTCAAAGAACAGCCCACATTAGAAAAAGAATGCTTTCAAAATGAGGAGAGAAAAAAAGTCAAATTAGGTTCAGGAGGATTTTTGAGCAGCATAAAAACTCAGGCTACATATAAAGTATTTTCTTTGGTTTACAATTTTATATCACTGTTATACTTGGGCAGCCTACAATTTACATGCACACTTATCCCATGGATCTATCATATTTCTCCCTAAAGGCAGAAAATCTAAACTTTGTCCATTTCTTCAGTAACTTAGTTGGTAGTGCTTTATTTATATATTATTGTTTATTTCTATTTTTTCTTTTTCTGGAATACCTATTCTGCTAACCACGTAATTAGTTTATCACAACTAGATTTCTCACTGCTATCTACTGATCAGCTTCTTATTGCTGTTGCAAGAAACAAAGGACAAGCAATAGAAGCAGAACTACAAAGTCTGTACAATGGGAGCCACCTCTCCATAGTAGGAGTTCATCTGACCTCCCCCTGACTGTACTTGTGGCAAAATTGATAAGTGAGAAGTCTAAAGATACTAAGGGTGTATTCAAAGCAAGCTTTACTACATCATCAGTATTCAGAAGCAGGAAAGACTGCAGGTCCCAATTACCCCAACTAATTTTCAAAAAGGAATGAACTTCTAGTGACAAGGATCTTACATTTATGTCACATCAGTCCTGATCCTAATATCATCACAAAGTACTAAGATGATTTATATGTCTCAGTTTCTTTTTTTACTATATTAAGTAAATATAATCATATTCATATTACTTCACAGTTTTTAAAAGGCTAAATTCAGGAAAGTGAGAACTTGAGTGGTATGATGTTGAGTAGTATGATGTTGAAGAAACATAATAATCAATTTCGTGGTAGGAATTCCATCTCCTGCAAGAAGAAGAATCAAAACAACCAGCAATAATAAGAAACATGCAATGAAGTCTATTGACATTATAACTATATGTAGTGAGCAGTGCTGTTTAGTGGAACTTCAGATTCTAGCTACATTTCAGGAAAGTTAATTTCTTTTTTTGGAATCAAACAATCCAAGCAAGCAGGAACACAACATAACAACCTACCTTAGAACTGAAGTAGAAACCACCCTCACGATTTATTAGGATTCAGCCTGAAACAGAGGATTAAGTCAATGTGAGCTGAATCTAGAAAGCAAGGGAATGATAAGAAAGGGAGCTCAGAAATTAGACCCAGGTGGCACATGGTTTACAGATCTCTTCTGAGGAGGCCAGAGCAATACCTGAATTCAGATCCTAAAAATACATACATATACACATTTGTTTGATGACAGCTAACAGCCCTAGAGAAGCTGAGAGCTGGTTCCCTGGGTGCCCCTTGTCCTTAGCTACCCTAGCTATGATAGGCAGCATAGATATAAAAATCTTTGGAAGAAGAGAGAAGCAAAATTCTGAGACTAAAGGACAACACTGTAACAAAAGTTTTGTTTTAGACGGTATATATTTTCTGTACAAAAATCATAATTTCATCACCAATCAAAAGAGAACCAGAAGACATAGTGAGGGTTTAGCAGATGACATTGCTTGTCATGTGTTGTGTGCAAGTGATCCTTTCTACAGCAGCTGGATTTACTTGTCTTAGTTCTTTTGGGTGTTGGAGTACAACTGGATAAAATAAAATTTCCTAGAGATTTTGCATAATAAAATCACCTTCCTCTTCTGTGAGAGCTGAGGATAACTTTTTCTTACAGGAATTTCCCGCATACAAAGCCACATTTCTGTAAAAGAAAGTTTAAATTTAGTTGCACAAATATTCTTTTTCTGGTTCTAAAAATGATGCCCAACTCCTAGAAAAGAGAAGTGCACAATGTGATTTATGTACTGCCAACAATTGAATGCTAAACCAGTGTCCACTTAACAATGACTTGTTTATAGAGAGGTTAAATAATAACCATCATCATTATCATAAAGAGAAGAAGACAAAAGAGCTTGTTTTCAGCTATAAACATATCCACAGATTTCACTTCACTTTCTTGGTGACTGAGAAAAAAGGGTATCTGAAAGTTGTGGTGGAGCAGGACTAATTTTTTTTCTTGTGAAACTATTAAAACTAACAACAAGAATTATTCATAAGCATTGAAACAAAAGAGATATAAACCAACAAAATGAAACTGTATCTGCACTAATTAGCAATAGTAATTGCTCTGTATGATGTAGGAGAATAAATGTAAAATAGAAAATAACTAATTCTTTGGGTAAATTAAGCAGGAAAGAGCAGACTAGTATGATCAGTGCCAACAAAATCCCCAGCTACATAAAAATATATGTAATCTAATGTAGAATCTTTTTCTTTTTTTAAAGTTCTACAAGCAGACAAAGCTCTTGGGTTATAAATTACCAAATCACCTGAATGGCTGACAACAGCAAACCCATTCTGTTCCATGTGTACACAGTGCTTAACGTCTGCAGAGGGTACAGAAAAGAATAACTATATTGATGTAAGAAGCATGAAAAGGACAAATAAGATAATTCAATGGGCAAATATCTCTACATTTCCAAATTTGAAATAACTTCATTCTAATAGGTATGTATCTGGGAGAAGACCTTGATTCCAATATAGCAAAACAGTTATTTTGGAGATATGAAATCACTTTACTGCACCCAAAAAAAAGCAGTCAACACATAGGAATTTTCACTGGATACTTACCTTCAATGACACTTTGTTCAATTATCAACAAGAAAGAAAATAATTTACTAATAAAATTGATCTGTATGGAAAATAGAGTACTGGGTTCAAACAGAAGATAAGTTGCTGCCTCTAGACTCCCAAAGGTTTTTATTCCTTTCACCTCCCCTTAACATTCTATCCTTTTTAAGACACTAGAACCACATGAATCGTACAAACACCTTTAGGAATAAAACATTTAATAGTCTTAAATCTGGACATTGTGACAGTTTTCAACACAATACAAATCTTGGAAGTTAAAAAGTGGGCATCCTCTATCCTTTACCCTGCAGACATACACATGCACACACATCCTATGTCTGAGAAAGGGGAAGCCTAAATGTACTGTCTGATTACAACATAACGAAGAGATTATCTATTATTGGAAAGGAGATTTTTTTTTCCCTGCAGTGTAGAAGATAGTCCACGATCTTTTACTTTGCAACTTTATATTACCCTTATTGTACAATGGTAATGACAGAACCTGTCAACAAATATTTTCAATGAAATCCTAAAGCCATGACAATAAAATATGAAATTTAGATTTAATTTTATTAACTCCTTCGGAATTTTCATCAGTATTTAAAAATCATACAGTAGATTCCTTTATAAACATTTAAACTTATATATGTTATATTGTTCCATTGCATATACACCTATAAATAACATGGTTCTAAGCTTTGACAAACAACTTTTTTCCTAAGGTGTATAGGAAGATGATTTTCCTGAAAAAAAGGTTATTTTCATCAACCCACTTTTAGTATTGGGTAGCAGGTATTCACACCTGCCAAAATACTTGTAAAACAGATGGTCAAAAGCCACAGTCATTAATTATTGCATTAGAGACATCCAGGTGCTAAAATTGTGGATAATCTGCTGAATACCTTCATAAAGATCATTTATACAGGGAAGGTAGAAGCTTATTTGTATTTTGGACTTTTTAACCTGCTATAGCAGAGCAGTGATATATCATGTTGCATTACACTGCCTTCCATGCAATCTTACGGTGTGCCAAGATAACTAATAACTTTCATAGTGTATCATGAGGAAATTTAAATGCAGCACTAAAACCAGTGTACAAATTTAGTGTCCATTCCTTTTCTTCCTACTCCATCTGGTAGAGAGATACTTTCCAATCTGGGGGAGTGTGTAAAAGGAATAAGCAGTTATTATCCTTCCATCCACATGCAGGAGTCCCTGCAGCTTGCCCAGTGTCTCTCATCTGAAGATATGGTGGTTGTTTATTCTCAGCCAATGCCTGCTGTGATTTTGTTGATGCAATGGGGTTACATATTGTATCATGTTTGAAAAGCCAGCCATCTGAGAAGGACTGAATTCTGTAAATTTTCACCCCAGCCTTTCCCTTTGTTTCAACACACATAAATTTTCAACATGCAGTTTCTTTCCAGATTTTCACCTTAAATGAATTTGAAACATATAGCGTGACACAGAAAAAAAAATACCTCATCTAATGATGCACAGTAGAGTCCAGTTTAGATCTGTTGTAAAAGTCAGTTTCTTGATGATTTCACATTTTGGATACTGTACATGGTTCTAGTCAAACTACAAATCTGTCAGGGTTGCATATTAACCAAGCTGGCCTCAATTTTAAATACATTACCAGTTATGGCTAATTTACATAAAGAAAATGACCAGCTAAAAGTAGAGATATAGACCAGTGTTTCCAACAGAAAAACTAATAAAATTGCACTCTTTCTTCTAGATAACATTCTTTTTCCTGTGTGTGATAAAAGGATGGCAGCTATCCATATGTATCTAGAGATTGCTGTACGCAGAAGCCACACTCCTCTCCACACAAGCAAAGGAATCATTTTAGTTGTGAGCCTAATGAAATAAATCACTGGAACAACAGGTATAATTGCTGTCAGCTATTACTATGCTACTCTGTTGGAGTGTATGATTCTATTTTGATTGTTCTTTTTCCTGCTTGGCAGATGGCGAATTGTCTTAATTATCCATTCACACTCTGAAACCTCTTTAACCTCAACCAATTGCTTTCTTGAAGACCATCAAGCAGAAAACATGCTCATCCAGCTTAGCATGATTATAAACTGTCTTTCTAATCATGCAGCAGTTTACCACTCCAAGCAACGTTTATCCTATTACCATAGTAAGAGAAATAGCTTCCTCTATTAATATAAGCCATCTTCTAAGAACCTATGTCCAACTGCCCACCATGCTGACAACAAAGGAAAAGTCAACTATGCAATCTGCTTCCCTCCATCCAACATGTTGGAAAATATTTCTGCTCTCTGAGCAAAATATAAGCTTTCCTCACTTTTTTAATCCTCCACTGACAGTAATAACTATGAATGTATTCCCCTTGTACTTATTTTGTGAGGAGCATAGAAATTTCACTACTGGGAGTTACAAATTCTCACTCAGATACTGCATTAATTTTGCAGTTCCTAAAAGGGAAATGCCATGTTTCACCAATCAAAGATTAATGAGTTCAGTGTTTTCTGTGGAAGTATTTTTTAACGCAGAAGAGGTTTCCATAACCACCACTGATACTCTCACTTTTCCCCATTTTTTATTTGAGTTGTAACACTGGGCAGAGGTCACAGAGTCATGAAATCAGAGAATAGGTTGCTTTAGAAGGGACCTTGATTGTCTAGTTCCAACCCCCCTGCTATGGACAGGGACACCTTCCATGAGACCAGGTTGCTCAAAGCCCCATCCAGCCTGACCTGGAGCACTTCCAGGGATGGAACCTTACAGTGCCCAGTTACAGTGCCTCACCACGTTCCATTAAACGTCAATGTAGTGGACAACTATTACTCTAATGTCCTGTGAGACTTAAAGCCTACAGGGTACGCATGGAAATCCAGTCTAGAAAAAAAATTAGCTGAGTCACTGATCCAAATGTCTACATTCTTACAATTATTGGGACTCTTGTGTCGGGAGAAAGGACAGCATAGCTTGCACACAAAACATGAACAACAAACCACAAAAAACCCCAACAACTACAGGCAATGGCTCCTACTTGGAACTGAAAGATCAATTGTTCGAGGCACTGCAGGTAACTCTCTTTTACACAAATGTAATTTAACTTTAGGAAAAATATTAATTTAAAAATATCCAGTGAAACTTTATTTCATAGGTGTTTTTCAGAGATGCAAAATTGACTTCTCCAATTAAAACTTTTTCAAATTCAGAGGGCTGTCTGGTGCTCTGTTCTAGTATGGGATGAAAAGAATTCTAAAGTCTCACAGAGGCTGTAAAACAGAGTCCTTTTAAAGAGAATAAAATAGTATCTTTTCCATCTATCTTCCCTATATTCAGGAAAGCTCACAGCAATGTTATATAGAAATTTGGAACCCACAATATATAATAATTATATGGGAAATACATACATTATCTACATGTGAAAAGATTCTTGAATATTAACACATATTAAAAACTTTTAAAAATTTTCCTCAAAAAATGTAGTAATCACAAGATCAAAGATCAGTCATTACTTGTGAGAAATGGAAGAGAGACTTTAAAAGTATTTAAATGTTTGATTAGAACACTGCTGTTCAAATGTGAACTTCACTACTACTTTTTGTTATTTTTACTATTAAGATTATTCTTTTATTTTTATTGTTTCACTTTATTTCAGTTTTTGTATCAATCTACAAGGTTTAGTTTTTTGGTTTTTTTTTCTAATTCTTCTTCCCATCACACTAAGGTAGGGAAGGGGAACTGAGTGAGTGGGGGTATTGTACTTAGTTGCCATTTTGAGCCAAACCACAGCATAAATAAAAGGGAAAAAGTGATGTAAACTGAAATTCCTGAGTGTATGAATTAGATGTCTTTAAGAATGTCTTCTTTTTCATTCTAGTTACTTGGCTATTGCTGTTAATTAAATGGATTTAGGTATTCCATCTAATCTACAGAAAATATTTCCAAGTATTGATCTGCTACTAAATTATTATACTTATTATACAAGTCTTTCCTTGCACAAACCATAGAACAAGACTCACTAATTTTTTAAAATAATATGAACCTTTAAAACTGCTATTTTTAGGTCGAGATTCACATTCTCTGAATTTCACATTTATTTTATTTTAGCATTTGAGAATGCCATTGCCACTGATTTATTCCATTATATCTAATTTCTCCTACTGTCTCCTGAGAGACATATTCCCTTCTACTGCCCAGGCACAGCTAAATGGAGGATTTTTTCCTCTGACAAACCCCACTCAATTATTACTGTCTAAAATTTAGTATTAAAGCCAGTGTGTTTCGTTCTTGGATTTCCCATGCTGGCTTCCATTTACTGTTACGAGTGAAACACAGTTATAGTGAAATCAAATATGCCATAGAAAACATGACTATGAGTAATTCCCAAAGTGCTACAGTAAACCCTTAATATTGGCAAAGAAGAAGTAACTAAGCTTTTTTGGCTGCAAAAAAAAAAAAAAAACCTCAAACAATCTAAAACCAAAGGGAAAAAAATAACAAAACCAGCAATAACAACAACAAAAAAAAAAAAAACCAAAGCAAGAAACTTTTCTGACAGACTTTCTGTACCACCAGCATTTTGGGCAGGTTTCTGTATGGTGCTATTCATTTTTGTTTGACACTGATGTATAAAGTCTATGATGTTCTCCACATGACTCCTCTTGGTGTTTCTTCAAAAGTGTGCTCTGAGGCCAATACAGTCCCGAACAAAGAAATTGTATTTCCACCACCTCTTTCAGTGATGCATCAATAAGAGATGGGAAGAGAGAAATAAGAGACTTAGACAAAACAGAAAAATAAAATAGAATGACCCAAACATCAGTCCTTGTCATTTTCCATTTGAAAAAAGGTAAGTTACAACAGCTATGAATGCAGAAATTTGCCATATTTAAATACATTTTGGGTCATCCAGCATTTTTAAAAAATATTTAAAATACCAAAGTAAATATGTTTCAACTGGTCAACTCATTTAAGTGAAAATTAATCATAATAATTAACTTGCATTAAAAAAAAATTACATTTCCTTTCTCCAGAGTATGCTTCCGTATTTCATTACTCAATCAGATTTTCCTCTAAGATTTTCTTACAGTATCAAGAGTTTCTTCCCCAAACACAGCATGCATACATTATCAACAGTTAGTCTGCTTTTCCTGACAATCTCAATTGCCTATAAACAAGGTATGTTTGTATGTAATTCAGGTCATGTTTTTCTCATCTCGTCTCAGCTACTGACTTTACATTACATGATTTTTCCTTTATAATCTGATATTGCTTATTCTAAGGGCAACATGGACAGTGTATCAAATTCATATGTTCTTCCTCTTCTTCCTCTTTATCACTTCTTCTTGGCAGAAAATATCAAACAGCATCAAATAAATAGTGTGAAATCTAGTTTAGGCCCTACAGCACAAAAGTGACCTCTAGACTCTACTACCCACACACAAATTTTAATGACCTGTAAAAGAAAAAGAAGTGGGATGAAAAACTCAAACATGATGACTGAAATACTTTCTCAATGTTCACAGATCTTGATGCAGTCAAAGATTAAAAAAAAAAAAAGAAACCATACCAATCAAACAAAAATCATGGTATATATGTTCCACCTTTTTTCTCTGGTATTGAAAAAGTATCAAAGTAGATGTGTTATACCAGACTTCAGTACCAGGCTGCTTCCACTCAAACATAGCCCCTTGCTTCAGGGTTCTTTTTCCCATCTGAATTTCATAAGGGATCTGAAAACTGAAAGCAGTCTCACAGTCTGCATTCTTTGAGAAAAAAAAAATATATATATGGCTCATTGACACAGGCAAGCCACTGCCTCTGCCTCAAGCCCCTTCACAGTGCCAGGTTCCCATTTCACCTCCTATCTGAGCTCAGTGGGAGCTATCACTTGCTCTGCCACGAAGAGCAGTTCAGACGAGAGGAAGCAATCTGGTAAAGCACAAAGCAGTGCCTTATAACTCTTGTTTTAGCCATTTAACTCAAAATCCAGCACATGAGCTGCCAGTTCAATGGTTTGGAAGGTCTCTTAGTTTTTATTGTGTCTAATGTATTTCTATGTTCCCCAATATATAGATTATACATAAATATCTGAGACAGCATGGCTGGAATTCTGTCCAAGCAGTTGTAAAAGTAATTACAGCAGTTAAGGTCAATGTAAGGACTAGCATATTAATTTTGTGGCACATTTTAACCTTTTTTTCTGATGCTCTGAAACACATGCTCCTTCCTAAAGTGACAAACCTCTTTAGATTTTCAACAGTCCATAATTCAAAAACTGAACCAGTTCAAAAGCTCAGAACAGGGAGCTAATGTGGTTCCAGTGTCAGGTGAGTGGGTAGAACACCTTCCACCCAGAGGTCACCAATGCATCATAGCACAGCTGTGTGCAGCTGTCACTGCCACAACAGCTGCTTGATGCAGCGTGTGGGACGATGCTCCCAGATCAGTTCCTAGTGGACAGATACAAGTATCATTTAAAACAACATAAATCTCTCACAATTGCCACTAATTGGCTCCCTTCGCAGCAGTTTCAGCAGCAAGGCTGCAGATCTTGAAGTCACTGAAATTAAACAGTTATCTAATCCCTAGAAGTGAATAAAGTAAAAGGTTCAGTGAAAAGCAGCTTGCACTGGTGCTGTCTGTGCTGTCCATCTACTTGAGGTAATTGAGCTTCTCGTTTTCTAAGGCTGTCACTGACATCTTCCATCAGCAGCAGCATTCACTCGATCTTTGCATTTCATTTTGTTAAGACGAGAGAAAGAGCAGGAAGGATAAACAGAAAAATAAACCTTGCAGGCTGAAGTGAAGCACTTCAGTATAGTGATCTTATTTACATCTGAAAACTGATTGAACCCCAAATTTGCAGTGACTTAGCAAAAAAAAAAAAAAAAGGTAAGTTTCTGATTGTTGAGTACATGAAGAATGAATAGCACAGTGATATTTCATCTTCAAATACTTGTTCATTCAGTCCTTTTTCCAAAGCCAGATTGGATGCAGCTTCAAAATGAGTTATATGAGCCACAGAATAGTCATGACTATTTCTTTATTACATGAAATTATGTAATTAAAAAGACTCTTCTGTGAATTAAGTCATTCCTTTCCCCGTAGTGGTATTTCTTCATGTTACTGAGATGGTAAAAGAGAAGTGTAATTAATCCACTGTCCCTTTATCAAGGCCAATAAACAAAGAGCAATAAAATATAATCTGATTGTGCCATTATCTCAAATGAATATTTTATCATCTGCTAGCAACTGAATAATAAATTATTTTTCAACAGCTTTTTAATAAGATGAGGGATGATCAGTGCATGCTATGAAATTTTTTAATACCCAGTTTGAGTAATCAGTCTGTTTTCTGTGAAGAAAATTATGTCTTTTTTTGCCTCTTTGGAAAAGCACAAAAATTTTGAGACCTAAAAGGATTAAAAATAAGGTGATTTGCTCAAGAGCAAACTCAAAAGTTCCTAAATTTTACACATTGAATTTCACCTTCAGGTGGTATCAGGAGAAGTCATTTCACCAGTTACAGATCAGATACTCACCTCAGTGGTCAGAATCTGTAATGACCTTCACATGAGCAATCACAAATTTGGAGAATATAAAATTGCTTTAATGTGGATTCCCAGTCAAGTACTAATGCTACCAGTCCTTCTTAATGCTAGAACAAGAGATTCACTTGACATACAACTTTTGGTTCATTTTCTCCACTTCTCGCTAAGTCTGAGGGTGCTTATTTTAAATGCACTATCTGGAGCCCTAAACTTACTGAATTAATAGCAAAATAATAACACTACTATTAATACAATCAATACCAACACAGGAAAATACAGAACTGATGCATTTCATTTTCCGGTCTTCCCATTTTTTTTTAATTAGTTTTCTCTTTTTAGTAGACAAAGGACTTTAAAAAATGCTCCTAAACCCATCCTTCTTGGAAGAAATTCACAGCTGCTCAATCACCCTATTACTGGCACTGTATATATAAGATGGATTTCAGGGACAAATAGAAATAGAATATTTTCACTTGGAAAACAATTTGTGTTCAAAATATTATGAAATCTTGGTAATATCTGGAACAAATCAGCATAATTTTGTTCTCTTTCTCTAAGGCAGCTCTAATCTGCCATAAGTAGATAAAAGCTGGTTTTGCCATTCATGTATCTGATTATTGACACACACATGAACACTTTTGAATGGTAGAGAAGTGTGCTGTCCCCCCAGTAAGACTATTGCTTACAATTGCTGGACTTAAAAATTACATTTACAAATGCAGAACCTTTGGAATTCCAGTGTAAGCAACAATGGCAGCTTAGACATAAATGTCTTTCACAAACAAAAGAGCTCTAAAATAAAGAAACATATTTGATAATTGTAAAAACTGTATTTTAAAAATATATTTCCAAACACCACAGATATTTATCTTATGAGCAGATGAAATTATTAGTTTTTAACACTTGCACAGTTAGTGCCATGTTTGAAGCACTCTACAAGAATTAAATAATCAATTTTTCCACTGCTCAGGTAAATTGTGAAGTATCAGAACTGGAGCTTGATGACCACAGACATTTCAACCTGCCTGAAAAAACAGTATGCATCATTATCTAAATACATTGTCACATTATTCCAAATAAATGTAGAAATTAATAAGCAAATGAAAAAGGAGAGCTCTGTTAAAAAACCTTTAAAAGAAACTTATTCACCTCTAAGACATCATCGAGACGTCTATATTTAACCCTTTCTGACTGGTACAACTTTGGGGACTCACGAACCAAAGTCACCTGGATTTTTTGCACAGTATTCATGCTACTACAGAAAAGATGAACATGCAAGGGTGGAATATTTTAGAAAAACCCACAACTTTCTATTGTCTTACTTTAGTTATCTCTACTCCATTGTCAGAGAGATAAATAAAAGAAGAGAGAAACAATTTCAGTAGTATAAGTTTGGTTGATAGTACCAACACATGAGTAATGCTTAAAAAATATTGCTAAATATCATTTTTTCCTCAGGACCACTCAGCATTCTATTAGCTCTCAGCGCTTCTAAGCGCCTTACTAAGCATTTTACTTAATAGTATTGAAGCATTAGGTTTAATAAACAACTTTTTCACACACATTTTCTAAAACAGCTCCTCAACTGAAAAGTGGGTTTCTACTTGACTTTCTATTTGCTTTGAAATGACATGACTCACAGAGTTTTAAGTACACTCCAAAAAGTTTTTTCTATGCCTGCTTCAATACATAATTTTAGCTGATCCATGTTATCATGAAATGAAAATAAGATCAACCACAAGAATGCTTAAAATTTTCTTGAACTGCAGAGCAATTTTCATCTTTTGTAGAGCAAGAAACCACCTTAAGTGTTACTTAAAATATTATGGCTTTATTTTTTCTGTGTGTTTGCATACATATCTGGTTTTCAACAGCTGGAATATTGGAATACTAAGAAATTATACAATGTGATAAACATTGCATCAAATGATGCAATCTAGTCTAGTGCTTTGTAATATTTCTTAACATTATATTACAGTGTAGAACTCTCTTAGAATAAATGTATGGATATATCACCTTGTATAATCAGAGGTGACAGGTCCCCATAAATGCGATTATCTCAAGTGAGCCAAATATTTAATAAGCAAGATTCAGTTGCCATTGTAAAGGAGGACTCTGTAGGAAAGATAGAACCACTCTCTATCCCTGTGCTCATATATGCACTTTTTCCATATATTTTTTGTTTAATGTCTGCAATATACATTTAAAAGGAAACAAATACTTTGCAAAAACATGAAACAAAGCCAGTAAATATCACCATATTTTCTAGCTTTCACCTTGTTGCGATCACTGTAGATGTGACCATAATTATAATGTTACAAGAACCCTTGTAGAGATATTCAGCAAATTACTACTGTAACAGGCTTTTTCTACCTGTCATGACTTCATTTCTCCCTTTTAACAAATCCAAATAAAATATAATATAGATGAAAAAGTACTAATTGATTCATTTCCATACTATGAAACTTTTGACAGGTCATTCAGAGACTGTACTTATAAACTTGTTGCAGACCCAATTTAGGACAGGATGAAATGAGCTGCCAAATGTTCAATACACATCATTTGCATTTAATCCACAGCTACTCTCTCACTTTCATTTCTTCACTGACACCTCAGGGTGCCAGCATAGAGTAAAACTATGAGATGTTAAAAGAAATACATTACTATTTGGACCAGAAATAATTCACTTTTTCTATTAAGAACTTTTCACTTTCAGGAACACTACAAGGTTATATAAAGGCAGATTCCAAACACTGATAAATTATGTGTGTTTCTCGTACAAGCTGCTTGAGGACGGGGCAAGAAAATGCCTATATAGAATACAAATGCTTTGTGAATCAGCATCACTGAGGATATTTTAAAGAAATATCAATGTCATACTTGCTTGTTCTGTTATAAAATCTCATATCAAGGTGACGATAGACATACCTCCTCAAACTTCTTCACAATGAGTGTTTTCTATGCCTTCCCCAAGTCCATCTATAAATAATAGATTTCATCTACATCTAAAACATCTCTTTGAGAGTGAACCAGTAAGATAACAGTTGTGTGGTTTCACCACAGATAATTGCTGAGCTGCTACTTTTCTGCTGAATATATGCAGGTTGTTTCACTAAAATTATGTTTGGTTTTTAGTGAAAATATAGTATTGTCACAAGCAGTGAGTTAGCTGGAGAACATTAACATTGAGATTAATTCATTGTGTCTGATGCATTGTTTCAGCAAGTCTGTCCTCTGAAGAACTAAATGATCTAGAGATGCTAAATTGAGTATAAAAAGGACCAAAGGATACAAAATTTAATTTAGAGCACTAACAGACTAATACCCTGCACAAAGAAAAACCCCATTAGATGCCCTGATTAAATGCTGATATCAACTGGTTCAACACAAATAGGATCTGTATTCTGTTGGCAAAAATTAAATTTTCTCAAACATGGATCATTGACACAGCAGATCATAACATCTTCTTTAAAAGCATTTTATGATCCATTTATGCAACATGAGAGCAATTACAGACACGTTCTGGCAGCGTGGCTACTTTCTATGCACATTATATCCTAATGCCAAAAAAAAAATGGAGTTCACTAGAAGGAAATAAACACCATGTATTTAACAGTATCATGTTTCCACAACTAAATCTAGTTTTCTTGTTTGGCATGAATACTGTTACTATGTAAATTCTAAGTATTGAATGCAAACAGAAGGGGAAAAGAAAATTAAATAACACATCTATGGTAAATTATGATCTCAATTTATCATCCTCCCCCTCCCCTTCAAGAATTATAAGCCCTTCAAAAACAAAAGTTTAAAATTGAAATTTGCAAAGCATTTTCCAAACAGCTATTATTAACCAGAATACAGGCTCTGATGAGCATGATTTCCATGAGTATCTACATAAAAAAAGGTAAAATAACTGTCATTGTCCTGTTTTCATTTCAAAATTTGATGAGCATCCCAGTAGCTGCTTGATTGTGTACAGAAATGGCATCATTTTCCACCAGCAAGTGCAACTAAAGCACACCAAAGCCAGAAACTGTATGCTCCTTTCAGTATTTTCGTGGAATTAAAATAAATCTTAAATGCCTAGGCACGTCCTGGTTCATAGACAAAAAAGACCAAGAGGTTGCCAGCTGTGGTGTATAAGGTAGGTGGATGGATGGATGGATGGATGGATGGATGGATGGATGGATGGATGGATGGATGGATGGATGGATGGATGGATGGATGGATGGATGGGTGGATGGATGGATGGAAAGTTCAGATGGTACCATAAAAGCTCTTTGCTCTGGCAAACAGCAGAATGAGCTTCAGAAGATTTATCAAGATAAATTTTAAATGTAGTAAGGCACAGTTTTGTAGTGTTAAGGGCAGTTAAGCAGCAGAAAAAAAATCTTCTAAAAGGCCTGGAAACCTACTTATCATGCATACAGATCTAACCCTTCTTTTGTCTCTGAAGAAAAAAGAGAATTGTTTATACTGTGAGATTTGATGCAAGTGATTTGGCTTTTAATTTACACAGCTACAATAATCCTTGCAGAGAGGGAGGTCCTCTGAATTGTCTTCTGTGGAGCCTTATCTTTCTTTACTGACTGAGAGAGGAGAGGTTGAGGGGAGGGCAATTATCCCTTACAATTAGTTGCAAAGACATGAATATTTCTCCTTCATCCCAGCCTTCTGTGCTAAAAAGCATTTTGGCTAAGCCAAATTATTTCCAGACCTGGAAAAAATATTATTTGAGAAAGAGTGTGGTGATTTAAAAACAGAGAAAAAAGCTGTTGTTAACAGCAGGGAAAATGTTATGTGTTTGTTGTAACCAGTGAAGCCTGTGCCTGGACCAGTAGGGACCTGAACAAAACAGCCTTGAAAGCCATTTCATCACCAGTTTATAAGCAGAAATATGGAATTAGAGACACAGTTCTTATCTCAACAGCATGAGAGAGCTCTGCAATCAAGGCTGTTCTCATTTTTGTGAGCTATACTGTCAATTAGCTTTGTGTTCTTGCACATAAAAGTGTTTGTGTTCGCCTTCACAGTCACATCTGGAGTTAAAGGTGCTTACCCACACCAGGTCCAACAGCTCCTCTGCAACGCTCAGGATGTGCTTCCAGAAGGATTGTCAGAATTCAGTTCTTCAGTGAACCAAGGAGGGGTCCTCAAAGGATCAAGTGCCTAAGAGGCACAAACTGGTTCAGTGGTCCTCTTTGAGGAAGAAACAGAATTGACTGAGAAAATGCAGACAAGTTTCATATGAATCCTTTTCAGGTTGGGTTTTACCTGCCATGGTACCAAGAATGTACCATGCTCAGGCTGACTCTGAAGCAGAACAAGAGAACTGTTGAGCCAGTTCATACCTCTTAAGCACTTGGTCCATTGAGGATCTGTGGATCCTCCTTGGAGCCCTGAAGATTAGCCCTGCTGCTGCTGATAGAAGTTAAGGCCCATGAAAAAATGCTCAGTCCATGGAGCTGTTTCCATTGAGCATGACTAAAAGGTCAAGAAAATGCAGATTAATAATGGAAAAGGGAACTGGGCAAAAAAATCATCCACTGCTATGCAAAGAGACAGGGCACACTGAAGCTACTTCCCTGGTGGAAATATTAAATAAGGAATTAGATTTGTTAAAGAGGAAAACCATTAAATTTTAGGTGAACAAGGTCAGAACTGGTGGCTGCTGTGTCCTACCAGCACTTGGGTGGTGGTTGAGGGCATGTTTTGCTGGGGGCAGGTGGTGTGCAGGGGAAAGCGTAGGAGCAGATATCAGCATTTCTCTGTCACAGGTACTCATTTTGTCCAGGGAGCAGGAAATACTTATATTGGAAACAGGCATGCTAGGAATCTCTGATATGGTGCTGAGAGCCCAAAGTAGCTTTTAGCTTTGTTACCACCCTGAAACAAAACTAGGTACTGATTGCCCGAAGGTGTTTTCCAGAGATTTATTTCTGCTTATCCTGATCACCAGCTCCATGGTGCTCAGCAAGAGCTGTGCTCACCAGCACATGAACTGCCAAAAAAAAAAAAGATGCAGTATAATTATTCCAATAAATTACTTGGACAGAAAATGGAATCTTTCCCAAGTCCATTATTGCAGTAATTATCCCCAGGTCCATTGCTGTCATGTTATTTGGGTATAATTTAAAGGATTTAAGTGTAATTTGACAGATTTGGGAATAACTTGGGGGATTTAAGGGAGCCATAAGGTTAAATTGTGGGCTAAGTGAAACTTGCAGACAAGTTACAATACTTGAGGAACTTAATCACCATGCACCTTGCTCCCAGTGTGTGAGGATGCTGCCAGCAGTGGCACTGAGATGGGGAACACCAGCAGAGCTATGGTGCAATCCTCAGAAGCCATACAGAGATCTGGTGGCATTTTTCATTTCCCTCTGCATCCAGCAGCAGTTCCTGATAGTTAGTGTCTCTGGTATTGCCTATGCCAGCATAAAAATGGGGCATCACTAAGCATTGTCTGTCCAAGGTCGTTCATCAATGTCCTTTGCAAATGATTCTTAGGTCACTTCTGGATTGGTTCTTCATTACATAAAATAAGGATGATAGTTAGAGGAACTATGCTGACTTTCTCCAAGCACAACAAAATTTAGGGAGAGCCCACAGTGGGAATCCTTAGTGCACTGATTCCTTATCGTTGTGTTTGCAAAACCAAGCTCACTATCCATGAGAGATGTCTGTTTCCATTCAGGCTTAACAGCTGTAAAGGAGCATGACACAAAATCACTTCAAATTAGTACAGTTATTCAAAGGAGCCCAACAATACAAAACAAATAACACAGTAAATCAAAATATATAGTATAATAATTCAAATTAGTATGATTAATCAAAAATGTCCACTGTGTAATATCCACTTGACAGCTTCAACATCTGCAGGATTCTGGATAATTCTCTTTTATTCAACAGAATTTTCAGGATACAAGGTAAGTGACTGCACAGCTTTAATCAGCTATGGGCAGGTTTTAAAGCATGCTCAGGGGTTTCTTTTCTCATTACTTGCTGATCTTCCTTCCTTGAGGGCCATTGCCCACCAAGGGAATACCTGTGGCAGTCCATGTGGGCTGTTGCCAGTGTAGACCAGCTGTCCCTGGGCCTTGGGCAGAAAGCTGTTTTCATGGTGATGATTATTGCTCTTATTGCTAAAAAAATCATGACCAAGAGATGGAAAATCAATATTATGAACTTGAACACTATATGTATCTACACGTACATACACAAAAATATTAATACTAGTAATGTTAGATTCATGTAAAAATATTATTTTCAAAACTACAGAGGTAGCATTTTAACTAGCACGTCAAATAAGAGCAACTTGCCTCAAAACTCCAAGCTGAAAAGACTGGGCATTTCACACATGGGAATTTCAGACAGATCCAATTTGGTGAAAAGACCAAAAAAGGTGGAAAAAATATAAAAGTTGTTTGTGGTAACTGCCCCTGGTGAACTCAGAAATTAAGACATTGGAATTCTGGTGGACCAATCTCTCTGTCATATGGCATAGGAAGCAATTGAAATCTCCCAGCACATCCTGCTTACTCCTTCACTGTTCTAGTAGCCTGGCAAATCCACAGAGCAGATCCCAGTGCCAAATCAGGGGATTGAACTGACTACCAGCAGGATCAGGGAATCCTTTCCACTACAACTTATGAGTCATTTTTTGCCAAAGAATTACTAAATTCTTTCTTAATGAGACTCATCCACTCGTGAACATGTGATGGGTAGCAACACCACTGGAGAGGATGTGCCAAGTTTTACTGCTGCTCAGAAAGATGAAAATTACTTATAAAAAAAAAAGTTCCCAGTGAGCACCTTGCTTTCTTGGTTAGCAAACATTAAGTTCGCCTGTGCAATGCCACAGGTTAATTACAGAGAAAACTCCATGCATGTGCTGTTCCTCCACTCAGGAAAATACATCTACTTTCCTCAGCAGAGAACTGGGCACAAGTGCCTAAAATAAAAAAAATAAATTAAAAAATTGAGAAAAATTATTTTCTCTTTGTCCCGACCTCAGAATTGAGTTTAAATATATAAGGGAAAAATTAGTTCTATCAAAGGTGCTCTGATAAAAAGGAAGGCTATAATACGCAAAAAAAACCCCAGCTTTTAACCTGACCACGTAAAAACCTGAAGAATGGATAGATGAATGAATGGCCAGGATAAATAGAAAAGTTTGCTTGTCCAAATTCCAGCAGTAGATAAACAATTCTGGAGAACTGCTGTCATCTTATCACAGGGGTTCCACATTTTTGTCTCCTTATCGCCAAAGCTGCATTCCTTGGTATTTGCTCATAGACTACTTCTCAGAGCACTGATTCCTCCTTCTTCTTCCCCTTCCTCTCTTCCCCTTCTCATTATTCTTCTCCTTCTTTCTTCTTCTTCACCACAAAGTAGCCAACTGACTCCAGTTCCCTTCCCAACCAGCTACCCCACACTTTTATAGCACTCTTCTTCTCACAGCTGTGGCCTGTGAAAGTCAGGCCTGTTCCTAATCTTTGATAATTGGTCCAGCTGCAACTCCTTAGGGGTAAGATTACATTCTACACTATATTTTCTTATATCCCATCCCCTACAGAGGATCTTTTACAAGTGACATTAAATATTTTTCCATGTTTTTATTTCAAAACCTCCTTACTGAAGGCTCAGTATCTCCATACATAGAAAACTTTTCCCAGGAAATGCTGAAAGAAAGATTGTTTTCCTTCCACTATCTGAAAGGCATTGATTATGAGAAACACCAGGATAATGCTTTATTTTGAAAGGTCTTTTATTGTTTGTTTCTTAGTACTATTATTTGTTTCTTATTACTATAGACTTAAAACGTACTTCCAGGGATACAATATAAGCCACCCCAGAAACTACTGGGGTTATGCCAAAGAATTGGCCCAAAACATATTAGAACCTGAACATTCTAGGAAGAAAAAAGAAAGCTGGCTTATTTTTTAAAATATATATCAAGAAATAGGCTTTCTTTGTAAATAAATTCTCATTTTTATCAAAGGTTTATCTTACAAAATCTATTTAAATTTATCTACGTTGCAGTTTACTTTCAGATCCTGTGTGTTCTAGCAAAATAATCAAAGCAATTAGTGGCAAAGGAGTCATAGCAGAGATGGTTTTCTCTCTGTATGTTAGAAAGATTACCTGTTCCCATTCTGACAAGAACCAAAAATATCGTATTTGAAATCAATTTCAACATTTTTACTAGAATGCACTAAATATTTAAATACATGTTTAATAGCTAGTTAATGTGCACATGCACCATAACATTCTTTCATCTTCCTTGACAATATTTAACGCTTTCTTGGACCATGAAAACACAGAACTTATTCACAAGCTACAGGGCACAATTATTTGCCATAGTTCATTGTTCTCTACATAGTCTACAAGTGCAATTATGTCCTGATTTTCATTACAATATAATTGAAAATTTGGCTCCTTTTCCAGATTCCTATTCTCAGATCTGCTGAGAAGGAAAATAGGGATTGGAGACTAGATAATCTCTCTTTTCCAATACTATAAATCCTATTAGGGAAACTTCTTTGAATAAATGAACTGTTCACTGATCTGAGCTTTAGCTGGAGAGAATAAGTGGCAGCACAGACATCACTACCCTGTGCAATAAAACAGCAGTACATGCTGATGATTCAGAAAACCCACAAATTGAGCTGAATTTTTGGATCAATCAACTAAGTCTGATGGCCTCAAACTAATTAAAAGACATGATATATTTTGTCATACAACTATTATTTCAAAGAATCCCTGTAAAAATTATAAGCCCTAGTGCAATTCTCACTTTGACACATAACTGAAATAAGGGAATGTGGACTAATTCCATAATACCAGAAAAATTTTGGTCACTTGATTTCAGTTTTAAGACCATTTAGAACACGGCATTTTTAAATTCATCAGTGATCAATTCACTAGAAAATAATAATCTTCTGCCCTGATTTGTCACAAGTGTCCTTACAAGCTTCCAAATTTTGCTCTTAAAAAGAAGATTGTTTTCTTTCATGTAATTGCAATGTAGCACCTCAGCACCTCACATTAAATTATCTCAAGGTTTGCCATTTATGTTTGGATTTCCTTTATGTTTGTTTTTTAATGGGACTTAGTGATCCAAGGTATTTTAAATTTATTCAGGGGAAAAAAATGAACAAAAAAAATCCTACCAAGATATCACTACCAACATCTCAGGCCAAATAAAGATTTAAAATATGGTACAGCAGAAAAATGAAAAGGTTTTAAGCGGAAGCAATTGCTCCTTCAGCTTACCTTCTGAAATATTTATGTCATCCATTCTATGAATCAATACATTCAGTAGCAATTTAGCAGTCCCTAGAGTCATAACTGAATTGTTTTGAAAGGAATACCTTCAGTGGAAGTTTGCAAAGGCAAAACACCCAAGGTACAATGGGTGAAAGCCAACACACATATAAAGTTTACTTATCCTATGAACCGTTTTTTCAGGGGCGCTACATGTAGTAGCTCTTGGATGAAGGAGGTACCATCATTTTTTAATGCGTTTTGGTTTTATTTTTCCCTAACAGATGAAAAGCCAAAAAAACCCCACGTGTATATAAATAGAGGTTTTTCTCTTGTTACATTACTTATTTCAAATGATAATTTTTAAATAAATCTTTATTGTCACGCATCCAGAAATCTCTGCTTTTCTGAATTCTTAATTTGCTTTGGCCTTCCTACAATTCTAGTTTACTCTTTCTCCTTCCTATCCTAGTGTCCGTGGGTAACAAGGACTACTGATTGTTGACAGAGACCTGCTATCATGACTTAACACTTCCTTCAGGTATGCATCCTTTTTCTCCATTCCACTTATTTGGAAGATGAATACCAGAATGGCAATGTGATCAACACAGTTTCCTTATTCAGAGTATAAAATATAAGCTAAAAAGTGCTTCACTCACAAAAGGAATTGATGTGCTCTAATTCTTAAAGAAGAAAGTAAGCAAATCTATTCAACAATTTCAGAACTGAAACATAACTCCAAACTGATTGGAATTTTGATCCATATCTGCATCTCTATATCTGCCCTGTAAACATGCTTACTTTCATCAAAAGAGTACTTTAACTGCACAGTGAAGAGATACTAAATCCCATGTGTCGTTTTCTAGGCTACTGCATGCAAAAATTAATAGTGTAAAGTAACACTTGTTCAGTAGATGTCTAGAGGCAGGGTGGTTGAAAGAAAATATTATGATGAATCAATTCTAGAGAGATGTATTGTCCTGTGGTAGAGTCTTTCTTTGAACCACTCAACTCCAACTATTCGATTCAGTTTCAACCAAAGGTCTCAAGGTGGGTGGTAAAAGTAGTTCCTTCATATTTTGTGAGAAGAATAATCAGAATTTTTCATGAAATTCTAGATTGTCCCAACATGTAATAGTCATAATTTAGTATAAACATTTCTTTCAAGTTGGTGATACTTTCCATATGTTCTGTTTTATGGTTCTTGCTTCCTCTCTAATCAACGCTTAACATCAAAAGAAAATTTAAAGTTACTAACAAACAGCACTTATTTTATTAACAAATAATATTAAAAGTCAATAAAATTGATTTCAGCTTCATCTAAATAAAATTTGATCAAACTGGGCTTTTCTCAGCTCTAAAACAGCTAAAGGAGTTGGCATTCATGCGCCAGCTCTAGCAGTACTTTTGCTGGGGAAATAGAGATTTAACAAGAGAAGGAAACCTTGAGATGGGGTGAGATACCTTCTTAACATTATATCCAAAATGTTTATTATGGGTCTCACATGAAATTAGATCAAGCGACTTAAACTCTCTGTCTAGGAAATATCCTGCTCTGGTTAGACTGTAACTTCCATTTACCATCTAGTAAAGTTTTATAATTCTACAGTAAGAATGCAGTTCCTTGAAGGTTAGTAATACTCCAGTGCTCTCCCAGATTTTTCTCTTGTCATCTAAAATTTGTATAAATGCTAGGAAAGATTTCTGGAGCACTTTAATAAAATGAGTTTTGGTAAATACTTTTAGGAACACATTTCAAGAGTAAAGATGACATGAAAACATTGCAAGAAAATTGAGAAAAAGAAAATTCAAAATATAGCTTCAATAACTCAGTCTGGTCATAACAATGCTAAATAGGATTTTACACTGCATTGTGGTCACAAGACCATGGGTTTGATGTGTGAAACCAACAGTCAGATCACATTTTGCTCAGTTTACTCAATTGACTTTCACAAACTCATCCCAGTGCAGCAAAAACAGGACTTTTGCCCAACTTCCCATATGGGAGATAAGGGCACAATGGAACTGATAAAGGAGCCTGATATCTTAGGCCTAATCAAGCAGAAACCATGGGAGAGATAAACACAGATTACACCCTGAGGCAGAGGTGACCAAGAGATATGTTGTAATCTTTGTAATGATTGCCGTGTAACTGATGTCATGTAGAATGCATAACCAATGGGAAACTGTTACCAAAACCAGAACCCTTTATATAAGTGTCATACAAATATACCCTATTCAAACCCATTGTACTCTCAATAAAATTGGCTTCTGATCCAGCTCAGTCATTCCTGTCTCTCCATCGCCAATACTCCCAGGCTAGATCAAATACCAATTACACTTTTCCCCACCTAAAGACTGCAGTTTTCAGGAGAGTGGATATTACCATGCAATCCCATTTATTTTCCCAGATACAGGAAAAAAAAAAACCTCAAAAACAGTTATTCAAGGAAATTATTTCTCTTGACTGATGGAAAGCACTTTCATAGCTTCTAATTAACTATATCCACTTAAAGCTCATTGAATAACATTACATTGAAGGCACTGATCAGTGCCTCATCACTGCTGGGGAAGGGGAATCAGAGATGTTAATTTTTTTTATAAGTTCAACAATATGTTCATCATCAATAGTACCAGATTATAACAAAGTATTTTAAAAGCTACATACAAAAACAAGTTACATCCCACAAATGGGTCCAGATTCAAAGTATTAGCCATATAACTTTGGGTGAAAAAAAATCTATATCTCAAAATCTTAACAAAATTGGGAGTAAAGAAACTTCAACATTCCCACAAATTCTGGAAACCCCCACATAGCTGGAGTTCAACAGATTTTTCATCAGAGTGCAAGACCTATTTATTCAAATACCTTTTGACTACTATTACAAATTTCTTGGGACTTTTTTTGTATTGATAATTATTTATTCTATAGGAGGGAAATGGGAGCAAATATGAATTTATAAATAAATAAGCACAGAAAATATAAAAGAATACCTAAGATAATGTGCAGAGCAATTAATTTTAATTACTCCAAATACCATCTTATTTAGTTAACTGGAACATATGGAATTTTCTGAGCTGAGTATTTTTCTGATTGAAATCAGCTTATCCAGTACATAACTTCTAGGATTGTTTGAGCTTCAGATTCAAATCTGATTGCTAAATCAAAAAACCCTATAATCAATACACTATATTGTTATTATTCTTACCTGGTTTCATCTGGGAGAGACCATTACACCAGCTACCAGGAAGAAAATCAAATATATCCCAGCCATATCCAGAACACATCCTTAAATACATTTGACTATGAGGCCATTTTCAGAACTCAGTAATAATGGGGAAATTTAGAACACATTAAGTTAGCAAAAGGAATTGTTGTGCTGTAATTCTTAAAGTTATTTACAGAAATCCTTTTACTTCAAGAGGACAAGATCAATATTTTGTTCATTGATGCAGTCACTTAACTCTTTGTCAGTTTCAAAGTCACAGAGATGCCAATTCCCTACATTTTTCCTTTTCCTGCAAAGATTTCTGCAATAAATGAAAGGAAATTGTAGTTACCTTGGTTATGCAAGAATGCTTACACTCTGAAAACCTAGGCAACATTCTAACTAATTTGATGTTTTCTCAATGCAAATTTACTCAGCATTAGGATTTTGGGGTAATTCACACTAGAATTTTGTGGAAATAGAAAAATCTCGACATTTTAGTGTAAAAAAAAAAAAAAGTCACCATTTTATTGGCTAAGAGGCTGATTGGACAAAAAAATCAGTACATCTTGCATTATGAGTCGTTTAGTCTGTTGACTACTTTACACAGTCATTTCTTGATATAAACCACATCCCTGAGGTCTTCTCAAACATAACCTAGGTTTCATTGCATTTCAGAAGCCAAATCCTCTGAATAAACAAATTTGCAGGCACATAATGCTTGGTTTCATTTTCCCCCAACTCTGATGGAATAGTTCTTGAAAGAAATAATTTAAAGACAGCTTATAATAAGTTCTGTTTTATCATGTTCTTTAGTCAAAAACAAAGAGATTCCTCAAAATTATAAAAATATTTTCTTTACGTTATAAGCTATCCTACCCAGGCTGGAGCCTGTCAGACATATATTCTGGAAAGGATAAGAGCCCTGTGCATGTTCTACATCTTCCAGCTCATGGATACCTACTTGAGGTCCTTCTTTCCATCCTCAACCTTTCAGGTACTACAGCACTTACAGACTATTCTGGCTTTAGCCTTTCACCCTCCATAGTAGTTAGTATGCAGAACAGACACTAACTGTAAAATACACCAAAAAAAGATCAGGAAATCCAAACTGGGTTGTCAATCTCCTAGAAAATGGATGTATATACATGGTTAAATTTTTATGGATGCTTCACGTTTCTGAAAATATTATATATTTATGGAATATGCCACAAACCATTATTATACATTTTGATTCTGTAGAGCACAAAGTCTTATTTGCTCAAGATGAGGCAAGACCTGCAAAAAACCAAAATCAAATATACAAATAAAAAGATAAATAATTTATCAACTAGAGTTGCTTGTGGAGAATATTTAACCAAGATTTTCTTCTGTTTAAACAGAAACAGAAAATCCACATGAAACATTAAATCCAGCAAAATTAAAACACTACTTTTTCTTTCAAAACTAAGTATTCTCCTTGGAAATTCAATAAAACATTTGATCTTTGCCCCTTCAAGAGGGAAAAGAACTTCTCAGTTTTCGTAAATTAAGAAAAACCTTGATCAATGGCAGTGGAATCAATTGCCTTCTCAACACCACCTGAGTGGTGCAGCTGACACTCCTGGAGGATGGAATGCAATTTAGAAGGACCTGAACAAGCTGCAGAAGTGAGCCCATGGGGGCAACCTCATTAGCTTCAAAAAGACCAAGTGCAAGGTTCTGCATTTGGATTGGGTCAACCCCCAGTAACAATACAGGCTAGGGGATGAAGGAATAGAGAGCAGCCCTGGGGGAGAAGCAAATGGGGGTATTAACAAATGAGAAGCTGCATAAAACCCCACAATGTACACTTGCAGCCCAGGAAGCCAACACGTCCTGGGTTGCATGAAAGGCAGTGTGGCCAGCAGGGCAGGGGAGGCGTTTCTGCCCTTTGCTCCTGTGAGACCCACCTGGAGTAGTCTGGTCATCTCAGGAGTTCTTAGATCAGAAAGGAAACGGACCAGTGGAAATAAGCCCAGAGAAGAGCCACAATAGTGATCAGGGGGACAAAACACCTCTTTTATGAGACTTTCCTGAGAGACTTCAAGGTTGTTTAGCCTGAAGAGAAAGCTCCAGGGAGACCTTATTGCCACCTTTTAGTATGTGAAGGGGACCTGTAAGGAAGATGGAGATAAACTTTCTATCAGGGCCTGTTTCCACAGCACAAGGGATAATTGTTTAAACTGAAGGAGGATATATTTAGATTATGTATAAGGAAAAATTTCTTTATAATGAGGGTGGTAATATACCGAAGCAGGTTGTCTGGAGAGGTGCTTGGTGCCCCTTCTCTTGAAATATTCAAGCTCAGGTTGGACGGAGCTGTGAGCAACCTGATGTAGTGGAAGGTATCCTTGCCAATTGCAGGGGATTTGAACTAGATAACCATTATAGGTCTCTTCCAACTCAAACTATTTTATGATTCTAGTTATTCACAAGCCAAACAACTAATCTTCAAACTACTTGCCGACCCTGCTTGTTACGAGTGGTTCCAGAGACTGGGCAACCCACACTTCTCTTTCTTTCTTTCTTCCTGAAGCAGAATTCTTGTCTCAGGTGCGTCATGGCAGCCTTTGTACCTAAACTGGTCACCATCCAAGCTTACATTTGGTCTCTTCCAAAGGAAGGGAGAGAGTGTGTACAACTTGCATGTGAGCTTATAGGCATCGCTGAGCAAGCAAGCTTCATGTGGCATTTCTATGCCCATTATTTTCACATATAAAAGCTTCTGGAATATTTGTTCTGATGCTGTGATTAGGAATGATGCAATTGGTGTTCCCTTGGTCTCATACTTAAAAATATGAGATAAATAAAAGCACATTAACTTACTTAAATTTTATAAATTGATATAAAAAAGCAGTTATCAGAGCAGCAATAACTGCTGAAAATAGGTCAAGCTATTCAAAGGACTGATATCATAAGAAATAAGCAAAATTTTGCCCTTTTGCTGGCTGTGCTCAAAACTAAGAGCATTTGTTTTCCAGCCTAAAAATCCTGCTTAAAGTCTACAAAATAATTCAAATACTAGAAAAATTATATGCTTAAAGAAATAAAAAAAAAAAAAATGACAGGAATAGTCAAGCTCAGTTGAACTGTGAAATATGACAGTATTAAAGTTTGAAGACATTTGTCTTTAAACTGTAGTTTTCTTCCAAATAACATGTAGCCTAACCTGCCAAAATTAAAGGTTTTTCAGATGTTAGTTCACTTGCTGTAATACAAGAAAAGGTCAGAAAGCAAACTGAAAAAAGAGTCTAGACAGCTTTAACCTCAAGGCTTTACTTTATTCCAAGAGACAGGGTTATCAGTCATATTATTTCCCATAAAAATAAAAATAATGAACAAACAAAAAAGTCATAAAATTCAACATTCAAGGGTATGATGAGAGGCTACTATTCTGATTTTTTAAAGCATGTGAGGCAAATTATCATTCACCTTACTTGAACATTCAGACATTATTTTCAGCTTCTGAAACAGCCTGTAATGGTTTAACTTATTGTGAATTTCTCAGTTATTTTAACATGCAGAGGGAAGATGGGGGAAAACAACAAACAAACCCCTGAAATTTGTTTATGCAAAAATACAGACAAAAATCCTGAGACTCCACTTGAAGTAACTTACCTGTTGTAATTTATGTGCATGTGATTTGTTAGATTAAGCTAACTATTGTTTTATCCACATTCAGAATAATTCCATAAAGTTATAAAGATATTTCCCAAAACAATGGGAAAAATATAGCAGCTATGATTGGAATTTTGCAAATCTTAAAAAAAGAATGAAGAAATTATCTTGTTTGTAACACAATTATTACTAGCATTAAAAATTTGAAGGAACATTTAGATTAACCTGTGAAATTTAAAAACCTGTGAAAAAAGTAAATTAAAACAAATGCATTGCAAAACAAGATTGGAATAAAGGCATTAACTGTTATTAAGTATTGTGTTACTAAATTTCTTATTCAGTCAAGCTAGATTATCTCAAATATCCTCAAAAAATAAGGAAAACTCCTCCATGGAGGTAATTGCACATGTCATTGCCAGAGCTGAGACAAAACTATGATAATATACATCAAAATCTACATAAACAGGAAAGATTGTAGTAAAAATAAAAACGGGCAGACACATATAAGAAATTATTGAGCGGTAGCTTTCCCCCAACACACAATCTTCATTTTGCTCTCAAAAACACCCACTTGAAAAACCTGATTAATTTACTTTAATAATTTTTATGAGTTAGAGCATTTTTATTCTGAAATTGACTATAAAATTATTTTACTTTTGACATAAAATCTTGAAGCCCTAGAAAGACATGGTTAAATGCTTTTCAGTAATTTTATTGTTATTTAAAAAACCCCTCTGTTATTCCTATAGTCTTCACAAACTTATTATGTAGAATAAAGTGCCCCAATGTTCCTGAGGCAATGATTTTTCTGTGTATTCAAGTGTCCCATATTAACTCTCACTTTTCAAAAACCAGAACTGACAGAAATAGCCCTACAGTTTTTTGTGCTGCTACATGTAAAATAAACCAATCAACCAAACAAAAAACCCCATCTACTTCTCAATTTTCATCTTTTATATGGAGACTGGGGAAAAAAATCAGGTTATTGGAGTGTTTAAATTTTTTGAAACACAAATAATCATACTTCTGTTGTACAAACTATTGCTAGTATAGAAATTGAACATAAAGGCTACCAGAAGCATTCTGTTTACATGAATTTCACTCTGGTTCTGTCTTCAAAAGTATGCAACTACACAATTACCACCTCTTCATCTAATTCTGTATATACAAAGTTGAGAGATCCAAGCACTTGTCTATTAGAGCCTCTTCATTTAACATTCATTGGATAATGTTCCCCACACACACACATATCGCTTCTAAAAAAAAAGTTTTTTTAGTGTTAAATATTTTTACAAACTTGTACTCTGCTCTGAAAAGCTGTTCTAGAACATTTAAAATCAATTCTGTTCTATCTCCCTAATGACATTTAACATATTTACCCTCATATCACTGTTCTGTGGCAAGGAAGAAAAATAATCCAAAGAGGGGCAATACATGATTTGTTCATGATGTCACAAAAGTCATTAAGTAGATTGAATCAAGGTTTTCTCACATCAGCTTTCAGCATCTTAAATGTGTTATTTTGCTGAATAAGTTAAATTCACTGTTTTGAATCATGCAATACTCTTGAACTGAAGAAAACATTTGTATTCCATGTCATATTACAATGAGGAAAGATTATTTTTTCCCAGAGGAAAATGAAAATATTTTAAAAGCTTCTATGTAATTTATGTTTTCACTTGAGAAAAAGGTAAAACACCCATTTGCATCCTTTCACCTTTCAGCAATTCCTACCTCCTATAACTGCCATCTGTTTCCTACTGTCAGCTACACAAATATGTGAGGTTTTTCAGTTGGTAATATAACTTCTTCTTGCATGCCACCTGACACTAGCTTTCAGCTAATTAAATAATTTCTATATGAATGCTGAATAAAAATAAATTATTTAATGGGAAAAATGCTGAGAGCCAACTGAATCTGTTGAGAAATACCATGGTCCTCAGAACAAGGAGCAGAGACAGTGCAGGTCTTAAAAGCAATATAGAATGAGCCAGCCAAGCCAGCCATAAATCCTGCTGCAGGCCTGAAGCAGAATGCTGCTGTTGGGAATATTATTGTGATGTATATTCTGCCCTGCAGCTGCTAGTTCCTCCTCAGTTCAGCCAGTTTCCCTTGGGGAAGCCAGTACTATCTGGAACATCATTTCCAGTCCCAACCTGCACAGTAGCCCTTGCTAGAGACACAAAATGAAAACCAAACAAACTGAAAACCAAAAAACCCCCACCAACCTAGAAACCCAAAACCCACTACATCAGCACCCAAAGCCCACTACAGAATTTGCCCTGGAGCCATGAAAAGGAGCACCCACATAAGTGATACCTATAGGATATTTTGAATTTATTTTTCCTTAGTTTTATTTTGGTTTTTCGTTGGTTGTGGGGTTATCTTGCTGGTGGGTTTTGTTTACTTGGGGGGGTTTTTTGAGGGTTTTTGTGTGTGGGGTTTTTTTTTTTCCACGGGGGGTTTTATATTATTCCTTTTGTTGATTTTTTTATTTTTTAGTTAAGGCTTTTATTTTATATGTAACTGAGAAACCCAGACAAGGTTGTCATGTGCCTATGGTTAATTTGTCTGGTTATCACTAGAGACTAACCTAAGGATTTCCTACTCTCCAGGTTGTGCAAAAGTACTTTGGGTTGTTTATTACCATGAGCTCTAGGATGACCCTGCTTGAACAGAGATGTGGGACCGGATGATCCACTGTGGTGCCTTCCAGCATTATCCATTCTGTGACCACAGCCTGAGGGTTTATCATAACTTAACACACTCATTAACGGAATGAGATCACATCAATTAAAGGCAATGCCTGGGAAAGTCCAGGAGATAAATATAATTTCAAGTTCCATATTCATAAATACATACTAAATTGTGTACTAATACTGAATGCCCTTTGAGAAAGTTTTCTTTTTCTTCCTCTCTAAAAACAAAAGACAAAGTGGGGAGAGGACGAATGGGAAAGACTCTTTCTTTTATTTATTATGGTTTACTGTTGCTTTGCACATGTGTTTCTGTCATTTTAGGAGGCTGTTGGCAGAGTAACATACCTCGACACCGCCTTTATCACAGTGTGAAAAACACCAGATGTACAAAATTAACGTTCAAGTTAATCAAAATATTGCTTGACAAAGCAAATAATTGAATTGCACTTTCAATGCACTGTGGTAGACAATAATTAACAAGCAGCATCTCCAACATCTGGATACAACTTTCAATTTCCGTTTTAACATCATAGAATGCTGTCTACACATTTTTTAATGGCACCCCTGATAATAATATATTCTGTTTTTAATCATATTCCACGTTGCAGGAAATGAAGCTTGCAATTTTCCCAGGTGCTTATCAAATTACTACTGCAAGCTAATTCTCATCCCCCAAGTTAAGAGTTTCAACACTGTGCACATTAACGGCCTGCTTATGTTCTTCCTGTACAACAGAAGGTAAGTTAATATGTGCTTCAATTATATCCAGTTTGTGCATTTATAGCACCCTGTGGGCAGCACTAAGAAGGCTGTAAATGTACTTATTCTGCTTCTTTAATGCTCTACTGTATTATAGGGAAGAGGAGGGAGAAGGGGAGAGAGACAACTGCATCATTTTATCAAGAGAATCAATAAGGAACTCAACTTCGCTGTATTGATTCAAGAGGGCTGCTAAGGTACTGCTCTCATTTTACTTGTTACAAAAAAGCTTACCCAAGCTTGACTTTTATATAAATTTCCCTCTTTTTCATATATGTGGGTGAACACACACATAAGATCGGTGTTTGTCAGCTTTAATAAAATGCACATGAAGCACAATTTCAAGTATTGCAAACATTTTATCTTAAATTAAAACTGAAGATTTATTTCATGATTGCCTCTGCTAACTGTGATATTGACAAAACAGAACAGTGTCTTAGAAGAAGGCTTCTCTTTCTTTTTCTAACTTTTATATTTTATTGCATTGCAGGCCAGCCTGATGTTCAAAAAATAGTTGCGCACTAACACTCATGCAATTTGGAGTTTTTTCCTTCCTATTTCCAATCCAGTGTTCACTTACCTGTGGAGGGTAAGGGGCATACTCTGCATTTTAATTATTTATTTTATTTTTAATGGTAATCACTTTCCCACTTCTCTTTCATGGAAATTTTCCAGAAACAAGAACCAACAGTGTGAAAGAAAAAAATCAAAAGTGTCATAGAATTTTTTGAAGGAATACAAATTTCTCCCACATTAGGGGACGTGACAGATGTATTTCCTGTAGCTTGGAAAAGACCCCAAAAACTTGAGAAGACTTATAGACAAAGTTTTAAAATGAAAATATTTCCTCTCAATTTTCACTCAAATAGCTCTTGCTATTTAAAATTTCAAAGGAAAAAGTTCGATTTCATGACTGCTAATATTTAGATTTCACTACAGAACTGTTAAATTTAGGCAGCGTGATATTTCCCTTTATCCTTCTATTCTTTGTCTACCATATCAAAAAAAACCCAAATCAAAATTTAAAAAAAAGCAAACACAACCAAACACACAAAGAATAAAAACGAAAACCAAAACTGTGGTTCATCAGAAATCCACATATGTGTGTCATATTCAACTGGGCAAAGTTTATAAAAATTTAATCCTTTTCCAGAAAAGGTAAGATTTGAGAAGTGATCTCATTGGGGTGCAGATTACATACACAACACTAACAGTTCCTTCTCAAGTATGTTTTCTGCACTTGTAAAAACTACATAAACAAAAGGTGCATCTTTTCATTTATCATACTCATTGTGAAATATGTGAGTGTTCCTCATCAGCAACAATCAAATCAACACTATTTTCAGTTTTCTGTGCCTTGGAGAATGTGCCCTTTGCGTATTTGTGTGTGACATAAATTTGACCAAGGGGAAATAGAATTGCTTTTGTGTGCTCATTTCTCCTTTAGAAGTCCTCAGGCTTGGCGTCTAAATGTCTACAGAAATCTAGTATGCATTTTTACTGCATCACCACACAAATCCATTATGATTATTTTAAATCAAGTTTTCTTTTTAACATTCTAATTTCTCAAGCTTATGATATTGATGTTCTACTCAATGGCTACAGACATTCTGAAACACTGTTGAAGCAAATATTAGGTAAACACATATTGGACTTTCTGATATAAACTGGTTACATGAACCTTCAAGTCAACCATAAAGAAGGAAAATCTCAAGACTTCCCTCTGTGGTATACCCAAATATCTCCATTTCACTAGCTTTTGCTCCACTTTGCTGAAAATTTCCAACTCACCTTTAGAGGAGATGTATAGAACACTAGAGATCTAAAAAAAATATTTTCCATCCTCTGATTTTTCTGGTAATTCTAAGAGTCTTCTAAAGATGAATTTGACAATAGTCAGTGGTTCTTAAAACCAGATATGGTCAAAACACAGAGTGCATGTTCCTAGACATACCACTTAAGTCCCATTTCTCGTGTCCTTACTGAATGTTACTACAAAGGGTTTTGCAAAAGTTATAGTTAAATTAAAATAAATTAAATGATCAATTAAAAACAAAGAATATTAAGTACCACTATTAGTATAAATCCCATTTAGATAAATCAAATTGCAAATTCAAATGTATTTATATGGTCCACATTCATTCCATAAAGTCCTTTAACTTAGCAAATTTAGAAGAATTAAATGTGTTTAAGCTATATGATCAGTAAGAATAAATTTTAAAAATCAACAACTATGTTGATTTTTATAATTTTTTCTTGTCCAGGAGTTTCAAAGTAATTTTTAGCTATTAAGAAAGGGCATGAGAAATACGGTTTTTGTTTTTTACTCTTCACTTTTTTATATATATCTCATCCATGAATTTAAGGAACTGGATTTATCCCATGGGATGCACTGTCACAAAAATAAACATTCAAATTAAGTAATGTGGATAGAAAATGAGAGTTATATTCTCTCATCCTATGTTCAGTCACTTAATACTTTTAATAAATCAATTTCAAGCTAACCTCATTGAATTTGGTGGGATTATGATTACAAGAGAAAACTAAGCAACCTGAATAACTGCTCAGAGGATAAAACAGGGTGCTCATGTGCAATTGTTTTTCTCTTTAAATTCTCTACAGAGAAATCAGCTGCACTATACTTCCTCAAACAAGTCCTAGTTTTAAATCACCACATTGACCCTGCATATGACAGTCTTGAAAGGAAGGGAAGAAAAAAAGAAGAAAAACCCCAAACACATTGTGGTTACTGGCTGCCGCCTCCTTTGGGGAAGCTTTACTGGTACCAGTCATCAGTCTGGATGATGCAGGCAGCCAATGGATCACTGCTGGCTAGCAGTCTCTGTTGAATACATCTGCCTCCATCCTCTGTTTTGGGACTCTTGACACAAACTGTCCTAAGAGACTCCAGTCTGTAGGGATAAAAGATGCCAGGTACAGGTCTTAATAATATGAATTAGTTTGGGATAACCTGCAGTCTGACATATCAGCTGGCAGAGTTCTCCTATTGCCCAAACACTAAATTACAATAAGAAATATGGAACATGAAATAAACAAAAAGCCAAACAAAACCAAATTTTAAAAAAAAATTAGTAAAATATGTTCAGTTTTACTTCAAATTCTTCACCAGTTGAAGAAAAAAAGGTTCAATTACTTAGTATTTCAGTAACAGATAAAGAAAGAGAGGGAAAATAAAACTCTATGTAAAAGTATGCTTGACTATCTCCCATTAGATATTGCATTTCAGTATTTCACTAAAAAGATGAGGAAATTCTCACAATTAATCCCTTTTTCATGCTCTGCAGTTGCTCTTTGAGCAGATCAGCTCTTGAGAGGATGGCAACATAATACTTGAAAAAAATATAGAAAACACATTGCTCTGCATAGGTTTTTCAGGAATGCACTTGGACACAATTATGCCATCTATCAGTCTATCTAAGCTCATCCAAAATATGTCATCTTAAAAAGATATGTCATATTTATAAAAGGAGGTCCTCTACAAGAGCTTACAATATGCTGTGCTGAATTCTCCTGTTCTGAATTCTCCTGTGCAAAACTTGAAAGATTAAACCATAATTAAATGCATTTTTTCTTTGTTCTAAAACAGCACTGATAGAGAAAAGAGGTGTTATCTAATTTAAGATAAAAGGATATGTACTGGTGGAATACCTGTGTACAATGACAATAATGAATCTCAGTGTGTGTCTGTGTGTATAAAAGCATGCAAATATGTATACATGCGCACAATACACAGAAATGCTTCTGCATTGAGATATACTCAGATACCATTTCTCATATGTACTGGTTTATTCAACAGTACCTCAGTGTATCCATCCAAGCAATATCCAGTCTCCAAAATCACACTTTTGTTGTGGCTTATCTTTCTAATACTTCAGGAAATCTAGGTGGGGCAGACAATGGGCTAACAGTTTTAGATAGTTGCCTTATGCCTGTGTTTACCATAAAATGGAGTGCACTCTGCGCACATGCCCTCAAGGTATCATCACAATGTTCTTCTCATGATGGGTCCCTGAGCCTGCCAAACCTTGATACTTCAGTCTACATACTTTTCTCATAACAAAGAATCACTGAAGTTTAAGCGAACTCAAAGATTTTTCTTTTCCTTTTTCTTTGTAATTAGGAGAAAACTAGAAAGATACTTTTCTTTTTGCAAGCTGGTGTCTTGCAATTTTTTGCATAGGTTGCTGCAACCTCCAGTCATCTTTGGCTGTCTAGAAAGACAGAGTTTGCAGTATTTCACCTCGAAGGATAGATACATGACTTTTCCTTGCCCAATCTCCATTGTTCTGAGGATTCCAGATCACCCATGCACCTCCTCAATTCCTTATTGCACAACATGCTGAAAAACTGTCCCGTCTGCGTGAGTTTTCAGGAAGAAGCAAGTTCTCTTTCCCCCCTTGGAGCTCCTTGTATCCTAAAGTACAGCAGTCTGATTGTACCAAGCCAACAGGCCCCTTTTCTGCTGGTATCTAAAGGACCACAACACAAATGACACACAACACAGAATAATGAGTTTCCATTCACCTCAGAGACAAACGTGTCAAATTTAGGTAAGCAACTTCTCTATAAATACTTATTTCAAAATTAATAAGTGAAGGGTAATTCCCATAGCATTTATATCCTAAAGAGAATATTTTAACGCTCTCTTGCACCAGGGACATTTGGCACAAAGTGATTGATTTACCACTGACAGGCACTTAGGTGTCATATGCCAGGGAATCTTTTGGAATATCTGGTCTTTAACAAAACTTCACTTGATTAAAGCACTGTGAAAACTTGATCTTACTGCCCTTGTTCAGTCACTGTTTGTATTAACACGGGGACGGCTTTCCTTTTTTTCCCTATTTCTTTTCACATTTATTGTGGATTTTTTTTTTTTTAACAAAAGCGTTAATAAAAGGGGCAGGTCAGCATTCAATATTTCAGCTTCATTTTAAGACATTCTAGTAGATCTCAACTGGCTTCTCTCAGAACTGAAACCAGCGGCACAAACTCCTCATCTCTTAACAGACTGATGATCAGCAACACTAGTGAGAATACTGCACATGGGAGCAGCCAAAACCTTATATGACCTGGAGTTGAGTGAATCATCCCAGCCCTGAGCAGTGGTGTCTCCCTTCTCTGCAAATGATTAGCCAAGATGCTCATCAGCAAATTGGTTCTTGATGTCACACCTTTTGAAATACCAAGGATATTTTTCATGTCTTCTTAACTGCTACCACTGTGTCTTCTGTCACAACATTTCCATCTTGGACACATACTTCAGTCTTAGCCAAATACTGCATCTCATGCTTCCACAACATGACTGAATAGATGACTGAGAAGCTTTGCAGGATCACTGTTGCCACTTTCCATACCTTATTTTACCATTTACACTCTTAAGCTTCACCTAGAAAAAAAACTTACCTGCAACACAGAGTGGTAGAATTTTCATAATGATATAAATAGTTAACTTTTTGCAGTTGTGTTGATGCTACAGAGGCTGACCTGGTAGAGAGGCTATCCAGAACCAAAGGAATAAAGCAGGGATTTATTAAAAGGCCTTCAAAGGATACACCTTGGGCAGCACAAGAGCCCTGCCATGGCTCCACCCAAGACGGACCCAAGATGGATGATGGATCACACGTTTTCACACTTTTATAAATTTTGGTTCATTTACATATTGGGATTAATTGTCCAATTATGGTTTCGTGTTATGAAGTCTCATCCTTCCAGATTGCTTTCTTCAATTTGCTGTTGTTTGTACTTTTGGGGCCTGAAGCTGCAATGGTGTCCTTGGTTGTCAGGCTGGAAAAGAATTGTTTTGTCTAATTACCCTGTGAAGAGAACTTGCTAACACTTTATATGAAGTTCAGAGTTACACACTAAGGCAATACAGAATCTGAAAAAAATACAAAAGCTAAAACTTAAGGCATCAGTGTCAACGAAAATCTTCAAAATTGTATTTTCAGTTTTCCACATAACAATTATGCCATACAATGTAATGAAGGGGGAAGAAGATTTTTTATACCAATGTGGGTATAAGTTTGATGAATAAGTGATGAGATATTTTACCAGCATAACCATTAAGCCATTAAGAACTGGTAGAATAATCTTCTTTTCTCTCTCTTCCTTTGTACTGTAGATATTCAAGATAAGGTAAAATTATGTCTTTTAATGCTTTATGAAGTACTTTGAAAGTAGAATAAAAAATAACTTTAAATGGTCTATTAAATTTATACTTCTAGGGTTTTCTTTTAAATTAAGATCATTAGAACTTTGTTAAGTTCATCATTTTTCCTTGTAACATTAGGGTTATTAAGTACATCAAGTATATAATTTTTCACTTGTATATGTGGCACAAAGCCAAATCATAAGCCAAGCCAAATGGAACACAGAGGGAGAGAGAAGGGGGTGACATAAGAGAAGTATTTCTTAATAACAGAAACCTAGCAAAAGAGGCATCAAATTTGTCAGCAGAACTGCAGATATGACTCTATCAATAATCCATGGCACTTTTGTATTTCCCAGCTGAGGCTATTATACAGCTTTGGATGACAGCCTGCTTCAACTTCATCATGCAATCCACTGGGACAGAAACTCATAACTGGCTTTCAACATAGATCCTTCATATAAAGGGTAATAACTGCAGCCAGTCAGTGTGGTAAGATTATCAGAGACTGCAGCAATGAACTGCAAAATGTGGGAAAGACATTCTGACAGAAACCTGACAAAATAACCTCAGCAGAATAACTCCTTTAAATATCAAGGAGAGAAGTAAGGTACCAGAAAGGTGCCCCGCAGAACCTTCTGCAACACTGTTCAGCTGATGCTTTTTAATTAAACTTATCCAGACCTATCTTCAGACAGTAGAGAAGATGAATAATTAATCAGAAATTTAAGCTACTTCAAGAAAAGCGATAAAGATGCTACAGAAGGTTTTATCTGTACTGATGAACATTATTGATGTTCTTACAAGTCCATTGATTTTCAGCAGAAGGATTCAATAGGACTGTCATAGTGACATAACAGTATTACCTAATAATGTATTATCTAATAAGGATTTATCTAATAATGTATCTGTGTAGTGTACATAAATGAAACTTAATTTGGCCTATTAAATTGTCAATGGCAGAAGTTTCAAAATTTTTAACATGACTTCTTTAGCATCCACTGTCCCATTTTCCAAGGTTCACTATAAACCTATTTCTGTTCAGAGCCAGACAATGTCATCTCCAGTTGCTGATCTCCAAAATTTACAAAAACTTTTATTCTGCATTTGAATATGATATAGGCAGTCTTTCACATCAAAGTGGAGATTCAAGGGCTCAAGCTCCTGCAAACTGCCCCACAATGTCAAAGCCCTTTAAGAGTACACTTTTGACTGTACATGTAGATGTAGATGTACTCATCTGGGTGCCATTCACCAGTGGTGCTCCCCAGGGCTCAGTATTGAGGCCAGTTCAGTTTAATATCTTCATCAATGATCTGGGCAAGGAAATTGAATGCACCCTCAATCAGTTTGCAGAGGACACCAAGTTGGGCTGAGGGAATGTTGATCTGCTGGAGGGCAGGAGAGTTCTGGAGGGATCTGGTCAGGCTGGTTTGATGGACCAAGGCCAGCTGTATGAGGCTCAACACAACGAAGAGCCAGGTCCTGCCGTTGGGTCCCAAAACCCGGAATGCAATGCTCTTCATGCAGCACCATTCCCCATCACTCTGTTTAGCAAGGGAACAACAGAGAACTTCCCTAATGCTGTTGTGTCATCAGCTAACAAGTATAGAGCCTCAATCTAGACACTCTATTTTTCTTTTTGTGGCTTTTATTTAAGGGTTTTATAAGGAAAAACTGTTAGTTTTGAGTACAAAGGAAAGAAATATAACTTTTACTGGGAATATGTTATTTTTCATTCAGAAAAATCAAGCAAGATATTTTTTCAGGGTCATTGCAACACAGATCAGAGAATTCCTTTTTTAAATTGAAACAGGTGTGTTTTACTGGTTCAGTTGGTTAGTGCATGGTTCTAATAACACCAAGGTTTTGAATTTGATCCCCATAGAGGTCATTCATTTAAGAGTGACACTTGAGGATCTTTGTGGGTCTCTTCCAACTCAGAATATTTCTACAGAACAATTGAAATCAATAATTTTGGATATGTGGTTTATGATTGCACCCTAGAACTGTCCATTTCTTTCCCTTGACTATAAAAAGACTTAACAATGATGACTGAGATCTTGAGGTTCAGTTGAATGCTGCTAAGAGATTTTCATATTTTGATAGAAAGCAAGTGCTGCAAATTTTTCCAACAAGATATTTGTGGTTCCCAGTATTTGCCTCATCCTTCTACAAAGAATAAAAATGTCGAAACATCTTGCAACATCAAATACCTTTCTTTTACTTGTTACTAGTTAGTAGCAATAGAGACTCAGAAGTCTGTCTATAGTCTGAAATATTAGGTACGATCACCTAAATTTAAAGACCTTAATGAGAGTTCCAATAGAAAATCACTGGAAGTGCATGGCAGCTATTGGAGTGCACAGGTACTGTGTTAAATTGCCAGGCATTTCTACTGAAGCCTATTGCAATATATAAACCCTTCTTCATGCATCTAACAGCAAGCAACAAGCACAAGGTAGGCATAATTCATGTCGAACTTTCAGCTTCAGAAAATTATGTAAGATAACTTTTCAGCCCACTACAGCAATGAAGAAATAGTCCCATTTGTCTAATAAACCCTCCTGTGCCTGTTTCCTTTCAGCTATGACCTTTTCTTAACTGTTCTCTTCATGCCTTACTCAGAACAAAACACTACATTCACATTTGAGGAAGCTGTTTTGTTTCTGAGTCAATCCCCCATATAGTAACAACTCAAGGAGTTATGTTGATACATTTCTGTGCCAGATCACAAAAAAAATTTTACATTTTATAGAGATGCTGCAAAACTAAAATCCCATAGAGGTCATTCATTTAAGAGTGACACTTGAGGATCTTTGTGGGTCTCTTCCAACTCAGAATATTTCTACAGAACAATTGAAATCAATAATTTTGGATATGTGGTTTATGATTGCACCCTAGAACTGTCCATTTCTTTCCCTTGACTATAAAAAGACTTAACAATGATGACTGAGATCTTGAGGTTCAGTTGAATGCTGCTAAGAGATTTTCATATTTTGATAGAAAGCAAGTGCTGCAAATTTTTCCAACAAGATATTTGTGGTTCCCAGTATTTGCCTCATCCTTCTACAAAGAATAAAAATGTCGAAACATCTTGCAACATCAAATACCTTTCTTTTACTTGTTACTAGTTAGTAGCAATAGAGACTCAGAAGTCTGTCTATAGTCTGAAATATTAGGTACGATCACCTAAATTTAAAGACCTTAATGAGAGTTCCAATAGAAAATCACTGGAAGTGCATGGCAGCTATTGGAGTGCACAGGTACTGTGTTAAATTGCCAGGCATTTCTACTGAAGCCTATTGCAATATATAAACCCTTCTTCATGCATCTAACAGCAAGCAACAAGCACAAGGTAGGCATAATTCATGTCGAACTTTCAGCTTCAGAAAATTATGTAAGATAACTTTTCAGCCCACTACAGCAATGAAGAAATAGTCCCATTTGTCTAATAAACCCTCCTGTGCCTGTTTCCTTTCAGCTATGACCTTTTCTTAACTGTTCTCTTCATGCCTTACTCAGAACAAAACACTACATTCACATTTGAGGAAGCTGTTTTGTTTCTGAGTCAATCCCCCATATAGTAACAACTCAAGGAGTTATGTTGATACATTTCTGTGCCAGATCACAAAAAAATTTTACGTTTTTATAGAGATGCTGCAAAACTAAAATTATTTTGGTTAGAAATGTAGCAAAAAATCTTAGCATATTCAAATGCAGTATCATGATTTTTCTTCCAAAAAATAAAATTAAAAAAAAGGAGTAACTCATCTCTGTGCAATACCAAAGAAGATAATAATTACTTAAAGGAAGAGTGAGAGAAAAAGCTATATAGTCATGGATTATTACAGAGGTTTATGTCACATATTGCATAACTGTGTCAGACTTCATTCTCCACTGAGGCATTAATTCTATTCCATGGAAACCTTAAAATTCAGTTATGTTCTGAGTCAGAGTGAAAAACAAGCTTATTAGAATTCTCCATGGGAGGAAAACCCTGGAATCCTTTCACCAAGGTAGGTCAATGGTTTTGCTGAATCCAAAATCTCAAAAACTCCAGGGTTTCTGCTCCTGGCAGCAACCTTCTCCCTGAGTATTATGAGCTTATGGATACTTGAATGCATGATGTCAAATAACCTGATTTAGTACAGGAAGAACTCAGCAACTTTTCCAAATATCTAAGGTGTAAGTAAATAAAATTTACTCTGTTTCCAGAAGAATTTTAGTAGATTATATTTTGTCCCCCATTTTTTTAATGACAAATTAAACACATTATATTAAAATTGCCCAGATTTCTTCCATCAGCTTTTTCTCAAAAAAACCTCTGCACCATAACTTCTGTCACGTGGCATGTTGCAGAGTCTTTTAAATGAAGACACGATTTAAAGAATTACTAATACCTATCTGAGACAAGAGACTTTAGAATCAGCACAAACAATTTCATAAGGTAATTATTAATAAAATCATAGGAATATAGGGTGCAACAGACATAATTTACTACAATTTCCCACTCAAAGTAAGACTTTTATTAATACTAAAAAGATCACTTTTCATTTCAATCTTTTCTGAGTGTTAGAGATGTGAACTTTATAAATCATAAAATCTTAATAAGGAAATAATCATGGACTTCCAATTTTTCACATGCCAACAGCATTCTCAAACCACTTTTTCTGGTATTATCCTCTTAGGGACAAAACACAAGCACCACCATTGCTAGAAAATATTAATTCCTTTCTAAAAATGCACACAATTACAGAACATAACATTAAAAATATATGCAAGATCATTTAATGTATATTTATTTGCAGCATAAATTCTTACTTATTAAAATAATAAAAGATAAGCTAAAGACTTTGTTTTGCTGTATTTATGTTTATTGTAAAGGTATTCTGTATTTGAGAAGGTGCAGTGGTTGCCACAGAAACTAATTTTTAGTCTATTGCAGAGTAAATAATTCCATAAATCTCACTTCATATCCAGTTCACAGGTATGATTTCCTTTTATTATTGGGATGGGAGAGGAGATGAAGATAAAATTTTTCCTCCCTAGGTATTTTTTTCCAGTTGTACTTTTTCAGCTTGTCTAGCAATGCCTTTTAGAAAAAGAGAAGTAATTAAGTAGAGAGGAACCCAGATCTTGCAGAAGTCCTTGTCTGAGCTAATGAATGCTTCATGAATTTATGGAAAGTAATCTAGGTTCAGAACTTCATTGGTTCCATACGTAGAAAACAAACAGAGGACTTAGTGAATGTAATTCTCAGTAGGTTGAGAAGCTGATATTTATTATTTTTGCAAAATTATTCAAAATACTGTAACTAAAGGTGTTGTATAAGCTCAAAGTATTACTGCTACTGATAATTGCTTCGATTTATTACTGTGCTGGGATCAGTGAAGCTCATTTTTATAAAAAACTTGTTATATGAATTTCACACTTCTTGGGACCTGCACATCATGGATCACACACCAGTATTTTAATGTTTTAGCTTTTATCCAGCATGCAGTCTTGTACTCAGTAAAAAGGCCTGTGAATGTTTCTTTGATATGCAGAGATATTTACTATAAGAATGTAATTGGTGGAATTGCACTAAGAATTCAATCTTTATTGTTTTACATCTTTGTATGCAGTTGCATTGCTATCTGTGGAACACCATCTATATTGTCCATGTATCTAACAGAAAAAACTACCTTTCTTTTGTGCTCAGTTTTTCTTTTCTTCCAGAACCCAGATTTTCACATTACCATTTGTAGCCTATCTTCTGCAACATTCATGCGGAGATGGAAAATAGAAATCCCAATTCTATCAATAGGACTAAAGCACACTGGAGCTAACAGGTCCAGCTAAAACTGTGAAGGAAAACCGAGCCAAAGCCAGAAGACAAATCACAACCTCAGAACCTACTTCCTCTGCTTAATTGGGTTTCTTGGCAGGGCCTGACCACCACAGCAACAGGGAGGGAAGCTGTCAAACAGTGTCAGCTCTGAGTGTTACACATGGCCATGTCCAGCAACATTATTCATGGATTTCACCACTGAGCCCATTCGGGACTTCTTGCAGGAAATGCACATTGAACTGTACACTGAGGAAATGGATTGCTGCAAGGAAGAGAGGAGGAGAAGTTAAGGAGTTTCTGACACCTGAAAGGGAGAGAGGAAGGGGGAAGATAGGGAAGCATGTGGAGAATTGGTGTCGCTGCATCTTCCAGGAATACGAGGGATACAACAGAGGAAACACTGAGTGGTGCTGCTGGCAATGGATCCTTCACCATCCCCAGCAGCATCTGTCTGTCTGCATCAGGTCTCCTGGCTTTTCCTACTGCTCTGACATAACAAAAACAGGCAGAAAGGCCAAGGCCATTTTTCTGTCCCCCAGGTTCTGCTGCCTTGGAGAGCTATCTACCTTGGCCATGATGAGAGCCAGGCCAAGCTTAAAAACAACAAAGCTCCAGCCAGGGCAATTTTATGCAGTTCCATCAACATTAGAATCACAGAATATCCTCAGCTGGAAAGGACCACAAGGGTCATAGAAGGCGTGTTCCTGACCCAGCACAGGACAGCCTCAAGAATCACACTATATGCACTGTTGTATGCAGATATTACAGACGTGATGCAAAGAAAGACTGCCAAATGTCTTCTATGAATATCGGGAAGGCCTCCACAAACAATCAGACAGAGATATCACTTCAAACACAAACTAAAGTAGCTAGTGGATATAAAATCGTACAACTGTATTTTTTTCAAAAGACTGCCCTGTCTCAGCTCAAATGAGCATAGCAATGCCTCTAAATTCCTCTTATAAATGATATTAAAAAGTGTTTTCAAGTTTGGATTGAATGGAGACTTCTTTATTTTGATTGCTGCTAGAGCTAGATCTATCTCTGCCTTCTGTTTGTTTCCATGTATTCCCTACCCAAGCTAAAATTGCTTTTAATTTCAAAGGAAAGTGTAAGTGCTCAGATTTTAGGCAGATCATGAATTCACTTGAGTCTGACAAGTGGTTTAATTTCTTCACTTTTGACATCTATGTTGCAAACAAAAGGCTAAAATACCATTTTTGAGATTTCCCTAGCAGCTGCATTAAATCACACTGCTCAGTTCAGTGTTTCCAAACAATATTATTTTCCTTATTTAAGATTTAGAGACATATTAGGAATAATCAGGGAAAGGAAGATTACCATCATCATGCTTTCTGACTCATTATCCATACACTAATTCCATAGATAGAACACCTCTTTTTCTGATGCCAGCAAAGTACTCCTCATGCACTTAATCTGAAAACTTGGGCATTCTGGGAATATCTTGTTTGTTTAGCCCTGGGGTTCTGAATGTTTTGGGTAAATAGCAAAGGAATCCAAATGCAGCATTTGGTTTCAAGGAAATACAAGAAAGAAAATGATCACACAAGGAGATTTTATATCTAAGCAATTTATATTCTTACAAGTCCTCAGACCAACATCGACATTTCAGAGCTTGCCAAACATGTACACCCTTGAGCAAAAGAACTATCACACAACTGCAAAGCTGCTACAGCTGATATCCATCAATAATCTGCAGATTCTAAGGTACTTCCTGTTCCTGTCTGTTGGCTATCCTACTCCATCCTCTACACTTTTCAAAAACTAGGGTGTTTAATATTAATGCCGTTGTAATGAATATACATTTAGGAAGAAAGCATTGGGCTGAATTGTACAGCTTAAAAAACTTTATATAATAGCATGATACAGTATAACTTAAACTAAATCATGCTAAAGAATGCGAGCAATTGAAAGGTATTTTAGAACTCCCTAGTCCTTTTCTTAAATTAGGCTTCACACTTAAAGGCATCCAAAATCATGAGATTCAAGAAAATTTTTATTTCATGTCCATTTTAAGACTCCAGAGGCCTGTAAAAATACTATTTATTTGGCAGATTTTCTCAGACATCATTTCAGTTACTCAAAAATTCATGCAAAAAATGTCAAAATGAGTGAATTTCTTGATATGTACAAAGTATAAGGTATAAAAGGAAAATCAGAATTGCAATCAGATGAAGCAAATATTTTTATACCTGACTTTGTAACTAGAGAATTTTGATTTAGGCGCTCAGACATCTGTTATCCTGCAAAATTCAGAATAATACATGCCCATTTTAACAAAATACTTTTACTGAAATGGGGGAAGAGATTAATTCTCTTTTTGCTAAATGTTCTACTAATTAAAATGCAATCTCGTGTTCAGTTTACTGAACTAAAATGTCAAATATCATGTAATATTCTATCTGCATTGATTTGGGGTTAGTGTTTTGAGGGGTTATGTTTGGTTTGGTTGGTTTTAATTCAACATTTCTCGTTGCAGAACAATGTTTATTCATTGTAAAATTCTTCACTCATTTTTCATTATTTCAGCAGTATTTCAGCAACAGTTAAAAAACAATTCACAAGAAGTTAAAAAATAATCTACTTCATACTGACAACAGAAAACACAATAGAACTTGATATCTGGTCTTTATTGAAGGCAGCAGTTTTGTGGGAAAATAAAGGGTAAGAAGGCCATGACTGAAGGAAAGGAAGCATTTGCTGAGATAGGTAACATTTAGAGCATTTAGAGAGGTTTGTTTCCTCTGGAAATGACATGCTTTGTATATGGCTTTTATAGACTTCCTCGAAAAGTCCATAAAACAATATAGTTTAAATTATGGGTCATCATTGTTTAATTTTGCACATAGATAATCTAAATGTCTAAAGCATGTTTGCGCTGGGTTTTTTTTTCAAGAAATTCTGATCAATGACATTGATTTTGAGGACACAATATGTCACTGTTAAACTCCAATCTCCTTCTTAATGCACAGTTACAATGCACATTAAATAAATAAACCCAGAACACAGTACCTCACATAAATTCATTGCCTCAATTAATCAAACAGTTCAATGTCTCTAATTAACATTATGTACTATCTGGTTTTAGGACAGGGTAATCATTTTAAGCTGACTCTCAAATTGCAGGCAGGAGCATAGGTTAATGCTGAGCCCACTTTAAAACCCCTACTTCTCCCAAGAGGGAAGTCATGCCAATCAGCCACAGGTTCAAAAGCTCTGCTTCAACTACAATGTCAAAAGTATGAATACATACACATAAAAAATAAAATGAAATAAAAATTCAGAAAGAGTTTATTCATCAAAGACAATATCCATTATGTCCATGTTAATATGCGCAGGATATACGAGACTGGGGTTTTCTTTGTAGTTAAAAAGTTCTGTAAAGCAGGAGAGATCTAATACAGGAGCAGATGAAGCAGTCAGTGACTTTGTTTTCACCTAAAAATTGTCCCAAGTGTTCAAGACTGCAATGTATTTCTGTAAAATCTACTACTGAAATTATAGCTGCTTCGTCAAGAATTCATTAATTGTCTCCATCCAGCTGTGTTTTCACTCTTCTTTGTGGCCCCCTCTTAGTCATTCCCCTTCAGACATGTACAGACAGAATTCTATTCCATTTACCAAGTCCCATCAGTCTTAAAACTCTGGTCATCCTTTTGCATAGATAGCAGCTTCCTTGGATAGATAGGGCATAGTTTTGTCTGCTTAAAGTGTTTCAGTTCCTACATTTAAATGTGCCATCAGAAAAAGCACATGGATTTCACTACATAGTATAGGTTGGGGGATAAGCCTAGTAACCTAGTCAGCTTTATTATGATCCCATGCTACTGTATTTTCTTTTAATAATTTTTTTTTACCTGTAATCCTGTATTGTCCTTGCTCAACTCAAAAAGGGTTTTTTACTCCTGCCTAGATCCAACATTCCCTTCCAGGGCCCTGTTCATCAGAAACACAAGATCCCATCAAATACTTTTGTCTGTATGAAGCAAGAGGACAGAACAGGGAGAGAATTTTGTGAAGTTTTTATAAAAAGCCACGACACTTAAACTCTAAGAGCAAACTATTAGTGTTACTATGAAGAGAAATAAGAGTTAAGAAGATATTCAATACTGATGGTGCAATTTTATTTGTACTCATAACCAATTTTCTGTCTTTTTGTGGTCTTGGTTAGAGCGCAGGATATCTTAATTTATTAAAATGTTTCTATTGTCTTTTTAATAAAAGATTTTGTGTCTATTAAAAATAATAAATATATTAGTAAATACTCTGGTCAACATTCATTGCATTGGGAATCAATCTGCTTCCAAAACACCAGCTGAGGTTTTTTCCAAACCTTCAGCAAAAGGAAGATCTAGAAGTAAGCCTTATGGGAAATATTATTATTTTTGTTTGCACTCTTCCTGCAGTTCATTCCTGAGACACATCCAAGATATGGGAAGAGATATAGCATCTGAGAGAAAGAAAGAATGTGCAAAACTACAAAGACTTCTCTAGGGATGTCCTTCCTCTGGTCTACTGGTTTATAGATTTATGTACAGAACTGTCACTCTCCTAACTGAACTGATAGCTTTTCCTTTTATGCCTGAACACTGAACAGAGATAAAGAGTCAGGGCAATACATATCTTTATTCCCTCAAATATTCTGTTCTTTTTTAACAAACACATTTGAGAAGGAGAGTTAACCAACCCCCCAGATACAATTGTGCTAAAGCAGACTCACCTGGGAATCCATCTATTTATCACACACCACTTTTGTCACATTTATTTAAAGTGACAAAATTATACACAGTATGGAATCACTGTGTGTGTGCAGCATTTTTTTTTAATTCTGCTATGGATCCATGCTTCTAAAAGCTGGCACAAGGCAGCCTACTGAATTCTAAATTTTTGTTATTCCTCCACAGATTTGATAGCAACAATTCCCCATTCTACACGGTTTCCTTGTTCATGAATAGTTTGCTGTGTACTCCTTCTATTTTCCTTCCCATTGCCCCACACTTACTAGTGCTCCAGCAATTCTAATTATTGATTTAGCTACCCAAAGTACAAAGCCCTAGTGCCTTGATAAAAACATGAAAACTGAGTTATTCTTTCTGGAAAAGCTACATAAATGACATATGAGATAACAGCCCAAATTTGCCTGCAATTCTGCTTTATCTGCCTATTTATCTATTTATGGAACTCCAGCTGTGATGCTTTTATATAGATATTGGTAATTTTTCCCAAACAACAACTGTCTGAAGCATCAGGTATTTTTCATTACCTCTTTTCTGTTTGGTAGGTGTTTTGCTTTCATGTGTGTGTCACTCACTACTCCAGAACAGTGCATCACGTTTAGTTAGTTAATGGTTTAAAATACTTTCCACCCCAGACAAACTTGGACAGATTCTTGAGAAAATTTCCATGAATTTATATTCTCACTTACCTGAGCACTATGGTTTGATAACTTTTACCTCCATTCAATCAACTTTTATTAGTTGCTATCATACAGGCATATCTCAGCTACAATATTTGTTGGAGACAGTACTGAAATTAACTGCAAATGCATCAAGATTTATAAGTGCTTGTAGAATTTTTCCTGGATTCTTATTAGACTGGCAATTATTAGGTGAATGACTAAGCCTACATTTTCTGTTTCCTCCTGCTGAGGCTCTTACATTCTCACTCAATTGTCTTATTTTAGAACTGGGTGACCGCTCCGAATAAGAGACAATATTCCATGTTTGTAACTTTCTTGCAGCAAATAATTGAATTACACTGTGGATTTCCTAAGTATGAGCCAAAGGAGTCCTGAGTAGCATGAGTGCCTTCATTAAAATTTGTGCTGGTTTTGACTGAGGGGAATTTTCTTCAGAGCAGATGGTATAGGGCTGTGCTTTTGGTTTGCGCTGAAACCACCGGATGTGTGGTGAACACATCAATGTTCCAGTTGCTGCAGGGCAGGGTTTACACAGAATCAAGGCATCTTCTGCTCCTCATGGTGCTCCAACAGCGAGGGGGCTGGGCGTGCTCGGGAAGCTGGAAGGGGACGTAGCTGGGTCACCTGACCCCAACTGACCAAAGGGACATTCCATACCACGGGGCATCGCACCGGGTATATAAAACTGAAGGAGAAGAAGGAACAAAGGGACATTCTGAGTGGTAATGCTTGCATTCCCAAATCACTGTTAGATATGATGAAGCCCTGATTTTCTGGGAATTGCCGAACAGCTGGCTGCCCATGGGAAGTGATGAATGAATTCCTTGTTTTGCTTTGCTTTGTGTGCATGGTTTCTGTTTTATCTACTGAATTGCATTTACCTTAACCCACGATTTTTCTTGCTTTTACTCTTCTGGTTCCCTCTCCCTTCCCAAAAATGTTGAGTCTGTTAGCAACTGTGGGGTTTGTAGCTGCCAGCTGGAGCTAAACCACAATGAAGTCCTAATAATTTATGGTTCGCTTTCTAAAGCACCTGGGCAAACTGCACTATTTATAACTAATTAAAGTTATAGCACAATATGTTTTGACTTGAAAATAGGACCCAATTTGAGGGGCACTGTAAAAGAGATATTCTGAACCCTATTTTATTGACACACCATTTTCTTTGTGGGAGACAACATAATCAGTTGTCAGCTTCTTGGTGCATCTGATGTTTCATGTCAGGTTAACCATGTCCATAATGCATCTTTGCTAAACAATAGTGCAGAAGTTTTCAGGAGTGCAGAAACATTTTGAGATTATTAGAAACTTTAGAAGACATTCAGCATACAATGTACAGATTCCAACAGTCTATTTAATACCTACAAACACTGTCATTAACTGTTTTTTTACACCTTGGGAATCTGTTGATGACATTAAGACCAAAAATGTAAGACGCACTAACAAGTACAGCAAAAACAAAAAGTGTAAAACACACTAATGAGTACAGCAAAAATGTGCATGTAAAAAACAAGGCCAAGAGAAACTGAAATTGTGTCTGGGATATGCAACAGCCTCTGCCATGCCAGGTCCACAGCTGTGGTTGTCAGCTTTTGCTGCTTCCCAATGGTCTGATGGCATGTTTCAATACTTCTAATGGCAGTTTTGGCTTCAGGTTGAACCTTGACATTCTCAGTTCTCTATATGTAGTGCTGATGTCCAGAAAATTGCAAGGTGCTTGTTTCCCTTACATACTCCATCCTACAAAACCCTTTCCAGGACTTTATACTGATAACTTTTGTACTTTTACCAAGTAATATCACAAGAGGTTCTCAACTCTTTTGTGCTTCAAATACTGCATCAAAGGAGACTGCCTGGCTTTTTAATGCCTACCAAACTTTTATTCACTGTAGGGTAAAGTCACAGTCACACAGGAAAGATAACTTCTAATCCACTGAACTACATGGAATTTCCATTTCCCTGAAAACTTCTACTTATATATTTCATGCAGCTTCAAAGATGACCTAATGTCTCAAGTTTTAATTTCTGCCAGTTTTTAGCAACTGCAGAGTTACTTTAAATTCAGAATTGTTTAAATATTTGTCTATATTGACAACATACTATAGATATTTAAAACTTATACATGATGCTAGTCAGACATCTCAGTGATAGGTAAGAATCATTACCCAAAGACCTTACTTCATGTATTGGCTTTCATTGATTTTGTTTGCAGATATATTTCACCTTTTGTGATCTAAACTATGCTCATGTACCTGGAATCAAGCAATAATATATATTGCAAAAACAACTGGAGTTCATCTGGTCCAACAACCTTGTTATTGTTGCAGGTCTAACTTCATATCTAAAGGCTGCTCACAGTTTTTCTCTAGTCAGTCTTTGAAAATGTCCAAAGACACAGAACTCACAACCTCTCTGGGAAATAAAATAGCTCATCACCCAAATAAGTTTGACAAGAACATTGACACTCTATTCAATTTTCTCAGTTAAAACCATGTGATGACCCTGGATGTAATTTTTATAAAGGAATAAATAAACATTGTCATAGGGTAAAAAAGGGCAGATTGTGATGAGGAAGACAAGTTCACAAATCACTGGAAATGGGCTAATTTCAAGATGTTACAAGATGTTAAATACAGAACAACATATTCTCTGCCATGGCAGATAATCAAAGGCACAAGGGTGAAATGGACACTGAGAAAAGCATATATTTGCAAAATAATGTATCATTTTAGGTTAAGACCAATATATTAGAGTGAACATGCTTTCTTCCACATCTTGTGTTGGGGCTGAATATGTCAACAAGATCGCACAACTTTTCACTCTCAGGCTGTCATCTGGAAATATTCATTAAGCCAGCAAATAACAAAGAGCAGCCCAGCTTTAGAGTCAAAATTATATTCCTTTATCTACAAAAATGAGTGGAGGATAAAACTACCCAGCATTATACTTGCCAATATAATTTGAAGTGTTGGAAGAAAAAGATGATGAAGCTTCTTTCCACCTTACAGTTTTACACTTTTTTCATCAGAACCATGATCTAATGAACTCTACTACTATGACTCTTATTACATTTTAGTGCCAATGAAAATTATCAGTTGATTCAGGAGCTGACAGCATACAATTACATTTCTACCTATAAGTAACTACTCTAAAAACTTCCTTGTAAGCAGAGGTAAATGATTTCACCACTGCAAGAAAAAAAAATCTAATTTTCCCTTCTAATTTCCTGAAAGTATTAGAGGAAAGAATTTATAATGTAGCAGCATGGTTCTGCAGAATTAGAAGAAAAAAAGACCTGTTGCTGCTGAACTTTAAGATCATACATCCAGTAAAAACCTTTTTTAAAATAGCAAGCAGCATTAATTAGGTAACAGATAATGACAGAATGGGTTGCAAATTGTTCTTGTAAATCTCCAAACATAACTTGAATGAGCATGCATTTTCATTCATCAGATAAACTTATGTAATACCTTGTTTTCTTAATGGTTCATAAGACAAATGTCTGATAAAAAAAAAAACCCACAAACCTAGAAAACAGTTGTTCACTAGAACAAAAAAGTACCAATTTGTACAGTATATTGCTTACTTATTTGGTCATAAGTCATCTGCAGAGGAAACTCATCTGTATAACACATTTTTAACATGTTCTTTTATAAACAGGCATCTCTCCCCACTCTGGGAAGCTAACTGGCATGTTGATGTGTATATGTGCTTCCATAAAGGCAAGCTAAGAAATAGGTTGCATTTTTAAACTATGAATATCTTACAAAATAATTACCTGAGAGATATTATTTATAAAGTTTGACTATAAACCTTAATTATGTTTGCATAAACTTCATAGACTAAGATACTAGGATACTAAGCTGGGCATGCTGATGTTTTCAGTTCCCTCTACCCTATCCAATTTGTAAATTTTGTTTCATCTCAGTCTCCTGGAAGAGCCACTGACCATTTTCTGATCATAAAAACATCTGCAAAGGATACCAGAAAAGGTGCAGATGCATTTTAATATCTGTAGATGAAGGAGAATACTTCAAAATGTTATTACTGGTTAAGAATTAATAAAGCTGTTCCACATTCAAAGGACAATGAAATCTGCATTACTTACTGGCTGAGTTAGACATCTTGCTACATGTTTATTTTATTAAAAAGTTAAAAGCTTTGAAAATAAGTAGTCTAAAGAAATTCCCTTTTTAAGAACCTGAAATTACAGTGACAAAAGAAAAATGAGACATATTTGAAATAATTTGAATTAGGGAGGAAAAAGTTTGCAAGAGAAAACAGCATACAAACCTGGGCAATGAAAGAGTTTATATACTTACAATGTACACATGAAAAATATTTCTATACCATAGATTAAGGTTTTATTGGAATCCAGAATAGGCTGATTCTATTTGGCCTTACTTTTAAAACAATGTATAGGTGGAATCAGTTCTAGGGTGTTTATAAGATTTATTTTTTCTTCCTTTTTATGGAAGAAAAGTATTTTAGAAAGGAAAAAGTGTATTATTTATAACACTAGAGTAGATTATGGCAGAAAATGCATTTGAATGACCTATGGAACAATTTAAATAATATTATTGAAAAATTAATGGAAAATTTCTTTTTAACCAGTAATGATATTAATAACAGTTGTGATACTATAAAAAAAACCTCAAACTCTTCCGGGTAGCCAGGTTGAATAAAAGTTACAGTATTTACTATCTGAACCAAAGAGTGTTATATTTATCACTGAATAAAATGCTATATCAAGAAGCAAGTGCATAGAGCCTTTGATTTGCTCTGTCATCATAAATAGTGACAAGAAAATAAACCTTTTTCAGGCATGGTCATCTGATTTCCTTCTCTTTCCTGCACCCTTAGAGCTTATAGATTATTTGGTAACTCCCACCCCTTCCCCCCACCCACACATACACACACAAATTTCTGAATATCTTAAGCAGATGGAAACAACATCTGCTCTAAATGACCAGGCTGGGAAATGTATTATTCAATATCCTGAGACCTCAGTTTCTCTGATAAGGCTCTGATTACTGAGCAGTGCTGGTCAGAGTTTATCTGACACAATGGCACAACAGGGCTTCCACTAGAAAAACATGTTTCCAGAAGGTCTAAAAGCAGTAAGATTTCAGGAAGTCAGTCCCATTTCCCACCAGCATGCCAGGCTCAAAAGGATCCAAGGCTGGAGAGCCCATAACAGTCCAGGCCAGGAAGGGAGAATTTCAGGGCTGCACACCCTCACAGACCCCTCACAGATGAAACTCTCCATTCCTCTTGGCAGTGAACTGTCCATGTAACTTTGACAGCGGCATCTTCCCACTCTCCAAAGGCGGGAGAAAGAGAACACCAAACATTGACAAATTCAGTGATGAATTTGAAGTTAAAACTGACATCATTCTGTTGGTTATTCAAGCTTTTATTACTCATTGTGGAAGATTCCAAGTGCTAACTTTATGCTAAGTGTCTTTGAAATACAGCTAAATGAAAAAACCTAACCATTGACTCTGACATGAGAACTCAAAAATATTTCCAGAACTCAAAAATATTGCTGAAATGTTCCTTTGGAAAGATCTTTTCTAAAAGACCAAAGTTTGACAGAATTTTAATATGTCAACCATGAACAAAAGAAGGAGCTCTGAAAGAGGAAGGTGCAGATGGTGATCAGTTCTTTTGCAGTTAAACACATTACCTACTCTGGAGGAGTCAAAGTTCAAAATAATGAAGCTTATGATGACCCTAACAAAAAGGAAAGCTTTTAAGACACAAAAGTCATAATGTCATAATTTGCAATTTTATTTGTAAATTATCCACAATATTGTATAATTTATTTGCTTGGAAATTTACACATAATGAAGATTTCCTGGTCTTCTGTTTAGCACTTTTCCTCTTGTCAACTTGTCAGGAATTTATGCAGGGAACATTTAAAAATTATAAAAGTCATTCTTTGCATAATATTCCTATGCTACAAAGAGAGACCTCTGATTTGACCCTCCTCTTCTCCCCCTTCTTCAGTATTTTGTATTCTCTTTTATCTCTTTTCTATTTCTCTCTGTGATCAGTACTTTATCTCTCTGTCAGATGCTTTTTAGGGGCTGCAAAACCTTTTTTTTTCTGAGTAGCAGACTGAATATGACTGAGACCTTCCTCAACTAAGCAGACATTTAGATGCTGGCATCTTGTGAACATTATGCTTGTCAGGTTTGCTTGTCAGATATGATCCTCATCAAACACATGCTCTCTCACAAAGTTAATCCTCTGTAACTCACTGAAGAGTTTAGTCCATATATTTTGAACTGATTTCTTTCTTATTTAAAGAAAGAGGGAAAACAAGGAGGAGATTTCCTACTGCTCATCTCTTTCCCCCATTATTTCTGTCTTCTATTGCATCAGTCTTAGAAGAAAAGGATTCCTAGGTTGTTGATTTAACCCTTTTTGATAGAAATGTGTGCATTGTGAGGATGCACAGGCTCTAGCTGGGATGGAGTTAACTTTCTTCATAGCAGCTTTTGTGGAGTTGGTTTAGATTTATGGCCAAATGAAAACAGATAAAAACCAATTTTGCTAGACAGCATTTGTACCAAGATCCTTGCTGCTTCAGTCTGCCCTACCACAGTGAATAGGTTGGGTCTCATGCAGGAGGTTACAAATATGACACAAATTAGCCAGAGGCATTACATACCATATAAAGGCAGGTTATGCAATAAAAGGAACAGGCTAGGTGTTGGTCTACTTTGGTTTTACTCTTCTTTCCCTCTTTGCCATCCCACTGAGTGTGGGGGAGTGACCTGTGTGTTGCTGAGCTGCCCACCTGTATAAATCCACAACAGAGGGACCAGAGGAAAGAAAGCTGTCTGAGATCTGAAGATTCCCTCCATTTAAGGGTATAGGAAATGAAAGTATTTAAATGTGTAATTAAAGGAAACAAACAACAACTATTTCACTAAGGCATGACTGAAACTTCTCATTTCAATCCAGCCTGCAAGGGGACTTGATTTCTTGTTGAACTCTATCTGTCAGAAATATATTAAGGAACATCACTGACCCTATGGTCACACATACTTTGTTCTTCTATCTACAGAAAATAATACCATGTGTAATGCTAATAAATAAAAAATTCATCCCTTTTATTTGCCTAAATTTTGTTTTGTGTTTTGAAAATGAAACAGTAGAGTGACATCTACCTGGGAATTTATGCTATATCCTGAAGTAATTTTCATAGCCAACAACAATTTAAAGAGAACAGAACTTGCAATAGCAAATTTGATTAGTATTTTATTAATTTAATAAGGTAAATTAGCAGATGATGTGCAGTCTTCCTGACTGTGTTTTATGAACATGCCAATACAATTCCAAGTTTCTTATATTACACATGCAAAATTCATTTCTATAAGCAGTCACCAACATGCTTTTGACTTCAGCTCCTCTGGCAGAGTCTCCTAGTAGTATTCTTGTCTCTTGTGGCCAAGAAGGCCAATGGCATCCTCCTCTGTAGCAAAAAATTCTGTGGACAGCAGCACCAAGGCAGGGACCATCCCACTGTACTCATTACTAGTGAGGTCACCTCCCAAATCTTGTGTTCAGTTTTGGGCCCCCCCCCTGCAAAAAAGTATTTGAGATGTTGGGGTGTGTCCAGAGAAGGGCAGCAAAGCTAGTGAAGGGTCTGGAGCACAGATGATAAAAGGAGCAGCTGAGGGAGCTGGGGAGAAAAGGAGACTCGGGGCAGCTGCTCGTCCTTTGCAACTGCCTGAAAGGAGCGTGTAGCCAGGTGGGAGTTCCACGTGACAGGATGAAAGAAAATGGTCTCAGGTTACACCAGAGGAGGTTTAGACTGGATATTAGGAATAATTTCATCACCTAAATTCAGTCAGGCTGCCTGGGGAAGTGGTGAAATCACCATCCCTGGAAGTGCTCCAAAGGTGTGTGAACATGGCACCTGGGGATATGCTTTTGTGGTGAACACAGCAGTGCTGGGTTAATTGTTTGGCTTGATCATCTCAGAGGTCTTTTCCAAACTTATTAATTCTATAATTCTGTGATTTTACACATTTTGACAAAAAACTCCTCTCTCCTCCATGCTGTAGACAATTAAAAGAAAAATGCTCTCCTAGGACCTGTATTCAGTAGATTCTTTACAGATGAAAGTCTCTATCAATAGATTTTTTTAAACAGATATTATTCAATTTAAAGAATGTATCCATATCAACAACACTGCAGCAAGGTGAAAACATAGACAAGTTGGATTGTATCTCTTTTCCACAATGCTCAATTTCTACCAACAGTTGAATACCTAGTTATTATTTTGTTTTCAAGATCTTAAAGCACATATCAGATTTCGTTAATAACGCATTTTCCCCCCCACACATATTCCTGTCTCATTGCATTAATATATGCATAATAATTTGGATGTTTAGATAATATAGTTATGTTAATTTGGGTAATATACATGTATTAATACACATATTACCATATTACTGAAAGTTAGGCTACAGCATAAGACAAATTCAGTTGTCTTCATTAAAAAATAACAGAAAAAGAAAAAAGCTGAAAATCATTTACACTGTGATCAGCACTTCCAGGGTAAATGAAAAAAAAAAAGAAACATCTTACTCTTAAGCAGCACCTTGTAGGTCTCATGAGACAGTGATGATATGGTCATTACATGTAATAAAAGCACTATGTATGGATTTTTGTATAATATAAAATAAACATCATTAATTCATATTTGTAATGCTGGATATTAGCTCATTCATATGAGTATGTCCTTAAATTCAGGGCAGTTATTTTCTGAAATGACTTTTTGCCTATAAGAAAGCATTTGGGGTGTCTAGATTCCACAGAAGAATGATGGCTATTTTGTCCTCTCCCCTAATCTCTTATTTTCTGTTCCCACTCTTTGAATTGTATTTCATTCTTTCAGATGTGTCAGGACTATTTTGTTTTAAATTACTCAAAGTTCACTTTTTTTTTTTTTAATCATATGGAATTAGACATATGGTTTGCAATTAAATGTACTGGGAGAGATCTAATTCTGAAGAGGAATCATCTGTAAAATAAACTTTTATATTTACTCTATACAAAACTAATTTAGTTTATGTAGATATCAATAGACAAAATCTTTCATTAAAACAGGTAAGATGTCAGCCTTCAGGGTTCATATAGATCCAAAACTCCACAATTTTAATGGAGCATACTGCCTTCAAAGTCTCTAAAAATTGGTTATTATTGCAGTTCTCACAGCCACCCATTTTTGCTTTGCTGCATTTTTATGAATATAGGGACAATTTGTTGGTGAGAGTTCTACTTATAAGCTCTTTTGTAGATGGTAGATATTTCATTACAAAATTATCTAGAGTCCTGTTTCAGTGAAGTGTCTCATTTGATTGTTTGCCTTGAGATTTCTCAAGATGGAGGAACCACCAGCTCTTCATTTCCGATACAGTTAACTAAGAGAAAGGAATTGATATGTAGTGCTTCTCCCTGCTCATCTAAACAATATATGGACATCAGTGTGCAAATAGAATTAACTTCATTAATAATAGAATTTGAAGACCTAGTCTGGTCACAGTTCACACATTTAATTTTCAGCTGTGACCTCAGAGAGAAATCAAGTTTTTACTTTTTTTTCAGATAAAGAAGAGTCTGAAGGCACTTTGTCCCTCTGGTTTGATGTTTAAGAAATCCAAATAACCACAAGAAGCAGAGAGGTTTTATGTTGACTTTGTCCAGCTGTTCCTGGCTGGGAAATCAGTGGTGATCCAACATGCTGATAAAATAAGAGCTATACTATTTCAGTTTAAAGAGTGGAAGAATGCTTTAGTTTGTCTTATCTGTATTTCAGAGATCTGTTTTGAAATATAAATAAGAAACATTCTTTAAATGTATTACTTTCAATCAAGTTTTGCCTTCTCATATCAAATTCCTTGCTGAGTAGACAATTTCAGTTCTTAGGCAGAACTAGATGGTGTCGTCTGCATTTACAGAATAATGGATTACTCACTTACCAATGACCAGCCTCATTCACATTCATTTAATGTCAAGTTAAAAGCAAATTTTCCAGATAAGTGGAAGCCACAACTGCCAGAGTTGAAAATCCTGGGAGCATTACACACCAAGTATTACCACATCACTCCCTGCCAAACACAGTGCAATGTTTGTGCTCATTCAAATCTGTTAGAAGCTAAAGACAGAGCACAGCAAATTCTTATTCCTCAGGGAACATTACCTCATCAATTATTTCTAGGAGACTTTCATATCAGTTACATTTTGTGTCTATCAAGATTCTTAAATTAAAAAGATCCAGATAATCTGTGGACACAGCCAAACTGAGACTAGCTGCTCATGAATATATTACTTAATAGTCATCCCTCTCCAGCAACTACTTTCCTTTTGTTATGCAGCTTAGGTATCTGTGCTATAATCTATTGGAGAGCAACACACATTCAGGAATACACTAGTGGATCATTAGAGAATATTAAACACAAGGGTAACCAAGCTCAATAAATGAACTGGCCCAGATTTTTCTTTCATAGCTCAATTTGGATAAGCACTAAAAGTAGTTCAAGGAGAAAGGAGCTGTAGCTTCCACAATACCACAGTAGATTAAATTGCTTCAGATGATTGAATATACATGAAAATTCTCAAAAAGGAGAAATTAGATGCTGTATGAGACATGCTTTTTAATTTCTAAGCATGGTGAAACTTTTTAACCCTGAAAATTTGCTGTAAAGGGCATTAAGGTTATAGGTTAGAATATGCAAGCATGCATAAAAGATCTTCCCCTACTTTAACTCCTTGTAGGAAGTGTAACAGCAAAACTTGCATGTTATTGAATAAATGAGCACAATGGTTACAGGAAGAAATTAGTAAATAAGATGTGGTGAATTCCCACAAAGGAAAATGCAAAGTCCTACATCTGAAATAGAATAAACCCAAGCAAGGCCAAGAGCACAGGGTTGTATCAACAAAACCATAACCTGATTCAGTATGGTTGGCTGCATGCGAGTAGCTTTGCAAGAAGTGTTCCACTAGAGATTTTTTCTAAGCCTTGCTTCCCTGTGTTTCATTTTCACAGTATTTATCACATTAGGATGAGGAGCTAGTGGTGTTTTCTTCCAGAACGTGGGTTGTGTCTTCCCCCTGGAGCTTTCATCCTGCACTTGGTTCTGTGGTATGGCATCCGCTCAATCCCAGGACAGCAAAGGCTCACACTTGTAATTGCTAAGATGGAAAAGAAGAATGCTTCACTCCAGAGAATTCAGTTTTTCTCTCCTAGACTCACATTCAGGTTTTATTTGTTTTTCAAGAGGACTGTAATGATTCTTATTAGTCATCATATAATGCAACATCAAGGGACATAGGAAATTAATTTTCAGTGTCAGAAAAATGAGCGAATTAGGTAGCTGTGAAATCTGTAAGGAGAGACTGGCTCATAAATTATCTTTTTATGAAAACAAGCATGCACTGATCCAATAGCCAGACTGAAGTTACATAGGTGATAGGGAAAAAAACTCAGCTGCATCCACAAAAGTTGGTGAATGGTGCATCAACAGATGCCTGAATAGCTTCATTAATTCTTCTTACAAAAGCTTTATTGCAGAAACCAGCATGTCCAAGATGTTCTGACTCCTCTCTGACTCACTGAATATTCCTCCTCTGTTGTCAGAGTAGAGACTACTCCCCCTCCAGAATTTGTAAACTCTGTGGAAGAGGCATATGTCAGAAAGTCTTACACTTACTTAATTAGGCTCTCACTTCTGTCCTTTGTGCTCTTGTCACAGCCCAGCAAAAACAGAAAGGAATTTTTATAAAAAAGAGAAAATTTTGGACTTTGAGTGTCCGTAGACTCAAATGCAAGACAAAGCTTTAAATGAAAAAGTAGATGACATCTTAGTGCAAAGATCTCCATAGAAATGTCCATGGCATTAACAGCACACGTTTTGGGGATAAAATATTTTTGTCAGCTTGTATAGCCATCACCCCTTTGAGTGATACATCCGGAAACCACCATTGCATGTTTAGTAAAACAGTTTTAAGTTCTTCAGAGGTTTTCATACCACTCAGCTCAGCACACACAATAAAAGCATTTACATAAAGAGACCAGTCTCCCTTTAGAGCTCGGAGAGAAGGAGGTCTCAGAATTCTGGGTTTTTAAAACAAGAACTCACTCAAGGAGCCCATCAATCAGCATGACTAAGCTCCTTATGGATATGTCACAAGTCAGTAACAACTGAGAAATATCTTATTTTGTATCAGCTAAAAAACTAAGCAATAGATCATTCCTGGGAAAAGAACTATCTTTCCTTTGAAAAATATAGCCCTCTGCAGTTTCACATTTCTCATTATCCTTGCAACTCTATCTAAACTTAGTAAAAATTCTAGTCTAGAAAGTCACACATTAAAATGTGCAACAAATATTCTGTATTTATAGATTCATGTAACACACTCACTAAAGCTGCCAGAAATCTGTAAAAAAAAAGCCACCCCTTGTTAGAAGATTTGCATATATAGCAGTGGACTATTTAAGTTTGCAAAATCAGATCATTGTGTTGGTAAGTACTCATGCACCCAGATCATGAACCAAAGTCTACATCTGGCTTAAAATAGACAGAGTTTTTCCCAGTTTATTTCTGTTAACTGAATATAGTGTTTGACTTCATGCAATATTTTTTACAGGCTTTGTATGATCTCCAGCAAAAATATTTCCATGGCATCAATTCCAAAATGGTGACTTCTACAGGCAAAACTACAAATTGGAAACTCACAAGTGCCCATACTTTAAATTTATTTCAACAAAGCAGATAGGACACTGTAGAAAAACACAGCACACCATCTTTTTCTAAATTATATATAATTACACACAGATAGTCTTTTAAGGAATGCATTATAAATTTGTTAGGTAATTTATTTAGCTAATGTTAGTAATAAAGACTTGCAATAATCTCATGTACATACAATATAATTATGTTAAGCTCATCAGAATAATAGTTTTAAAGATCATTTTATAAGCAACAGTGTGAAAATTGCTACTAAGGACAGTAATAGGATTAACTCAATAGCAACAGATCAGACAAACAGAGAAAACCTCCACAGGACAAAGCAACAAGCTTGTGCTATTTGCTTCTGGAGACTTATTAGTGTGCCTCACTGATATCCAAGGCAGCAGAACTGTCACCTCTTTTGGAAGCTGAGACTGCAAGGTCTAGTAATGTATTTTGCATGAGGAGAGGATCCCTAGCCTCACACTTTCTTCTCAGAACTGCACCAAGTTTGGGGCTGGGGGAGGTAAGAAGTTTCAGGCAGGAATGTTCACCTCGGATTTTCAAGACATAGATTAACACCTAGAATACCTGTGTAACGCCAGCTTTTTTTGAAGAAAAAAATAGCTGAAGTATGCTACTGGTACTTATATAAATATACTAGATCAAGCAAGAATCATAAAGTTCACATAGTGAACCTTTATAAAAATAAAAACTGTCCAAAAATTACTTTTGTATTAATTTTTCTACACATTATCTGTTCCTTGGACTCTAGTTCTAGCATAAGCAAGGAGTGGACAAAAACAATGGCGAAGGTATATATAGAGAAAGTGGTAACCAAGGTGAAATGAAGTACTGTGGGGACAAAAGAAGAAACCAGATGCAGACAGTCACTGCCAATTTTCACTCAGGCATCAGCAACATCCTAAACTGCTCTGACCCAAGCCATGTCAGAGCCTCATTGGATTGTCTAGATGGAGATTGAAACAAGTTAAACTGATCTGTCTCTGGGATTATGTGAGGTCCTAAAAAAATCACTATAGTACATGCATAGAAACAAGAAAATTACAAGTTTTGGGCTTTTTAATTTTTTTTTTTTTTAATTTCAGGAGAAATTTTTCTGCCAGAATTACTCAGACCACTTTTTAATTCTTAACTCTCAGATACCCCACCTCCTTCATCTCTCGTAAGTAACTTGTTTTGTTTGAAAGGCAAAGAGGAAAGAGAATAAACAAAAATAAGCACCACAGTAAGTCAAAAATGTTCTGCCAAGAGCAGTGAAAGAGTGTTACTACCTGAGATGCACAGGCACACTCCAGTTTTCTACTGATTTTATTGTCTGTTGGGTCAGAACTCTAAAGAAGAATAAAGGATTAATTCCCTTTCTCATTGTCACAAAAAAGTGCTGAAGTCTGCTTTAAATGAATATTCAGTAAGTTGGTGTTTGCTAGGCTGGTTCCTTTTGGTGTGGGTTTTGGTTTTTTTTTTCCTTTAAGAAATATAAAATATTCTAATTGTAGTTATTTTTCATTTGAAAATATTCACATGCAAGATCTTATGATTATATTTAAATCCAACTAATACAAATGTAAGAGAAGAAAGCATGCCAAAACTTAATACACAAAAAGGAAAATCTCATTAGGATTAAGGAAATAATAAATTTGGTAATATACATACAAATTTACAGTAGTTCCTAGTCAAGTTGAAATTTAAAGCAATACAATTATTTTTCTCCTTTTCAGTTACCTATATTTTCATAATTCTCTAGATACTATGTTTTAGTTTCCTTGTCCGAGTCAACCCAAAATCTGAAGAATCCAGTTGAATGAAGTATATCTATGAAGATTGCTCCTTTCATAAAACTGAATTCTAAATCTAGCAGTGGCTGATTAGAGAAAGACTCCAGTTTTCAGTGGGGGGATTTGTTGTTGTTATAGCCTTTTTTTTTTTTTTAAATATTAAAACCCCAAATACTGGGGGTGTGTTTTTGACTAATATTTCATAAACTTATCAGTCTTGAAGAAACATAAGTTGTTCAGTAGTGGCATTATGGGAAATTGAAGAGAATACTATACTGGGCTAGGCAAGGAGAGGAAGGAATGCAACAATATTCCTTGAAATTTTTAACAATGGCAAAGCCTGAAAGTGGTTTAAGGTTATACATACCAAAGTCATAACCAAATCTTTTCAGTTTATACATAACCCAAATACATGGCTTTTATTTCTAAGCTGTTTTGCAGATGTGATAGCTAGGCTGTTATGCATTCATAGAGAAATAATTAGTTTTCTGATGTATGACATTTTATTCTGAACATAATTTCATAGACCTTTCAGTACACAAGTAAGTTTTGAAGCAAAGAACAAACTTTTGCTGTTGTTTAATGCCTAATAAAAATTTGGATATAAGTGAAAATTAGGAATTTTATACACACTTCATTTCTGTCACATGAGAAAGTCCAAAGTCAAAACTTATTGATCTATCCCTCTATGGAAGACTCGATGGACAGGGGTAGGACATAAAGTAGGGACACTTTCAAAAATTTTACTGGAATATATTTTACTTTAGTTATAGATAGTTGAAGTAAATAGAATTTAAATACAGGTAGTAAAGAATTTAAGCAGGTGCATATGCACCATTTTCCAGCCTTCATAAAAACATCTTTGCAATGTACAAAGGTCCTGATTCTGTACTGCCTGGTGCACTAGGCACAGAAGAGTTCACCAAGACACAAATGCTTAATTTTTACATGCAATGTCCAGCCCATGATTCTTGCAAGCTAACTGAGAAGCAGAATTGAAATGGGGCCCCACTATGAAATACTGTGAGCATCACTTGAAGGAAATGTGTGCAGAGCACTTCAGCTACTATTTATCTTTTCTCTCCCACTTTTATAAAAGAAGGGTATCAGGAACAGATGCATTCTAGTAAAGCATTACAGCAAATACACTGGATCAGGCAGAGATTTTCCAAAGACAGAAAGTCATGACAATAGTTTGACCTTATCACAGTATATCTTTCTCAATATACCTTTTTATACTTTTGTATTTTCAGCTTTTTCTTACTTGTTTGCTTGGGAGTTTTAATTAATTATCAACAAAGTTCCACTAGCATGAAAGTTGCAGCATCTTCCATGCAATCTCAACAAGGATCATTTTTTAGGGTCTGTTTGTTGATTTTATTTCTTTCCTTTTGGGATTGGTTTTTTTTTTTTTTTTTTTTGTTTTGTTTTTTGTTTTTGTTTCATTTGTTTAGTTTTTGGGATCTTGCTGAGGGAGAGTTATGGAGTGGTGATTTGCTTTGCTTTGTTTTTCAAATGCAAAATTGTCTTCTGAAGCTTCAGGCCCAAACAGAGACTTATGAAGATTACTGACCTTTTGCATCAGTTTCTCAAGCACCAACAGTGTTAAGACACCAGCTGGCTGTGAGCTTTAACAAGCCAGGAACTAGAAGCAACCTCAGGCTCTGATTTAGCAGATATCTTGTGCAAGAGTATTTGCCTTGGCCTTATCAAAACTCTGGGCTGTCATTAACATTTACACAATGGAGTAGATCTCTTTAGCAAAATTAAAAAAAAAAAAGCATCTCCTAATTTTTAATTGTTTTATTTTCCAAAGTAATGAAGTGTCCCGTATAAGAATCCAGATTGGCAACATTAGAATAAACCACAATGCCTCTGCACATGTTTGGGGGTATCTGTATTCCCCTGATCTGATTCCCATGGTGATGTATGCTTACAGTTCCCACAGTGCAAGCCGTGCCTTGAGACTCTCACACAAGAAAAAGAGAGTAAAGAGATGATGGATTGCATTGGTCTAAACTGTAAAAACACACTATATCATTCTTTCCACACAATCTTCACAGATATGAGGTCTACACTGCGCTCTATGCACAGAATGAAGAAGCAACATACTAGACATCTAGCAAGGTCTGAAAACAAATCAGCTTTTTTATTCCAGAGATATAAACACCAAAATATTCCTGAGTCTGGAGTGCTGACAAACAGGAACACTGACTGAAGTTGAGACTGATCTTCATGAATGTTGGCAAAAGAATTCTGGGGTTTTTATGCCTAAAGGTCTAGGATCTCATCAGATATAATCTGCCACCTCTTCTGACAGTGCAGTATTATGTTCTTCAAGATGCACAGAACTGTCTGAAATATCTACAATTTTTTAAGACTAACAGTTGGACAGTACATTGATACCACTTTTATTATACCCTTATGTAATCTCAAATCACAAAATGGTTAAGTTTGGAAAAAAGTTCCTAAAATTGCCTACTCCTAGGTGCATGCTCAAAGAAGTCTACACTACAACTGGTTGCTTAGAGCCTATTCAGTCAGGTTTTGACCTCCTTCAAGTGTGGACAATTTGTAAGCTTTCCGGAAAATTTGTTCCAGTGTTTAACCATTCTCTCTTTTCAAGCCAAATAATCCCAGTCTAAGGCGCTCATCCTGTGTATGATGCTCAAAGTATCATATCTGTTGTCTGTTATTGGACCCAGTCCAGTATTTCATGCCTCCTATACCACAGAGTGCATTACTAAATATCACACTTCAGAAGTGGTCTCACCAATCTAATAAGAGAGGCAGGAACACCTCCCAGCTTCCCACAAGTTACTGAAAATGCTTTTCCAAATACAATTCAGGATGCTGTTGCCCTCTTTTGCTACAAAGGCACAACACTGTCTCACTGTCAGCCCATTTCCCACCGTGACCCCAGGTCCTTTTCCAAAATTGTCTCCCAGGCAACTTGACCACCATCCAGTTTGGTGCATGGGGTAATCTTCCCCTGGTGCAGGACTTGGATAAACTTCATGAGTTTCCCATTTTCCGGTGTCCCTAGTATGTTGAAGTCCCTCTGAATAGAGGCATGAACTGGTACACCAAATACGCCTCACAGTTTTGGATCAGCAGCCTGAAATTTGTCAAGTGCAAAGTGGGAAACATGAGCAACAAGGGAAAAAAAGGCAGTGTACCATTTGAGAACCTATTGTAAAAATTTTTTACATTCTGTGACTTTCACTGAATAGAAACTTGTAATTGAAAATACCAACTTCACACACGTTCTTTACCTTGTAACAGAAAAGCTTTCAAAATATTTGCAATATAGCACAGCAAAATTAGCAATCTTACTCAGGGACATAAGCAGCAGTTGTATGTAAGTTTAGAGAAGAACTAAAAAGGGGATTTTGCCTGTGATCCCCAAGATCCACGTGATTAAACAGTGATACCCACACACTTTAAATCAATTTCAGCTAAGTAGCTAGCCACAAGACATCTAGAGTTTGCATCTGTCTAAAGGCCATCTGATCAAATATTATTTCAACTTTACCACTAAAAGAGCTACAAACACATCAGGTGATTAAACCGATATACTGACTGTGCATTTCTAAAGTTTTTTTCCTCCCCAGCCTAAAATATAGTTGGCTGTCTTTCCAAAGAATCAGAAATTCTCTTCTTGAGATAAATTAACGATCATGAGTTCACTAGAATAATCATCAGAGAGAATTCTCATTCAACCATGTTGCACATGGTCTGATTGCACAAACTCTACTAAAAGTAATTTCTCTGATTCAAAAACAATAGCAGGATTGCTGTTAATCATTCTATTGTCTGAAACACCATTTGGTAACAATTAAGGGAAAAGAAAAGACAAGAGCAGAAAAATTGGGAAAGGAACAATGACATTTATTAAGCATATATGGGTCACCAACAAGCAACTCTTTTTTTGATAGCACAAATGTGTAACTCTGTGTAATCACACAAGACTGAGAGAACAATACACGTTATTGGCAAATAAAATCTGAGTATTATGAGAAGATCCCATGCTTCTGAAAACTGCCTCTCTTAAAAAAACCCAAAAAAATCAGCAAGAGCATAATGAGGAATGGTGCTGCTTTATTTAACAACAGAAATGGAAATAACATTTCTGTGGTGCTTGTCTAGCTATCAACAGAAAACACTAAAAAACTCACATCAAAACCATTTTTTTAATTTAGGTCCAACTGAATTGAATTCTTTCTGTATTTAAAAAATGTATTATGAAGCAAAATATTTAGGGTTGTTTTCTTCACATGAAATGCCCCATTTGATCTGATATTGCTTCAATATGTAATGAAATAAAATTAAATGTTAACCTTACAGGGCAAGGGGTAGGGTGGAGGTGGGAGAAATCTTACAAAAATGCTAAGGGAAAGGAAAGAAATCAGGTGAGATAAGGACGCAGTGTTAAAACCCACTTAAATAAGGCAAAAAAGCTTGAAGCAAACTTAACCAAAAGATCTTTGCATCCCAGCTTCTCACCTGGTGATTGTTTTCCTTGTTCATCATACTTCTGAAGAATTTCATTTCTGCTACTGATTTTATAGCAACATATTATACTAAGAGAGACTCACCTTTAGTATTTCACTCCCTTCTCAAAGAGAAAGAAGTGGAAAGGTCTGTATTAGCATAACCAAATTCTTATATAGAATGCAAAGTGGCATAGAGAAAGCCTGAAATCAGAAGAGATTAGTTAATTCCAATGAGAATCTGTAATATTTATCCTGCTGATATCCCCAACATTTTTTTAATAAATGCCTTCCATGAAAAATTAATTCTGCTTTCTACCTATCCCCTCAAATATGCAAGCATTTGATTTTTCTGACTAAGCTTTAGCTGCACACTTTCTAATTGTTAAAAAAAGAAAATCCAAACAAACCAAAAGATCCCAACTACGTGGTTCATAGCTTTCTATTTTTGACCACAGAGACACAAATGCATCAAAGTGTGTTACTTATTGAAGGCAATAACTTCAAAATTGAGCAAGTAATTGATGGCAGATAACATGTTAAAGAAGAATCTGCTCATAACAGCAGTTCAGCAAACACTACTTGTCTTCTGGGAATGAGCCTATATGTGTATTTGCCAAGACAAACTCACAGACATATTTAATCCTTCTGCACATTTGAATATTATAAATTATTCCAAAACCATTACAAACACTCATCAAAACAACCAAGAGAAATTCCAGGAAGACTTTTCTCTCTTATGTCCAACAGGATATCTGACAAGTTTCAAATAATTAGGTAAATTTCTGTAACATTAAAACCCCACACTGTTTATTATTTTACAACCTATTTAGAGTCTTTAAAAAACCAAAACAATTAAAACACCCCAAGAACAAACAAAAAAAAAGGCCCAACCCACAAAACCACACCCTAAAAATACACAGTCTTTCTAGGATCTTAATAAATGAGACAACCAGTATCAAACTGGCCTTGAACCTTACAGAATGAAAATTATACAATTTGGTCTTTACTGTGCAGTTCGATACTAATGATGTGCTAAAAATCAGATTCACATTGATATCTTTATTTTTGAAAGTATTTTCATAATGAGGTCAGGTAATGTTAAAGAGTGTCTTAAAATGCAGTTTAAATTTATATTGAACTGTTTGGAATATCAGAGATTCAACTCTGTATTTTGTTTTGTTCTACTCAGACACCAACTCTTAAAAGCATGTATTTCTGTGTGCATGCACGCATGCTGCAGAATCTTCATGTCTTACCAGTTTGTGTCAGGAGATTCTTTCAGCCTGCTTTTCTCCACACTTTTCCTAATTTCTCCCTTTCCCAAACTGAATCGACTTCTTAGATAACTTTGAATAGTGCTTGTTTAATTCCAGGGTATAATGAAGGGAGGAAGTTGTCACCACTGACTGAAGTATCTTCAACCCCTCCAGTCCTTATCCAGTAATAACATTCTACGACTTTATTGAGATAATGAGAATACAGACAAGAGAAACCCTTAGATAGTTGACTTACTGTCCACAGTCATTTGATGAGAGGTATCTTACTTTATAACTGACCTGAGAGCTTAGATTTGTTCTCTCATGTTTCCAAAATGATATTATTAAAGCTTAAGTAATAGCTTTTAAAATTGGAGGGCACCCACCAGGTTAGATATAATTTTAAGTTCACTAGCATCCTCTTCTCACTTCTCCCTGAACTTTAGCACAAACTCAAGAAAGTAATTTAGACTTAGTTAGCCTTGGTTCACTGCAAAATTACAATACTAATGCCAACCTCTCTTGACCATTCTAAGATTATACAGTTCATATGAAACATGGGAAGACTTCATAATGAATTTCATTATAAAAATGTAAAGTATTATTCAGATATTCCCTTGAAGCGTCACTGAAAAATAGCTTTCTTAAATACCCTTTAGTATTTACTCCATAATAATCTTGATTACAGAAAAATTCAATCATAACCCCACATAAGTATTTCCCTGCAAGCAGATGACCTTTTTCTAAGTTCTGTCTCAAAGAAAGTGGCCCCCAACATGACTAGGAATATAAACTAAGGGAAACAAAAAAAAAAAAAAAAACAAGGAAAAGACTTGTTTATTTGTGATAACAAAATCTTCAAACCTCAAAAACGTTTCAGGATGCCTAAAAACTAATTTTTTTCCATATATTTGTTTACAAATGAACACATACACCAATTAGGAGTGCTTAGCAAAGATAAAGGCCAGCATACGTGTGATTTTCCACTGGCAAAGTACATTAGTAGCATCTTCTACCTGCAGGGGGTCAGAAACAGAAAAAGCAAAGACATGGTTTGACATAAGTTAAAACAATTTAGAAACCAGAAGCACAAGCTATTCTTTTGAGATTGTCAAAGAGCAAAAGCCATCCTCTGGAATACTGAGATTTTAATTTGGGCTTTTAAAGTAATCTATTGTTTGTTTCTCCCATTTGCAATAGCTCTAAGTCCAAGCCTGGCACCTCCTGTTACTTAAGGCTGAAGAATCTAGTTTAGTGATAACACACAATGTTTGACACTCACAGTTTTGTGACTGTGCAAAGATGAAGCCTTTAATCTTTGAAGCCTTTGCTCTGTCATAAAGATATACTGAGACAGTAAAAGGAAAAGGAGACCAAAAAAAAAAAAAAAAGAGGAAAAGAAAAACAAACAGAAGAAAAACATGGAAAAGAGCAAGGAATTATGGAAATGGATTGGCTGAAACACAACAGAATGAGGAAGGAAATTTCAATGCAATAGAGATAAAAGGAGAGAAAAATGGTCCTGTCATCATTGTGGGAACCTGTCAGTCAGAGCTCAGAAACACTTATTATTCTGGCAGCCAAAAATTACAACCACAAAAAAGCAAGAGTAGGAACTTCAGCACAACAAAATCTAGGGGGATGCTCTATTCAAAACAATCTTTTTCTTAGGAAAGTTTGCAAACATGAACAGCTAGATTTTTGAATAAAATAAGTGAGAGTTTATTTCAAGTAAATATATTAAAAGGAAAATACATCACTGATTAATTCTTGAACTACATTTTAAAGATTAATATCTTGTTGTTTAGAACTCTGAAGTTTAAGTAAATATCCTGATGAGTTTTACTTTTTAAGTGCTGAGGTAATAAACCACACTAGTTTTTAAAAGTTAAATGTATAAATAAAACAGATTGGTTGTCCACTGGACCCAGAAAATAAAATAGTTCCCTTTAACGTCTGGAAGAAAGGCTTCAAAGACCATTATTTCAATCCTTTGAATAGTGACATAGATGCACTGAGCAACATAATACTGAAAGCTAGATTAACTTGTGTAAACTGATTCAGCATCTTCTAACTAATGTAAGTTAAACACTGAAGGGATTAAATCCTTTCTATATAAAATTCTTTCCTTTACCAACTATGCTTTAAAAAAAAAAAAAATCATCTTTTCAGTAAAAGAGGTCTATGTATATACATCTAAATTATCAGAAGCGAGTTACACCAAGCTTTAAACATCAGCTGGAATAGACAATAACATGTCTCAAGCAGAAACAATAGCCCAGTTGGGATGTGTTTTACCCTGTATTGGGAACAATTTTAGTTAACCAGTATATCTAAGCCATCTGTATAATGAATAACTGATAGCATATAAATGGAAATTGACTGGACAGGTTGATAAAATAAATAAGAAGTAGAACATCTATAATGTTTTGTCCATTTTTGAAAAGATGACAGTGAAGTTGCTTTTGATCAAACTGTAAATGCAAATTCCCCTAGAGCTCCCTGGAGAAGGCAAAAGAAACTCCTTATGAATCAATCCATCACGCTGTGTTCATAAGTATCTATTGAAAAATTAAAATGTTAACTGTTAAAAAATATTCATCAGCAGAAGGTTAATATCTTCCTTCATCGATATTTCTCAATTTAATTGTAAACTAAAAGTCTTATTAAGCATACCCAGCAGTAAACTGATAATACCACCTAAATGCTCAACAGATGTCTCTAACTGGAAACATAAAATTTTAATAGTCACTTTCTTCAGTATTTAAAGACTATATTGTTATCAACATATTTTTCATAAAGGAAGTCATGCACTTTTGTCAGTTATATTTATTACACCAAGGAACACTTTATTACAATAATGCAGATATCTTCATTCCACAAACCCCAAAGGTACTTAAAGCTAGGATTTTATTACTTGTGCCTGAGGCCAAACAAAGCTATAAACCTGCTACATTCTAATTCAAATACTGCTGGAGGGGCTTGCATTTTTGTTCCATAAATTACAATACAATGTAATTAAATACACACAGAAGTGGTAGCCATAGAAACAGTCTTACCAATTCACAAAATTTTAAGACAAATGAAAAGAAAACCCTTGATTTATTAACAATTCTTTTTACTCTGGACTAACTTATTTCCTCTCAAATGGAATATATGTTAAAATTATTCCAGCAGTATGGGATACTGCCTGCCCTTGAAGTGCTACTAAGAGCTGCTCACACTATTTACCATCATAACACCCATTTTGTTCCTGTCTAACAAGGTGCACCATCAATTCCATCAGCTCTGTGTTTTGAACAGGCTAACACTGACCAAGTGTTTCATCCAGTAGTGGATGAAATATTCAGACATTAAATGCAAAACAATTGATGTCTGTTGTGATATTGCCTTATTTAAAATGAGAGCACAGGCAGCACTTGGAAAGCCTTGCTAGATGTATCACAAGAACAGGAAGCTCTCCAGTAAACATAAACAGTGGAATTCCCAGAGTATTACATAAAGCACACAAGTTCTTATATCTAACAAGACTTTATATTTTTCTTGAGAGTTCTGTTCAAGTTGGGCAGTATTTTGTAGCACTTATAAGTCAAAAATCTATAGCTTGCTTTACTAGCATTTTATTTCTAGAAGTATTTTAGTATTTGTTTTTATATAATTTGAACATATTTCTGAAAAAATCTTCTTATTTAATATTATCTTGGTAAGGCCCCAGAGGGTCACAGCTAGGTTGATCTTTTCTGCATATCCCATAGACATGTAAAATGGCAGTCTGAGACACATCAGGGCTTTATTACATGTACAGTGCTTGACTGAAGTTATAGAGTGTTATCCTGACTTTTCCACAGTTGTTCTTCCTGTAAATTATCAGGATGCCTAGAGTGCTTTATAAACTTTCCTTGTCATGTTCACCATTTCCAAGGAATTGAAAAAAGGGGATATGGTTGTGTTGGTGAGGAGGAGGACTTCCCTGACATGCTTTTTGTTACTAAAGCAACTGCCAATGGACAAAAGAAGTTTGTAGAGGATGCAGATGATGAGGATGCAGAGGACCAGTACTCTTCTGAGTGTTTTATGAAGTTTTAATGTAGAAAAAGAGAAACCAGATGTCCAGAGGGCATAAATCAATGCTTGTTCCTGAATGAAAAAGCATTTTACTTTGAGTAATGTACCAGGTTTGCATGTGCTCTCAGAACAAGCAAACATAGACAAGTTTCTAGCACTTAGCTTTTTTTCCAAAGCAGGAACTATCCTTCATTCATGTGTTCCAACTCGATGTTCCTGGAACTTTAAAGCGCAGACTACAATAGAATCAACAACTATTAATAAGAAACATAAAACAACCCAAGATTATCCATTTCCAAACATTAAACACATCCTCAAAAGGGAATTTGTCTTAGATTCAGCATATTAAAAGCAAAAATCAACATGGAACAGAGAATGTGCCACCTGTCAGCTAGAAGTTGTGCCAACTCTCTAAAGAAAATGTGCAGCAATTCTACTCATACACACAAATGCTTAAAGTTGCAGAACAAGAGCTGAAAAGTCCCAAGAAATAACATGCATGCATATGTGCAAAAATTCCCTTCTCCAGCTCTCCAAAGTAGGTTCAATGAGTTCATACAGCACAACAGGGTCAGAGTAAGCAGCAATAAGGTTTTCTTTAAAGCATAGAAGAAGGAAGCATATAGAATCTGGAATTCAGCCTAGACAGAAAAAGAACATTCCACAGCATGCTCTGAAGTTCTGATCCCTTATCAACAAGATAATCTATTTCTTTGGAGCACAAGTCTCCTCTAGCTCTTGTGCCCACGTTTCTTTCTGAGAGAAACAAGAGCGCAGGTAGCTATGAGTAAGCCATGCCTATATATGCATATAGCCATGCATATATTTTCCTATATGAAATAGTGTGCCCTCTTGTTTTACTGTTCAGTTCAAATGTTGTGTAGCTCTGACTCTGCAGAGAGATGATGTATGTTTAAGTCACTGTTGAGACTTGGGTATTTAACAGCCAAAAGAAGCAGTATCTCTGTCTATATATCTGCATTTTGATTTTTAGTATTGCCCAAAGGCCAGCAAAAACAGAGACTCTATAACCACACAAATACACAGCAAAACTTTTCTGAGAATTCTTACTGATAACACTGAAGAAAGTTCTTTCTGTTCACTGCAGTGTACCTCATCTGTATGTTACACAATAAATGAGATTTAACGAAGTCAAGCAATCAGAAAGGACAATGTCCTCTTTCACCATGTTAGCTATAAGTTTGGAATTTCCAATGGCCCTACATTTTTTTCTTGTAAGATTTTGTTTCTAGGATCTTCCTGTGACAGTGCCTGGCCCAAACATTGGCTGCCATAGCTTAAGAAAGAGTGAACCACATTTCTCTTCTAAGGTGTGTTCTCAGCCACAGCTGAATTTCCAGATACAAGAATAAGGTAAACAACAGGATCCTCCAAACAAACCATGATCCACAGACACTTTTTGCTGTCTCTGTTTAATCCAGAATGCCATTCAAAACACAACAAATTTCAGTTTTTCTCTTGAAATTTACTTCTGAAGAGGCTCTACATGATTTGAATCTCATTTAATTTACACCAGCTAACTGCCACAAATGGCTGAGTGCCTGATCCTCAGCCTCTTGCCCCACAAAGCAAATCCTTCCTCCTAAAGTCTGTTTCACACAATTACCAGCGTAGGTTACCTCTGTCAGGTAACCTTTTTAACTATCTATTAGTTTACAATATCATCATAAAAAATATCTCTTACTAATATTTCACATATTATCCTAAACATACAAGTTAACTAAAGGAACCCCTTCAACAATTACCATCAATCAGCATATCAGGCATGAGAATTAGGCTTCATGAGGTAGATTAAATTTTCGTCAAGGCATACTCAATTTTATGTTCTTTTGTGGTTTGTTTTGTTACTTTGGGTTTTTTCTTAAAAAGCTGTTTTAGCAGCAAGATATAAAAATAATTAAAATAAACAACCCCTTCATGATTGTTTTAGGTATTACTTTTAAAAGGACCCTTGCACAGAGATGCAATTTTTCCATTACAAATGTTTTAGCAATGATAACATGAAACTTAATAATCCTTGAGTTATGAAGGCTTCAGTAGTCTGCAGAGCTACTAGCTCCACATTACCTGTATGGATTAAGATCAGAGAATTTCACAGAGTGAAATAGTTTCAGCTGAGATTTCAGCTCCTAGTCTGCCCTCAAGTCACCCCCAAACAGCTCAACAAGCAATATCATTCTATGATACAGTTATGGCTTTAAAATAATGCAGTTCCTTTAGGCTAGGAATGTATCACAGATTTTGGTTAAAGTGGCTTTGGCATTTGATTTATAAAGCTACACTGACTAGCTTGAGACTCTTTGAGAGTAAAAACATCCTAAGAGAGTGAAACATTGCCCTTTTGAATTTATGAACCTAAACAGTAGGAAAGAGAGATCTTAGACTTTTCATTATTGTTATTTAGGAATAAAATTGAGATCAAAATAGACACAGGTGCCTGCGGGGTTGTTAATTCAATAAACTACATCATTCTTTTGGCACATTCTCCTAATAGGAAGATAGAAAAGCAAGTTTAAAAGAAAAGTTAATTCTGAGAAAAAGCCATATGGAAAAGGTATCTTTGAAATAATTCTCAGTCTTTCTAGGCCAATGCTCAATTCAAAGATTTCTCTTTTGGTCCCCTTTTGCCAATGACCTAGTCAGTGAAGAAGAGTAAAAAATAAAAAGAGTAAAAACTGTTCTTGAATATTTCCTATGCAAAAATGTGCCTACTTGAGAGACTTTTTTTTCCCCTGAAGCTTGAAAAACCATGGGGTTATCCTGCTGCTAAATTGATGTTGACAAACTATCATTGACATGCTCAGGCTCATTTTCTCTGGTTTCAGGAGGCCCTTGAGAAGGGAGTTAGGTAGAATCACTCTGGCCAATGGCTTCTGAGGAGGTGAAGTTGCCATTAGGACAAGATGCTTAACAGATGCTGCAGAGAAGCTGTAACTCGACAAGGGTATCTATGTCTCAAAAGGCTTCAGGTCATCCATGAGAAGCTACACTGACTAGCTTGAGACTCTTTGAGAGTAAAAACATCCTAAGAGAGTGAAACATTGCCCTTTTGAATTTATGAAACTAAACAGTCGGAAAGAGAGATCTTAGACTTTTCATTATTGTTATTTAGGAATAAAATTGAGATCAAAATAGGCACAGGTGCCTGCGGGGTTGTTAATTCAATAAACTACATCATTCTTTTGGCACATTCTCCTAATAGGAAGATAGAAAAGTAAGTTTAAAAGAAAAGTTAATTCTGAGAAAAAGCCATATGGAAAAGGTATCTTTGAAATAATTCTCAGTCTTTCTAGGCCAATGCTCAATTCAAAGATTTCTCTTTTGGTCCCCTTTTGCCAATGACCTAGTCAGTGAAGAAGAGTAAAAAAATAAAAAAGAGTAAAAACTGTTCTTGAATATTTCCTATGCAAAAATGTGCCTACTTAGGAAAAGAGAGACTTTTTTTTCCCCCTGAAGCTTGAAAATCCATGGGATTATCCTGCTGCTAAATTGATGTTGACAAACTATCATTGACATGCTCAGGCTCATTTTCTCTGGTTTCAGGAGACCCTTGAGAAGGGAGTTAGGTAGAATCACTCTGGCCAATGGCTTCTGAGGAGGTGAAGTTGCCATTAGGACAAGATGCTTAACAGATGCTGCAGAGAAGCTGTAACTCGACAAGGGTATCTATGTCTCAAAAGGCTTCAGGTCGTCCATGAGTTAAGAGGGACATACTCTTGCTAGAAGGCAAAACTTATCCCCTCACTGCATGATACAATAAAAATTCAAGAGCCTAAAAAGCATCAGGTTTTGCTTCTTACTCTGTTGGAGCAGCAGGCAGCTGACCTATGTATCAGCAGATCTGAAATCACTACTTGCATTGAAGAGAACAAGACTTTATTCCAGCCAATGAAAACTCTTTTAGCAACTTCTTTTCATTTTACAAATAGGATTTAGAAGGCTACTTTTCCTCTTTTGAGAGAATTCTAATACCTTTTGGGTTCAAAGTGACATCTCTTGTCTTAGAAGAGGATAGCATATTTCTTGAAAGAATCCTCTCTTCCATTGCTCTGTGGTTCATACAATTCTTTTCAGAATGTGAGTATAAAGTAGATAGTAAATTATCTTGTTTCTATTACTTTAATATATCTTTCAATAAGGTAAAATTAAGCCCCTTAGACTAATTTAAGATTACATAATTGTGGAATAATTTTCAGAGAGATTAATTATGAACCTTGCTCATAGTGAATGCAGTCAAGGAATGCAGTAAAAGGTAATGGTACCATTTTCTTCTTCTCTTACTATATAAAAAGCAATTTTCTGTGTATCTATTTACTAATTATAAACAGTAAGTCATCACACTCAGGTTGTTGTGTTTAGTTTGTGACAGTAAAATCTCAGCTAAAACAAAACTGATTCTGATCCACTGTAAGCCAACAGAACTACTCTGCACAGACTGAAATGCCATGACTTAGTTTCATAAAAATGGTGACTGAGTCCTTGCTGTGAAATCTGGTATATCTATGGACTTAGGGGTTTAGTAGGCACCACAGTGCCATAGATATGTCATAAACTGGCTTATCCATTCTAGGGACTGGACTCCTGAGTCCCTGGATGCAAGAAAGTCATTTCAGTAGTACAGCCAGGAGTCTCTCATCTTGGAGGGTCTTGGGTCTTCAAGTCTTCCTAAACACAATAGGAGTTTGGGGTCCCTTTGCCAACTTAGGTTCAACATTTTCAGAACACAGATTTAACTTTCTCCCAAATATACTTTTTATAAACTTTTTAAAACTGTTTCTCAACTTCATTGTGTTTGAACATATTTCAGTTCCCTCTGGAAAAGCTTTAACTACAAGTCGAATATTTTTTTTTTCAGATTTCTTGGAAAACAAGCCACTCTAAATGTCAATATTCTTTTATGCTTTTTAATTAAAAATATTTTTCATTTTTTTGTCAAAAGAATTCACGAGTTATTTGACTTTTACTCATCTGAGAGAAGTGAATTCCACTTTCTTACTGTTGAAAAATGCTAGCAGGTTTTTTCTTGTTTTGTCCTTTTTTTCTTTTGTTGTGATAAATATATTTTTTCTCCATTGTATGGGATCAACCCAGATCTCCCACAGACACTTTACTGTTATTTAAAATTACCAAATTCCCCTTCTTTGGAGCTGTGTTTAAAGAGAAGATGCTTTCTCCATAGGTGCTCCCTCCATACTTATATTGACCCTCCATGGGTTAATATAAATCACAGCCTCAAGCTAACAGAATTCCTAGCTGCTCATAGATTTAATATCACTGCTTCCAGTGTGTGATCTGGAATACATTACTCTGCACTGCTTTCCATGTAGCTGTGAGATTCCTCTCCATCCTGCCTTCCCATAAACAATGATATGCAGCAGCCACACATTTAATTGCCACCATAAGCCATCATTTTTTCTCCACACAGGTGCAGTCCAGCTCTAATCCAAAAGAAGTCTTTTTTCTTTCTCAAAATCCTAATGATATGAGGAATTATTGCTCTTTATTGTGTATTCCTGAACAGTATTCCATGAGGACTACTTAATGTATGCCATTAGGATGCATGACCTTTAAAGAGATTCCTGGCAAAACACCTTCTAAGAAAATATCCTGTTTAAAAAAACCTTTATGTTGTGATACAAATTTCTATTTTAGATGTTATCAGGAATCAGAACTTCCTAATTTGTGTATTCCATCATTGCAGAAAAAATGTTTTTCATCATAATTTGAGTAGATTATGAGATTACAAGAACCCAGTAATGGAGTCCTTTATGTCCCTACACAGAAAAGTCCTCCACAATGTAAGGCTAACACAGTGATTCTGACAAAGTTTAATGTAAAATGTTTAATGTAAAGTTAAATGTAAAATTGAAATCTGAATATTGATTCAGATTTTGGAATATTTTTTTAATTCAGACTCTATAACATTTCAGCTAGCAACATCATTTTACTGAGAGCAATTTAAGTGGATGTGTACTGGAGAAAGTATTACTTTTGGAGCTTTATGGGCACATGTTTTCCATGGCTTTAGTTTGTTCATGCAGTTCTGCAGCTGACTGACTGCACTTGTGGTACTGATCTATTTTTCTATACTTTCTCAGCCAACAGAAATAAATCTCCCTACAGTTTCAGCATTCCAAGCAAACTAGAGCCCAAATTTAAAGATGAGAATGCCCTGAAAACCCTTTTAGACCTAAATCCCAAAAGGCAGGAATTTGCATATTAGTCAAGCAGCAACAGTTTTAATCCCAGCACTGCCACCTACTGAAGAGATCATTATAATAATGTGTTGTTTTTTTTTTTCCTGAAAGATGCACTTTAATACATAGATAAATTATTATATCAGGAATTGGGTTACTGGATAAATGGAGTCCCTAACCCAATAAGCTATACATCTGGCAAGATGATCAAATGACCTTAAAATGTATATAAATCCAATTACAGGAATGGTGACATTTTAGCAGTAGTGAACAGAAAAATACCAATTCACTATGCCTAGGCCTGACTTTCTCCAATTAAAAGCAAATAAATCCCATCTGAACTAAATAATGACAGAATCAAATGCTGTTTCAAGTTAGTAAGATTTTATATTAATCAATTAATTGCCCAAAAAGACACTCAAATTAATAAATCAATGTTCCAAAGTCTGGAGGGATGAATGCAAATTGCAGCTGAACAATACTCCATGGGGGAAAAATAATTCCTATTTTCTTAAATAAGAAAATCTCAACAACAATTTATGAGTGAATAAAGCTTGATCACTCATGGACAGCTTCACCCCTGGGGTACCTGCCAGTTCCCCCAGGATGCTTAGGGTACCTGCCATAGCCCACATATTAATGGCTGATAACTCACTGTAGACACCTTGTTCCCCTGCTGCATCTGCTCCTGCATGAAACAGCTCAATTTGATGTTGGTGAACAGGTTAGGCCACGCCCCAGATGAATGCACCAGATGGTTTAATGATACTCAACACTTCCAAAATTTCTTCCTGAGGAAATGAGTCTCAATTTCCATTGTAAAAATATGGGTAGCCAAGTGCTGGCAACAGAGGTGGAAAAGTGTCTTGTTCTGTGTGTATTGAAACAAGCATTATACAGACAACACCTGAGGTTATTTTGTTATTTTTACCTAAACCTGGGAGTGTGGCAGGGCACTGGTGGCTCCCAGGGCCTGGAGGACTCCCGGACTGGGGTGGTCACCATGTGGTTCGCCAGGAGAAGGCAGAGGGCAGAAAGCAGGAAAAGTCCCAGGCATAAGACACCTCCCTGGTGACAGGAATGTGGCAAGGCAGGGCCAGGATGCTGACCTGCACGTAGGCCTGGTTGGCAGTGTCCATGGCCAGGCAAAGTCAGGCTGTGGGGAGCTGGAGACCAGCCCTGCTGGGCACTGCTGGGGCAGGAGCTGATAGGCCCTAGGGCTGACAGGGGGTCCTGAGCTGCAGTGTCTTTGGTTACCATGTGAGATGTAACCAAAAATATGTATTCTATCAGCATCTCCATAAACTGTTAAAACCAGGTAGGGCAGTCTCATCCATGACCCATCCCTGATAACTCCCTCTGGGGATACCTTCTGCTAAGGGACCATCAAGTCTCACTGCATGACTCATAAAGCTACATTATCCCATTGTGAGATGCTCTGCCCAGGGGGAGGAGCCAAGCATTCCTACCTGGATATAATCTGAGATTTGGAACATCACTGGATTCCCAGAGGAAGACCAGACCCTTCTGCACCACCTTGGACCTTCAGAGGAAGACCTAACCCTTCTATAGGATCACTGCTTCAACAGAACCACATCTGTCACTTCAGAAGGACTGCAGCCACCAGTTAATCAGACTGCTACCACCACCCTCACCAACAGGGTGTCAGGCTGTATCCTGACTCTGTCAGTTTAAGCCAGTGCTTCTGTATTACTGCCTTTATCTTAATTTTTTTATTAAATTGTAATTCTGATTTGGGGTCTCCCACTGGTTTGTTTTCCAACTAGTCCACATGGGCAGGTGGGGAAGGTCCCAAAGGATGGGCAGGGACAGGTAGTGCTGGCAGTGATTCAGTGCCATGGGAGGATTTTTGGTTGGCTTCTAGTGATCCCATCTTCCTTTGGAAGTGTTTATATTCACTGCATTTTCTGACCACCAAACTCACAGACTAAAACCTAAAAAGTTGTAAGTCCCCCCCTCAAAACACTATGACATTGTTTAAAGATGCATTCTTTCATATCCTCCCCTCCCCCACCTCAAACTGAAAACTGAAATAGTAAAACTAAATTTGCAGCAGAAAAAAAAAACTCCAAATAGGCATTGTTTATTTTTCTATTGTTTTCAATCAGCCATTGGAAGCCAAAAGCACTGCAGCTGGCCAGACGGATTCTTGGTTGCCCTCAGCCAGGTCTGGAGAAGCTGCAGCACACAATGACCGTATCTCAAGAAGAGCAGTGTCTTACAGGGAGGTGCAGAATTTATCAGAGGGAAACAAGAGGAAACGGGCAGGTTAGCTGGCCCAAAACAAATTCAATAACATATTTTGATGGGTCAGGGAAAGAAACTTGTTCTTAGGAAGTAATGCTCACTCACCACTGGCATAGTTAGAAGGGAATTGCTCATGCTAGCTATATTTTCAACAGTTGGTAGGACTGGTGAGTCATTTACAGAGAATGAGAGGATCTAGCATAAATGGAAAGGCTGATAAAAAAAAAACAAGTGGGTACAAAAGCCCTTGACATAAATAGAAGCAAGAAAAGAAAAATAAGGAAGTGCTCAGAATTCTGCCCAGCCCATGCATTTTTGAGATAAACACACAAAATCTCACATCTGTCACCTTTGCTTTCTGAATTTATTTTCTTTTTCCAACTTGGAAATCATTTGTAAAAGCTATATTCCTTTTGCCATGGGACTCCAATGTCACATCAGACTGTGACATTTCTATGATTCTCCATTTCACCAGGTACTGTATTTGCCAGGTGCCTCATGGCAGGAAGGAATGATGAATTTGACTCCATGTTCTGAGAAGGCTAATTTATTATTTTATAATACTATATTATATTAAAGAATACTATAATAAATTATACTAAAGAATACAGAAAGGATACTTAGGAGAGGCTAAAAGGTAATAATGAGAACTCATGACTCTTTCTAGAGCCCCGACACAACTTGGCTATAATTGGCCAATGAATCAAAATAATTCACAGTAGAAACCAATGAAACAATCACTTGTTGGATAAACAATCTCCAAACACATTCCACATGTGAGCACAACACAGGAGAAGCAAACTAGATAAGATTGTTTTCCTTTTTCTCAGAGGCTTCTCAGCTTTCCAGGAGAAAATCCTAAGTGAAAGGATTTTTCAGAAAATATAAATGTAACAACTGGGTATTTTTTGTATTGTATAATTTCACAGCTTCTTTCCCTATACCTGTTTCTTGCTGCAAACTGATCAAATGCATTACAGGCCCTAAAACCCCACTTATTTGTTCCCTTGTTCACTCTGCATTTGTTTTTTTCTCTTTCTTCACATTTTGTTACAACTTTTTCCCCAAGTCTCTCACTCTGTAAATCCTTCTTTTCTACTTTGGACAAAATTCTAGTCTCTAACTCTTTCTCTGGTGTTTCAAGACTGGTCCCACGTTTTACATCTAATTTCTCTCCCTCATGCTCTATCTATTATTACACTAAATCATTTTCAGTCCTAGCAGCACCTTCCAAAAGGATCCCTGCTTTCATTCAAGTCTGTTCTCTTGCCTCCCATGTTCTTCAATTTGTCATTTCATATCACTTCTTGTCTCTTCTGTCATATGGTTTTTCCCATTTCTTCACAATTGCCTGACTTTAAGGAGCTAGAAAGATTCATGATGGTAAAAATATCAGTGAAGAAAGCACATCATTGTTTCTATTGTCAGATTAGTTGGTGCTGAAGCGTCAAGATGCTGTCCAAATGTCACAGAGTATAATCATAAATTTTCTCTCCACTCAACAAACCTCAAAGAATTAGTACTAGGGATGCCAGCTCCATATCCTTATCTCTTCACCTATTACTTGTTTCTAAGCAGATTTGAAGTGTATTCTGCAATCAGGATTTTGTAGAAATATAGCAGAGGCTCAGCCAGCCCCAGATTATAAACCTTTGCTATGTACCCATGTGAATACCGATAGCCAGGGGGGAAAAAATACTGTATCAAGAGAAAGTGACCCTAAAAAGTTTGAGTTGTGTCTTCTCAATATTTCCAGTGAAGGGAAAGGCTCAGGTAGAATCAAAAGGCCACTGTGTTCCAATACCTGCCTCTGTGGCTCATATCCCATGCAGGATTTTTGTACCTGTGACCACTGGGCCATCTCTTAAGGATTAAGGAATGGGTGTCTCCATCTGATGAAGTGGGACAAGAGAATTTTTGCAAACAAGCTTGTTTGCAAAATGACATAGCATTTACACATGAAGTTTCAAAATGAAGACCAAACACAAGAGAAGTGGCATAGTAGAGAGCAAGGATTCTGGAGACAGCACAATAAAAAAAGCTCTTCCACATTCCCTAAAAAACATCACTGCTGGGAACATATCCAAAGTGCTGAGACACAGATGTCTCCAGCACGAGGAAAAAAACCCAACAAAACAGAGAAAAAACCCACAAAACAAAAAAAAAAAAAACCCCAAAACCAGAAAAACAAAACAAAACAGCCAACCAAAAAAAACACAAAACAAAGCAGAGGAATTAGAAATTGTGATCAGTTGCTGAGTAACAGAACATGGTGGGATAGTTCACATTGTAGTGCATGGGTGGGAACAGCTCCTTTAAGAGGCATAGGTTGGGAATGAAAGGAAGACAAACTGTGCTCTATTCAAAAGAGCAGCTTGAATGTGTGGAGCTTTGCCATGAGGTGGCTCACAAGCAAGCTGAGGGTTTACAGGTCTGGATCAGAGGGAAGCTAGTGAGGAAGCTGTTGTGATGATCAAGGGGTAAAATAAGATGCAGTCTTCTTTAGCTGACTGAAAGAAGCCTTGCAATCAGGAAAAAGATTAAAAATATTGATTTGACATGGAATTAGGAATTCTAAAACTCTGCTGCAATTGAAACTGGCAGACAACAATCAAAACCTCTATTAGTATACTGATGGGAAAACTAGAGGGGTCTTGTGATAAGGGTCTGCAGTGTTCAAAGCTTTGTTTGCTAAGACCTTTTACTGATAAGGTATGTCCTCTGGCTTTTCAGGAGCACCTGGAAGACTGAGGTACTGCCTGTGGTAGGAAGGGATTAATGATCAATCAAGTGAATAAATTTGTTTTACAACATTTCATAAGACCACATTAATAACCTGATGTTGGTGAGGAAGCTGATCCAAAATCACCTTTCAAAACCTGGGTGATCCAGAGGGGCCTTTGTGACTGGAGAATGGAAAGTGTCACATCGTTGTTCAAAGATCAGGAAAGAGAATTTGGGGCATTAGAGGCTGGTCAGCTTCACTGCAGTGTCCTGGAAGATTATGGAGAAATCTGTATATGGGACTTATTCATTGGCATATGAATGATAAGATGATTGGGAAAAACCACAATGGATTTACAAAGGTAAAATCACACCTAACTGATTTCCCTCTCTGATAAATGAATTGGTGGTCAGGGCATATTATCAGTCTTGACTTTCTCATGATTTTTGCATGGTTTACAATCATATCATTGTAGCCCACCTAAAGAGATGTGAAATGGATGCATAGACTATAAGAAGCTCGTAAAACTGATTGGACTACAGTGTGCATGGAAAACTGGTTGGATTACAAGGATCCAAGAGTAATGGGTTGCAGTTTGAAATTCACTTTGCCAGATGGTTACTAGAGGCTTTCCTCACAGGCAGGTACTGGGACTGTTACCATTTCATATCTTCACTAGCTACCTGGATGACATACAGAAACACACTCATCAAGTCTGTGGATGAAACCAAATGTAGAGGAAGAAGATAACATGCCTAACAACAGGGTTGCTCTTCAGTGAGGCTTTAACTGACTGGGACTGATGGAAATTCAGGAAGTTCAACAAAAACAATTAGAAATTCTGAAATCTGGAATGAAATAAACCTGTGCAGCAGTATTGTCTGGGACTCAATGGATAGAAAGGTTTTGGAGAAAAAAAAAAAAAGAGATCCTGAGGTTAAAAGTTTGAACACCAATCAATAGTGCAGCTTTGAAGCAGTAAATGTTTATTGAAGAGTGGGATATATTAGCAAGAACATAGCCAGCAGATCGAAATCCTCTGTATTTGGCATTTGTGGTCAGATTTAAAGTCTCTTGCCCAGCTTTGGTTTTCCAGTACAGGAAAAGTAGCAACACTGGGGAGCAAGTCTAATGGAGGTAAGTCAAGATAGACCCTTGAGAGATTTTTTAATAGGTCATTAAATCTATTCTCTTGTGCAGTTATATGTAGCTCAGAACTTATTTTCCAGTCCAGATTAATTCACCACATTTACTGTTGACAAGAAAGCATACACTGCTTTGTAATGTTTGTCCCAGCACTAAAGTACTCTTGAGATACTGAATCTGTACTTGGCCATGCCACTTCAATGTTTTCTGAAGTTGTCTTTCACTGCACATGGCTGCCATGGGCATGGATAGAGTACAGCCTATATCCAACAGATGTCCTGAGCCTGGCTCTTTTTAAACATGATGTAGACACTTTAAGCCTTATGAGATGGTTAGACCTTGGCTGAATGCCAGGTGCCCAATAAGAGGCTCTAGACTTCTCCCTTCTCAGGTGGTCAGGGGAGAGAAAATGAAATGGAAAGGAACCTCACAGGTTGAGATAAGGCCATTTATGAAAACAAAAGCAAAAGGCTCTGTGTGCACAAGCAAAAAAAACAACAAAGATTTTATTCTCTACTTCCCATCAGCAAATGATGTCCCGTTGCCTCCCAGGAACAGGTCTTCAGCATGCCTAGTAGTTACTCTGGAAGGCTAAAGTTGCAAGTAACAAATGCCACTTTATTTCTCCTCCTTTTTTTATTTTTTTCTTGTATATCTGAGCTGATTTCATATGCTTTGGAATATCCCTTTTGTCAGTTTGGGTCAGCTTATGGGTTTAACATGTTAAAGTGCACTTGCAAATCATCTGTCAATTATTTAGTTCAGACATAACCTGTGAAGCTCTTAAAAATATTAGTACACACATAAAAAGCAGTTAACAGGCAAATATCTTAGGGAGGATGGGGACATGAAGGCAAATAAGGAAGGCTCTTTTTACTCTCAGTAAAAACTGAGTCATGCTTTATAATGTATGTGGGTTACATTTTTGTTTTCAAGAAGTAAGCTACTTCTTGAATGAGGGTAAGGGAAATATACAGAAATATTTATAAAATATTATCCCACTTTTTATAGTCCAGTGGTCTGATTGTACTAACTGCAATCTGACCTCTGAATTTCATAGGTCTGTAAAGATAATTTTGTAAATTTTTCACAGGAATAGCTTAGATATTTGCTATATAATCCATCATTCCATGCTTGAGTGGAATACACTGTGTAATATATCTGCATTGAGCCACTGTCCTTAATAAACATTTTGGTCAAATCAGAAATTGCATGGGCATTTTTAATCCCATGTAAACTGCATATGTATTTTCTCATCATTTTTTTGCTTGCATGAAAGTTAGAACTCTGAGAAAGTATTTTACATACAATGCCTGTCACTTACAGCTATGGTTCTTATATGTACATGCACATCCCAGGATGCTTTTGAGGTTTGTATTTGTGCAAAGAATAATTAGTTACTCTTCTGATTTTTTAGAAGGGCTTTTTCCCTTCCTACAGACTGTTTTTTGTCACAAGGTGTTCGTGTCATTTGTTATTTTTAACCAATACCCTGACACCTATACAAGAGGGTCTGTAATTTTCAAACAGGCTGTAAAAGGGAAGATTCCCAATATGTCTGGATTATTTTAAAAAAGAGAGGTACCAAGTCACTTGGTTACTCAATCATTCAGGGAGAACAGACTGAATGGGATCAAAATATTAACCAAAAATCACAGATTCATATACATATCTCCCACTATTTATTTATTTATTCATAGTTATATTTTTCCTCAGTCAGATGGGATTCTCCTGTTCACCAGTTCTGGCTGCATAACAGAGGGAGAATAATCTGTGAGCAGTCAACTAAAGCTGTCATAATTTTGTATGAACAAGCTTTCACACAGTTGGAAAAGCATTATTTTAAGAAATACTCAAAAAATTCATCATCACAAGCATTTCAAATATGCATGAAAAGGCAACAGAGGGCAAGAGAAGAGAAATTACCATGTCTTAGGGAGGTAAGTGTAGTGGGAATCTTCTTTTCTCTACTGGATATTTTTAGCATAGTCCATGTGGTATAAGAAAACAATAGAGCCATTGCAAAGAAGCAGAATAATGGATGCTTTCCTTACTCAGGTGAAATAATTTTGTAAAACTGGATTTACTTGACAGTCAGGGTTAAGGGACAGTTTCATCTAGACAGATTGTAAGTTCTTATGAGAGCACATAGCTCTACAGAAAATTTCAGATAGGGAAGAGGGCAGCTGTTAGAAGGTGGCTATACCTATATCCATTTAAACTCCATCTTAAAATAGTCCCAGTCATACTATAACAAACAGGGCTGAGAAAAATCTGCTGTCAGTAACAATAAATAAAAATTTGAAAGATTCTTTTTAAAATAATTTCTTCCATATTCTCACTGTCACAAAAGGCTTTAGGAGCAACATATGTTCTGTGCTAAGTTATTTCATCTAGTGAAAAAAGTTGGAAAACCCTTTATCCTTTATCCACTGTAGTCTCTGTACTCTTAGTTCTGATATGTGACAATGTAATGCATCTCTCTGGATGTAAATTAACACAGTAAAAATTAAGTCAGCATATAAGGATTACTGTTGCTAAACTAAGGATAAGGACATGCTTTCTTTCAATTTTAATGAGTACTAAAAGTTTTCCATCTGGTGTCAATAGAAGGACAAACTGAACCTCCAGCTGTGGTCTCCCTGTATGTCTTTTTGAAGCAATTCCCACACAGCACTAAAGTTTTACTCATCACAAAAGCTTTCTACAGAATGTGAGGTAATTATGTCTTTTATTAATAACTATATGCTTCACTTTGCCCGAATATTACCTGTGGCAGCCCTCACACACTGAAATATATACTATTTGCTATTACTCTGGGTAGTCTTATCTGTAAGCAAAGATAAACATCTTTAGGTATAGAATAAAATAAAAATGAATTTGTTGATGCAATGCTTCAGAGAAAGAAATGTCAAACTGCATATGAAAAAAAAACCCAGCTCTCTTGATCCATTCCTAGCTATAAATGTATTTTACATGCATGTGTACATATACATATGTGTGTGTGCACTTTTGTGTATATTCGCACACTGAAAGCTAAAAGCATTTCAAAGAATTAGTTTTAATTAATTTAACTATATCAACAGAAATGACAATGTCTTATGATAACTGCTAATTATTAATTTATGAACTTAGGTTTTGACTGAATTTATAGCACTGAATATATCAATATGCTGAGCAAGGGTGTTCTAATACAGTTGATCTCACAAAACAATTTAAATTATTTTTATTCCCATGGCAAAAGTAACACTTGATTATTAAAATGGAAGCACTATCAGTCGGAAAGATTAGTTTAAAAACTTAACTATGATATTTTATGAGTTTTGGAGCATTTGTCAATAAGACCTGAATTTCTGTTGATGCAGACTTTTTTTTTTTGGTGCAGAATTTATAGCCATTATTTGCTTCTCCATGTTTTGCTATGTCATTATTTATACCATCTGTTGTATGTGATCTGCAGGGAACCAGCAAGTTAGGCAACTTTATTTTGCTGATGAATAGCATAGATGATTCACTAAATAGGTTAAGCTATATGAGCTAAGAAACAAGAGATTTTAGATAAACTTGGTATGTGAAATGTATTTTCATCATGACACTCAAAGTTAAGTACAATTAGTGGTCTTTATATTTTATTGGCAATAGGAAATAAAAAAAAATAGATCATGATTATTTTAGATAAGACCATAAACATGACTAGTTTGGGGATAGATTTAAAACATGCATTCAAAATATATTTGTAGACGTTTATTTATATTATCAGAAGTATGATTAGTGTCGAAATACCTCAACACCCAAGAATAGTTGTGTAAACTAAGGGTTTGCACTGATTACTGCCACTGGTTTTTAAATGAACACAATGGCAGATCATGACCAAATCTAAACCAAACAATTCAAGCTCAGTGGTACTGATGTTTTTCATAAGCTCCACTCACTTGTTATAGGAAACACAACATTTTGGTGTACTTAAAAGAATATCAAACATCCTGATATACTTTTTGTTAGAGGTGAACAGAACCTCTGTAGATTGCAACAGGGATTATGATTTGAAAATAATTAAAAGAGCTTCCCAGCACATTAAAAGTAGGCTTATACAAAGTAATTTATGTAAGTAAATTGATTAGGCAACATTCAGAGTTGGTGTAAATTTAATGTTAAGGGGCACTCAAGTAAAGTCCATTCATAAGAGGAATGGACTTTGCTGAAGTGAGTGAGACAAGCAAGATCAGCCTCTTAGCTGAAATGATGACATATTTATTTCACTATGGAACACTTGAATTTTACTGATACTTGATTATATAAACACCTAATCTAAATGCTTGTCTATCATCTGCCCAGCCTCCTAGTCTGTGTCTAACTACATTCATGATGGATATAAAAAATTCTCAAGAATTTATAAACTCCAAGTGTGACTTAATTAACAGGTGGCCAGGAATCATAAAGTTCTACTTTAAGCATTCTGACAGGTGAAATCATGTCAGATAAAAGAAGCCACTCCACTAAGAAAATGCTTATTTTGCAATGTATCATAGTTTGCTACTGTGATTTAAAATTGGGCATGACTCCTCATGATCAATGAACCTGGAAAAATTGTTCAAAACAGTAAGTGGCTCCAAATCTAGAAACTATGCAATGACCCAAAAACATTCCCTGGCCTTTCAACAATATATTAAAAGAGGAGAATTGATTGTATTTCTTTAGTTACATATAACTGCTTAATGACAAGTCATTACACATGCAAATGAAGTATATTAATGACAATTACTTTTGAGTGTTCATTAACACTAGAAAGTTATCCTGGATCAAAGCAGACTATTAATCATGAGAGATATTTTTAAACAATGCTACCTGTGACTCTGCCTATTCTTGAAACCAATGTCACATTAGAAGGACATGAAACCACTTTCAGCTACTTCTGAATAAATCCACCAGTAAACAAGCCCTTTTAGCCTATCTTCTACTTTGACAGATTGTCCAAGAAACAAATTTGGTCAATAAAAACAAAATGTTCTCTCTAAAAGTTAAAAAAGTCACAGCTGACAAACACAATGTAACTTCTAAACAACTCCTTTGCTTCATGTCCTGTCTCTCTCCTCCTCCCACAGATCCAGCTTGCAAGATGCTGACCAGTAATGAGATACACCACACATCCATCACACCCACCGTCTCAGGGGGAGGTGAGAGCACACAGGCTCTCTGGCAAGGCTCTGTTCAAACTAAGGGTATAAAACTCAGAGGAAGGCAGCGATATGTATGATGAGAATTTATCGCTCCTAATACAGATCCTGGCTTCCACCCTGCCACAAATAGGCTGAAGAAGTACTAAAACAGTGAACACCAACAGCACCCGGGTACAGATCGTTCCCTGGAAGGGAAGCAGTCAAACAGACAGTGGTTTCATAGGAATATGTTACAACTGTTACACAGCAGCTTATGAGGAAGCTTGAAAGCTGTTGGAAGGGGTCTTGTGCTGTTGCTCCCACAGGAACCAGTCATTATGGTGCCACTGGTCTACTTCAGTACCACGTGTTTTACACTTCTAACTCTTGTGGTGCCCCTCAACACTAAATTTAAACCAACTCTGAATGTTACCCAAACAATTTATTTATATAAATTATTTTCTATAAGCCTATTCTTAATGTACTGGGAGACTCCTTTAATAATTCTGATTTCATCTTTCCTGCAATCTCCAATGCTGCAGTTGTACATTTTTCCCCTCCAACATAAAACATATCATGATATCCACACCTTATGAATACATCAAAATTTCTACCGTTTCCAATAGCAAGTAGATTGCATGTTCTCAAACCCAAATGCAAAATTAAAAGGGAAAGGTAATAATAAATATTGCAAAGAACATAAAAAAAAAAAAAATCATTATTGCAATTAGTGTACAATAAGAATTTACTCCACATTTTCCATTTATTGTAACTGCTTATATAGGAGTCCTAACTCTATAGCTTAGCATGGAGACAAGAGTAGCAGAGGGAAAGTGGCATTGTATGAGATACCTTCTTTAAATTCAGAATATTAGCTATCATTTAAACATATTTATAAGAAAAAAACATGGTCAAGATTTCTGAGCTTGAATACATGAAGTGAGATATTCAGATTGTCCAGCTTCAATGGCCTAAGAAACTTCCAAGGATAGTTCCAAGGAAAACATTGCCATTGGCCTCATTTTTCTTAGGAGAGAGCCAGAACTAAGATGTCATTGCCTTATTCAAGCCAAATGAACTGAAATAAATGGGAAAAGTGAATGTGGTTATGATAGGCAAAATTTTAAAACAAAACTGAGTAATTCTTATTTTAAATTATTTTGAGTATTTTTATTTTAAATTAAAAATATAGTAGAAATTAAAAACTTTGGAACTTGAACCCACCTCAGTTTCTGTTTCCTTGAGTGTCACAATCAAGTCATAAACACAAGAAGTAGTTTTACAATGTCTACCATTAAGACAACCGTATTTATTGTATTTTAATAGAAAAAGGTTGCTGCTGACTCAGGTTTTACTTCATGTACTTAAACTTAGCCCTGTGATATTTTGCAACTAGAAACATTGCAGTCATGCCAAAGCACAAAGAGGAAAATGCAACCCATTTAGAAAACCAACAACCTGAAGCCAATTCATTAAGTAACTGGCAAAGTGAAACAGCAAAGCAAACAAACCACATCAATGGTGAAAACACACAAAAATGTTAAATATTAAAATTGGCTTATATATTAGTCATCTGAGGTATATAAGCAACACAGATAAGGGTTTTTTAAGAATATATGACTTTAATTTTGTCCCTTGAATGATAAATTTACAATGAGAATGACATGTCCACCATAATTTTGAAATACAATGTAGTTACCACCACTTTCCTGAAAATGCCTTTCCATTATATTTGGTTGTGGCAGAGGAGTAAATTTGACAAAAAATAAATTCTTATGCACATCCACCCTTACAGGATTCATAATAAAATGACACATTTAAAATTAAATAAATATTGATAAAAATTCTTAAAAAAAAACCTTCCTCCTGGATCTCCTCAAACAAGATTTTCCTCAGCATATTGTCTAGTACACCACTTTAAAAAAACCCAAAAAACCCCACCGAACTAAAAAAATAAACTTAAAAAAACTGAAGAAAGAGGATCGGTTTATTGAGAATGAAGCAAAAGGATACAACTGACATTGGCCTGATATTTTACCTCTTGTTGACTGGGATAGTAATTTTCTCCATGTTCAATATCGATGTCAGTCCACCCCTAGAACTTTGAGGCCATTTGTGTTGGGAAGAGCAGACGCAGCGAATATATGCATGGCACCTGTGCCAGCTTCTGGAGCATTTGTTGATCCTCTGAGGCCCCTCTCTCTCTGAGGCACCTCTCCCTAAGGCTGTCAAAGATGCTCGTGTCTACTCCTCCAATACTTGCCACGGACAGCTCAAGTAGAGATGGTTTTATTTAATTTGGAAGAGGAAAAAATTTGCTCTGCCATCTCTCTGTGCTCCCACAATGTGTACTCAAGCATTAGTGGACAAATATATCAAATAAATATCTGATAAAAACACCCAAAATATAGTAATGCAAAGAAAGTATATATTTTAGGGTATGGTCAGAGAAGATATTCAAAGCCTCCACTGTTGCTTCTAGAAATGTCAGGACAAGTCAGAAATGTCAGTTCCTTTACCGGTTTCCAGATTGTAATTGAAGGATCATGTAGCTCTCTCACTCCTTCTCTCTCTTTCTCTCTCTCTAAATAGGTCTATAAAGATCAGCTGGAAAGTGCAGACAGAAATTGTTCACTGGTTAGCTTTACTTAGAGCTACAGGGTATATATGTGCTTTGCTTTGTCTTATTGATCAATCTAGCTTACATTTTTAGCACACACAAACAAAGATCAGGAAAAATAAAAAGTTGATGAAAAACACGAACAACACAAATAAGGTTCCAATCGTGCAAATTTTGCTTCACTGGATAAAGCACTTCTTGACACAGTAATGTCCAGAATCCCCCTCCCCCAGAAAAAATACAGGACTGAGACTGAAGCCATTCTTTTTTTTTTTCCTTTTTTTTCTTTTCTTTTTTTTTTTCTTTTTTTCCTTAAGGCTATACAACACAAAGAAATAAAGCATGGAAGAACACCTCATTGGGCTGAACACTCCATTCTTCTGGCTCTAGAGTGAGCCTTTGACAAAGCGATTCTGTGGTCCGAGTTATTTGTTTCATTGGGACAACAACAAGAGAAAGAAAAAGAGGAAAAAATGAAAGAGAGGAAAAAATAAAAAGGATAAGAAAGTCAATGATCCCAACAATAAAATCCAAAATTGACTTTACAATCACAGGTACAAATTGCTCAGGTCGATAATTTCATTTCTCCTAAAGATCACTGTCGTCTAAAACTAATTAGAGGCGCAGGTTCCAAGGAATTGTCAATATTCAAAGCAAATGTTGGAGTTTAGAAGGTTATCATTCTTCTACTGCGACAGTCTGACGGGGTGACTGAAAATATTGTCATGTGCTGCCAAGTTCAGGGTGTCATTAACAATTGAATCCTTGCTCCGGCTCATGGATCTGTCTCCTATTTGGCCTTCTTTTATAGTGGAAAGACTAAGAAGCCGGAAAAGGTTGAATATTTCCACCCTCCCATGAGGTTACCCCTTTCCAGTTTGAGATGCACTTTGTCTTCTCTTTCCATGAGGAGCAAGACCCCATTGCTGGCTGCTTCTCTGGTGACATCCTGATCCCCTGCAAAAGCTGAAATCACTGGGTAGTTGTTTTGCATTAAACTTACCTAAAAAGTGCAAAGAGACAGAATCTGAGTTTTCTTAATACTCTTAATGATTTTTTTGCCCTGTGCACATCACTAAACTTTTGTACAGGCCAGAATCTAGGTTGAATTAAGCTAAGGAAATAGGCAATGCATGATTTCTGTCATGTATACAGACCCCTTTAAAAATAACACACAATCTCATTCTTCAACTTCTGGGTTATTTTTTTTTTTAATATGAGTCTTGAAATGAGCATTTGAAAAAAAAAAAAAAAAAAAAAAAATGAAATGAAAGGAAGGACAGCATCTTCTTTCAATTAGCACCCACCTGGATCGTTTGTCTGTTATAGACCTTGACCACGTGGAAACTGAAACTATATATCCCTTTTCTTGGTGCTACAAATATACTGGAAGTAAGATCAAAATGGTTGCCAATATTAACTAATACCTGGAATACAAACAAATAGAACAAAGAAAAGGAGAAAGAGAAAGAGAGAAATCAGAGAAATCAGACTCCACCTTAGAGAAGCAGCAGCAAAAATTTGGCATGAGCTCAATGACCAACATAAAGCATAGGCAAAATGGCATTTGCAGCACAATTAAAAGTGCATGGCAGGGGAATGGAATCAAGCTACAGAGGCATTTAAAAGGCATCAGAGTTAATAAAGCAATTTAGTTACACAAAAATTATCTCCAAAGCCTGTTAGATGAAGTGCAAATGTCCACACTGAGCTGTCAATAAAGCAAAGGTGGCAGAAGGAGGAGGGGGAGGAGTGTGAAATGGAGGGAAGAAGGGAGGGGGAAAAAGGTAGGAAAAAATACCAAAAGTCATTAGCTCATAATGGAAATGTATGTTTTTTAGATAGCGCTACTGAAATCAGAGCTGGCCTCGAGTTCAGTGGGGTACAGAACTAAAATGCACTACAGAGAAGGGCAAAGGAGGAAGGAGGATGCCCAGCAACAGCAACACCTGCCAGCTCATGTCTCTGTGTCCCTCTGGAGGGCTGTGCCACTTGGCCCACACGCTCCCCAGGAGGCTGGGGTGGGCCTGCTCCTCCTTCCCGTCAATAACCTTAATTTTTCATATATTTAAATGGTTTTTTTTGAAACAAAACAAAACAAAACAAAACAAAACAAAACAGAGGCAGAGCTGAGCACTCCGGCAGATGTGCAATGCCTCGTTCGGGAGCGGCGGCCGCACCCCGCCGATCCCGCCGACGTGACAGGGACCTGGCTCATCCTCCGGCGCCTTGTCCGGGCTCCTGTGACGGGAGCAGGGTTTGGCTCAAAGGGCACGGCCAGAGAAGAACCTGCGGGTCGGTGGCGATGCCGTCCGGCCAGCGGGTGTGCCCGAGCCGGCTGCTCCGCCGTGCCCACCTGGCACGCTCCGTTTGCGGGCTAAAACTGTGCTTTAATGAAAAAATGCAAAGCAGGAGAAAAAAAGCACCCAAAAAACAACAACACATCATGGCCCCCACCCACCAAATCCCAAGCCTTTCCTCCCAAACAGCCAATGTCTATAGTTCCCCCCCAAAAAAGGAACAAAAAATGATTTTAAAAAACCTTATTGCGGGAGCACGGAGAAAACGCCTTCAAACTCCTAGGAACTGCACATTGCCGGGTAAAGCATCGAACGTGTACTATATATTTAGCAAGTTGGGGGGGTTAATTTTTTGTTGGTTTTTTTTCTACTGATCTAATTTTATGAGATCTCGTATGAGACAAATGGCTGCGCAAACCAATTAGGAAGGACAGGTAGACAGATAAATGACAACCAGACAGGTAAGAAAAAGAAAAAGAAATAACCCAAAAAAACAACGAACAAACAAGCCTAGAGAAAACAGACTGGTATGCTAATTTTGGCTGACTCTGCAATACTACTTCAGGAGTCAGAAGCGGTAGGAAAAAAGGAAATTTCACCGCAAAAATAAAGTGAATGGACGGGGTTTGGTCTCCGGGATGGGAGCGGTGCGACGAGGCAGGGGCAGGACCAGCAGAGCAGGCTGTTGGCTGCTCTGCCCGGCGTGTGCCGTGCGGGATAACACCATTCCGATACAGCCCGCCGGGGACACCGTTTGCCTCGTCTGATAACGCGGGAAACACCCTCTTCTTCCTCATCCCTCCCTCCCTCTGAGAGATGCTGTGACATTGCTAAATGCGCTCCGAACAGGCAGATCCGGCGACTCCTCATCGATACCACTCTGAATTTGCACCGAAGGAGGGATGCTCACGCTTCCCCCGGTCGCTCCTGGCTGGCCGAGGCTGGCCGCAAGGCGCCCCCGCACGCGTCCGAGGCACAGACTTTCACCTCAAAGCTCTTTCCGTACTAGCGATTGTGACCGGACAAGTAGGGAGCCTGTTCAACCCCGGTACCACCCTAGGAAAGCCCCGCAGCTACCTAAATGAACTTTCCAAAGTCTTTCTGGGCCGTTGAGACGTGAAGTTGCTATTGAGCGGGTGGCTCGGGATTAGGAGATGGAACGGGAGCCAGGAGAGCACGCGTGCAGCCAGGGGAGGCAGGGGCGGGGGATGCCCGCGCAGGACGCGGGGACGAGGGGTAGCGAGGGCGAAGCAGGCGGCACCTGACCTGGTCGAAGTAGATGGTCATGGTGCGGTTGCTCATCTCGGAGGGCTCGTGGTTGGTGCTGCGGGTGGCCGAGAAGGCCACCTTGGCGCTGCCCGAGCGCACCGAGATCCCCAGGGAGGAGGTGATGGCGCCGTCGGCCGAGGGGCTGGAGTCGCAGACCACCAGGCACTTCCCCTCCAGGACGATGGGCTCCGTGTCGTTCTGCGCCCGCACCGGGCACCCGGCGGGCAGCAGCAGCAGCAGCAGCGGCAGCGCCGCCGCCAGGCAGCAGGAGCAGCCGCCCGCCGGCTCCGGCAGCGCCCCCCGCCGCCGCCGCCCCATGCCCGGCGCCGGACGGCCGCCGCCGCCGCTCCGGATGGCCGCCGACGTGCGGGGAGGCGGAGGGGGCTGCGCGCCTGCTGCCGCCGAGGCGCCCTGCGGCCAGCGCTCTGCGGGACGGCGGCTGGGCAGCGGCGGCTGCGGCCGCGCCTTCCTCCCCTTCTCCTCCTCCTCCGCCTCCTCCTCTGCGCGGGGCGAAGGAGCCTTCTCAGAGGGCGGGCGGCACGCAGCAGCCTGCCAAGGGGAAAGGCGGCGGTGAAGCACAGCGGCGGGCAGGCGGGGAGCCGGCACCGCGCCGCCCGGAGGGCTGCCCCTCCCCGCCCCCGGCGCCCCAGCGAGTACAACAGGTCTGGGAGACACCTGGCTGCCCGGTGTTCCCTCTTTCTCGGGTTCCCCAGCAGCCTGCCGTACTCCGAGGGGGGAGGAGGGGGCAGCGCTGCATCCCCTAACCCCGCGGAGCATCCTGCGGGTGCCTCGGGCAGTCCCTTTCCTGCCCCACAGCCAGTGGGGTCTCCAAAACCCGGCTCCACTTCTTCCCACAGCCCCACTATTAACTACATCTGCGAGCCCGGTTTGTACCCGTCTCCTAACGCCCCAGACACCACGGAAGGAGATTTTATTCTTGTCACAAGTAACGCGCCCTCTCTCCCCTCGATGGAGCTGCCCCGCTATCTGTAGAGTTCGCTGGCGGCCGGGGCGCCCCGAACCCCGCGCTCCCGCCCCGGCCGGGCTCTGGAAGCCGCCGCCGCCCTTCTCCCCGCCCGGGGGCTGCCGCGCTCGGGCACCGATTTGTACTTCCCAACCTTCTGAGACCCAAGCCAGGCGACCACCACTGCTGCCGACCGCGGCGACTCCCCAAACTCGCGAGAAGGAGGCAGCTGGCTCAGATATCCCCCGGTTCCCACCCCGGCATGCACACGGATCGCAGGAGTCGAAGCCTCACCCGGCTTCTCCCTCTGAAGTTGCATCTCAGTTTTTCCCGTTCATCAGAACACCCGGTGATCTCGCTCCTGGGAGATCGCCCCTACACTTCCCCAGAGGCATCTCTACGGTTACCCTAAGCCCGCACCTTACTCTTGCTATCATTTAAAATGATATTTGGCGAAAAGAACAGCCGGCGGGGAGGAGAAGGGCTTTTTTACCTGGGAGGTCCATGACGGGAGAGGCGCGATGGCTAGATAGCTCGTCCGTGAACTTGTATAGCTTAGAGAAAATGAGCCGAGATTGCGCTGGCAGAAAGAAAAGGAAACAGGAGTCGCCTCTTTCTCTCCCGCCCATTGCCAATAATCATCCCCCTCCCGCCAGCCGCTACCACCACCACCCCTCTTCCTCCCTCCTCCCCTCTTCTCCGGCACACACACACACACACGCACACACACACACACACACGCACGCACAGGCACCCGTCAGGGATTCAGACGTCGGGACCAGAGCGGAGCGCTGCCACAGCACCGCCGGCGATGCTGCGCCCCAGTCCTTGCCCCGGCCAGGCACCCCTGCGCCTTGGAGCCGCACCCCGACACATCGCGAGCAGCAGCGACAAGCCGCGATGTTCCCACTGGGACGGCCTTCCCGGTGTCACCGGAGGCAGCGAAGAGCCGTGCCGCCTCGCCCCCCCTCTCCCCCGCCATTATTTCTACTTGAACCCGTCGTGCTAAGACGCCCCTGCTCCAACATGCCACCGACACGGTAGCGCTCACCAACCGAACCACACGGCATCACTCACTGGGAGCTATTTGGAATTCACGGACTTTGATTCTGACAGCAATATTCACGGAAAAAGACGGGTTGTTCGGGGCACTTCGGGCCGTAAGGCTGCGCCCCGCACACCGCAAGGCCCCATTCCCACGCTCGTACCCGCACACCTCGGCGCCCAAAGTTCAGCGCCCTTTATTAATATATTTCTTCCCCGGGGCGTCCTGATTCCTGGCCCGTTCCCCGACACGCTCCCGAACCGGGACGCGTTCCTTGACCCACTTCAGGACTCTGGGACTTGTTGCCCGACCCGCTCCCGAACCGAACCCGTTCCCAAGCCCGCTCTCGTCACAGGGCTCGCTCCCGACCCTGCTCCCGCCGCTCTCCCGGCCCCGGACTCCAGTCCCTCTCCCGGCCCCGGTTCCCGATCCCTCTCCCGGCCCCGCTCCCGGTCCCACCCGCGGCTCCGCTCCAAGGGCGGTCGCGAGGCGCCACCTGGCGGCGGCGCGAGGCGAGCCGCGGGGCTGGGAGGGACAGAGGGAACAGGGAGGGACAGAGGGAGCAGGGAGGGACAGAGGGAGCAGGGAGGGACAGAGGGAGCAGGGAGGGACAGAGGTACAGGCAGGGTCGCACCCCGGCAGGGGAGGGAGGAGGGAAATTCCCAAAGGGCAGAAGGCTCGGCTGAGGAGCGGACTGGCCGCCCCCTCTCGCTGCCTGCAGGGCCTCGGTGAGCTGGGCTCGTGGGTCGCCCCCGCCTTGCGGAGCGGCGGCGATGGTGTCTGTCACAGCCAAGGTTATCATCAGATGTTGCTGGCTGCAAATGTTTCATGCTCCTCAGCTCGTGGGGCTGCTGCTGAGAGGTTATCAGCAATGCGAGGGAGGGTAAGGCAGAGCTCCGGCAATGCAGTTTTGAGAAACACCGTTGCATTTTGATGCATTTCTGTCAATTGTAAGCTGGGGGTTTTTCATTGCAGATGACGTTTTCCTTTTCCTAGAGATCCTGAAACTTAGACTTCAGCATCTGGAAGGAACTTATTAGAAAACCGTGTTTACATTTAAGTGGTAGCTCCTGATATAGGGAAAATTTGCAGGTGTATGTCAACAGTAAGATTACAATCTCTTCTATGAATGAGCACTCCTCTGTTTCAATCTTCTGCTTTAAGCAGGAGCAAGGAACCCCTGAGGGTGTCTGCCTGGTGATTTGCACCGAGAAATTAATCATGCCCTGAAATTACAGCTAAGCAGTGTGCAGGGAATTCCTAACCTATAGCTTCTTATTTCAAACGAGAAATTTATGCTAAGCCTGAAATACTCATGTTTAATGGTCTTTTTCCTGAGTTCAAGCACGGAGCAATGAGAGTAGAAAGCTGAAAAGTGTAGTGCATTAAAATTATCAGAAATCAGAGCAGGAACAAGTCTATGGCTGTAAGGCAGCACGTATTCTGCAGGACAGTGAAAAGGAGCACAGAAATTCCCTTAGAAGAGATTGACATTCAATCTTACCTGTGTCTGGTACACTAGGGAGTTGCTACTATTTCTCTTTAGATCACAGTACTCATTGATTATGACTATGTTGTAAAATGAGGCATTAAAGCAGAGCCAAAGGATTTGTACCTTGTTCTATATGACTTAGAACATAAGGCCCAGTGTTGAGGGAATGATGGCATGTTATCCCTTCTGCCTGCAACTTTCAAGGAAGATGAGCATGAGAACTAAAGGGAACTGAAAAGCCATTAAATCCAATGTGCACTCACAGGAAAAAAAAAAAAAGATATTAAATCTTGCTCTTTTTAGTACAAGAAATGGATCCCAATGCAGAGAAACTCTCTTTTTCTTAGATAGGTAACTAGTAAAAGACCTGTAAGTAAAAATCATTGCAGTATGAATAGAGGGAGGGGCAATAACAACGGAATATTTACTTCTAATAAAATACTGAATCATATGACATTTGCAGTGTTTTTTAGAAAACAGTTCTGTGTGTTACTTCTAATTAAATATTGTCCTTAATGGAATGAAACTGCAGCCTTCATGGAGCTATGTAGCTGGTAGATTTACTTAAGCATCTTTCTTTTTTTTGAGTTTGAAGGCTGAAAATATAGAATATTAAATTTTTAATGTCAGAAAATGCACTTCAGTTATAAAGTGACTTCAGAAAGTATACCTTCTAAAGTAAATTAGCAGGTAAATTATTGGTAAAGTTCTCTTTCTTGAGTTCAAAAAGTTGGTTGTAGTTGGAAAAGAATAGTGTGTAATCGAGCTCATGTCATTTTTCATCACTTTGCCAAGAATACAAACATTTCTACCAGCGATGTGTTGAACTTGATGTTGTGAAAGTTACACAAGAAATAAAACTTCTCATTTCTTTGGAACCATTCCTAAGCTAGCCCTCACCTTGAACTCATTTAATCCAACAGCTTCAAGGGGAAAAGCTTTTTGTCTTATCTACTAAATCAAGTTATCAACAGAAAAGTATTTTGATCAGTAGCTCCCAAGTGTTTCCCATATATTATTTACAATAATGTCAAACAAAATAGGGCACTCCTTTCTAAAAGAAAATGCTGTATGTCTTTTCCTGAAATTATTTAATAGATATTTGCATATATTATATCATTGTTACATGTAAATAAACAGAGAAAGAAAAAACGTTCATTTAATGTGAAAATTTCTTTTATCTACCTAAAATATTAGAACAAATTTGTAGCAGGGACACAAAAACACTTCCATAATCAGGCAAGGTGATGATTTCTAGGTCCTCATTTATCAAATAGATTACCATTTATATGTCTAACCTGTGTCTTCATGGATTACTTGTCCTTTAAACATCAATTTTACTGTAAATTGTAATAAATGGGATTTACAAAATCTTTTTTCTTGCAAGCACACCTTTGGAATATAATCTGATGGTAGAGAAAGTGCAGTCTTCTGGACCCACCCAGTGATGACCTCTGTATTAACCACAAGTGATTGTTGGTGAATCAGCTGAGGTACACCCATCCTGTGTGAGAGCAATCCTTGTGCTACATTCAGCTAGCAGCACGACTAAAATAATGTTTTGTAAATTCAAATCCGTGTTTAATTTTCTATTCTATGGGGACTCCAGGGCTTATTACCTTATAGCTGTCAGCTATGGCCAGGAATATATAACTCTCTGTTGATAACAAGCACAACATTCTCAAGTATAAGCAATATAGGGAAAAATTACACAATAAATTAGAATTCATTCACAGAGATACTTAAACTTGTTTTCTAGTCCGAGTCTTAGTGTTTCACACATCAACCAAGGCAGTTAGGCTTTTTCTCTGCATAAGAAAATTCACCATAAGTTTTTATCAGGTGACAGTTCTCAAGTGCAAAGGTTTTCCCTTCATTGGAAAGTGAGGAAAATTTAGGCTGGATGGAGGAATTTACCCGTTCTCATAAAGAACATCCTGTCTGATAGAATTTCAGGAATATCTTCATAAGATTTTACACATTGAAAGAAGTGAGTGTAATTCCTCAAGAACATTTGGTTCATATAAAAATATCAGAACAACCCTAACATCATGTTCTGACTCTGTCATCAGCCTCTCTGACCAACACATTTTTGAGTCATTCTGGTTTGCTTGGGAAAATTTTGAGATGGAGATGTCATATCATTAAACAAAAAATGGTGCAAATGGTGCTTTTTTTTCCTAAATATATACCAATTAGAAATGTCCAGACAGTGTGCATCAGCCACCAATGTGTTCTGCAGGTTCAGCACTTACGCCCAGTTTTTAGGGTTTGGTGCCTCCTCAGAACAAGCAATTTACAGTGATGTGGAGCAGCTCTGCTATTCTCTGGATTCCTTCTTCACAGAGCTTTTAAACAGATAAATGATGACAGCAACCCAGTGTGCCTTCCAAAGACTGTGAATTTTTTGTCTAAAAAAGAAAAGGCATTTGTGAGAAATGTTTACTACAACAGCAGCCAGACACCAGGCTTGGCAAGCACAAATAATTATTTTTTCTTTTATATGTAACACTGGACATTGCTTGTGTGCCTAGGTTTTGGGTACTTTTCACTCATACAAACTCACAACTTGACGGTATAAATAAACTCCCCATATTTTAAAAATGTGCTTCCTAGCTAACAGAAGTAAAGACCTTTTTTTTTTATCTTTGTGGCCATCCAATATCCCCTCTCTGAGCTTCTCAACTGAGTTCAGAAACTGAAGAGTTTACATGAAATTTATAATGAAAACATTGCTATAAACATAGCATGATCTCAAGTTTCATTACAGGAGATCCCTTAGGGCTCATAGCCAATATATACAAACTTCAAAGAAGTTAATGTATGTTAGATAATATCTATCTATCTATCTATCTATCTATCTATCTATCTATCTATCTATCTATCTATCTATCTACCTATCTACCTATCTACCTATCTATCTAGTATCTTACAGATATTACCTTATTTTATATATATATATATACATATATTATATATATATATATATATATATATATATGAAAGATAAGATATTATATGTGTATATATTAGGTTCATACAGATTTTATGTGTTAATAATGTGTGACAGTGTGACAGTTGGGAAGAACTGGTGGTGTTAAACTATATTTTTGTATAGATCTTCTTGCTGCAGGTGAGATGCTGCTATACAATGTCACAAAAATGTGAAATTCAAGAGATGCAGACTATTTATTTTCAGAAAAGAAAATCTTGAAACAGGAATTTTAAATGCAACAGAGAAATGCCACAGCCTTTGATTGCTGAACTTAGTTCATTGCTTCATTTGTTCATTCAGCTAGATTTCAAAGAAGGCCTTCCAGTTCTAATTGGAAAACAAAGTTATAATGAATCACATGTTTTTAATGATTCATGATAATTTGTATTAGTAGAGAAGACCTTGGCATTTCTGAAAACGATCCAAAGAAAAAAATACATGGCATACATGGAAGATCACATTATTAATGATTTCATTTAGTTCTGAGTAGCATTTCAGAATGCAAATCAGGTTTGAAAGCAATACCGTAGAAGACAGTATTGTCTCATTAATGACATACATGGAAGGAAATCTATAACTCTACAATTTATATATATATATATATATATATATATATATATATATTTAATTCTGCTTTAAATCCTTTTATTTTTACAAAGCAACTACTCTGCAAACAGAGCATTGTTCCAAACTGTACATTGCTCCAAGTTTTACACTCACAAAGTAGGAACACAAAAAAAGCTACTTGCTATAGAAATCTTAGTCATTATAAAAACTGTGACCATCCTGGTAGGAAGCAAAACTGGTTAAGTTCAGTCCTTTTAAAATTAACTTTTTTTCTGAAATAAATATATTTGTGTTGCAACCAAGAGACTCCATCTTCAGAGAGATGGAACAGATGTATTTGGTCACTTTTATATGCTAATTCCAACTCAGCACACGGCTGCTGAGAACTCTGATGACATTTGAGACACCCAAAAGATTTGAGACGTAGTTTCCCTCACTGAAATTAATGAAGAAGATTTCTGGTTGTTGTTAACTCACTAGTATATTTCTCTCAGCTTTTATTTGTATTATTTTTTTTCACATTTCCTCCATCAGAGCTCTTAATTTGTACTAATAATTAGACTAATATACTGCTGAGATTTTTTGTCATATATATTTTTTGTGGATCTGTCTGTAGAACTTCCTTTATTTGAAATGGGAAAGACTGGAGTTCCTCGTCCAAAGAACACTTACAATCCGATCCCAACCTACAAAAATGGTACTTCATCTAAGGTGGGTGTAGAGAAAATCCAAAGTAGTCCATGGCTGTTGAAATGTTGTCTAGGATGCAGGGAGATTTACATCCATCTAAGGAGGTCACATCTCTTATCTGAGTTCCAGACACCTCACTTCAGTCTCAGCTCTCTGCTGCTGTAGGTTTCAGCTCTACCACTTATGACAAAATTTCACACTGCTTTAGCTTTCTCAGGTCTGTGGAGACTTCTGTTCTTGCCTCATCTGAAACAGTCCTGAATAGCAATCTTTGCATCCTTTGAAAGCACCAGGAAACTTATAGCCAGTGCAGATCCCATCACTGTGCTTCAGTATGGCATTAGGTTCTTCTCTTCCAAAATCTTTTATCAAAAGAAGGTTTTAGCTACTGCAACTGCAGCAATAGCCTCACAAAGCAGGGTGATGCATGCAATGGCAGCTCTCCACTACCTTTATGTATTTGCATTATGAGGTATGTCGGATCCCATTCATCTCAATGACGGCTAAATGGGGTGTCCCTAAAACCATTTGTGACGTGTCACTTCTTCAGTCCTCACCAAAGCAGGTAGGAAAGGAGGTGAAACATCTGTTGAATATTTGCACAGTCCACTGTGAAAGAAAGCTCATTTGAGCTAGATAAGGGCATCCGGGAACAACAGTATTTGTCTCTCCTTACAATAGGGAACTCAAAGCCAGAATCCAGTTGATGTCTTAGATTCTTAAGGGAATAGAGAGGGGAAGGCACTGTGGCAAAGCTGACATATTCGATGTCAAAGATTTTGAGATCCAGGCCCACAGGTCTGGGGAAGGTATGAGAAAGAGTATCTGGATAGTTACCAGTTTTACTTTTAACAGCTTCATTGGAAGAAGAACTGAACATTAATTTTCTATGGTGAGCTGAACCTTGGGCACATATATTTCTGTTTAGACATTTCCTGTTCTCCTAGGAAGTATTGCAACAGGTGAGACATATGTTTATGCAAAGTTATTACGCTCTTTTGAAGGATCTTTACGGATGTTTTTACCATACCTCTGGTAAACCATCTACATCTCTGATCACATCATTTGATATAGCCAGAATTCTCAGGGTAGCAGACACAGGTAATCTGTCACTGTAAACCCTCACACAGCCTGATTCACACCTATCCCAAATACTGAACACCCAACATGCTTTATTGCATGTGACTGCATAGAAAAATAATGGTGCCTGAAGACACAGAGAAAAAGAGATGACAGAAAAGCAGTCATTCCCATCACCTTGTATTCCTCCTTCCAGGGAAAACTTGAAACATTCAGAAAAGAAAGAAAATGCACTAAATTTCAGAAATTTGCATTAGGAACTTTGAGGCAGACATAGCATTTCCAATTCTAATACTGAGGCCTTCACAAGGGATTTCACATCTGAAGTTTTTCATTGCAATGAACGGAATGACACTAAATTTAAAATAAATGATGAGCCAGAACTCTGATACACCTTTGCCAAATACAAGAATAATATGTGTTGTAAAAATGAAATAGAATTCACATTGCAAATGATTTCTTTATGTAACAGTATATATATATATATATATATATACATATATATATAAAAAATATACACTATATGAATTATAGAGAAATTAATGTGCAGAGAGCCTGAACTGAAAGTCTTAAGCTACAAAGACTTAGTCTGTATTTTACTCGAGGCACATGAGCAGCCCCACTGTGCTTTGCTCTTTATGTACATAAACCTTTGTAGGCCTGGAGCCACAGCACAGGAGGAAAAAAATACCAAAAGAATTTCATAGCATTTCTTTTCATGACTTTGTGCTTGTGATGCTCTTGAATCAGTATCATTATTACTTTATTGTGTTTTGTCATTGTGGTGGCACAAAGGATTTTAGTGCAGCTCTGTAGAGACTCCTATGCCACGGACATGTGTTTCAGCATCAGTTCTATTCTGTTTGAAGGCAGAAACAGATTCTGGAGGTGGGATTTGTAATGGCCACAAAGCATCTGGCATCTCTGTAACTGTCCCTTCTCAAGACCAAGGAAAATTCCTTGATATCTTTTACAGCTCTGATTAAACGCTGCGTGTGCCAATGACAGATGTGTTTAAAGCTACTTCCCTTTTTAAGCTACAGTGTTTTATCTGTGTTGGACTTTCCAATAAAAGGGGATAGGGGCAATGACTTTAAGCTGAAAAAGGGCGGGTTTATGTTGGATATAAGGAAGAAATTCTTGACTGTGAGTGTGATGAGGCACTGGAACAGTCTGTCCAGCGAAGCTGTGAATGCCCCATCCCCGTGAAAATGTTCAAGGTCATGTTGAGCAGGGCTCTGGGTATGCTGGTGTAGTGAAAGGTGTCCCTGGCTATGGCAATGGGGCTGGAATTAGGCAGGCTTTAAAGTCTCTTTCAATCCAAGCCATTGTGTGATCCCATGATTCTGTGATAACAATGGGCAGGGCTTCTCATGGAAGAGAACTGATAATGATGTATCTATCTAAGGGAGTGTCTCTCTATGCCCTGTCTGTACATACAGAATAGATACTTAATTTTTTTTTCCTCTCATTAGCTTTATTTTTTCTATTTTCTTAGGTCTTCATGACATTTTATAGTTTACAATATTTAAGGCTACACAAACACCATCTCCAAGCCAGTTTTAAGCCCATGCTTAAATTAAAATCTGCTTCACATCCACACAGTCTGTTTACTAGTGCTTAAGGTCTTGGCTGCACACTGGTTGCTAGGCCTAGAAACACAATAGCCAGAGCAAAGTCAGCTGGCTGTGCTGGGCACTGGAAGAGGGTACTGCCAAATTGGTGAGTCACAGCTGGGAGTCAGGAATTTCACCTCTCAATCTTGAGAAAAACAGGAACTCAAACTATGTGTCCCAAAAAGCAATATATAAGTAATTGATTCACCTTAAACTGTTTGAAAACAAATTGAAACATCAGCCTAAGCGAAGGTGATGTATCTCTGTCAATCTTTTTAAGGAAATAATTCTTGATCTGCCAGAAATTATGAACTCACTCAAATTATCACAATCCAGACGATGGCATTGTTCTTAGTGTTACTTACTTAAGAACAAACAGTAAATGCTATAAATACATGTTAACAGTGCTTTCCAGTGATATTTGGGCTGAAGAATAACTCTTCTATTTCCTTCCCATTATTTTTTTTCCCACATATGAGCTAGAATTATATGGAAATTAATGCAAATGAACATTGATTTTCAAATATGAAAATATTGTGTCAATTTTTGCATCGTTTTCACTTGAAACACAATTGCTGCCAGTCATATCTCCTCTCCAGCTGTTTCATTCTGACAGTTTGCATCATCCTGATTTTATAGATTTTTGTGGTGAATCAGGAAAATTACTTCAGAATTCCATAAATATTCTTTACTAGTATGCCATGGCTTCTCACAGGGAAAAAATGCAAGGGAAATTATGTTTTTATGCTCCTATTTTATAAAAGTAAGCAGAGAAATACACAGTTGAATTCCAATTCAACCAGAAGCCTAAACAAAGACATTCTGACTCATGATGACACCTTCAATCAATATTTTCCTAAGCAATCAACATAAAATGTAAACGGGATAACTGCAGTGTTGGTACGCAAGAAGCAGGCTCCGTAAGAGGAGCAATAGGCTTTTATCAAAAGACATGCAAAGATGAAAAGGATAAGTTCAAATTTAGTTAATCAGTTCATCACATGCTGAACACTGAGCAACTCAGTAGACTGAACAAAGCTAAAAAGCTGACTGAGTGGAGCTGCCCACGCTTGACTTTCTTCAAGCAGTCTTTGACATAGTTTGGAGTTCCTTGGGTTCCTTGGGACCTAGCTTATATTCACCCATCCATCCTTTTATCTATACCATAGCTGGCACCACCGCAACCCTTGAACTGTGAGGACTGAGTTGTCACTCTCTGCAACTGACCCTGTGTGAAATAGACCCTCCTTCCTATGTGGGCTCACACACACTGTTCTTGAGTAAAAGTAAGATGTTCTCTAATCTCTTTTCACTGCATCTTTCTACAAATATCACAAGAATACTAGGGAAAATATAGTTCACTCATGTTGCAGAGTTAGCCTTGGTGTTTGGAGTAATAGAATATATGCATATAATTTTTTAGTTTGTGCAGAGTTTCTAGGAATGCACTGGTTTTCAGCATTTTTATGTTATTTATAGTAAAAAAGGCTGTCCAATACAATGAGAAATTAAAAACCCTGGAAGATTTCTTGAATTTTATTTTCATTGATTCATCTGTTTTACTCTTAAAATTTTACTGTTTCTCATCCCATTTATAATGCACTATAGATATAAGCCAAGTGGAGTGTTGCTACATCTGTCTTAAAAGCAGCCCGTGACAAAGGATAAAATTCATCTTCATGGTGCCCTGAGTATGCATACAGCTAATGGTCTCCACAGCTAATAGATTAGACCCTCTTTTGGGAGATCCATGTGCCTATACAGAAAAGAAAGTCGTTTCCCAGATAATTATGACAGGTTTGCAACCGCTGGAAACTTTATGACAAACTCCAGTGGTGTATTATGGAGGCTTAACTACCTAAACAGTGGGATTAAATTCCATAGCAGGATACTGATATTTGTGTTTGTGTTTTAAGATACTGAACATCAAGTTCTGTGCAGAAAACCACAACATTAGTCTTTTTTTAAAAATTCTTGCAAGTGATAATATTTACCTTCAGATCCTCAAAAAGGCAAAATTTCGTTCAAATTTTTCAGTACCTTTCAAGTGGACAGGACATGAAAATCTCACTCTTTCAGATTTTCAAGTAATTTAGAATCCAGAATAGACTGAATGTTGAAGAGAAGAGGCTGTGTTGAAAAGCCCAACAAACAGAAAAACACAGCAAATATGTTTGGGTCATGCAGAAGTCTAGAAATAGAGTATTCTGAAAGCTGGTTGTGCACTGAATCATCACTCCTTCTGTAGTTCACATTTTTTGTGTTGTCAGAAAGAATTTTGACTCATATGGATACAGACAATTTATACAAATGTTAAACACACCTTTTTATACCATCATTTGAAATTTTAACTTTGAATGAAACAGAATTTCAGCATTTTTAGAGTTTTTTATGCCATTAAAATAAAGTTTCCAAAGGGGGCATGAATCAATATGCCTTTTTGAGATCAAAACCTACTTAACTTACCTTTCTCTTTCAGAAAATTTGTCAAATTTACTGAAGGCAGAAGCATATTTAGGCACTCAGCCACTCAATTTAACCCACTTTAGTTGGGGATTGCACTGAAATCTCTAGTCATCCTTTGGAGCTGTTCAGTTTCACATACATGAGGAACACATGGAAAAAATAATTGAATTATTCATACCTAAATTCAAGCCCTGCTCAGGGTAGTAAAGGCATCCCTCACTATAATTGTAACAATTAAAGCAATGAAACATTCCAGGGGTTTGGAATGGAAGAATTTTTTTTCTTTCTAATCCACAGAAACTTCACCCAATTACCAGACATTGTTACATATCTAATCATTAATTTTAATAATTGTGATGGGTGTCTAAAAATAAAAGCTAATCAAAGTGCAAGCTCTAATTTCTAATATGTAAATCTCACCCTTGTCCATTGTGGTTCTCTTTAGGATTTCTTTTACAAGTGACTAGTTACAAGTGACAGAGTTTTTCTTGCTTCAGAGCACATAACCTTAGTATTGTCATTCTCTCAAGACCTAATGGACACTTCAGAGAAATGGATGACCGGGTATTTCAAAAGACTGATTGTGAAGTTTCAACCAATTCTGAGGTTAATTGTTATCTTGGGGTTTGGACCAGATGACTACAAAGGTCCCTTCTAACCCGAACCATTCTATGATTCTATGATCTTCAAACCCAGAGCTGACTCATCTACAAAGGAATCATTACCACTTCTTGGTCTCCAGTTAGATTCTCTTAAGTATTTTCAGGCTGAAGTCAGCCATCTTAAAGTAGCTTCCTCCATCTCTTTCCTGTGTAAAGAAGATATCTTTTGCTTCTGCAGAACCCATTTTCCTAAAAACACATTTCAGATGAAGCAGAAAAAATATGGTCCCTTTTTCAGAGGAAATGTTTACAATAGAGGGCTATTCCATAGCATTAACTACTCAAATGAATTTCTGCAGATGAAATGAGTTAGAGATAAAAGAAAATTTTCGCTTAAAATTAGATACTTTACGTGAATAGCCACATTGCAGAGAATGACCTTTTTTCATTCTGTAATATAATTTGATATGTGCATACACAGTAAGCAGCTGGAATATCTGGGGTTCTTGAAAACCAAAAGTGAAAAAAAGAGAAAGCAAAATGAACAATTACGATGATAACTTGCTGCAGTTTAGGACAAAAGTGATGTTGTGGTAACTAAATAAGATACAGATAACAAACTATTTGCTTACAGATATATGCAGAGTTTTGCAGTACTTAATACCATGAAATGTGTCAGAATTTGGTTTTGGTTAGTCGGTACTTCTTGCATAGGTATGAGAAGACAGTAGTCATGCAAGAATGAATATATCTGCTGTTAAAAATTCTCTCAGCTTTTGTAAGGAGAATAGAATGGTAATGTAATTTTAAATACAGCAGGAAAAAGACAATTTTTTTTTCCCAAATTCTAGGTAAGGTGTGTTTCCTTGCATTGTGTGTATTTGCACTTTTTCTTTTTAAAAGATACATGCTCTCCTCTATGTATGCTGGCCTTGTTATCAAGAGATGTGCCTTCTGAACAAAGAGCTAGAAACCCTAAATTAAGAGGTGAATTAAATGCTTGTGAAAGTACCAGTTGGAACCATAAGAGCTGGAAAGACCAAGCTGCATTCTTCTTTATATAATTTTACCAAGATTCAAGCACCAGCAGCCTTTCCTGCAAACATTTTACAGTGAAGTCATTAGCCTAGCTTGAAGAATTACCAACTCCCAGGAGTCTAACCAGGTTACTAAGGTCTGAATTTGAACATTCTGGTCTCAAACAAATGAGGAATTAGGTCACTGAAATTAATCAAGTTAAACAATGGAGATGGAGATGATGGAGATGGAGATGGAAATGGAAATGGAAATAAAGAACTTAAATGTTCAAAATCCTATTGCATATTCATGAAGAATGTCTCACCAGCTGCAAAACCAACACATCACAATGTGCATCAGTGACAGGAAGACTGAAAGTACGTCCAGTCAAACTCTAAATGTTTGTGTGGTGCAGCTTCAGTGAGACTCTGGAGGGCACCATCACTGGTGGGTTAATGTGGTTTGGTGGCTTAGCTGACCTGGTCTGGCTGAGGCTGTGCACCCTCTGTATGTTCCTCAAGAGGGAATCTTGGGGATTAGCTCATGTTGAGACCTACACAACAGGCTGAGAGTCTTAACTTGGGCATGAGTATGGGTAAAACCTGCAAAAACATTGATTGTAGAGGAAACTGTAGCCAGTCTGATGTAGACTGTGATATATTTTTCCAGTTTCTGTAGCACTTCTGTCTCTGACACTTAATTTTGTTTCTAAACATCCCTCCACCCCAACCAAGTATATAACACCATATGGCTTCAATTCTACTGTGTGAAGATAGTACAAAGGAAATGTCATGAAAATCGTTTTGTGGTTCTCTAAATGGATGCTTAAATCATTTTGTTATTTAAAAGGCAGCAACTCCCCGTCTTTCAGGGGTTTACTGTTTAATTTTCAAATTCTAGAGATGATATTTCCTTGTAAATAGACAGAAATAGTTGCATTTATCTGAAATTGAGATCTCTAATTTCTACCAGTTCATCTGTTTTAAGATGAGATCATCAGGAGCTTAAATTTTTTCTTTGTTTGAAATGCATTGTTATTTAAATAGTGTATAAAAAATTAGTATGAAGTCCTACAAAATTGACTACATTTACAATGGAAACTCTTAACATATTGATGACATATTCAAGGAGAATTGACTTCTAATTCTGCAAAGAATATACTTTGGATTTGTGGATGGAGAGCTTGACCATGATGATTTCGAAGATATTTATCATTGTCCAAATTCTCTAATAGCAGAATACAGAAAAGGTATTCTGTCTGAGATTAACAATATTGTGTCCTTAACTTTTCTCTACTCAGGTTTGATTTTCTTTCATTTATAATTTAATTACAATACTTCAAAATTGCAATTTTGAGATTGATTTTTAATTTGAATATTCTTTGTAGAGCAAACACATTTGTAAAACCAGAAATCTCAAGAGGCTTTAAAAGAAGAGACAATGAGAATTGGTCTGCTATTTATTGTGCTCTAGGTTTGTATGAGTTAGTTATTTCTGGTATAAATTTGTGTAGTATTCAGTAATTGAAAACACCCCTTCCTTTTCTAGGACTGATCCTTTGAAGCTAACTGAAGTGTAATTTGTACATTAAGGAAGTTATTTTGAGGGAGGAAATCATTAGACTCCAGATATGTAGGAATCCAGGGACAGCAGGTCTAGTTTAATAAATATATTTGACTTTTCTGGGGATAATAAAGGGAGAAAGGGAGGTAGTTGGCATTATTTTGTTCAGACTTCTAAAGCACATTTTACATGGCATGTCAGATAAAAGCAATTTCGAAAATAAATTCTGTGTGGGTTATAGAAGGAATAAAAAAAATTGGAATGTGGCTAGCGGAAAAAAGCAAAGATCTATGATTTAAGCAGTAAACCTGGGCTAAAAGATAGTAATTTGTTCAGTTCATTACACCATATTTGTTAATGTTTGTTGTGGAGCTCCTGACCTTTCTAGCAGTAAACTATATATGTGTTTAAATTATATTAATTTGTTTTTAATTTCCACAAAAAGTATGTAATTACATATTAGTAACCTAATTCTAGAGCCTGGTGAACCTGGGTAATCAAATTCAACACAAGCTAATTTGGTATTGAATGTCAATTTATTTGATCTCCTTTACAAATTCTTATTTTAATTCATTTCTATTATATTGGTGGAGAAAAAAAGATCATAATATCTTACCTTCTAACTGCTCATCTTTATCTGCTTGTGTTAAAACCATGTTAAAATTTTTGTAATAAAAATTGTTAAATCCTTTCTGGCTGCTAGTCATTGTTTCAGCTGTGCAATAAACTTGTGTTATATTAGTGTTGAACAAATTAGTGTATACCAATCATGTTTCACATGTCCAGAAAGAAATGTACCTTTCTGTGAATAAGGAGACTGGAAGAGAAGCTGCAGAAAAATTTCTTTTGTTTAATATAATCCTACTTCAGCAGAGGTCTTCCATTTTTTCTTAAGCATACTCACAGTCTAGTTAAACATATTCCTAATTTTGCTCTTTTGAAAAATTGGTTCTAGGCTGCCTTCTTTTGAAGGAAGACTGTGTCTGGCTCTTTACTAATTTAGAACATATAGCATTTCAGCTCCAAAATAAACACACTGTGGGAACAGAGGGTGGAAGAATGAAAATTAGGTTCTATTGGATGTTGCCTCTTTGTGCTAACAGTGCATCTCCAGCTATGTAAATGATAACAGTTGCAAGGGGAAATGTAGTCCAGGGTTCAAGCCAGGTGCTTTCTTCCTCAGTCATATAATCATAGAATATCTTGAGCTGGAAGGGATCTGTAAGGATCATTGTGTCTCTTTCCTGTTTATTACATATTATTATTATAAGCATGGCATTTCAAATATCTTTTGCATCAGTATAATTCAAAGACATTAAGAATTATTTGGGAAAAAATGTTATTTAAAAGAAAAGTGTATCTATTAAGTTACTATTTAAGTCAGATTTACAGTATTCACTGAGAAATAAGTGTTTATGACAGAGAGTCCAAGGACACTGAGTAAACATAAAGGACTGTAACTCAACATGACTTTTTTGCCTTTTTCATTACCAAGTCTGGAGGACTTGGCACAATGTAGTTCTACAACAGGAACATCAGATTTTAGATCTATTAACATCAAGTAAATTATTTATCAACTTACAGGATATCAGGAGTTATTTGGCAGTTGGCAGGCATCAGTGAGCCATAGATTAATAGGATACCACTGTTGTGTAAAATATCTTCTGAGCCATCTATTTCAGAACAATTTTTTTTAATAGAGACCCTTATTAAGGACATCAAATACCCTTAAGCCGCCTTTCTTACTTGCTATTGCTCTGTCTACAGGCATAATACTATGTTTTATAGAGACTGAAAGGAGAAACTGAATACATTGCCAGTTGTTTCTGAAAACATTTATGTACAGCTACTTAACAGAGGAAAGGATTTATATTGTAAGCTAAAATAAGGAACAAAACTTGGGCACATTCTGGAACAGCTTTTTGGTCTTGTTACAATGGGAGAAAAAGTGGTAATAATAGAAAGACGCAGTTGAAGATAGCAAGAGCCCATTTCTTCAGAATGATCCAATCAGGAAGCACACCCTGGGCTATACCAAAGCCAAAGTGGCCAGCAGAACAAGGGAGGTGATTCAGCTCAGCCCTAGCACTATCTACCACCAGAAGAATAACCACGTCCACCTCTAGACACCATTTTCTGTGATGTCCTCAGTGCAAGAAAGACATGCACCTGTTGGAGCAAGTTGAGAGTTGGCCATAGAAATGACCAAAGGGCTGGAGCACCTGTTCTACAAAGACAAGTTGAGATAACTTTGGGTTGTTCAGTCTCGAGAAGAGAAGGTTGTGGGGAGAGCTCCTTGTGGCCTTCCAGTACTTAAAGAAGGCTCATAAAAAGAGGAAGAGCAACTTTGTACGTGGGAAGAGAGAGACAGGACAAGAGAGTACTGCTTTTAACTAAAAGGAGGTAGGTTTAGATTATATGTAAGAATAAATTCTTTGCTGTGAGCATGGGGAGGCACTGGAACAAGTTGCCCAGAGAATATGTGGATCCTCCATTCCTGGAAACACTCAAATTCAGATTGGATGGGGACTGAGCATCCTGAGCTAGTGTTTGGCATCCCTGCTTATATGAGGGAATGGAACTAGATGAACTTCAAGGTGCTTTCCAATGCTGGCCATTCTATGACTCGCACTGGGGGGACCAATCTCATCTCAGAGGAGCAGTTTGTTTCCCAAAGGGCTTGTTCCAGGCAAAATTTAGCAGAGCACAAGATAATTTTTTTGTGCTAAAAAATTTTCTATTCTTATGCTCTGCACTTTTACTCCATACCATGCAACTGTGAACAAAATAGCATTTTGTTGCCCTCTCTAGTTGCAGCTGCTTTTCCTCTGTAAAATAACTGAAAACACTGAAGCTTTTGCAGCTTCTGCTGCTTTCTGAAGTGCCTTGAACTTTCTAAGCTACCTGTCATTTCAGTATCTCTGATACTCCTTGAATTTTATCTTGTCATACTGGATCAAGAGCTTAGAAAAAACAACAAACCTTAGGCATTTTCCTTTTCAGATGTGTTGCAATGGAAAATAAAGGCTTCAGCGAAAGGCAATTTATCCCAAAATAGGAGCTTTCAAAAATTCTCCTGTAAACTTCAAAATATTTCGAAGATCTCCCTACCTAGGATCCCAGGAGAAGCCAGGTGAGGGGGACAGAGGATGATAAGTAGGCCGTTCTATTTAGGTGAACTAACAGTTATGTTAAGTTAGAAACGCTTGGTAGTGTGTTTTCAGTTGCTTAAAATGCTTGTATATTTACATTTTCCTATGAAAATATTAAGAGGAGTAATCACTTGTGAACAACAAGCTCTAAGTGAAAAGTGAATCTCTTGAACTACCATTGAATTTAGAAAAGAATATCACAGAAATTGTTAATATTATTTTCCCAATTAAAATTACAGTTACAAATAAATAATATTTTTTCACAGGAAATTGTCAATTATAGCAAAATAAAATTTTAAAATGCCAAAATTGTTTTTCTTTAAATTATCTTTTAAAAAAAAAACACAGGAATGTTGATTTAGTATAAAATTTTATATTAATAATAATTAGTATTGTCCCTACTAAAACTTTCTGAACAAGTAATAAACAGCTATTAAAAATGGTGCTAAACTATTACATATATTATTACCAATACTTTAAAGGTTAAAACAAACAACAAAATCAACTAAAAACCCCAAACAAACTCCACTGCCCTCACAATAACCCCAAAGAACAAACCAACAAAAATATTCCCAGAAAATCCAAACCCAACCCCAAACCTTAAAATATGGGAGGAAAAACAGCCCTGCCAATATCTGCATATAATGAGCAAGGGATACTCAAATGTTATAGGATACATTAATAAAAAGGGTAAATCCTGCAAACTTGGAAGCATGGAAGATAGATAAGGTTAATTAACCCCACAGTGATGGCCACTCCTACCAGATGATGAACACCAATTATGTGCTGTTATTGACCTCACAATATACATTTTTTTATCTAAAAAGAGAGCTAGCAAATAACTAGTTCTCGGGGACAGATAAAGCCAGTTTGAGAAGTACTTACTAACATTCAATTCTCATTAAAAAATCCAGTGTCTATCTTATTTTGATAACATTTTTCATTTTATACATCTACGCACTGACCAAGCAGTTTCTGACACTCATCCCAACATGTGAAAATCTTGATATTTGTGGGGTAAGCTGAGTGATCTTTTCAAGTCAAATAAGTATTTTGATAATTTTCAGAGAAGGACTAGTACACCAAAAAATTTTGTGCTAAAGGAAAAATGGTGAGAACCAGATAATCTGAGTTCACTTCCATGATAAGTGCAACTAAATATTTAGGCTAATATGCTGAAAAAATAACAAGGAACTAAATCAATGACAAGCATCAAGCTAATTTGTATGTAGAAACACAGCTGGTTTAAGCCTCCTCCTCCCCCCTTCTAAAATTAATATATAAAAACCTGTAATATTTCTGATCATGGGAAAATCACTTCTTTTCTTTTATTCTAACCTTTTTTTCCTTACATCTCATGGTAATGTGCTGACTAGTTTTAAAACACAAGAAGTCTAGAGTTATAGAGTCTATACAGACACACCACCACTGCAGGCTGTGAAACCGTTCATAAATGTTTGAAAACATGTTCCTGCCCCATTGGTTTTCAGACTATATCATGGCTCCACACACAAAACAACCATCCACTTCTTATAACCCTAGTACATGACTGCTAAGAGGCTGAGGACAGAGGGAAATATATCACCTTAGTTTGGGAAAATTATTTATTTTCATAAAAAAAATTCTGTCTTGGTTTTGGGAGTTAGGATTTTTTTTTTCATCTCAAAGTATGTACATATAGCGGTATATTATGAATTAGTATTTAACAAAAAACAAAACAGCCCCTGAAGCAGGCATCTGGGAATCTGACACATAAATGAAAGAATAAAGTTATTTCTGCATTTTTTGTGGAAGCAAATGATATTACATAAAATCCTCCTGTCAATTTTAAGCCATACTTTTTATGGGTTTGTTTTGTTTTTTGGGGTTTTTTGGGTTTTTTTTGTTTCTGTGCCCACTATTATCATAAACAGTGTCTCATATTATGGTAATAAGAAGAGCTAAGAAGCAAAAAGCCATCATTCCTTAGGAAGAAATGCATGTACTTAGGTAGGCATCACACAGAGTTATTTTCAACACTTTGAACTCATCAGATCTGATTTATTGTCCCTCCACATACCACAGAAGACTCAGAAGCTAGAATAACACTTGTAAAACAGACATACTCGTAAAGGAAATGTACATATGTATATAAATCCTTATCCAAGTACCTACATTAGATTTAAGTTATCAGTGGTTGTGGTTTGATTTCCCAGTAGCTGTTGGTTGACATTCAATATATTCCTAGAAAGGATAATCCAGAATAGATTCATTTGAAAGAAATAGAGTTGATGGTCTTGCAAACTGCTCTACTCCTAGAACCAAAACATTTCAAAACACCCTGCCTTGGGAGTTTAGAACTTTCTAAGAGCTTAATACTTTTCAAAATGTTGCTGCTTATGTTTTTTAGCTCAACAATGAAGACAGTTGTACCAAGAAATACCGTTTTGTATTTATTTCAGTGTTTCTGAATATATTTCTATTTCTGCTCTTCATAAATATCCACAAGTGATATCAAAGAAAATTTATAATATGAAACCAAGGAATATTTTATGCCTCAAGAAGCATGTGAAAATAATCCTATAACCACCTGTGCCTTATTTTCCTGTGCAAAACTTCTGCTCTGTTAGACTATGACAAGCAGAACACAGATATCACACCTGAAAGCATTTTTTTCCCCTGTGAAAGTGCAATGAGATGACCTAGGACTTTTTCTTTAATGTTTTGAAATGAGGTATCATTTGCATAACTAAAATATTTCTGCCTAAATATTGCTCTGAAAAAGCATTTTGAGGCGACATTGAGAAAGTTCTTCAATATTTTACCTCTGGGAATGGAATTCTGACTCCACCAAAGTCAAACCTTGTACTCACAATATCAAGGTTGAAGATGAACTATTATGTTTCAAAAGTTTGTATCAGGAAAGAAATACTTATTTCCATATATATACTAAGGATCTATTTGTAACATGCTCCTGGGATACTTAAAAATAATAAATCGTGTTCTTGACTAAATGCAAATCTTGTAATAACTGAATGGCTACTCTTTCTATTGCAAAAGAAAAAAATCTCATGAGCATATGAAGCCTATATACCTTGCCTATAGGAGCACATATATCTGAGAATATTCACTCTATGAGTAATGTTCAGATATAATGTAAAAAAAAAAACAAAACAAAACAATCAGCAATGATCTATTTCTTTAAAACAGTGTGGAATGTGGAACCAGAAAATCTTTCTCCAACCCCAATTTCTCTTCTGCAATAACCTTGCAATATACCTACCACTCTGTATACCACTGAGTGATTAAATTTGGATGAAGCTATTGTTCCTCAAAAAGAAAAATTCACCCAAGAGCTTTTGTCTCACACCTCATTCTTATGTCAGGATGCAGTCCATTTTGAGTGAGAAAAGGACTTGTCACTCAAGTAAAAGAGACAAAAAACCAAGGTAGATTTTAGTGTTAATAGCTCTAACTGGAGGAGCCACCAGGTGCTGGAGTGCAAGAGTAGCTAACAAGAGGTGTATGTACATGTCATAAAAGTGTTTGAGATGCAGTAGGTTTTCCAGCCTTTACAGTCCAACTAGTCTGTAGATTCCTACATAAGACAGTTTTATTGCAGAATATGAATCAGACATTCAAGTACAAACAGAGAGCAATGAACCACATAAAAGGGGAAATGTATAGTTATGCACTAGTGATATTTAAAAATGCTCAGTAAATTATGTCTATTAAAGTATATTACACTCTAAATAATTATCATATTTGGAACTATATGCCAGAAAGAAAATAGCAATGTAGCTAAAATTGTTTCAGTTCACCTGTTTGTTTTTTTTTTTTTTAATTTTTAGAGTATGCATAAGTATACCATCAAAAAGTAATAAAACTGTAAGATTAATCTAACTGCTCCTTATTTTATGGTGGCTCTACAAACAGTCTGTATGCAAAGAGATTGTTTATATCTTAACATAACAAAGAAACACCTGAATGTTTCCTTGGTGGGGTTTTGTGTCACTAAATTCTGAAAGCTAGTGCATTTTAAAACAAATGATGCCGGAAAAAAACCCCAAACTAACAAACACAACAAACTTCTTACTGAAGTACAGAGCTATATTTCTATTGTATTGTTATAGAGGTTCTTGATGACTTTACACAATCATATCTTTCATTCTGAGCATTACAGATTTTGACAGAACTTGTTGATGTTATGTCTGGAATAAATATGAATTTATGGTTTAAAATATGCTTATCACAATAAGCAAACACATCCACAGTGAAATTTCCATGTTGTGAAATAATTTTGACACAATGGTAAGCCAACTCCCAGTATGAAGGGCTCTTATTATTTTCACATCTTCCAGTGAGAATGTCAATTTTTCCATAAGGAAATCATGCAGTTATGAAATGTCAAGGCTTGAAGTTTCATCTAAATTATGATAATTTCTCTTGCACCCATTTTTGAAAAAAGGTTATGATTTTTAGACAGGCAGTTGTGTTGTGAATATCACTTGACTTTCTTTTTGCCAAAAAAAAAAAATTAAAAAACCCCAAGCCCAAGTCCTCAACAAATAAACAAACAAAAATGCCTACATTCCAAATAGACAAGAAAATCCTTGAACAAACCAAAAGCACTTTTAAGGATTATGTGATATAAGACAAGCCACTATTCATAGCACATGAAACCTGGATCAAGGGCCAGCTCAAGCTAACTTTTGGTTTCTTTGGAAGGTGTTGGGAAAACAAGAGTGGCACATCAGGTGAAGTGTGCTGAATACAAAAAACACCTAGAGAAACTGGCTGAAGAGGAATTGTAACCACAAGGAAGATGGAGATTTTTTTATCAGAGATGGATAAAAAAGATAATCTAAACTATGGAGCTCAGCCTTCTGGCATTTGTCCCTGATGGGTGCAAATACATTGTATATTCTCTCTGCATCTTCTGCCTAAATAAACAAACCTCCACTAATAAATACCCAGATGTTATCATCTCATACAAGACTATCTTAATGACTTTGAATATTATTTAAGTAGGGAGGGAAGGGAAGGGAAGGGAAAATATGTTTTAGCATGCAATCACTGAATAATTTAGGTTGGAGTGACCTCTGGAGGTTATTAGGTTCAACTTTCTCCTCACAGCAGGGAAAATTTAGATCAGGAAACTAATCATCTGTACTGTACTGCGTCACATTAAACCATTTTCCGAATATATAATTGGAAATTTACATGTCATAGATTGTGTGTCTTGCTTCTCAACCTGTCACTGAGCCCTTCTAGGATAAGTCTATATCTTTTATCAGGGTATATTCAAAGACAGCAACTAGATCTCCCCTTAGCCTTCTCTTTTTAGGAATGAACAAAACCAGCTCTCTGAGCCTTTTCTTGTACTTGTGCTGCTCTGCCTTGAGCCCCCTCAGGCCTCATGAGTCCTCTCCAAAAATGTCCAACATTGTCTTTCTTCATCTGCAGAGCCCCAGACTGGGCACAGGGCTCCAGACACAGTCTCATAAGCATTGGCTAGAGAATAATAATTACTTCTAGCCTGCTGGTTAAATTTTTGCTAATACAGCCCAGAGTGCACCTAGAAAATATGTCACTACAAGGACACTCTGCTGACTCATGTTAAGCCCGTGGGCCACCTGGGTGCCCAAGATCTTCTTTTGCAAAGCTGCTCTATGCCCCAGTCTGTATGGTGGTATGGATAGGTGTTGATTTTTTTCCTACACACTTTCCAGGTGTAGGATTTTTCATCTCCTTTTGTTGAAGTTCTTGATATTATTGTCTGCCCACTTCTTCATTTGATATCTGAACAGCAACTCTGCACTCCAAAGTATTGAACACTGTCCTCAGTTTGGTTTGGAAGCACAGTGAAAAATGCCTCCTGTAACCAATTTCCACATGGATATAGTAGCTTTCATTCCAACTTTTTCAGCCCAGGGCTTCTGACAATTTTCTCTCGGGGCCTCTAGCTGGTCAGAGTGACCCCAAGAAAATGTTAGAAAGTCTCTTTTCCCAGCCTGGTGCTTGAAGAAGGAGTCAGAGCTCTTCAGTTCTCAGTCTCAAGGTTGGTTATTGTTCCTTATCTATAAAATATTTTCTCCTGTCCAGCTGAGGTCCACTCAGCAAGACAGTCCAGGAACTCTGCCTGCCTCCTGGGTGGTGTTATCTTTTTATACTAAAAACTACATGTACAATGTTCACAATTCCTTTCCAATACCTATCACCTATGTTAGACAGTGAGCTTCTACTCTAAACCAATCTAAAAGTGCCAACGTCACCCAGAAGATGGAGGCTTAGGAAGTAGAAGGAGAAAGGTTGGTCATGCCCCAATTCCTCCATCTTGCCCCCAAACCCCCATTCTAAAAACCCCAAAAAATCTATTTTTTCACCCCGTGATAAATTCACTATCATTCTACTTAAACTTTTGTGGCTTATAATTCTTCATACAAAGTTGGTAATTTTTTTTTCCAAGGGCTAAATCAAAGGCACGGGCATCTTGGGCTCTGTGCCAAGGTCTCTGAGCCCCCTGACAGGGTCTCCAGTACTCCAGGGCAGCCAGAGGAATTTCCTGGGTTCCCACAGTTTTCTGTCAGACTCCTTATTTATGTATTTCATCTATGTCTCCTCAGTTTGCCCATATGTTGACTATGGAAGAACATGTCAAAAGCCTTGAAGAAATCAAAGCCAGCATTCAGAGCTCTCCTCTTGTAGAGTGGCAGTAATCCCTTCAGCAGAAGGCCATCATGTTGGCCAAACACATTTGTCCTTGGGAAATTTGTTCTGCCTTTTCCTACTTATCCTTGCTTTTTTGTGCCTAGCCATAGCTTTAGTAACTGGAAACTGCACATGACCAGGAACTAGTTCTAAATTGTTTCCTTTGACCAAAACAGTATATGGAGCTGCTTTTCACCTTACTTCTTCTTTTTTTTTTTTTGTCATTTAAAAAAAAAACCTCTGAACATTAACGGAATGAAAAGTTCACTATCTTGTTAGAACTTTGTGTTACCAATAATGACCATAATGTGAAAAAGTTCAGCTCAAACTTTTCTCTGTCCTCAACTGCTCTTAGCATTGCTATCCTAGGAATGATTCTTTTTCTATGAAAGTCATTATTTCTGAGACCCATTTAGCATTTTCTGTCTCCAGCAAAAGGAAGGTGTATCAGGCAAACCTTACCACCTTGCACTCTAAATCAAAAAGCATGGTAGGGCATATTATTATGAACATGCATTGAGCCTGAAGGGTCCTGAAAAGTGCAACTCAGGTTTTTCTTTTTCCTTCCAATTAAATTAGTAAGTTTCCTGTCTATCTGGCAATAGTGAATATTTGATCTGACAGTGTTTTGTTTGAGAAGATCACAGGGAAATCCCAGGTTGGAATTTTTATTTTCTCTGTTTGTAATGGACTTTTGTAGCTACCCTGCAATATAATTAATTAAGCTGTCAATAAATGTTGCAGCCACTAGAGAAAGATAGTTTGTCAGTATTTTCCCCAGATGAAAGGCATATTAGAAACGTTTCCACATCTGTCTGAAAAAGGTGGAAATTGCCAAATAACTATCTCAGCATTTCAATCTCCTGCATGATTATTGACAATTAAAGCTCTTCATTTTTTCTAAACCTACTTGAGACTATCAGTATTTTCTCAGAGGCAGATCAATAATTATGAAGAAAATTAATTTAATTGCTAGATAAAATTCATTCTGAAAACTATGAATGGCCTGAAAGCTACAGTGGGAAGGAAAATATATTTATGGAAGGTTTGATCAAGTGTTTGGCAGTTAGATTTGTTTTTACCTTGGAGAAAGGTCAGGAAAAGACCAGATAAGCTGAAACATAACATTAAGAATGACCTTATATACTGTATAGCCTTTAGCTCAATATCATGGGTTTCTATATTGAACTGATCACCTTAGCAGAGATAAAAAAAGAACAAAACTGATTAAACAAGCAAACAAGCAAACAAGCAAAAGAACAAAGCAGGATAGATAAAATATGAAAGATCAAGATGGGAGCCTGATTCCTTTAAAAAAATATGTTGGTTATAGGAGACTTTGCAACCAAAATAAATCAAGATTTGTAGATGTCCTGAAAAGACAGAGCACATACAAGGTAGCAAACAAAGTCCAAGAACCATAACAGGCAGAACTGGCAAAAGTCATTAACACATAGTTTTCTTTCTGGATAGTTCAACATTTGGAATATTGATCACAGGCTGCAGGGGGAAATAAAAAATAAAAAATAATAATAAAAAAAAGGCCTGCTATTTAGCATTGTTAATTGTCCCGTTTTAATCCCAGCCAGCAGCCAAACCCCACCCCACTTGCTCACTCCCCATCAGTGGGTCTGGGGAGAGAATCAGAGGACAAAAGCTGGAAAACTCATGTTTTGAGATAAAGACTATTTAACAGGGAAAGAAAGAGCCAAAAGTTGTGCACACAAGCAAAGGAAAACAAGGAATTAGCTTACTTCTTCTCATGGGATGGAAGCTGTTCAGCCATCTCATCAGGCAGAGCAGGGCCCCATCACATGTAATGGTGATTTGGGAAGACAAACACCATCACTCCAAGTGTCCCCTGCTTCCTCCTTCTTCCCCCCACTTTATCCACTGAGTGTGATGCCACAGGGTAAGGATGATCCCTTTGGTCAGTTGGGGACACCTGGCCTGGCTCTGTGTCATCCCAAATTCCAATGCATCCTTAACTTCCTCACCAGCATGGGAGTACAAAAAGCAGAAAATGCTTTGGCTTTTTGTAAGCTCTGCTAAGCAATAACAAAATATTATCACTGTGTTCAACACAGTCATAAGCAAAACCCAGCCCCATACAAGACACTGTGAAGAAAATTAACCCTATCCCAGGGAAAACCTGCACATTGATAGACCTAATTTCTAAAAAAGTACACAGTTCACATTACAGTGAGTGTTAGGACACATAACAAATACTTACATCTCAGAGATGCTGCCTTAACCTCTCTCTGCCCTAGAATTGCCTCAAGAATCTCCTGCTGGAGTGAAATTGTCTTTAGACAATGTAGCATAAATGAAACAAAACACCCGGTGTTATTAGTTCAATATTAATTTTAAAAGGGTGAAATTAGGCTTGCTATTTCCAATGCTTTGGATGGGATAATGTTGTCTAACCTGTAACATCAACAGAGCCCCATATAGACCCAAACATGTAGAATCAGTGCACTTGGAAATGGAAATATTTCATTTGATTCCCTCATAAGTATGAGAAGTATCAAAATTTACACTGCTTAAAAATAAGATACTGAAAGTCTTCCCCTTGATAGGCATTCCACATACATTGATGTATAATGTATTTAGTCATTGCAAGATAAAAATTCCTTTCAAAGCATCTAATTTAGCAATAGCAAAGGAAATTAGAAATAGATTTTTACATTACAAATCTAAAGAAATCAGCAAGACACTTTACGTGAATCCTTCTAGAAGAACCTTATTGATTACCTGAAATTCTCTGGCTATGCCATTCTAAGAATCAGGCTAGTAATGCTTGAAGTGCATTTTCTGGCACATGTAAGCATATTATAAAATTTGCTTGAGAAGGCATAACATAAAACTAAACAACTTTTCCCTCCATGCACACAAATCCCAGATAAAAGCTTGACTAAAAAGAGGTATTTGGATGTTTCAAATGTTAAAATAAATTTACCTTTAGTTTTCACTTTTACTGAAGTCTCCCTAGATTCACAGTTAAGAATGGGAGAATCTCAGTTCATGCACAGGAAAAGTAACATGAGGTCCATTGTGAGGAAGGAAAAGGTCAAGGAGCCCAGTGAAGCCATGTGTACCTCACTACCATTTGAAACTAAAACATTTTTAGTGCCTTCTTCTGTACTTTATTGGTTGAATTTACATTGATGAATGGGGTAAAAGCTAAAAAAAATTTCTAAAGAGTTCAGAAAATAAAAAGGTGCAACTAGATTTAGTTTGATATAGAATTTGGACAGAACACCATTATGGGCCACTAGTAGTCATTATTACTGTCTGCAAATTAATGTCACAGTGCATATTAAGTATGTACTGATGCAAATAAATTATTATAAATGATCTCTTGAGCTACCTTTTCTTTTTTTTCTCTACTGACTTCTTAGTTTAATACACGAGTTTTACCCTTAGTTTGAGATTAGTCCATAAAAAGCACTAGCAATTGCATTTGAAACTTCTTAGCACTCAAGCTGAATGGCTTGTAAAGGAGTAAGAGAGGTCATAAGGCAAAAAAAATAATTCAGCAATAGCAGAAATACACCATATTAATTATTATCTTGAACACACTCACTGTGGAGCTAATTTATTTGCTCAGTAATTTTTTGCAAAATTAAGACTCATCATAAAGCTTGCATATTTTCAAAAGCATAATTAAAGCAGCAACACAGCTTAGAATTTGCTCCATTTGCAGTACACAGAATGCTGCACTAACTCTTACAATATATCAGCCCTGAGGTTCAGTGGAAAATGGGTCAGTAGATGAGTATGTATCACACAAGCCAAAAATGCTGGTATATCATTTTGGCTCATAGATGTTCTTGTAGACCACATGACCAATGAGGGCAGAACAACATTCCTGTTTATAACCATCTAATAATATGTTATGGGTTTTTTTGGAATATGGAGTAATGTCTAGCTGCTCTTTGACTTTGAATAAAACTGGTTCTGGTTTTCTTCAGAAACACTTGATTCCTATAATCAATATTTAAAGAAAACAGCCACAGGACTTACAAATTTCAAAAAACCTGACAACAACATCTGTTGTGTTCTGTTGTATCTCATAATGTAAGGTCTAATTTGCCTGCGGTATGCTAACTCACTAGCAGAAAAAAATGAATGAGTTAACTTGGTACAAGACTTTAAGCACTCCCAAGTATGTGGACGTAACCCTGCTTTGAAGTTCAAAAGATGCAATAATAATTTAAAATCACAACCATCCAAACTACTCTTCAGTGCAAATTTTAAATTTATCATCTCTCTCTTTGAGTTATTTTTACTATTCCATAAATGGCCCAACAAATATTCCTGTATATTAAATGAAACACATAAATAAAATCAATAGATTTTTACATTATTTATTTAAAATGCTTATCAAAAATGGAGAGTCAATTCTATAAATAACCAGGGTAGAGAGTCCATACTTCTTAACTTATGAATTATATATCTATCCCTTTAGAGCTTACATGAGCAATATAGAGTGGACAACATAAGTGTCCCTAACTTCAAGACTAAGATACTGAGAAAACTCACGAGACTGACATCAATGAATTCCTCTAACACATACTTGTAATGTTATCAGATTTTGTTGGGTTAGCCCTCACACTTTGCAGATAAGAATTGATTTGATACCTTCAGAATAAATATTATGAAGTAGGTGGCATCCTTCATCTTCCGTGCCTGAACCCTTCAATGTAGTATTCACAAAATAGACATAATAAAGGATGAAGCTGTACACTGGAAAATGCTGAAGTGGTTTTGCTCTCATTATCTTCTTGTGTACTATTTTTAAAGGTATGGAAAGAAACCAGAACTTTTAGCTTGTAGTACCTCTACATCCATTTTCAATAGAAGTTTGCCTGTATACCAGTCTCAGGGGTGCCCAAGATTTTGGAGGGACACGTTTTGCAGATCTCCTCCAAGCAGAGGAAGCTAAATGGAGAATGAACATAAGAAACACATTAAGGGCTCCATAGTTTAGAGTGGTTTGAAGAAATCTCTTCCATATGCTTTACTCTTCTGTCTTCAGAAAGTACTAAGTGGTCACTGGAATGCAGTCTAACAAGACTCCTAATTACCATGAGTTATATGGACAATTTCTTTTCCTCTGTGTCTTCTCTAATTTTTTTATTATCTTATCCAAAGTACTAAAATTCAACAGTGATTGTAAACTTAATGCTAAGACATTGTAGCTGAAAGCAGCACAAACTTAAATAATGGAAGTTTACACACTAAATTAGGCCAAGAAGAAAATAAACAAACAAAAGCAAAACTAAAACAGCAATATCTATGTCATTCTGGCATGAAGATGGAAGGAGTCTGAGTTGGAATAATGTTTTATTTTGCCCTGGGGAAAACTAAGGTCAGCACAACAATGCTCAGTTTCTAAACTTCATACTATATCTGTGGCAGAAAAAAAAAGGCACTTTATAACCACCATAATTAATTCTAACTACCAACATTTAAAAGCAATTGTGTTAATTAAAGACTGTGCAAAATGTTTATTTCTTTTGGTATTTATGGTAATAAAGCATATCTTTCCCAAACTGACATTGCTAATCTGCAATTTATCTTCTTTTTATAGCTCTTCCAGAAACTCCCGTTTTGATTATGAGAGGAGATATTTTTAAATGGCAGAAGTGCAATGGGACTTTAGACAGTTACATGACACGGTTCATTAACAGTGACAAATGTTTACACACTGCTTGTTCAAAAAAGAAAACGCTAACTGCATGCTGCAAGAAATTAAAGAAAACACAGTGTAACACAACTGCTAAAGGCTGCCAGACCAAAAGCTTTCCAGCTATCCCAACTATTTCTGAAGTATCAGACCTTTTGCAAGGTCACAACTTTTGACTCATTTCATAGTCACTTCAATGGTAAGTGTCCTTCCTCTTCCAAGAAATTGTTTTCAATATTTTCTCATGGTAAGTAATATGTGTCTCTAAGTCTGAAGTTGAAATGGAAATTATATTTTAGAATAAGCCTGAGTAAATGAGTGAAGCCACCACATTCAGTTTTGGCATACAGAGAATTTACTTAGGAATTGTTCAAATCTTTATGGCCTATAATGTTAAATGGATATTTATGATGTCTTTAAATGTCAGGAGTATTCAGTCTAGTCAGATGCCAATGTCTGAAGGTGCGATCAGATTTAAGAGTCTACAGAGAAAAAGAAGCAAAAGATCTGCACCTCAGTTTCAGTTCCTTTTTAGATTTATCATTCTTCCAATTACTTTTGCTCCCATAGATTTCATTTGGGGGAAAACCATGAAAAAAATTAATAATCTGACTAATTAAAATGTTGGGAGCACAAAGAGAAACAGTAACATAGAAGAACAAAAACTTTCCCTTATAGAAAGTTTTACACTGTCAGAGGTGGTCTTAAAAGCCTTCAAGACTGAGTTCAGAAAACAGATCTACAGAAGAGAACTACAAAGCTACTGTCATTTGGTTCAGAAGGACTGAAATCACAAAGAACCTTTCCTTTGGTCAGCTCAGAGGGAGAAAAAAAAGGAAAGAAAACAAAAACAATATTCAGAGTAGGAATAGGGAAGAAGCACAGCCATGCACAACGCTCTTGTGGAATCACCAGTGAACACTCCATACAGCTCTGAGTACACAGGGAGCTCAAGCTGGGACAGGAGTAGGGAGGCACTTCAGGCAACATAATTTATAAGAGGTTTCATCTCCAGCTAGATGGATAGAACCTGCAGATGCAATCATAATACTTGCTGAGATTTTCTCTTTTCATTCAGAAACATTTACAGTATTTCAATACAAATATAAAATGTTGACAGCTTGAAATAACAAACCCTTGGAGAGCTATTTTGTTAATAATAAAATATTTTCTGCATGATACTTCTTATATTTTAACTAAAATATCATATGTAAATTCCTGTGCCATTATGGGGACTTAATTACACAGAAAACATGGCTGTGGTGAATGCTGTAGCAGAACATTCTCTTCAAGCCCTGTTTTGCAGTTGCAATCAAGATATTAAAAATATTGAATAGATTGAAACCTTCACATAATGGTAGATGCTTGACAATTAAATATGTTTTAAAGGCTTTTTCCAACATGTACATTAAACAAAAATAATACTATTGAACAGCATAGCCTTTTCTTGAGATGATTTCAAGGAGCAAGCAGGCCCTTAAAATGAATTAAACCAAAATTATATATGGAATTAAACAAATTAATTTGCACAAAAAAAAAAAAGTAAGTGAAAACATAAGTGCTTTTGAAAACATAAGAAGCTTTTCTGTAACTTCCAGAGTTCAAGCCACAGCTGACCCCATAGTTTTCAGAAATATTGGAGAACCACTTCTGAGGCATGAGACAGCTTTATAGTGAAAAGGAAGGCAGGAATGTTATTCTACAGTGCAATAAAACATTTTCTTATAAATTCCAAAATTATCTCCTTTTATTGAGGGAAAAAAGTCATATTCCAAAACATAGAAAATATGGACTATTTGGAGTCAAAAACTGAAATTTAGCAGGATTATGGGAACAGACATTTCTTTATGTTGAAAAAAAAACAGCAACAAGAATATTCAATGGATCACCAAACACTAAATTACATTTTTTATAGTACACAATGCCATGTATTTTAGAAGAGAATGATTCATGTGAAAAAAAAAAGCTAATAAAACTGAAAAAGAGTCAAGAAATTTCAACAGAAGTAATCTGTGAACAACTCAATGATACCAAATAGAAATCCAATAGAAAAGACAAAATATAAATAAACCAAGTTTCAACATGTAAGACTAAGGGACACTTCAGGTGTTTTCTAATCATAACAGGGAGCTAATGGCACTGTTGCTGTACTTTTATAAATGTATTCTCTTTCATCTAAAATGTAGTTAGAATTCACTATATTTTGCAGAACTTTTACTGGGGGTTACAACCTCAATACTCCAGTGGTTCCTGAAGTCTGTTACACGAATTTGCTCTCTCTCCAACAATATTCCTTTGCACAAAACAAGATTCTCAAACACGTTCCTCTCCTATCCACCATTCATTTTTTTTTTTCTTCAGAACATGCGTATCCTCTCCAGATATTTATGTTGGTACATTCTTTAAGGCATGAAGGTAATTATGGCTGACCTCTATTAGATTCAATTATTAGCTGGAAAATCATGCACAAAATTAGTTGTGATTCAGTAAAGAAACATCTGTATCTCAATTTGGTTGCTCAGAAATTATTAGTTCTTCCTTCCCAATGACAAGTATGTTCAATCAGACAGGATTTGTGAAAAGAGATTAAGGGAGTATGACCACATCAAGCAGAAAAACTCAAATATGATTAGCTAATAGAATTATCTCCCACTAATCCTGACCTTCACTCTCCTGTTGTGCATGGCTGGAGAAGTAGACACACAGGGCTCCTTCTCACTACCAAGTTCTTACCCATTTCAAAATTTATTGCCCATATTCTGACAGCCCAGCTGCAGAGAACCTTCTATAATTGGCTCTTCCTTGAAGGCTGCAAAATTTCAAGCATTTTGCTACCATGCTGAAGGTCAAAAAAAAGTTCTGTACAGGAACTTTTAACCCAGATGGCCATTAAGGGTGGCTCACATATGGAGATGATTGTGTCATCCACAATCTGCCATTTATGATCTGCCATGTGTTGTGATCTTTCTGTTGGCTACTCCTCTGGCTGTTTGTTCTGTCTCAAACATTATATCAGATTATTTTTTTGTGTTTCTCTTTCCCCTTCTAAGCATAAAAAAGTCAGTGACATCTAGTAACTCATGCTGCATCTCACTGGGATTTTTCTTTTGATCATATGTTGGTCGCTTAATTTTGCTCACATCCTTATCCATTTTAAGAATCTAGAGTCTTTTATTTTATGGAAAGAATAGGCCCCAAACCCAACACTAGAACCCAAAATCCTCCCCTGTAACACAAATCAAACAAAAACCAATACCTATTGTAGAACTGACTGGGTTTTTTTACTGAGTTTATTTCTTGTTAAATCAAGAGTTCAGTCCCTGGAGGTTGTTTCTTTTTATTGAGGTCCATTTTTTTCTAGGGATGGGAAGCCTTTCCATATCTTTCCGTTGAAGTCTATTTTTTCTATTAAAAAATGAGAAGTCTTCTCTTTCCAAAAGTGGAAATTTTCTATTACGCAAGGAAAGACATGCATCCAGGTGTTTAGCTTCCTCTGTTAGGAAGAGATTTGGAAAATGTGTCCCTCCAAAATCTTGGGCAGCCCTGAGACTGGTATACAGGCAAACAAGTGGCAGATCATACTTACGTACAGAGAACCACTGCATCAATAGAACTAATACATTCATCATTTCTTTTCATTATTATCACATCTGTTTGGATAGTACTTTGAGAAGTTTAGTTTCCCAGACTCACAGCTCCCTTGGCATCTCCTCATCCACGTTCTCTAGACCCTTCACCAGCTTTGTTGCCCTTCTCTGGACTCAGTCCAGCACCTCAATGTTCGTTTTGAAGTGAGGGGTCCTGAATCTATCACAGTACTTGAGGTGTGGCATCGCTGGTGCAGAGTACTGGGGCACCATCACTGCCCTGCTCCGGCTGGCTACACTATTCCAGATACAAACCAGGATGCCTTTGGGCTTGCTGACCAGCTGGGCACACTGCTGGATCACATTCAGCAGGCTGTCAGCCGGCACCTTCAGGTCCCTTTTCACTGGGCAGTTTTCCAGTCATTCCTGTCCCAGCCTGTAGTGATGCAGGGGGTGTTTGTGACCCAAGTGCAGGACAGAAACCTTCACCTTATTGAAGCTCGTGTGGTTGTCCTCAGCCCATCGATCCAGTCTGTCAAGATCTCAAGTATAACTTGCTAAAGGCTAATATTCCCTACCCCCAAAAATGCTAAGTATATGAAAAAGACCAAAGAGATATGCTAGAGTGTCTGCTTTACATGGGGAATTATCATCATAATTATAGATTGTCATATAGAGAGAAATTCAGGAACAGAGATTTATTCAGGAAGATCTTTCTCTCTTCCTTTTTACCTTTTCCTCCCCCAAAAGCTAAGCTTTTCCCCACAAATGAAAAATAACAGAAACCAAAACTAAGAAAACAAAACTCACCCAGAAGCTATATCTATATTGCCCATTAATTTAATTCAAACTTCAAAATTTTGTAGCCTACAATAAAGTGGTACAGTTTAAACAAAATTAGATTGGTGTCTAAACACTGAATAATTTATGAGCACATTACATAAATATATTTACATTTTGTGCCACATTTTTTGCATTTGGCCTAAAATGCATCTCTGGAGTTTGAAACTTTATATTATCTTTTTTTGAAATCAAGGCCTTCAGATAATTACAGTTACTTTTATATAAAGCAAAAACTCTGCAATCTTTCTAACTTATTTCTAGAGGTAATTGCAATTTTTTTGGTTTATTTGGTTTATCGCTTTGCTTCGAAATAAATAACTAAAAAATGGCAAAAAATAACCTTTAGTATTTAATCTTTATGCCTATTTTTTCTTCATGCAAATTTTTGATTAAGTACCTTCAGATAGATTTAATTCCGTAAATGAAAATAAATATTTTGGTTTCAGAATTACCTATGGAGAGGAATAATAATTAAATAGGATAGTCTATATCCACTTGTCACTTGTGGATGAGCTCACATATATTCAGGTTTTTGGAAAATTATGGCTGGTTTGCACAATACCACAGATCTTCAAAGTTGACATTTTATATTTATTTATTTATTTATTCATTCATAAAGGAATCTCTTAATCACAGGGAAGTAAATGTAGTTGTATGCAGAACACTGCCTTGAGTTTTCAGACAAGCAAACAGATCAACACACAAATACTAGTGTACTAGGATTTTTTTTGCAACTTGCCATAAATATCAGTTATTAAGTTTCAGGTGCTACATTAGAAAAAAGTAGATGAAAACATCTCATTGTAGTCCATGATAACAACTGGATGTACGCTGGCAAAGTAATTGACACTTGATATGTGACATCATCAGGAACAATTTCATGGCCATTTTAATGAAAAGAAAGAAGTGGGTATCAAAGCTACATAGACAAAACACAGTCAAAGTTCAGATGCACAGAGGCAAAGATCATAAACAATAATTGTCCTAACAGCCTCTGGTGGACCTCTGAGCTGGTGAGACCTCTCAGAAGTTCTTGCATCCAGATCATCTTATACAGAGGGTTCCCTAGAAGGAACAAGTTTTGAAAGCACAGATTTATTAGACTATAAATCAAGATAGCAAATTTTAACAAAAAAAAAAATCAAAGTGACTTGGACAATCACAATGTGGATAAAAGGGTTTATACCCAACTCACCCACTGCCTCATGTGTCTTTGCAAGAGTATCTTGCTTCCAGGCTTGGTTTGAGTCCCTCAGTAACCTTCTGTGCTGCAGCAAACTCTGCACAGCTTAGAAAATGAGTTTTTAGAAGCCCTTCCTTCTTCATCAAAATTGACATCTCCCTTCTCCTCTCAGCAGTCTAGCAATCATGCTGTTCAAACTGCCTTTCCTCTAGCTCTTCCCAAAATTCCTTGCAATTTCTTTTCTCTTCTGTATTTGACCAGGATCAGTAGTCACAGATGGTAAGGATCAATCTTACTTTCAAGTGGCTCTGCCTGACACAGTATTTAAGGAATGAACATAATCTAAATATGTATAAGGAGGAAAAAGACACATATTACCTCTCCTGATGGCCTAGTAAGTTGAAATGTTTATATTAAAATGGCATCAGAAATAGAAAACAAGATAACAAATAGCGATCAGATATTGCCATTCACCAATATCTATATTTTCCACAAACACCAGAGGAATTTCATTAACACTGGAGGATGGCATGCTTTTCCATGTGTAATACCACCCACGGCTGATCTGACAATCTCTTGAAATCAGTCTGAACTCCTCCATACAACATTTCAAACAGTCTTGTCAGGTCAGAAGTCATGGGTGATACACTTAAAATCACCTTCCATCCCCCAAAAGATCTTAATGAGCCCTTACATATCCCACTGACATCAAAGATAATTTTGGAATTTCCCTCAGGTCTCTCATGTGGCCTCCTTGCCTCAAAGGCAAGGTTTTGTGTGATGTGAATGAACCTACACTCAGTGCCTTGGGAGTGCCATGCAAAGCCAGACAGGCAATTTTCTGCCAAAATCTGTCTCATTCATTCTGTCACATTCCTAGTAGCCTAAACAAATTTACAACGTAGCAAAGATAATGAAGAACAGCTGAAAATTAATGTATAATAGAAACAGAATGAAACTTCTGTAAAAACAGTCACCATTATAGTTTAAAATGTGCAGATTCTGAAATCCTGGACCTAGAGAATATGAAGGTTCAGGACAGCAAAATGAGTCACCGCTTTTGCAGATGTTGTCTCCTATATCTTTCCTGATAACATTCCCAAGAACATGAACTCCAGATCTGATAGGGACTTTGGAGGAAATGAGGGATGGGTCACATTACAAACATTTGCTACACAACAACTGCGGTGAAAAACTGACTCCTTGACTTCCTCACTAATGGGGCACTTACAAGACTTTGGAAAGACTTTGGAGTTAACATTTCCCCACATACAGACAATTGTTTTCTGATGTGTTTCCTCTGTCTGCTTGGCCAGCTCTGAGCAGAGGCAGCTGCATGGGGACACCCGACACCTCCTGAGGAGCTGGAGGCAGAGAGGAAGGTGGCACAAACACATTAGTTATGGCAAGTGCCTTCCGATCCTCATTTTGACCTAGATTTAGCAGAGGACTGTGCCTTAACTTGAATCCAGTAAGATGTCCTATCACATTTAAAATAGGGCACATTTCACAGCTAAAATAGTGAGATCTGATGGTTTGCTGTAGTGGGCAACAGTGAACAACATTCCCTGCTGTGTTTTGGTTACTGTCAAAGCTACTCACTAACAATCCCAGTAGACTTTTCTTCCCAAGAATGACTTTACCTACTTATCACAGACACATTTGGCTTCCTGCAGCTCTTAACCTTTCTAAAACTAAATCACTAGACAATTAATTGATTTATCATTGTTGTCTAGGAAGAAACTAAATTGCTGGAAAGTGAAGATGCCAATAACATTATCTTGGGTCAGACAGTGGCTTGGCATGGGATGCGAGTGGGCACATAAATTAATTTATGTGCTTTCAGGTAAAACACTAAAGTATCTCATGGTGAAACAGTGAAACTAACCAGCAAATTTCTGCAAGGATAGGATGCCACTGGACATTGTGAAGTTTTTATTAAATTCATTTCTACTTGTTCATGTTTGTCTTCCTCCTAAGCTGGTTCTGATATTTCTCTTGGGAGAAGAATGCCTCAGAGAAAATGAAATAAGTTTGTTTTTCATTATTTTGCCTATAAAGTGTTTTCATTTGTTGGTCAACCCTCTCTCCTTTAGCAAACTCTTCCAGAGTTCTGGCTACAGCACAACCTGTCTGGTGCCCTGCTGGACCCAAGTGCCCTGCCATATTGCCTGCAGCTCCCTCTTTCAGCCATGAAACCTCAAACTCTTGGTTAACTCCATAGATGCCCCCTCCTCCTTCAATCTTTTCATCTTAAATGCTGTAGTTTATCCCTAGGCCCTTGTATTGTGTACAGGTGCCCAGGCCTGGCTGGGGAGGGCTGCCAAGGGTGGCCTCCCACAAGGAACACAATCCGTTCCAACCCACCCACTTCCAGGACACAGCTGAACACCTCAGCCATAGGTGTGGTGCCTCTGAGAACGTGTGTTTAAGAAAGGGTAAATAATGCTGCAAGCAGTTGAGAGAGAGAAGTGAGAGAAATGTGTGAGAAACAGTCCTGCAAATACCAAGGTGAGAGAAGAAGGAGGGAGAGAGAGTGCTCCAGGCACTGGAGCAGAAATTTCTCTGCAATGCCCAGAGAGGACCATGATGAAGCAGATATTCTCACTGGGGAGGGTACCACACTGAGGCAGATGTACATGCCCTGAAGGAAAATGCAGCCAGTGGAAAGACCCCTGTTGAAGCAGGGGAGCAGCATGAGGAGGAAGGAGCAGAAGGGAGGAGCTGTTATGGATTAACTATAACCCCATTTCCCATCACCCTGCACCACTGTGGGGGAGGAAGTTTGGAGTAAGGAGTGAAGGAGTGAAGTTGATGCTGGCAGGGAGGAAGGATGAAAGGAAGGTGTTTTGGGTTTTGTGTTCATTTCTCATTATGCTATTCTATTCTTAATTGGAAAAAAAAATAATCTTTCCCAAGGTGAGTCAGTCTTACCAGTAACATTAATCAATAAGCAGTTTACCTGCTATTTATGTCAGCCCTTGAGTTTTTCCACCCTATTTTCTGCTTGTCTTGTTGAGTAGGTGGAGAGGGAGAGAGAAGCTAGGTGGGCATCTGGCAGCCAGCCATGGCCAACCCACCACATCCTGCCCCACCACCCAAAAAAAAATAAATAAATTTAAAAAAGGGAAAAAGAAACAAAATAGGACCACCACTCTGTTTTTCACTCTGCTCGACTATTGCATATTTGTTCAGCCCAGAGTACATCTTGTTTAAACAAAACAAAAATCCAAATTGCTGGAACACAGGCTGGTTTAATATTGTACAACTCTGATTGCTAGCACGTTAAAATGCTCATAATTCATAATTGTTCCTTAATATGATTACCCACAATCCTGTCTGACTTTCTCTCCATTTCTTACTAGTGGATTCCTTGAGGGCTCAGAGAAGCACTAAAGCTGTTTATAACAGGAGCATTTGCAGAAGGGATAAAAAAGTAATAGTGGCAGAGAGGAAAGGGTTAGGGAAGATCCTTATCAAGTTCATTGCTCTTTAACACAGAGACCTCCTGTGCCACCACATTCTTAAATTTCGTCCATGCAGAGGTCAGTGCATAGAAAGATGAACAAATTTTCTCTATATCACAGTTAAAATTCTACTGTGTGTGTTTGCTGCCTGCTCTGCAAGTAAACCACTCCTAACACATCCTTGAGTCCTCACACCTTGTTACTCACCTGTTTGCCTGCAGATTTCCTGACTGTAGAGCCAAATATGTTTTAAAATAGCTCTGGTAGGCAGTCATTCAAACCATGCACCTCATCTTGTCTCTGTAATTGCGCCCAGAGGCATTTGCCACACTGCCCCTGATCCCAGAGCTGTGTGCTGCATGCTTTGGCTCACATGGCTTAATGCTAATGACAGGGGTCACACGGAAGCTTTTGATGGTCATTATAATGCCCAACACAACCTTCTGAACACATCCACTCAGTAAATAATGTAGCATTTCCCTGAGATTTATTCCAGAGATTACCTGGCAAGTTTATTTTCCCGCTTATGGAAGTAATTGGCACCCTCTGGTGGCGTGTGGCTCCTACTGCTTGACAGGTCTCCCCAGAGGCCATAGCAGCCCCAAAAGTGCGGTACCGATTTCTGCAGAGATGACAAAATCACCTACAAGCCCTGGGAAAAAACACTGCTCAGTTCTGAAAGCAGACTCAGCTACATTCAGCTGCTCAGCTTTCAACCCATCATGCTGTAAAAAGTAAAAAACAATTAAGAAGAAGCCATTCCTTTGTTCAGTCCCTACTTACACATTTGAAAAACCTGAAACCAGCCTATGCTTTATATTTTTTTTGGTTTAAGATGCTGAAAGTTTACGAAAACACCACAGATTATTAAAATGGAGTCAAACAGGAAGATACCAGGACTATGAAACTTGCGGTTGTGGTTGTTCGTTTGGGTTTTTTCCACGTTTTACAGCAGCAAAGTAAAATTTCAGTGACAGAGCTAATATAAATCAAATTTTAGATTTGTTTGACTGACAGGTAGGAACAAGGAAGCTGCTTTACTGGTGCCTACCTGGTCATGCAGAAGATTATGTAAGCTCCCTCAAAGCACTTGCTCATAGAAAGGGCAACACACAGAACTGTGCGCATCACATGTCATGTTATGAAGGGCAATAAGGCAAATATTGTCAGACCTGGGGCTGTGTGTGCCCTCATTCTTTTTTTCTTTTTGTCAATGGAGCGTTACTGCTGACAATATTGAGAATGTCATGGCCATTACTCTGACAGCACATGAACCAGTGGGGAAGAGATGACCGATTTTTCAAAATCATATCTTTTGCAGACACATGTTCACATTTGTGAAGTACAGGTGGGAGCTGCAGTTTGTTCAAAGCTGCTCCAACAGCCATTTTGGCGGCCAGCTAATAATTGGAAATGTTCGATGTAAAGAATTATCTTCATCATCTTTTCCTAATGAAAAAACATGGTGTTTTCCATAATGGCAACAGAGCCTTGCAGCTGTTTTCATGGAAATTTAGATCACACCTTTTCTCTTAAGAAAGGGAGCACTTTCTCTTAAGAAAGAGACCCAGTGGCAGAGGGATCCACCATGTTTTGGACCCAGTTTGCTTATATCAGAAGTAGTCTGGTAGGCAGGGGTAATACTCTTGAGTTTTTCTATCATGTTCCTTGATGATCACCATTATGAAGAGGAGATTATTGCCTGTCTCTACCTCATATGTAGTGAAACTAAAATTAGGATGTTCAAGACAACTTTTTTTATTGGGTTTACACAGCCAAGCTTTGGTAGTGGCAAGGTTACACTGGTGGCTTCTGTGAGGAGCTGCTAGAAGCTTCCTTCACGTCCAGCAGAGACAATCCCTGGCTGCTCCAAAGGTGGACCTTCTGCTGGTCAAGGCTGGGCCAATTAGAAATGGTGGTGATGTCTCTGTTGATAACATATTTAAGAAAGAACATAAAGTTATTGCACAGTTGTAACTGGAGCCAGAGAAGAGCGGGTGAGACCACTGACCAAGGTCAGTGGAAAAGGAAGGGGAGGAAGAGCTCCTGGAACTGGAGCTAGAATTCCTCTGCAGCCTGTGGTGAAGGCCATGATGAAGTAGCTGTGTCTCTGCAGCCCATGGAAGTCCATGGAGAAGCAGAGATCCACCTGAAGCCCATGGAGAAGTCCCACATCAGAGCAGGTGGATGCCTGAGAGGAGGCTGTGAACCCATGGGAGGTCCATGGAGAAAGGACCCACCACTGGAGCAGCCAGTCCTTGAAGGACTGCACCCCATGGAAGAGTGACCCATGCTGCAGCAGCCTGAGAGAAAGATGATGGGGTGGACTCACTTTGCAGCAGTTTGTGTCCATCTGTTGCTCACAAGATGGACTCACATTGGGAAAGTCCATGGAGAATTGTCTCTCATGGGAGGAACTTCCTGATGAAGGAGGGGAATGACTCCAGGGGAATTCTTTGAGCAACAGGAAAAAACATGTGATCACTGACTATAACCCCCATTCTCATCTCTCTGCAGCACTGGGAGAGGAAATAGAGTTTGGGAAGGAGGGAGGGAGGGATGGACAAAAGGTGTTTTTAACTTTTTTTAAAAATATTTTTCCTTTTCCTTATCCCATTCTGGCTTTATTAACAATAAATTCAACTAATATCCCTAATTTGAGCCTGTTTTGCCCACTACAGTATTTGATGAGTAGTGTCTCTCGTGGTTCTTATCTCAGATCATGAACCCTTCATTATGTGTTCTCTCTCCTGTCCAGTTGCAGAGGGGAGTGAAGGAGTGGCTTTGGCGACTGCCTGGCATGCAGCCAGGGCTAACCCACGACACTTGTGCAAGGTCACATAGGCTATCTACATCAAACTTCTATTGTCAGTTTATTGTCCTCCTAACACAACCATCTACCACTAGGCTCCAGAATCTATTTTGGTAATTAATATTTTCCAATTAATTTTAATAAATTTCATATCACAGGAAAAAATTATAGGTCAGAAAGTGTCTTTGAAAGCCACATGGAAAAGATCCTTATTCCAAGAAAAGCTAACTTCAAAGGTATTTGAGGCCTCTTGTTGATCAAGATTCTTCCTATTCAGCAATATATTACAACATATCTGTTAAAGAAATTTAAGAATTCATAGAGAAAATATCCTTCCTCATCATTAAAACTTTTGGATAGTATTTTGTGAGACTGATGTCAGAAAATAAGCTATAATTATACAATTAATCTGAATGGATTTGGTTAGAAAGGACCTTAAAGGCCATCTAGTTCCGATCACCCTGCTGTGGGCAGGGATGCCATTCACTGCATGCATTCACACAACCTGGCCTTGAATGCTTCCAGGGATGTGACATCCACAACTTCTCTGGGAAAACTGCTCCAGTGCTTCACTACCCTCTGATTGAAGAATTTATTCCTAATATCTAATCTAAATCTACACTTTTTTTAATATCCTTGCCCCTTTGTTACACTCCAATCTCTTAAATCCAGGGCTAAATCTGGGCAGATGCAAAGGAGGAATACTGACCAGATATCCTCAAAAGGCAAAAATCACACAAAATTTTACTGGCAAATTATGGAAAATCAAAGAATTTTGGCAAATGATTTAATACAACACAGCACAGGCTTAGCCCATTCTGCAAAGAAACCTTTAAACCCATTTGATGCTATGATACCACAAAAAAAAGAGAGTTAGAAGAAGAAGAGAGAAAAACAGAAAGACGGAGAAGATATGGAAAAACAGACATAGCTACCACAGCTACCATAGCTACATCCTGGGTTCCAGCAATGCAACAGGTAGAAAACTCCAAGATGAAGGCTGGGTGAAAGAACAACATGCTTGCCTTGTGGTCAGCCTTCTTAAAACCTTGACCCAGGCTGGGCCCTCCAGCCACTCAGCCACTTAGGGGCTGAATCAGGCAACACCGTGGGGCTGCTTCCAGTGTGATGTGACTGACAAACACTGAGGGGCTGGGGGATATAGGGGGCAGGGCACAACCTCACCAGAGCAAGGCCTGACCCACGCCCTACCACACATTCCGAGGTGTCTCTAAACAGATCCCCTTTCCCAGACTCTGACACCCTTGTCCTATCACTATCTGCCTGTATAAAAAGTCCTTCTCTCTCCTTTGTGTCAGCTGTCTTAAGGCACTGGAAGGCAGCAATGTGGTCTTCCCAAAGCCTTTCTTCTCCAGGCTTAACCACCCTTGCTGTCTCATCTTGTCTTCAGAGCAGAGGTGCCCCATACCTCTGATATTTTTCATGGCCTCCTCTGGACCCTCTCTAACAGGTCCATATCTTTCATGTCTTGGGCATTCCAGAGATGGACAGAGTGCTCCAGGCTGGGTCTCACAACAGTTAAATAAAGGAGCAGAATCATCTGTCTTGACCTGCTGGCCAGGTCTTTTCTTATTCAGCCTCAGATATACTTTGCCTGCTGGACTATGGGCACACAGTTGGCTCATGTCCACTTGTTTATCCACAAGAACCCCCAAATCCTTCTCTGCAGGAATTCTTTCAATAAGATTGCCATGACCCAAGTACAGCACCTTGAACTTGTTCTATTTTGTGAAAGTCTCATGGGCCCACTCCTTAAGCTCTTCCAGGTGCCCAGATGGCATCCCATCCTTCTGTTGTATCAAATGTTGTTGCCTGCACTGCTCACTCAGCTTCATGTTATTTGCAAACTTTCTGGGTGTGCACTTGGTTCCATCAGGTCCCGTAGCCTGTGGCTGTTTAACACCATCAAGTGATCCTGAACCTGCTACTTGCTTATAGTGGTAGGGACTTCACTCCCCCCACACCCATGCAGAGGATCAGGGACTTGAGAGAAGTAGAAAGCCTGATGCCAGTGAAGGCTGAGGAAAGAACTCATTGCGTGCTTCAGTCTTCCTATTAGTTGCTACCAGTTTACCTTCTAGTTTCTCAGAGGGGTACGTTGTCTTTGGCCTTTCTTTTCTGACCTGTGTACTTTTAGAATCCCTTTTTAAAATTCCTCATGTCACTTGCCTAGTCCTGCTCTAGCTTTGCCTTGGCTCTCCCCAGGTCACCTCCTTCTGCTTCCATTGTCTGCATTTCTTACTGCTCAATTTGAGGAGCAGATCCTTGCCCAGCCATGACAGTTTCAGGCCTGCCTTGCTCCATTTCCTACACATCAGGACACGGGGCTCTTGTGCTCTAAGTGGCCTTAAAGAGCAGACAGCCTTTTGTCCTTAAGGACAGTTTTTCAGAGGTTCTCATTCACCAACTCCTTAAACAGCTGAAAGATTTGTCTTGCAAAGTTCAGGGTTTTGACTTCACTCCTCATTATTTATCACTTTTGAGGGCTGGGGTTATTCCTCAGTTTTGTCTTCATTCTCTCTTCCAGTAGTGATACCCGATAAGGGAACACCGACAAGGTTGCTCGGAACACATCCTGGCAAAGCCAGCACTACTGGATCTATACAGCCAGCACTACTGTATGGATCAGGTATATCTGAAAAATGCTTTATGAATCATTTCTAGTGGTGGAAAAGAAACAACATCCTCTTCTTTACCTGATGATAGAATGTCTTCATTTACCCTAAGCCCTCTCTGATACCAGATGAGCTCTCCAAATTTTATTTACAAAGATTATGTTAGCCTTAGTGGTGGTTAAAAGTATAGAATTTAAGGCTGAGATTTTAATTTTGTTGCTATCCTCCTTAGTACAAATGGGAACTGGAAAACAGCCTATTTATTTAGCTAGGTAATAATTCAGCCACTGATTGATCAGTTTAAGGATGATCATATTTCTAAAAATTCCCCAATTCTAATTAAAACTAAATCTAAAAAATTAATTACTCTTCATTTAAATATTTACAATATAATTTAATCTTTGGCAGCATTAAATACTATGCAATATTAATTTTGTATTTACATCAATATATATTATTCTGGGAAGTTTTCACATGTTCTTCCGCTTACCACAACAGTGGTTTGAAACTGCCTCAGAACAAGAATTTTAAAATCTCTTCATACAGTATGTGGTCTTTAGAGTCAATTAAGTTGAGAGGGAGAATTCTGGACTTTTCAAGGTTGGTAATACTGTTTACTAATGTCTGTTAGTTGCCCTCAGGTCTTTCCTCCCTCATTCTCTCCCATGAATTCGCATGCCTGTTTTGCTTCATCAGGTAAGGAAAATTTAGTGTGATGTTTGTAAGTTTTGATTTTATTTTCTATTCTGCATTTTCTTCAGGGTTGTGTATACTATTTATATTGAATGCTGATGTCAGCTGTAGTTAAAACAGTAATTTAGAAATTATTCTTTTCCATCACATCAGCAATTATCTACTGAATTTAATTTTGAGTATAGAGAAGACAAAGATCAAAAATAATACCATCCACAAATACAAAAGAAAACATAGAATCTTTTTTAGGAGAAACCTGTAATTCTTTTTTGCACACCTGTGATTAAAGTAACTTTTCATACAGCTGACAGATCTAGAAAAAAAAATAAAGTTAATGTAAATATTTGAGCATAACACATTGTATGACTCTTGCTCAAGTCTCTCTTCTCTGTGGGTCTTTGGACATGGGAATCCTTTGTTGTGTTTTTTTGTAGGAATGTTCTTCTAAGGAATAGAGATGTAAAAGTCATTTTCTGGAAGATCCACCAGGTCAATCCAAATATTTTACCTTCTCCTCAAAGCCTATCTAACCTCTCGTAAAGTTCCATGGCACAAATATAATGAGCCCAGCCTAGTTCAATCTCTTTCCACCATATGAGTAAGAGGCTTTGGTTTTTGATCTCTTTGTTCCAGACATCTGATAATTTATTGCAATAGCATTTTGTAGCATGGACACTAGAATGCATTTAAGGCAAGAATCTGCAGGGGCAGCCAGCTTTGTGTTGGTCTATCAGGGGCTGCATGGGTGTGATTAAAGTTAGGGATGAGATTAGGATTGAGTCTAATAGGCACCTCTGGGTTTAGGTGTGTTTACCTCATACAGGTTACTATGCCTGAAACCAAACTAGTTTTGGGAACTGTCCATGCAAAATTTCCTGTTCAAGTTTTTATTTGAAGCATTCATTGCCTCTTGACTCAAATGTTTCCATGTGATAAACACCAAAGGACTTGATTGTGTAAATTGGATAGGAGATTTATCTGGGTGAAGTTCATTGCAAGGAGGAGGCATTGTGAGGCTGCTGAGGAAGCAGCAGCAGCTAACTATGTGTTTTCTCTTGTGCAACCCAATAACTTAAACACATTGGAGACTGTCCATGCACTCCTTTCTTTTTTATAATTTATATGCAAAAGTCCAGCATGTTTTATGCAAGTCTATAACTCCATGGGATTTTTATAAAGATTTTAGACTGTTAGTCTTTGCCTATTTCCATTCTCTTTACTGTACCCAGAAATCACATCATTTCAACATTTCACCTCAGTTGTATCACTGTGATTTTGGTGCACTTGATGCTAGCCAAGAGCAATTCCTTAGCAAAGCAGGTGTTCCAACTGTGTCAAGTTTCAGGTAGTGTCTATATCTGCTTTGTGTGTGAACCTGATGTGCTTGTTTGAATTTGATCTTTGTCTCCTAATGGACACGAGAAACCTGATTTTTAGTTGCCAATTGATTTACATTTGCATGACAGTTTTAAAAAGGAGACAGAGGACAGGGGTGATTCCTTTTAAACCTTTTTCCTTTTCTTTTCAAGAAAATTGTCAGAGCATGTTTCTTCACATCTTTTGTCTGTCTTGGCTTGTATCAATCCTATTCAGTGAAGTTGAAATTCTGGTAAAGCACTATATTTTGGTTGTGTTATCTTTTTGAATAAATCAAAAACATATTTCTCTCACCACTAACCAATTATTATTGCTGTGATGTTTGAACAGAAGACAAGAAAAGGATCTTAAAATTAGGATTGATTGCTTAGAGGTGAGAACTTTGAATGAAGTGAACAATTAGGGAACAGCTGTCACCAGCTATTTTCCAGGGCATAAATTCCTTCCCTTCTGCATTCATTTATATTACATCCAGACCAGAATATCAAAAGGAAAATTTGGTTTGGCACATTGCTCACATTACCACAAATTTCTCAGAAAGGAGTGTTTTGTCCATGATTGTGTTTAAACAAGTTCCTTTTCTTTGCCATTAGGTGTCTCTGTAATCCTTTGTAAAGTACCACGTTTTGCAGATTTTTTTCAGTGTTTCCTGCCTAAGTACAAGTCAGTATTATTTCTAACCCTCTCTCTTAGGCTTTTATTTGGGATCTTTAAAGAAAACTAGTAAAAATTCTGCAGTTTTGCATCCCAACACAGAGAGGTAAGGCATTTCTTAATGCTGCTTTGTCAGAATAAAAATTAAATTTAAAAAATCAATAAAAGGCCTTCCCTAGTATACCTCTTGCTCAAGTCAAGGAAAACTGAGAGATAAGGTCTTACAAAGGTAAGCTATCCATTGTCTATTGAACCTCTATGTCCTCACAACCACTGTATCATCATGTAATTATTGACTGATTTTCTAATAAAAATATACCAAATTTTATTTTTCTATATTAAAGCTATCCATAATATCAATGTTTTCTTTAATGTGAACCATCCAGCTAAGTTTGTGCAAGATGCATCCATACCACCGTGGTATTTGAGCAAAGGAGTTAGGAAAACAGAAAGAGCTGTAAGAGAGCATCTCTCAGCAACTCCCGTTACTTTGCAATTAGAGATTAATCAAAGCTGCCCAATCAAAACAGAAATCTTAGAAAATAATCCTGACATAGGTAGCAATGAGAAACAAGATTTTTTTCATACTATCTGTATTATCTTGGCACAAGGACACCACATCTGCCAGATTAGTCAAAGACGCATGATCTGCCTAAGTATTAGATACCTCTGAAGCAAAGGCCAGCAGCCCACGGGGCTTTCTGAGGAGTGACAGTGTGACAGCAATTCCAGCTGTGGGCTGGTGTAGACATGACTGATTAAGCTGTCAAAAATAATTCTGGAGTTTAGGTGGCTGGTCTAAGAGGAAATCTAGTTATATTCTGGTTTGCATATTTTTATTTTGGTGTGCCGTTTTTTGGTAAAGCTAATATAGGTCTGGGGACTGGGCTAGAATCTGTGCCTGACTGTATAATATGAACAAAATTGGTACATAGATCCTCATTGCGTATCCTTTTTCTTTTAAAGATTCTGTTACCATTAAAATCAGGTTTATTCTTACAAACCACCCAAACTTGTAAGCAGTTGCAAAATCCAATGTATAAGTTATAAAAAAGAATTTATCTCATCCAAGACTCATCAAGAAGTGATAAATGTGAATTCCAAAAAATGCATTTTATGAAAGCCACTTTTCAGAGCAAAAACACATTTCAGTGTCAACTGAGTAGATGCTTTATGTTGTAGAAAAAACAGTTTAGTGCACCATCTGTTGCTTTTAATAGCAAATGAACAACATGAATTGTAGTTAAAACTGTTGATGTAAAATATAAGAGGGATGTTATCAAAACCGCTCACTGACAGATATAAACATATTTTAAAATATGAATGAGCTCAATAAATTCAATATGCAACTTTTACAAGCCAGCTGTTCTCAAAAGATAAAGCAGTTAAAGATTTTTAATGAACCCCATGCCAGGCAAATGCAAGCTCATTTCTCTGGCCCATATGATGGTGGGAGAAGCATTTTCTATCTAAAGCACACATAGAGTGACAGTTTCACTTAACCCCTTACATCTTGGGAGAACCAATTATATCTTGCACAGAGCAAAGAGAGAGGTGGTATGAAAATATCATCATGCACATGTGTATTTCTATCTATCTATCTATCTATCTATCTATCTATCTATCTATCTATCTATCTATCTATCTATCTATCTATCTATCTATCTATCTATCTATCTATCTATCTATCTATCTATCTCTATGTCTATATCTCTCTCCTTAGAAGAGATCCTGTGACAGATTTTTTACAAAGATGTCCAGAAAAATCCAAATAGCATTTCTTAATTTTTACTCTCCATAATATGCTACAATGAGGTGAGTTATAGCACAGGTCTTGGCTCTGTAAATGCTTTTGTACTGGGACATGGCAAATGAATAACAGCCCAGCCAATGAATGTAACAGCTGCCTTTGAGAAATTAAATATTGAATCACAAAGGAGTAAATCCTTATAACAGCTTCCTCATTTTAATACTGAACATTATACACCCTCTATATAATATATATTTTCAACTCTTTGTATGATCAAGTTTATTATTTAGGAATTTTATTTATACTATTATCATTAAGAGCAGCCATGTTTTGTTTCCCTTCTACTAGATGGTATCTCATTGCTTTTAATATCTGCAAAATGTCCTTTCTCATCCTAAATGGTTCAAGAAAACAGAAAAAAGTGTTTTTTAACAGATAATAAGTATCTGAAATCCTTTAAATATTTTCTATGTGTATTTGGCCTTTTGGTGAGGAACTTTTGCTAATTTTGTTAAGCATCTAGAGCACCAAATAGATTCTTTTTATCTTCATTAATCTGAAATAATAGAACATAAAAAGAGCACTTAATTAATGCCATTTATTTTTTAATGTTTTCAGATCTCATTGAAAACATACAATTTATAAGTCATCACAGGTTTTAATTCAGCATCCCTGAGTATTACTCACCCATGATTAATTATATTCTAGTGAAATAGAGCTATACTAACTTCTGGCCCAATTACTTTTTGTACCTATGCTGAACGTTGGTCAATAATCAGTGTTAGCCATCTAGTTTGGGTTAATTTAGCAGAAAATTATTATCAAAATTATCAGAAACAAGTGGCAAGATAATCTCATGGAATCTGGAATCTGGGTAGTCTGGTCTGGCTCCTTTGATTCCCTTTATAATATTTGGGGGTTTTGTTTATTTAGACTTGTTTGAAAGTATGGGTATAAATTGATAAATTAGGACAATAGTGGTACTGGTAGATTGATGTGTGGCATGTGAATTTATTCCTCTGGGAGTAGGGTGTTAGGAAGTTTGTGAAAGTCAAGTGCATACAAATTTATCTAATTTCATCTAACTTACACATACTCTGAATTTTGACTGCTGAATCTAAACTGCAAACTTGCACATTTGAAGATGTTTATCTCAAAAGAACTGCTCTTGAAACATCAGGGTTTGTTGGTTTTTTTCATGTGGCAAATGTTTTTTGTCCTGCTTTGCCTTACTTTCATAGAGCCTTCAACTTTCAGAGTATTGATCAAATTGACATTTCTTTGGCAGAATTCCAGGGAGCCCTGTAATGTTCTTGGCAGTTCCACCACTAATAAAATTGTTTCTTTACAGATGGCAAGGACTAACTTTATATCATCAGTAGGAGGCATAAAGAGACAAGTAATAAAATGGTTTTCAATAATGAAGTTCAGTATTGCATGTTATAGCTTCACATCCATAGCCAGGCCATCATAGAGACAATAGCTTTAAATAATTAACAACAGGGAGACATATTGATGCTTAACTGTCCCATCTTAAGTCCTGTTATCATTGATGACAGTGACCATACTCTATTAGCTCTTTTTAGGATTTTGTTACTGGAGATGATACACTGTATCTAAAGGAAAATGAATAACTGAAGGAAACCAACCTGCTCAGAATTTTATTAGCATTACTCCAATTCTGTATTTAAATTCAGTTATCTAAATTCCTTCCAGGAGGTGTTGCTTTATATGAGAAAACTTTTGCTCATAGTTTTTCAGATCCAAACTCATTTCTTTACCTGACAAATGTGGAAAATTTTAAATTTCACTGTTACATAGAGTTTACTGAGTGCAGGGGAGTGTTCTTTTGTTCAATAAGCTTTTAAAAATTGTACTGAGAGAGCTTTCCATAAATTCACAGTTATCAGATATGCACACGGTTTTCTTATCTTCTCTTCTGGCCACAGTGCTGTACCCAAACATGTATCTCACTAAAGTAGTAGTTATGACAGAGACAACAGAGAAGTTCAGTAACAAACTAGCTTAAATATGTATGCACACATATGCATATTAAATTCTGCTAAGGAAGAGATTCCTTACAGCAAATGAAATCATCCTTCAGATTTGAAAGAGGCTTTGGATTTACTGAAAAATGCTGTAAAGCAAAATGATTTATTATTTTAATTATATAAGACAGTAACAATTGTTTTTGATGCAAAACAAGTCCAGAAGTCAATGGTATTTGAATGAATATATGGATTAGACTGTGGTCTGCTTGTTGGTTAATTTACACACCAGTCTTACCCTTTTACACTTTGTATAGAGACACAGTTCTTTCTTCAATAAGGAAAGAATGTGATATTGTTCCACTGGTTAACAGAAATATTTTTCTGAAATAAATTTCCCAAAATTTAGAAAGAATTGACTGATAGGTTAAAAAAAAAAAAAAATAGACAATGACAAAAGCAAGTTCAGGTAGCCTGACATAATAAAATTTGAAATTAATAGATTCCACTGATAACATTGCTTAGTTTGACTTAAATAGGAAAATACTTCTTGTAGCTATTTTGTGCATAGCAATTTTGATACTCCTCTCATATTCAGGAGTACAGAGCATACTGCATCTTGTTGATCTAATTTACATCAACTCCAAGTAGTGCCAAGGATTGTCTTTTCCCTGTTTTTAAGCCTCAAGTCAAACAGCTCTCAGTTTCTTAGAATTTGCAGATCTTTACATATTCTGATGTGGATCACCGGCAGAAAATTACCACAAACTACATTAGAGTTCTATATATCTGTGCAGCCAGAGTCATGTTATTTCAGAAACACATGACACCTCAAAAATATTTGAGATGTATTGGTCCATTTAATAAAAACCTAGAAATACATCCTGTATATTTCTGTAATATTTTTCCGTATGAGAAAGAAATATATAAAGGTATCAAAAGCAGATGTTTGTAGACTTTTGCAGTGAGGAAGATATGAACCTTAGTCTTCATTTTGTCTATCATTAATAAAGGTTGTGCTTAAAGCTAACAACCATTCTTTTCTATTATTTTTTATTTCTTTTAAGTTTTAAATACAAATTACTTTTTTTTATTTCTAGGCTTAAGATAATTTTTATTAGGCTAAAAATTCTCTAAAGGTTCTGTTAGCATTCAGTGTGTTGCTATTCTTGACAGGTTAAATGTCAAAACTGTCAAAATTGATGAAGTAATACCTCAGAGACTGTGGAATGGACTAACCATCTGGGAAAGTAGACAAATGAAAAAAGCAGGAAATAACAAAAACACAGCAAAGCAACCAAACTCCTACAAAATGGGAAATTTCTGTTCTTGTCCATATAACTCAGATTAAGTAATTCAGGACTAAGTTCTGGTAAAGGCTTTTCAGAAGTTTGGGGGTTTTTCCCCCAATATGCTTTACAGTTCTCAAAATCTGAAATATTCATGCCTAATTGGCATGTTGTCTTATGACTGATGAATTCATGTAACTTCCAACTGAATTGGTCTCATATGACCAGTAGTAATACTCTAGAGGAAACAAATTTTATATGGTCAAAAAGCACAGTGGCAAGTATCCCTTTAAATATTTACAGAACATCCAATTTAGAAGATTTATTAGACATCTAATTATTCAAATTGTCTATATTTGTCATGTTTTGCATTCCCCTCCATGTGAATGGAAGGAAATAGTTCAGGTGCATCACCTTCCACACACTTTTTCATACTTGACTTTGGACAGAACGCAAATGAAATTTCTCCTCAGCAGGACACAAGCTTAATGCATGGAAAGGATTGTTTAATTTTGGTTCTCTTTCAGCAGAACAACCTCAGTGAGTGCTCTTCTTTGCTGTGAGTTCCAAAGTGAAAACCTGCTCCACTCCTCTGAATACTTCTGAGCCCTGCACCAAGCCCTTCCAGTTGAAAGGTGTACGTTGAATTTAAGTTGCTGGACAAAGATATTTTCCTGATGCAGGACCTTACTCATCATTACATATTTACTTACAAAAAAGTCCTCTCCTTTCCCGAGGCAGGGTCTTTGCAACAGCACTGGAAACTAGGTGTAGCTTTTAGTCAGGATCAATTGCAAGTACTTTCTACTACAGCACTGCTACAGAAATGTATGTCCCTAAAGGCAACCATCACAGTACTGACAAGAAAATTACTTTTTATTAGAAGCAGACAAGTCACACTGACGTGTTAAGTAAACCATGATTTTATGTATATTCTGAGGCCTGTTGGCTTCACAGACAGCAGGAGGGATAATGCTTGCATTTATATCCCCCCAGCATTAAAGAGCATATGCTTGCCCAGCTTGTCTGGTAGACACCAGTGGAGTTTTGCCCTTGACAGCTCCTGTTTATACAGATGGTTTAAAAAATGTTATTGGAAGAGAAAACAGCCTGCACTGTAGGAAGAACCTTACATTGGAGCCAAGACCTAACAAGGAAAACTATTTTCATCACTCTCTCCTGTTCATCTAGAAAATTTGAGGAGTATTTGAAGGTTGACCTTAAAACTAAATTTAGACTTATTTTTGTCTCTTATATTTAGACATGTCAAGATTTTTTTTAACATGGTATTTTGAAGATCCTGTTTAAGCAATTTATTAAAGAACTGGTTATTTGACTTGTCTATATTAGTCAGGTTTTGTGTTTTTCTCCAAGTGGATGGAAGGAAATAGTTAGGTGAATCACCCTCCACATCTTTACCCTTGTCTTTGGATGGAATGAGTCACTCTCTAAAGAAGCCTGTACCTTCTTGAAAGCTGCAAGGGGAACTGAGCAAAACCCAAAATAGATAACTTGCATGCAGGACCAGTATTTAATTCCAGAATCACACTGAAGTTAGGGAAAAAAATTCCCATTGCTGTCAGTTGCTATAGGGCCTCCATCCTTGGTCATGTGAACTGACAGCTGTAGGACCACTGCCACCAGTCCTACAACAATAATGTGCCTCTGCAAATTATGCATTTCTTTCAAAGGTGCAGGTGGTGGAAGTTCTGGTAGCTGGTTTTCCTGATCCAGAATATGATTCATTCTCATACACTCATAAAAACAGTCCTGTCACAGCTGTCTGCATTCATATTTGGCTAATTTCAAACCCCTACCCTCAAAACAAGTGGAGCAATACAGAAGACCTGTCACTAACTTTCACCTTTCCACCTCCAGTGAATGAAGGTACCTGGGATGAAATCTGAGCTTTGTGAGGCTTTCAACATTGACTTCAGCAAGACTCAGAGTGTGTCCCAGAAAAGCTCCCCATTCTGTGGGCTAAAAGCCTAAACTAAAAAAAAAGCATATAGTATAGCAATAAAATATATGCAAATAATTAATTACCCATGTTACAATTCCTTTAACATCAGAACATGCTCACCTCCTCTGCAGTTCATGAAAACTGTTCACAGTATGTCTTGCCATTGCATTTGAGGTGGTGATAATGCAACACTGCTGTTTGCTGGCAATAGTTATTTAACAGCAGCAATACGTAAGCCAGCTATAACAAGACAGACAGATACATGGCCAGTGACTGAAACAGAAATTGAAAGAAAGAGCTTTCAGAAATTGATAGGACATGCCATTATCTGGGATAATGGAACTGAAAAGACTTAATATTTTTCTCATCTTTATAAATTCTAATGATAAAATTAAATACTTAAAAACCCTTACGGTAAATTTGTAAACAAATGGAACTGCTACATTTGGAAAAGTTTTAAGGATTGTTTTTGCATGAATATCATAAAATAATGTAAATGCACTATCATGTTCATTAAATCATAGAAATCAGAAAAAAACCCAAAACTTAGAATAGTCAAATTCAGAGCATAAACCTTGAAACAATATTCAAATAAAGTTTTCCTGTGTCACTGGTCAGCAGTGTACAAGTCTGAGGAGAGCACAGTTATCTAATGCTTAATATATCTTTTTCTTCTACATTGCACATATCCTCCAAACAATTTTTTTCTTGTAAAGGATTCACAGCAATACAACAAAGCAACAAAAACACCTTTAAAGTAAAGTGCAGTTTTGTGCACTATTCTATGATGTCAATCTGCACTGATTAAAATTTATTCTTAAACCACAGTTCAGTCAACTTTAGATGCAATAATGACTCTGCTTTGGCAGTAGTGTGATGAAAGCTTTAGTGAAACAAATGGATTTTTTTCTGTTTTATGAAGATTTTTAGGCACAGCACCTGTAGTCCTTGGAAGCAATTCACTTCATTAGGGAAGGATGCATTAGCCCAGGGAAAATTATAATCAAACAGACATAAGAGGTTGTCATGTTAAAGACAGAGGTTTGTTTACTGGGGGAGGGGGCAAAGCCCTGTTTTGGTGAAAGAAGTAAAAGGTAACCAGACATTACTAGAGACACAGGGCATTCAATTTATGCACAGACATCTGGCCAGTAGCTGCTTTGGTGAAGATGTTGTGCAGAATTGGAGTTGTGTCCCTACTGACAGCGTATTGAGAAGTTATTGGGTACATCTGAGAGCCATTTAAATGCAAATATAATGTGAGTTTGTCATTGACTAAAAACAATCTTCCAGGCAATGGCATTAATAATTAGAAACCATCTGGTACCATGAAAGCTTACAGTACTTTCAGTATTTCCACAGGCCAAAAGGATGCAATTTATCTCCTACTAAAACAGAAACACCTATGCTATATGTTAGTGCTCTGACAATTAATATGCAAAATCAGATCCATCTTGATGTTTTTCCTCTGGGCCAGATCTGGAAAATAAATAAATGAGAAGTCTGGAGAAGAGAGTGCCATAAACTTCACAAAGGAAATTTAAAGAGAACACACAGACAGAGATGAATACCTGAAAAGATGAAGGAGGTGTGTTGAAAACTTTGCCTCCTTTTTACCTGATAAGATTATAAAGGAAAGTTGATAACTCAGCTGTCAGATCTCCTTAAAAAATTATGTTCTGTATTTTCAGTGTTTGGTATGTAGAAGTAGATTCAAAATAAATTAATTAATGTAAACAGTTTCTCATTCAGCCCTTAGAACTTTGGGGGTTGTGAATTTTCATGCTATAGGGACCAAAATGAAATGTTCTGGTCTATCCATCAAAACCTAAACTGCCTTTCATCATCTTTGTTTTCAAGCTAATGCACCCTAAAGAATGTATGGGCAGGTTATTCTCTATTAAAAATAATTCAATAACATCACATTTTCAGTCTTCATCTGGGAGATTAAGTGAATACTGAAAAAAGATAATTTTAAATTTAAAAGTAATTGCAGTAATTGTCTTCTTCAACACCATGTTCACATGACATTTACAATTGTCAACTTCACCTGGTAGCTTGCATGATTTGAAAACAATACAGAAATTCAGCTTCAAAGTTTATTAGTGATAACCAGTTATTAAGGATATGGAAGAAAGCAAAAATTAAGAAATTTCATTTTGAGAATTTCAATAGCTAGAGAAATAACAGGAGAGACCCACTGTAAGCCCCCAAAAAATGCAGTTTTTATACACAATGAAACTGTTGAAACATCCCGGTGTGCTATCAAACTAAAGAGGTGGTGGTTTATCCACTGTCGTTCTGATCTGAATAATGCGGGTTTCAAGGCTGAACAGTCAATATCTGCAGACCATCTTAGAGCCTGTGTTTCTCAGGCACAGCTGTGCTTCTCAGACCATAGTCTATAGAACTGAAGCCATTTCTAAACCTTATTCTTACATGCGCCAATGTCATATCTCTATTTGCTGTTCTTATAATTCATGGAATATTTCCTTTCAAAAATTTCTCAGAAATAAGATATGCCAGAAGTACTGAAACAGCCATCAAAATAGTGAATAACAAATGTATTGACTGTGTGAAGAGGGTGTTTAAGTGTCTGTATGTCTTTGTGTGTGTGTGGCAATTTTCATATCTCAGTTCAGGAAGAGTATTTTTCCCTTAGTGTAGGTGAGTATGGTAATTGAGACTTTCTTTCAAGTTCTCAAGACACAGGATTTCCTATGTACTACTTGTACTTTGAAATGTATAAGCTCTGAGCAATGAAACTGATTTCCTAGGACAAATCAATTTGAGAATCTCAGCTGTGAATCAAAATAATTTTTCAGTTTCTGGATATAAATTGTCAGATTAAGAGGTCTTGATATGCTTTTTCTTCTAACATGCACTGTTCATATACAAAATCAAAATTATTCTCTCTCTGGTATTTATAAAAAATGTTACAACATATTAATGGATTGTTTTATACCCTTACTTAAACCATTACATGATGTAAAAAAAAATCAAAACCACTTGTAAACAACAAAGTTTAATTTGATATCCCTGTATGTAATAGCTGCTTAAGTAACTAATTTTCATATCACATTTGCTCTCTTTTTGTACATGAGAGGAATTATTTTCCTGTGTGCTTGTGACTTTCAGTAACAAATGAACCTTAACCAATGAGACAAACCTACATAAATATTCACTTCCCTATAATTTTCAGTTCATTTTCTATGCCATCTTGTCCATCAACATGGTTTTCTAATGTTCAACCATTTCACCTCTCTTCTGAGCTAATGCATACGCATTATTTTGAAAAGAGAAACTAGCAATAAGGTATTCCATATATATTTGAAACAGTGATAATTTCATAGATAACTACAGAGCTAACACCACTTTAAAGAGTCTTAAGAGTTCAGGTCTTAGGTGGTCTGTAGATAATACAAATTTCTAGATATAACACATAAATTTTCTGCAGAGCACTGTCTGAACCAGGATAATATGCAGTTTGCCACACCACAGTGACATGCTTGAATGAATTCTTCCATTCCATGTTTCTGCGTGCTTTAAAATACCTCAAAACCAAACCAGATGTAAAGGAAAAAGGGATTTGTCTTCGGTAGACAACTGAAAAGAAAGTTTAGTGACAGGCCTGTAATTTGGTCACTTTGAATTTATGCTCTGTAAAACACATGCAGATTCTTTTTCAAGCTGTAGATGCAACTCATCATCCATAAAGTCCTTATTTTATAACATCACTCACTCAGAGAACAGATCCTCCTAATCCCCATTCATATTTTTCTCATGACTTTTCTTGCTTGCCAAAGCTGCTGAGAGGTTTATAGTTTGTGCCCTTCACAGTTTGTTAACTTATTTTTACTGAATTAAAATACATTAACATAAATGACAGAAATAATTTACAGAGCTTAAAGGAAAACAATTCCAAAATATTTTGGCAGTATTATCATAGAATTTTTTCAAGAATATAAAGATGCATGTTATAAACATTCTTGTGCAAGTTGGGAAAACAGATTAATTACAGAGGGAAATCTATAAATAGTTTTAATCAGTGTTATTGCTGAAATCCAAGAACTAACAATAAGAAAATAATACAATGAATGGAAGAGATTACATAAAAGAACAATCTCAACATTTATTTAAAAATTATCCAATATAATAGCAAATTTCAAAACCAGTGGCCCAAAGTCAACCTCAAAACTGTATCTATAATTCACATACAGAGATTTACAGTATAATTGCATTATCATCTACAGTCATATGAATTTGACTTATAGAATATAAGTGGAAAATGGAAAATGTAATGGTGAATCTTTCCAGTGTTCAAGTAGAATTTTTGACCTATACAGCATTTTAAGCTGCAAAAATGGGGTCAAATAGGATCACCTCAATCAAGGGAGATACAAACCATGACAAGAGTCACCCAGTAAAGCATTGAAATTCTTATAAGAAAACAAATTATAGGGTGAAATAGTGATCCAAATTACCATACATGCTTTGATCATAATGTTTCCCCAAAATTTGCGTAAACCAACAAGATTAATGCATTTCACTTCTAATGGGAAAAGAAATTTAAATTAAATATAAAAGCAATAATTCTTGAGGAGTTTCACTGAATCATTATATCTCCCAAACAGATTTTTCAAGCAGGTCCATTTCCACTTAAGTTCTCTTTCAGTCAACCAAGAAACTCTGCCCTTTTGGAATTACTGTAAAAGATAACATTATAAATAACTCTTTCAAAGGTGCCATATAAAACAAAAAATTTCTTCCTCTCTATGCATGTCATTATGCCATGGAAATGAGGAACAAAATGGTCTGTTAAAAAATGTCCGTTTTTGACAGAACTTTCTACAAGTACAAGGCAGCAATCACTTCAGTGTGGGCAAGAAATGGAAAATATGAGTACCTTCACATAGGAGGAAAAGGAGAAGAATGTATCAAGGGTGTCTGAATTTAAGATGTCCCTGAACATCTGGCAAATATCTTTCAAGCTCTTTCTTCTTCCCTTTGCAAATCACTTGCTTTGAAGTTCTGAAAATTACAAATGACCGTGTCTAACTCTGCTCTACTGCTACAAGAAGGATTTCTGGAAGTCCAAAGGCTGTATCAACCACTTCACTGCTCAGCCTCTGGATTTTGGTTGGTGCTGATTGCAGTGTTTTAAGGTTCTCAGTTTGTGTCATGAGGATGGAGGAGAAAGCAAATTATGTGCTCAAATATGTACACGTATTTTTAAGTTGCCATGTTTCTTTCTTTCATAACAGATATAGAGATAGAGGTAATTTTGGGACACAATTAATCAGATCAATATTGAACAACTGCAGTAGCATGACAAGATTTCTGCTGCAGAAGTGTTATCTTTAGAGGCATCTAGACAGAGACAGTCCTGCAGATGCCCAAGTCAGATATCATGTAATTAACCAAGAATCTAAAGCCAAAAGCCCTGAAGCCATTGTTTTGCCTGTATTATCAGGAATTCAGACATTTATATGACTTAATTAGCACTTTTTATTTGGAAAGTATGCAGTTAGGGGAGATTTTTTTTTTCTAAGAAACCCACAACAACCAGTACTAAACCAAGAACTTTGCAAATCCCTTTTATTTTTTTTTATTTTTAAATATATCCTTTATGTGTCTTCAATTTTGTACTAAATTGACATTCTTTAGAGAAACTTGAAAATCATCACTCTTCATAGATTAATTGATGAATTTCTGTTAGTACTATCATTACAAGTTTTGTGACAGAAAGTAAAGTCTCTGTTGACATTATTATTTTTACTTCTGAACATCAAGAATTCACATACTAGGGTTCTGGGAGTTTTAAACTTAAATAATCCCCTTTCCCTTGGAAACTAAGAAACACTCAGACATGTATCAGCTTTATTAATTGTTATTTAACAATTTATTTTATGAACATAAATCCCTACTTCCTACACCAAATATTCTGAATGGGACCAGCAATGCTTAGACTTTTAAGGGTTTTCTTTGCTTTTAAGCTACACTGGATGCTCCCCATGAGCAGTGAGCCACACACACAGCCGTAGTCATGGGTGAAGCATGGCTATTATTGTCTTCTGTATCTTCTAAGATCCAGGAAAGGATGCCACTTGCTTATAGCAGATTTTGCTGGGAGTTTATTCATTTTAGGTAGTAAAGGCCTGATCCAAACCCCGATGAAGTCAATGGAAAAAGTCTCCCATTGACTACAATGGGCTCTGGATCATGCCCTAAGTCCATTCTCTTCATTAATCCAGAATTAAAAAAAAGATGTCTTTCCAGTAGCCTGGAGTGCCTAAGATCCCAGAAATTTCAGCGGAAGGAGTTCACTTTAGATTGTCATTCCATTTGGAATTGGAAATATGAAGTCACAATCTGTTTCAGTGAGAAGAAAACTTTAAAAGGACACATTTTCAGTTCCTGGTTATAGTCAATCACACCAGTTCAGTGCAAATCCTTGGGCATCCTAATGAGAAAACAGGAAGAGCAAATGGAGCCAAAGACATTTATGTTTTTCAGGGCACACTTCAGAAATACAGTGTAGTCTCTGGTTTGACCAATGAATAAATCCATGTTGATGCTTTTGGAGAGATCAGTGTGGAGCCTGACTACAAAGAACAAATTAAAAAATTAAAGCATACTTAAATATATAAAGTTTTGGCTGTACTTTTTAAAATTAACAGATAAGGAGAGACACAACAATTTTCAAAGTGTCTTCTCAATTTGCACAACAAAGCACCATCAGTTAATAAATAATGAAAAATGACAGAAAGACATTACAAATAGCAATAATACCACTTAGTTTTCTGAACTTGCAATGTGAATTGTGAATGTTATACTAGTACAAACTTTGACAGACAGACAGTAAGTGGATAAAAAAAGAATATTGTTATTAAATCAGATATAAAAAATATCTGTATTAGGATCCATTTTCTATAAAAATAAAAATCTGAAACACACACAGTCTATTATATTACTTTTTAAAAATTGCATTTCTGATACAGTGATGGATAGATCAGCCATTCCAAAAGATCTCTAGTGCTATTCACTATTCACATTTCAGTATATTGCCATTAGCATTATTTATTATTTTACCTTGATTATTCATAGTGACAAAAATGGCTCAAAGTTGAAGTATGTTTTTTAACCAGATTACTAATCGTTATGCTAAACAGTAGCATCCAGCTTGCCATGTACCTTATGATAATGATATTTATAAAGTTATGTTCTAGGACTTAAGAAATCAATAGAAATTTGCCCTTATTTCGATAGTATTTACTATTAAAATATTATCACATTCATTGACCTATAAATTCTTGCAAACATGTCACCATCCTCCCACTAAGCCAGTGAAACATTAAAGTTTTGTGCTTTCAGTTTTACTTCTTTTTTTCAGAGACATTTTTGCAATACTGTTTGACCACTCACAATTAGTTTTAAGTAATTTAAAAGCCTGCTGACAACTCTTATTAATTTTAGAGCTAAAGGAAGGAGATCATAAATCTTCACATCAAAATACATCTGTTTTCCAGACGAATAGGTTTATTTTGCATATATTTAAATAAAAACTTGCTCAGCCAAGGATTCTCCCAAAATACATAAAAAAGTCATGTTTGGATCCATGGTATGAATCATCATGGACTCGTGTATTTCTCTCCAAAATATCTGAATATTATAATAAAATGATGTCCTTTTTATCGCTTTCTTTGCCTTGATTAATTGAAAATAAATATAATATAATAATATATTATTATAAAAATAATAATTATACTAATGATAATAATGATAATAATAATGATGATGATGATAATGATGATGATGATGATGATAATAATAATAATAATAATAATAATAATAATAATAATAATAATAATAATAATAATAATAATAATAATAATAATAATAATAATAATAATAATAATAATAATAATAATAATAATAATGTTTTACTTTGCTGTAAAATAAACATGCAATTTTTCAAATCTTGCCAGTTTCTGCTAAAGGAAAATTTGCTTGTAATACAAGGCAACTTTAATGACATTGGAACTCACATAGTCATTGACCAATATCAAGGAACACCTGAGTTGAGTCTAACATGTCCTCCTAACAAGTCCTTTTTCTCCTCCATCTAAAAATTCTGGCCAGATACACTACTTTAGCTTAGAATATAGTATTTAGTAGCACAGAAACTATGCCAATTGCAACTCTGTTGAACAATTCCAAGGACTGTTTTCGGTTTAACTCAGTGTCATTTTTCCATCCCTTCATTCTTGTTGAAATTAATTTTATTCAACATTGCTTCATCCAAGTCATAGTCTGAAAGAGAAAATGAATGGATCCCACCACCTGGATCAGGTGAAAAAAGGAGAAAATTAGCACAGTTTAAATGTTGTTTTCTGGAGCTAATATAAACAAAATAATTTCCCATCTATTTGTTTAAATAAAAGGCATTAATTTGTTTTCATGTGGTTTTCAATTTATCTATTTATCACTTTCAGATGAAAGGTGTGGCTACAATCAGCAAGATCAATAGACATCAAAGCTCTCTAAGCAAGGTTTAGCAACTGCTTCCTTAAGACATATATAGTGTGTTACTACTAAAATTAGCCCGTGCCATTGGATTATAAATAATATCTTGATCTATGGTTCCCATTTGATTTAACTAAACAAATATTATATTCCTGTCTTACAGTGTCATTGGCAAGATTTCAAACCCTGTAAGCTGTCCAGGATGTACAGTGCATGGAAAGGACTGTAAGTTGATTTTCAGACAAAAGAAAAAATATCAGTCAATAGGAAATGCTTTACTGGAGAGGTCTTCACAGCAAAAAGCTGAATTGAGAAAAATTCTTTCTTGCCCTTACTACATTTAGAGCAAGGAACTTAGAATGTGCAGGAAAACACTCAAGAACCCTAATCAGAGGGAAAAGTTAATGACATGATAGCATCCAATATATTCTTTAAGCTAGTGTTAAAGTCAATAATTAGAAAAGGTTATTCAGACATCAAATAGGTTGTTTTCAGCAGTTTTAAGTCTTTTCAATATACATGAGACAGGCATTTCAGATCAGTCTGTAATATTCCTTAGAGACGTAGATAAATCAATAAACAAGGCCATAATGAATTTGCAAGACAGTTTTGTCATTAGAAAACCTTGTAAGTAGCCAATAGTTTAATTCTTACAAGGAGTGGGAATTGCCCTCATGCATCTATCACCCTACACTCTTTAACTTAGGTTTTAAAGTAAAAAAGTAGACTTAATCACACAACTAAAAATAATGCTTTACTGACTTGGCACATCAATAGTTTGGGTGGAATTTTACTTTCTCCCCTACTATCCCCCTGCTATTATTAAACCCAAGTAAAAATTTAAATTTTCCTTAATTTCAGATGCTCAAGAAAGGCCTTCAGTTACCATCTCGCATATACCAATATGCTGTGTGAATGTGCACAGAAAAGTGATAACTAGCATATTTTTGGCCTTGCACCCAAGGCCCAAATCAATAATTGTAGTGCAAAACCTTTACTTAGAGCAAAGTTAGGATTTTCAAATATTTGCCTGAATGGAGTGTAATATATCTTTGTTCTAGTATTAGCCAGGCAGTGCTACTGGTACATACTCTGTCACCCAACAAGTACACGGTCCCCTGAAGGAAAATCAAGCCCGAGTCACACAGAATCATAAATCTTGTCAGAGACTTCCAAGATCATCTAGTCCAGCCATCAGCCTCACACCACCATGATCACCCCTAAACCATATCCCCAAGTGAGAAACCTGGATTGCTCTTGAACACTTCCAGAGAGGGTGACTCCACAACCTCCCTGGGCAACTTATTTCAATGATTAACCATCATTTTCAGTGATAAACATTTTTCTAACATCTAATTGAACCCTCCCTTGCACAGCTTAAGGCCATTTTTTCACATTATTCTAACTTAAAAATGACAGAAGTGACTGACTCCCACGTTACCACAATGTCCTTTCAGGTAGTTTTGGGGAGCAATGGGGTCCCCCTCACTCCACATTCCCTTTCCTTTCTTCTCTCCACCACTGAAATAGCTTCCTTCATTGTGTAAGAATAGACCAACATTCAGGAATGTCTTAGAGGTGTTGCTTTGCCCACATGTCCTGCTTCAAGCTCTTATCTGAATCTTCAGTCCCTGATATCACATTCCTTTCACCTGTATTGTCAGTGATAGCCACCAATGAAAAAAAATCGGATCAAAAGGCTTTATTTTCAGTTGTCTCTTGTGTAAGCACTGATCTGGTAGATTTAAAAAGAATGAATGGATAAATGTAATAAGGCTTCAGAAATTAATCCAACTATCAGTAATAACAATCTAGTTTTCACAATGGACATTTTGTTAAATACAAAGGAGGTTTATTTTTTCTCGAGAGTCTGATGAACAAGGTTTCTTAATAATCAAATACATTTTTCCCTTTTTTTCTTTTTTAAATTAAAAGAGGAGAGAAATTGTATGTTTGCTCTCATACCCCTTATTCATCATCTCATTTCCCAATTCATCCTCAAGCAAGCACATTTGGTAGATTAAACCTCCACTAGATTAAAAAAAAAAAAAGTTCCTGCTTTTTCTCTCTTTACAAACCATCAAAACTAAAGCATATCCCGAAATGTTGTAAAATAAAGCAGCCTCCCTTTACCTACACACAAAGGAACTCTTAATTAAAAGTTACAGAAGGACAGATGAAAAAGCAATAACACAATATCAAAGAACATGTGGACGAGAAGGAAATGTTCACCCTGAGATATTTAATATTTTAATTGGTTATCTGGAAGAAATAAGAAACTGTATGTTATGAGTCTGATTCTAACCTTATTAAATTCAGTGGCAAAAAGCCCAGTGAGTTCAATGGGGCCAAGATGAAGCTCTAATTGAATTAGAAACTGACTTCAGATAAAATATGTTACCTTCTTTCCTTCATCTTCCCATTTTAGCAAAAAGAAATAAGAAAGATTTATTGAAATTCGTCACAGAGGCAGTCAATTGATTTTGTTTTGACCTGGATCAAAAGAAATAGGTATTCATGAGGAGAGTAGTTTTGACTATAAATTCATTTAAATAACAATACTGGACACGGAGCTTTCCAGTAGAAACTGTCTACTCGACTGAAGTGTTTAAAACCTGTCCTGCACTAAAACCTGAGGTGTCTAAAAACCTTGGAGACGGGGTAGGTTTATTTAAACACAAAAATTATGGAACTGTCCTGTAGAAAAATAAGTGAAAAGGCAAGATTAGCTGATAGGAAAAGACCACTACTGTGTTTATAATCCCCTCTGCCAGTCAACATTTGCTGTAAGCTCAGATAAGGTTTAAGTTCACATAAGGAGGGGCTGACAAATGAAAACTTCTCTCCCTTTTACTGTTTGCAAGATGACTTATCCGTTGTTACTGGTAAAGCAGCAGCAATAATACAATAGGAAAAGACCTAAGTTTCCCTTTTCCAACACCCCCTCAGGGTCTTTTTCCTCCAACTGCTGCTGGCTACTACTACCCCTGTGACCTTGGTCATCTGTGAGAGTGACTGCACTGAGAGGAGGGGTGGCTGCTGTGTAAGGCATGTGTTGTGAAATATCTCTTCTTCTCTAGGGATTTTCTTTCAGCCCTCAGAAGTAGTAGTTCCCAAATTCTACTAGAATAGCAAAATTTAAACATGGAAAGACAGAAGCAATATCAGAAACTGCCATCAACTGGAAGGTTTCAGATACTGTCACCTGAAACTGTGAATTCAGCTTAATGGAAAAAAATTCTAAAATGAATTGCCTGAAGCACAACACTGTAGTTGTTCTTACATAGTTCTCTGTTAAATAACCCATGTGAGAATTATTCCTTTTCTTTTTAAAGACAAACATTCATTATATTTAGGGAAAATGAAAGGAGCAAAGAGGAGTCCCATTCCTTGGCCCACTGGTTAGAGGCCATTTTCCTTCACGTAGCAGGCTAAGCTTGAAACCTCCCAGTGCAGTTTTAGTTTCATGAAAACAAATGCAGATGAGCAATCACCTACTAATAAATTAGAAGAATGTGAGACAGCCTTAACCTCCCTCTCCTGTTTTTGGGGTTTTTTTTGATGACAGTAAAAGAAGAATTTTTACAGCAGCAGGACTTTATTTACAGTGTTTTGATTTTTGATTGGCTGAAGAGTCTAAAACACTTTTGAAGTTTTTCAGATGAGGCTGTTTCCTTCCTGACTCTCAGTGCAGTGGCACAGACTTGGGGAAATGACAAGTACCCATATTTCCTTTGGCTTCTGTTGTGCTTAAGCCAGAAAAGTTTCAACCCTCCAAGATTTCAACCAAGATTCAGCTTTGAGACATTAAATACTTTTGACTAGCATTCATGAAGGGGGATTTAAGACACAGAAACAAATAACAAAATACAAATAAAGTTAAGGTGGGGTTTCCTTAGTCATGAGTTGGTTGAACAGATATTTCCTAAGCATCATGACATTTTAGCAGCATCTTTTTTCCCCCAGAATAAAACACTACCAACACCTTCAGAAAGTGAACTGACAAGTCTTTTTAATGTATGTTGATGATCATATAAATTGAAATACGTTTTGTAATGCCAAGCATAAAATATTCTGGAAACAGATGAAAGGCTTCCTTTGTATTTCTCTGTCCAACTTCTTTGTGTAATATCAGTCCAAATGCTTGCAGCATTAGTTTGGGCACATTTGCAGTTTTCAGCAAGCTGATGACTGCTTATTGCTGTCTGGGGACATACAAACTCCTGTGTTCGTAATAGAATACCCATGTATCTGGGAGATAGGCATACTAAGTGATGGAAAGCATGCCACATTAGAAAATTGATTGCATATGTCAGCATAAGCACCACATTTTAACAAATTAGTCACTATTAAACTCCACAATATGCATGACTTGGAGGGGAGAGATTCATGACTTTTGTTCGAGCCTGAGCTTTCTGCAGATTTTTTAATCTAGAATGAATTTCTTGCTGAAACCAACAAAGTCAGAATGCTGCAATATTCTCATTTCATGTTTATTGCATTTATGAATTTTATGAAACTTCAATAACGATCTTGGGGAAGGCTTGCAAAAGCATCATCCTTGCATGTTATGATTGAAAGCCTGTATCAGCCCAGAATTCTCCCCAAACAATACATTGCCCAAGCAGTAGATGCAGAGATAAGCATTACTATTATCATAAAAGGAAAAAATCTCTTTTATGCTTTTGTTCTCCCTTTCTCCTTCACAATGTTTGCTATTATTGTAGAAATCAGCATATGAAAAAGGACAAAGGAAAACTCCTTAGAGGTGACTCTGTACTGCCTTTTCTCTAAAAGGTTCTTTTCTAGGGTTTTGTGGATTGCATCCTTGAATGCGACATTATAAAACAGCATTGTATTTTGCCCCATTTTTGAAACAATGCTCTATGATTACAATACTGACTAGATGCCACAGCTGTGCAATGTTTTTCTAGGCTCAACAGGAGTTCCATATTGTAGTTCCTGTGATCTACATATGATCTAAATATGATTTATAAAATAAGTGAGGTAGTGGAAATTGTCGGAACTGTCTTTCTAACACCTTTAAACAGCATTTAGGAATGTAGAGAGTCCATAAATCTTAGAAGTAGATGAAGACAACTTATCTAAAGTATTAGCAGACAATGCCTGATCCAGGTCTAAAAACACTCTCCATAAACTCATTAGAAGATTTGCAAATTATCCAAAAGGACCAGAAGTGGCCCCACCCCACATTATGTTGTACAATAATTTTAGGCACAAGTGTACAATTATTTATTTACTTACCACTGCTGGGGTTTAGCTTTTTTTTTTTTTTTTCCCTTATCATCCTTCTTTGATTTCCACTTTTTCCTCAATATGCTTTGAAGACAAGGACTGTTTTTGCCTAGCAAAAATACAGCCTGGTTTATTGAAATATTAGGGGTTTTTTCCACCTAGCAGTAGAAGGCACCACATGGCTCTGGTACTTGGATTGTTCTTCTCATTGAGAAAATGGATTGGCAATCTTCTGATGAAAAGTTTTTCTTCTTTCTTCTGACATGGCTGGTATTCAGCACTGACAAAAATCAGCTTCAAACTGGATAGCAGATCCTGAGAGGCTGGAGAGCTTTGAAATGTTAAGAAATGTCAAGTGGTGAGGTAAAACAACAAAATTTAAACCTTCAGAACTTCATTCTCAAGCTAAATGTCATTTGAGCCATGGCATAAAATAAGAAACATTTGATAGGTGTTTATCAGTGAACAGGTTTCAAGAATACTAAAGAAAATCCAGAGAGAGTGATAGAACATATTTTAAATTAAATAAGCTACCCTCTAATTTCTGCTTTAATTTGGTAAAATGTAAAGACAAATAAAACACAATACAACTATGTTAAAGATTAACTGAACCAAATTTTTCATCATCCTCTAATTTCGGTTATTACCATCATAGCTGGAGGTGGGTTTTGTAGTCCTAACCAAAACGACAAGGCTGTCAGAAAGAGCCTTCTGAGCTATCAGCTCATTTAGTGCCACCAGCAGCAGAGGGTGCTGAGCCTCAGAGGCTGAATGACAAGATTCTGATTCAGGAACTCAAAGAGAGTAACTTCCCATTTACTTAATTGGCTATTACGCCCTTGGTATGTCACAGCTTTAAATCATATACCTTATAGTAAGGAAACCAAGGGGACTAAAATGTTGCAGTATTTCAAGATGTATTTACTAGGTTCAGAATCACACACCATACTTCTAAACATTTTCACTACCATGATCTACTTCTGTTCTTTCCTAAATATTGCACTTTATACCTCCCGTTTAAATGATTGTTCATCACCATGCGAAGATTATACAGAAAGGAGCTTGTTTGATTAATTCTGAGACAGAAGAAGCACTGATTTTCTCAAAGCATTAAAAAAGTTTCTAAATGTTCCCTTACTTTTTACTCCATATACTCCAAACAGATGTGTGTTTAAAACTTCATGCTATATAAAGTTTATGCCCCCGTTGAGATATCCATAAAAGTTTATGCCTGTTGAGGTTTTTCTTTTGATCAAATCCAGTTGAATAATAAAATCTTACAAAACTAAAATTGTGCAGAACTTCTAGAGTACTTTCCCATTTTTTTTAATGCATCTCTAATAATTTTCTAGTAACACATTGCGATCCACATAAACTCTAATGACATTTGATGGACTTTTTTATAAATCTGTATACTATATGCCAGCACAGGAATTTTTTTCTTTTTGAGTCCCTGTAAACTACTGAACTGCAAAAGAGATGCTAATCTGATAGACACATAAAGGCTACAAAGTTTTCATCGCAAAAGGGAAGAGTAAACTAAGAATCCTAGCTGAATTAAAGGAAAAAAAATCTCAGATCTGAAAACTGTTGCATATTTAATAAAAATTTCACAAAATCCTTGCTGCCTTCTGCTACGAACTCAAAGTTTTCCATGTTAACATCACTCTCTTTTTCAATCATCAAAGAGCTGGTGATATTAACAAATGGAGGTTTAATGTTGACATTTAAAAAATGCAAGATTTAAATTATTTCCAGTGAAATAATATTTGCCAAGATTAGTGTAGACTTTCTACTAAGATACTAAAAGCTAACAAGATACTTTATGTCACTGAAGTTATTCTCAAATGACAGCACAAGTCTCTGGGCCTGGATCTTGGCCATGCAACTTAGATAACAGTTGAAGAAATTCTTCCTGCAGGCAGAGCTGTAATGTACTGTTTCATTACTAAAGTAGTGCCAGATATGCTCAGAATATCAAACAAAATCACCCCATGGGTGTTTTCTGCACCAAAACTAGTCAGTGGAATGAGGGAGTGAAAATGTTGGAAAGAAATTAAAAATATTGTCCATTTGGCAAGGAAAACTCAAAATGCAGAGACTTGTCTCTGAAAAAAAAAGAAAGACAGTAATTCTTTCTGACCAGCAAAATCAGTTGTGATTAAAATAAAGGATATCAGCACCTTACAGATTTTTAATGTTAAATTTGTAATTTTAAATTGGTATACAAATATAAAATCACTCATAGTCCTGAGCTGAGTTTTATCTTATGATAATATGAAATTTATTTAAAACATGAAGGCTGGGATTGGGCTTGTATAGTAACCAAGGGTTCAACTGTAACTTCTGAAAATATTATTGTTGTTTTGATCATTGAGTAAATATGCTTACTTTAGATTTCTAGTGTTCACTTTCATCATTTTACTTCTCTTTTCAAACTTATATGGATCACCTAAATGTAGAGCATTAAATTTGCTTTAAATCACTGATATTTAAAACAAAGGGAAAGAATAGATGACTTGTATTGAAAACTCTTCTTATGCTAAGAAAGTAGAATGAAGCTCTCCTTCCCCAGTATAAATCAAATTTGTGGCTTCACTAAAGATGGTGGAAGTCATTCACTTTCAACAAACCAGTTTTTCCTAACTAAAACTTTCAGTGAACTCAGAAAGAAAAGCAGGATCTAGAAGGAGGATATGAATAAAGTATGAATCAGGCACAGCAGTTTTACAAGTAAAATCTCAGATGAAATGTGTTTTCATTTAGTAACGCAGTTGATCCAACTGAATGGTTCATTCAACCAGATACATTAATCTAGCATCTGTTGAAAAAAAAGCAACAATTTTTTTTCACCAGAGCTGTTCACCTTTTTCACACAGGTATTTTTACATACAAATAAACTAAATACCAAGTAATTGCTTTCCTGTAAAACCACCATTTTAAAAGTAGCTAAGTCTGTTTATCATGTACCTTTCTGGAGGACTGACTGAAGAATGGAAAACTTAAAAGATCTAAACAGCGTGATGTTGCAGATGCTGCATGTAGCAGCACAAGACTACCCTGATAGGCCCAGTCCTTGTCTGCCCACATTTATGCAAGAAGCTTTTAAGTCCTTCCAGAGGTCTGAATAGGATTGGTACTCACAGTTGTAGCATCCTTCTCCTTGGGATAAAGAAGGCTTGAACCACAGTTTTCCTTTCTGAGAATGAAGGAATGAAATGATGCTGCACAGAGTTGATCAGGCCTCTTACTTTGGTAAAGAAATCTGAGCAGTCTTATTATCTCCATTTTTCATCACGGACTTCTTAATTTGTTTCTCTTCTCCCATCTAGGATCCATTGCTTGAAGGGGATTGCAGCTTCCCTTTTTTTCCCATAGTGTCCTTGTTTGGAGATTGTGGATCAGTGCAATTCCTTTTCCTGGGAAAGAAAATGGATGGAAGCAGCAACTCCTGCTTCTGCTGGCAGCTGATGTTCCTTACCTTGTTGTTCTTACCTTACCTCTGCCACACCATTGGCAGGTGTTTTCCAGGCACTATTTTAATAATAATGTGAAGGAGGCAAGGACGTGGATTTATGTTGTGTGGAGATACATACTAATATAAATACAACACAGAAGAAAACCTAGAAGTGCTGGAAATAGTTTGACAATGGTGTTAACTGGGAGAAGAAACATGGTGGATGAAAACTGAGGTAATGGCTATCACAGGAGCAGTCATGCCAACACATGGAGGCAGACAGCCCAGACAACACTGATGCACAGTCATTAAAATGCAGAGCCAGTACACCCTAATGAGCCCACCCTCCTGTCCATTCCAGTGCACCTTCATAACTTTTCTTGTTTTACATAAATTGAGGGTGATTAGGATATACTGAGATTTTGCTGTTTATAGGCAAGGTATGATTGAGATGGCTCTAAAGGGACAGATGGGAAAAGAAGTGGTGGATTCAAGGGTAACACAGAGAGCTGGTAGGATTCCACATTTTCAGTGAATTTTGAGGTGAAATGGGAACAGATATAAACTGGAACTGAACTCACTGTGGACAGAAATGGAAGGCAGCAAGTGATAAAGATGTAAAGTGATCATCAAAGAGTAAAGAGAGATGATCCTAAAGTAATGATGAAGAGCAGTGGAGTTGTGAATGTAAGACTTCAGATCAAGTGCTGAGCCACAAATGAGGAGATATTTTCAGATCAGATATAGACTTCTATGTTCAAAAGAGTTTTGAATGGTGCAGCTTTTATCCTTTGTATAAGCCTGTATACTTCAGCTGTGCTCTCTCAGCTGAAATATCTTTGTGGTATCAAGGAGATTAACACATTAAGTAGAAGACACACCAAAAAACCCAAATTTTGTTTGTAGGACGTGTTCTGTGAAGTATTAATTATGTCTTTTGGAGCTGGACGTGAACAGAACGCTTTTATTTGGTGGTTAAAGAATTTATCTGTCCTAAAAATGTTTGCAAATTTGGGAATAGGTATGAGCAAAAGTCCTTTATATTCTTCTTCTAATAATACTACCTTTCTGTGTTTCTTTTCTTTGTCTGGTTTTTTGAGGGGTGTGGGAGGGTGTGGGGGCTAACAATTTCTCTTTAACAAGAAATCTTCCTACTTTCTCTTATTCCCTCTCACTGGCTACATTGTTGATAGGTTCAAGAGAATATCTCCAGCATAAAAATTGAGAAAAATTGAAGGATGAGGTGCAAACATTTATCAGAATCTTTTTTTTCCCAAGCTGTTTTTAGAATTGTGAAGATAGAAAAAGTTTAAATGAGGATGATTTACAATATGAACTTCCTGATTTTTTTAAATGATGCTGCAGAGAGTCCTTGACAAATTCCAAAGACCATATTTCTTGGAGCAGAGAAAAAAAGGTTTGGTGTGGCTCTTCAAATATCATGCAAAAAGAAAAGTATATCCATAATACTGTATCCATGGAGAGGAAAAAAAATAACAGACCACAAAACTATAAACAATATTTCAGTGGACTATGATAACAAACCCTCATTTTTAAAAAGTGTGTAAGAAATAACCATACTTTCAACATAGCTGTAAATCACACTTGTTGCACCAGTCAAACCAAAATTATCTTGAAAGCATAATTCTTAGTTTTAGTTTAAGGCAAACATGAGGTAAAATGCATGAAGCTAGGACTAGCAGCTCAGCTAATCCACAGTAATTTACTGTGTTATACAATATTAACACATACAGCTGCATACATTTAACCCAAACTTCCTTTTCATAAAATTTAAAACTTTTTTGAAGTTCCTTCTGGTTTTAAACAAGTGGATTTATAATAATGAAAAATACTGATAGGAAAACTGTTTACTCCCAGCAACAACCCCTTTTATTTTAATATTTTGAGTTTCATAGATCACATTAAGATATCCTACTATTGTGTGATAAGAAGCAAATATTACCTTTACTCTTTGCTGTATAGTGGATTAGGCTATTCTTCACACTGACTACACAAAGAATTAAATCACTGTAAATTAAAAATTTTAATTATAGCATTTTATCTCTGAATTCATTCTTGTTTATATTTTAATAGATATAATTTGACCCTGTTACCCCAATATACATGTATTTTGTACTTACAATGCTTTTTGTTTTCGGATATACCTAGCTATTAGGCACTATGCTTCTAAAGGAGTTTCCAGGATCAAGAATTATCATTCTCACTTTGCTTGACTTGTTCCATTTACACAGCATTTTATGTTTCTCCCTCCTTTTTCTGTGGCATTATTAGATATTTTTAAAAGAAAGCAAGGGTGTGCATGCTATATAATTATTAATATCCATGTCTTCTCCAGTTCAGTTTTTCAGTTAGCACTTCGCTGGAAAAATCTTAAAATTAATTTTATATGTACTTGTCTAGGAGAGACTAGACAAACTCTGTGTTACAGTGGGGCTTAGGCACTTAGATATAATAATACAGCAACTTTAAAAAACAAGTTCAGCATTTTTATGTGTGAACAATATAATTCATTCAAAACTAAATTAATATTTAGATTTTTCCTTATTTTATACACTATCTCCAATACTAAATATCTATAAATATACATAAAAGTGTCTGCATGTTTATGGATTTCTTTTAGCAAGCCTTTAATTCTACTTTTATTTTATAAGGGATGCATGGGTGCATCCATTTTAAGCATGGATGTGGCAAATATCTTAACATATACTTAAAAAGGGATGATGAGCTAGGACTTGGAAAGGTTAAGGGAAAAAACAGTGATAGATCATATGAACTTGTGAAGAGATACTGATCTGGAAATGAGCTATTAGTGCGTGCTGCAAACCCACGTAACTGAGGGATGGCTCAATGACTCTCAAAGACTGCAGAAGACAGAGGACTATTTTTCAGCTAATATGTGAAAACAAACAAATTATTCAAGGTAAAAAAATAGTTGTAAAATACCTTGTAAATATAAAAGTAGTCAAATACCTGAAACCCTTCTTCTCATGTCACTATCATGTCACAGTTTTAGAAATCGGATTTTCTGTATTTTAATTATGCAAATTATATATCATATAATATATTTAAATAGCTCATATAGGTCATCTTTTTTTTATGTCAGTCTTTTAGGCGTTCTTTTTTCCCCATGTACTTATAGTTTAGGAACATAAATGGAATTCTGTACAATTCTTCTAGTAAATCTACCAATATTTTTATGCAGAAAAACCTAACAACCATGAGTAATGCAAGATAATTCAGAAGGAGCTGAGCTTTTTTTTGGAAGAGAACTTGAAAGATGGACTTTAAATAGATAATGAAACTATGATTTTATGCATGGCTATTGAGTTCTTAGATAAGGAGGCTTTCAACTTTACATACTAGTGGCTCTTCAACCTATAGTAATTCTACAAAAAACGTAACCTCTCAATTTTGATTTTCATGTTGGTTATTAATACTTACAGCTTGAACTACAAACATAATTTCATCTTGCATAAGGAAATGGTTTGTGTCTGTATTTCTAAAGTTTGAACCCAACCATAAGATTTGTGTAACTGATAAAAATCTGTTACTCTACTGTACTGAAGAAAACTTCCTAATAATTGCCATGGAAATAAATTTGTTAAGAGTACAGAATGGAATGCATAGATTATCACAAACCTTTTAACTGAAATTAGGTGATCAACCTATTATGAATTCATTTAAATATTTAAAAATTAATGTATTCTGTTCAGTAATTGAGGGATGAGAGACAGTTGCTTCTCTGCTCTATCTGTGTTTCAAGTTCCTAGAAACTACATTTGGAGCTTAATCTCCTGAGGATTGGTAAATTAGGTAAAAGAAAACATTGCATTAAACTCAAGGTACGAAATTATTATACGTTATTTTATGTATTTTTATATAAAAGTTACAAGTAGCAAGCATATGACACAGAAATGGAACAGTAACAGCAATAACTGTGAATGCATGCTTTTTACAATGTATCTAATAAAGGGATTTTTGCCAACTCAAATATTCAGTAACATACATGCAGATTAATTTCTCAATGTCAAATTCAGTCATATTGCTAGATGCTTATCCAACAAACGTTTCTATTGAAGTGATTATGAATGGCTAAATACCTGATTTCAATAAATTGTTCCTGAAATTGGGAATTTTACTTGCAACAAAAAGAAGAGAGAAAAACAAAAAGATAAATGACTGATAAGCATAATAACCAAAGTCTTATTGCCTTCTAGTAAATTCACTCAACACTGCTGAATTTTTTTTCATGATAAGAGAATAGCTGGTCAGAGTCCATAAAACCTCTAGCTGGTGTTTCCAAGGACGATAGTTTCACATTTCACTGTAGCATGTTCAAAATCACCCAGGAGCGCACTATTCTCAAGCAGTCTATATAATGAAAACAACGTACATATAACAAAAGTTCAATGTAAATCTTCTTCCACGTGTCACACAACATACAAGTAAATAACAGACATAGATCAACTTAAAGAAAACTATGACTTCAAATAAATAAATAAATAGATAGATAAATAAATGGACAATCTCAGGAACTAATTTCTTCCTCAAGTTTCCAGCAAATCTGCAAATATATTTAATAACTAAGGAGCACTTTGTGGCCAGAAACCTAATTAAAAAAGAAATGCATTTTTGTGCAATGGGAATATCTTGCTAGGGAGGTAAGATATGTCTATACTTCTTAGGTTTGCATAAAGGCAATTAAATTAAATTGGAAAATTGTCCACTCTCTCTTTCAGAGAGATGAGACAGTTCATTATAGATTTTTCCATTCAGAGTTCGCATGACTGCATGAATAGTTTTCTGAAATCAAAACTAAGTTAAAATATGCTCTCTCTGAGGAGAAAAAAATGCAGAAAAATATTTACTTAAACTATCTACAGGCAATAAAATCATGAATGAATTATTTCACTGTAAAATTGCTTTATACATATATACACATAAAAATGTATATACACATATCTATGTATATATATACACATACATAAACTGACAGAGTAGCAGTTATCCATAGCTCCATTATAAACATCTGAAATTATGTTTATTAAGTGCTGATAAAAATTATGCAAAATGAAAAGTCTAAGAAAATACTCCAGAAAGTAAGTTTAATTTGAAACATTAACCTTAGTGCTACAGAACCTCTAAATTTATCAATACTAACACACACTCTTCCCCCAACACTTCACAAGATTGGATGAAAAAAAAATTAACTGAAAACACATAGCTCCACATCTTACTGACTTGAATTAAATGGCTGGGTTTTACATTCTATTTCACATGCTGGGGCTCTAACTTTTATTTCCATAAATAATAATTAAGAAATAAATAAATGAAATGCAAAAGCCATGCAAAGCACATTACTCTATTATGCAGTTGGAATTAAGACAGTTCTTGCTAAGGGCTGACTGCAATTCTGTCAAGAATAAGAAATAAACAGATTTTGTTTCGTTTGCAATGCTAAAGTGGTCATCTGGCTTTCAGTTTTTTTAACATTCAAACCTGTTTCCATACAAGATGACACAGAATTTGAGACCTAACATGCATTTTAGCAATGCAACAAATAAAATGGAAAGCAACAGATGGTTCAATTGCTGTATAGATACATTTACTTACCTCAGGTTTTTCTCTTAGACCCTAGTTGTGTTGTACTCAGACTCATGTTTGCTTAGAGACCCAATGAGGCAGAACCTGGAATGTTATGGCTATTTCATTCAAAATAATAGTGTTTGCATAGAAGAAAAGATATATATGCACATAGATACTTTATAAACAGTACACTTTGATAATCTGATAGATACTCATGAAGTAATTTACATAGACATGCAATTGGATAAAAATAACCAAAAACCTGTTTTTTTTTTTAAAAGAAATGCCTTAATGTGCAAAAGAAAATATGGAGGGCATTTAAACTATAACAAGAAATGCATAAATAATGCATGCAAGAGAAAAAAAATATATTAAAAAGGGTTATGTATTCTTCAAATAAATTGTTCATAAATTTTTGGTTTTCTTTTTTCTTTTACTTGTAAACTTTTAATCATTCATATTTACAGTGATTCAAATTGTAATATACAAAGAAATAGCTCTTTTATTAAAAATATTATACTTGATTTTTTTTTTTATTGATTAGAAATGTTCTCTTTAATTCATTTTATATGTAAATATATATGTGTTCATTATGTTGTCTCATGTTCTAATCTGTCTATCCATGTTTATTTGACAAACCAAAATACTTGATCAATAATGGAACAGATACAGTAAAGTTTTGGAAATACTGTCATTCATTATAGAAAAGATAATGTGTCATGAGGAAAGGGGTTCCTTGCCCCTGACTGTGTTCCTCATTCTTATGCCATGCATCAAAATGGATACATGTATCTTTTATTTATTGATGAATTTATTTAGAGATGGTTAGACCAACAGTGGGTGATATTCAAGGCCACCTCAGTTACAAGGAAATATAATGCTGGTGTTCCAAAATATAAATTCACATAATCTTCTTTGGTTTTAAAAAATTGTACCTGTTCTCTGTTGACCTGTGTGGCTGGTCAGAGTCCATAAAACCTCTAGCTGGTGTTTCCAAGGACGATAGTTTCACATTTCACTGTAGCATGTTCCAAAATCACCCAGGAGCACTATTCTCAAGCAGTCTATATAATGAAAACAACGTACATATAACAAAAGTTCAATGTAAATCTTCTTCCACATGTCACACAACATACAAGTAAATAACAGACATAGATCAACTTAAAGAAAACTATGACTTCAAATAAATAAATAAATAGATAGATAAATAAATGGACAATCTCAGGAACTAATTTCTTCCTCAAGTTTCCAGCAAATCTGCAAATATATTTATAACTAAGGAGCACTTTGTAACAGAAACCTAATTAAAAAGAAATGCATTTTTGTGCAATGGGAATATCTTGCTAGGGAGGTAAGATATGTCTATACTTCTTAGGTTTGCATAAAGGCAATTAAATTAAATTGGAAAATTGTCCACTCTCTTTCAGAGAGATGAGACAGTTCATTATAGATTTTTCCATTCAGAGTTCGCATGACTGCATGAATAGTTTTCTGAAATCAAAACTAAGTTAAAAAATATGCTCTCTGAGGAGAAAAAATGCAGAAAAATATTTACTTAAACTATCTACAGGCAATAAAATCATGAATGAATTATTTCACTGTAAAATTGTTTTTATACATATATACACATAAAATGTATATACACATATCTATGTATATATATACATACATAAACTGACAGAGTAGCATTATCCATAGCTCCATTATAAACATCTGAAATTATGTTTATTAAGTGCTGATAAAAATTATGCAAAATGAAAAGTCCAAGAAAAATACTCCAGAAAGTAAGTTTAATTTGAAACATTAACCTTAGTGCTACAGAACCTCTAAATTTATCAATACTAACACACACTCTCCCCCAACACTTCACAAGATTGGATGAAAAAAAAAATTAACTGAAAACACATAGCTCACATCTTACTGACTTGAATTAAAATGGCTGGGTTTTACATTCTATTTCACATGCTGGGGCTCTAACTTTTATTTCATAAATAATAATTAAGAAATAAATAAAATGAAATGCAAAAGCCATGCAAAGCACATTACTCTATTATGCAGTTGGAATTAAGACAGTTCTTCTAAGGGCTGACTGCAATTCTGTCAAGAATAAGAAATAAAACAGATTTTGTTTCGTTTGCAATGCTAAAGTGGTCATCTGGCTTTTCAGTTTTTAACATTCAAACCTGTTTCCATACAAGATGACACAGAATTTGAGACCTAACATGCATTTTAGCAATGCAACAAATAAAATGGAAAGCAACAGATGGTTCAATTGTATAGATACATTTACTTACCTCAGGTTTTTCTCTTAGACCCTAGTTGTGTTGTACTCAGACTCATGTTTTGCTTTAGAGACCCAATGAGGCAGAACCTGGAATGTTATGGCTATTTCATTCAAAAATAATAGTGTTTGCATAGAAGAAAAGATATATATGCACATAGATACTTTATAAACAGTTCACAAGATTGGATGAAAAAAAAATTAACTGAAAACACATAGCTCCACATCTTACTGACTTGAATTAAATGGCTGGGTTTTACATTCTATTTCACATGCTGGGGCTCTAACTTTTATTTCCATAAATAATAATTAAGAAATAAATAAATGAAATGCAAAAGCCATGCAAAGCACATTACTCTATTATGCAGTTGGAATTAAGACAGTTCTTGCTAAGGGCTGACTGCAATTCTGTCAAGAATAAGAAATAAACAGATTTTGTTTCGTTTGCAATGCTAAAGTGGTCATCTGGCTTTCAGTTTTTTTAACATTCAAACCTGTTTTCCATACAAGATGACACAGAATTTGAGACCTAACATGCATTTTAGCAATGCAACAAATAAAATGGAAAGCAACAGATGGTTCAATTGCTGTATAGATACATTTACTTACCTCAGGTTTTTCTCTTAGACCCTAGTTGTGTTGTACTCAGACTCATGTTTGCTTAGAGACCCAATGAGGCAGAACCTGGAATGTTATGGCTATTTCATTCAAAATAATAGTGTTTGCATAGAAGAAAAGATATATATGCACATAGATACTTTATAAACAGTACACTTTGATAATCTGATAGATACTCATGAAGTAATTTACATAGACATGCAATTGGATAAAAATAACCAAAAACCTGTCATTTTTTTTAAAAGAAATGCCTTAATGTGCAAAGAAAATATGGAGGGCATTTAAACTATAACAAGAAATGCATAAATAATGCATGCAAGAGAAAAAAATATATTAAAAAGGGTTATGTATTCTTCAAATAAATTGTTCATAAATTTTTTGGTTTTCTTTTTCTTTTACTTGTAAACTTTTAATCATTCATATTTACAGTGATTCAAATTGTAATATACAAAGAAATAGCTCTTTTATTAAAAATATTATACTTGATTTTTCTTTTTTATTGATTAGAAATGTTCTCTTTAATTCATTTTTATATGTAAATATATATGTGTTCATTATGTTGTCTCATGTTCTAATCTGTCTATCCATGTTTATTTGACAAACCAAAATACTTGATCAATAATGGAACAGATACAGTAAAGTTTTGGAAATACTGTCATTCATTATAGAAAAGATAATGTGTCATGAGGAAAGGGGGTTCCTTGCCCCTGACTGTGTTCCTCATTCTTATGCCATGCATCAAAATGGATACATGTATCTTTTATTTATTGATGAATTTATTTAGAGATGGTTAGACCAACAGTGGGTGATATTCAAGGCCACCTCAGTTACAAGGAAATATAATGCTGGTGTTCCAAAAATATAAATTCACATAATCTTCTTTGGTTTTAAAAAATTGTACCTGTTCTCTGTTGACCTGTGTGTGTATGCATAGGGGTGTATGTAAAACAGTAAAAGAAAAAGAAAGGAAGAAAGAAAGGAAGAAAGAAAGGAAGAAAGAAAGGAAGAAAGGAAGGAAGAAAGGAAGAAAGGAAGGAAGAAAGGAAGAAAGGAAGAAAGGAAGAAAGGAAGAAAGGAAGAAAGGAAGAAAGGAAGAAAGGAAGAAAGGAAGAAAGAAAGAAGAAAGAAAGAAAGAAAGAAAGAAAGAAAGAAAGAAAGAAAGAAAGAAAGAAAGAAAGAAAGAAAGAAAGAAAGAAAGAAAGAAAGAAAGAAAGAAAGAAAAAGAAAGAAAGAAAGAAAGAAAGAAAGAAAGAAAGAAAGAAAGAAAGAAAGAAAGAAAGAAAAAAGAAAAGAAAGAAAGAAAGAAAGAAAGAAAGAAAAAGAAAGAAAGAAAGAAAGAAAGAAAGAAAGAAAGAAAGAAAGAAAGAAAGAAAGAAAGAAAGAAAGAAAGAAAGAAAGAAAGAAAGAAAGAAAGAAAGAAAGAAAGAAAGAAAGAAAGAAAGAAAGAAAGAAAGAAAGAAAGAAAGAAAGATAAAACAGAGATACAGGATCCTTCAGGAAAGAGGAGCAGAGATGAGAAAGAGAGACAGAAAGAGATAATATAATGGCATGTGCTATCAGGGAACAGAAATTTAAACAATAAATAAAGGAGAAAGAACATATGTCTTTAATGATCAGAGTGAATATGTTTGGGCAATCAAGTCCTTACACAATAGTTAGTCTTCATCAAAAATCTATTGATACTGACCGCTGAACAGCTTTATCGTGTCTGGACAGCCTGTGACTTGTGGTTGGCACCTCTTCAATTTCGTCTATCTCGCACGCATCAGCAGCATCTTGTGAGTAGCTATGCTTCATGACAAGGATGTTTCTCCTGTTCATGGGCTGAACAAGTGGTTTTACAGGCTGGGGTTGTATTTCTGTCAAGACAGAAGCATCTCTTGTGCTGAGGTTACTACGACTGCCCTTTATACTAGACACTTGTGATCCACAGTGATGGTCATGAATGCATTTTGAAGAGGATCTCCGCAGTTTATGATAATTTTCAAAGTCATCTGCAACGTCAGCAAGGTCAGCTGTAGTCCCCGTCCCTCTAAGGGTGCATAACTCATAATGAGGAGGCTCAAACACCTCCTGGAACACTGTTTGATCAAAGTCTGCTTTCCTTTGGACAAATTTTTTGCGAGGCTGCTTGATCTGTACTATAATAGAGATAACAATGAGGATGATCACAATGCAAGAAGTCACCCCAATTATAGTCCCACTGGTATTGGTAAGTTGGTCCAATAGGTTTGCTTTTCTTTTTTCTGTGCAACAGGGAAAAAAAAAAAAAAAAAAAGCACAGCATTAATTGCAGTTCAAGAATAAAAACAACTATGACGGGTTCACAGATTACTGCAAGGCTGAGGCTAGTCTATTTCTGAGTTCATTTAATCAATCTCACCGACAAAAAAGAAAAGGGGAAGAAATCAGATATTTGTGTAACCAACACACAAATCCTTTATGTGCCTATTCTCTTGGAAACAAATTTATTCAGGGTATTTTGCAAGTTTAATTAAACAAAATAATTATTTTAATTTTTTATAAAAAACAACCACCATAACAAGCAGATGGCTTCAGTGTCACCTCTGAACTCCATTTGGCTGCTAAAGCCCCCAAGACTTATACAGATGTTCTCTTCATTATTTTCTTTCTCTCCCAGTAAATATATGCAGCTAGGACATTAGATCCTATGAAAGAACAAGATTTTACAGGATTTAAGTCTAATATTTGTGAGCTGAGTGGGAATTTTGGCAGCATTCAATGAAAAAGCTAAATCAGGAGAAAATAGAAAAGTTATTCAAATTTAGATTTCAGAAAGGAAAAAAACCCAAATTTGTGCAAGTTATTTCTCTTTCCCCCTCCCCCATTAATTACCAAAACCTTTCTAAACAGGCATAAAAATCCAAAAGCTGATCATAGCTACTACCCTTTGCTCAGGGGCCTCTAATAAGTTAGTCAGCATATTCTGCGTTGTGAATAAGGCAGAAAAATGCAGTAAAATAATAAAATAAAACCAGTTTCCCCCTCCTCCTGTGCATCTTTTTCTGTGATTGGCTTTCACAGGGCTACAGGCACAGGATGGTGACTGAGCCTTGAAGAAATGCAAGTTGAAAGTGTTTGCATCAGTCTCTCTCAGGCATAGCAAGACAACTGGAGTTAAGTTTCAACACCCAGTTTAGTGTAATTTTTCCTGGCAACCCAGGACATATACAAGGAATTAAGAAAAAGCCTTTGAAATAGAAATTATTGGCACCAAAACAGTAGCATTCATCTCTTCAAAATCTCCTAGTTACCAAAACTTAACTCTTCAGTAGATCATTGTCTAAGCTTGCAGATTCACTCAGTGTTTCTCTAATTGACTGACACAGACTCTGGAGAAAAAGCAGAGTTAGGAAAAGCAACACTGCAGCAAACAACATTTTTGCTGAATCTGCAAACCTCCTTTTTGTAGTCAGAAAAACAAGAGAGGATAAATGCACAAGACCTGATAAAAGATACTTGACAAAGGAAAGATGAAAATCATTCTGGAAATTGAAGAGTGATGAAGGTTTTCTGTTTTCCTCTGTTGTGAAGAACTAGAGAATGAATAATAATTTCCCAACTGACTGTTTAGTTTCTTTGAAGAATATTATGCTATGCCACAGTTTAGCTATGTTCTTTTGAAGTGTGTGTTTTCATTTGTGTTTTACCCTATTTCACTGCTTGTCAGGATTCTACAGGCTTCAGTAGATTTATGGGCTGACTGCTAATCCACTTCATTCTGAATTTTTTTCTTGATTGGTTCCTAAATTTGGCATATCCCATGCTTTCAGGAACAAATCTGCAGCAGGGGGGAGACAGGGGGATACAAGACAGAAGTGAACTGTCTCCCTAGCCTGCAATGTAAGTTTGCAAAGCTCTTTTCCCTGAAGACAACACAGATGCTGTTTTGGGGCTTGTTTGTGTGGTTTTTTAACAGAACCACAGAAATATTTAGAAACCATTGTCAGTACATGGATAGGAACATCACTCCCTGCCTATGAAATAAAAATCACATCTGATTCCCAGATGTAGTATTTACAAGCTTGTTCCTTGCACTTCAATTTCACTAGGTTATAGGTAGATTTGGTTGCTTTCTTACAGTGTTAATTCCAACTTCCTTTATAAGACTACTATTATGGGCATAGCATGCAGCTAAAAGACACCTGCTACTCATAGATTACTCCACTACAAAGGCAACTATGGCAAAGGAACAAAAATATTACATTTAATTATACTTTGGATTGTATGGAAAGCAGAGACCAAGTGATCAGAAGTGCATAAACAGACAGCAGGACACAACCAATGCAACATCAGAGAAAAAAAATGAAAACACTGAAAACAAAATCCGCTGGCATTTTTTATCTTCCTTCTTTTCCTCTTTTGTTTAATATATGCTCTCTCCGAATTACTCTTCCTGAGCTTTCACTCATTTGCACATACTTAGCAAGAAACTAAAGATTATACGCTGTATCTCATGCAGTGCAAATGACAACTTTTTCAATTCTACATGTTACCTTTGCAGTGGTTTTCATCCCAGGGATACACACAGTTCTGGAGTCCATTGCAGACCAGTGTATTATTTATACACATATTACTGTGGCAAAAGAATGTGTTGGCTTCACAAGGGGCTAAAAATGAAAGAAATGATAAATTATATTAAATTAGCAAACCATTCAGCTCTCCTCTACGAACACATCTAGGAGTGGGCATGTATTCTATAACAGGACAAAGCTATACAACATGTATTCCTTGTGCATATTAAATATTTGACATGCAACATGGAGAGCAGTCAAGCCATAAACTCTTTTATTATTCTGCAGCAGGAAGTTCTCAGTTTTGCCTAAAATGACTGAACCTTCCCCTAGTATGACTCTCCTGCATGTACCAGGTTGGATTCTAAACATTGTTGGGAAGTCACCAATGTGTTATCAACAGTTTAACCACAGATCCAAAACACATCACCCTATAGGCTGCTATGAAAAGAGTAAACTGTATCCCAGACTGATCCAGTGAGTGACAGATAACATCTTTTAAAGTTTTTGCTGAAACCTCAATTTTATACAAAAACTTTTGTGACTCAAAGAACATATGTACTTGACGGCACATATCAATGGTGTCTGACCATTTATACATGGAGAGAGCAAAATTATTCTAAAAACCTTTTAGTCACAAAAAGGACTGCAATTAAGAACACCTTTTTGATCACAAATAAAGAAGCACAACCATCTTCATCATCCCTGAAACCTCTGGCCTGGAAGAATCATGCAGATTAAAGCTTCAGGAAAATGGTGTTACTGATGGCCATGTATTATTACTCTGAAGAAAGCGCCTGAAAGCTTTTGTAAGGTATTGAAGATGCTGCTAAACTGTGGTGTTTATGGAAGTATTGGGATATCATTAGGTGTTGCAGTTGTGAAGCTATTGTTCCAAAAGTGCATAATATAGTAAATTACTCCTCATATCTATTCTTTAAACAAGAAAGACTTCTGTAACTTAGAAGAGCTACAAACTTTGTCAGTGTTAAATTGTCAAAAATGAACTCCTTACGTATTTTTTTATTTTAAGCAACCCAAAAGTGTTATTATAATTATTTTTAAGGGAGAGATAAATAATAAACTAAGACCCTAGCTAATCAGAAAGCAGTTATGGTGCTCCTATTACTGATATTGCTGATACTTCAAGTGTGATACTTCATGGAAATTGCTCTCCTCTTCAACTTTAGAAGCAGTTCCTATGACAACATAAATGCATAGCAGAGAGAATGGTTTAGTGGCTTGCAAATGAAGGATGATACAAAGGATTTGTAGAAATCAATAGATCATGTCAATAAATCTACCTACCAATAAATGTTTAAGTTAAGATATCCATAACTGGCATATTTGGAGCAGTTATGGTGTGTTAAGCAAAGAATAAATGCCATCAAAATCAAAAAGCACACTCTAAATATGTAACCACTCACTCAGATAAAACACTATACATATACTGTATCTCTTAGCCAGAAGACATCAAGCAGCCTGTCCACTGTTCAATTTTTGTTTTCAAATCTGGTATGCCATCTCTTGAAGTGCAGGGAGTCTGGTCCCATTTTAAGTTTGTTACAGAAAGGATTCTAGTTTATGCTGGGCAGAACAGAAGAGCACATGTGGATATTAGAAAGGGAGGATATTTAGGGACAGTCCTTATCTATCTGTTGCTGTCATTTGGGGACAATGAAGGCTGAGCCTGGAGGATGCTGTGCCACATCCTGATGTGACACATCACGTAGATGACACATCAAAGGCATAATCGTCCTTTCACACTCTGGCTGCAATCCCTGTTTCCAGGCAAGGTGAGGATCTTTTAGGATGTTTCCCACACGCAGAAAGTCTCACTGCCTACTCTGAGTAAAAAGAAGTGAGAAACCTAAGAAGATCTAAAGAGGCATCCATTCAAAATACAAAGTGTACCAAAAAAAAGATCCAAATATCAAACAGAGAAACTTCAAGAAGTGACAAAGGAAAAATGGGGAAATATTAAAAACAAAAGCAAACAAACAATCATTTGCAGGATTAAGATAGGTTATATGATGAAGCTCACAAAGGAAAAAAACAAACAACCAACCAAGCAAACAAACAAACAAAAAAAAAAACCCCGACCAAAATGGCAAAAAACCTTCAGAGTGGAATGAAGAATCTTAGAAGTGAATTCAGAAGGACAGAGTGTTGTCTGAATTCAGAAATATAGTGGTGATAAGTAGAAAAGAAGAACTAAAGGAAGGTAGCAAGGAAGTGAAAATAATACAAGGAAAGAGAGGCATCTACCGGAAAAAACAATGTCAATTGGTTATTTTATTCTGCACTAAAAGAAATAGCGAGATCTTCTATCAAAAGAAAAAATATTAGAAAAAAAAGAGCAATAAAAAAGACCTTTTTCAGATTTAAGAATTAATAATTCTGCAAAAAGGTGACAGGGAATTTGAAAAAATTTAAACTAAAAAAAAGGTGACAGGGACATCTGGAAATGAAAAGCAAGAAAAAGGAGGAAAAAAGAATGAAAATTTGCAAAAGGTGAGGTTTTTCTTAAAAGGAGGAAAAAAGAATGAAAATTTAAGTTTTCTTAAATTGTGCTATTGAATGGTGGAGGGTAAAAAAATGGTATGTGAATAAATGTCAAAACAAGATGAATAGTGAAGCAAAGCAATTTCAGAACCAGTACAGTAAATTTAGAATGAGAGAAACCCAAATACAAGATTCAGAAAACTAATGACAAACATCCCCAACTTGTTCATGTTTGTAAAATTAAAATAGCCAGGTTCTCTCTGTGGTCCCAAGAATGCAGAGTGATTAAACTGGACAAGAAGTCAATATGTTTTCCCTACTCTAATTAAGGTATTTTGTTGAAATGTATGAAAGCATAAAGGGTAGCTGAAAACTTGTCAGTCCTGTTATACATTGGAAAAATTTGCTTTCTTGCCCAAAAAAAAGGCTCAGCAAAGGAGTCTTGGGATGCTACATCAAGGACATTCTAGTAATACAAAAAAGATAAATGAACTGATGGTAAACCAGATTCTTTCACAGCAAGATGGATCTGGTCCTGATGCAGTCTTAAAGCTGTTACAGAACCCAGCATGACAGTGGAATCAAGAAGTATGTGACAGCAAGCTTGTAGATATTTTCACAAAAGGAAATGACTGCTATCATTAACTTCAACTAGACAAAGCAGCACAAACCTCTCCACGCACCAGAAGCTGTCCTCTATCACTCCATGGTCTTCTCCATCACTATATAAATGCCCTTTTATACGAGAGGAGAGCAGGAATGCAGAGAGCTCACCCAGGTGAGGAACCGAGTGACTTTTGGTCATGATTAGTGGAAAGCCCAGTGGAAAACTACCAATATTGTACTTTGTGTCTGGACTACTTGATGAGGAACAAGCAGTCAATGAAATCTTCTTCAGGCAGCTGGAAGTAGCTGATCACAGGCCATGACATAGCAGTCATGATGACAGGCCTTGACCCTTATGGGTCACATAATATCTGTGGAGGGCAACACAGCAGGGTACAAACAAGGGATGGGATATGCCCAGGAAGTTTCTAGAGTGCATTGATTACTTCCTGACACAGCTAATCACAGAGTTGATGAGGGTAGCTCTGCTGTTCCTCATACTTTCATAAGCAAGAATCAGTTGGGAAAGTAAATGTCAGGTGCACGAGATTATGGTGTTTGGGATGATTCAAAGAAGGAACAAACCAAAAAGTGCAACCATAATTCTGGGCCTCAGAAGAGCAAAGTTCACTGTTGAGGGGTATGGGTGGAAAAATGCCATGGGAGGTAGTCCTGGAAAGATACAAATTCAAGGAGAGTTTGTTGATTCGGTAAGATCACCTCCTCCAAGCTCAGCAGTTTAAATCTGGAGTGCCTGAAAATCAGGTGAAGGTAGGTGTTATGGATGGACAATGATCGCCTGACTAAGCTCAAAGTTAGAAATGATACATGCAAGTGGTGACAGTAGGGCAGCATGATCCCAGCAGAAATATGACTTCTCTGAGTGGAAGGAGCTGAGGTTAAGGAAGGTTCAATCAACTGGACAGACATGAACTCCTGGGTCCTATTGTGATGCCCCCTTCACATCACTGTGAAGCCACTCTTGACTGTCTCTGAAAAGTCCTGCTGATTGAGGTCTCAAAGGGCTGGACAAATAGGATCTTCAAGCAGATCCACAAAAAGAAATGTAAAGTCCTGTGCCTTGGGAGGAAAATTTCATGCACCAGTACGTGCTGGGGACTGACCAACTAGAAAGCAAGCTTGCAGAAAAGGTTCTGGTATGCAATAAGGTCACCTTGAAAATCACCTTGAGCCAGCAATGTGCCCTTGTGGCCAAGAAGGCCACCACCATCCTGGGCTGCATTAAAAGCAGAATTGTCAGCAGGCTGAGAGGTTTGATGTTTCCCTTCTATTTAGCACTGTAGAGACCACATATATGCGGTGTTGTGTCAGGTTCTGGGCTCCTCTGCACACAAGGGACACAGATGTCTGCAGTGAGCCCAGCAAGAGGCCATGAAGGTCTTTAAAGGCTTGAGATATTGGAGGTGAGAGGACAGGCTGAGAAAGCTGGGACTGTTTCAAGCAGGCTCTTGTCAATGCATCCAAACACCCACTGGGAGGGAGTGAAGAACACAGAGCCAGGCTCTTCTCAGCAATGCCCAGTGACAAGACAGGAAGCAATGAGCACTAAAGGAAATATAGAAAATTCCCTTTAAATGCAGGAAATAACCTTTACTTTGAGGCTGGTCAAACACTGTGCAAGAGCTGGTTTACCAAGTGAGATTGTGTTGTTTCCATCACTGAAGATACTCAAAGCCCTGCTGGGCACAGCCCTGTGCCACCTGCTGTAGCTGACTCTGCTTAGAGCAGAAGAATTGGACTAGACCATATCCTGGAATCCCTTCCATCCCTTCCGTGGCTCTCTAAGAAAACCCTGACTCCATATTTAGATTAAAAGTAAGAGCTAGGAACACACAATCGTATTATTTCTCCTGTGTCTCAAAACTGTCTCAAGTCAAGCTCCACCAAGGCACCAGCCTAGAAGTGAGATATCATATTCAGAATGATGAACAATTCATAATGATTATAACACTACCAAGAAAATTTGAATTGCACATATAATTCAACCTGATATATTTTGATAAAGTCTTGAATAAATTCTTTGATTTTTACAGCAGGAAAATACTATATTCTAAATTAAATCAATAATTAAAGAACAATTTTATGAAAGGTTCTTTTTTAGTTTGTAATTGAAATAATAATTATTTTATAAAAAAAAATAGTTTTTATAAAAGCATACATACAATACTAAAAATACCAAACATTTTCATTCTGCATTATTTTTAATTATAATATTTTATTTTTATGGCTGTGAGTGCTATGTGTAAGAATACCTTATATCTTAATATACAAATAAATTTATAGTTCTTGCATTCATTATAATGCAACATTTCCTGCTTTGCAACAGGTATTTTCACTGAACACAAGATGGTGCTCTCATCCCGGCAGACATATAAGCAAGTGTGTTAACAGGAACAGGCATGCTACCCCAGTCTTTTTCAGGTCTAGGAAACCTGTGTTTTAAAACCCCAACTGTAACAATAATAACTCTATCTCTGTTACCAAGAATGTAAATATGTTCTGTTTCTAACAAAAAATAGGATATTGTTATATTATTCGTATTTCCAGAAGGTTTCTACCACAGTATTCAAAAAAGCTTCTGTTTTGTATTTGAAGCTTTCAAAAATTCTTAAATTTCCTATTACTGCTTTCAAAATTCTTAAAAATTGAAGAAATGTAGCAGCCTATATTTTCTTACTATAGGAAGGTTTTAGAAATGCATGTATTTATAATCTACATTTTTAATTTATTAAAAAAACCCTATTATTGCAATCCTGAATAGCCATAAGACAGAGAAATATAAAGTGTATTAACAGTTCTTCCATATGCCATCCTCACAAAGTTACATGAAATAAAAGCAGTCATAATTTATATTTTAAAAAAGTTATACTAGTTTCACTCAGACAACAAAATAAATAGTCACAAGTAAGGCATTCCTATTTATATTTAAATTACTGAATTTGTAAAGCAGTATAGGAATTAAATATTCCATGTTATTAATAATTATTTTACCATTGTGATATTATTACATAAGTAGCAAAACACACTGTCTCTGTGCATTAAGAATCATTTTGTTGGGTATTGCAGGGTACTCTGGATATCAACTGCAGTCATGGGCAGGCCAAAATATTTTTACAACATGGAGCTAAAAGCAGATCTGTTATGGAGCTGGTGTGCAGCCTGGCTGCTCCTCTTCAGTGCAATGCTTTCTCCAGTGTATTTCTCACTATTTCTCAGCTCCATCCACAGTTAGTGCAGCTCCTTTGCTTCCAGGGTGAGAACTAGCTGAGCCAGCCAGCTTGGGTGTCTATGCTGTACTGCACTGAACTGTGTGGATTTACCCTTTGAGCCTGTTTCAAGGCAGAGATTTCAGGACAGGATGGGATAATCTTAGACAAATGTCCTACCCTACTTGTTATTTTTAGGCCTTTCTCTCTCCCTCCTTTCTCCCCTCCCTTTCTTATAACATTTTTGAAAGGTCTTGCTTCCTCCTAAGGGTGAATGGGAAACTTCTGAAATCTTAACAATGGTTAGATGTGAGAAACATTTTACACAGAAGTTGTTGGAAATTTCACACCTACTCCTCCTCTCCTCAAGATAGCTCATTGAATCATGCTCTGCACACTCAAATTCTTTAAGTACAGATCATCTGGATTTTCGCATTGTTCTTTAATGAAAAATAAGACCTTCTTTCCTCCATGAGAGAAGGAAAATTTAAATTCTTCAGATGTTCCTTTAATCATCATTGAAAGAAGAAGTTTTCTATCAGTCTCTTCAAGGAAAAATATTTATTGAGAGACAGTTTCACTTGCTTTATTAAACTTATGGAATTATTAAGATTGTTATAGGGCTGTGCACTACAAGAATATGATTTGCCACTAAAAAATGGCTTGTTAAAATACAGCTATTCGAAACTTGAAAATGAGATGGGCTTTCTCAGTCACCTTCAGACAGCTCTGTGAAAGATAAGTGTAACTTTTATGGGTAGTTAGTACCATATACAGATCAATAACCTAGTCTTTCAAAAACACCTATATGTGGTTTCCTGGTTTTTTGTTCAGGGTTTTTTTTTTATATATATACAAACTCACCAGAGAATGGCAGGTCAGGAGCCTGTGCTCAGAGCTCCAGCCTGTGTTCTGTTAATACACTCTGGTCACCACAAAGAATTATTTGGTTCAGGGTCAGAGAGTCACTGGGATGCTTAGCCAGTGAGGGTTTTTCACTAGAGATAGCTGCAAATAGCACAGAAGGGAAGAAAATCACAGATGAGTGCTCACCAGTAACAAGGCAATCCCAATGGTTTCTTTTTAAAATATTAGTGTGGAAGCAGAGAGCAAAACCAGCAAAGCTGCAATTTCTTTACATGCCTAAGTCCTTGCAGAGAGAAACTGCTTCTTCACAGGTTGCACTAAACAGCTTGCTTTTCCCTTTTCCAGTACTTCCCTTAGCTTTGCCACAAAAACACAGTCCCTAGTGCTGCATACCTGCAGTCCCTCTTCCCCATTAAAGAGCTGCCCATGCTGGGTGATCCTCTTCAAGTCTGTAAACAAGGACTCGAGTGCTGTTACTTGATCAAATTGGAGACTATTCTTCAGAGCATGGCCTTAGACTTCTATCCAAATATGGGGTTTGTTCATAAAAATAAAATAAGAATGATAGAACTTGTGGTTCATTAGGAAAGTTGTGTGTGACAGGGTTCTAAAAACAGACTTTGAGCTCAAAGGGACGATGAGAGAAGGAATGAAGTCTTTCTGGTCTGGGGTTTCTGGCGCAGGGTTTTGGGCACAGAAGTCGTGCTAGCAAAGGGCAGTCAGAGGTGAGAAAGTGAACATCTTAGCTGCTGCGCATACAGAGGGTTCTTCTCTTATGCCATATGCCCTGGTTCTACAAATCTGCTTTTAGGCTAAAGCGTAGGTGTGTCTGCTGAGGAGCAGCTCTTTGAAGAAGCTGTAGGTGTAGCATGTCTGTCATTAATCAGGCTGGAGATCGCTCTTCAATCATGGAAAATGAAATGAACATTTAGTCAGTGGGTGAGAAAACAAAGACTCATTTTTCAAGTCTTCTTATCAGATGAACCCCACCTGATTATACCAGATTTTTGTTTACCTTTTACTGATTCTTATATTAATTTGTTGGATATTTAAAATCTAGTGTTATAGTGAATCTCATGCACAAAAATATGATCATGGTTAGAATATATCTTAAAAAATAAAAAGGTAAGGACACAAAGAGTCAAACCCCAAAATGACAGTTGGAATAGTTAATAATGCTGACAATGAAATATCAGAGCATCACTATAAATTATCACCTATTAAGAATTAATCAGTTATTAAGAGTTACTTAGACCTCAACTACTATTTTGATGATGATGAGAATCATTAGTGATTTTCTGGTGCAGGAAATTTAACAACGTCATGCATTGTATGCCTTTCCTTAAGACATATTTATAACACTGCTGCTCTGAAAGCATCGCTGTGAGAGGTTTGGGAACTTATAAGAGTACTTTTTAGATGCCAACAAAAAAATGCATGCATATTTTAAATGGATTTGGAACACACTGATTGAAACATATTAAAAAAATCATAGAAGAAATCTCTTTAAGATTTCCTGTTCTGCACAAATGTCAAATCTGCAGGAAATGGGTCTGCAACTGGAATAAACACTGAATAGACTTACACTAAAAGAAAACAATGCTCAGGCTTAGTAGCTTGCTTCCACAAGATATCACTTCCAGTACACAGAGCCTTGTGTAAGGGAAAAATCACAGTATCCAAAGCCTTTACTCCACAATAACAACTATGGGACAAACAGATCACAACACGTCCTGGTCATTCCCACAGGAAGAGAAAATACTTTGTCACTCTTTACCATGCGCGTTACTGCAACATAAAGGTAATCTTCTGTTTTGTTCCTTTCTCAGCTCTATATAAACAAAATAGAATTTTTCTTCTTTTTTGTCCCTGAATAGACACACAGGTGTCTGTTCCCTGATGCACATCTCCCTGAATGAGGTCTGACATTCCTTCTCTTCCATGCAGATGATCTAATTATTCCCACATGCTGCTGGAAGACATTGCAGTTTACATGCCATGAGCTGTGTCTCAGTGTGTCTCACTGACATCTGTTCTAGCCACCTCCTGACAGCCAGCACCAGAGTGTGGCATAGGGCAGCACTTAGGGACAACTGACAAGACACAGAAAATACCATCTGCATCACCTTTAAATCTTTAAAGGTAATTCCCAGCATTAAAATCACAGATGCAGTTTCTTCTACTATTTATGAGCAGACTATGTAAACGTATTTCAAAGTATTATTTAGCCTTTAATAAATTTTCAGCTTTTAGTGAGCAATGACTCTTCAGAGCAAATTTACAGAAAGCACATTATGTTAGTATTTTGAATATCTCAGTCAGAATATTTTTCAGTATAAACTATCATCTGCTTACAAGAGAGAAGTAGCTCATAAGATGTAGCATGTCAGGTAAATATATTAAGAATATTGTAAGAGAAAAAAGAAGCCACATTTTTCCTTATTACCCTTTAAAATATGAGAGCTTTGCAAACATACACTTATTCAAACCTTCATTTCAAGTTAGTCATCTTAGTGCTTAACTCTCCAGCTCTTTATATGCTGTGAACCTCCAGTGTCTATGCAGTTGTTTCTAAGGTAACAGATCAAGATGCCTTGTGAAAAAAATGAATCAGATCTTGAATATTCAAGACATCTCCAGTTGCAGAAATGAGAAAAGGGCAGTATCATCTCAACCAAGGGTTCTCAGTGTCTTTTAGACCCCAGCCTCATTTGCAGGCAAGAATAATATAATCCACCCTAAAGCTGTGAGTGTGAGAGTACAACGATGCATGCAGTTTCAGGCATGTAAAATGTCAGAAATTTTTTAATCAGAGCCATAATTAAGGAATTACGGAGGCTGTTCTCAACAGAGACTCGTTGCCTCATTGCAGGGTACACACACACAGAATACAGATGAAGAATGTGTTTGGTGGGTTGAGCCTTCATTCCAACCACTGACAGTCACAAAGAAATCTTTCTGTCAGACACACAATGCACAAACCAAAAACACATTAAAAATTAACATGAACCAGCGCGTGAAAATAAATGCACCTTTCTAAAGAGTCCAAATATGTATTATTCCTATCAAAAGAAACAAATAGATATCTTTCACAGGTCTTTCACAGGATTATCTAGGTAAATAGTTTTCAGTGAATGGAGCTATTGGGTTTTGTTGAGGGATTTTTGTGATTTGTTTGATTGTTTCTTTTCTTAAACTGGCTAGAACTACATTTTGTTTATTTTACAGGCTATGTTGCTTATTATCTGAGTCCAGATTTCATATAAAAATATAAACACAAGTAAGCCATATAAAGAGAATATTAATCAAAATATGAAAGGTTTTTAGAAAGCTTTTGTTGCTAAAAAAACCCTAAACTCTTTGCTTAACAATATCTGACACATATGTTCACTGCTATATGCACACACCCACTACCTGTGCTAAAATAATCATAAGGTATTCTTTAAATGCATATCATAATGAGATCTAAAAAACCAAATTCAGAGAAAATTATCTGACTTGATAAAAACTTTCAGAGTTGTATTATTTTCCATGTTGTGTAAGGAAAAGCTTTCATGTAGCTTGGGGATCAGACAAAAGTCACTGTTATATGACTGGGCAGGTCCTGACCACTTGTACCTGCTTTCTTGGTTTTGAATCTTGTGGTCTGTCTGCTACATTAAAAATATTGCTCGCAACAAATGCTTGGAATAAAAACTGGTTGAATATTTATACAGCTTGTTTTGCAGCATACTTCAGTGACTGCTCTGCATGAACAAAATATTAACAGATTTGGGACTTGTATCATTGAACAAACTGAAAGGAAGATGCATTGATTAGGGTCTTACGTTCTTGGAAGGATGTGAAGAGCATCTGGAATCGGCTGTTTCGACTGCCTTCATCTGCCCACATGCGGATTACACCCAGGCCTGTCCTCAGCATCACATCATTAGCAACTGTGCTGCAAAACTTTGCCTTCAAATCCTCCACCGAGCTGCTTCCGTCATACACTGCTACAAAATTCCTTTTGCATTCATTGGAGTTCTGCATCTCATAATCCAAAAATCGCAAATAGATCTGTAAATCAATCAAACAACAAAGGAAACATGTACAGCCATTTAAGAATGACTGAAAAAAACATTAAACATCCTTGCTCTACATTGCAGGAGAAAGAGTACACAGCAATTCCATCAAAATAATTTTTCTGGAGCTGGTGATCCATAGGGCACTTCCTCGGAAGGCCATTAATATGCAGACTGAGCACTGTTTTTACTTCCTGGTATTTTGTCTTGCTTCCAAGTAGAATGTCTCAGAAGATCTAGATATTTCTTTGTTCTTACCTACAGTAAGGTCCTAATTTGCAAATACATACTTTTTTTTTCAGAAGTATGTGCAACGATTGTTCAAGCTGAAGGACAGATAAGCTAGAAATTTCTTCTTTTACTACTTGGCACAATATTGCTCTATTACATGACTGACATGAGAAATAATAAGGCAAATCATTGCTGCTCCCTCCCCAGAGTAAATGTGTCATCTTATACCTTTCTGCTACACTGATTCAGGAAGTGAGAATCTAAGAGCCAGGCAGAAATCCATCATTAATCTTTTTATGTTTCCTCAAGGATCTGGCCACCATCTCAGCTCTTCTAAACAAAGCATTATGGTATACATTTTGTCATTTAAGTGGCTTGAAACCAAGCATATTTTGTGTAAACTCCTAGAAACCTGTCTCTTGCATACAAGCTAAATTGTCTCTCAATGTAATAGATATATTGTCCTTTGCAAAGAACTCTTTAAAACTACCTAAAAAGAAGCAGGGGTGAGGATAAAAGACTATTATTTCATATTCAAGTGTATATGGACTTTAGGGTAAACCACCAGTTTTAAAAGTAATTGATTATAAAAGCAACATCAAATATTCAATTCACAGAGAAGTACTATTTTCAATAGATACATGATACACAATCAAACTGCCAAGGGTACTCCTGAGATTTCAAGAGAACGATACAGAAAGGTGAATTAGGGCAGAAATTGTATAAAAAGGCAATAAGCATACACAGCATAGAGATTTATGCATCTTCACTTGAAAAAAATACTAAAAAAAAAGAAGCCCCACTGTATTAGACATCAAATATACTTGTTTCAAACAATTTTATTGACTTCGGTTATTTTTCATATGCACAGAACAAATGTTTTATAAGCTCCTCTGCTTTTGCAGAAAGTTCCCAAGCAGTGCATATCCTAGTAGCAACAAGCCTCATCATTTCACCTCATTAATATATTAAAACTCTTATGGTTTAAGAATTATATGCTCTCAAGCATTCTGCTACAGTTTAATAATAGCTCAGATTTCTTAATTGGCCTGTTCAGGTACTGTATTATTGTATATTTTCATTCCTTGTTATGCTTTGCATAAATGTCCCTCTGAAAAGAATATCTGTGAAAAATTTTAACTAGCCAATGAAATTAGGTATACCAACGGCATTTTTTTTCCTAATCTGTTATTCTTACAGTAATTCTTACTCATATTCCATCATTTCCATATTTCAGAAGAGTTCAGAGGAATATATTTCAATTAAAGTGCAGATAAGTCTACTTTACTTTCACCACGTATCCTAGAGTTTACATAGCATAAATTAAGGACTCTGCTTGTATTAGTCTCTACAAAATGGAACAACTAACAGAAATACACAAAGACATACTGAGATGGAAATATCTTATATCAAGGTATAGTCTTTACAGCGTTTTTCACTTCATTTACTGGTTGTTCAGTAAAACAGTGAAATGATACACATTACTGTGCTGACAGAGAAAGATCCCACATGGGGGGATCCCACAAGGGGAGGGAAGGAAGAGGCAGAGCCATGATACAAACACCTGGCAACTGACCACATTTGGGACACACCAGAGAGCTGCTTCTGTGTCCCAGACACCAGATCTTCCTTCTCAAGGAAGGGTGCAACAGGCACTGCGCAACCCTGGCACCCAGCCTCTCCTGGGAAGCTGCTGAGACAGTCCATAGTACATCTCTGCATTGCTTAGGGAATTAAGTGTGCCCCTTGCTTTTATCTTCTCAGTTAACTAAAGCACTCTGCTTCAGACAGGTGTCCCAGTGCCTGCCAGCCTTGTCACAGGTAATGCAATGAAATTTTCCTGCAGATGATTATAGGCAACGTTGCATACATGTGACTGTGTCCCAGGAAGAGAAATGAGTCAGACAGACTGTTCACAAAGAACAGAGGGCTTGCAACATGCTCTGTCATGAATCATGACTTTTACTGTCTGCATATACCTATCATATGTACACCATTTATATTTATATGACATATGTATACATATATATATCTGATAGACCACAAAGTTATAGTGCAATGTACGGCATCATTTTTGTCTATTCCCCTCTTCAGGAAAGCTCATATTTAGTCCACAAAAAAGATTACATTAATCTGATGGCAGAACAATAATAAAACTGTACCTACTGGGTGAAAGGCCTTGCACACTTGTTCACATGTTCTCTATTTCTATCCTGCTGTCTTTTATATATGCATTTATATGTACAATTGCATGTGCATATATATAAGCACATGTATTTCTTTTAAAGGATATCCCATTTCAGTATGGAGATGTAATTTTTATGAGTTTTCATTCTTACAAGAAGTGTGCACTAATCCTTACTGTGGTTACAAAATATCAGCTCTCCCAGCAATTTCCAGCATTCATCAATTATTCCTGATCTGTTCAAAAACACTGTTCGTATAGCAGTACAGACAAAATCTTATTTCTATGGGCTTATCATTTGACATTCTTTAGTTACTGGAGGCATACCAGCCTTATAAAATAGTAAAATTTTTCTTAGAGTAGCAGTCATAAATACTGAAAAGGAATCAAGAGAATAATAACTCAGCATTTTGTTTTGAGTCTTCCAGGGGAAGAAGCCAAAACCTTCAATTTTTCCCAAGCCTGAACTCTGCTGTCAGTCATACCTGTTCATTCCTCTGTGTGGGAAATTCAGCCAACACCATAACTATATAGACCAGATAGGTAGTGGAACCACTAGAAAGAAATTTTTTACTTAGAAATCTATGTCTAGCCTGTAGAAGAAAGATGCCACTTTGTCCAATGTCATGAAGATTCATAAATTAGAGAAAATAAGCTACTGATATTCTGAGGTGAGTTGGAGCTTCATTTTCATAATTGTCTTTGGAGATGACTACTCCCAGAACTTTATATAAAATATTGAGGACTTTGTACAGCACACCCTGAAACCAGGGGGAATATTTCAATCTATTTATTTGAATCACACTTTTAGCTTAAGACTGCAGTGTATTTTTAAAAACTGGAAACTGATTACACAAACTGACAACCTGATATTGGATCAGATTTTATTTTAAAGAGCTGGAATAATTTAATTGCATCTGCACGCCTCTGCCAACTTGTATGGTTTCATTGCTATATATTTGCCATTGTTCCTGTCACTGGCTGTAAGACCCACACTGGCAGAAGAAAATGACTAATAATAAATTGAGTTCCCCAGGGAAAGAATAAAACTGATTATATGACAAACTCTTATTTAATGCAAAATGTTCCCTATACATAGCTTTTTGAAATCAGGGAAATATTCTCATTGCTTTTGCTGATATGTGGATGTCACTAAAACAAATGGATCAGAAAGTGAGAGAAAAATTATCAATATTACTGGTTATTTCATTTACAGAGATCTTAGACATTATTTCTACCATCAGTGGATAAGAAACTTTGTTCCTCTGAAAGAAAACGAACTAAAGCAGAGGTCACAGACTCAAATACCATCATCCGCCTTCATTAACCATTTTTTCATTGATGTCAATAGGAGCTTTTGGAATGAACATTTCCATAGATACTGACACAGTATATTAGCATAGTCAAGGCATTCTTGCTGAAGACAACATCTTATTTGAAAGAAGAAGCATAACTGCCATATTTTCTTCTTTCACATTTTTGCTGCAAAGTTTTAATAAGACACTTTTGTCAAGTCATCAGTTCCACATTACTTAGGCGAGGGGGCTGCTCAAGTATTAGATTAACTGAGTTCTGAGATGTCACTGCAAATGCCAATGTCATTAGCAACAAAACTGATAAAGCCTCACTGCAACTGTGGTATATTACACTCAGTCGCATAATATTTTAAATAATTCTCTTGTCACCTGTAAGTTTTGTATGGCCACCATAAATAATAATCAAAAAAGGAAGCAGTGGGAAAGTTTTACTATTTATTTTCATTTAAATTTGAAAACAATAAAAATCTCTGACTGAACATACTAGGAAAAAACACGCAAAATTATTGTAAACTACGAATAATGTATCACCTCAGTAAAATAGTCAGATTATAATCTCCTCATAGTGAATCACTTCTGATGAGTTCTGGTTTTTAATCAATCACTGAAGGTTGAGGGATGACAACATGATTGATCACGCCACTCAGGAAAAGCTTCAAACCATATCCCAGCATATCAGACTTAATATATCTGCAGAGACACTCAGTTGCCTTAAACCAAACCAAACAAAAAGCCATCATTCAGCTGCCAAAAGTAATTTAAACATAAGAGAAAAACTTCCTCTTCATCCAAGTGTAATGTCCAAATTTCACATACTCTCCTTCTGGGTTCAGTCAATTCACTTGTAAGCACAGGACTGGGTTAAATTGTCCCATTGCCCAGTGATCAGTTACAGCACCTGCTTTATATTCTACATCTTTTTCAGCTCTGTGTGATTAACAAAGTACTTTCAAGATGATTCCTCCAGTATTTAGGCCTGGGAAACCCAGTTTTTTTAAAGCAGATTGTGCAACACTAATTGAACTTCTTCAAAGCAACCAGACACCAAGTACACCAGCCTAAAAAGCATGTTACCAATGAGGCTTGAATTCGTCATCTGAAATGGTCTGTCCTCTTGTTTGGATGCTATTTTTTTTTCAATCAGCATTACTTCAATGCAAAAGTGCTAATAACACATGATCTGTTGCATTTTTGTTTTTTTGGGGGATTATTCTATATTTTTGGTCTTTCTGTTGCTAGTCTGGGACCATGTTGTACAAACAGAAAGCTCCATACCTCACATTTTCTTCTGTTCTGGAGCTTGGAGAATATTGTCTGTCAAAGATGACAATTTTATATGGTACTTGTAAGATACTGTGGTTCACAGCCAAGGCTCACATATCAGAACACCAGTTTTTCTAGACAGGTAAAACTCTGGATTTCTTTGTTTTGTGCAATTTGTTTATTCAAGCTTCTGTGCTATCCAATAGTTGACACTTACTCTGTCAAGTCACCCTCATTTTTTTTCTTTTACGGTCCAAAAATGCCCACAGGTGAGCAATATTTGCAACTCCTTGGTACTATTCTGCTTTTTAACACTGAAAACTGGAAATCAAATCCTGATTCTGCTGTTTGCTTTGACAGACATTTTATTAGTTTCTTTAATAGCTTTTTAAAATTACATTTCTTAATAGCTATTTGGTTTGAGGATGCTGAGTTTCATTATATTTCAATTCCTGAATGGAATAGATTAATGGTAACTTAAAAGTGGGGTTTTTCACAGTGTTACTCTGGCATGTGCATTGGCATGCCCTCATAGTAGAGATATATACATGATTCCAAACATGTACTTGTCTTGCAACTTGTCTTGCATCTTCATCTCAGACATAAGGGATTTTAATAGTTTAATATAGGTAAACAATATTTTCTACTTGTTTAATTTGTTCACCTTGTACTCACCATATATACATATGCTGTACTTTTTAAAATTAATAATATTTTTTACATTATCTGCATCTTAGTAAGCTTCAGAGCTTCTTCAAAGAAGGAGATAATCTGAAGCTTGCAAAAGTATCTCTGGTTGTTAGGTTATTCAGTCTTTAAATTTTATTTTTCTCTAACATTTCAAGAATCACCACTCAGATGGCTCCTATTAAGTTTTAGTGCACTACTTAAAGCTTCTCTTCTACAACTGATTAAGAAGCTTCCAAAAATTAGTGTATCTTAGTCTTCCAGCGCCAACAGCTTAAACTGCTTTTCTTACAGGCCTCACCTAAGAGCACAAATTTCCACTTCACATGGGAGAGCAGAAAATGTTTTGGTTTAGTCAGATCAGTTCAAACAGACTCACTCACAGCTGTGCAATTTTCTTCACCTGATGTTCCCTCCTGACTGCCTAGGAAATGCACGTACGACAGCCCAGTCTCTCTCCAGACTGCACTGTCTGTGAAGGCAGGCACCTGGAACCAAAGAGTCATCCCTCCGTTTGGTCAGGAGCTTGCCAGGTAGCAGTGCAAACCCTTAGTAAACATGCAAGCCATCTCGATCACGCTGAGTCCCACTGCGCTGCTCCCAGCCTCATTCCTCACCACCCCAGCCCTGCCAAGCTATCTGGCCAGCTTGTGCTTGGGCCAGCCCCAGTGCCTGGGCAAACCCAGCCACAATGGCCAGGCCTGTCCCAGTCCCATTTGTCATGTCCTGGCACTGTGGCCTCCCTCATCCTGGCCCCCTCCCATGTGCTGTATATCCCCTTCCCACTGCTCCCCGATGGCTCTGCTAGAAACAGATGCCACCGCTCCCTGGCAGCTCAGGGTTAAGGATGCTGCCGTGCTGCATCAAATCTAATTAATTGACTCATTAATTGACACTTTGGGTTTCCTTAATCTCTTGTGTTAAGTCTTGTGTGCTATAACCTTTGTCCAGTATCCTGTTTAGGTTGGGCAAGAGAATTAGACATCACTTTGCCTAACTACCTTGTAACTTCGTTTTATTTCTCATGGTGCAAATAAAGAGGCTACTCCCACTATTTGTTCAGTCTGAATATACTTATTGCTTATTCCTCCAGAATAGATTATTTTCACAGGACTACATTCAAATTAATTCCTGTTTTGATGCTGAGGTGCCCAGACCATCTGATAATAGATGGTGTTTCTAATAGCACTACTTACTGTTTTTTTTCCCAACATAAGAATATCATATTTGTAAATATTTTATCACTATACTATCAAGTTCTTCTGTGTTATTTTTTTCAACAGAGCCTCTCAAAAAACAAGCATGGCACAAAGCTACCTTGCTGGGAAAGTTGCCCACCAAAGAGAGCACAAACATGGTTCTTTCTTCCTGGGGGCTTTGTCAAACTATGCTGACCCATTCAACATAGAAAAACACTTGCTGATATTATCCTCCAATACTTTGCCCTTAACAGAAGGTAAGAAAACTACAATTCTATTCATTTTCTTATTTTCTAGTTCTAAATAAAAAATCTTTTTGTATCTACTGTTTGCAGTGAATGATGTCCTAGAAAATTTTCAAATCACTGTACAATGAGCTTATACACTTCCTTCTTTGGGCTTTGTTCAACACTGAAGAATTTTCAGATCAGGAAATCCCTCCAGAACTTTATTGTTCTGGATGGGTTAGCACTTTCAGTCAGCAGCTCTCTTCTTAATTTCCCATTCTTGCTCTGAATACTAATTGCAGTCACATTCTACATGAAGTGCAGAATCACAGTGTTACTCCACTCGAAACTCACAACTATCTTACTCAGCAGGAACTGGCTTTGAATGATTACAAGAAACACAGACTTTACAACTAGTCACTTTCACTATATAAGACTCTAGCTCTGCATAAAAGTTGTGTTCAGACTGCCTTCTGCACTTAGAGAATGTTTGGGTTCTGCATGCATTTCAGATTTATTTTCCTCTGTGTGTGTGTGTCTGTGTCAGGGTGTGTGTGTGCATGTATGATATAAGGTAATCAATGATGTCTCTATTTTAAGTGTGTGCAACAAATTTTCTGCTCTTTGTCCCATTCCAGAGCACTGAGGATAGAAGCATTTGACCCAGACTGCCAGTTTGAAGCTCAAGCTTGGAGACCTCAAGTACACACTTCCTGGCTGATCTCATTGCTCATATATTGAGCTCAGACTTGGCTGGAATCTGGAATTGGAAACCAAGGGAAGCACTTGCATCTTGCTTCTGCAGACAGTTTAGACTGGATGAGCTTACGCCAAATGAAATTGCAAGCAACTCACATTCTGGCACAGTTTAATTAAGAAACTAAAGATGAAAATATTCAACACAAATTCTCTCTGAGAAACTCTTGCCTTTTAGGCATAATTCCCAGTAACAAATTGTGCAGCCCAGGGTACAGGAACATGTGGGTTTAAAGATGTCTGCGGAGTTCTCACTGTTCTTAGCAGGAGAGCTTGTTTTCATAGGTGCAAACTGACATAAATTAAAATGATGTCATTAAGTCACTGTACTGAATATGTCATTAATTCAAGGTTAGATAGGGACAAAGGAAGCTGACTGTAAAAAATGGACAGTAGATTCCAGTTCAATTGAATCAGACCCATAAACAATCTTATCATAAACCTTACTTCATACAAAGTTCTTAAAAATTTATCCACTTGTTCCTCCTTCCTTAATATCTGTATTTTTTTCAACTTCTCCCAGTGTGATGAAACCATAACTGGGTGTGCATCCATGCATGTATATACTTGTCTGTGTGTACATAAATATATCTCTTTGAAAAACCACACTAAGTTCAAATGCTAAATTGGACTTACTCCCCAAAGATGGATCTAGCCTTGAAAAATCTTTTTTTTTCCCCTAGCTTACTGTGAAACCTTTCAACCCCACGTTAGGAAATACTGATTTATATACTTTTATATTGCTCAATCTCTCCAAGCAGGTAATTCTGGAAGATGGGAACAGCAGGATCCATCAAGAGATGACCCAATCCAACCCTCTGCTTAAAGGCAGGATTATTAACGTTTCTCTCATTTTTCACAGGTTGTTATCTAACCTGCACTTTCAGACCACTAACAATGCCAGCTGAACCAATCATCCCTCCCTGATGTTTGAATTTTCTTCCTATGTATTTAACCTGAAACTTTGTTCCAGAGTGTGGGACCCTGAGTTATCCTACAGACATGGACATCACAGCACCTCTTTTTCCCTGTAAGAGCCTGTTATTGCATTTTATTACTCTCCTTCACACAGTTTTCTAGATGACATTAAATAACATTCAGTATTCATTTTTCTAAAACTTTCTTGTTGCTCTCCATTCCAGGTGCCCTTCAGCTAGGATACGCTTCTTGGAATGCAACACAACTAAACGCAGATATGGAAGTTTATGAAGAATTAATGAGCTTTAATTTTTAGCTCTCTACTAAGAATAGTAGTTTAGTATTTTTCTGATAGATGATGTATTTTCAGTTACATAAATACCTAGTTTGGAGTTTTACATCAGAACTGAAGTATGGATAAATGCTACAGGTAGGTAAAATTGTGATTTTAAGCAGGGCTTTGAATCATATAGAACTTCAGAGTCAGACCAAGTAAGACTATCACAATTGCATTATACGATAAACCATAAACTTGAATTTATACTATAGGGAAATGCTATTGGCTTAATTAACTGTGCTGATTCTAATAACAATTCTGTGTTTGTCTGGTTTACTTCTACTAATACCTAAATGCATCACAGGATAGTTTAAATTAGAAGTGACATATAAAGGTCAACCTCCCTGTCATAATCAAGGATGTATTCAACTAAATCCAGCTGCTCAGAGCCCCATCCAACCTGGCCTTGAATGTTTCCAGGGATGGTCATCGACAAACTCTCTGAGCAACATGATCCAGCATTTCAAAACCCTCATTGCAAAAATATCTTCCTCATATCTAGTCCAAATCTCTCCTCTTCTAGGTTAAAGCACCGTGTCTTACCACTACTGATGAAATACTTGTCCCGTTTTTCCTTACAGGCTCCCTCTTAGTACTGGAAGGCTGCTGTAAGGTCTTCCCAGAGTCTTCTCTTCTCTGGACAGAACAAACAAATCTCTTAGTCTTTCCTCACTGGACAGGTTCTCCACTCCTCTCACTATTTTTGTGGCTCTCCTCTGGACCTGCTCCAAGAGGTCAATGTCTTTTCTGTGCTGAGGACCCCAGAGCTGGATGCAGCATTGCTGGTGGGGTCTCACCAGAGCAGGGCAGAGCAGAGCAGAGCAGAGCAGAGCAGAGGGGCAGAATCTCCTCCCTCACCCCGCTGGCCACATTGCTTTTGGTGCAGCCCAGGACAAAATTGGCATTCTGGGCTGGATGTGCACATTTCTGGGGCATGTTCAGCCTCTTGTCCACCAGAATCCCCAAAATCTTATTGGAAGGGCTGCCCTCCATCTGTTCTTCCTGAAGTTTGTATCGATACTGGGATTTGTGCTGAATGAATATAAACTGCCCATAACACATGGAATAATCATTCATCAGTCCAATAACTTCATAGCACTACTTAGTGTAGCAAAATGGGAAGCTCATCTACTTAATTGGAAACCTCTATCAATAATAATTTTATCCAAAAGTAAAAAAGTGTTATAAGATGAAAGTATATTCTGGAAATCATTTATCTGTAGTCTTTATGAGCCAACTCTTTTCCTATACTTTCCCAATAGGAAAATGCTGATACTAATGATTTTTTCTCTTCTGAAAGTCTTTCCTGAAGAGAACCCTTCAACATTCATCCATGTGTCATTCTGATGATGAAACAATTACATATTCAGTACAGTCTCCTCACTGAGGTTATACAAAAAAAGCCCTTATCAGTTTAAAGGCAGCAGAGAGTAGTGCATATATAAATCCTACTTTCTAAAACCTTTCCTGTCCAATAAAATACAGCTAGAAAAAGTATACTGTGGGGTGTCTTTTACACAGTGAATGCAAGTAGGTGGGAGGCATAAAGCTGTTCCTGTTGCAAAGAGGGGAGAAGAGGTAGTGCAGCCAGCAATAATTAATGCATATCATAACTGATAAGTTATGGATGAGAGAGAAAATCAAGGGGAATCCAAGAAAAGTATTTTGGAATTCATTAGCAGCCCTCTCATGTTTCTTACAAAGCCCTGGCTTGCTGACTGTGGAGGAAAAGAAATGAGAATACTTTTTTTGTCTGTGTCTCTAAACCAAAGGAATTAAAGGTTTCATACGGAGGAATGTTAATTTACTTTAGGTCCATTTTCACAGTTCCCAGATGAGAAACAATGATGACCTCAGGGAGCCAGCAGTGCCCCCTTAGTTGTCTCTATGTTAGGTATTTGAAATATAATGAAAATTAAAATTATAAGATTACTTCCCACTTTAAAACACACATTGATTCTTTTAAAATATGAGCAAAATTAAAGATGAATTTAAGAAAATTACTTATGGCACAAAAAACACATTAGTATTGCCCAAATCATCATTTATGAAGAAAGGTGGTTATTTTGGCTGAGATGACAAATTACCCTTCCACAGCAGAAGGAAAAAAATAGTTTACAGTTCAAGCTGTAAAGTTATTAAACAAGATCTGACTGTACTAAGAAATGCACAATATATTAGAAAAGGCAATTTCTTAAATTAAATGGCAAATCAGCAAGTGGATGAAGGACTGACCTTGGATCGAGGTGGTGCTCGGATGTACCATTTACAGTCTACTGCTTCAGTTTCAGAAGCTTTTCCTTCTTTAACAATTTGTACAGATTCCACAATTCCTTCAGGTCCTCCCATCTCAAACTCACAAACTGAATAACAAAACACCAGAAAAAATGAAACCTGAACAGCAAACAAAAATGTTTTCTACAGCAGAGTATAAAGGCCTCCAAGTTAGAAAAAACCCCCCAAACAATATACCAACCTGGCAATGGCTTCAAAACGCCAAGGTCCTTAAAATCTGGATCTTAAAAATAGAAAAAGACAAAATTAGTTTTGTTCAATATCTATGATGTTATGCTAATATGTTCAAATTTTATAATGTGCTTTAGTTATATAATTATGCATATACTTATGGGAAATGGGAGCTGTTTCAAAACTATGACAACACAATAATTATTAATGCAGAAATTATTGATACCATCATACTAAGTCTTTTTTTTCTGTTATGAAATCCTGCTTTTTTCTGTCTCTCTCTTTCAGAAGGGTACAAAAATATTTCTGCATACATTAGCAAGTGAGAACATCACATAGCTAACCACATGACATTTTAATACATCAGCGTAGTGAAAGAAGATATATTTACAGATCCATTCAGAATCTTTTTGCCTATTTTGCATTTTGAAAAATATCACTCAACTTAATTGGAGAAATCCAAACTTAATTCTGTGTTTATGAATACTCTGCCATCCCTACTGACCAAAAGGAGACACTGTCTTTGTCAGAAGTATCCTTTTGTTCTTATTGGAAAAAAATACCATAAGAATTACCATTAGAAGTCATTCTGTGAACAAGTTAATAAGTCTAATATGTGTGCTATTTTCCATCAGATAAACCTGATTATATTTACTATCTGAAAGGGCTTGTATCATGTCTTTAGAGTCAGGTGTAATACAGAGATGAAATTAGTTGGTCTTAGATGAATGCTTTTCAACAGACAACCATCCATACACAAATCATCAGTTCACAAAATTTGGCTCAGGTTGAAGATACTGCCCAAAACCAGAAATATGGGAGGCTAAAGCAATTCAAAAAGCAATGTCTTAGAATAGACTGGTCTTGTCTGGGAAATGTTTATCACTTGCACTGCTTTTCTACCTAAAATGAATGTTGTGCACTGTTTTTCTTATTTACAAATGAAACTGATCTTGTTTCAGAACTGGGTCAGTGTAGAAAGAACTATAAATAAAAAAATGAAGAAAAGCTTTGGAAGAAGGAGATGCGTCAAATGAAAAAAATTAAACTCATAACCAAGCCACAAAAACTGCTCTTCCCCTCTAGCCTTAGTCAATTAGGAACAGTAAGAATCACAACCAGATAATACACAAAGTAGTCGAGCACTGTTTAAGCAAGATCAGCCATTTTAATCTAAACAGTCAAAATGTGTTGACTTCAAAAACTGGAGATGTAAGATCACTTTTTAGATTGCCCCTCTATAACCAGGCTACTGTTCTTCCCAAATTTCTTTTAGAGTTGCACAACATAAATCATGAGTAAATACTCGTGAACTTACAGGACTGCAAATCTAGCTGAGTAGGCAATTAGTATTAATTGTTGCATATTTTTAGAGATCAGCAGATAGATATGATTATCAGCAACACTAAAGGTAATCAAATATTTCAGTTAATGTACTTGGGATATCTAGCTCTGAAAGTGAGATACTGAAAGGAAATCTACTTTTACTTATGGTTTGAATTACCATCCCGATATCTCATGTAACTATTGCATTTCTCCCTTTTACTGCGTTTGCAAGGATTACTCTGATTTACTGAGAACATTCCACCACATTAGTAAAGTACACAGAAGGAAAGAAAGCAAAAACTGTCCTGCCAGAATTTTCCCCATATAAGAATTTTCATATAAAGCAATGTTAGTAGCAGGAATCCAGGCTGAAGTACAATCTAGACCACATAATTTGACCCACAAAACAGCTCTGAAAGTATTTTATCATTTAACAATACAGTAACATTGCAGGCTACTGTTCTTCCCAAATTTCTTTTAGAGTTGCAGAAAATAAATCATGAGTAAATACTCGTGAACTTACAGGACTGCAAATCTAGCTGAGTAGGCAATTAGTATTAATTGTTGCATATTTTTAGAGATCAGTAGATAGATATGATTATCAGCAACACTAAAGGTAATCAAATATTTCAGTTAATGTACTTGGGATGCTGGTATCTAGCTCTGAAAGTGAGATACTGAAAGGAAATCTACTTTTCCTTATGGTTTGAATTACCATCCCGATATCTCATGTAACTATTGCATTTCTCCCTTTTACTGCATTTGCAAGGATTACTCTGATTTACTGAGAACATTCCACCACATTAGTAAAGTACACAGGAGGAAAGAAAGCAAAAACTGTCCTGCCAGAATTTTCCCCATATGAGAGTTTTCATATAAAGCAATGTTAGTAGCAGGAATCCAGGCTGAAGTACAATCTAGACCATATAATTTGACCCACAAAACAGCTCTGAATGTATTTTATCATTTAACAATACAGTAACATTGGAACAACACATACAGAAATGCAAAATCTGTTAACATTCTAGAAATATGATAGACCTGTTCAGTTTAAAAAAATAAATTTTTTGCAAGTTCTCAACTTGCAAAAGTTTCAAGACTGAAAGGGAAATAAAATCTATGACATCTGAGGTGATAACCCTTCATTAAACATTGCTAATATACCAATACTACTATAATAAAACAAAATCTCTAAATAAGGTATTATCATGCATGCTTAAAATTCACCCATGTTTGAGCATATTTAACTAGCAAATATTTGCTTTTCAAATAGTGTCCCATTAAATGGATTAGATTTTAGCAGCTCCTCTGTATGTAATTGAATCAAATTGTTATTTTCAGTCCGGCTGGGTCAAAACATTAATGTTAGATAAACGTTGACTGGCCAGATTTTCCAATAGATCAAAATCAAGTTCCTTTGAGGAAAATACCCGAGATTGGAAAACTTTTCTGGGAAAAATAAGATGGATCACCCATAAATAGAGAAAAAAAAAAGAGGCAAAATAGGAAGTAATATGGAGCTGCTAGAGACAATCCAACAGAGGGTCATGAATTTTTAAGGGATGTATAAGGAAAGGCTGATAGAGTTGGGATAGGTCAGTCTGGAGAAGGAAAGGGTCAGAGGTGATCCCACTAATGTGTACCAAAACCTAATGGAGGGGCACAAAGAGAATGAAGTCAGGCTCTTTTCAGTGGTATCCAGTGACAGAACAAGATGAAATGAGCACACACTGAATCACAGGCTGTTCCATCTGAATATCAGGAAACACTTCTCCAGTATGAGGTGACTCAGGACCAGCAAGGCAGCCAAGAGGTTGTGGAGTCTCTATCCTTGGAGATATTCAAGGATATTCAAGGATATTCATTGCTGTCTAGACAGGATCCAAAGCAAACGGCTTTAGGTGACCCTGCTTGAAAAGGGGGCTGGACAAGTCAAGTTCCAGAGATACCTTCTGAGACCAGCAATTTTCTGACCCTCTGATTTTGTAATAACTAAACAATAGACTTGGATAATAGTGAAATGGCCAATCAAAAGTCTAGACCTGTTATCTGAGGTAGCAGCAGAAGTTAGACAAATCTCTATCACTATGCGGACTTGGTTTTGCGGAATTTGTTCTGCATTGCAGGAACATATACAGGCCTTGTTTCAAGAAGCCCACTAGGTCTTCACAGGAAATTCTCAAGATTTTAGAAGCTAGCTTTGGAATCTCTATTTTCCATGGAAACCATTCAACATTATCTTTATTTTTCATTTCACTGTTTCTATGCAAGGAGACTTTCTCTTCTAAGCAGCTGGCAAACATGGAATTTAAAGAGGAAAACAGGAGGCCAGTTGTAAGGAGTTGGGGTAACTGATTGCTCAAAAGTCTTATGAAATGAAGAAAATTGTAAAGTAAAAAGGCATTGTACATTAACTGGATTAAGTCTTCAAAAAGTATGTAAACTATCGTGTTTACAAGTACACTGCAGCATCTTATGGGATTGCCCAGCTGAGGTATACCCACAAAGAAATACATTTACCCACCCATGCATGCACATACTCATGCAACACCTCACCCCATGTCACCTACTTACACAGAAAGTGAAATTGTTTAAAATTATATTACTTGAATAATTTCTGTAAGACATAATAGAAATGCATAAAGTTCAAACTAATTACTAGCAACATGATGTTCTGCTGGTAAGTATTATTGCAAATCAATTTTAAAAGATCATATGTCGAATTAAAAATCCCACACTTATATAAAGATCATTCAACTTGTCTTCAAAGAGAGATGGCACACTGCTTTTAAAAGTAATGTTGTAATACAGAAAAATTAGAGTATTTTTAGTGTTAAAAAGGCAAAAAGGCAAAATTTCCAAGTTCATCTCTCACATTTTATTCATCTTTCCTTAGCTTTTCATATAAAATTCATCTGGACAATTTCTTACCCAGCAAACTTCAAACCTGCTGCTTTCACTGATAAAAAATAATAGATATCTCACTCTGGAAGTCAAAAGATACCAGTCAAAATTTTAATTTCTCTTTTAAAAATGGAAGATTGAGTTTATGTCCTCCTGATCATATCTGGACTACAGTATACTTAATTACACAGTTTTATTTTTTTAATATCTGAAGTGAAATACATACAGTAAAGAACACGAGCAATTGCTGTACAGTTAAAAGTCAAGAGGAAGGAAATGTGTAATACAAAATTCTGGTGCTGAATAACTTTTGAAGTATTTTTCTCTTTTCTTCGATAAATGAGATGTGGAAGAATTATTTGAACTATTTGAATAAACCATACACTACAAAGGGTTGATATTTAAAACCTAAGGGGGTTTTTGCCATTTGTGAATACAAAAGCCTCCTTTTAAATGGATACATACAGAAAGTAGTCACAAGAGTTTGAAGCCATATTTCCTATTCAGAAGTAGGGAAACTGTCCACTTTTATTCAATGATCAGACAGCTGTAGATATATCTTTTCACTTCTCTGTCTCTGACAAGAAATAGGTATTCAACTCCTATCCATCAATATTTAAGTAACTTTAACATATGCACATGCTTTTTTGTCAGATAACATTAGAGACCTGATTTGGCATGTAAATACTCATAGAAAAGTAAAGAGAATTGCACTATACAGCAAGCCACTAGTTACTTATCTGTAAGTTTCCAAAGTCAAGTTCTTTTACAGTAATTTCTGGGAGCCTTAACCAGCCTTGTCCTCCTGGGGCTGAGGTATAGCTCTCTATAAAAGCAGAGCTTGCACAGCTCAGTACAGAGAAGTATGATTATTCTAAGCTATTTTATGTCATTGCCTCATAGCATTTGATCATAGAGTAAAAGTAATGGAAGAAGATGGCTGAAAGATTTTTAAAGCATAAAAATCTTCTCAAAGAATTACTAATATAATTCAAAAGTAGAAAATAATTTCTGTACGCAAACTTTTTTTTTGTGTGGTGTTCAAAGGAAACACCTATTCTGCTGGGGAGAGTAAAGAAAAAGTAGTAAGAAAATAATATGAAGTTAAGTTGCTATGCAAAACCCCATACATTATTTCTTATTAGCCTAAAATGAAATTTCTTCTGATAGCTCCTTTCATAATTGTAGTCTCCTTGAAACTTCCATATATATTTCTATATTTGTACAAATGATACCAAAAGGTGTTCAAAGAAAGCCTCTAGTCTGCTAGACACTGTGGAAAGTTCTGTAATAATTATAGTTGGCAATATTATGTGCTGTATTTGCTCTCTATTTTCTATGTTTTCTTTTTGAGGACAATATTGTGATCAATTGCAGCTCTTTTGAAGACTACATATTTGTAACCTAAAATAATGCTTCTCAATGGTTTTCCCTTCTTAACATAGTCATGAAAGAACTCAAAGCTGATAAGTGCAAATGTAGCAGTGACTATGACTCCTGCTATTTCACCTTGAACATCTACCTGCCATTAAATCAGCAAAAAGTAAATGAAAGCAAATATTGTTGAAATAACACAAACTATTATCCAAAAGTTTGATTTATACAAGACCTTCTTTCTTTTTTTTTTTGTTTGTCACTTTACTACTCTCAGCTCATAACTATTTGTTAGTGTATTAATAGTATTTCTAGTGTAATTGTATTTGTTTAGTGTAATTAATATATATAGTGATTTGTAAACTAATTGTATTGCTATGGTGACCTCAGTAAAGCAAGATATACTGCAAGTGTTAGCAATAGTTGGACATTTGTATGCCAAAATTAGGTGTTTCTTTGTTTCATTGCAATCTATTTAGAAATAAAAAAAACAACATTGGAAAAAAAAAATTAAAACAAAATCCATGACTTTGAGTAACTTTTTGCTAAGATTGGTCAAACTGAGCAGACAAGATGCACCTGAATAAATTCCACTGGAACAGAGCACATGATAACAGAAGTTGCTGTTAAATTTCTGTTTTCATGCACACAATGGCAGGCTTTGAGATTTTAGCCTGCTTGTCTCAGTTGTCTATTCTGCAAACCCTTTAAAAAATAAGGCCTTTCTCCCATGTAAATTTTGTTACGGATGGGAGTCATGTCAGAAAGCAAAAGGTCCCATGAGATTCCGGGTCTCATCCTTAAAGGGCGTTTCAGCCCTTTGATATGTGTTCCTAAATCCCAGAAGTGAGAAGTGATTTTTGGAACTGTCGTAGTGACAAAGGAGAGCAAGAATTGGCAAAAATGTCATACTCAGTCTGATGACTGGAAAGAGGAAGTCCTGAAGCCTTGCTGTGTGTGGGATCATTTTTTTATGTTTAATATTTACACTAGCAGCTGAGCGCTCCAATTAGGCATTATATTCCCTTTATGCAGCACACTCTGTGTGGAAATGCAGGGAAAAAAATGATCCCATGATGAATAGGGCTGCAAATGCCCTTACCTGCTGGTTGCCTGAAAATATTGAAACAAGACTGAACGAGCTCAGGAGTGCACTTTGTCTGAGTAATGCAGCCTTGCTGTGACAGTGCAGCTGACTTGACCGCCAGGACTGACTATCAGTCAAGGGCAGCACCTTGTCTGTGTCTCCCCAAGATAATATCCTGGAGGCTTCCTGTAATTGACTAATGGCCTCTTAACTGGACTAGGAAGAGAGATGCGCAACGCTATAGTGGTTTTCCTGAATAATGTCTATAGTGGTTTTCCTGAATAATGTCTATAGTGGTTTTCCTGAATAATGTTAAATTCTAAGTATTCCTAGTCATGCAATTTCAGCAGGATACTACTAAAGGCTCAGGATTTGTCTCATCATTTTTTTAATAGATGACTCCTATCCCAGTCCAAGGAAATAACACTTTAAGTTCATGTCAGGAGACTAGGGGAAAAAATGAGCCCAAATGTTTAGTCACAACTGAGTACCAGGTATTACTTCTGCAGATTGAACCTATTTACACGTGATTATTTCTTGCTACCACTGAGTGCAGAATCTGCACATGCTTTTCAGGATATTTATGCTGTACCAGTCTGCTGGGTGGGTTTCTCAGGACAGAAGGATCTTATGGGAATAACTTTGTGATTTAAAATAGCCTTTGTTGTTTTCTTAGGAGAAATGTTTTCTCCTAGTTTTGCCTCAGAACACTTAACAGAATGAATGCATTCACTGTAGTGTTCTTTTGAATAGCCACATCTTTAGACCTCTTATAGTTAACAGAATATGCTACTTGTGCTGCTTCAAGTAGCACTGGATAACCTGTTATTCACTGCACATTGTGGCACATTTCCAATTTAAAAAGAAATACAACATAGCGTTTACACCTTTTAATATTCTCCTGCTGCAGCTGACCATGCCAGTGATGGCATCTTTTTGAAGATAACTGCCTCTCACACGAGAAACTCAAATATCTCCTATAGTTTCCATGTGTAATAACTCACTTTCCACTTTAACAAGCAAATTCTTCCACTGCCTCCAATTTTTTTTTTCTCTTACAGACAAGCAAAGCACCAGGTGATCTTTTGCTGAAGCAAAGAATTGTGTCAGAGAGCACCAAAGGGAGCAGAATTGTGTTTGTAAAAACAACTGCTTGCTTAATTGTCTCACCATATATCAGAAGGAGATGAAACAGACAAAATGCTACAGAAAATAGGATTCTTAGAGTAGAAAAAGTAAAATAGCAATAGACTGAAAAGAACCCATTCATTAGTTTACTGTGCAGCTGCTAGATTTTTTTAAGTTGTTGAATGAATTATATTCTAGTACTCTCCTGTAACAAAGTCATTGTATGATTCAAAAAGTCAATGTCACAGGATGCTTTTAAAATGTATTCTGTATCCAGGGTAGAAATCTTTAGGATCAAAGGGAAAAAATCTAGGTTTTCATCCCCACTGGAACCTGAGTGTTTCCTTTCTAAAGGAAAAAAATTAGAATGAAAAACTAGCATATATCAAAGGAAAAGTGAAATTCATTTTTTAAACCCAATTGTCACCTCCAATTGTAATTATACATGCCCACCACAGACACTTTCAGTGAACAAGAAGGGGAATTATAAAAGCCACACAGCTCAGTGAGTTGCTGAGAAAGGCATATTCACACCAAGTCCCAAAACCAACTGTGGAATGAGTAAGTTTTCTGTCCTGTTGTTTTAGAATTCATAGCACTATAAATTTCAGTGACACCAGATCTTTCCTTTTCCTTCTGCTACTCTTAGGAGGTTTTCTGGCTAGAAACTGTCCTTTTAGGGAACACTGAGCTGTTGACCTCAGCAGTTTCCCCATATATACAGAATGAGAAGATATGTTTTTAAAAACTTTAGCTGCAGAGTATATTGGGGAGGGTCATTGGAGACATTCTAACACTTTTGCTTCTTCATCTTTTTAACTGCATAGGGAAGCAGCTCTCTCTGAGGAAATGTTTCAGAAAGAACATAGCTCTGTGTTAACTCTGAATTCCCTACATAATTACCCACTTACATTACCCACAAACATGAATTTTACATTTTATTATACAAGGTAGCATTCAGATATTAAAAGGATATAAATAATACATTGGATGTAAGCAATAATCATTCCCTCTTTTCCAGTATTATGTAATTCAGCTTCCCCTGAGATTATGGGAGAAAAAAATTTAGACAATTTTTGGTTAATCTAGACTTTACAGCCAGGTTTTTTGTCTTACAGTTAATTTGTTTCATATTGGTTATAACTTCATGAGAGCGACATTCAATTTTATTCAAATTGATAATTTTTCTCCAAATTCATGCAATTAAAAATTCCAGAGAAAGTTCAAACCACACTTAATTCCTTATACTGACCTAGAGTTGACATAAACTGTTAGAAACAAGACAGAGGTAATCTGTGACTGCTATTATTTTGATGAGAAAAGTCCTACTGTATGCTTTATTATGTAAACTAAACACAATTCATACCAACTCTGGCCCACAACTTTTTCATTGAAATTAATTAACTAAAGACTGTTTGTCATAAACAACACTAACATATGTTTTACTGCATGCCTGTCGGAAAAGTCAACATGAAAATACATTCTAAACCAGGGGATATTGTCTTCAATCTTTTTTACTTTTTCTTTTAGCAACATTCTTCTAGTGGATCCTCAGTCCTCTCTAAGTAGCATTTATGCCGCACGCTCTGTGTTCAAAAAATGACCTCAAGGTGGTTTGTCAAGAACATCACAAACAAGTGATTCTGTGGGTAAGTGGAGATTTGGAATCTAGAATTTGAGCAGAGTTACATTCATGTCTATAAAACTCTTTTGCCTCTGACTTTTTCTTACCCCAGAAACTCCAGATTCTGCTATTCCTAAACAGTGATTATATTAAGTATAGATTAGTAAATTTTTAATTCTAATATCATAAATTTGGATTTAAGGTTTACACGGAATTTGACTGATTTTAATTTTTTCCTCCTCTGATCAATATCTATTGGTCTGAAGAAGTAATTTTCTTTTCACTGGATTTATTCATGATATTAATACTGATTTTAAAAGAAGCCACAATCTGAGCTGAATTTAGCAATTGATTGAGTCCTACACTAACTGACTGGTTCAGCCTAATACAGAGAACAAATAGTGATCTTCTGCATCACATTAATGAAAAAGACTTTGTGATTCACTGAATCACAATTTCGAAAGTCAGTGTTCATAAGTCCTTATGTCTGCTATACACAATACCCAATATTGCTGTGTGAGTGGCTGAAGAGACGGGGAAAAGAACAGCAAAGTGGTGCTGATTAGAGATTGTCTAGTTCTACCATTGATGTGGTAATATTTAGAAGGAATGAGGTCTCAGGAGAGTTTTGACTTGCAGCAGAAGCAGGTCAAAGCATGATGGCCAGTCACAGATCTCAGGATTGTTAAGCAGGGTCAGCCGCTTACCCAACAAGTAGACAATAATTAAATTTCATTTGACCAGATCAAGTTTTTGACTGCCAAACGGCAGGATTTTTTCTAGCTTGATTTAAAAGAGTCATTTAAAGTTCTAGAGATAAAAAGAAAAAAAAAGCAAAATATAAATTAAATCTTTCATTTAAAATTTCTTGGTAAATTGTTTATCTATATTTGTATTGAAATATCACTAATGTGCAATATTCTAGAATACTACAAAAATTATTATTATTATTCTACAAATAACTGTTTTATTGCTAAAAATTATTTGTGTGGAGGATGCACATAAAATTACAGAGATCCAAACCACTACATCTGATTTTTAAAATTGTAGGCCAGTATTGTTAAAAAAAAAATTATTTTGTAGAATTTCATTATGGAATTCATAGTTAGTAGCAGTTAATAACATATTGTCTAAACCTCATAATGAAATCAACATTTAGGAATAAAATATTTTTAGGAAGTATTTTTCTGCATTCTCTTTTAATACTAGTTTTCACATAGACTTGAGAAATGAGCTACAGGAAAAGGAAAGAAAGTGAAAAAACCCCAAAAGGAAACAAGAGGAGTATAATGCAATCTTTTGTTAACCCACATACTGCAACCAGCAGATTTGATAACATTGTCTCTTGAGCTTCAACTCTCAGATAACATCTGGCAAATGATGTATGTAAGTCCTGTTACACAACATCTTCTGGCTTCTCAGTGTCATCCAGGGGACTGATATGTGACTGGAATAACACATTTCACACTGCCTGCTTCTGTCATGCTAGCACAAAATTTTAACAATGGATGTGTCACAAAAATGAGTTTATTTATTTATGAATTTCAAAAAATATTTTGCAATTCCCTTTTTATCATCTTATTCATGACTCAAGCAAATTTTCTTAACATAAATTGCTGGATATTACATAGACTTTTGACATCCAAGTATTCAAATAAACTTTTTGCATCTCTAATTTGTAGTGACTTCCGGAGCAATATTTTTGAAGTGTTGGTCAAAAGTATTTGCTTACTTATTTTCACAATTTTAAAATGAATTTATTCCTTTCAATGGCATCATCAATTGTTTGGTAAATCTCATCACCTTATATATTAAAAGACAAAAATTAATTGGAAATACATTTTACAATGTGTATTCCAAAACAGTTTTTTTTGTCATTGCAGTTAAGACCTCCTCTACAAACCTATTTGAGGAAACCACAGTGTCAGGCATTCATTTCCCTAGTGAATTGCAGACTATGCTGAGGTCATGTAAGCAATTTAAAACTATTTTAAAAATGCATTTGAAATAATCAAGAAGATTTTTCAGAGAAAGACTAATAGTACTATTATTATATAATAATACTATTTTCTCTTTCAAAAAACTATCCAGAAGTACTGTTCCATTTTTATTTTAAAAAGACCCTTTGACAGTGGGTGTATGAACAAAAGTTGTAGTAGGAATGGGGCAAAAAATGCAGTGGAAATTCATTTTATGTTTCAAATTTTAAATCCAAGGAGTGCAACCAGTACTCACTGCAAATGATTGCAGAACTTGTATCACTTCATTTTACAACCTTTAAATCTGACTGACCAACTGAGTTTAACCAAAAAACCTTATCTGAATTAATTATGTTCTGAGCAGAAGAGGATTGAAGAAAATAATTTCATTTCAGACAATTCCAGGGTAGCTTTTTTAGGGACAAGGATATCTAGAGGAAGAATAGTACAGGAAGACAGAAAAATCATTAATCATGGTTTTCCAATTCCAACAAAAGCTCAGCTTACTGTAACAGAATATGAAAAAATAAAAACAAAATAACCCCAAACAACTGAGTAAGTTGAACTTATTTAAGGTTCCTATTATATTAGTTTGATACTGATCAAATGGAGAAATGGTGAATTGATATCAATCTACCACATAATTTGTGTGAAGGTAGATAACTAGTTTTAATTAATTAAAAGAGTTGAAGAAATGGTAGTTTTGCTCTCCAAAACTAACAGATATTAATTTTTACTTAGTTGCCTAGATAGTAAGGTAGAGGACAGTCTTTAAACATGCTTACTTTTAAGTAAGAACCCAAGCCTAGAGATTGCCTGGATTTAGGCACATGCTTATATGTAGGCTCCCTGAAATTCTTTGCTAAATTGAGACTAGATTTAGTGGCTTGTCAGTGCAGCATTTGAGTATAGTAAGCTTAAGCAACTGTTCTTTGGAATTATCCTTAGGCATATCAGAAAGTAATTTCAGAGATTTTTGATGGATTACAGTGTTAAATTATAGTAGCTGTTATTTTTATTTGGCCTGAGGACCTTTATGACATGAAGAGGTTTTGCAGAGAAAAAAATCAGGACACCTGGCATTTAGCATTTGGATTTGTCACAACAACAACAACACCAACAAAGTGAAAATTGAAAATATGTACTCATTAACCATTAATTGAACAAAAAAAAATTATTTGTTGATTTTCCCAAACAAAAGATTAAGTATATCTCTATCCAATGTGAATTAATAGTATAAGGGAAAAAAACCCTTTCTTAATCTATTCAGTATTCGCAAATATTAAACAACACCCACAATAAGCATGAACCCAAGTATAGTGAAAAATGAATCCTTTTAAAATAAGACTTTAAAAATTAGCTCCTCTCTACCTCAATTTGTCATGATCATTTTTAGGACAGCACACCTTGTTGTACAGATGTCATCAGTCAATGTTTTGATAGGAGGTTTGTTTGTATCTCCTCAGTGTATGTATAGGATAAAAGTATATATGGTGAAAGGAAGTTGTCAGAAGGTTGAGATAGACTATAGTTGCACAGAAAGAGAGAAAAAGTAAAAAAAAAGAGGAAAAAACCAATCAGACTAAGTCAGGATGTTCATAAGCTTGATTCACAGTCTTGCTTTTCCAGGAGTTTTGTGTCTAGCAACAGATATATTGGTCAGATTTAACCATAGAGATGACACCTTTTCACAGAAATCATTGTATGATCTGTTTCTCACATGAAAAAGACTTTACATGATAGTATTTCCCTACCCTATGACAGCAGTCTGATACTAAATATTACAGGTGCTTCAATATCTTAGCACATAACAGGGGAAAAAGAAAAGATGGATCAAAGTCATAGGTGCTCTAATGGGCAAGGTAACTTTATTTGCAAAATATTTAAAACAAAATTTGTGTCAAAGTTGAATGAACCATGATCTTATTTTTAGACCTGACCATCAAAGAAGTTCAAATGTGATATCTGAAATAAATATATTACACAGCCTGCATTACTCAACAAGACAGTAAACAAATCAAGATAGGTCTCAGCCATCAATATGGAAAAAGATATATTAAAGTGACAACAAACACCTACTAGAACTACAAATATGCAAATAAATTCAATGGCATTCACCTCAGAACTGGGAGGCAAAAGAGATTCTCTGGATTGTCCTCTTTACAAAAATATGAGTACTACCCTTGGAAAATGAACCAATACTGGATAATAGATGAATGCACATAACATGTTGCCAAAATATTCAGTTCTAGAAACAGAAACATGACTCAGTTTTTGCAAAGACTTAAGTTTGCAAAGCTACTAATTATGGGGCAAGAAGCCTGTTTATTAGCTACAGGGAACTGAGTGACTCCTAAAAACAGTTTGTGCATATTTCTTTCAGGACAATTAGCTAGAAGCACTATACAAACAGTAAAAAAATCTTTTAAGAAAAGGTAAATATCTCAATAAAGATCACTATTTTTTGCTGTTAGAATTGAGAAATGCTCCATTAAATAAATTAGACAATAGCTAGAACAATCTACAATCACAGTTACTTGAACCTATGCAAAAAGATGACCGAAAAGAAATTATATAAACATGGGTTTTACCTACTGTATACTGACAGTTAAAGAATCAAAGCTGTCACAACTGAATGGCCATACTAAAAAATAGTTTTTTCTGCCCCAACAGATGGGGTGCTCACAGACTAATTAGACAAAAGCACTGGGGTGATTGCTAAGATTTATTGCCTACACCAGTAATTTCTTATAAACCTGTAGATACAACGCATAAAGATGAATTTTGAACAGATTAAGAAAAGTATTAGTGAAGAAAAACAACTCCTTCAATGTCAGCAGAATCTCTTGAGGTGTCCACATTTCCAAGGTCCCTAAGAGAAACTATTACAGACAAGAGAGTTGTCAGGAGGAGACCACAATGCAACCACCCAGGGCCACATCCCAATAAGAGCTGTTAGAAAATCTGCCAGATGAGAATACAAGATGACCTGGAAAACCTTTGAAGAATAATCAAAAACTCCTTATTCGTTACATATGAGACAAAAAGTTTCCAATTTTTCCCCTGAAGAAGTAAGTGCTATAATGTTTGAATGAGAACTACCGAGGCTGGAAGACAACTACCAGGCTTTCTGTTCAGCACAAATTCCACATTATCCTCCCTGAGTTTCCATTTCCAAGTCCTTCACAAATGTTACAGTGAAATCAAGAATTAATAGGGAAAAAAAATTTCCAGGGCCCACTGGTTATTTCCTCATTTTGTAAGTGTTTAAAGCAAAGGGTAGTCACTTTATATCAGACCTAAGGTTAAGCTAACTCAGCATAGGATTTACATAAAGTCAAAAGTTTATCCTTAGGGAAAAGAGGATAAGAAAAAGACCACATTTAAGGAAAATCCTCTGCTGCTTCTAAGATGTAGATTTAATTGTTTTGTAACAAGTAATAATATAAAATATTTATAGAATGACAACGGTATTATCAAAATGCAGCTTACTCTAAAAATGTTATGTTTTCTAGGACTAATTTTAATGTACATCTAAGCTTCCTAAAGATCCTTCACAGGTGCTCCAAAAACACTGATGTTTTGTCACAGAAATGAGGCTCCTCTGAAAAGAATATTTATCTTTGCAACATCATAATCGCCATTATTGGCGAGGTCACCTACAAATGAAGAAAGGTTTTTCCTCTGGAGGTGGAATAGAATTATTTATACCTGTAGTGCTGTAGAATATTCTAGTAAACCTTCTATAGAAGTCTACATCCAGCTTATTATGGAATGAATACAGGGAAGGGATTTTTGTAGAGAACACTGATGGGTGCACTGATGGCAGGGGAAGCAGTAACTGTCCCTAGTTGTCATTTTTCTTTACTCCAGTGCTAGAAATACTTTAAACTGTATTTCTCTTGCTCTTGTTTTTACATCAAAGTTCAATGGTGTAGGGATTTCAGTGTGCAACTTCCTTCTGTTGGTAATGGGAAACTCCCAGCATGCAGGGATTTCTAAACTAGGAAGTTCTGTATTTGCCTTTTGGGTATTGTTGAAAGAAACACATAACTATGAGATGGCAAGACATAATATGGGATCTGAGAACCCCATGAGACTTTTTAGATACTCATTTGCTCCACATAAGGAATTATTTTTCACTTGCAATTTAATAGAAACCTGTGATCATGATTTTCAATGTAATGCATCATTCTACTTGAAAGAAATTCCTTCCCTTTCCCAAGACCAGATGCCCTAATGCCTTGTAAACAGCAATGAAGTGCCCGACTCTTATAAAGTGCACTTGTAGAAACACAATAAAAGTTCATAACACCAGGAAGTTGCTTATTGCAATTTGAAGTGCTGGGAAGTTATATCTCAATAAATAAAACAGATTCATACTTTCCAGGCTTTTTTGACACCACATGGTTCTGTCTCAAAAGTTTAAATGAAGCTTATAATGAGTCATTTCTCATCTTCCAAACCAACTCTGAATCCAAAAGAAAAACATTGTCTGGTTTGCAGTTACATGGCTCTGGCATTGTTTGTTGGTTCTCAAAAAGCTTAACTGGATTTCAAGTTGCTAAAAAGTGATTGTCATTGCTGATACTAAATTAGAAGTAATCACACCAGCTTCAGAAGAGTAAATAAAAAAGTACAAGTGACCCAGCTCACACGGATATTCAGCTATTCCAGATGCTTGGGAAATATCCCTTGCAATTCAAAGTGGAAGATGGACATTAGATGGAAAAATAATTTGATAATATTTTAGCTAAGGTTTTTTTTAGAATTGTGATTGTATTTAATATATTCTCATTAAATTTTTCATGAGTTCTAAAATATAACAATTCCCTAACTAGGAGGAATTTGGGTTGTTTTTTATTTTTTCCCCTCAAGATAGCTGACATAATTATTCTATTACTCTGACATTCACTGTAATGGGAATGCAAAATACTTTTTACTCCAGTTAGAAAGTGTTTCATATTCCACTTTTTGGGACACAAGAGTATAAATCTTTTTTTATTTTCCATTATCAGTCAGTTGAATAGAAAACATTACTGACTGACGTTTATATTAATGAGGCTAAATAAAAACACAGATGGCTTCTACTAAGTGAAGGAACTGAAAGTAATGATGTGCTATCTTAAGCCACTGTCCTGAAAAATCAGGGACCAGGATAAACAGAAATCTGATTATTCTAGCTGAGCAAGAAAGCCCAGATAAACACAGCCTCTCTCTGCCTGAATTCTTGTCTGTACTAAAAAAAAAAAAAAAAAAGATTCTTTTTAAAGAAGAATTGTCAATAGTTTGAAGTAGTACTCAAATTTTTCTACACAAAACAGTGATTCAACACCAATTTGGAAGACAGTCTTGAGATGAAATTTTTTAGAAAAAATGAGTGCAATAGATTGATTCAAAGAACCCAGAGCTGTGAAATGAAATTTCAGGTGTAGGCCTCTCAGTGGCCCAAAGAATGACAAAACAAGAGCAAGGATGAAATATCCTTGTGTCATGAGTTTTCCCTAGCCAATCAATATTGTATTGAAAATGAAACAGCAGGACCTGAAAATATTGCAGCCTGATATGTGTTTCTCTCATACATTAGATTTCCTTCAAAAGAAGTATCCCAACAAGAAAGTTTGTATACATTTATGAAGGTTCAATAGGGTCAGATAGTTCCATTTTGAAATGAACATGATTAATCAGAATTTTAACATAAAAAATAAATTAAAATAGTATATCAAAATTAAAGAAGTTTTCATTTGTTGATAAACTCCCATGTATGCAAAATGGTTGAAAATTTACATTAAAATGCATCTGATTATTACTGATATTAGCTGTAATTTTGAAAAGGATGAATACTTTCTCCCTTAGCTCAGAGTTTTGACATTGAAAATAGTCTATTATAACATATGTACAGCTTCATTCATCCACGTGTTGCTTAGCACTATAATTTAGGAATGACATAAACAAAAGCCTAAATTATCGTCTTAATAAGGAACTTTTTGCAAAACCTTTAGCAGTTTCTGGGTGTGTTCATGTTGGCTATGTGTGTAGCTCTGATTTTGTTGCTAAAGTTTTTTCTTCTGAAAGATCTCTCTTTTTAGAATACTGAAAAGACCTCTGAAAAAAGGTTTATTTGAAAGGAAAAGAACGTATGGCAAAAGAATTACATTTGTCTCTGAAACCACAGTTCCTACTGGACTTTTGCCTTGGTGGATGGATTTCCAACCATTTCAGTAACAAGGAGTCAAAGAAATTATTGAACAGAAAAGTTGTCATAATTGCAAATTACTAGTCTATCCCTTAGGATTTTTATGTATAATTTCTTTTTATAGGACTTAGCCCAAACTAGATTTTAAATGCCTCAGGTGCAGGACTCTTTCCATTTGCACAAACTAATAGATATTCATTTCAGCATTTTTCATTATATCCTAACTGATCTTTTTTTCAACTTCATCCAGTTATCTGTTTTTATACACCCTGGAGACATAGTAAATAATTTCTTGCCCTGTTTCTCAAGGTACCATTCAAATAACAATAAACAGTTGCTGCTTCAATTTAGCCAAATTTACTTTTTATTTTTTAAATCTCGGCACACACCCACACGTTTAACCTCATGTCTCTTTATTCTCCATTAAGATCTCAAATGCAAAAGAAGCAGATGAGAGACACATAAGGGGCAGCTGGGGACCCTCCAAGATTGCTGATACTCAAGAAATAACTCTGCTGTCTCTGGGTGAAAAAAGCCTCCTCTGCAGGTTTGCAGTTAGGAAGAGTGTCCTGCTTCCAACAAGTGAGATGAGTGGCAACAAAAACCACATCTCCCCTGAGCATTCAGCTGCTTGAGTCAGCAACAGTTTCCAAATGAGTCTTTGCTATGGATAGCTTTCTTCAAGTTCTTTAAAGAGAAGTTAGTGGACAGTTTTCTTCTGATCTGTCCATTGTTCATAATTTAATTTTTTTAAGCTGTCACTACCTAAGCTGGTTCTAGGTGGTTTAGGTGTTCATTTCTGAACTGGAGTCCTGTCTATGCTACTCTGTTATACTCTGGAGTGGAATCCTCTCTCTGTTACTCTCTTATACAATCTCAAAAGCCATAATTCTGTTTTCTGAGTTGGCAGGAACCCCTCCCAGTGCACACCTATGGACAATAGATCTCAAAATTTCATGCCTTATCCATGTCTGCATAATAAAAGACTGTCCAAGTAATAATGTGGAATGTGAAGTTCTTCCTCTTATTGGTGATCAAGGAGGCAGCAGTGCTGTTTTGCACTTGTCAGATTAATCATATTCTCATTTTGGCCAATATTCCTGGAAACTCTCGACTACTTGCAGAGCTTCTATTGAAATCTATGGAGGGGGAAAAAGGAAAGAATCAAGGAAGAAAAAAGATATAGCTATTCCATCTGAAGTCTAGAATAATTTATGCTGCTGTACTAATTTACCAGCATTGATCTTTGTGTAGAAATTCTCCTTACATCAGTAGAAAAGGAATGAGGATAAAACATGGTCCATGAAATTGTCTTTTACTTGAGAGTTTTTAGACAGACTAAGTTGCAGATTGCAGATTTTGCTATTAGTATCTTTTCAACCAGAATGCAGAACCCTTAAAAAAAAAAAAAAAGGTAAAGAAATGTAAAGCAAAGGATTTATGGCACAGGGCAAGGAAATGGCAAAAGCCATATCAGACCCTGATAAATGAGAGATGAAAATATAACTCTCTTTTCAGAGTGGATATGCATGGTTATAACAAAATTTTGTCTATTTTCTTTGAATTTACAACAGATACATATACTTGGCTATCAGATTGTTTGCTACAGAAATTCTCCCTACTGTTTCTGTTTGAACCTTCTCTCTATGTTTAGCCACTGAAAAAACAGTATCATGGACTTGAAAGAAAATTTTACTGTGCTGGTTAGTTTTCTAGGCATTTTCCATGAGTTAATGAAAGAAAACCAGAAAGAAGAACAACACAGAACCTGTAGACCTGTCATCTTCTATGATGCTACTGGAAAAATAAAGGAAGAATTTTGGGTCTGCTAATTTTAGGCAGTATTTTAGAGAACATTGTTCAACCTAATACAACCATTTAGCTGAAAAAATAGTGACATAATTGACAAAATTTCATAATAATTACAGTGCTTTAGAGTCAGCTATACTAAAGCATGATTCATCACTCAATACATAAGAAGTCACAGAACTACGTCACGTCCAGCAGTGCAGTTGCAGTGCAGTATAGTGGAGCTGCAGCCAAAGAAGAAATTTAAAATCAGCAATCTTCTGTTAACAAGTGGGGGACCAGGGGATTTAATGGAAAGTATGACTCTGAATTTTGTTTAATGAATTAAACAGCGACAAGGAAGACTTGTACAATTGTAATTCAGATTTACAACCTTTTAAGAAAAATATTTAATGCATGTTACTATTTGAACCTCACACATCCTTTGGTAATACTTGTAATAGTTTGCTTTATTGAGGAAGGAGAACTATTCCACTTCTCAGCTGGAGAAATGATTGGTCTAGTGGAAAAGCAATGATGGAATTTTCTGAGATAATTACATTTTTTATTAGAATACTTTATCAATGATCTTTTTGAAAGAAAAGCTGTACAGTGTAACAGCCAAGCATAAAACACTAAACTTCCCATGAAACATTCTGAATGACCTTCTGTAATAACATTCACTTGAAAATAATACTTTTTAAAACTGCAGGATCTGAAAATCTTTCCCTTGAATAAGCCTTACTTGTTATGCAAAAGATACATATGACTTTTATCAATTTCCTATCTATTAATACCTTCATTAACAATAAACTAAGCCCCAGCTAAAGATATTATTCAACAGCAAGATTATATATCATTAGAAAAGTTACAATGATAAGCCTTTTTCCATTAAAAATGTGATGGTTTAGACTTACCAGGTGTAAAATTATACCGAGCAGAAAACCCAATAGATTCCAGTTCAGCATCAGCAAAAAATTTAATCCACAGGAATCTGCCACTGGATTTTATCATAGGTGGATTTTGCTGTCCACAGAAACGTCCAAGGATTGGGGAAAAGCCAAAAGGTCCATCTCGTACTTCTATGTGGTCAAATTTACACTCCCAAGAAGGCTCTATGGAATATTTTTCATCAAAGTGTAGTTCAATGCATTGTCTAGGAGCAGCTAGAGACAAAAAAGAAAATTATCTTATTATTATCTAACCCAAGACCCTTTCAAAACTAAAGCAAAACTGAAGAAAATCAAATTAATCATTTTGTATGGATTCTAAAATTTTGTTTAAAAACTTGTACAAAAATTGGAACATGTTTTTTTTGATTAAAATTAATACATCTATATTTTTTATTGATTTCACACTGTCAGTTTATTTGCCTGCTGTTCTCCTTTTAAAAAAAGTAGTTTTGACAGCAATGCTTAGTAAAGCTAAGAGAGAAATATCCATGATGAACAGAAAAATACATCCAGGAACAATTTCTTCAGATATAAAATATAAGACGTTTCTAAATACTTAAATATTTAGAAGAATTTCTTTTTGCTCCTATATTTTGGGGAGGGGTGTTAATCAGAGTACTTTTTTTTATACCCAGTACTGAGAAAGATGATGAAGAAAAGGCTGATCAGAACTGTGCTACAGTAAGGACAGATTGCCTTCCTACATGTATTGCAGTCAATGACAAACTGGAGCGTAATTGCTTGTACTCAGAATTATTTCTCATTGGAAACATAAGAACAAACGCAGTGAATTCTCACTTTAAAAAGAAGGATAAGCATCCTGGATAAGGATGATAATAGAAGAGCAAATGATATACCGAAAATCTTGAAGGAAGTTCATAGTGGCAATTTAATTAGACATTTAAAAAAAAATCCATCTTCAATGATAGATCCTAAGTCTAGAGACGTTCAGAATGATCTCTAAGACTAATATTTCCTGGGATCTCCTGTATAAAGCAAAAAAAAAGTAACTGGTAGAAATAAGTATGTTCTTACAAGGAGGGAAAAATTATGGTTTGATTGATGCATTTTATCAGAGGCAACCTTTTAGAGGTGCACTGTTTTCTATGCTCAATCGTGGCCATAGCAAAAACTGTGTGCCTTCCGTGTCAAGAGCATGGTGCATTGGAGCCTTTTGCTGACAAAGCCTTCTGCTAAGACAAGGATTTGTTGTGTCACTGCCTGCTGTGCCTCTCATGGGATCATGTCCTACACTTTACACATATCAAAAGAGGTTTGTATTACCATGAGCTTTGCCAGAGTTACCATTCTTTTCACATGAAAATATCCAAGAACAAACTGCATGCCAAGTTATTAGCATGGAAACTGCTTAGCATGGAAACTGCTGCCACTCCAGGAGTCAGTATCTCTACATTTATTTCCTCAAGAATAATAAGAAAACTGTCCGTGTTACAAGAACAAAGATCTTGTTTGGATTCTGAAATATTTTAAAATTTTTAAGCTTTTGATATGAGCTCATTACTCACATAAGAAGAGAGAATATTTAAAATTAACTGAGTAGGAAGATATCAGGTAAATTTTTAAATCTTTACATAAGAGCAAAAAGTCAGATCCCTCTTACAACTATTTCATGTAGATAAATACAGCTTCATTTTATAAGAAGCATTTAAGAAGTAAGTTAATAAAACAACTTATTTGAAAAGGAAAATTATTTTAACAGCTTTACTTACAATGTTAATATAATTGGATGATTGATATTTACTGAAACATTTAATTTAACATAAGAAAGAAATCTTTTCTACTATTGTCAATCTGAAGACATTCACATTCAGGGAAATAGTAGTGACTTGTCATTATTTATACCGATTTATGGGAAATTTGTGATCCTCATGCCCATACAAATTCAGTAGAAAAAGCAGAGGTCTGTGTTTTGCATATAATTGCACCAAATTCACAGTCTATGGGAAAGAAGCTACTTTGAAAGTACAAAAAAAATTCCAAAAGTAAGGTCAGATAATAAAGCTTGTAAAGGAGATCATAATGATGTTATCCTTGGTGAGGTTTGAAAACTAACGTAAATATTGTTACATTAGAGTAAAAGATTAAATATCTGGAAGACAACATAGATTAATTTTATTCAGAAGTTTCTATACTTGACTTTACACTTTTATAAAAATTATTGATTTTAACTCAACTAAGCAATGCTAGGACAGAAGAGAGCAATCAGTGACTTTCAATTTGGGATCGTATTCTGCGTGCTTTTATTCCATTTCAGGCGATTTGTTGAGAGCTGTTCATCATCCATCTAAGGGATCGCAGAGTCAGGTATCAGAAACTCTATCCTGACAACACTTTATGTAGTCTTAAGAATGCTCATCATGGCTTGAAAATCTTACACATTCATGACTCCAATGTTATGCTATTAACCTGTCTAGAGCTTTATTGTTATGTTTTAATGTCACAAACTAGATATGAATATCGATTCTCCTACTACTGACTGTCAGCTATGCTGACATACAGCAGCATAGCTGCTGTGCTTCCCATAGCCACAAAGTGATTGCTTCAAAAATGGCTCATGCCATTATCGTAACACTTTTGTTCTTTAAAAACTTTCTTTTCTGCTGCCTTGTTTGATACCAAGAAGAGGGTTACAAGGTCTGGCCCACAGTTAAATCCTTAACAAGTCTTCTCTGTATCCAAGGCTCATGTAACGTTAAAAATGGCCACAAAGTTCCCCTCAAAGTTCAGTCATTTGACATCATTTTTGGTGTTGAAAAGGAACCCTAGACCCAACTATAGCCTTGGTATAGGAGGCTCTGAAGTAAAAAGAAAGATTGTGGATAAATAAAAATCAGGCCTACAGAGTAACACATGAGAGCTATTGGCTATGTGAATGAATGACCAGAGAAAAAACAAAATTTCCACAACCCTAGTCTCCATGTAGCTTTCTGAATCTCAGCAGGTAGAGATCACTCACTGCTAACCAGTTTTATGACCAGAATATTGCTATGGTTTACACTATTCTGCTTTTATTTATTTTTTTACAAAGTCAAGATGAGGCTTTTCCTAATGAAGTTCAGATCTTGCTATAGGATCAGAGAGAATCACATCAGCTCAAGGAGAGCTCAAGTTTCCACTTTTCCCTGAAGGCCCTGTGAGTAGAGGCTACTTCACTTTAAGAATGGAGCATTGAATATTCATTAGCAGCACTTCTCCACTGGGGATAAAACAAGGCTGGGGATTGAGTTTGAGGGCTGGATCACTGCCCGTTCACACTCCTTAAATGTAAAGTCATGTTCGGGCATCATTTTGGCCATGCCACTAGGAACACTTCATATTTCTGTAACTGTGTAACTCCAGAGTGCAACACACACATCCATGACCTTTTCATCAGGTGCTTTTAAATGCACTTCTGTTTTTCTTCTTGTCCTTCATATTTAGTTAATGGTTAAATGTTTTGTTTGCAGTATCTACGTAAGACACAAAATTAATCAAAATTTCTTTGATATGACCATAAGTGATGAAAACACATAATTCAAATTCTCAACTTTAAATTCCTTTTAGCAAAAATGGTATAATTTTGCACTATGCTCTGGCTTTAATGAGGGATTTCTTTACCCAACACAAGTAGAACAAACAGCTATTGCTTAAACACACATCTTGTGCCACACCTTTTGCAACAAAGTGTGTGTAAATGAGGTCACAGTAAAATTTACAGAAATAAACTGGGGACAAGTCCAGAATAGTCACTAATAATAGTGTGTGTGTACCTGCAGAAAAATAAAACAAGAAAAAATCCAGAATATGCAAATCTTCCAGACTGTATTGGCATCTGGCCATCTAATCAGAAAAGGAGGGATGGAGTGATTATTTCTGATATTCTAATTCACAGGTAAAACCCATTCACATCTTCACAACTTATTCTGCGGCTACAATGTCAGGAAAAGTTGTTGTCCACTCCAAATGAAACATATTGAATAATGTCTCATGAAATGACTTGATTTCAAATGCCACAACTTCCATATTCAATTTCCAATTATCTTTCTTCAAAAAATGTTTAGAACCCTGGAAAGGCTTACTTAATGCTTGCATGTCTTGTCACATTTTTCATCTAATTATCTTACACAAGTGCTGTCTTAAGATTTTACATCCACTGGAAAAATAAGTCATTGGGTTCCAGCTTACAGTAGAACAGTTGCAGCAAAACTGCACAATTAAGGTTTTAATTCTGATCAACCTCTAAGTCTGTGTAGTGACAGCTGAAGTTAAGTGAAAAAATCTGTTTCAATTTGCCACACTGCATGGAAACGAGAAATAACTCAACATCTACTGCCATTTCTATGAGCTGTTTCCCTACTAATAGTTTCAATAATCCTCATTCCTTCTGGTTATCCTGCTATTATTGATAAGTAAACCACATTCATCTTCATTTGAAAATAGGGTTCTTTCATTGTTTTGGTGAATTTTTTTTCAATACAAAATTCACTGTGAAATACAAAACTACTTTGAACAGAGGTTTTTCATCTGGTGTTAACATGACAATTTTCTAGCACTTGTGAAAAATCATGAACGAGTTTAATGGTCTTTTGTGGGAACATGAGAATTTCAAGATTGATAACTCTGTATGTTCACAAACATGTAAAGTGAAAAATATATTTTATATCTCCATAAAGCAATTCTAGTCCATACCTGTATTTATAAACAAGGACTTAATTATTAAAAGCAGAAGAGTGGTTACAATTATACAGGTTTTCCACTTACAGGATTGTTAAACCTATTCTCAAGTTATAGTCTGTATAGTATGACTATCCCACTCCCCAAATATTTTAATACAAATAAAAGTCTTTGCTCCTGCAAAATCTCCTGTGCAAATTTCCTTTTATAGCACACATGCCAAATGTTCTGCAGTCTGGCAAAGGCTATTGCTGTCTCTGCTGTGATTGTTCTGGGCAGCTGTGAATTTTGTCAGGTTAGAATCATGAATATGCAAAATAAGGGTGAAATTTGGCCAATTTTTCTCATCTCATTTTCTATGTTTTCTATATGCCAAATAAGATTGAAAGAAAAAAAACAGAAAAAAAACCAAACAAAAAGAAAAAATTCTCATTGCATTTTGAAAGGCAGATGGGATTCATCAGAAGATCCTTGGGGAGTTTTATTGCCCTCCTCCAAGCCTCACTCGTGACACTTCTCTGTAGCATAACAATTTCTGTACAGAGGCCATGATTTCTAGATGACTTAAAGGATTTCCTTTTGAAAGGCATTCAACTTGGACTTTAAAATTTTTAAAATTCCTAGTTGTCCCAAGAGTTTATTATCATTACTAATAAATCAGAATTAAAAAAAAAAAAAAAAAAAGAGAGAAAAAGCTTAGAAACTTCAAACTGTTTGATTTACTTGTGTCTTTGACTGCTGGGATAGAAGCCTCTGCAGCCAGGAATCTCCTTTTCTTTCAAAAATTCACAGTCTGTGATCATGGAAACTTTTGCCAGCTCCTTTACATCACCAGAATAATTTTGACATGATAAAAGGATTGTATACATTTAAGTTGAGCTACAATGGGGAGGAAAAACAAATTGAGATGAAATTCAACTGTTTGCAACACACTACAAGCTGGAGCACTCAGTAAGGACCACTGAAGTCACTAGGAACTGTGTTTGAATTTGCCCCAAGACTATGTTTGATAGCGAATAAATGAAGGAATGAATGCAAGCATCCAGGAAAGAACTGAGTGATTCATATATACGTTTATGCTCACATCGTACAGCTTTCAGTATGTTATATACAGTCCTGGCAGGCTGAACTCCCTGAGACATACAACAGGGAAATAGGGATGGGAGGATGATATTATAGACCATATCAACAGTCCCTCTAGTTTGGTACTTGGCATTCAACAAGATTCAGAAGCTGTTCAAGCATATGGAAATTTCAATTCTAAATATAGAAATGAAGTGCATAAAGAGATGTTTCTGTCTTACTCTAAAATATTTATCTCCTCCATTAGTCAGGATTATCCACAACTTCTGTAGATTGTTATCTGGTTTCAAATACATTGCTATAAGTGTTTTATAAATACTTTAATATCAGTGTCTCATGACATTAAGTTTCACAGAATGTGGGGAAAATTTGATACTTGCTAGACTCTTTTTATTATTTTTTGTTATTTTATATGTTTCAAAAAGAATAAATATGGACAAATGATTTATTCTAATTACAAAAAAGTTTTTTGTTGACCTTCAGTAGTTCTTCTGCCTTTTTTTTTGAAATCTGACACATTTTAAAGTATTATTGCTCAGATATCTTCCTATATCTCTGCTTATTTTTGTGACATTTTCCAGACAGACATGACTATTTCTGAATTTTTCTAGAAGACAGAAATAGACATGGGGAGACCAGAGCTGAAAATGTTGTGCAATGCCTATGGTTCATTGTGGGGTTTAAAATGACCAGCTGCAATCCAAGCTGTTATTAGGCTGGATGGGAAGAAGAAAATACCCATGCCATAGAAAAATTGTGTTCAACTGGATTTTACAAGATTGAACTTTCTGATAAATTATAACAGGATGTCTGTTGAGTTTGCTATTTTCCTTATACATTGCTCTAAACTTGTCAATGTGGAATTTCATCTTTGTCATAGAAGTTGGTTGATTAAATCTTTCTTTCTTAAATTGTTCTTTGGCATTTCCATTTTTAGATATATTAGATCACATTATTTCAACAGTGTATTTTTGCAATCTTTCAGCATATTATATTTTTGTAAGTACTTAATGACTATTATAAAGATAAAAGTGTCTACTATATTGGACTTTCAAGCACCTTACTGTGAGGAAGAACATCTCATGACCTGAGGTGTGGGACTAAATTTCACCAAAATGGTGGGTTATTTTCTACACCATTTCACTTTAATGACAAAACATCCTGTGTTTCAGATCTTTGAAGATAAAACAGGCTTGGGGTTCTTCCCAGTCTCACAGGAATGTTAGATAAATTGATCAATAGATGCAAAAAGACCTGGATCTAGCAACATAAGTGTAATTGGAAAAAAAAAAAAAAAATAATGCTAAGTTGTACATTTCAAACCTATGCATTTATCTTCTTCAAAAAATTATTATTTTAAACCAATTACTAAACTATGCTGGAATTTAAATATTTACCATGTATCTGTTTAAATTTCAGACATATACAGACTAGCTTAAATTTTATTTTAAGAGTTTGTTTAGCTACATTATTTATAATCACCTCTTCTGACTTAATTCAGTCAAGTTATCTAGCACCAAAGTGAAATTCAGTTCATTTTGCTGTGACTTTTGACTTTCTAAAAGTACATAATGTATGTGGGTCTAGATCAGTTCATTCCATTTAAATCAGCTATATATCTTTGGAAATATATCTTGGTGCTACCAGCATCTTTTGTAAAATAATGATTTCTGTAGTTCCTCACTCCATTATTAATTCATTAATAATTCTCTAAATGAAGCATGGATAGAAGACTACCACTCTTTTATTCTACATGTATTCACAACTCATGAAAGAAGTTTTTTGATCCCAGGGATTTACTATACAGTACCTCATTCATCTTTTCTGAGCTCTGAGAGGATCTAACCTCTATTACTTTCCACAGATTCATTATCACAACAATCTCTCCAACATGAATTGTACTAAGACTAAGGAAAAGAAACCACATAGTTTGTTTGTAATACACTTTTAGCCTTTCCTACATCACTTCCATGCCTGCAATTGTGTACTCTTTAAAAACTAAGTTTTAGAGATGCTTTGTCTCCTCTAGTTTTATTTTGTAGGTTGGGTTTATTTCATTTTCATTTCTTATGAACAACTGGATGGAAAATAATTTTAACACTCACTACATGGATATTTTCTGTATGACTTCTTTTACTGTACTAAGCTTGTCATCCCTGGTTCAGTTACAGTCAGTTTAAAATGTCTGCATGAAAGTCAAAAGCATTTTTGTTTCCCATGTTCACTTTTACTACTCATTTTAAAATATCCTTTCTTCTGTCACATTGCATTTTAGGTTCTATTCATTTTCTAAATATCCTGAAAAAAAAATCCAGAAGTACTTAGTCTTACATACTTACCACCTTGACTAATTTATGAGCTAAATCAAAACAGAAATCAAGAGGTTTTCTAAATCTTTTTCTGTCTGGAAAATATTTGTTATCATGACTTTACCTACTCTTCACATATAGTAAAAGGTATTCTTTTTAATACAGTTGATAGTAAAATATAAAGATTCTTCTTTTGGTCACCTTCTATAATGTAGACACACTCTCTGTCCGGAGGATACTTGTTGGGGTAATTTGGAGAAGTGAAGATGCCTCCTTCTGCATATTTTGTCCAAGTTCCACACTGCACTGGTCTCTGTCCTTCGGAAACAGTTTGCTTTTCTGTGAAATGATTACATTAAGCATTATATAATTAGCCCAAAAATTATCATGTACACGTGACACTTAGAACTCTCTAACAGGATAAATACAACAGCCCCTTTTCTGTCAGTGGTCTCAAACTTTGATCTGTTGAGTCTGAGTATGATAATTGATCTAGGGGAAAAGAAGGCTGGTTTTCAGGGGTACAAATATAAAATTTTTACTCAAAATATGTTTTTCAAAGCAGAGGAGAGGTCTGAATGTCCAGGGGAAAATAAATTTGCATTGCTTTTAAAATAATAGCCGTCTAAGGAAAGCACATGCTTGAGAATTGGAAGGCATGAATTTCCCACTCACACTTCACAAAAAGCTCAAGCATGTGCTCTATCAGCAATGTTCATACCATAATACAGGAATATATCAGCCACAAAATTGAGGAAATAACCCAGAGAATTATGATCATATATACAAGTTGTTTTAAATCTGCAGCATATTTAGTCTATATCCACTGGACAGAGGTAGACAGGGGAATTCCTGAAATCTGGTTCATAGATTATTTTTTTATCTGTTTGGTATAAAATTAATAAATAGCTGTGAGGCCAGGAAATCACAGCCCAGAACTTTCTTCCTCTTAAATGAATCTTCAGAGAACAAGAGTCTTGTCTGTTTTCTTCCTAGCCCTGAATCTCTTGCATTTCTTTCTGATCTCTGGCAGACTGGAGTCAAAGGTTTGGGCCAGCCCAAGCTGAAGAAGATCAGTGATCCCTTCCTAAGCATCTTGCTTTGACAAGTAGGCTAAAATGAGATGGATTCTTCAGAAGGAAATATATCTAGGCTGCTATTAAAAGGAAGGATAGTAGGTTCTAGACTGGTGCTGCTCTGAATGAGGTATTTAGTAATCAAAGAGCTGTCCCATATAACTTAAACCTCCAGTGCATAGAGTAGAGGTGTTTGAGGCTCCCTCTTAGGATGAATGGATGAAAACAAGCACTTTCCAAGGTTGATAATAGCCATCTGAGATCTGACTTATACTATGTTTTTCCTTATATACTATGTATTTTCTTTACAATTATTTTTGACCCTGGTCCATATCCAGGCAGAGTATGACATGGAGCCTCATTTCCTGTAATGAATTCCAGCCTGCAGGGACTATGAATTCAGACACACACTGTGCTTAGCAGCATTCCCTGCTAGGCTCTCCTCACACTGAGCATCCAAGCCTTTAAAGAATCTCTTTCACTACTCCCCCTCCACAAGTGCACTCATGATACCAAATTTCAGGTTTTTAATTATAATTCAACAAGAAAAAAGGTTTTAAGTGTAGGCAGCTGAGTGTCCAAACTGGACTTCCCAATTTGAAAGTGGGAGTATTTTATAGTCTTAAGTTAGAGTCAGGCGGAGCCTGATGAGCACCTCTGGATTTTTTCTGTGTATACAGCCATGTGAATACTCCAAACAAATGGACAAAGGGCAGACACAGGAAGTAAATGAGCTACTAAAAATTTCAAAAACTAAACTAAAAACTCAAATCCATATTTTGGTCTCTAATAAATTGTCTAACAAAAAAAGTTTGATGTTTACATACCTGTTCCTTTTTTGGTTGCCCCAGACAAATGTAGGATGATTAGACTTGCTACAACTGAAAGAGAAATATGCATTAAATATCACAGAGTGGTAATTCCTGCAATCAAATCACTTGTACTCATATATCTCACAAGAATACAAATGAAATAGCATTCTTGTAAAGAAAAAGTTTCATCTTTTACTTGCATCTTTTAATTGCACATATTGTATTTCCAAGTTTCTTCATTGCCTGTACTTGTAAGTGCTTATCTTTGCAAATGTATGCAAATAAAGAGGAAATCTTTTGGGTTTAAAACAAAATCCATAGGCACTGATGTTCTCATCCTTTTTTTCTTTTCTTTAATATTAAAGAAAAACATTTTTACCAATACCTATTTATATAATAATAGTTCATGTCAGTAGTAGAAAAGTGGCTGCTTTTAACAGAGGGAGACAAAATTTCAGTGCCACTGTATGTACTAATGTCTCTCGCTATGGCATAATAAAATTTGAAAATGAGTGCTGGGAGCAGGAAAGAAGTGAGAGGTTGGGTTCTTCACATCCATCAAAGTGTTTGCAAATCTCTAGTGATGTAAATTATTGTGTGTGCTTAACAATCTCATTAATCTAGTTTGACTTGTTGAGAGGGTGCTGCTTTTTTGCTGCAGTGAATCTGCAGCCCACTTTACAAACAGGTATCTGCTGTATCCAACTGTGATAGGGCAACTATGCCTCTTGGAAATAAATGCAACCTTTCTGAAATGGACTTTGAACTGGAGATAATGACTGGGTTTCTGGGAATTTCCAAAGATAAGAGTTTGACTAGAAAAGAGGCAAACACTTAGTAGAGTCAGAATGAGACTAATTTGGAAGATCAAAGTCACTAGCTAGCTACCTGATGAAGAAATCACACACTGATTTTCTTGTCATCATTCATATCTTCTTTGGCTCTCAGAGAAAGTGGAATAGCAAGTGCAGAGGAGAACAGATCCATCAGTTCTTGGAGTGCTTAGGGCTTTGCCCCGGCTGGTTTGGCATCAGGCCCAAACACAGTGCCCAGGCTGCACTGACCTTAAGGTGGAAATGAAGCTGCATGCTTATTCAGAGCATTTTGGATCAGTCAGCTACCATTTTGTTGATGACTATGACGAGGAACTGATCAATTAATAAAAGTAATTGAATTACATACTTTCTTCTTGTTTTCCCTAAGAGACACTAAAAGCCATCATGGGCTAGTAACCATGATCTTTTCCAAAATGGTGCTTTCAACATTTTCACCTTTTTAATCACAATTTATGTGTAATTTTCACTCCAGAGGAAGCCAGTTTCCATATTTCCAGTATTCTGATGGCCTTAAGATCCTTATTTCTGTGTCTTTGACCTTTCCCATGTGACAGAGGGTTTGAGGCATGGATGATGGCTGCCCTATTAAGCAGGGTAAGATTGAAATTCTGGGAAAATGAAGCCTTGGCAGCAAATTCACTATTTCTTGGTCAGGCTCACAGCCCCTAGAGATGGATGTTGGCAGCACGGATAGTTAAAACTCTTGTGTGTCATGGGCATTCAGTGAGAACACTGCTCCTTCTGCTCAGATCTGAATACTACCTAGCCATTCATGCCCTTACTCTCCTCAGGGATGAATTCTGGAAGTACAGGCTAGCTGGGACTCTGCCTGCCAACTCTGTCAAAATCCGAAGGCAAGGCAGGAGTCACCCCTTTACTGAGTTGCTCATTTCCTTCAGCTGTGTTTCATGCAGTGATCATAATGCATCTACACTTGTAATCTTCACCAGCCTACACCTAATTTCGCAATAGTGTAAAGTGGATTGGTGTTCAAATATGGACAGCTGGTTCAGCTGCTGGTGTTCTGTCTGCCCATAAATTTGTGGAAGCCAGAATAGGATGCACGATAACCAAACTCCATGTGAGAAATGTTTCTTTTAGGCAATTAATAACAATGCATATTTGATTCTTACACGTTCATTTCAAACATCTTTATCTATTAGGTCTCCCTTCATTTTCTATACAGAAAAAAGTGAAGTTCAGAGAAGTAAAGAGAGTTGGTCCAAGTCACAGATATATTATTACCAAGATGACAAAAGCCCCACAGATCTTTTCAGTTCCAGCTGTAACTGCTAGAAAAGAGGTTTCCAAACCACAGAGCTGTTTTCCTAAAGCATAGAGCTTTACTTAAATGTCATTATTCAATATTTGCTAGTAATAAGCAGTCAAAATAATCTTGATAATAAAGTCTAATGGAGAAGCAGAGACTTAGAAACTGTTTGAGGGTTTTGGTTTTATTCTAGATATATATCTAACATCTGGATAGATAAAGTGAAACACTTCTTCCATGTTAAAAAAAAAAAAAAAAAGAAAAAGGCTCTTGTTTTAGTGTTATTAAAAGCAGCACCAAAATATGCAAGTTGCCAGAAAGTAATTAAAATTGTGGGCTTCTTGGGAAAAGCCAACACAAATACATATTATTCAAGTAGACAAGGCAGAGCATTTTATTCTATGATCCCTCTGCACAAATGCACCCCTGATACCCAATTTCAGGTTTGAATTTCTCATGCCTTTTTCTTTCTCAAGCCACAGAAAAATAACAGTGCTTTTCAGAGAGGGGGGGGAAAAACAGGACCCCAAAGGGACCAACCATGGAACCTTCACTCATTGAAAATTGTCACTTGGGAAGTGTTGGCAGCGTAGCAACAATATTGTCATTATCTCAGTTTGGGAATTATTTTAAAGAAGTTTCCACAAAATTTCTTGTTGGATTCTCACTGTCTTCCTCCTCCCCCTTTCCCTCCTAATCACGGGTGTAATTATAATCGTGCTTTCTAGTGCCACTCTGATTACGCATCTTTCCATCTTTTTTGGATCCGTGCATTTTTTTTCATTACAAGCTGTACATTAAGTGATTTATCTCTTGGCCAGGCTTTTAGGAGGCTGTGATTTGGCACAGACGTGGCTTAGCCTGGCGAAGAGTTGTTGGACAAGCAATACCTGGTCATAGCGCTATTGTACAGGTGTGGGCGCGCAGAGAAGTGCTGGGAGGAACTGGGGCCAGCCAAGTCCCTTCAGAACAGCGGACCCTCCGCAAAACGGAGGCGGGAGAGGGAGTCCCACCTCGCACCTTGAGGCCCCTAAGGTCTTGGAAGAGTAGGTGGCATATTTCGCTGCCTCCTTGCTAATCCTGGTGGATTTCAGCCCAAAGCGCCGCCCCCGCCCCGCAGCTCCCCGGGATCCGTGCCCGGTGCGGCCGCCCCCGCCCCCGCCGCGGCTCCCGGCGCTGCCCCGCGCCCCCTCACCCTTCGAGCCTCGGCCGGGGCCCCACGGCGGGGGCAGCTCCCTCCGCTCTCTCCCGGCGCCGCTAAAGCCGCCCGAGCTGTCGTGCCCAGGTGGAAGCCTCCAGCCCCGGGAGCGTGCCCCGCCGCCCGCCCCACGGCGCTGGCAGACACCGGCTCCCCTCCGGTGCTCCGCAGCCTGGTGGGGGACAGGATGCGGTGGGGGCGTGGGGGGGAGTTGGCCCCCTGGCCCAGGGAGCCTGGGCGTCCCGTTAGCCGGCCAGGTGTGGAGGCAGAGGAGGGCAGGAGCCCGTGTGCGGCGGCGGAGCTCGGTCGGGGGTGGGAAGGGGGAGATTGATACTCACTGTGAAAGAAGCTGCGCCCATGGGTCATGTCTGTTCCTTACACAAGGGGCTTCGGTCTCCACTAATTCCATTTAGATACGGGAGGACTTCCAGTGGCGGGGAGAGGATGGAAGTAGGAAAAGAAGAAGAAGAAGAAGAAGAAAGAAAAAAAAGGAAAAAAAAAAAAAGCCCGAAGCCACACACACAGCAGAGCCGAGCAGCCTTTCCTCTCCCTCGCTCTCCCTCACCGCCTTCAAATGATCACCGCCGGCTCAATCCCATCACACCCGAGCGATCACCAGCACCGCCACGAGCGGTGCATCGCGGCGGCGGCGGCGGCGGGCAAGGCGGCGGCGGCGGCGGCGGCCCGCGCATCCAGGTGCCGGCGGGCGGCGGCGGAGCGAGCCGAGCCCCTAGTCACCAGTTTCATACAGAACCAAAAGCAGATCGAAGCATTTCCTGCAGGACTCCGAGCCCAGCGACTTCCAGCCCTTCGGCTTCTTTTGATGCATTGAAGAAGGGATTAATGGGTCCGTCATCAGCTCCCTGTGCTTGCTCCTCTGAAGGGGTGGGGGCGGGCGGGAGGGAACCCAAAGAGGAGGGGTGGGGTAGAGAAAGATTTACCAAATAGGGGATTTAGTCATATTTGTGTGCAATGAGAACCTTATTAGAGAAGAAATCCTTTAAAATAGAGTAAATCCATTTTTGCAAAACCCTCTCCCTGCGCATAACACAGTATCAAGTGGTAGCAGCGGTAAGAGGCTGAAAACACATTGCGCGGTCTGAAATCCCCTTGAGAATGGATGGAGCGAGAAAGAGATGGATGAGGATAGAGAGATGCCCCCTCACTTCTCCAGTCCAGGGCGAGAGGCAGAAGAAAACCGTGGAGACTCTTCCATTCATTCAGTGGAGGGGAAGGGGAAGGGAAAGAGGAGGGGAAGGACGGGAGGGCGGCAGTGGTGGGGAAGTAATGATTTCAAAACTGGGAAAGGAAGGATAAAAGGAGAGGGATCGCTTCCCCTCTCCTAATCAGTTCATGGATCAGACAAAATGCTCATGAGTTCCTCCTTGACCTGCACCTGCCAAAGGGAAATTGAAAAGATTTTCCCCCTTGAGAGACGACTTCTTCCTCTACACACCCACACCCACGCACGCACAAAAACACGCACACACACGCACAAAAGGGAGCAATAAAAGTTTATCTGCTAATCCTCCGGCCGCAGATACAATGATTGCCTCTTCCAATCAGCCCAGAGACGACTGCAAAACCTCTCCCTTTCTCTCCCGCCCTCCCCCCGCGTCTAGGACTTATCTTCCTCCCCAGCTACAACCCACCCCAAACACCCATCCCTTTGACGAGATTGCGGAGGGCTGGTGGTCAGGGCGGGAGGCACGGGGGCAGAATACAGTAGAGAAAACACATTAATTATAAGAGTATTGAGAGGGCCTGAAATGGTCTCAGTGGAAAACAACAGGGGAGGAGGAAGGGATGAACAGAAAGGGCTGTGTCCCCTCTGGGCCCCGGCCCTGCAGAGCCGCGGCAGCCGGCACCTCTGACTCCCGCAGCGCCGCGGCCCCGGGAGAGGGGAGGGCTCCAAGAAAGGACAGGGAGCGAAGCGCCCGGCTGGGGCGGCGGGGAGGGACGAGGAGAAGGGAAGGTTTGTGTCACAGAAGTGCAGGGGGAACAGGATTGGATCCTCCTGCTCCTCTGCACCGCTATTGCGGCCACCAGGCTGCGAGAAAGCCGCGGACCCCGCGGGGATGGGGGCAGAGCCAGGGCACCCGGGATGCCCGCAGCCCCTGCCCCGCGCTCCCCGCGCCGCAGCAGCATCTCGGAGGCGGGGTCGGCGCCGCTCCTCCTTGCCCGCACCTGATGCTCACACCGTGTGCAACAAGAAAAGTGTGTCTGGAAGCGCGGCCGGGGCAGGGAGAGGAGGGGTGTGCTGGGAAGGAGGCTGTAAGTCAATTAAAAATGACATGCAACCCTGGCATCCTGCTTGGCGCGGGTGCGGAGAGCACGGGGGGTGAGCGCAGGCCGGAGGGCGGCGGTGGCTGCGCGCCCGCGGCTCCGCGGAGCCGGGATGGGGCCGGACCGGTCTGTCCCGCATCCCGGGGTCTGCCGGCGGGCTGGGGGCTGTGTTAGCCCGGGCGGGAGGTGTGTTGCCTTCGGGGCACCTTTTCATGAGGTGGGTGTCCTTGCTGCCTTCGGGACAGCGCTGAGCAGCACAGCTGCTATTCTGGAAGGTGCATGATGAGGAAGCTTGGATATTTATTTATTTATTTATTTATTTATTTATTTATTTATTTATTTATTTATTTATTTATTTATTTATTTTTCCCAGTAAAAAGCCATGTTTTAATTAAAAGCCTCAGCGTTTTGTTTTTTTTTTCAGCCTGTGGATGGTCTGCCCCATACTCTGAAATGAAGACTGTATCTGTTATCAGTGTTTAGGACTGCAGGCAGTCAGCAATAACAGCGTGCACATCAGGGTAAGGCAGAGGTGATCTTGGCTAGCAGGATTCACCCACTCATGCAGCCAGCCAGCCATCACCCCAGCCAGCCTGACTGAGCTCTTAAAAATCCTGCAGGGTGAGCAGGGCGCAGGGTTTTGCTACAGGGCTGTGAGTAAGCTCCTTATAATAAGGAATATAGAAGATGTAAGACTTTGTGAAGGCATTCACGTGTTTTGTGTAATCCGTCTTGCCATTAGCAACATCAAGTTTGCAGCTGTTAATCTCAATAAACTGTCCTACTCTCCTTTCCAACCCTCTCAGCACTTTCTCTGACCTTCCTTATTCTCATCCACAATGAGCTACAGAACTTTATTTGTAGAGTAATTAAAGACACCTGATTTATCCATAGGATAAACTTCTATACAGATGTGCAGTCTATCTTAGGGAATAATAGAGTAACAGAAAAAGGGTTGTGTTGAAAATAGTCATACAAATGTTTATAGACAGTCAGATGTTTCTTCTGCAGGATGATGCAGACATCCATATGGCTAAGTTTCAAGTTATAGTTACTTAAAAAAAAAAGGTAATAGAACAAGTAGGCACAAAACAGCTGATTTTGCTGTTCTGGGAAATGTGCTGTGTCACATAATATAATAGTAAGCTTCACATTTTTCCTTTTCTGAAATAGGATGTTTCCAGTTTTAAAATTCCTAGATCTTTTATTGTCACTCATAATTTTAAGGACACATTGCAATAGCATGGAGAAACAGAAAGTAGTACATACCAAGTATGTTTATGCCAAAATGTAATCAGTAACCATCATTATGGAGGGAGACATCCACAAAATAAATGAGGCATGACCACAATGGCTACTGAGTGTTCTCATTAGCAATGAGACCTTAAGGAGACATCTCAGGATCTACATCACTGAATGCTAAAAGATTATGCAAGTGTTTATGAGCAAGTACCCAGGGTTTGCAATTTAGAGACTGTTCAAAATTGCTTTCTGCCTCAGTAGATATCACTTCTGTAGAGAGTTTGAAATTTTGAACTTCGTGCAACTACTGGAATGTTCACCACCATCTTTTTTTTGGCCTGACATCTCATTTTGTTGCAAAATCTCTTTATGTGAGTTTTGGTAATCGCTACTTCTAGCAAACTAGTGGCTCATGCTCTTAGGTGGGCACATCTTTCATTACTCTGGAATTCTATAGCTAAATTTTTATAAACTTAGTGTGCATTTTTACATCCCTAATTAGCCAATTGCCAGAACTTTACATTTCTACTAGGCAGTAAATTTAAAAAGGAAGAAAAGGACTGACATTAATAAAACACAAAATGTTTTCAAAAAATGGGAAAGCCTAACAACCATAAACAATCATGTCAAATGGCATCTTAGTAGTGTCTTTGGATTTACTTGGTAAAAGTCCTATTGATTTTTAAATGAGTTTAAGGGTATTTTTAGGTTTTGTATTTTTCGTAACGTAACAACATTAGTTTATTATATGGAATGATGACTACACTTTTAGATTAGAAATGTACTTTTATTAGTTCTTTATTGGTTGTCAGCTGAATCTTGTTTTAAAAATGAGCAAGAAAACCCAACACAGTTATGTTCCTTGATTCAGTACATACAATGCTATTCTTTGTACTTTTATACCATCCATTACACTGCAATCTCTTTATATGGCGCATTTGGTCAGCCTCTCTCTTTCACATTCACAGCTGAATTTTTCTATTGATTTTTAGAGCAATATGTTTGAACCCAGAATATTTTATTCAGCAGGACATGGAGCACTTCCTTCCTGTTGTCTAACATTTTGGGAAAACTTAAGACACTGATCAGCTTGAGGATGGTTGGTTTGGCAGAAAGGAGATCACTCATTTATAGACCAGTTTAAGCACTGTGAAATATTTCCAAATTGAGATTACAGGATGAAAAAAGATAAATAAGCATGAAAATACCTAACAATTTTGTCCAAAACAGTAGTGTACAATCTCCTATTGACATCTATGTGAAGCATTGGGCAGTTTTCCTCAACAGATTGAAAAAAAAGCTTTTGCATCTGAATTGTGTTATGCTGGTGTTTCCATGACATGAAAAGAAAAGAAAAATTCTGCTTTGCTGTCCCCCTCTTCTGTGGTTAGCCTATATGTTTGTATGTCAAAAGCAGAAGTCCTGAGCAACTGGCTGTACATGGCCCTGTCTAGGCAGGGGTTTGGAAAAGACAATCTCCAGATGTCCCTTCCCACCTTAAACACTCTGTGATGCTTTGAGTCTGTAAACAGTGGGTGACAATGGATCATGAAGTGGGGGAACAGTTTCAGTGAGAAAAAGAAACTCCTTAATATTCAGCACAGACTTGGCTTGCTTTCAGTTGCAGTGTGTAAGAAGACAATATATCTCGATTATTTTCTCCTTGAACCAGAGGAGATTATTCAGCCTCTGTTAAAATGGTAAGTTATTCACAGTTAAAAATTCCCAGCATGGAGGAACCTTAGGTAAATTACTCCATACCTTTCTCAATTAAATTCTTTCTTGTGAAAACAAAACCTGTCCAGCATTTGTCCATCCTTTCTTGGCTGCTTTGAATAGTCTTGTCTTATCCCAACTCTGCCATTGACAATTGTTCTAACTATAGCCTATAAAAACTAAGTGAATTAATTCCTCTTTGTGTAGATAAAAGAGTGAAAGAATTCAAAATTGCCACCAGTTTCTCCCACATTTTCAACAAAACATTCCTTGAACTGGAAGAAACAGCACAGTTATGAAATGGAGAAGGCACTGGCTTCCTTATTTATGGAAAGCAATCTATGCTTCTGAGGGTGGGAAGGAAGAAATACAAGAGTAGTATTTCTCTTCTTTATGCCTTCTTTAAAAACATTTTGGATTCTATGCTGTCATGTGTAATCACAGATGCACTGTTTGCCACAATTTCTTTGTGAATGATTTTTTTTTTTTTTTTGCTAGAATGTAACAAATCCAATCTACAGGCTCAGTATAACACATACACAGTGTGGCATTTGGAAACACTGAAATGAGTCATCAAGCTGATCAGCACATCTACATTCATGGTTTACTTCAGATAAAAAGTGTGGTTCTAAAATGAATCTCCCAATTGCCCTCACTTACCGCATTTTGGATTGCAAATTGGAGCAGACTCTGAGCATGTGAGCTGTTTTTCTTACAGATGAAACTGAGCTGAGAGATGTGTTCCTAGAGCAGTCTGTTTTCCAACTTCTAAAGGGCATGCAGCCCCACAGGAGCAGAGTAAAACTAGTGCTAAATAAATACAGGGACAGAGCAGGCATTTCACCTTCCAGACAGGCTCCTTTTGCCCTGAAATGTACATTAATATGGACTTACTCAATATTGTTTTCAACAGTACCAGCAGCTGAAACACAAAAAACTGAAATATATTCCATTCTTTTGTGATGAAACACTTACAGAGAGGCATAACATATACCTTCCTGTGTGATATCAGGATAATGGAACCCTTTAAGTCCCCTTCAAATAACATCTTTCCTCTTATCCATTTCCTGGTCATTCACAGATGTCTCTCGTAAGTGCAGAAGGACTTTGGGTCTGCACTCTTCCAACAAATGTGCTCCTGAATATGACACATTTAGAACATCTCTTCTGACACAGTTTTCTTGAAAATTGAAGTGCATTTCTGTTCTGCAAACAAGTCTGGGGGATAACCCTTAAATATGAGAAGAAAGCAGTTTAAACAAGGAATGAAGAAAAATCTGACACTTTTCAACTGCAGTTTTTCATAATTAGTCTTGTATTTAATAAATGCAACTTGGATTTACATAACACCACACAATTTCAATGGATAAAAGACTTCTTTTGTACAGGGCACTTTTATTTCTTCTTCTCTTTTTTTTTTCTTTTATCCTGTTTGATTAGTGTCACTCTGAAATGGAATGAATAAAAAAGTAATTTTTGGGGTCATACAGGAATTGGCAAGGTTGACTACTGTATTCAGTTTTCTTTCTTTTTTTAGAACAGTGGTCTCCAAAAAGGGGGGAAATTTTGGACTAGTAGAGGGTATAATACAACCCATTGGGGTGCAGAAAGAAAACTTTTTTACACCATTAATAAACAAAACAAAACAAAGAAACAAAAAAACCCAAACTAAACTAACTTAAACAAAATTTAACTATTTAAAACAAAGAGAGATTTTTAGTTCATCCTTACTTTATCCTTCTTCATTTCTATTTTTGTATGTGGTTTATAAATTCAATGCATTGGTACAATAGTTTGTCTATGTATTTTATAAATAAAAAAATAAACATATATTGGGCCACATACTTAAAAATCTCTTACTAATAAGGGTTTGCTACCAAAAAAGTTTGAAGAACACTAAAGTTCTGCCAGCTATCCCCCCTGAAGCAAATGGCATTGAATGCCAGCTATCCCCTCTGAAACAATGGAATCTGCTATCTCAGATTCCACATTTAAGACAGAGATAAATTTGTCACTTAAATTAAGGCTTTCAAGAACCTTTAATTCTACCATTTCAAGAACAAGGGCAATTCAGAAGGTGGGGGCTATTTTGGTTTGTTTGGTTAGTTGTTTTGGTTTTTTTGGTAGCAATGTTGCTGATTTTGTTTATGAATTAAACACAGACATGTTACTATCTGAAAGAGCTCAAGAAATTACATACCTGTTGTCAGCAAAGTCTGGAAGAAAGCTGTTGAACAGGAAGATTCAAAAAAATTTTCATTTTTCCAAGTCATCTAGTAAGAATTTTGTGATTACTATTCTCTGGCTAAAATAACTAACATCAAATAAACCCCCCAAAAAGTAAGCAAAAGAACAAGAAAAAATGATAAATAGTCAGTTTTCAAAGAAAACTGTAAGAGCACATGAAACTCATGGCAAATCTTCCCAAGATTGTATTCTGAATCATCTATCACAGGTTAAGAATTTGAAGACAACAGTGGAAGATAAACCATGGGAATCATCATAATTTAAAATTAAAACTTGAAACGGAAGAAGTTAAAATTAGTTTTAAAATAGATAGCTAATTCCTTACAAAACTACTGTGACTACTATATAATAAAAATTATCCAAAAATTACTAGTTTATTATTAGCTGATTCATCTGCACTTACCTCTGAGCCATTCCATTGCAGCTTTTACTGCACTCGTTTTCCCATAACTCTATTTAGGGTAAATAAACCCAAATACTCAATATGGGTCCCATTTGAAAACTGTATTTAGAAATAATGTGACATCTATAGGGACTGTATGAACTTCTTTTTCATTGTAAGAATGACGAAGAATACTGAAGAGAAAATATAATTCAGTTATAGAGATATTTGGGTGTTTTCCTGAAATATTCTCTTCAGTAGAGACAAAAGAAATTACCTCCTTAATAAGACAATGCAGCACCATTTCTCCTACATAATAGTGAGGAATCTTAGAAGGGTTAATTGGAAAGTTCAACTAATTCTTATTTCATTAATGTTCCAGTGGAATGTTGTAATTAAATGTGTTTTTCCAGGGAATTGTTAATAGGGCTCAATTTACCATTTAAGACAAATAGTCTTTTTTACACTAGGGAGGCAGGGTGAGTCATATTTATTATTTAAGTGGAATACTTATAATATTGTGCCATGGAAAGAAGTGGATGAATCTTGCTGTCTTGCCAAACATTTCATCCTTGCAAGAGTAGCAGAGGTGGTGGCAAATCATATATTTTGGACTTAAATTAGTTATTGCATGATACTATGAAATTACTAATCACTGTAGACCTGGTTCAAAAAAAGCATTTATTTATAATCTCTTGTGGGAAAGGAATTTGAAAGCTGCATGCAAGTTTCTAACTTCCAAGTCAGCATTTTTGCTACATCTAACACGAGTTATACACATAGTGCAAGCAGCAAAGCTACAAGTAAATAAATTATGAACTCCAAACTAGACTGAGATGAAGGCAGAGTGGGAAGAGTTATTTGGGAGCACTGAATTAGAAGGAAAAGCCTGGCTTGATCGGCAGTTGTAAATCAACAAAAGTTCACTGAAGATGCTGAATGCATATTTGTCAGTCCAAGTGAAATCTTATTTTAAAAGACTAGCTTCTAGACTAACACATAATTTAGACATTTATTGTATTTTCCTTTTCTTAATCTTGAGATGGGGGACAAAGAGGAAGGTTGGCAGAAGATGGAAAGAGTACATATATAAGGCAAGTAGGCACAGTCCTAATGGAGATACTTGGATATTAATGGAAAATACTGAATATTTTTCTCAGGTAAAATTGATTGATTAAAAATACTAACAGACCTAGAAATCTGTATATATGGGGTTTTGCTTTCAGGGAACTGCCATCAAAATATTCTAAATAAGACAAAATGATTGCATTATGCTTTGGGGCAATATGTTAGTATGCATTAAAGTTGCAATTTTTCCAAGAAGGTAACTAAAATATGGAGTCCTTATTTGACTATTATTTACATGAACAAGTTGTTACAGGTGAAAACTTTTCTGTTTCTAGTTTAAAACGCATGTCCTGTCATTTAAGTCCTGTAACACTTTTTCATAATTAACAAAAATATGTTGATCCCAGCATTTTTAACATCATAGCTCTTTTTAAAGTCATAGCTATGAAAAAATTTAGTATCATTAAGTCAATAATGCTAAAATTACTTTCAGTTTCCATCTTCTGAATGGTCTTTCATTCACAGTGTGCATATGCAAATTTTGACAGAGGTCTTCATCTTTAAATTACTAAACTGAGTTTTTTAAATTAAAGTTCATCCAGTTTAAACTGAATAGCCTCCAGTTTAGCTACTCTATTTTACAACTGTCAAACATTATTAGCAGAGCAGAGAAGCAGTTCAAAAAGTAATTAATTCCAGGGCTTAGAGTAAACTGCTATTTTAATTAAAAGAACACTAAATACTAATGTCCTGATTCTTTGTACTTAGAACATGAAATAAAAAAGTCTAAATCATTTACATTTAATACATTTTAAATGCAATTTGAAATACATGAAAGGAACATCTCCTGTTCCTACTCCTTATAAACTGACTCAAAAAAAAGCAAAAGATTATGTACCATATTAATTTATGTCGTGCCATTTTTCTTATTGATTCTCTTCCAGTCTGTGCTGAGTAAGAATATCAACAGTTGCCCCATAATTGCACAGTGCAGGATGCCAGACCTCAGCAGTGCAGCTGTGACTATTGCCACCTATAAGCCCACAGAAGATGTGAGGTCCAAAACAGAAGATGTGAGGTTTTGAAGCCGTGAAGTACTTTCCGTGCTTTGCAGATTTACAACTTCCATCTTGTGCAGACCTTAAATTATACACAAGGAAGGCACTTTACATGTGAAGAAGCACTGTTCAGAGTACTAGAACAGGCTGCCCAAGAGGTGGTGAGGTCTCCTCCTCTGGAGATATTCAAATCCCCCCTGGATGCGATCCTGTGCAACGTGCTGCAGGTGAACCTGCTTTAGCAGTGGGGTTAGATGGTCTTCAGAGGTCCCTTCCAATCCTCATAATTCTGTGATTCTGTGAAATAAGACTTTTAGGCATTTTGTACTAGAACTTTACAGTCTCACATCTTTGGTGGGCCTCTCTCCTCATGGAGCAGTTGAACGCTGCAGGTATGTCTGCAGTGTGCCACAGAGCACAGCATGGCAGGTCCTAAACTAGCACTGATTCCCTCACTGCCTGACAGAAATCTCCATCAGGATCACCATCACCATGGCCTGAAGAAGCTGGAGCTGCGAGGCACCCATGAGATCAAGGCTGATTCTCTGGAGCAGAAGAGTTGCGCATGAGTGCTGTCTGTACCACATGGTGGTGCCAGCACTGCCTGGGGCTAGCTCAGGTGTCCAGGTACAGATATTTGCTCAAGCACAATTCTGCCTCACTGCTCGTGTCTGGGATGCTTATCTCACCCCAGAGCTGAACTGCAGTAATGCAATACTTGTCACCACAACGACACGTGGAGGAAATTCCAGCTTGTGCAAGATGAATGACAAAGACGCAGATTATGTTTGTCCTTCCCTCTCCACAATACTTGACTTTCTCTATAATTTCTTATTAAGTTGTTACTTTATGGCCAGGAACCCAGGAAAACTAAAAGATCAATTCAAATTTTGGTAAGGAAGACACAGACTACAAGCTTAATCATCTAGTTAAAAACAAAACAAAAAAAGCAAAACAAACAAACAAAAAACCTCCACAAAACAAAACAGAAAAAACCTACCCAAAACAAAACCTAAAATTTTATCATAGATTACATGTCTAGCCTGCAAGAGCATCTTGTAAAATTCAAGTAACTGATGCAAAATTTTGTCATCACTGTGAAGGAAATGACAGAAAAATACTCCCCTTTATCCCAGATACAAGGTTCAGCACTTTGACCTTACCTTCTCTTAAACTTTTAAAGATTTGGATAGAAAAGCTGGATCTGAAATCTGTGAAATTCTGATTCAAGCGTTTTTGGTTTTTCTTTTACTGATTTAGACTACTGATTAAATTAGAGGTGTTGCATTCTAAATAACGATCAAGAGGTTGACCAGGGGGTTTTGTTTAATATATTTAAATTTAATAGAAAATCCAGTACTGGATATCAGAATCCTTTTGGTGTTCTGGACACTTGAGCCACTGTTCTTTGCTGCCTCCAGACAAAATTTCATGTCAGTATTGGTTTTTGGGGGCTTTTTTTTGTGGTTTTTTTCTTGTTTGTTTGGGGTTTTTGGGGGTTGTTTGTTTGTTTGTTTGTTTGTTTGTTTTCTTGTGATAGAAAATTTAAACTGAATTATCATGGTATTATATGAGACAATTTTTTTTCATCTGCACTATGGCAACATGGCACATTAATATTGGTCCAGTATTACCAATATGAGAAAAAATCCTGGAAAGAGTATCGATTATTAAGGCTTACCACAAATGTTTTAGCATTTTTGTTTTTAGGGTCTATTCTCAATTTCTTATACTTTTATAAGCTTTATCCACCTCTGTAAGCTTTTTTCTGTCAAGTACCTGATTCTGTCTTTATACTTTGTAAAAATGTCAAGAATGGTTGAATCATTTCTCAGTCTAATATAAAGAAATAAAATTCTGCTAATTAATTCTTTATCTGAAATGTTTTTAGAGACCTTTCTTTACATAGAAGAATATAAATTCATTTAAATTTTTAATACTTCATGCAAATAATTACAGTATTAAAACTCTACAAATTTGACCAAATTGGAAACACAAAAGGACTCTCTTCTAGCCAGTAAAATAAGAAGGAGGAAAAAAGTTAGATATGAAAGGACTAATATATAACTGAAAGTAGGATTCTTCTAGATGGTGCTATTGCTTTGCTCTTGTGTGAAAAAAATCTTTTTAGAAGAAAATAGATTTTGATAAATTTAATTAAGATCTATATTATTGTTATACAAATGAGAGACATTATCAGGATATAAAATAGTCTCACACATAGCATACCTAACTTCTAAGTGTATGTTAAATTTATGTTTTCAAGTACTTTTCAAGGTAATTTTCAATTTCATATATATTGTCATATCTAAATTACACTGCATCAATTAACACTATCACTTGATTTTATCTTTAACATTTATATCAAGATGAGGATTTGCCCACAGAAAACTACCATTTCTCTGCTGGCAGTATTAAAAGGCTTGAAAGACTCATAAAACCCCCTGGGATTTGCAAGTACATGGTACTAATCAGATGACCTGATCACCAGTCCAAATTGAGAGTGGTCAAATAGGAAAGGATATTTATTACAGAAATGTTCTTTATGGAGGTATTTATATTTATTAATATTTTTACCATACTGCTCAATTCCTAAAGATCAGAATGTGTTTGCCCTCTATTCAGATGCCTAATTTCTTTATATGGATTTAAGAATGAGGACTTCAATGAAAATAAATTGAGGGATTCAGTAGTATAAGTGTTCAGAAAAGCTGTTGTTCAAAATCACTTACCTGGCAGAAGTCCCAGGAAGACAGCATTGGTGTCATCTATTCAAAACATTATATTGCTTCTTTACTGCATCTCAAAGCTTTTATTGTATTTATTTTCAAATCTTCATGGAATCACAGGGAAATAAAAATGAATGAGCCTTTAAGAGGTCACTAAGTTCTCTGGCACAAGGCTCGATGAGCTATATATTTGTCATTCCTGATACATGTTTATGTAGCCTGTCCTTAAATTCTCTATTGAAGGAGATAAAGTCTCAATGGGCAGTTTCTTTCCATGCTTTAGTAACCCTATTATTGCTAATATTTGACTGAATATTTCTGGATGCAAATCCACCATATACCAACAAAATTACTGGGGTCAGCTGGGCATGTTTAAGCAACAAGGTTCACGTTACTCAGGGTGTAGTGATGCTGATCAGTTGAAGCTTACTTCTCCATTAAGGGAACTGGATTTTGCACTTTAACATTATGATCAGTGCAATATTTGGCTCTGAGATCACAAAAAAAAAGTACAAAAACAAAGATATCCCAAAACATCAACTGCAGGTTTAACAGTCAGAGTTCTTCCCTCTAAATCACCTGCAGAGGAAGAGTTTGTCAAACTACTGCCTCTGCAAGCTCCTGTGTGCGATACGCTAAGTGATTTCTCAGTGGTCTATGAAAAGTATTTTAGTTTTAGCTAAGTTACACCACTTATGCTATTTGTGGATGGGATATTACAGGTGATACAATTTCTGAGATGATTTAAAAGTTAATTTAAAAATAATCTAAGTCATAGAGTGCTGGTGGGTTTTTTTTTGGGGGGGGTGGGGGTTTGGTTTTGGGTTTTTTTTCCCCATTATATCTGTATACTGCCCTTAAATGCTCTTGGAAATGTATTTTAAAAAGTGAACCTAAATTCATCACAACGTTGTCTTTACCCTTGCAAAATAAATTATTTCAATTTTATAAGTCCTACTGAAGAGGTTTCATTTCCACAGTAGGTCTGAATGAAATCATAATCTCACTCATTTCATTTAATGAATTGCTGCATTTCCCAAAATAAGCCACCACGAGTCACATTCACATCCTGAGTTACAAGATGAAAATTTTAATAGGATTAATATTGGATTTCATACTGCTTTCAAAATCTGAAATACATGATGTAGAGGGAAAGGGAATATGTTCATTCAGTTTTCATTGCTTCATAGTTTAATGAAAACCTGACAAATCAGATATATAAGGCAGATACAGACAATAAATAGAATATGTGAGAACACTAAAGTTTTATCAGAAAAAGAAGACGATGAATCCATTTATTTGTTTTGCTTACAAAGGAGGTGAATATTTTCTCGCTCTGGAGCGATTCTTTATGGGTGAGTTCAAAGTACTGCTTAAACTGGAGTTGGTGTTAGGAGAATAAATTGTGACTGTAGCAATTCCAGCTCGTGAAAGAAAGCTGGATAATGATCTGGATTACTATAGATCAGCACCATTATCCACAGTGGACAAATGGTAGAAACAAGAGGATAAATACTGGTGCTACAAAGAACCAACACAGCTTTTGTAGAGAAAAAACCATGTCTGACCCATCCACAAGAGTTCTCCAAGACAGCAATAAATGAGAAAATAAAAGGCAATTTGGTTAATAAAGTATTATTGGCGTTTCAGTGCATTCTGAACTAAAGTTTCTAAATAAACTGTCAGAAATACAAGGGAAGATTCAGTCATGGTAATAAGGAAAACATGGGAATTAATGGTCAGTTTTCACAACTACAGGGACTTGTCAGAGAGACCTTTTCATTTTTTTTCTGTTGTCAAATATGTTTACAAATAAATCTGAAAATTATTGGAGCAATGATGTGATACAGCTCTCTAAGAATACAAAATCAGGCAGAAGGGTCAAAGCTGAATGTGAAATATAACAAAAGGACCTTATAATATTTGAATGAAGCATCAAAATAATGGAAGATAAAGTGGCAAATTAACTCAAATGAAATAATACAAGGCAATTAATTTTTAAAAAGTCAACCAGTGACATACTCAAAAGATTCTGCTTTATTATGATGTGAAAGAGCTTCTAATATTTCTGCAGGTAGCTCTTTAAAATATCATATAGAATTTTCAGCAGTGAAAAAGGCAAAATAAATGTTAACCATTAAGGAATATAAAAAAAGAACAAATAAGAACTTGGTTAGAATGCATATTCTTCCATGCTGGCTTCATTCCTGTTCATCCCATTTAAAAAATATCTTTTAAGAAAATATGGATCAAAATACAGGAAGTATGTTGAGAGAAATTGAATACCTTTTATAGGTTTGGAGAGAGGCTACTGTCAGAAGATGGAAGGCCCACAGAATTATTAATGAAATTGAATGGGTAAATTGGGAAATCTAGAGGACAATTCCTATTTCTTTTTTTAAATAATGGGCTCTTGATGATTGTGAGGGACAAGACATTGAATGAGAACTTGCTTTGATGCAATGCATAATAATTTAAAATTTTCTTATTAGCATGCTTTTTACGTGCTGTTTCAAAAAAAATAAAAAAGAAAAAAAGAAGAACACCAAAATATTATTTGCAATCTCTATAAAAACCCTAAAAGAAGGAAATTTTTACCTGGACCTATTCATATTATGTATCACTGGCCAAGTACTGGACTTCCATTGGGTGATCCTGGCTCTTTCAAAGCTGTTTGTCTGTCTGTTAAGTCAAATGAACCCCTACAAAAGACCTGAAAGATTCTTTTTTCCTCTGTGTTCCCTCAAGGAGCTCAAAAGGGCTTGAAGGTACTCAGATTCTTAAGCTCCAAGGGAGCCTTGACAAGCAATCTCCTACCTTGGTGACCAAAGAGCTCTTGCAATATTCAAGGCTCCCTGAGACGCTTGGGAGTCTCAAGGGCTCTTCACCTCCTTAAGTCCTGAGGGGTCCTTGTCTTCATGGAGTGAGCTTAAGAGTCTGGAGTTTTCAGGTTCTTCCTACTCTAGGGCCAGCAGGAAGATTTTTTTTTTGGCCAAACACTTTTCCTGGGATTTCTGGAGTCCCTGTTTTGATGCTGAGTATCTACAGAGACTGGAAATCCTGGCTTCCAGACTAACTGTCAGCACACCAGTAACATCCCACAGCCTGTGCTTATTCTGCAATTTGAGTAAAAGCCTGTAGTGGGATACACAGCTTTAGTCCTTGAAATATACACTCTATTATTTGTTCTGATTCATTTACATTCCCAGGGACAAAATCTCAGTTTAAATTTTATCAATATAGAGATCAAACTGTTAATTCAACAATTCAGGTGTGCTACATACTGTTGTGAAGAACAAAGAAACCTTAGCCAACCAAACAAAATCCACAAAACCCAACAGATCAACACTCGCTTAACAGAACTTTACAGTTAGCAGCTTGGATATAATAAAAGTTGTGCCTTGAGTCAAATATTTTCTGCGTTTCATAATTCTAAGTAAAATAGAGCTTGCTTATTTTTTGTCTTTTTTTCATAATGCCATATTCAATAGCACATTTAAAGGAGAAAGAATGAAACTCTCTTGCTTGGTATGACTCAATGTGTGAAAGGAAAAAAATGCAAATCATTCATAAGTTTTGCTGTTCCTTAGTCCTCAATGCACTCTGCATTTACATGTATTTTGAATGCATTGAATGAATGCTATTCCCAAAATTGCTATAGCTACAACATACAATCAAATACTCTTGCTATAGCTACAACATACTATCCTATATGTTAGGAAAAAGAAACTCAAACTGTGTTTAAATTCTTCATTTCAAACTCACTCTCTCACCCTTAAGCTCATTCAGAATTTCCTTTATTTTCTTGATTTAACATGGACCCGCAACTGATGTTCATATTTTCCCCCGTGTTTAATTACAGACTAACTGGATTTGTCTTTTAAGCAGCTTTAGGTTTGGAAACTGCAGTTCAGATGGGAGCAAGTGTTCTGATTTTTTACGATTGACTAAATGAAGAGAGATCATAATGAAAATCAAAATAAAAGCATGATGAGGACATCAGCTCATAAGTTTACTCTATTATGTGCCCTATAGAAGTAAGAGAGTGTTTGCTTCTTGATGAACCCAACATTTTTAGGAGCTGCATTAATGAGATTTGGCCATATTTCAGAATAAGCAGAAGTCTTTCTGGAGCATCTGTCACAATTTTGCTTTCATTCTCCTACAACACAAAATAAAAACTCTCTTGAAAATCTTTCATATCCACATAATATGCCCTTTTCAAAGCGTACTATGGATGTCAATGATCTGATTTGAATGGCCGGGCTTGAAGAATTGTGGTACTTTCCCAGGTAAAATAAACTTATTTAGAAAAGAATTTATGCCTCTGCATTGCAGTTGTGTGTTACCAATTACAAGAAAACACTGCGATTTTTTTTAAATCTATTAAACTGTGCATTTTTTACTTGAGAAATAGTAGTGGCTAGATAAATAATCAATGATTAAAACATGTGATAGGATACTTTATAGAAAATAATTTTGACTGGCTTACACTCAGTGAAATTCCAAACATTTATTAATGAACAACAAACTCACTGTGTTAGAAACTATGAAGAATTTATCTTCTGCATTCATGTAGCATTAAGCTATTTCGAAGACATCATAAAATGAAAGTTTGAGCAAGGATGGACAATCATTTACAACACATGTACATTAAACATATAGAAGTACAAGATGGTTTTAAGCTTTAAAATTTCAGAATCCTGACATGCATTAAAAAGACGCAAAATACATGTCTATACATGTGAGGATAAACAGACTTAAATAGCAGGCTACACACTTACCAAAATACAGCCAAGATCAATTGACCCCATGAAGAAAATAATGTATTACACAAAGATTTGATGTTGAACAAAGCACTTTGCAAAAATAAGTTTTCATTATCTCAGTCTTTTCCCCATGGGTTCCCTTAAAAATGTTAATGGGTGGGGAAAACAGAGAGGGACAGTCTGTCATAAGAAAGTGTAGATCTCTTTATGAAAGCTACAGAAACCTATTCTTCTGGCCCTGAAGTGCTGAAAGGTGACTAATTATTAGTCTTCTCTGCTTTGGCACCTATCTTTGACTGTCCTTGTGGCAATGTGTGACAATTCATCTCTGCAATATTTAGTAGCTTGAAAAAATGAGATGATCTTACATATTTAGGGTTTTGACTAGTATTCATGTGGTCACAAGAGTGTCTTACATTGTCAGATAAATTAGCATAACATTAGTGTTTCAAAATCAGCAGGTTATTCCATAATGTAAAAGTAGTCTGTGCAAAAAATGCCTTTCTCTCTGCAAAACACCCTTGAACAGATACTCTACTATTTCCAGAGGATAGTCATAGCAAAAAGAGAATATAGCTCCTTTAGAAGGTAATGAAAAGTCAAACAAGATTTCATTTAGCATTTACACCTGCATACACTCATTTTGGGGTTTTTCAAATGGTGTCAATTCCTGATGGTAGAGAATAATAAGACAATTCTGAATAAACCAAAAAATATCATGAAGGAAAACAGATATTCCTAAGGGTATGGTCACGTGTCTGGGGATATGAAAGCTTTGATAGTGGTTTATTTTTGAGAGATTCACTATACAAGCTGTTCAAGTACCAGTTCATGGGTAAATGGCACTTAGAATGTTGATAAAGTCAGCCAAGTAATAGTGACATGAATGATAAAGGGATATTAATAGCAGGTCCTTGGCCCTTTTCTTGTTGCAAGTTGAAAATAAGCAACCACTTGAGTTTCTGGTGTCTTATGAACTACCAAGCGACTGCTGTAATCCTCTGTAAAGCTGATATAGATCCTTGCCTTAAGCGACAAGATCTGTAAATAGGACAGCAGAAGATAATAATCTGATTCTTATTACAATTTATTTTTTGATGAAAATAAAATAGAAACCTTTGTTCATTTCACATGTGTGCTTTTAAGAGTAAAGTTTAGGATATTCACTTGGATGATAAGATTCAAAACTGGTTTTTGTCTGCACTGAAAAAATCTCTCTCAAAATACCTTATAACTTCAGGTCATGACCTTGAGCAATCAGCCTGTGATAATGTTTTCACCAACACAGGGAAACAATGCAATACAACAAAAATGTTCTAACATAAGATGAGGTCACAGTTACTTCTTTCTGAGCACTTTTTTGTCTCAGTTTCCACTCTGATCTATTTTTATCAAAACACTTTCAGAGGACCTCTAAAAGTTACAGCCAGACCTTTTTTCTTTCAAATGCATTAAAGCAAGAGTTCTTTGTCATATGGTTTAATAGTCCGTAGAGAAAAAAGTCTGATCATATTTACTGTCAGCAAGGTGTTACATTTCCATTCATTTCAATTTTAGACAATCAGTACACTGAATTGCATAAGTACATAAATTAAACTTGTTAGGATCCAAGAAACAGCTACATAATCTACTTTACTCCTATTCTCAAAACATTTTCTGAAGGATTTATGATCACATGTGCTTATGACCAGGAAAATGTCTTACATGTGCAAATTATTGCACAGCAAATCTGAACTCAAAAATTTCCTGCAAGAGCTCAAGGTACCAGGCAATATCAGCACACCCACCTTGCTCTGTGCACCATTTGCACTCGTATAAGAATTATTACCCATGCATGAGGTTCTATTTTGAAACACTTTGAGAGATAACAGGTGGACACATTAGGAGTTATCTTCTCTCTGATCTTCCTAAACTGCTGCTCTGTTTTCTTAGACCTGTGAAGAATCACAGACCCTTTGGAAGAATCTCTATACATTTAAGCTGAGGAATAACTAAGGAGACCATTCTGGATTTACCATCTGGATAATTGAATTCTCAAGGTAAAATCATTATTAATTCAAGGCAGATGATTATCCTGCTAAAAAAATACATCTATAGAAGTTGTCTAACATTTTATAGCAGTTTTTCTAGTTTCAGAAAGATACAAGGTTATGCAAATATTCATGTTAAGGCCCTAAAATAAATTATTGAGCTATCTTACTATCTCTGTTCCATGACAGACTGGAAGAATGAATAGGGATTATGTCCAAGACAATGTCCAGCAATTTTTCAGTGACAAAGTGGATTTCTGAACTTATCAACAAGTCTCGACATCATAGACTCAGAGATGTGAATGAAAGAGGTTCTTACATGAACAAAAATATACAAAAAGGCACTAAAATAAAGACTTTCTTCACCTCATTATCCTAATTTCTACATCTTACATGTTTTAGGCACAGCAACTGTTTTCTTCAAATTTCCAAGTACATTTGTGACCCTACAGTCTCCCAGTTAGGGATGTCCAAATTATGGTTTTAGAAAAGAAGAACTAATATCTTCCCAACAATTGCATGCAGATTGGACACCTGAAATAATGACTCAGAAGCCATTAAATATGTAGAAAGAACAAAAAATTCGTTAAGATTTTCCAGAGAGCATACTTAAATAGAAAAGACAGACAAGTCAATTCCTTAAATTGTAGGCAGGCAGGAATTTCTTGATTGCAAAGAGGAATGAGAAAAATTGTCTCAGTTCTATGTGGCACAGGTTTCTAATATCCAGACAAATCATCTGCCATGAACATTCAAAGTTCAATTACCCAAATATATACTGGATTTATTGCTTAGTTTCACTGCAATTTCAATGCATTTTGTTTTAGCAGATTTTCAGTCTGTAAGAGTTCAGTATCCTATTTCCAGCTGCAGTGCAGCAATGGCAAAAATTATTTCATCATATTGTGCAAGGTGAGCTGAAACACAAAAGAAGTCCTTTAACATCTGCTGTTCATGAGCTACTGTATGGTAGTTTTGCCATCTAAAAATATTCCTCTTTCCATGGCTGATGTCATGGTTCAGTTCTTACTGACAATAAGTGAGGAGATTGTCTCGAGGAATCTGCATCTTCTCTGGTTTAGATTATTAGGCTTATTTCAGTGTGAAGTGGTAGCCTTTGGCTGCAAAGATCTCACCACATCTTTTCACAATTGATTTCAGGAAAGGGATTTATCAAACCAATAAAACCTAAATATAAAAGAGAGATATTGTGGAAAACAGTGTTTCAGTTGTTGTTGTTCTTAATTCTCTTCAGGCCCTTTACAAGGAGCGCAAACTTACAGTGGCCTTTACCTTGATCATTACAAGGCAAATCAAATTGAAATTTAAATATCTCTGGTTGGTATTTTCAAAAGAATATTTTTTTTTTCTCACAACAATACTTTGATAATTGTTTTATCTGATGTTTGCTTGTGACAACAAAACATTTTGGTAGAATAATCATATGATACACAGTGAAAATTGTCCACAATATCAGGCAGCAAAGTGCTCTTCTTTTTAATACATACTTTTTCTTTCATATTTTTCTGTTACTGGATGAGCTGCAATAAAACTTTGTTAAAGCTACAGCAAATATATGAGATACAAGAGATTTGCTTTTCTTTTTCAATCACATGCAAAAGAAAGCTGGAAACTTTAGGTAAAAGTGAGTAGAAAAGTATGCTTCAAAATACTCTCATTATATTTTTCAATATTTCAATAATAATAATCTTAACAACTAATGGGACCTTCTTGATTTATTCCTTCAGGTTGCTGTTACCACTTTGCTAGAATACTAAAATTATTCAGTCTTAGTAATATTTCTTTGTAATTTGAACATGAGATTTCTTAAACCCAGACAACCACCATTATGTTAGACAGCAGATCACTGGTAACTGTCTACTGAAAGACTGCAGTAGACATATACTGTGAGATATGAAATTATAAAAATACATATCTTGATTAAAACTTTGATTACTCTGGAATAATATGAAAAATTTTTTTTACTAACTTTTCTTTCCAATCAACAATTATACAATATATTTTAAAAGAAAATTCTCTAACTTACCATATAAATAGTAGTCTTTCATAGTTGATGCTAAATTTGCAATTATTCCTTCAGTGTAAGATTTGTCTTTACTATCTATTTATAAATAAAAATATGTGTTCATAAATACATACAAAAATGAAGTTTGCCATTCACATCAGAAAGTCTGATTTCATTTTGCACAGGGAAACTCCTTTTAGACACAGGTAGAAACAGACCACTGCCAAGAGGAAAAATTACTTAACTGACTTAAATGCAAGTGATTTTCTTTGTCTAACATTGTCTCTCCAAATGCAAACACTAGGCAAACTTCTTCTAAATTGCCATACTTGCAACTGTAGAGTAGTAAGGAAAAAAAACATGAAATGGAAAAAGATGTTCTAAACTGAAATGGGAACTCTTGGTTCAGTGAGAGCTGAAAAGAATATGACAAGATGGCTTTAAGGATGCTCTTTTTTCCTGTTAACTACATGTTTCAGATAAAACTGAAATCATGGAGAAGATAAAAAGAGATGTTAGTCATTTACACTTCAAAAGATTTTCACAATGACTAAATTGTCTGTTCCAAGTGTTAGTGTCACACATAAGGATTGTGCATGATTCAAAATGCTTTTTGCAAAATACGTATAAAAGCTAGTCCTTGCTTTGTTCTCAGGAGCACTCTGGTAGTTCCAGGGTATAAATCAGTGAAGATAGGGAAGCAGAATGGACTCCTTTATTTGTTAGACAAAATGTTTAGTGGCTTTGAGGCTTTAAATAGTGTATTTGCACCATAAATGGCATCATTTCTGATTCAAGTATCTTGATATACCAGTTTAAAAAAAAGTTATAATTCAAAAAGGGCATATAACAAGATAGTTATCTGCAAGAAGTGCCCTTGTTTTGCTCTTCAAGAGTTACAATAGTTCTCAGTGAAAATAACAAGATTAAAACTTTTTTATTATACAGTCAGTTAAATATGAGCAATGATTCCATTCCTTTAAATACTTAATGGCCATTCAAACTCAATGAAAACAGGAACAAGATCAGAATGTTACTCATTCTGTATAAATTAATATCCTAAATGCAATTTCTCATTACATATATAGTAAATTTCATCAAAGCTATAAGGTTTTCAGCTCTCTCTGTGATCATTAGTTTTAACCTGTGAAGCCCTTAATGAGATAAAATGTACTAGCATCAAGACATGGTTAAATTTTGTCAGACAGAAATATGATACATTTCAGAAATACTGGATTGTAAAGATCCTTTTGGCATTAAAAGTTGGTACTTTAGTAATTCTGGAACATCTGTAGCCAAGAGAAGATTTAAAAGATCTAAATTTTGGATTTTGACATCTGAAATGACATTTATCCCTGACAAATCTTTGTGTCAGTAATCTTATCTCTGTATTATTTTAAGATCAAAAACTGTTCAAGATAAATAAATTCTAGCACTCTTATTTAGGGTGCTGTGATCTTTGGAAATATGTTTACATACTCATTTGAATAGATTTCACCATCTGTTCAGATATGAGTGGCTCCTAAATGATGATCTGCATAACGGTACTTGAAGTTTCCTTCACATGTGGGAAGTTTTCATTGGCAACCCATCTTTGACTGCTGCCCTACAAAGCAGTAGTCACTCACTGAGAAGGGCAAGAAGGGTTTTTATTTTAAAACTGCTTTTGCAAATGCCTTTAGTGCAGTTATTCTAGCTCTTATTATATTGAATTCATGAGTATGCAGTGAAATTTTAAAAAGCTTAAATTAAGTATATATATTCCCTAATTTGAAATAAAATATTCATGATTGCAGAACTAAATTAACTAAAAAAAAATCAAAAATATGTTTACATAGACTATATAAGTGTAGAAAGGATATTAAGAGAATCTGGAACTGTTTCTCTTGATAAAGATAGTAATCTAAGACATCCTGCATGGTTTTTACCAACCAATAGCCACACTAAATTAATGATGTGTGATATTTTAGGTTTGTCTAGTAGTGACATGCAAAGACTGAGGCAACATGCCCTGACATTTCATTCAGATAATCTGTGACTAGTGGGTCAAAATTTAATTTCTCCCAAATTTAATTTTAATTATCCTACACCTTTTAATATGAAAATGCCAACTTTAGGTGATTTAATTTAAGGATGAGGTTTAAGCCAATTTTGGATCTCATTTCTACTTCTGACATTTTCAACTATGCTGAAACCCCCTGAGTTTCATTCTTCCCAGTGCATATTTTCTCTTGTTCTTTACCTATTACTTGCTCTCACTTCTTGATCAGATATTGTTAGCAGTGCTACAGTTTTCAACTTTTTAACCCATGAGGAAATATTCTGGCCTTTGGTAATGATTAGACAGGGCAGGCATACATTTGATGCTGAGAATGTTGAGATAAATAGTGCCTAATGTAGTAAGTGGATGGTTTTGAAAAATCTGCAGTTTGAAGTGGTTGTTGGGAGTGCAACAAAAAAGACAAAGAGGAAAAATTTGCCAGAGGGAAGCAACAAGAATTAATGCAAATCTTCATTAAAACATGTGACAGAACGAGACGTCACTGTCTGTAAGTCTTGTCTTTCCTTCAGCCTAGCAACTCACCTCTGCCTTTGTGTGACACTGAAACAGATGTAGAAACTGATCTGGCATTATTTTTTTTAATTTTCATTCTTGATCCAATCAAACCAGTTAGCTACCAACTCATGGTGAAAATTGGTTTCATTTAGAGAGGAACTGCCAAGTTCTAAGTGAAACTCAAAACTGAAAAAATGAGGTTTCTTTAGAATGGATTTGACTGGAAATTGAATTGATTTCTGAATTGAAATAAATTAATATCTCACTATTAATAGGTCAGATTTTCCCAGAAGTTACTACTTTTTCAAGTAAATATCTCAAACATGTAGAGGCCTTTCTTATCCAAGATATTTCTGTGTTGCTTTGGAAACATGCTAGCATGCTAGCAGCCAGAGAAGGTTTTCCTGGATGAAGGTTATAATGAAATGGTCAGTGGCTTAATTAAATTGGTTGATGAGGGAAGTAGAATAGCCTCAGGCATACAAGGGTGCAGAAGAATAGCTAGAATCTCTTATTTGCAGAGTACAGATTTTTGCTCTCCAAAGATATTTAAGAGGAAAGATCTTCATAAGTTTATTGTCTGAGTCTAACCAAAAAAGAATTTTAGGAGCCCACTACTGTATTGGACATACCCATCAAGATTTTTCATGGACATTTTAAAATAATGAATAAATGTAATTGTGAGGCTTTTTTCCTCCCTAAAATTTCTGGCCAAACCATTTCCATTTTAGCCATGCCTTTGAGTGCATCTGTTTGTCTGATGTAACTAATGAGATTTCGTTCTTCATTATATTTGATCAAATTCCTTGAAAATCACTGCCTTAAACAATTTGACAAGTAGCTAAACCATCCTCTTGTGTGTGTACATACATGTGTATTGCAGTTCTAGAAATCTTACTGAATCAGTGGAAACAATACAGTGGTAGTGGTTATGTAGATCAATCACTAAAAATGGACAGAGAGAACAGTGATCGACATTTCCTCATTTTGTTCTCCTCTAATTGCAGTTTAATTTGCTCAAAAGCTCCTGAGCTGAACTATGGAACTCAAGGTCATATGTCTGCAGTTATATTTGTCATACAGAACAAAACTGCCAGCACTGAGCTTCCTGCATGAACAAACATCAACCGACTGATTTCTGCTTGTGTTCGAAGCACAAGTTAAATACTTTGTAATTCTCTGATCTTGTCTCAGAGATAATTTCTCTTAATGATCAAATGCAATCATTTATGAAGATTTCAGCTGTGACAATACAGCATGACACATTAGGTTTTCTCTGTCTCCCTTAGCAACAAGCACTGTGTATTGTTCCTTTATTTAAAGTATATCTTTGCTAATCCTGGATCTTGTGAGAGGTAGGACATCTTTATCCCTGAAGATTGGTAGTGAGTATCACAAAACAAAGCAGATTACATGCTCATAACGTTATGAAAAATTTTATCATTTTTTGTCCTGTGTGTGATTTAGTATTTCATTATACATTAAATTACATATAATTATATTCCCATTTGATGTAGGTTTCTGGTCTGGATCCTGATGATTCCTTATTTTAAACTGTGCAAAACTCTATCAAAAACAGGTACAATATTTTAGTTTTAGTTTTCTACACTTTTCTTTTTATTTCCCCTGTGAGAGATGGAGGGTAAAGAGAGGAAATGGGAAGAAAATTGAAACAGGTTAAATGTTTCTACTAGTTCACAAATTCCAGTACTGTAGGGATCAGCACAAGGAGTTACATCCACACCCAGAGCTGTAAGGGTGCAAAAGACTGAAATTCAGAAAGATCTGATTATAGACTTATACTTCAGCACATTGTAAATATAAAGCTGCTGTGCCTGTGTTCAGATAGATGTTAGACATAAAAAAAAAAAAAACCAACAAAATAAACCCACAACAGAACCAAACACAACCCAAAACCCACAAAATGCCCACCAAAACCAAAACCAACACTCCCCCAAAATCCCAATTACAGTAAATTAGAGACATGATGTTGTCACCATGATTTCATATACATTTAGTTGTAAAATTTAATACAAATAATCAGGGAGCACACAGACGTAGTTCACATCGAGCTGTCAGTGTGCACGACTCTTTGAATCAACTCTTGCATATTCAAGAACCAGAATACTCTTTAAAATCTGCATCAACCAAGGTTTTCATTTTTAGTTCTGCACAACTTTGTCAGTGATTTCTGTTTTTAACATAAGCCTGGAGGCAGATGAGTGGTTTCAAAAGTTAGCAGTGTAAACCCTATGGATTTCCTACATAAATATTTTCACAAAACCATTTTATTGTACAATTAAGAACAGGTGAACAGGTGCAAGGCGCAACAAGACTAATATTTTAGAATGCTAACATTCAGAGGACATCAAAGAAAATTACAAGAATGAGGGTTTATTCCTTTGGACTGGAAGAGAAAACAAATCTTCTGACAGTTTAATAAGACTGTGAATGAACTAGGAATTTGGAGTAAAAGAACTTTTGGAATTCTTGGAAAATTTAAATTAAGTTTTTTGTCCTATTGACTTTGTTCAGGTTTCCTTGAAATTATCAGGTCTGAAGAAAAATTAGGATGAAATTTTAAACAAAAATCTCATACATGACAGGAGTGCAAGAAAGAACACTGTACAAGGCATTAAATAAAAAGAACATTCCCTCTGATTCCATAAGACTTTTCATTCATTATTAGGAATACCTTCATTTTTTGGTGACCTCTATCTGCTCACCTTGCTGTCTCCAGCAGACTTTCTAGCACTGGAAGTTCTTTTCATGTTTACAAAGACTTTGAGGATTTTATCTGTGTCTAGTAGTATGAACAGGCTGGAAAGTATGAGGTATATCAAGCTTTTCCCAACAAGTCCTTCAGGTAAACCAGCAAGGAAACTGTTTTGTAAAATCTCTCCAAATATAACAGCACATTACTATATCTAGGAACAGAGAATTTCCTTTCAGTACTCCCTTTAAAGCCTTTATAAAAATTCAGAAACATTGATCTACAGTTAAGGACTCTACAGAGACCATTTGAGGGAAAGAGCATCCTGGGTACCTGTTCAGGCACAAAGTGATTCCAATTTTAGCAGCAAATGAATCTCATGACAGAGCGCTGTGTTTAAAAGCTTGAAGGAAAGACAGCTTTCTTCTTTGTTTTTTGGGGTGGGTTTTTTGTTTGTTTGTTTGTTTTTGTTGGATTTTTTTCCTTTTCTTTTTTTTCTTTTTTCATTTTATGTTAAAGAAAGGAATTTGGACTTTGTACCAAAGTTTTCAGAGAAAAGCCTTGGGACATTTTCACAGCAAGACATCAAATCTCCAATGTCCCTTCAGAGTATACTCCTTTCTAAGGGATTCTCTCTACGTTACTACCTTGCCTTGCTACAGGTAACTGAGCTTTGTGGCCACTGAAAATTGAAATGTTATTAAATTTTATACAATATTTGCTAGGAAAGGTATGAGAAATTGGTGCCCAAAGCCCTGAGTTCTAGTTGGCATTTTTAAATTAAAAGACAAGCAAAGTGAGAATCTTCAGTTAATTCTGCCTATCCCATATGCACAATGTTATATATATATTTTGAAGAGCTTTGAGCAGGATTATGTTCCTTTGAGTTGAATATGGGCGGGACTTATACACTACACATAAATACGTAGTTAATTTTTAATTTTGTTTCTGACTGAGAAAAGGGAAAGTGAAGGAATCAGAAAAAATATTAGGAATACTCATGCTACAGTAAAGCCAAAGAATATATATACTGTCACAAAATCTCAAAGAATAAGAGGTTTTCTACCATCACTGATCCTGCTTTATACTTTGAAAGGACTTGGACACATGATCAAATTTCTCCAGGAATAACAATGTACATCAGCTGATCTCTGCTAAAATTAACATCCTCCACCCTGTCACACTCAACAAAGCTAGCAAAGCTGAACAAAACTTATCTGAATGTTTCCACAATTCATGTGGAATTTTGATAAAGATATTATTTGGGAAATAAACCAGATATATGCACATATTATAGAAAATCTGGTTTTGGAAGGAATACCCATTCTAACTGGCAAAGGATTTTTTTTTGACTGTCAGAAATAGGAGCTCTTTTCACTTTGACAGCTGCTGTCTTTTACCTTGGAAAAAACATACTTCTCCACAGAGATTATTGCAGTATTATCAGAGTTATGAGTAGGATGGCTCTGAGAAGGTAAATACTAAGAAGAAAACAAATCTGAGAGACTGACAAAAGAAACTAATTATTTCAAGAAATACAGTTGCTACCCATTGCAAATACACAGTGATGCATTCATACACTTCTGCTCATTCCTCTAACTCTAGCACGCACTAGTTACTCATTCTGGGTGGGAAGGAAATCAGTCAATTATTTGTATAACTTGTTGAAAACATTTACTCCTACAAACTTATGTCTTTGATTTCACACTTAAGGAGACTAGATCAGTGCCAGCCTGTCAATAAATGGAGCTATAACCTGGAGGTGCCTCACCCCAAAGTCAAGGAAGAATATTCATGTTCTTTGTCCACTTGCAAAGTGTTTTCCCTAATAAGGACATTTTCAAAGGAGGGACAAACTATGATGAGGGATCACACAGCCCAAATGTCAGCTCCATTTTTTTATCTGCAGTTAACATTTGACAAGAAATGTGATAAATATAACAGAGAAAGGATTTGAGTTTTGGTTTTGTGTCTGACCCAAAACCTTCTTACAGCCAGGACACTCAGCTGAGAGTTAAATGTGTAAAAAACATCTGAGAAGATGACAGGTTCCTCATCAGTTCCTCAGACTCACAAGCCCCAGTAACAGAAATTGCTGAAGTATGGTCGCTCTGGACTTGTGCTTTCAAATATCTTCCCAAGTCATCTGGTAAGCAGGGGCTGACAAAGCACTGCTTATTGTGCCTGAAAGCAGCTGCAGTGTCTGGACGAGGAGTCTGGACTCCTAAGGTCAGTAATGTCTCAGAGCCTTAGAAAAGATCTCCCCATTTTATAGAAAATGTAATCCAGGCATACAGTGAAAGTTTGATGAGAGGAGATTTTTATATCATCATTGCTACATCTTAAATATAACAAGGCATTTCATTCGCTGCTTATAAAAATACACAAAATTGAAAGACACCTACACAATCTATAGACAAGACTAATTTAACTTAAATGATGTAGATCCCTGCAATAGCTGCTAGTTCAGTCTCCTTACCTTCTGCTGTGGTCCTTGTGGTGAGGCTGTGTTATTCACTCAGTAATGATTGTGAAGACACATTAATTCAGCTTGTTAAAAAGCCTGGAAACAAAATACATTTAAAGAAATCAAGGCAGAAGCTAAAACTCAACAGGAGTTGGCAAGTCTGACGGGAAATTATACAGGTCCAGTTACACACTGGAAATACTTAAATAATAAGATGCACAGGCCATTTTTTCTGAAAGAACTGTTTAATTTAATATTTTGGCTGTGTTTCTCTAATCAAAGCCAGTCTGATGGGCCCAGAAAAACAATTGCTTTTTCCCATGCAGTATTAATACTCATAAGTGGCTTCTGCATCCCAGATTGCATCATATCTGTCATTACTTGAAGGTTGTGGTTTAGCACTGAAGCACCTGCAGCATACTAAATGCATCCCAGAAACTGACTCTTATACAGTATAGTCAAATAGTGTATAAGTAAATTGTGTCAAATAGTTGGAATTATCTGGTCTTCTCTCTGTAGCTTGTCTTACATAACCTGCATTAGGCTTGTGAGTTCAGAAAGTCACATTGGCAGCTTGCCAATCCTCAAGAATTCATTGGGATTTTAAAGCTCCTAATGATCTTACTTGATATCACTGCCAAATATTTGTACAAGTGACTTTGGTTTGTTGCTCTTCAAATGAAAAGATAATCAGATGAGAGATTCTCCTAGGCTTTTTAGAGTGTGGTGGGGTTTTTTTTTTCTTAAAATTAACCAGCAAGTACAACAATCATACCCATTTAAAGCATTATTCCTCAAGGAGAACATATTGAAGCCGTAAAAAAATATTTCTGATTCAGGATTTGTGGAAATTGAAGCAATTCTTATTCTTGTGCAACCTACATATCTTCAGCACTACATTGGAAACCAGTGGTTTTCCAGACATTTACAAGTAGTGCTAGAGGCAACAAGTCAAAGCTACTGCTTCACATCAGCATATATGCAATTCCTCCTAAACAATGTGTTCTGCTCCCAGCACTGCTGTGGCAAGTACTGACAAAAAAAATTCAAGTGGCTAATGAAAGACTTCAGTCTGCCGCTACCTAATCTCAAGATTAGATTCCAATATAATTACACATTTCAAATAGAAATTAGATTAAAACTAGACTGATATTCTAATCAAGTTAGAGTTCAGTTTGGTAACTCTTATTGCAATATATTAAAAGAGTCTGGTACACATAAACAAAGGCTGTAATAGTATAGCTGAAATAATTCAGACTCCTGCATATTTGTAGCCACTGGTTTATTTCACTTCAAGGAGATGGCTCATCCTTAAAGAGGTTAAACTATTCGGGAAGTCTCTAAGAACTTGCAAAGATTTTCTCTAAACTGGCTCATCTACCTCTGTGTGAGCATGTTTTACATATTTAAATACTTCCATTTAAATATTTCTATGCTTTTTCTGCCCAGTTTGAGCAGCTACTTCCCAAATGAGATATTTAAACCTTTCTTAAACATTGATGAATTGTTCTTCATTTGATAGTCCTGCACAGGATAGATTTAAGTACAAAGAATGTTTGTCTGGGCTGGGATTGCAGCATTGGGTTGTCAAAGAAACCGAGTGAGATGAGGGGCTAAGGAAAGTATGGTTTACTTGGTTAATTAGCTAATTTGTACTCACAGCAAAGCTTGGCAAACTAGCTCAACTGCAGGGTACATAGTATTCTGACAGCAACCTCACAACTTGGTATCTTAATGTTCATTAAAAAGACTTCACTTCTCCTACTCTTATTAGAGTCGGGTTGTGATTTCCTGGAGTGAATTTGATTGAGTATTCACACCTTGGAATTATACCTCTCCTTTCAGTGTCTTTTTCTGCAAATAACCTAAAGGGAGTAGCTTGATTCCTAAGCAGCTCTTCTCACGCTCATGTTACTCAGATGTGTTTTACCAAGTGTGGGTTAAATACTGAAGGGGCAACAACCGCATGGAAAAATAAAGCAGTCACTATGCTTTCAGCAAAGCCTGGACAACATCCAAAGATAGGCTTGTTTTAGCAAGAGGGGATCTTGGCTGCAATCCTGGTGGCCTGATAAGGAAGAGGAACAAAGGCAGAAATCAAATCAGATTCTCTCAGGCAGACAGTAAAGAGTATTACTCATAACACATTATTAGCATTGACTTCCTAAACTTTTGCCATTTATGATATTTCAGGTCCTCAGTTCACTGGAATGTTGGGGATTTTCTATCAGTATTTCAGCCCTTTCACTGATATGAGTGAATGAATTTACCAATATGAGAAGTTTCTCTACTTGTTCTTTTCATTCAAAGCATAGAATCAGAATCATAGAGTAACTCGGGTTGGAAGGGATTTTTAAAGGTCAGCTAGTCCAATCTTTCCTGCCATGACCAGCAGCATCTTCAAGTGGATCAGGCTGCCTCATGGCTGCCTCAAGCCTGACCTTCAGTATTTCCAGAGATGAGGCATATACCACTTCTGGGCAAGCTGTTCCAGTGTTTCACCACCCTCATCATAAAAAACCTCTTCTTAAAATCAAATCTAAAATCCTATCTAACCTAGTCTCCTTCAGTTTGAAAACATGATCACTTCTCATATTGCAACAAGCGTTGCTAAACAGCTTGTCCCCATCATTCTTATAAGACCCCTTTACATATTTCAACACCTCAGTAAGGTCTCCCTGGAGCCTTTTGTTCTCCAGGCTGAGCAACCTCAACTCTCTCAGCCTTTCCCCAGGGAGGTGTGTTCTATTACTCTAATTATTTTTATGGCCCTTCTCTGGACTGTCTCCAATACATTGACAGCCACAGACCTCCACAATGCTCCAAGTGGAGCCCCATGAGAGCAGAGCACAGGAGCAGAATGGTCTCCCTGCTGCCATACTTGTTTTGACGCAGCCCTTCTGGGCTCTAAGTGAACTCTGCCAGCTCATGCCCAGCCTCTCAGCTATCAGCACCCCCAAATCTTTTTCAGCAGGGCTTTCCTCAGTCCCTTCATCCTTCAGCTTATGTTGGTACGTGGGGTTGCACAGACCCAGGTGCAGCACTTGCACTTGACTTTGTTGAGCCTCATGAGGTTCACTTCTTGAAGTTATTGTCTGGATGACATTGTATTTCTCAGGTGTGTCAACACCACCACTCACTGTGCATCATCTGCAAACTTGCTGAGGGTGCCCTCCATCCCTCGGTTTAGGACATTGATGAAAACATTGAACAGCATTGGTCTCCATACAAACCCATGTGGGATATCCCTCAGCATTGATCTTCATCTGGACATTGAGATATTGACCACTCCCTCTGGATTTGACCATCCAAAAAATTCCTCATCCATGTGGTTGTTCCCTCTGCAGAACATCCTTTTCATTTTCAAAATCTGTCACCTTTCACCTGAAGAGTCAGTCCTTCATTGAAAACTCATATTTTCAGTTTTCTTTAACTGTTTTCAATCTTATACATGTTTCAAGGATTGTGTGGGTGGTTTATGTGTTTGAGTAGAATGAGCTAAATTCATTTAACAGTCTATATGCTTTTCCATTAATAAATAATTATTCCTCATATTTCAAAAAGCTAGAAAGTTATACTGAAAGAGTATAACATACTATCAGTTAGGAACAATGCTATGATTTTGAAGCAAGAGTTATTTCAAATATTAATTAGTTTTTAATTTTTAATTTTAGCTACAATAGAGTTCATATTTCATTGCAGTCACTCAAACATAATCATGTCAAGCAGTACAGAACGATGCAAAAGGTTTCTGGCTTGACCAAGACACACTGTGAATGCTATTGTCTATTCCAGTTTAATGGGCCTCAATTGCTGTAGCTAATATATCATAATGTGCAAAGAAAAAAGGCATAATTAAATGCTATCCCTTTGTTATTACACTATCCATTATTCATTACTAAAATTAAGGCAATTTTAAAAGCCTTCTATCACAATAAATTGTTAGAGAAAAATAAAGATCACTTGAGATGAAACCTTGTTTTTATGCTTTGTTATATTACATGTCTGAGTGTCTGTGGCCTGTGCTGAAAAAGGAAGACGTTAAATTCCTGAGAGAAGAAAGTCATAAAAGCACAGCAAACCATCATTATCCAATATTATCATTTACACAGAGATATCAAAAACCCCCACATGCGAAAAATCATAAGATATTGTGCACACAATTTTTGTATTCAGTACCCATACAGGAAGAGGGTTGTACATACAGAAAGAGGTAATGAAAGATAACTGTACACTTGATATTCTATGAGACAAAGATAATGAGAGTCACAGGTTTTTCCAACATGAGTCTGGGAACCCAAATCATAGAAATTTAAGCTTTTCAAAGTTGTTATAGCAATATATGGAACATATGTCATGAGTAACAAAGTGTCCTATGAAACCCAGTAGCATACAAGACCAATCACCCAAGTGTTCTAAAATTATTTTCAACAACAAAAAATAATAAAAAATCCCTTCTTTTCCCCCTCTATGCCAACCACTGAAAAAATCAGAATACTGTTGAACTGCCACAAAAGTGCCAGAGACATACTTCAACCATAGGAAAATTCTACTTGTCTGATATAACACTGCTCAAATGCTGCTGCTTAAAATGCAGTAGTGAGGATCCCAAAACTAAATTCTGAAGCTTATTATTACATAAGGTCAACAGTACCCACAAGATAAATTGGCTGAAGAAACCTTTCTAAGAGCGAGTTTATCAGGAAATCATTTATGTTTCTAAGAAGAAAACTTTCCAAACACTGAGATCTAGAGAGATATACATAAAACATTCATTGTGAAAACTTCACAGAGGTTTGGTGCCTTCTCAGCAGTTAGGTATACAAATTAAGGACAAATGAAGACCAGAAAATCAGTGGCAGTGAGATCCAAGTTCCTTTCATGATTTTTGATGTTTCCTATCAAAAGAAGGATGGCCAGCAGATTGAGGGAAGCGGCTCTGCCCCTCTGCTCTGCTCAGGTGCACCCCACCTGCAGTGCTGCATCCAGCTCTGGGATACCTAGCACAGGAAAGACATCAGCTCCTTGTAATGAGCCCAGAGATGGGTCACCAGATAATTACAGGATTGGATCACCTTTCCTTGAAGGAAAGGCTGAAATATTTAAGATTGTTCAGCCTGGAGAAAAGAAGGCTTCAGAGTGACCATCCAGAGGGTTTCCAGAACCAGAAGGAACACACATGAAAGATGGGAGGGACTATTTACAAGAACATGTAGTGACAGGACAAGGGAGAATGGCTTCAAACAGTGAAAGAGTCAATTTGGATTAAATATTTGGAAGAAAATTTTTACTATGCAGGTTGCGAGGCCCTGAAACAGGTTGATTAGAGAACTTCTGTATGCCTCATCCCTGAAAGCATTCAATGTCAGGCTAGATGGATCCCTAAGTAACCCAGTCTAGTGAAAAGTATCCTTAATCATGGCAGAGGATTTGGAACTAGATTATTACTAAGGTCTTTTCCAACCCAAACCATTTTATGATTCTATATTCAGGTGGTGAAGACAGGAGTAATGATGCAGACAGAAGGATGTCCTCAGCCAGTCTGGACGTTGGCTGGCAGCAAAGGAAAAAGTGAATCAAGATGTTTAAGATATTCTTGGGGCGGGGAGGGGAGGGGGAAAGTACTGTCCCATTTATTGATCTACTTTTGAAGTGTGCAGCTCTCTATGAAAATCTCAGCATTTGAAAGAGGGACTCCAGAACATGAAACAAGAACCTTTCAAGACAGGGTAGACAGCACACAGGCAGTGAAAAGATGGTGACACATTTTTTACCACATTACTACTAAGAAGATTATTTTGACTCTTAGGACAACTCAAATATAAAAGATTATAGAGTCAGTATAACAAAACATTTTTCAGCAAGTGCCAGCAGAGAAAATGAATCCAATTACACACTGATAACAGAAGAAATGGGCATTTATAGCAGCAAATAATGTCAAAAAAATAAAATTAGAGAAATGCGTGAACTCAGTTACAAATGGGGAGATGGATTACATCTAAAGAGGAATGAAATGAACTGTGGTCATAAATTGGACACCATACCATGACATGTACAAATTCAGTGGTCAGACCCAATTTTCATGGTAGATGTTAGATCTGCTAGAAGAAAGAAAAAGTTCCCACCAAAAAAAGCTACATTATTCAATGAAAAAGATGTTGTCCAGGCTGATAAACAAAAAATTCCAAATCTTAAAGTTATTACAAGACTAATGATTGCCACAGAGGAAAAATTAGTAATAAACCATATAAAAGTTTAGGAAATATAAAAATAGGACACATTCAAAAGAAACGAGAAGCATTGAAGGGAGAAAAATATTAATTTTTTACATAGTTCAAAAGGACTTAGATCTTGGTTTCAATATTAGTCTGAGGTTAATGACACAGAGGCTTGAATAAGACAGAAACAGGCCCACTGTAACAACACATGGAATCTCAGTTTGCATCCAATGTGACAGATTCATATCAGTAGTTCAGATTTCAGTTTAAATATTTTTTGTTTCTAGGTATATAAGAATATTTTGAAACCTTAGTGGTATAGCAATAAATGTATTCAAAGACAATATTTCTGCACCTTGCAAAACACTTTTAGCAACTGACAATTTAAATAACCGTAAAAGTACAAAACATATTTCAAACTGTTGTTGATGTTTCTTCTACTGTAATTTGTTTTATCGTTCTCCTTTCTTGCATACAAATTGCCAACAAACTACAATATGTAAACAAAACAAAAAAAATCTCCACAGCTTGTGTTGCTCTCTCAAAATGTTGTGCTTTACAGGCTGATATAAAGAGATGCTATCATAAGAAAAATAAAGGGCACAGAAAGTTACACAGAGTGGCACCTTTGGAAGGTATTGGTTCAATAAATTTTCATTAAAGGTCCAGAAAATTATGCAGAAAATACAGTAAAAAATAAAATGTAAATTTCAGTCAACTTCTACAGTTTAGCTCACAGCATAAAATCAAAGCTGCAGTCAGGTGGTGCTCAGCATTTTTTGACTGGAATCAAAACAAGGCATGGGATGTTAGAATGAGGGAAAGAGGTCTTGTCCTCTCACCTTACCTACTGTCATAATGATAGGTGTATCATTACCTAGAAACATAATAATGTCACCATCTGGCCATCAATGAGACTTTTACTCCAAAATTAGTTTAATTGCCAGTGCAAGTCAAGATGTAATATCAGCCCTGTGTGGCAAATGGCCCTTATGCTCTGGCCAAAATGTCATCTTTACAACCAAACACCGAGCAAGCTTCCTCATTATCTTCTTTAGAGTTCCTGCAAAATAAGCCTCTTGCTGTGCTATTTCCTAAACACTTCCAAAACATGATACTCACAAGTGCTCTGAGTAAATTCCTGCAAAGCTGCAAATCACTTCAAGGATTGACAGAAAGCAAAAAGCAACCAAATTGTACCTACAGAGTTTTAAAAGCTCCATTGGTCTAGAAAAAGTTGCTGCTGCTGCTACATGGCTGCAGACCTGAAGCGATTGATAATCACAGTGATGAGTCATTCTCTGGGTAATCTCAATTAAGTGGTTTCTAGTGCTCAGCAAATTCTTCTTAAATGCATTTTGCTTCACAGAAGTGGACAAACAGAAATATAACATTGTCCTGACCTTGTAGGAGAATGTCAGGCTTCATTAATACTTTTATGAAGATTTACATCTTCAGGTAATGACACCATCTGCCTAAATATATTTTTCCCAAATCATAATTAGAAAAACACTTAAGTTAAAAGTTAAGTTATCTTTATTCAAATCAACTCATGTCTCACTTTTTTGTCTAAAACTTTTCTAGTCATTTGACTCAAATGTCCAATTTCTAGTAGAGCATTAGAAAACTTGTTAAATGTATTTATAGAGAGCACACAGGCAGTGAAAAGATGGTGACACATTTTTTACCACATTACTACTAAGAAGATTATTTTGACTCTTAGGACAACTCAAATATAAAAGATTATAGAGTCAGTATAACAAAACATTTTTCAGCAAGTGCCAGCAGAGAAAATGAATCCAATTACACACTGATAACAGAGGAAATGGGCATTTATAGCAGCAAATAATGTCAAATAAATAAAATTAGAGAAACGTGTGAACTCAGTTACAAATGGGGAGACGGATTACATCTAAAGAGGAATGAAATGAACTGTGGTCATAAATTGAACACCATACCATGACATGTACAAATTCAGTGGTCAGACCCATTTTTCATGGTAGATATTAGATCTGCTAGAAGAAAGAAAAAGTTCCCACCAAAAAAAGCTACACTATTCAATGAAAAAGATGTTGTCCAGGCTGATAAACAAAACATTCCAAATCTTAAAGTTATTACAAGACTAATAATTTCCACAGAGGAAAAAATAGTAATAAACCATATAAAAGTTTAGAAAATGTAAAAATAGGACACATTCAAAAGAAATGAGAAGCATTGAAGGGAGAAAAATATTAATTTTTTACACAGTTCAAAAGGACTTAGATCTTGGTTTCAATATTAGTCTGAGGTTAATGACACAGAGGCTTGAATAAGACAGAAACAGGCCCACTGTAACAACACATGGAATCTCAGTTTGCATCCAATGTGACAGATTCATATCAGTAGTTCAGATTTCAGTTTAAATATTTTTTGTTTCTAGGTATATAAGAATATTTTGAAACCTTAGTGGTATAGCAATAAATGTATTCAAAGACAATATTTCTGCACCTTGCAAAACACTTTTAGCAACTGACAATTTAAATAACCGTAAAAGTACAAAACATATTTCAAACTGTTGTTGATGTTTCTTCTACTGTAATTTGTTTTATCGTTCTCTTTTCTTGCATACAAATTGCCAACAAACTACAATATGTAAACAAAAAAAAATCTCCACAGCTTGTGTTGCTCTCTCAAAATATTGTGCTTTACAGGCTGATATAAAGAGATGCTATCATAAGAAAAATAAAGGGCACAGAAAGTTACACAGAGTGGCACCTTTGGAAGGTATTGGTTCAATAAATTTTCATTAAAGGTCCAGAAAATTATGCAGAAAATACAGTAAAAAATAAAATGTAAATTTCAGTCAAATTATACAGTTTAGCTCACAGCATAAAATCAAAGCTGCAGTCAGGTGGTGCTCAGCGTTTTCTGACTGGAATCAAAACAAGGCATGGGATGTTAGAATGAGGGAAAGAGGTCTTGTCCTCTCACCTTACCTACTGTCATAATGATAGGTGTATCATTACCTAGAAACATAATAATGTCACCGTCTGGCCATCAATGAGACTTTTACTACAAAATTAGTTTAATTGCCAGTGCAAGTCAAGATGTAATATCAGCCCTGTGTGGCAAATGGCCCTTATGCTCTGGTCAAAATGTCATCTTTACAACCAAACACCGAGCAAGCTTCCTCATTATCTTCTTTAGAGTTCCTGCAAAATAAGCCTCTTGCTGTGCTATTTCCTAAACACTTCCAAAACATGATACTCACAAGTGCTCTGAGTAAATTCCTGCAAAGCTGCAAATCACTTCAAGGATTGACAGAAAGCAAAAAGCAACCAAATTGTACCTACAGAGTTTTAAAAGCTCCATTGGTCTAGAAAAAGTTGCTGCTGCTGCTACATGGCTGCAGACCTGAAGCGATTGATAATCACAGTGATGAGTCATTCTCTGGGTAATCTCAATTAAGTGGTTTCTAGTGCTCAGCAAATTCTTCTTAAATGCATTTTGCTTCACAGAAGTGGACAAACAGAAATATAACATTGTCTTGACCTTGTAGGAGAATGTCAGGCTTCATTAATACTTTTATGAAGATTTACATCTTCAGGTAATGACACCATCTGCCTAAATATATTTTTCCCAAATCATAATTAGAAAAACACTTGAGTTAAAAGTTATCTTTATTCAAATCAACTCATGTCTCACTTTTTTGTCTAATGTTTTCTAGTCATTTGACTCAAATGTCCAATTTCTAGTAGAGCATTAGAAAACTTGTTAAATGTATTTATAGAGTAAAAGCAAACTCCCTTATCAATATATTTTGCCGTGAGCTAAAAGTACTGCAACCCATTTTAAAACTTCCATTTTAAAGCAATGTAAGTCCAAACAAAATTATGCAAGTCTGATATAAGATGCAAGAAACCAAAAGCATTACTGAACTCTCAAGAGTTTAAGTTTTAGTGTCTTGCTTAATTTCATGCTCCAACTGGCTGCTTCTCAGATTTAAAAAGAAAAAAAAAGACTGATGAAAAGAAGGGGAAAGAAAATATTTCCCACTACTTTTTCAGGTCCAAGAGAAAAAAGACATCAAATAAACTAGCAAGTACCAAAGAAACTAAGGAAAATATGCCCATACACCCTGCAGAGAGGACTGTGGAAGCCCTTGCCACAAAGCTTCTGCAGTACTAAAGGGGTTTGATGGTTTCACAGAAGAGGATCCATGGCCTTTTCAAGTATATCATGGAATACTCTGCTTCTGACACCTGGAGAACCTGGAATTCAGCTCAGGAGTTATTGTGAATGTATCTAGACAGTATGACTACCTACTTGCACCAATTTGTATTTTTTTTTCCTGGATTGACAGCAGGGATGCTTAGCTAGGGCTTTGAACCTGCAATGTGTAACTTACACTGTTAGAAAATGCATCACTGTGCTTTTGCAAGTAGCAGGTCATAGAATTATTTCTACACTGAAGGGCAAAGACCTGATCTAAATTTGTTCAAGTCACTAAGTCAAGGTGAACTCATCACCTAGGTGATTAGATTGTAGTCTCATCTATGAACTTATTACTTGGAGAAAGCATTCCTGTAATAGCCAGTTAAAAGTCATTAAAAGTTCTAGGAAGTGTTTTGTATTTTTCCAGAAAAGTCAGTTTTCTGAAAAACACCCAGGTTACATGGCCAGGGACTAAATGTTAAATTTCAGAATGGAAATAATCTTCAGCAAAATTTGCCTTTGAGTGGTCTGCCATAAACTGGTATGTTTTGAAGGTGTTTATACCGACTGACCATTCAATGTATTGTGCAGCTTTTTTGTTCCTGCAATTATAAACCATGAATTTAGGTGTTGCTGTAATTATATGTGTTTCCATCAAATTGAAATTAAATGTCATGTTAACCTGACTTCCATTGGCCACTGCAACACTCAGAATTTGTTTCCAGAGTTGGCTTGGCAACATGGAATCTAGATAACAGGACATCTTCTCTAGGCTGAGATGCAATAGTGCCAGAGACCTGTAAACCAAAAGACCAGTTCTACTCTACCATAGGTTTTTTATAATTGCTATGAGGTCATAGACAAGTTATTCAGGGTGCCTGTGTTCCCCCTTTCCAAGGGCCTAATATTTATGACATTTTTGGTTAAAATATCATTTTGGCAGCATGCTTGCTTAACTGTTGAGAAGTCACAACCCCAAAATAATTTATTACCAGTCCTGACTCTCTGGAGTCTAAGCGCAGAATCATATTGTAGAGAACAGAATTTCCTCCCCATAGTCAAAACTTCTCAGAGGGAAGATCATGTCAAAGCACATAAATAATTGCAGACTGACATATTTTTTTTTTTTTTTTCTGCCAAAAGGAATCACAGGCAAAACACAGAAGAATAAAATTAAGCATTAAGAAGCTGTTGAAAAAATAGCTTTGGTTTGAATATTTACACTAGCAGAATTATTCAAGTCTATATTAGGCAAAATCTGTCTTGCACCAGTCCACTTCAGGGAGGAGGAGGCCAGTGCTGAAGTGATGGCTGTGATTTTCAGACAAAGCCTAAATGAATCATTTTACTACCTCTTTCAAATTACTGTGAATCATGTATACTGGTGGGTGGTGGTAAGGGGGAAGAGATTAAGGAGTATTATATGTGTGAAAACCAGCACGGGCTTGCTGCTTTTAGCAGTGACCTAGTGAGCTTCTCTTTGCCTGGGCTGCAGCTCCGATGCAGTTCTGAGAAATGAGCACAGCAGACACACAGAACACTGCTGCACATGAAGAGTGAATCCAACACATCCCAAACACAGTGAATTATTTCATTACGTGATACAAAGCCAATGTCTGATAGAGCTAGCATGGAATTTGCTGTGCCATCTGGGACAAGGGATACATTGGTGATGCTGACCAAGCTGGACAATGGAATCTGCACTCAAAACCAACTCTTCCTACAGCAAATCTGTAACAAATTTAGACCAAAGGCTGTACCCAGAGTACTGGAAATTTTGGAAAGTATTTAGTTCAATGCAGCTTAACATTACAAAAGCCATGGTTTGCTCAATGTTACTTAGAAACAATAGAAAAAGATGAACTGAAACACTTGTTTCTGTTGATATCGACCCCTTTTTTTTAGTGATATGAAACAGTTAATTCACTAAAAGACAAAATTTATTTAAAGAATTTATTGGCAACTGGAAAGGATACTACTTATGAAACAGGGAAAGTGGCAAGAGGGACCCAAAGCAAGAGTGAGAGAAGAAAGGAAACAAATGCTATGACAATAAAGGGAAAAAGAATGTGCAAATAATAAGAAAGGGGTGAAGGTTCAGAGCTAGTGAAAGTCTATAGATGAAGATTAGTCTTGAACTCAATGCATCACCACTGGATTTGCTTTATTATTCCCATAGTTAATAATACCAAAAGTGTGATATTTATACTAATAATTACAAATTAAAATCTCAAAATCTTAAAAGGAGTAATATCTCCTCTTCTTATAAACTTGATGTGCAAAATGGTGAACATGCAAACCAAGGAGCAGAAGATATTATTCACCCAAGAGCTGTAAGCTACTGTGGGAGTAATTCCTTTGGACTGCAAATAACTCTCTACAAATACAGTATAAGAATCTTCATTTTCACTGGAAAAAATAAAACCAACCTTAAAAAAAATTTATAGTGTAGAGGAAAACCAGCAGCCAAACTATTAAAATGAGCAACCAGAAATAGGATATGGAAAGAAAAAGATGCATGTATCACAGAAAATATATTACATTTCTTATAAATTTTAAAAATTATGCTGACTTTGCAAAAGCAAATGGAAATTTTGTTTAAATATATTTAATTAGATATTAAAGGAATTGTAGTTCATGCATTTATTTATTCTCTTAAAACCCATGAGCACTTCATTTTTTCAAGATTATTCTGAGAAAGAATGTTCATTTGTTCAGTAGTAGCAGAATGAGCTACATTGAGCAACATTATCCTTAATTCATGACTTCCGATTTCTTTATAAATTCCAGCCTGGATGTTAATCAGAAGAATTGAAAACAGACTGAGTCACCAGTTTCTTGGGAAAAAATGTAAATTCTTGGATGATGGCCAGGGAACAGCCAATAAAAAGAGAATTTTCATTTCTGAAATAAAGAATTTCCCTTTGAGAATTTTGATGAAGAAATAATTTTTACCCACTAAAATACCCCATCATATTATATTATTATTTATTATTATTTATAGTAGAATTTTATTAGTATTTTTATATTAGTATTTTAGTAGTATTATTTATTGTATTTTAGAAATACAGAAAAACACATCCAAAAAATGTTGGTCTGGGCATCACTGGGGTTTCCTTATTTTTAATATTTTTGCACATGCTATGGTGGGGTTTGCAGTGCTGTGCAAAACCATACTTTAAAGATAGAACCAATGTATTTAAAAGAGAGGAAGCCAGATAACCATTTAAATGCAATAAAGTTGTCAACTTATTAGCATATGGCATTATGGTCACCTCTTCCCTTGATCCATCCTCTTTCCATTTGATCATCTTTTTTTCTTTCCCTTTTTCTTACCTTTTTTAGCATGCCCAGTCTTCATATTCCATCTTTAAAATATATTTTAGGAAGAGATGTTAGTCCATAACTCAGAACAGTCCACTATGGATTTTGGGATCTGGTTCTGTTCTCTCCTGTTTTCCTGGAGAAAGATTTGCTCACATGGCAATAAGAAATCTCTGTTTCTATTTTTGAAGATGCACACTTTGCAAAGAAGTACCACAAATTCACTGGACAAAAAAAGATTGAGAGAAAGAAAATGACCCTGCTTCACTATGTGTGTTTCACTATGTATTCATGTAAGAAGAAAGAAACATTTTTCCCATGCCTGCTCCTATTGCTCAGTATTTTTATTCCATTTAAGTATTAAAGCATCAATGCTCATTAATTTAATTGTAATATCTTCCTTCTTCCCAGAAAATAAATTTGATGCATTAATACTGTTTTGCCATCACCAGTGTTAGGCTGTAGAAGAAGGAAGAGTTGAGCACCTGCGTTTTGGATTTGTGCTTGCAAATTCCATGTAACTGTTACACCAGACAGTGACAGTTTTTTATGGATTAGGGCTTTAAACTTTTATACCTCGAGTCATAAAACAGAGATACATAACTTTCAGTGTCTCACAACATTGTTGAAAGGTTTAATTCACTGACACTGACTGAAAATTTCTTGGGAAAAAACTTGAATGAAAGACAGAGAAGTGCAAATGCAGCTGTCTTTGCAGAGGAACTGTGGAAAGAATTTCTCTTAAGCAGGCTTGTCAAGCTTGGCCATACAATACACATTGCTTGCTAGGGATATCTGCTTAACAGCTGAATGAAAACAAGATCTACTTTCCCTCCCATTTTTCCTCTGTTTTAATGAACAACTTGAGCAGACACTCATTTCACAAAGGCAGTAGATAGCTTCTATTTTCTTTGTCAATTGTTTTAAATTGTTCACTTTTCTTTTCTCTCATCAAGAAAATAATCTTTTTCTGTATTAAAGAATACTGAAGTCTATTCATCACTTTGCACTTATACTTAGGAAAAACACCTCAACAAGAAGCCATGTTCTTCTGAGCTCCTACACCCAAGTGAAAAGGGAACAGTTCCCTATCATGCTTGATAGAATATCTCATGGGTACATGGGATGAATCTAATGCAATCCTTGTGGAAAAAGTTTCTATTTAAATAAGCAATTAAATAAGCACAGTCAACTGAAAAGATTTACAGTTAACTCCTTTAAACCCATACTGCAAATAAAATCACTGTTATTTCCTTTTTTTACGTCCCTTACCATTTACTTTCCATGGAGAAGGATACGTTAAAATAATACAAATATTTTAAAATTCCAACCAGATGCCATCTGTAATTCACTGGGGCATATTCAATTCAGTTGTACCTTTAGCTTTCTTAATATGTTTTCTCTAGAGTATATTGCTGGCTCTGAAAGAAATAACAGCTAAAGAGGCTTTCAAGCTTTAATAGTCATAAATCTGTTCATATATGTCTCTTACAAAAAGCTAAGTTTATAATTTAAATATTTTTACTCTATGTAGTTGTGAAATACTGAAAATGGCAAAAACTCTAGATACATGGTTTATGATCAACAATGACAAATCCTTCTTTAGACTAGAAAGCTTCAAAAATGTATGATACAGCCAAGAAGAAATGTACCAAGAAGAAATGTCAGGGGATTTCAGGGGATGATAATTATATTGGCATTAATGATCACAAGTTCTAAGAAAACAAATAGAGAGATGGCTGAAATTAGTTGTAATTATTAAATAAAAAGCAAACATTTTCTCTCTTATTTCTGACAAAAGAAGATTTTTTTTTCTGAAGTAATCCACTTCATCTAATAATTTTTAAGAGTTGCAGATTGTGTTTTAACAAAAGTAGCAGGAGTTGTTTATTCTCAAAATTCAAAACACATAAGTCGTTTTCATGACACTCCCTTAAACATCAATATTTTATTTTAAAATGGAATTTATTGGATGAGTAACTCATGCAATGCACAGAGTAATAACAGAAAATGAAAAATTACACCTTGACGTTTGCTTTGGGTTTGTGGAGGAGGGGTGTGATTTTCTGAAAAAGCAAATTAAAAATAAAGGATAAGCTTTGGAAACAATATTTTAAATGTCAGATTGCTTTTATTTAATTAAGATTTTTGTATGCTTTAAAAAAATCAACTGAATCTTTCTAATAGTTTCAATATTGCTGTACAACTGCTGTCATTTATGTCATCTTAGTGCAAGTCTTAGAGTGAATTTTGCAGTGCAAAATAGTCTGAGCTTAATTGCATATTTTTTAGGTTCCACTTTATTTTCATAATTTGCTTTTGACTCTTTCAAGATGTTTAATACATTTGTTTGAATTGCACTGTGCCTATTTGAGGAGAAATTTACTGTTTCTATAGTTATGTGCAATAGGGTAGTCTCTGAGCACAATGGTTTCCAAAAATCAACTGGTTCTTTGACTGTAGGAAGAAGCAGAATTTAGGAATGATGCAGAATCATTATCACAGGAATCTGAGAGATGTACCAAACACATCCTTTAAAATGGCTGTTTCTCAGTTATACAGAAGCTGAACAATGAATTATTCTAAGCTTAGTGACAGGAAAGAAATACATTTTTACCATGAGCATTTTCAAAATGTTGTAGTAAAGTGGGCTGAATCAGAACAGGAACATATCAAAAGTATATATTTACTCTGGATTAAAGTCAGCTTTCTGTGCCCCGACCTTAAAAAGGACAGTACAAGAATAAAACTTACAGTAAAGAATAACCTTGACCATGAGCCAAATGTGACCTGCTGATACATGCATTAAAATCAACTGCAGTTGTCTAAATGCATTTAAGAGAAGCTTTGTTACTAAATGTATTCTAGATGGAAATGCCCCTTTACAAGAGTTTAACAAGCTACACAAATGATCTCAGAGTAGTATCTCCATAAGCCAAGGAAATTTTAAGCTTCTTGAGTATTTAATAGCAAGGCAGGTTGAAAAGATTAGCAACTTTGCTTTCTTTGTGGGGAAACATAAAAGCAATAGATTTGGAGCAAGTTCTGAAGTTGTATCAGCCTCATATGGCCTGGATTCCTTAATTCAGAAGGCAAATTTTCAATGGAAAGTCCATTCCCACATGTTTGAACTCTGATCCTTTTCTGACCGTCATTCACACAGTTGCAATGCTTGCCTGGGTTTTGTGCTTTTCTAGAGCATGGTTCTATAGATGGAAGTTAGGGAAGAAGATGACATGAGTTTACCAAAGGATTTAATTATAACCTTGCAAATTGGTCCTGGTTTTGTGTTTGAGATGTATGCATATAAACTAGCAACAGTCAGAAGGGGCAGACAAGCACCTGCCTACACTGAAAATATTGTTTAATGTTGGGTTCTAGCAAAGTTTGACCACTAACTGCTGATATTGACCATGATTTTCAGCAAGCTATGCTGTCTACCTTCTTGCAATCAACATCATGTCTTCTAACTTGTGATCTCACCAAAAGAAATGAACCAAAATAGGATTGTTCTGTGGAAGAAACTTCACTTGATGTGCAGAACCACAGTATCACACTCTTTCTAACCTTATCATTGATCTGGAGAATGCAAAATGAAAAACACATTGGCCTCCTATTCAACAAGAGAATGGTGTCAGGACACTGAATTTTGTAATGAAGAACAGCAAAATAGTTTTCTGCCACTCTGCTTCCTTTAGCAGTGATGTTCATGAAATGGGTTTGAAAATTACCTTTGCCCATAGTTATGTGCTTAAAAAATAACAGAGCTAAAAATTTGAAAAAAAAAACCAAAACAAAACAAACAAACAAACAAACAAAAGAAACCAAAACAAACCTAAGCCTCCTTCACCTCTCCCTCCTTCCCGGGCTGAACTTCTCTCCTTCACTTCCAGCCTCGATCTCTACTTCTCTACCTCTTCCCCAAGTGGTACAGTGGAATAGTAAATGAGAGTTGTGGTTAGTCCATAAGAGTTCCTCTATGATGCTTCTTCCTCCTCAGACTTTTCCACATGGATCTTTCCCATGTGCTACTGTCCTTTAGGATAATCCAGTTCCTGCATGGTTTCCTTATGGGCTGCAATTTCTTTCAGGGAACATGTGCCTGCTCTGACATGGGCTTCTCTATGGGCTGCACATGGACAACCTACTTCACCATGGTCTTCTCCAGGGGCTGCATGAGAATCTCTGCTCCAGAGCCTGGAGCACATCCTCTTGCTCCTTGTTGTCCAGCTTGGTGTCTTCAGAGCTCTTTGTCTCACTGCAGTTGTTTTTTTTTGTTGTGGTGGTTCTGTGAGGGCTTGATGTTTCTTGTCCTCCCCCTGTCTTGCCCCACAAATTGTCCTTGTTAGGTCCACAAACACTTTAAAAGTTGGTTGTCCTACTTAAGGAAGCACCTTATTTTTCATCAGATACATCTAAGTCAATGAGTATATGATCCCAAGTAAAGCTGCATTTCTTACACTTAAAAACTGATATTCTTTATCCAGGATACTTGCTCTTACTCTTGATCTGGCTTAATATCCATTGTCAGGTGAAATCTTGAAGAACTTCCCATATTCTGAATCTCCATTCTGGACTTTTGGCTATGAACTCCAATACAGAGCATTTTTTTTGTGTAAAACCTGTGCTTTATCTGCTAATAAATGCTAAATTTAGCAGGTTCTTATGTCCTGTACTGGTAACAATAGGGCGTTTTTCAGAGCTGTCTGCACAGTATTTCAAAGTCACATTATTTATAGTAGGAGTAAGGCATTTGCTTAAGAATAAAGTTTTGTTGTTTTTTTTTTTACTTTTTGAACTGTGTTTCAACTTTGCACTGTTTCAAGAGACAGCTGTTTTTGCGAATTTTCAATCATATGCAAGACTTTCTATTTGAAAGGAACTTACCCAAAATGACCATCAGCTGCCTTCCCTATACAAGAGATAGTGGTGATAAAGGGAGAGGAATTGAAAAAACTTTACTACTAAAACTTATTTTGCAGGACTAACTTTTTTTGTGGGGAGGATGCTTAAATAGTAATCAAGAAGTTGCCACTATTATTATTTAAACTATAAAGATCAAGAATTGGGAATGAATATTTAACATGTGCTCAAGTCATCCATAGCTAGATGCTGCTCTTGTGGTGTATATTAAGGACTGTTCAATAATCCTGGGTTTATAGTGATTGATCTTTCTTCATCAGATTAGATGCCGCACCACAAAAAATACAAAAAAACCAAGTTTTGTTTTCAAGAAAATATATGTATTAAAAGAGAGTTTTCAATCCTTAGTGGAATCCAAAGAAATTAACTAGAGGAAAGAATTTAATCTGTCTTTAAGATCAGAAAACCAGTAAACCATAACCTTATTGGGAATTAACAAATAAAACTGTTACCAGGAAGGTGTGATGTTAATACGGTACAGTTAATGGATTGCCTCTAAAAGATTCCAGCGGAGTGGAGACAATATGCAATAAAAGACATGGGGGCTTACAAGTTAGTGCTGCTCCGCCAGCGCTGTGTTTGCCAGATCCTTGGACTGGAATACAAATTGTAAAATGGCTCCTTAACTAAGGGCTTCAGAACAGTAAGCCAAAAAACCCAATATTGAGAGCTGCTCTTATAATGTTAGACTGGAGGTTGAATTCCCAGCACTTGCTTCACCATTTTACACAGAAAATTAAAAAAGAAAAAAAAAAACCCAAAAAAAAAAAAAAAAAAAAAAAACAAAACAAAAAAAAAGCAAAAACAAAACAAAAGAAAACCAAAAAAGCAAACAAAACCAAAAACCTAACCAACCAATCAACCAAAAAAGAAAAAAACCCCACTAAACCAAACAAACAAAATAAGAAACAAAAACCAACCAACCAAACACAAAATTCCCAAACAAACCAAAAAACAGCTGTCATCTCATTCATTACTTAATTTTTCTAAATTGAGCAAATGCAAATGTCCAGGTGACAGGACCTGACCATTTTGAGAGGCCCCACAAATCCATCCTGTGGGTCAGATTAGCAGTGAGAAGTGTTACTCATCCCTCCTTAGGGAACTTGGAAGCTCCTTTCAAGGGATCATCAAGGTGTTTTTTTGGGATCACAGTTTCAGAGCTGGGTGCATCTTCTCTTCTCTGTGTGTTCTTCATCTCATTCTTTGTAACCAATGCCACAGTTTCAGGGTCATAGCTCCATAATATGCTTTCCCTTACATCTCCAGGTCTTCCAAGGGTGACTTCCCACTAAGGTACTGCAAGAAAAGCAAGGCCTGTGGACTTCTGTGCCAGCCAATCTCATGGGATGCTGTTAGAGGAACACCAGGGCAGAGAGTTGATCGGATATTGATCAATGCAGCTGCAAACAGTTACTTCAAGTTTTCCACGAACTTTCAAGGAGATCAATCAGAAGGGAAGATGTGCTGTAGATCAGCCATTTATTTCAGGAAATTTTGGAAAAAGTTGCAGCTTGCCAAATAGCCTTTAGCAAATGTTATGCACTTTACTTGCGTCATTTGGAGACAAAGGACAGCCTGCTCTTGATACACCTGTGTTAATACTTTTTGGTGGGATTTTTCCTACTTGGAGACCAAGGAATATATCTTTACACGTTGCCTGAAGACAATTGGCACTGAATATTATCACAGCCTTTCTGAAAGCTATGTTGGCTCTTACTCTGGACTTTTCTTATGTTGAGAATTTTAAATTGTCTGGCTGTGCTTAATAAAATGAATACATTGGGAAAAGGAATTAGCAGTGTATCCATACACATGTATTGAAGAATTTTCCTGAAAATTTAAGTATTTTATCAAGTCCTTCAGCACAGACAATGATATTAAAAATTTAACTGAGAATAAACAGTAATTGCAGGCAATAAATGTGAAAAAGGTGCAATTGCCTTCATTATGTGAGAATTATGAGAGAATATGTGTTGCTAATTGCAGTGTTGAAATGTTACAAGACACACAGGAGTCAATATGAAGTGTTCTAATTTTCCAGTAATTCACCTGTGTGATTACAGTTTAGGCTTTATTGTTAATTTGCTTTCTTGAAGATACGAAGAATAATTTTTCAATGCATGTATTACATCTTCTAAATTAAGAATATGCATATTAGTGTTAATCATAATTTTTAATACTTTGGCATCCAGAAACAGATTTTCTTTCTGTTTCATGAAAAATTCTTTTGTCTTAATTCTACAAATCATTGAGCTCGATGCTAATATCCTTCTGGTTTGGAGTAGTGGAAATTACTTTCTACTGAATGGGTGTGCTGAGAGTTCCTTTGTCAATATCTAGAACTACCTGCAAAGATATTCAAAAGAAAAAAATCCTAGTGTTCTATGAGCCTTTAATACAAAGAGGATCCTTTTCTCCCCATTATTTTTCACTGAGTGATTCTCAGAATACGGAGACACTGATTTTAAAGAAGAATCATCCAACATTCTTTTTTGTGTCTCAATTTGTGTTTTTAAAGGTTTAGGAAATAAACAAAGCAATTTGACTAGAATGTTATGACAAATAAGTCAGTCCATCAAAGAGGTAAAATAGTAGTAAAATATTCTAAGAGCTACAAAAGCAAGGAAGCATGTCCAGTAGGGGCTCTGAGCTCCATTTGTCATTAATTTATTGGCATAGCTTTGTGAATATTCCATTATAGAAACAACCTAACCAGCTATCTGTGAAATCCTATATGTCTGCCAATTGGTGATTTTCTTTTGGAACTGTCAGCACTTTTCACTGTACATGAGGCAAGTTACTGCGAAGGATGAAAGAAAACACAAAATCAATAGCTAACTTTTATTTTATGTTGAATTTTTTTTTCTATGTTGAAATGCAGGTGTAGAAAATAATCAACTGAAAAGGAGCACAAGTTAATTTAATCTCATGAAAACAATGTTATATATTGCTTTTGAAACAGTACAGTATAATACTAATATTTCTAAAGCAATAGTCATGTTGCTCTTCTTATGCCTTCCCTTTTGCTGTTCATGGAAAAAGTCAAATTACTGACATAGCACAAGAACAAGTCAATAAACATTTAACATTTAACATTTTTGTTCATCATGAATCTGTACTGCAGATCTTTCCTCAGGCACTTTGATGATATTTTTTCTAATACACAATGTTCATGGACATAACCAGAACATGTGGAGCAGTTTGACTTTCAGATATTAAGTCCCTCTCTCCTCTAAGTGATATTAAGATATTCAGATATTAAGACCCTGCCTCCTCTAGTGATTGACTTCCAGACCTAGATTCTACCTCCACTGATTACACTAGCAGTGCTGTCTTTCATTATTATTTAATAATATATATCAAAAATAATAATTTTAATTTTAAAAATTCCTCATAACATGACAAGAAAAAATTAGTTTAATGTCTTGAAACAAAGCCCAGGTCTTCAATAGCAGTCTTTTCATCCCTCAGTTTTTCAGCCAGTATCCTATAACTTTGATCTTTTGTTTAAAATTACTAGCAATATGGTCATTTCAGACTTGGCTTTTGTCCTCCTAAGCCCACTAGTGATTGTCTTCTTTGGCACACAGACTGACAACTGTACGGTTGAGGAAGTAGAATGAGTGGAATGAGCAGCAAGGTAATAGTAGCTGGAAGTTGTTTGCTACACTATGTGAAAAATTTGCATTACACTGTACTATGAATGTCATTATTTTTGTAATTACTATCTCACAGCACTTGAATCTACCTATTCTTTCTCCAGAACAAAACAATAACATTGGCTTTCCCCAGTCCATTATCTTACCATGGACATTTTAAAAAAATATGTTCCAAGTGGATACAGGTCTGTGGGATGTCTGAGTTGTCATCTTTATCCATCATGAGCACTCTTCACAGCTCTTACAATGATTGAATCAGACTAAACATGTACATATCATACAAACATATATGAGGCTATATTTATATATGCAAACAAATATAGCAAGAAATACATGTTTCACAAAAAAAGTTATAAAACTTTTTTTTCTCTCTGAAAGGAATATTTGAAGTATACTATTTTAGCTTTCAGTTTTCAGCAACATAATGGCTAGCTGAATCTGTCAGTCCCTTGAGTTTCAAACTGGTCTACCCATAAATCTAGTTCTCACATAATTTTTTCTTTCTCACATCTCGTATTCATCTTGTATCACATTCCATCTTTTCACTTTGCTTCCTTTTTTCATAGTGTTTAAATCCTATAAAATGTTTTGATGAACTTTTTTTCTAATATATAACGTTCATGAACCCAACCAGAGCACATGTCTTCGTGTTCACATAGTCTTCCTTGCAAATCAAAATCCTCCAGTAAGGCATACAGAAAATTTTTCAATAAAGTATGTGTTGATTATAAAAGCAGCTTTGTCAAAACCAAAACATGCAAAAAACCCCATGTTGTTAGAAACAGCAAAAAATTATCAACAGGGAAAGTAAATGTGTATTTTTGTTTGCTTGTTTGTTTCTTGAAGTATTTCTTTGACTTTAATAATTAAAAATGGTATCAACATTTTCAGGTTTATGTTTGCTTGGAGGTTTTGTGTTTGTTTGCCTGTTCACTTTGAAATATTGTAATTTTCAGGTCAAAAAAAATCCCTTTATGAAGAAACACTGGTTTTATTTCACTTTACAATCATGATGTATTTTTCTCACCAGGGACACACAGATGTATGGCTTGACATACAGGTTTCTGCAGGAATTTTACCCAAAGGGCAGAGCCTGTGTTGGATCACTGTCAAGTCCTGGCCTCCCATCACTCAGCATCTGACCCTCACTGCTCCCTGACAGAGATAGAGAAGAATGACCAGATATTTCAATAATTAATAAGTTTTTGAATGTCAGGAAGCAGTTTTCTTAGTCGGCCTTTAGCAGTGATGATTCCTAGTTCTTCTTCCCAGAAGGGGCAGGAGTTCAGGGGAAAAAGGACCATGGCAGGAACCAGCCCTCACACTTCCAGCAGCGAGGAACGTGAGACAGAACTCGAGGGGAGCTTTGACCTCTGTCCCTTCTATCTCTGCTTCTAAGGAGCTGGACAGAGTTTAAACCTGTCAGCTTAGTTTTGTCTGGGAAATTGTATAACATTTCCCACAACTGGCAGAACTTACTTTAGCTACCAAGTAAAGCCAGCTTCAGTAGGCAGAACTTATCCTACTCAAGACTCAAAAACAGATTTGAGATTTCCATACAGAGCTTTGAAATTATCTTATCTGTTACCTGGAGAAAAATCTATAATACTGTGAAATCTACAGTAAGCTCTGCTAAAAGATGTGTTTCTACTGAAGACAGACTCATAATAGAGATATTTATGTTGTCTGATGAGGAGAACATTTTGTTTCTCCTGATTTTTGTCTGATATTCCAGTCTTGAATTTTGCCTTTGGAGCAAGTTTATCATTTCTGCGATTATTTTTCTTTCCATTAATATGAAAAATGTTTGAAGTCTGAGCAACTCCTTTCATAAGAAAAATCTTCATATCTCTGTGGAAACCCTCTTCAAAGCTTCATGTCACAGTGGAAAGAAAAGCCTTTTATAAAAGCTCACATTGTATGAAGTAATTATCTTAATCTCTTGGCACTAAGTAGAAACATAATTTTTTAAGATATCTATGTAAGTGAGCAGGGCTCTTCACTCTGCTCATGTACTTTGTTTATTTAAGGTCTTTTCATTATCATCAGTGTTAGTGTATAAAGCAAATATATCTCATTAAGTTAGGAAATGTGCATATTGCATAGTTAAAATAATAAATTTACTTTTTTTTTTAAATAGTCGATTCAGACTTTCAAAAACAGTGTAATTAAAATTTATAATGGTTTGAACCATTTTTTCAAAGATCAAGGCAGTACAGGATAACAATATAAAATCCAATAGCCAGGATTTATGCTTTAAAAAAATGCTTTAAAAAAAAGTGGGGTAAGTTATTTTGTGTACATAGGCACTGTATTGGAGCTATCTGTGTAAGTTATATATATTTTACTGTGACTAAAGTACATAAAAATATTGTTAAAAATAGAGTTTTGCTTGCTGTCTTGAAGCAATATGTTTGGAATTGGTTCAGAATTAGTTGTGAAAATGTTATGTTCAGATACATATTTGAAATATCACTTCAGCTAAATCACTTTTGAAATATATGAAACATAGATCTACAAAGATGCAAAGTATTCATTATATAAAATATCATCTGCACCTAAAGTAATGGTGGTTTCATGGTTGCTTATAAGCTTAAAACATCAGGTTTCAGCAACCAATAAGGGACATTTTGAACTTAAACTAATTTAAAATTGAAACAATTTGTTTTATCAATTCACATAAAATAATAAAAATATTTAAGGACCAAAACATTTTAGTAAAGGTGTAAATTAGGGTAACACGCATTTTTTCACAGCACTAAGTCTAGTGCTTACTATAAATTATTTATTTATTGTCTCACTTTCAAAGAATATAGGATAGCTTCTTTCATGCTTATACAAGAAAGAAGCTATTTTTATATAAGTTTTCAATTTTAAAATGAATTTCCAAGAAATTCTCAATTGTTTGGATTTTTTTTCATGACCCCTTAGCTTTAAAAATTAACCTCAAAGACATTTATCTGTACTTCAGTGTTATGCTTTAAAGATTTTATTTGTGGTATAACTGAAGAAATAAATGCAGCAAAGCATGTGCAAGTAACAATACCAGTAATAATAAAAAATAATATTGTTACTGCAGTCACTGGAATTGTCTTTGGGTTTCTCAAAGTGTCACTCTTAAGATCCTCTGTTATTTGCTGACTCTTTATTCTTTATCCACTCATTGCTCATTGATTAGAAGTGCAGAGGTCATCAGAAATATTCATGACTCGTGCCAAGTGACAGACAAATCACAGGAGAGAAGGGAAGCAGGTATTTCAAGAACTGAAGAAGCATTCACAACTTTTACCTTGAATAGGATACAAAGATCTATCCAAAAAGCTCTGATTTTTTAGAGTTTTGTATGTGGGAGTGCTTTCTTGTGATAAGAAAATATGATAAAGCTTCACTTCTTTTAAAAGACTATTTTTTTAAATTATGCCATTTTGGGTTTTTTACCATCAGTCTAAATGCAGTCATGTCACAACATATTTCTTCTCTCTTCCAACCCCAAAATAGATGTTTCTAAACTAGCTTTGAATCATGACCTCTACTTAAGGAAAATAATTTCCTATTGTACTATAAGCCTCAGTACCACAAGAATATTGGATTTTATTGATTTCTTAAATAAACTTAATCCATGTCTGAGCAGTACTGTGATGAGTTGATAAAGAAGTATTTTTCCCCACTCTAAACCTATTCCACTGGGTAATATGCATTTGCATTTTGGTTCCAAATGTCAGTACTGGTATAACAGTAGAATTTAATTAGAAATTAAAACTATCTTCATAGCCAAAATCTGACCAGATCTTAGACTGACTGTTATGTCACCACATTTTCTGAGAGAAGTTTTTATTAGTTTTAATGCAACATTATTTTTTTATATTTGTTCTTTTCTGTGGGCAACTTCAAGCTTTTTTACTGAAAGAAACACTTACTAAACATAAAAACACAGTAATGGTGTCCTGCCATCATAAGCATCAATATTAGAGAGCTGTTTTCATTAAATAAGCAAGCTCCACTAAAAAGCTGACAAATGGTGGGAGGTTTTTGTGTGGATTTTGTTCCCCCATTCCTTTAGAAGGATGCTTCTCTCTTCTCCTTCACAGGGCTTAGGTGCTTTTCATATTCATAAGGACTGTCCTAGTGGGCCTGCAGCTCTGTCTGCCCCCCGCCGTCTGCTCGCAGCTCCCTGCCCTCATCTCCCTGCAAAATATTCCAATCCTCTTGTGTGCTGATTTTGTCTCTCAGCTCTGCGTCATCTGCGTTTCATTAGCATGATCCTGCTCTTTGCACCAGTGCCATTAGCAGAGACTGCCCCTAAGTCTAAACCTCAAGGAATTCCACAGACAAGTCTATCCAGCACAATCATTGTCCTCTCAGCAAAGGTGTTTACACTTACTAATATTTTTTTCTCTTTTTGTAGAAATTGGGCTACCTCGAATTTAATAGTGAATTCTTTTATACTAACTGATCCAAATATTTGTTAATGCTGAGTATTCAAATTATTTGAGTATTGAAAGATGTCCTGGAAAATTTTGTGTTGCCAGAAATGAAAATTGGCAAAACTAAAAGTCTTTTATGAAAAATTCAGGGCTCCTACTGTTGTACATCATTTTTACCAGTCAGACTATTTAGCCTTGGTGGTTTGCTCATTGCATACTCTTTGCAGAATGCACCAATATAATTTTTGGGAAAATTTAAGTAATACATACAAGCACACTCTCACAGACAGAAGCACATGCTTGTTCACTAATTGCACACAAAATAAAGTGGTTGCAAACACATATAAAACTATATTAGCTGGAAGTTATTAATAGACACTATCTTCACTAATGTAGATAATGTAATCCATGTTTATCTGCCAACTTTCATACTGACAAAATGCTTACAATGGCCATAAAAGATCAAGAACTAGGTTTCTTCAAAAAGTCTATTAAATAGTCATGGGATGGAGATCTATATTCTATTTGCACCACTGAGCACAAAAATATAGTTGTTGCTTTTTCTCCTGAGGCAATTTCTAACCATAAGGCAGTCATTCAGAGAAATTGCATCCCTAACTCCTTAAGGCTAAGCATCTTTCTACTGTAGGAAATGCAATCTAATTACACTGGCAAATAAGCAGTCTTCTCAAATTGAATTCCATGTGACAGTAACATGTGATGACATTTAGCAGTGTTTATTTCTTCAGAGTTTCTTTGTATTGCAAGAACAGTCTAACCTGTACAGGAAGAATATCTTGTTCCAACTCCATCTGATTTTGTGTTGTCAGAACAGAGAGCCATTTAGGCCTTATGGAAAATACTTTGGTTTAGTAGAGGTGTTTATGGGATTTAAGTAACAATATCTACACTGGAATATTTGCAAACCCTTGCAAGTAGGGGCCTAATACTGGGGATAATCTCCCAAATCTAACAATCAAAATGTTTAATTAGAATAAGCTAGAGCAGCAGGGAGAAAAACCTCTAGAAGTGACTTTTTTACATTGGTTTCCACTTAACCAAAGACACAAATACTTAATATGTGGTGATAACACAGACAACTACTTTTTATCCTGCCTTTTAAATAAACTAGGGGCTTTAGGGAACTATCTGCTAATGTTGATTTTACTGAACACTGCCTTGCTATAGGTTTGAAATTAAAGAAGAATATTCAAAGGCAGAACAATTATTCCAGTTGGAGAACTTTAGAGATTTCATGGTTATTGCACTGAATTTAAGATATCCTTATTGCTCTAGAGGTAGGCTATATCTATACTTCAGATGGCACTGTAGCATCCTGGTAAATTTAGACAGTTAAAGTGATCTAATTCAGGTACCAGGAGCAGCCAAACAGCAGCTGCACAGAGCTCTTGCAGCTGCATGAATGTGAACTAATTTACCTTTGCTGAGCAGGCCTGATAATTCCCTCCAGCTGAGCTCTGCGTTGGCATGGTTAGCCTGCCTGCTTTTTTAAAGTTGTGTTGAGTAACTTCTCAGTCCAGGGAAACAGTGTAAAAGGAGTCACCAGGGTTTGGAAGGTGTGAATGCAGTGAATGGTCTCAGGTTTAGCAGCAGTTACTGGTATTGAACAATGTGGAGGTGTCGAAAGCATGTAACAACACACAGTGCTTACTTTTCCTCTGCACCATGATGTCATGTAAGAATGGATGTGCTTTGCATTATTTTTGTCTTAAAATACACCACTCTGTTATAGCCTCAGTGTAGATTTCATCTTTTTGATTCAATAGGAATGGCAGGAGTAGGGCTGAAGCAGTGTCTTCCAGGAAACAGCAGAAGTATTCTGTTCAATTCTTCTGTTTCCTTCCTCTGTTTTGTCTGTTGCAGTCTTTGATTTCTTTGACATTTGCCACAGGAGCTGTTCACCTGATTCTTAAAGTCTTTTCAACATTGCTCTTAGGAAATGCTTTCTCTATCCAATAATGTTTGTGTGACAGATGATGCAAATGACCACTACATTGATGTTAGAATAGTGTGAAATGATATTGCTTACTGCCTGATGTTTCACCAGCTGACAAGGGTGGATGACTAGCAATAAGTCATCAGTCATAAGTCTGGGAAAAGAAAAAATCACATCCACATTTCTCTGGTTTTTGGAACCTTGGAATTAAATTTTAAGAGTAGCTCCTCTTCACCTTTTTCTAAATGTCTTTTTTGTATGTATCTCTTGTCAATGCTCTTGATCTCTAAGGACATTTGCAAAGCAAATCTCTTCCCATTGGAAGCAGATCTCACCATCTTAGTAATTCTTTCTCCTTAAGCAATCTATTATTAAAACTTTTCTATTCTTTGTAATACAGCCAGGTGGTCAGTGAATGTGTGCAGAATATATCATTCCATCTTAATACAGCCAGGTTTCTTAGTGTTTGGGTTGCTAGCTGTTTTGGTCCACCAAACATGTCAAGAATTCACTAGTCTGGAACAATGAAGTCTAAATTAAAGAAAATGTAACCTTTATAATCCCTGATCTTCTTCCTACTGTGCACATCCTTACTCTCCCTGGAACTAGAATACAACATGAAAAATATGCAGACTTCCAGCTTTAGGATGTCAGGACTTTTATTGTCAGGTTAAGAAATCCTTTTCCTATTTTCTCTGCATGTCTCCACTTATTATGTCTTGATCAAATTCCCTTCTCACATGATCCACAACTCTGCTTGTTTGCTGCTCTAAGTTCAGCTGTTTCCAGCCCCATGAAGTCCCAGACTGGTATCTCTCTCAGGTAACTTGCTTCCCTAATTTCCATGAGACTCCTTTTAAAAACTGTTGGTTTAAAGATTGATGTCAGGTCTTCTAGTTCCTGAACTATCTAATAAGTTCTATTATATTTTCTTTCTTATTATTTCATTTAAAAGACACCATCTCTCTAAGAAAGACACTTTCATCTCTCTATGAAAGTCTACAACACATAAATAACATGCATGCAGTAGAACAGGAGAGTTGCTTTTTATTCCAAAAGAAAGACAGTGTCATTCAAGAATATTCTTAATTACCATCCAGTCTGTTGGTAGAAACTTACTTTATAAAATGAAATTTGGTTAATAAGGCAACATTTGGCTTCTTTAAACTTGAATCCAAGGTGAAACTTCTGTTTAACTATATTTTGCTTTCTATGCAAAGTGGAGGTCTGAGAATGCTTTGCAGTGATTTACGACAACTATTTATTCTCAAATGGAGCTGAGTAGAACTGAATAAAACACCTGGAAAAAGAGTCAAGAAACTTAGCAACACTGCAAGTCATATTTTCTGAATCAGTCAGTAAAAGATATCTAAGACATATTTTCATTCAACTAAAATTCTCACTCATTTTACATTCCATTTATTGCAAAAATCTTCCTCTGAACAAGATCAGTGTTCTGTTGCTAACCATTCTGAATTTTGTATGACAGTCCAAACAACATATTTGTCTTTTTAATCATATGATTCATATCTCTGAATGCTTTTATCGCTTCTTTCCTATTGCTGTAATAGCAAACTTCTACAATCAGTCTTCAATTCCACTTGCATTTTAAACTCTTCCTGTAGTAAATAAGAAAGATCAGTTTCACTTCTGACTGCTGCATGATGACAGTTGTCACTGTCCTTTTTTTTTTCTTTGTGTTTGGTTTTGGTCACTCTCCTCTACCTTATGCTGACACTCAGCATTTGGAAAATCAGCACCACAATATCTTTCTGCAAACCTCACAATCCATGAAACCTTCCTAAGTAGCAGTAATAGAGCTGAAAATATGCAGCAATGGCCACCTGTCATATCCACTATACTTAGTTTACTTTGCTTTTTATTTATGACCACAAATTATCCCTTGCATATCTATCTCATGTGATAAACCTCAAGCATAGAATACCGGGCATCTTTTTTGTCCTAAATTTGTATAATAGCTACAACAGTAGCTACTCAAAAACATCTTGTTGGAACAAATGAAAACAGAATTTTTGTTTAGAACTGGCACAGTTACAGAATGTAAACAATATTGTGTTATATATTCAGTCTTAATTCATGAAACCACTTTCACTCTGGTATGTGTCCCAGTGCTTCAAAAGGACAGACACCCTCTAAAATCTACCATTCAAATGGATTGTATCAAGATGGAAAAATTAATATCCTACTGATTATATTAGACTAACTGTTGGGAATAACAAGATTCCATTTAGAATTAAAAAAAAAAATAAAAGACTTTACTTTGAAACTTTATTTTTTAAACAATCCACATTTTTCTTTTAAATATTTGTACCACAGTGTGTATTTTTTAAGGACAAAATTGTTATAATCCAAAATATGGAAATATTTTTGCATTTATTTTCTCAGACTCTGAGTAGCATTTTCAGTCCTTTAGAAGGCAAAACAATGAAAAACATTTGGTCATCTGGAAATGTTATCAAAAAGCAAACAAGAATCTCCATGACAGAAGAAGGAGAAAAAGATGTTCATGTTCTTTTCCAGGAATAATGATGCTGATGTTCACAAATTTGCTTTGCTATTTTGTCTCTGCTTAACCTTCACTCTCCCAAGAGGAACAACACTTGCCACTGACAAATTATTCACATTGTGTCAAATGACACTAATCAAGTAATTTATTAGCATAAGTTTTCAACTGTTCCTCTGAACAACAGCACTAAATAGACAATCAATCCTCAAGTCATGCTGTGGGTATTAATAGCAGCTAAAATAGAGAAGGACAGTTTATCAGGAACAATTTGGTCAATTGGGTAAACAATACATATAACCTCAAGTAACTGTGTTATCATTTATCTATCTAATATTTGGGTTAAACTATGAAGTCCATTGGAACAAAAAAGAAAAAAAAGAGGTTATTGTGATGATCAACAAGAAAATGCTACTCACTGCTCCAGGAAAAATTGAGATTATGAAGATGATATTTGTGATAATTTTGTTTTAAAATAGAGAATAATTGAATTATTATTTAAATCATAAAGAAGATTTTTATTTCCTTAGGGCAGCTTCACTTGGTTTCAGACTGATATTATAGCCAGATTTTCAGAATAGTCCTTCATCATTCCCTATCTGCAAATCAGTATCAACAATTGGACACTGACAGCCCCCTTCAAAAATTGGCTTTATTCTCTTATTATGCCATTTCTTTTGCAAGCTCTTTCTTCACAGCAGTCAAAAGCAAAAATCCTTGAAAATCATTCTGTGAGAATGTCTAAAATAAAGATCAAAGCACTGCGGAGGACAACTTGAGCAAGCTGTCCCAAATGACACACAAATAAAGAAATCTACCAACTGAAATGCCTAACACATATTTTTGGTCTGGAAAAAAGTTCAACAGATGATTCTGACCCTAATAATTTTTATAATTACTGAAAAACCTGATATACAGTAGCCTTGAAAAAACATATGGTTTCTTCCACCATGGTTTATGCTATTGATTGTTGGTATCTCAGCTATTCAAAGTCTATCAATCTCATATTTGAAACTTCATTAAAAAATCATCAAACATTGAGTATAAAGACCTCGTACACTTCCATGATTTCCCCTTCTCACATAAACAAATTTTGAGTTTAGGTTTAGTATTTGCCACAACTTTTGGAGAAACAAAACTATGACATGAGATGAGCAACCTAAATTAATGCTTCCATAACAGAAACAAGACATGTTTCACCATTCACCATCTACTATTAGCAAAACTTTAATTCAGAATTATCTGTATTTTTTTTTCTATGTACATTGTTTCAGACTTACTACCAGATCATATTTCCTAAAAAGTACCATTCTCTACAGCTATCTGAACAAAGAACAATATGCCAGACAAGTTTGTCACGGTTTCTATTGGCTCACCTCCTCCCTGATACATCTGGTTAAATCAAGTTTATGTGATTAAATGATAATGAGATAATCAGGAGTATAGCAAATGAGTGGATGTTCTGCTAATATGTAAAGCTCTGGTCTTGTCATTTGCCCCTGCTTGACAGAAATCAGGTTGGGAACAACACTCTCAAGTGCTAAATAAGTTTGACTCGACCTCAAAATGAAGCAGCTAAGGAAAATTAACTAATTTGGAACAAAATTATTATAATGAAACAGAAATTCTAACAGTACATTGATCATACCATGTAATATACAGTAATTTAACAGTAAGAAATATGTGGCATTATTAAGCATGTATATTGTATTTTTATTACTAGTATTGCTGGTTTACTGTTTAAAAAATCCTCCCATACTTCTATGCATCTAAGGAAGACTACTGAAAGCAAAGTGTGGTGTTATTTGTTTGTTTTTTTATTTTGTTATTGGAACATAAATTGCCTAGCTATCTGTAAGGACTCTAGGTCAGCAAGCACACAGAGAGTTGCTACTGAGAGTATCACTGAAACTTAGGTGTTTCTGTATTTGCTCAACTAATTCTTCAGGTCGAAAACAAACACCTTCCTGAAAAAAAATTGGAGTTACAAGGCCTCTGCCAAGATAAGCATTTCAACAATATCCAGCTGTCTGAGTTATATTTGAAGCTCTAATCTCTGTGCTGATGAATATACTCACTGTCAAAAATTGAGAACAGCAGTAATGCTGTTCTTTTCTGTGATATCTTCATCCTGGCTGACAACTGTTTCTCTTCTCCCCCTCCTAGGCTAGTAGGAAGATAGCTGCTGAGAAAAGGTTGAGTTCATTCTGTTTCCATCAGGCTGAATGTGTTTGTTACTTCTTCCTTCCCTCTACACATTGTATCTTTCCAGTAACTGCTCTTCTGCTCGCTTCTGTGTTTCCACTGATACTATCATCACCTAAAAGAAATCTGGAAAATCCAGGTTAGCAGCAGGCCAGATCTTCATTTATCACCTGTAGAGCTGCTGTGCATCTTATTCCTCACTCCTGGCATCCTGTTTTTAAACCAAGTACAATTTAATTATTGTTAATTGAAATTACGTTGAGTATATTGCATGCCAACATTTGCCTACTACTGTGTTCGTTGAATAGCTGAGCTATAATTTTCATTGTTGCAGCTGGCTTTGGAAGGACAGCTCTATCTGTTTATGGTGGCAACCGAGTCTGTGGTTTTTATATATGTTTAAAATTAAGACAACATTTTGGTGTGCTATAATAACACTTTAGAAACACATCTAATGTGATTACCTGGACACGTGCCATGAAGCTGCAGTCAGCTCTCTGTGCCATGAAGCATTTTCTTCCTGTCTACCCAGACACGCGTATTGGGGCATTGCCAAGGTATAGGTGTCCACTGAGAATCACAGTTGGTGGGAATTAGCTGATCATTCAGAAATCATTTTCCCTGGAGTCCCCCAAAAAATATTCACAAGTCCTTGAAAACTGACCAATCATTAACCTGCAGGATGTGCACTACTGCACCATTCTCATTTCTCTGCGTCACTGTAGGAAAAGGTAGGCAAGTCAGACGTTGCCAAAACATAAGTGGTAAGAGGTAGGGTTTGATGGAAAAGAATTTGTATCATTCTTCTCTCACACAGAGGCATGAACTGAGTGGAAAGGGTGGAAGGCTAAAAGCCTTAAATTATGATACTTTTCTTCTGATAAGCTAGAAAAATGTCAACAATTCACTGAAACTGTCAGGGAAGCTTAAATGGAGACATTACAAGGAATGATAGTTTATGTCTTATCCTTCAAAAATTACAGAAATATTCCTTCTATTTAGAAATTTCTCAGAGTCCTGAAAGTGTGCATTATACATCTTAAACAAGGGAAAAAACACTAGGGAATCAAGAGTTATTTCTTTAAATATTTCCCCTATATTTTGGAATCAAAAATTAATGTCTGTATCAAGAATAGCATGGCCAGAAGGAATAGGAAACAGATCACCCCCCTGCACTGGGCAATGGTGAGGTTGTTCCTCAAGTGCTACGTTTGGTTTTGGCCCCCTCAGTTTATAAAGGACATTGGTGCCAGAGTGGGTCCAGAGAAAGGCCAAAAGGCTTTAGGGTCCAGAAGGTTCTAGAACTCATGTCTTATGATGAATGAGGAGGGAACTGTTATGGCCCACCCCCATGAAGGCAAGGGTAACCCATGTTTTTGTTAACAGAAACTTGTGGGGCAAATTAGAGTGAAACACCAATGAGTGATCACTGTTTGTAAATAAAGGTGGATGCAGGTTTTATTTTAGAACACTCTAGTTGCAATGAAGAGCAGGTATTAAACCATTTTGGTTATTATCTGTGGTAAAATAGCAATATGAAAGAATAAAGATATAACTTCAAAAAAATGTATAAATAAAAGACAGAAAGAGAAAGAAGGGATAAGAATAGAAACATACAAAATCACCATTCATGGATCTCACTACAAGACTTGACTGTTGCAATTTAGTTGTCCATTGGTGGAAGTGATGGTCTTGATCTGTCAGGAGTGGGGGAAGGAACCCCCAAAACACAAAGTGTGGTAGGTTAAAATACACTCAGGCTAGATGGGAACACCCTGGTGACTCTCCTGTGTGGGGGCAAGTTTTACATGGTCTCTTGCAACAGAAACCTTTGGATCATGTGCAGCCCTTTGGTGAAAGGCTTCAGGAATGCATCTGGGCATCTCTGATGGTTTATGACACCTCCTTGGCTGCCTCCTACATTAGTGCAGTTGAGCCAATTACCCCCCATCAGGCCTTCCCTGGGGGGAGCAGTTTTACAACTCAGAGAGTTTTGTAGGGAAGGCAATTAGCCTTCCTAAAATCCCACACTGCAGGCTTTGCCTCCCATTGGCCTCAAAGTCTGGTTTTTGGCCCCCAGGTGGTGATAGTTCACACCCTCTGTCTTATGCACACCAGCCATTACACAGCCAGAAACTCACCTCCACCCTCAAGGAATGCAAACCAAGTCTCTGAAAGCATCCTGGTGCCTCGTCAAATGGGCAAATGTTTTGAATAATTGATCATTAATAGTCCAGTCTCTCACCCAGGAGCTGGGTTTGTTTAGTCTTGAGAAGAAAAACAAAGAGGAATCACATTGTTCTCTACAACCTCCTTTCAGGGGTCATGTCTTTTACCATGCCTGAAGTGAGAGAACCAGAGGAAACAGCCTTGGTTGAGATGGGATATTCAGGTTAGATATCAGAAAAAATAAATACTGTTAGGGTGCTCAGACATTGGAATATGTTGGCCACAGAGGTGGTGGAGTCACCATCCCTGGAGGTGCCCAAGAGGTATCTGGATCTGGTACTGGGTGATGCTTTAGTGATTTAGGGGGTTCAGTGGTAGTGCTGTGTGGACAGTTGGACTGGATGATCTTGAAGATCTCTTCCAACCTAGATAATTTTATGACTTTCTTATTCAAATATTCTTTCAGAAACAAAAGAACACACTTTGGTGTAGAGAAATATGCTTTAGAATACTGATAGAAATTTCTAGTGTCAAGTATCCATTACAATAATTTTAGTTGATTCATATTCCACAAAGGCTCAGGTTCTATAAAAAAAAACTCCCTTCTCCTGGTTTCAATACTTTTCCTAAATATTATCTTAATAGATATTTGAGGGACAGAAAGAGGAATAATTGTATTCTTGAGGGAAATAAGTGTACCTAAAATTCTGCAAAGTGTACGACAACAAATTGCATATCACCTATTTAGACATGTAGGACCCCATGCTTATGCAAGGAGAATTTTAAAGAGGAAAATACCAACTGTCAGCCTTTTTTCTGACCATTTAAACAATTTAATCACAACATTTCATTATACAAAAAAACCCTAGACCAATTTCTCTCCTTATTGTGGCTTGGTGATCAGGAGAGGTGTCTGCTGGAGGTAGTATGTGAGGTCTTCACATGCCAGAAAGTAATTTTTAAAATATTCAGTCCAGGGAATACTACAGATTTTATCACCATTTCTCAATTAAAAAATAGAAGGATAATCACTGGGCCTTGATTTTTTAAAGAGTTATGAAATTTTACACATATTCCTGAGGATAGGTTGTGACCTTGGTAGTTAGGAATAATTTCAACAGGTGAGAATTGTCTCTTTCAGTGCTGATGTGAATAAGAGAATGCATAAATCATTATGCTTCTTTCTTAGTTCATCTAGGCAGCTCAGCAGATCCCAGTACATGAAGCCTTGTGATGTGATGTTGTATCAGCATCTGAGATACAACTTTCCAGTTTAGCCCATTCCAAGAAAATTATTAAGGAAGCTTTTCTAGTTGTCCAGGATTGCAGTTTAATCTAGCCCTCAGGTATATAATGAATAGGTAGATTAGGACTTGATCAATCACAGCCCCTCATTTTACTCTAAAAACTTCTTTTAATGCAGTGGTATAAAAATATCTAGCGAACAATATTTGGCAGTCCTTTAAAATAAATGGTAAAATTTTATTCTGCATCATCCAATGCAATCCCATCTTTCAAAATAAAAAGTCCTTATTCAGCCTTTTTATGAAAAGATTGAGACATTTAACTATCATAAATCTACCAAGGGGATCTATGCCTTCAATTTTAGAATGTACAGAAGTAATTAGGCTGACACGTCCAAAGTGGATTTCTTGAGAATGAAGGACAAATAATGAAGAGAGTGAAGAAATTTAACTTTTGGTTCTCATGGAAGGAGTTATCTATTTTTCAATATACATAAAGAATTTCCATTAAAGTTACAGAAAATCCCAAATTTGTTTAGTCATCCTCATTCAGTCAAAATAATAAGGGAATATAGTCACACCTGTCAATTTTTCCCCCTTTCTTCTGCTTGTTCCTAGTATTCAGTCTTATGACAAATGTAGAAACAGTAAACTTAAAAAAAAAAAAAAAAAATCTACTATTTAATTCCTCGTGCAAGTACACAGGTGCTGGTATCTGATTCTCCTTCCTGCTTTTTTTCCCCGTCATGCAAGTGCTTGATCTCCAAAAATTTAGGCTTTGAGCTTCCATCCAGAGCCTTAGCCTTAAGTTAATAATCTAAATCAAACTGTGAGTTCTAAGAAAGAAAACCAAATCCCATCTAAGCCTACCCCTCTTTTTTCAGACAGAACTTACAGAAGGCATTTCATGACACTGTGGTTTAGGTTTCTCAACCAGCAAGGTGTTTTGGAGTGGGCATGAGAAGAGGAAGCAGGATAAGATACACTCTCCACTCTCCCTTCACAGGTGCTGCCATATGGTACATCTTTGTGCTGGTGTATGAACATCTTTCATTTTTTGCTTTCTCCCATGGGCAACCATCCATCACCCATCAGTGCACGGTGTTCAGCATGCTGCCAGTACAGCCTGCCCCTCTCCAGGGGTGCATTCTGCTTCAGTTATGCAAACCCCAACATTCTTGCTGATTTCCTATGGGCCAGTATGTTTCCCCATGCAATTTAGCTTCATTAGAGTTACTGTACAGCACGCACAAAAAGATCATTTCTCTTTCAAAGTGTCTCTGTGTAAAACATTACAAATTCAAATTAGGAGTTCATGGCTTAACAAGAGATAACCCTGGCCTTTCTCAATGTAAGGTCAGTAAAGATTTTCCCTTACTGGCAAAAAACATGGTCAGTGAATAATGATTCTAGAAATTATATTATTGTTAAAAGGGCAATGTAAATGGTTTCAGCATGTGCAGCAACCTTACCTTTAAGTCCAAACATCAAATTGAAAGATATGAAGTGTGCCAACATCAAAAGCAGCAGCTCACTAGGTAATAAGATGAAAGCAGTGTGAAAACTCAGGGAAGCATTTTGAAAACTACATGTCTAGAATGACAATAATTGTAATAATTATATAAATATTTTATATGTTAATAGCTCTATATGTACTGACAAATCTGTATATTCATTCTTATATACCATATATCTGTATGTAATAATCTCCCTTTATAGGAGGTTTTTATATATTCATATATATATAATTTTTAATATATATACATACATGCACACATATATGTATTTTTATATATGCATGTGTATATGTTCAGGAAAGCTTTATTTTATATATATTTCCAATTTATTAATTTGCAAGTGTGTGCATTTTTGAGTTTTCTTTTTTGCTAAATACAATCCATGGGGCAGTGATAGGTGGGGCAAAGAGGAGATGCTGATTACGGTTAAGTACAGACTGACCTTCCAGAGAAGCAGCAATGATTTGCATGTGGTAATCTCTGCTCTGTATTTTTTCCACCTCACTCTTCTTGCTCTCTCATTCTTGTTAAATTAGTGAATAACATTGTGGCTGATATAGCCAACAGGAGAGGTCATTTAGTGAAGTGTGGACCAGCACGTCCTGCTTGAACAGTGTGTAATATCTTCAAAATCCCTTTCTCTCCTGCAGGGAAAGCAAAAGCTTCATCAGCTCCGCTGTGCCAAATGCATTTTCCTGCAAATGGTACTTCTAGCAAAAAAAAATAGTGAAAATCTTCACTCAGAAAGAGGCACCCAAGTTATACCTGGCTGCACCACAGTGGAAGCACAGACACCTGTCTGCATGACAGCCCTATGCAGGGATCACTGGCAGAGCTACAATAATGCTGAGGGCCAAGACATTGCACCACGTTTGTGGAGTACATTCTGTGAGGAGGCAAAGGGCCAGGGCGGTCTGGGGTCACTGAGTCCATGATTGCCTTGCCCAGGGGCTGGAACCTCAACACCAGAAATGTCTCCAAGCTCCTCTGGGTGAGCAGACAGAAATCTGGAGCTGAGCCCTGTATCCAGATCTATCAGGAAAACAGTGCCAGTGAAAAATGTTTCATCCTCAAAACTGTTCTGGCAAATAAATATTAAAAATACAATTCCACATTGTTCAGGGAAAATGAATGCAAGAATGTCCCAGGAGGCAAAGGGCCAGGGAGGTCTGGGGTCACTGAGTCCATGATTGCCTAGGTGGAACCTCAGAAATGTCTCCAAGCTCCTCTGGGTTTGGAGCTGAGTCCAGATCTATCAGGGAAACAGTGCCAGTGAAAAATGTTTCATCCTCAAAACTGTTCTGGCAAATAAATATTAAAAATACAATTCCACATTCACTTCTAGGTAACAGGGAAAATGAATGCAGCTTGTTTTGTCAGACCCCATGTCCCAGTTTTGTAGGTTCATTTCCTGTGAATTTTAGTGCAATTGCCTACTGCTGTCTTTAAAAGATAACACTTAAAAAAAAAAAAACTTTTATCTGGGTCTCAGTCAGGCCTCTATAATTAATACTCTTCTGACAAAAGAAAATGTCATCCTAGTGCATGCAGTGAACTGCAGGGGAAAATATTCATAGTTAGATGTCTAAGTGGCTAATTTGCTGCTGCTGACACATGGTCAGACAGCTACAGAGTCGAATACCTAGCAATTAAATTACATTGAAAATGAAAGGAGGTTTGAAACTGAGTCCATCAAGAAAAACACTTTAAATTTTGAAATTTCAAGTACTGGAAGACTACACTTAGGGTTTTTAATCTAGTATCAACACTTTAAAAAAAAATCAATATTCAGTAGGCAGTGGGCAATCAGTAAACTAAGCACTCTATGGATTTAGTACTCATTCTACAGAAAAATGGGACATGTACACTGCTAGATAGAATACAATAATAATTCAGTGCCAATTGCAGAGTTTTTATTCTGAAGTGCACTTTTTGGTAACAATATTTTATGTGAATCATTAATTCTTACACCTAAAAATATGTATCCTTGAGCTATAAAAGATATGTTACATCCTCATTCTTTAAAATCTGCAAAAAAACCCCATACTGATAGGGATAATTTTGAAGCAGATATAAAGAATGACAGCACTAGTTGATTTCAGTAGCGCGTACTGCATTCTTCTATAAAGCTATTTAATACAAATCTGCCTCCTATAAAGCTATTTAATGCAAGCCTGCCTCACGCTGGTTTCCATTTCCACTGATGTTCTCTACAGTTTATCTGCTCTAAAAAGAGCCAGATCTACTCCCAGGACATCCAGGGTAAATTGAAGGGATCAAATTACTCTTGTCTGTCACAGACCAGGCTCAGCTCTTGTAGTTTCTGAGTTTTGGTAGGTGGCTGCTGACCCCCAACACCCACAATATCCATAAGGGCTGCTTAGCAAGGGGCAAGCTGCTGTTCACAGGCTTTCAATCACCACCAAAACATCCACAATGATAGCCATGAATAGAAAAGTGAGGATGTGCAATCAATGTATAGTTCCATCCTAAAAATCAATACTTTTACTTTGTTTTCCTACATTTTCAAAGCAATCAGAGAAGTTATTAAGAGCAAAACAAACCCACAATAGAGTTTTGAGAAATTGGAGAGGGCTTTTCCATCATGAATGATTTCCCATTTTTTCTACTTTATACTACAACTCTTCAACACAAATTATGAGGGTTTTTTAAAATATATTTTTATCAGCCTCAGTTTTAATACAATTGTATTTGCCTGCAACAATTATGGCTTTCTCTTTCTTTTCTACAAAAGTCTTGCTTCATGTCTCAAAAAAATCTTGTTGAGCTCTCTCTTTGCCCTAATACAAAAGGCAGCAGTGTTGGATGGATTCAGTTACAAATACTCAAAAGAGGTTGAATAGTCAGTATCAGAATTAAAATGCAGACTCTTCCTCTCTATCTGGGCAAAACTGAAGTTGAGAATTGGAGACATTCTAGGGGTACAAGAGTTTATGAGTCTTATTTACAGAAAACAATTATTAAACTTCTAATTGCTGAACTTCTACATCATGTGACGAGGAGCCTTGATCTGGTAAGGTGATGAATAGGAGTTTCTACGTGCTTAAAAAAGATGCCAGGGTATGATTAGCAACTCTAAAACTCCAAGAAATGACCAGGCAAATATGGATTTTTTTTCAGTGTAACTGATCAGACAGACTATAGAAATGTCTGAAGTGTGAATTGCAGTTCTTTTGATGGTTTGCAAAAGCAATGGCAAAAAAATGTATGGGGTTTTTAAAGTTCTCTCAGAATATTCCCACATTCTTCCACAGACATACTGTTATGTTCTAGTTGCCCTGAGAAATGCACTGGGAAGATGAGGCCTTGAAGGGGCCTAGAGTTTTAGGCTAGTTCCACTTCTCTTTCTCTTAATAATATATTTGGAATTTAGTTACAGCTTGAGAACCAAATAGTGTTAAAATCTTAAAGATTTAGGGATCACAATAAGAAAAATAGCAATTGATTATGTTACAAGTGTATATTTGTTCATTTACCCACAGTACAAAACACGAAATTTGGAAATTCTTGTTTGAAATCCTGTTGTTGTTCCAGGTTTGCAATGTCTCTCAGTATAGTCTGTAGGTGAAGTTGTGAAGTTCATGGACCAGATTTTCTAAGATACTCAGATATCTAAATAGGCAGCTGAGTATCTAAAATGACTGGCTTTAGGCATGTAAATGCTGCATAAAGCATAAAAGCCTCATTAATGACTTTTGACAATAAAAACCTATGCAAAGATCACTTTGAATACAGGAAAAAAAATTCCATCTTCTTAATCATGGCTGCTGAACAGACACATTCTGAGATGCAGAAAAAAAGCTACCGATTAATGAAGAAATTAAGCAGTTCAGATGAGCTAGCTGAAAATTTCCTGCATACAGGAAAATAATATTTTCAAAATCTTTTGAAAGATAAATACCCTTTTTTTGTGCAAGGCTTGTTTCCTTTATTGTATGTGAAAAATAGATCTGTACATTCAGATGAAAAAGAAATAGGCAGAAACTAACTATTACAACAATGTAATAAAATAGATTGTTACTGTCCTAATACACCTATACAGAACTAATTATTACAATTTTAAACAAATGGAAAAGTATAAGAGATAAATGCAAGTAACAGCAGCATCAGACTCCAGTTTATACTGAGCTAGTTGATCCTGCTTTTTGGACTCCACAAATCTATCTCTACGAGACATAAACTAGCTAGTTTTATACCATCTTGTTAGCACTATTCTATATTGCATACCATACCGTGGCTTCCATGAAGGCATACCCTCTCAAAAGGACAAAAATTCAGTTTCATCTTTTCCTACATGGAGTATGTGGGGTTTCCTGAAAGAAAATGCACATATCTTTTTGTAGCTTTCACTGGGACCCACACTTCAAGTCCTGTCCTACACACAGGCACTGTCCTTGTGCCAGCATATCATATATAGTCAGCTGCAACTTGCACTTCATAGCAAGGACACAACAGTACTTAATGGCCATTAAAAGTAATTAATGGTCTTAGAAGTTACATGTTTGGCAACCACTGCCTATGACTCCTTAGCAGAGGTGTCTTTCTGTAAGCCATCAAACACATAAACCATAATCCCAGATCTCAGAGCTATTGAAAATATTTTTATAGTCATTTTGATGTGATAGAAATTCTAGTCAGAGACTGCAATTTTTCCAACAAGTTTTCCTCTCAGAAAATCTTTGGTAAGACACACTGGTAGCTGCCTCGTTTGGATACTTTCCACAATAAAGTATTTTCTGTACTCATCACTAGTAAACTCCAGGTTCTGTGAATCTACCCAGGATTATATTTCCTGACTACCCTGGTAGTAGTCATCACTTCCCACAGCATGCCAGACCTTAAGACAAATATTCTGTCTTTGTCACTGATCAATAATTAAGAATCCACCTCCCATCTACTGTCCTCTCAATGTCCAGGCAGATACTGGCACAGAAACAGGAGCACACCATTTGAGGTACAATAGATTTTCTGTGAACAGCAGACCTCCCCTCACAATTTCAACCACAGAAGTTTTACCTTGGTTTGAAAAAGTGTAAATTAGATTGCATTTCATTATTTTATCTAACACCAAAAAACTAAGTCAAAGAATTCATCTCCATCAAACTTCTACAACCTTGAATTTCAAACTGGAAAAATATTCTGTCAGGAGAGGTTCTGTTTTCTTTCTTTACCTCATGTTTACAAGGCATGATTTTGTATTCTTTGTGTAGTGGTAATGGCCAATAAATACCCTTAAAAATAAAAATTCAGTTTGTCTGTTTTCTTCATGCTCATTGACATCTTAGACATACACATACATGCAGCACATGCACACCTGAGCATTTGTGGACTTCCTTTTCTCAAGAAACAAATATTGAAGAACAGAAAACAATAATAAGGAAAAGTATATAAACAAGTCAAATATATAATGACAATTGCCTAGTCCCTGGATATTAGATGGACTTCCTGACCTGGAAGTAGAATTTTCTGACAAAATCAAAGAAAATTTAATCCAAACTTGTGCAAGTCAATGATTCTGGAGCATAGTCAAATGTTTAACAAGAAACCATGAATGCATAGCTCTAAATTTTGATGATAGTTCAATTCCTAACTACATAATCATAAAAAATACAAAACATTTAATGAGTTAAAAGGCACACCAAAAAGTTAAATTACATCCAAATTTGGAGGTTTTTAAAACGTTTTTATTCTTCCAAACACCTCTCAATAATCAGAACAGGCTATTTTGAATCATTAGCAAAACAAGAATCTATCATTAGCACTGACAAAAACATAATAACTCTAGTCAAATTTGTGAATTACAAAGTCAAAAAATAAAAGCGATAAGAGCATGGTTTCTGTTTGAATTAATTAAAGCTGTACCAGTTTATTTCAGAACATTGCTCAGGACTAGTTCAGCCATATATCTATCCCTAGAGAGACACAAATTATGACTTATTTCAATAACTAAAGTGACCTGAGAAAAGTTCACAACACAAATAGGCAGCATCAGCCTTAGCTGCTCTTAATTTATTTTACATGCAGAAATGAGCTGGTGTGAAGACCAAAGTAATACTGAAATCAGTGTAAAAACAGTGGAAGCATGACAAATAATTCCGTCCTATTTTTAGCTCTTTGCTCTAGCAGCTCCTTCCTTTGCTATGATTTGTTAAAGAGAACAAAACACTCATTAAGACTGATTTAAATTTGTTCTTGGCCTGTGCTGCAGGTCACCCTTTTGTTTTCCTTAGGTTGAAAGCCTGCTTGGTGCTCCCAACCCTGCTCACCCCAGCTTGCCCAGCAAGGGTGACTCACCCTACACTTTGGCCTTTTGGACACATTGCAGCACGAGTGTTTTGTCTATGAGGAACAGTGGGATAATGCAGCTACTCTAGCTGCTTTCATCTCAAATGGAAGAACAAAACTGTGGAAAAGGGCCCTTGCATCCAGGATATAATAACCTAGTGAAGTTCTTTCTAATTAAAGATTGATTCTTTCTACTGAACAAGCAGCTAGAGCTTCGCACCGTGCATTAGAAAGATGAACGCAGGGGGCTCGCATCCAGATTCAAAACTGTGATTAGAGGAGTTTTAAGAAATTATTAAAGATTCTCCCTTTATCCACAAAACCAAACACCTGTAACCCATGCTAACACTGTTAAGCTCCCATAAAAGATAACTTAGCCAGCTCCCTTAGAAGAATCAAGAGCAATATCTGCATCTTAAGTGCCTGTACCCATAACCTGAATCCATACAGTCTTTTTACTCACCCATTGTGTAACTGAATCCATTAAATCACTTAATCAGATCAAGGGGGAAGAACTGGAACAAGCAAGAACAGGAACAGAACAAAAGCCTGTTTTTCAAAAGTATAACCAATCAAAATGAATGAGAAACGAGGTTGCAAGATGACCGAGTCCACTCCATTAGAGCAAAATCTTTTTTTTTTACCTCTGCTCTATACTGGCCATTTTCAAATAAGAACCTTTTTGTTAAAATCATAATAGCAATAATGATTTCAGTGAATAATGCACTTAAAAGCACTGGACTGAGGAGATCTGCTAGGTATGCCTATCTCCTTGATATATTTTGTGATCCCTAAAGTATTGCCATAACTACAGAAACAGAAAAATACTATACTACTATGCTGATACATTATTGTAATACAGAATGGAAGACTGTTCCCAGGGCTCTCATTTGGCTATATTTGTGCCAGTTATAGTTTCTATCTATACATCCACACTTGCAATGAATGGTCTAAAACACTGTTCTGAAAATTGCATGTTTCACACCTCCAGGACTAATCCTTAACAATTTACAGCCACGTTCAGGAGTAAACTCTTGGTCATTTTTCATCAAATGGGCACTATGTAGAATTTAAAATTTCTGGATCCCTAGAGAATCTTTGATTTTTTGAAATGTATTTTACCTTCCTAGAAGAGGAAAAAGAATATTGATCTTATCACACAAAAGACCATTATGAATAATACTGATGAAAGGTTTCTATTAATATTAATAATGGTAATCTATCTGTTTGACTAATGAGTAAAACATAGACTGAAGAGGTCAGAAGTTAAAAAAAATTGCTAAGTTGCTCCAGGATCTGATCCAAACTCACTGAAATATAGCGAAATATAGGAAGAACTTTTCAGTGGGCTGACCTATAGTGAATAAGACAGAATGCAGAAGTCCTTTTGAGCCCAGTGAAAGACATATTTGTAAAGAGTATTCCTGATGTTCATTTTTACATAATATTAACCTTGCATGCAGAGAAATTTCTGTGAATTTTAAAATGCTTTTCTGCTATCTTAAATATTCCCAAATAAAAATTTGGGCAGGCGCCCTAGTTTTTCTCACAGGTGCTTTGAAGGGGCAGAGCCCAGAGCCATGTGGGCACGACTGCTTTGCTATTTTATAGCACCCACACCAGTGCTGGTAGACATGGTGCTGGAAGGGGTGGACCAGTGCAGTGCAGCCTGGAGGGTTCTGCTCGGGTGTTTGTCTGTTGCTGTTTTTCCTTTTCTCAGGGAATGCCCGCTGCAGACAGGTTCACCATCTTACCTTTGTCTCGGGAAAGCCGCGTGTCACTGCCAGGCTGTGGAATCACCCACCGTGTTGTCTTTGTCTGGGCAGCCGTATGGAACTCGTCGGGGTGCTGAGCACCTTTTTGTGTGTAATTCACCCCCTCTTTTACATACTTTTGTTATTGACATTGGTGCTGTTACTGTTGGTACCTTATCCCGTTGGTCGTTATCAGTAGATGGTGGTCTAAACCCACAGCCTCTGCCTTTATCTCTCTCACTGGAGGAAGGCAGGGGGAAGAGGGAGGACTTACTTGGAGTCTAATTCCATGCTGATTTTAAACCACTGCAGCAGAGTTGCAGGAAGGAAATCCTCTTCTGTCCAACCCAATGTGCTCTCATTGAAAAATAATACCCTGTGCCATAATAAGCACTAAAATAGTTTTTCATAACTATTAAATTCTTTTCCATGGGAGAGAGTTGTATTTAATTTGTGTCGGTAATGCACATTTTCTTCATTTTCACTATTTTATATTTAAATCCTGAACAAAAGGCCACTTAATTCTTTTTTCATATTCTCATCTACCAAATAAATTTTAAATAGTTCACTTAGAAACTAAACATCCCAGCATTATGATTTTCCTTTTAAAATGAATTTGTGCAGCTATAAGTTGATTCTATCACTATTTTATGATCTCCTTTGGTTTATTTGTGCTGAACTTGTATTAAAGAATGTACAGCAGTCTCTCAATAGAGCATTCTGTAATTACAAAAAACCTGTACTGATATTCCTTATTTTATGGCACCAGCCTCCACTGTGTTAACCAGAGCAGAACTCTGCCACTGTATCAAACTATAAACATGCTATCAAAGTGCAGTTCACAATGTGTTATTGCACATCCTCACTCTACTCATCTCTGACAACTCATTCTAAATTACTACTTTGCAGAAGTTGAACTCTCTTGAGTAAATCTTTTAAGCTAATTTCCCCTCACTTTTCATTTTCACTCTGTAATTCTAGGTTCAATCTATTTGTACTGGTGTAAACAACTTATATGTATATATATGCATTCCTAAATGTACATATATTAAACATTTTTGTATCCTTTTTCAAGCCATTAGGATGGAAACATAGTCTTTATCCCCTCAGACATCCTGCTATACCTCATCAGACTTCTCTCTGTGAATGTGTTGCCTGTGCATTATAGGCATTTTTCGTATTTCAAACATTGTTTTCAGTCTTTAAATGTCTTAAAATTCAAACCAGACAGCTGAAATCTTTCAAAAAAACTTTCATGGATTTTTACCAAGGCTTTTTAAAAAATGCAAATGCACATAAAATAAATTCCATTAGTCTGCTAATTTTGTAATGCTGTGAAAAAGAAGGACTGACAGGAATTCTCAATGAAGTATTAATTGGACCAGTACAGTTTAGGTCTTTTTTTCCTCTTGAAATTGCTCAACTTCTGCATCATCTGTCCTGACAGAAACATGATATTTCTTCTATTAATACATTTTCTAGGATTATTACTTAAATTTGATGATCCTCTGTGAAAAACAGACTGATGCTACAAACCTACATTATTACTCCTTACATCATGAAAATGAAAACATGTTTAACAGACATTTAAAATCTGTGTCTCGAGAATACATTCTTTTTGCTGTAGATTTTTGTACTAAAAGTACAAAAAAAAAAAAGAGGAAAAGAAAGGTTTGCATGTGAACAGTCAGGAAAAGGAAGAGAAAATTATGTATAAAAAGAGTTTTACCTTAGATATTAATGCATCATCCTTTCTTTTTAAGGTCTCTGGTTTTTTATTTTCTTTTTTATTTTTTAATTTAATGACATTTCTAACCAAAAAACCTGCAAAAATGCAGACCAATCATGGTCCTATATCATTTAATTACAATTTGAAAACATAGTATAGAATCTTAAGAGCGTCCATATAAAGCAGAGAAGGGTCGAACTTCTCTGCTGAGCTCTGGAGAAAAAAAATCTGTCTGGTAGAAATCTCATCATCATCTTTGGCCCCAAAACTGTGCTAAGAAACTTATTCAACTCTGAATCCTACCAGTCCCACTCCAAAATACCCCAGGTGAAAAGCTCTTGAGGAACTATCTGGAAATCCCAAATGAGAGAGGCAGAGGAAACCAAAGAACAAGCATGAGAGTTTCAGGGGGATGATCCTTAGGGCTGAAGACAGTGCTTTTATTTTGTATTTTTTATTGGGGAGTGGTTACCCTTAGTAAAACAAAATAGTTTGGGGTTTGCTTAGGGCTTTATTTTATTTTTTTTTCTCCAGGAAGAATAACTAAGTCCAGGGTTAAAATTATTTTTTGTGGCCTTGTTTTGTGTCTACACATTTCTGTATATTTGTGTGGAAATAACAGTCTTCCTGTTCTCTAGACCGATTAGATTTGAGTCTGGACACTGGCCATGAAGATGCTTGTACTACAAGCTAACTAAATTTTAGTGTAAATCATCAATATTTACTGTCTTTTTAAACTTATGTACTTAACAACTAAAAAGCAGAATAACGTGCAGGGCAATTTGGATGTGTATAGCACAACAGGATAGCATAAACTTTACAATACGGGAGGAAACTCGTTCCACTGAAGTGCAATCCCCAATTTGCCCAAGAGTTTGGCTGCCTGGCACTGGTTGATTGTTTCTTCCAATCCTCCCTCCCTTCAATTTCACTCAACATCTTCTCCAGTTACGCTTTTTTGGTTTATCCAGTATTATTTGAAGCGCTCCCTTGTAGGGAACCTCATGGAATTACTGGCCCACTAGGCTTTTTGTTTGATAGGCAAGACTAAGGACTCTACTCAGATACTTCTCTTTTCAGTAAGAGCTCATACCTACATACAAAACATTTTGGCTGAAATCCTAATCATCCCATAATAATAATTATCAATAAATGACAATAATATATATGAAAGATAAAAATTATTAAAGGGACATCAATCTCCCTCCTTTAACTGGCAAGAAGCATGCACATGCATTAAAACCACCACCTCAATGGCTTCTCAACCTATTCTGAAATTATATGAGAAATCTAGAAGGACTTTGAGCTACTCAACAGAAGTTCTCAAATGGGTATCTTACAGACATTTAACCTAAAATTAGTTGAAACTGTTCAGAATATATTTTTTCATGAGCAGAGGCAACATACTTTTGATTGAACATATTTATAGGTTTGAATTTCTTAAAGAAGGTCTTTAATTCAGTGTTTTGAGCTCAATGTGGGTATTTTGGATAAAAGCTATGTCCCAAAATAATAACAGCATCCTACAAAATTTTCCTGTAAAACCCAATTTGTTCATACTTCATTCCAGACTAAAATAATGTTCGCAAACCCAGGAAAAAGTCAGATTTCAAAGTCTGTAATTAAGAGTTCATTTTCCAGATGTTTACAAGGGAAAGCCATCTATGGGCAGGTGCAAAAATTTCTAATAGAACATAAGTGCTTATGCAATGGTTTGATGGAGATCTTCCAATTTCTCATTGTTAACAAAGTCTTTTGGAACCCTGTTTTGAGACAACCTTAATGTAAAATCATACTTTTTCAGCAAAAGTTGTATTAGTTAATCAGCTAAAAAGTTTATTTATTCTGGCATACATTTATTACAACGTATTTGATCTAAAATAAGTTTGGTTTTTGGACTATTATATTTGAGTAAGAAGATAAGATTTGTGTTATCATTTTCAATAAAATGAAAATGTATATATTAATAATATTTATATTGCATATATTTTCAAATAAAATCAAAATGCCTAGATTTCCTATTTAATTGCAGTACCATTGACCTTATTACAATTCCTGATGGTATAGACTGCTCAGAAATATCTGAAGTAGAGGTTTTATTGATCTAGTATGAAAGTCAAACAATTCCAGATGCTAATTTTACTGAATGCTTAATTCCATTAATATATTTATCACTGAGCACAGAGGTAATTTTTAGGAAAGCAGATACAAGGTGCCAATATATATGCATATGAGTATGAATAAATTTCATGGAAAAAAATCAAAATTATTTATCAATAAAGGTAAAGAAAAAAATACATACTCTAGAGATATGGTACTGTGCAAAAATTTAATTTGGTTTGCTTTTTAGCATGTACTCTACAGTTCAGGCAGAATGTAAGTAGATTTCTAGTTCCTACACACAATAAGAGTTTAGGTTTTTTTAAGTCACTTGTCCTTATTTCTTTCAGAGTACTGCTTCTGCTCATTTAATTCTTGCCTTTGCATGATGATTTGTTAAACTAATAAAAGCCTAAAATAATTAAACCAAATGATTTTAGGAAGTGAGTTGTAAAATTATGGCTTCTGCTTTGTTATTTCACATAATTAAAATATGCAGATGAAAATTGTCTCATATTGCATCTGAGGTATTTAGACACTTAACATTCTAATTTCATATTTTGGATTTTAAAGAGGACAGTATCAGAAACTGTTCTGAGAAATCAAATCATATATCATGTCGGTCCAGAAATTAATAAAAAAAAACAAAGGACAGAAAAAGAGATGGATAAAATATTATAATAAAATTCATAGAAACTAAATTAAATCATCCAAGAGCAAGTATTTAATTTATTGAAGGATTATTTAATAGTAACTAATTTATCATGGTGTATCCATATTGAAGGAAGATGAGAACATGATTTTACCTTGTATTCATAAAATGCCTTTCACAATGCAGTCTTAATCCTAAGATCACAAGGCAGTCATAACAAGTAAGCTAAGCAGCAGCACCAGCAGGAAAGATTATTTTAAAATAGAATTCACACAAGCTAGAACCTTCAAAAAGGTATTCATAACACATTGAATTTACCCACGTGCTTAAGCATTTTAAGGATCAGGGTCTATGCTAATGACAAAACTGATAGGCAAAACATGCAGATGGGTAAGGTCAAGAAAGAGGAAAGAAAGAACAACAGTAACACAAAAATATGTTCCACACAGAATGTGTGAGCTGTTGCCTGCCAAGTGGTTAGCAGTAGGCAGTACTGTGTAGGCATGTGGAAGAAGCCAGGCATGCAGAAAGAGCATGAGGTCTGCTTGGCTCCTCATGTTGGAGCTTCATAAGTACCAACGGGAAATATTTGCTCAAAGTCAGTCCTAGTACTTCACCAGTGAAGAAACATCAGAATCATACCTACTGATCCCATGCCTTCTAAATGCCAGATTCAGCTAAATAATCTAGCTGGGCAAATTTACCTTTTCTATTCAAGTACTTTAGGGACAGCAGTGATTCAGCATAAAGAATATACAAGCTGGAAGCTTCTTGTATTACTTTATATATGGCATGTTTTCTCAAAATTTATCGTATTCAAAATTAATTATTTACCAATAAAACCAATGTGACGTGTTTAAGATTTTGTGGCAGTAACATTTAGTCTTCAATATCTGGAGAAAATTTCAGAGCAGTAGGTTAACAATAGCAATATGATGTTTAGCAAAGACTAGTACAAAGTCTTGTACCTGGGGGAAGGTAACCAAACTGCCCAGTACATAATAGGATCTGTGTGGCTGATAACCAAACTGCCCAGTACATAATGGGATCTGTGTGGCTGATAACCAAACTGCCCAGTACATAATAGGATCTGTGTGGCTGATAACCAAACTGCCCAGTACATAATAGGATCTGTGTGGCTGATAACCAAACTGCCCAGTACATAATAGGATCTGTGTGGCTGATAACCAAACTGCCCAGTACATAATAGGATCTGTGTTGCTCGGGATCGGCCTTGCTGGGGTGGCTCTTGGGGTCGTGGTGGACAACAAGCTGAACATGAATTAGTAGAGCACTTCTGTATCAACAAATCACATTCTGTATTGAATCTGCAGGAGCATGACTACCAGAGCAAGAGTCACGATCATCCTGCTCTACTCAGCACTCTTCAGGCTGCATCCAGAATACTGCATTCAGTTCTGGTCCCAATAATTCAAGAGTGACATGGAGAAACCAGAGGGGCTCCACAGGAGACCTTGAATAAGACCAAAGGACTGGAAGACCTGCCTTGTGAGGAAAGGCTGAAGGTGTTAGATCTTTTCTCCCTGGAGAAGAGAAAACTTATGGGGAAGTCATCACAGTATTCCAGTACTTAAAACGTGGCTACAGAGAGAACAGAGGTTCTTCCTTCACAGTGACATGGAGAAGACTGGAAGCAACAGGACAGGTTCATCTCATCACAAAAATGTCATTAGCTACCAACAACCATTCACTGGAATGCGATGTGGCAGAGTCCCCATCAAAAGATTTTTTTGAGGTGAAATTGCACAGCATGCTAGATAATCTCATCTAGGCTCCCATTCTCATGAAAGATTGGATCAGATGATCTTCCAAGGTCCCTTCCAAAATGGTCTTTCCTTTGATTCTATGATATTTGTCACTATAAATTGTAATTGTGGTTTTATAATCTTAATTTATAACAGGCTTTCCTTACTTTTAGATCTAAACAGTCATTGACTTAGATCTAATGCCTCCATATGATTCTTTTACTACATTCTTTTAATGTAATTCTATTACTTGATCTAGATTTAATATTACTGTGAAGAATCATCTTACACAGTTAAATGGAAATTTACAAATCAACACTATTTTTCTTAAAATGCAGTGCTATTATGGCATTCCACTAAAAACCCATAACCACAACAGACAAACATATTTCCTTTGTATAAGAATTTAAATTAAGTTAATAGCACTGTAGATTTCATAAGTTTCCTATGTTAGCAGCAGCATTCTAAATCTGTGAATTAAGTTCCAACCAAATTAACCTGCTATTGTGTGTTTATGAAAACTAAGTAGAGACAATTAAGTGCTCCTTAATCTTGGTGAAACCTGAGTTATTTACAACCCTTTCTTTTTTATTAACAGAAACAAGTAATTGATCTCATGTGTAGAAACACATATTTACCTCATGTGTAGAAGCACGTATTTACCATATCTTCCACATGTTGCACAGAGCACTGTTGCTACAAAGCACTGTTTGGTTAAGCATATTTTCTACTATATTATCTAATCTCATTTTCAAATTTTTGTAACTTTATCACACTAACATGTTGGACTGAGTTTTTTCATCCCAGATGTCAGTCAACTGAAAATTTATTTAGCATTTTTAGAGCTGTAAGGGAAAGTGGGATAAAGGGGAGGAAGAAAGACCAAGTCCAGATTTTTTTTATTTTTTAATGACTAGTTAAATGTATTTGAAAGCAAGGAATATAAGATACTGTTGTGGAAGACTATGTCTATACTTATCAATCCAAAACGCTGTGGCTTCCATGCACAGACAGAATCTCTGGGAAAATATGGTTTTAAACCTGACTTGGGAAGGAAAGAAACAAAGTTGATGGTCTTCGCTTGATTGTCTCCCTTACAAAATTACTCCCTAAGGTCTATTCCTACTGCAAGTCAGGAAAGGCATTTTTTAAAATTTTTCTTTGCATCATCTCATCATTGAAAATACCCTGGGTAAAAGAAGAGTATTCACTTTTTTCATTTAAGCTTTTTTAGAAGTTATCTCTCTTAAAGATTCTAATTTGTGGTGCCTTTCTTTCACAGAGCTATCAAATTATAAACAGTATTCCAGGCAAGTAACTTTTCTCCAAAAAGTCTTCTTCAATCCAAACTACACTTAACTGTGACATAAATTCTTTTTTCTAAGCAGGATGAGTCAAAAAATCTTGAAACATAAAGGTTAACTAAACATTTGCTCTACTGCTTCCTCTGTATACCCACATATTTTCCAGATTCCCTTCCTTTCTCTATTAACTGTACACAGCTATTAACCATGCATGGACAAATTTAATTACTATATGCAATCAGTGTCACTCCATAACTTTGCCTCTAAACATTGTTAATGGATTTTTGTGGCACTTGTTGCAAAAAACCGATGAAAGTTTAGCTTGCTAGGTTAGAAAACATCTTCCTATGAAAGTATGACTGTTCAGCTGCAGTGTCTTACTAAAGATTATAGATACTTAACATCTTGCATGCATTGCTTTAAAGTTATTTTTCATTTGCCTACACTTTGTGTGAGGCAATAAGCCTAGTATATCTAAGCCTCTCCGTAACACAAAATCCATCTTCTTTCATTATGGCATTAAAAGGTTATTGCCAGATCTCGAAAGCAAGTTAAAATTCTTCAGTCTTTCCTAAACAGCACTAGCTAAATGCAAGATAAAAAAGTATCTAAAATAGCTGATTGCATGGAAAAAAAAATAGAATTAAATGTAAATTCCCATAAAACTCACAAATTTTAAACCAGATAAATTAAATGCAAATATTTTGACAAAATATGGATGAAAGGAAGGTCTTTAGGGTATTCAAAATAAGCATGGTTTAATTCTAGGTTGGATTGAAACAAATATCCCAAAAGCAATATATCTCTGTGAAATGGAAATGCTGAGTTTCAAAATGTAAAGAAAACCAAAAAGTTGTAAGACACTGTACTGATTTAGGACTTCCTGAAAACCTTTGCCAACAGGGTGTCTATGGATCCCAGCCTTCTTTTTCAGAAACCAATAATGCTTTCTGCCCTTTCTCAGAAGTCTGGCACTTCTATGCTCATGTTGAGTGCAGAACTGTGAACTCAGCCAAATGGAGTCTCCATCTGTCCAGATCTATAGGAGCTGTGTTACTGTGCTTATCTCAGTAAAATTATGAAATTTTTTCTCTATGTATTTTACTCTAATCATTGATTAATTTTCTTTCCCTGTGTTTTTGACAGCTTTCACCCACTTCCTTCTGAATAACAAAATGCAAGGTGAATTGACACCATACCTGTTAACTGAGACTTTGGCCCAAATTAACCCATCACCACATAACCGTGCTAGATCAATAGAACATAATTTATTTCCAGCATTTAATTTCTATTAATTTCCCATAACAACACAGTCATCATGTCAAGTATTACTGTCTCAAATGTTTTAAGCAATGCAGTTACAATTAGGTTCTTGGGAATGATTCCCTCTCATGCAAATAAATTACAGAATCATGGAGTAGTTTTGGTTGGAAGGGACCTTTAAAGATCAGCTTGTCCAAAACCCTGCATCTCACTAGATCAGAATGCTCAAAGCCCCATCACTTCAGTGTTTTCACTGATGGGGCAGCAGTCAGTAACCAGGCAGCAGACATATTCATGACCAAAGACTGTCGGGGGTTTACCTGCCTTTCTTTGTAAGTGTAACTTATTAACAATTTTCCTTCAAACACATAAAAATTGCTTCTTTTGTTATGAGAATTCCTAATAGAACTGTTGTCATTTTTATTTATTCCTAGTAATACGATTTCAATGAGCCAAATCACTTGGTAGAATTTTGTGGTTCAGAATGTAAAATTCACTCTCTAGACACTCATTTCTATGAATGAATACACTATTCTCTCTTCATAAATTTTAGAAGAGATTTTAAGAGAATGTAGACTTTGGATTTAGAGGTCTAGGAGATGTTTATGCACAGAACAAATAGAGCAAACAGGTCTACATAGCAAGGTCTTTATAACCTTCTATATTAAGCTCCTAATGACTACTGGAATAATAAAATTTGGTTTTGCTTTAAGTTTTGCCTCCATATGTTTTATGTCCAGAAATGGTCTGAATGCAATGATGAAAAACACTTATGACCTATTTCTTTCTTTCTTTTTTAATAATTTAAACTGTAAGCCTACTACCAAAATATGTGGTCTGTGTAGGAAATAATCAAACATATTTTTCTTTGCATTAATATTCAATAGGAGAATTACTCTCAAGCAAGAATACTTCTAGGTAAGTACAGTAGTCCTTTCAAAACATGACATTTTCTAAAATCATACTCATCTGAATCCCACACAGAAGAGTGCACAATAAGTCAGCTAAATTCCAGTGATTTCTCTCTGCTGCGTTCCCTGCTGGCGAGGTGGTCTGCAAGTGTGGTGGCTTGACCCTGGCTGCACACAGGTGCCCACCAAAGCTGCTCTGTCATCCCATCCTTAGATGACAGAAAATAGAGCTCATGAGTAGAGATCAGATCAGGGAGAGATCACTGACCTGCTAACATCATGGATAAGACAGATTTGGGGAAAATAATTCCGTTTCATACCAATAAAATCAAATATTAAAAGCACCTTCCTCTCCCCCACCTTCTTACCAGGCTGAACTTTATTCCTGATTTCATCTCTACCTTTCTCCCCACAGCTACACAGGAGGACAGGGAATGAGGGTTCATCCCACATTGTCTCTACTGCTCCTTCCTTCCCAGGGAGAAGACACCTCACGCTCTTCTACTGCTCCAGAATGGGGGTCCCTCCCATAGGAGACAGCCCTCCAACAACTTCTCCAGAATGTGTCTTTCCCAAGGCAGCTCTTCATTAACTGTTCCAGCATGGGTCCTTTCCACAGGGTGCAGTCCTTCAGGAACAGGCTGCTGCAGAGTGCGTCCCCCATGGAATCACAAATCCTACCAGCAAACCTGCTCCAGCATGAGCTAACTTCTTCACAGGGCCAGAGGATCTGCCAGGAGCCTGCTCCAGAACAGGCTTCCCATGGAATAGCAGCTCTTTCAGACATCCACCTGCTCTGTCATGGGATCCTCCATGCACTGCAGATGGATCTCTGCTCTTTGTGCTTCTCCATGGGCTACAAAGGCACAGCTGCTTCACCATGGCCTGCACCACGGGCCTGAAGGGAATCTCTGCTCTGGTGCTTGGAGCACCTCCTCCTCCTCCTCCTCCTCCTCCACTGACCTTGGTGTTAGAGAGCTGTTCCTCTCCTGCAGCCTTACTCCTCTCCCTGGCTGCAGTTGCAGGTGCACAGCAATTTTCTTCTTTCTTAAAACCACATTGTCTCAGAGGCCCTACCACCGTCACTGATGGGCTTGGCCTTGGCCAGCAGTGGGTCTGAGTTGGAGCCAGCTGGCCTGTCATGGAGCCAGATGGCGTTGGCTTTCTTGGACATGGGGGAAGTTTCTGGCAGCTTCTCACAGAAGCCATCCCTGCAGCCCCCCACGACCTAAACCCTGGCAAGCAAACCCAGCACGGGAAGAAAAGCAATGAGATAAGAATTGCACAGGTTTCCATTGAGTGAAAAGAACACTATTTCTACAAATGGAAACAAAATCAGGAATCCATGTGTGCAGATAGTGTTTCCAGAGAGCTATAGCAAACATTTAACAAATAAAAATGGTGAATTCCTTCAGAAAGGTCCTACCACAGCCTGTGTTAATTAACTGCTGTCTGCTGTCTAGTCTACTTTAGTGGATAGTGATTCCCTTCAGAAACATTGCCAGCTATGTTGGCATGGGTTTCGTGAGATAAAGGGAGTGTGAGCACTGGGATCAGATTTCTGCCCATGTTTCAAGTTTTATTCAGATAGAGACAGCACTCAAGCATTAGCAATCCCTTTTTAGTATCTCAGTATGCAGGTGAAAATCCTTCTGTTTTCCCTTCAAGCATGTAAAATCAAGCTTTTCAAAATTATTTTCAAAGTAAATTTTATTTTTTTATTTAAGTAAATAAATAAATTTTTAAAAATATTTCATAAAATATTGTTCTTCCTATATCATTGCACAAAACAGATTTGGTTGTCTCAAACTGATGCTTTCTTGTATTTTTTATATTTTTTTCCAATGCTGACTCTGGGTTCAAAAGATTTCCTGGAAGCAGCTGGGTCAGAAGCAGCTGTGGCAAGACTTAAAGCTGCCTGTCACCTTGTGAGAAGAAGAGTGGGAGCAGAAGCAATTTCTGTGTCATTCACTGAAAAGGAATTCTGACACTTCAGATGGAAACAAAGTAAAAAATGTGAGTGATGGTCTGCCACTTGCCTCTGCTGAATTGCAACTCACTTGCCTAAATCTGATCCTATCAAGACACTCATGCTCAATTCTCCAGTCCTTTAGTTTTGCCAGAAAATACACAGAACTTGTGTCAGACATTTTAGTCTGGCTGAACAGTCACACAGATGCTACAGGCTTGCTGTGACTCCCAAAATGCAAAATACCAAGGCAGATATACACAATGAGAGCAAAGTCTTAACAGAGCACTTACTTGTGAAGTGAATAGATTAATAACCTTAAAAGGAGAAAATACTGAAGAAATAATAAAGTGATGTTTGTAAGTACTACTGGGATCAGTCAATTTCTCAAAAAATCCACTCTATGCTTCCACTTCTGAGCAAGATCCACCAAGTCATATAAGCTTTTGCTCCCACATGTTTGTGTTTGTGGGATTTTTATTGTTTTTCTACAGAAATTGCCACAGGGCACTCAAAGACATGAGAAAACAGAGGTTTTTTTGTTTTAAAAACATCCTTCAAGATGCCATAATTAAAAATCTTCCTCATTCTCTACTTAGGCTTAGCTGTCTGTGCTCTGATGTTCATTTGTGTCTGCATCTGTAAGCTATTATGATTATTATTAACAGCACTCCAAATTATGGGCCAAAGTAAGTGTTTGGAAAGTTCTAGCTACACTTTCACTGGCAATTAGAAGGTAAAAGTCTTAAATGCTATGATTCCTTAAATTCAGGTGTCTTTAAGATTTTGGGTGAGAGTATGTAATTTCTAATGTGCCTTAATTATGCTGCTAAGTACAGCTGAGTATATTTGTCACTGATGTTCTTTAGTGCTTTACTGTTGTTGCATCATATTGACCACAAGGTGATAACTCTTCAATTAATAAATAAGGCTCAAAGTCCCAAGATACACCTGCAGAAAAAATCCTTTTCTAGAATGCACTGTCAGAGATCACATCCACCACATGGTGTAGTCTAAAGACCCCTGTTTCAATTAGTTGTGCTGACAATAAGTAATAAACCTGTTATCTGATGTAGAGAAAAAGAAAAGGAGAAAAGTATATTGGGAAGCACTACAGAACTGACACCTCATATAAACTATGACCAGGAGTTATCAACAATCAAGGAGGAAATAAGGAACACAAGGAGGTATGAAAATGTCATACAGGATTTTTTACAACCAAATATTAGCCTTATTTCAGGAAAACAACAAAAAAATTGTCTCAGTTTTGATAGAGTAACAAAAGAATTTGACACATAATTCTGCTAAACACCACCTTAAAGGCTGAAGTTGAAAGTCTAGAATCACCCCTTCTGACAATGCTTCAGTTCATAATTTTTCAGCATCAGAGTTCCCTGAACATAAGGTAATGCTTCTGGGGACACTTTCTTACACCTCACTTTCATCAGCATCCATTTCAGCTTGAGTCCTATGCTCAAATATGAATTTTTCCAGCTCTGTGACTGAAAGAGTTTACTGATTTATGTATTCACAGAATCCTCATTTCCTTTTTGTCCATCACCCAATGGTACCAGGCAAGGCTAGAGTTGTATTCAGTCACCACATCTGTAACACTTAATTTTCTTTTGCAGGATACATTCATATTGGTTTACATTCATCTCTTTTGGAATGAAACAAATTTTTGAGGAGGAAAAAGGTTAAATATGTAATAAGTGAATCCAGGTAGCTTCCATTGTACCCAGATCAAGTGGTTACAAATGGTTTAGATATACCATTCAAGGTTGCCTCTTCTAGAAATGACCAACAAATTCCTGTACATGACCTCAGAGCTCCTCTGGCCCCCATTTGTGTTTTTGCAAGTCCAAAAATATATTTTATCAATGAATGTGTGTTCCTCTGTGATGATGGGTTTGCGAAGTGCCCCACTGCCCTTGGACACCTCAGACACTCAGAGCTGAATCCATCATCCTGCACCTTTTACATGCGCTGGGGAACTCTCGCAGAACCTGTTCTGGACTTGCAAGAACATTACATAGGGGCCAGAGGAGCTATGAAGCTAAGCACAGGAATGAGTTGGTCACCTCTAGAAGCTGGCAACCTTGCTCTAACTGCACTAAAATAATGAATATAGCAGAGGGTGAGGGTATTTTACCATTTGCAGTCTTGCCTTTCATACTTGCTGGGAGTAGGCACTACAAAAAACCTTACTCAGATGGGCAGCTGGTTTTCATTTCGGAGAGTACAAGATGGTTTGCAGTAAAAAGAAAAAAGAAAAAAAAAGAGGAAAAGAAAGAAAAAAGGATTTTTTCAGAAGAAAATGAATGTTCGAGAGATGTGGGCAGCTGAGGAATAGGGATCTGCGACAAAATAGAGAAGCTGAGTTATAAAACTTGGATATATTCTTAGCATTCTTACAACCCACCACCAGGTGATTATGTTATTCTGTGGGATACAAAAAAAATTGAGATTTGATTCCAAAAGATGGAGGAGGCTGCAGATGCTATAGTTTCAAGGCAAGTTCCATAACTACTAGAAAAGGAGACAGAACTGTCTCATCTTACAGGGGAAAAGAAGGAAAAAAGATCCCCAACCAAGCCAAACAACAGGTTCATGTTGGATATTTGAAAGTAATGTATACACGTGTATTTTCATGAGATGTTAAGGTTAATGAAGCCCAGGTGTTGCTTAAGCTTGGAGTTCTGATGGTTTAAAAGGGCATAAGAGACTGTAATATACATCAGTAAAATTTATGTTTCTTCTGACTACATCATGCAACTCCCTCTCCAGACAGCTCTAAACAAGCAGTGGGGCTTTGCTGCTTTTGCTGCTTTGCAGGGCTGAGGGTCTTGTTGAAATGACAAAATATGAAAAGTTTTATTGTGCTACATATATCTATAGAAGCAAGAACTGGGTGACTGTTTCTGTCACAAGCAGTTAAAGAAACAGAGATTAATTAAATACAATAAGGTATTTCCTTCTCCATGCCCATACACAGATCATTCTGTTATAATCAGCCAAGAACAGCAAAATAATGGATCAAAACTATCTCTACCAGGCATTTCTCACTACCCTGATGACAGAAATATGTTATACATTAGAAGAAATAATAAAATATTTATTATTTTTCTAATAAAGAAGTAATGTGCATGTTTGACTTTAGAGCAGTTATCCTGAAAATCAAATTTGTTCCATACAATTTTTCTTACTTCTAATTTAAACATACTATGTTTTGACCTTAAAGCAAAGTATGCTACTGTATACACAAACATATATGAAGAAATACAAAATTACTTTTGACAGGAAAAGGCTAGATGACTATTATTATCTATGTTTTCCCTATACATTTTATTAAAAAATACTTTTTAGAATAGCATATGGAACAATGACTACCATATCACATGAAAGTAATTTTCTCCCCAGGCTGCTAATTTTCTTTTTTTTCTTAAATTTGAATGTAAATTTTTATGTGTGGGTCATAAACTCCTTGGTCCAAAGAAGAGAAACGTTAAAATCACATGGACTTGTAAAGGTTGTTTCTAATATTAACCAACAAGGAAAAGGAATAAATAAAGCTGTGCACTTCAGTGAGCTTATCCAAAACAAAAGTACTCAGGTATAAGAAGAGGTTATTACATGTCTAAGATCAAAGTAGGAGAAGCAGGACTTAAACCTCCAGGAAAGAGAATATTGGCTTAAATGATCAAGAAGTGTAAGTGATTCATTAAGTCTAATTGGGCTTCTGCTGCTCCTTGAGGGCTTGTCTGAACAGCAGATCCGACTTGTCGGGAGCCACACTACCACATCTAAATTGTAGGATCAGAATACAAATTTTTCTCTATATGTTAAGATCATCATCAACACCACCTGGAGCTCTCAGTGGGTTTTCAGCACTCAGTGTATTATTTTGAGGGTGTTATACTCCCTCTGTACCAAAAAGAATTCAGAAGAAGGGGATTATTTCCTGCTGACAACTGGAGAAGTTTCCAGAACCATTCAATTCAACAGACTTTCAAACAACGGTTTGCAAGTTTGTTTTGCTTTGTATACCTACATATACATTGCCATGTTGTGTAACACACTGTGCATGAACATACACTGTGTTTTCATGTTGTTTAACAAGGACCAATATGTCCTGTTCCACCCCAGAATTTCCACAGACTTTGCAAAACTGACTGATAAAACTGATAAAAGTCAGTGGATTCACTAGGATAAACCTTGAGCTTTCATTGTCCCTAGATGCATTTCAGTACACTTTCTTTAAGATTTCTTTAGATGAAACTGCTGGTGTCTCTGCTTGAGGAGAGGTCACCTTCATTGTAAAGATGAAGGCAAGTCTGTGAGAAGCCTACTGAGATTACTTTTAGAAAACCCTTGTATTTAGTTCCATCTCTGAACATTTACAGATCTTTTTTTGTCACGACAGATTTTGTTCTATCAGCAGCAAACCACAGTCAGCATAGGAAGTGTTTTCTCTATTTATGACAGGGGACATGCCATTTCATGGCTTTTTTCTAGCCCCAGCAATATCACAAGATGTCAGATGCCACCCTTAGGGAAATGCATTTTAAATTAAACAAACATACATTCCTGACTGCTTTTTGCCTTATTTTTTTAAGTCTCTATGAAAGGCAAAGTCAAATCTAGTCTCTCTGCTTTGATTTGTTTGTTAGGGTGCTCAAAGACCTTGTTTGAATAAAAGAAGTAAACGTAATTCACAATGAGGATTTTTAAAATATTTCCCTTTTTCAGCTCCTGTCTTTCCTTCTCACAGTGATTTGGCAATAGCTTCCCTTGCTCCCTTTATTGGTTGCTGAGAGATTGTTCTTATCTGTGTGGTCTCATTTCAAATAAATAGAAGCAGCTGGAGACACTTCTGGTTTCAAATATTTCTTTAGAAGGTAGTGCACCTGAAGTCCTTGTCCTTTCTCCTAAATCCCCAAGCTGTTCCTTATGACAGAGAGAACTGAAATCCATAAGAAAACACCCTCATGCCAAAAGCTGCAGCAGTTTGGCCCTATTTGTTTTCCTCTCCATAAAACCAGGGAAGCCCATTAAAAATAGAAAGAAACCTCATTAGTGAATCTGCTAATTCTATCTAAGTGAGAAGTTCAAGTTGTTTTGGTGAAGGGAACCAGTAGATCGCTCACTCTTGAGATGATTTTGAAAGAAAATTTGATGTGGCCAAGGCAACTAAAATTAAGATTCAATCTGGACTGTAATAGCTTTTTAAGGAAAGAGGTATGGCGGGCATTGTGCAGCATGGATGAATTAGAGCAAAATTGTAGCCCTTCAGTGTTGGTCACTTTCCTCCCAGTCTTAAATAAATCAAATAGGCTGTAAATTTTGACTGAAAGTTACCAGTTAGATGTTTGATTTGGATAATAAGCAAGTGGATAGGAACTGGGCCAGGTGTGAATAGTACAAATCCTTTAGTAGGACAAAAAATTAAAGAAGACAATTCTCTTGTTGTCTGTTTTTTTTTCTTTTTACGTTAGATGACTGGGACATTTTTTTATTACTTAGGGATTTTGGGAAGGGTCAGACTGTTATTGTAGGTTAAATGAATGGGACAAGTTAATCCTTGTGGACTGTACTGTAAAATAGTTTAATTTATTCTTCAATATGGCAGAAAATATAATTTATTGCTTTCTATCCACAATTTTATGGCATAAATCAATAAAAAATTAGAGAGTGAGATATGATGTCTAGAATCAGTGATGCTGAACATTAATACAAAAGCTAATCACATAAAAGAAAAAAATCATTAAAATATTCCATTTTCTTTACTAAATCAGTGGAGAGGAATCAGTCTCCTGTGCAGAGAAACTCCTTTTTAGCTGCTTCTCTTCCTGTGGTCTGGAGGATTGTGTATTTTTTAACATATTTGAGAACATTAACAGGACAAACAGTGAAGCCTGAAATTTATTCAATTGCATCATTAGTTTTCTGCAAAACTCCAATAATCTTATCAAGTTCTCATATTTCTAAATGAACGTATGCAAAATAAACTTCTATAGAAGAGTATAAAACACTTCTCTTTCTATCTAGCCTTTGCTCTTTGAGTGCGTTCTGGGGGACGTGTGGACACATGTATGTACAGTGAATATGAATATATACGAAATACCTGTACTTATTGGGTACTATGTTGGTGGTTCATGATCTTCCTAGTATCAAATGAGCTTTTTTCCATGAATCTTTTTCCCTGAGTTCTTGTCAGGGTTGTTGCTGGGTCTATCTCTCCTTCATGTGCTTTTTATTGTGACAAGTTTGGGTAATGTTTTTCAGTGGACAACTTTACTAGTTAATGCATTTTAGTGTTAGTGCATTTAGTAGTTAGTGCATTTTATCCCCTTCCCTGTTGATGGTACATGAGGAAACACTGCTACAAAATGTTTGTCTAGACTCAGAATGTAGCATCTAAATATAAGAGGACAGTGTGAACTTACAATTTGTAGAAGAATGGCAACTTTGTATTTTATCCAAGTGTAACCTCTATAATGGAAAGATTATTAATTGAGGAGCTAAAGGTCCAGGAGGCAGGGGAGATAAAAAACCAAGTGACTTTATAAATCTCTGTGGCTGTGACTGCTGTAATAATCCTCCAGAACTGAACTGAGGTATCTTCTCCATTTACATGGGCTGGTTTAATGGAATCGGAATTGTTATGGCTAAGAGTGCCAAACTTAAGGAGGTTTGGAGGGCACCCCTCCAGGGAAACAATAATATTGATGATTAAAATAGATTGTGATAGAAGTTAGAAATTACTTTCTAAAAGATATAGGCCCTTGGGCTAAGAGTAAGTGTGGTATTACTCAGCCATCAGTTTAATATCTGAAATATCTTTTTTTTTAACAATATTCTCTTTGACACGGAATGAGTAAATGATTAATTAGATCTTTACCATCTCTAATGACTCTTGTCCTGTGATTTATAAATTCAAAAAAGTAGAATGTCCTAGCATGAGGGACACAGAGAAAATGTGTGAGTAAAGAGAAAAGCTTGAAACCAAAGGCCGTGAGTCATATCAGTTTTCTCTGGTGGAGTTTTGAAGCCTGAATGATCATCTAGCCTGACCTCTGTAATATTACAGGCCATAAAATTTCACTTTGTTATACCAGCTCTAAGCCCAATTTATCTTACTAAAGAGATTAAAAAGTAGGAGTCAGATTTTCAATGATATTTAGGTCTTTAAAAGCTGGAGATAAAAATATCAGTACAAATTAGCTGCTTCTCATTGATTTCATGAAAGGTTGACATCCAACAACTTTACACTGTGACTAAAAACCCGAGTAGATCTCTCTCTGAGGGTTTTGAATTACATTGAATGTCTGGTCACACCCATGGCCATATATACAAATAACAGTAATTTACGCTTTTCCAAATGTGACTCATGAGACAAGGCAGAAAACTCTTGGCAAGAGGCATGTTCATCCCCTTGACTGCACTGTCTAATAAGAAGCTAACATTTCTTCATTGTTTGGATGGGGATTTATTTTCTTAACTCAAACTTCTCTCAAATGACACCTAAGGCCAGTACCTGTGGATTAGAAAGAGTTCAGCATTCTAAGCACCAACCCTAAAAAGTGCCTTGATCTCATAATCAAATTTATTTCTAAAATAGTCTTATCAATGAGATCACAAGTGTGTATTCCAAGCATTCTAAATGTCATCTTTAATGACATTTTAACAGGGATTAATACAAACTTCTTACATATGGCCGTGAAAAAATCTTCATATAGTGATTTGGTAATTATATAGCATTGAAAAAAGTATATTATATTCTGGAGAATATTAGCTTTCCAGATGTTTTAGGTAGAAATTCTGGGGGAGTTCAGTAACTATCCCTAAATAAAGTTTTACCTTAGCTTTTCCCTTCTGTAAATTACATAATTGTTCTTCTTTTTATTGCTGAGCAGAAGGTAAGTAGGAGTAAAATTACAAAACACATAGAAATATGTTATTATTTTTGCTATGAAAAAAAAATGTTAGAGAAGCAGAAAGAGCAACACTAAAAAGAAATGCATTTCCTTCCACCCTCACTTGAAATTCCCAGTATGCATTCCACTACTACCCACCATCTCATAATAGAGGTTAAGCCAGGTGCATGTTTCATTAAGTACTTAGAAATTTCTCAGTAAACTTTTCTCACTTTGCAAGAGAATGCTATAGAAATAGGGAACTTCAAACTGCCCGATACATTTGAGGGAAATTTTAATTTAAAAATAAGTCTAAGTAACTGTACCATGCAAATTATATTTCTCTAATTGGTAAACCGGGATAGAAGAAGAGCAGCAGTCATCTTTCACTTCAGCAGGGTTTTCAACACCCTCTCTCACCCTCTCTCACAATACTTCTGCATCAAGATAGGCCATTATGATCTGGATGAGCATGCAAGAGGTTAAAAAGAAAGGGTTGAGTGATCAGACCTAGAAGGTCATGGTTAATGGGTTGTGTTATCTGTGTTCTACCAGCCTGTCAGTAACAAAAGGGTTAGGTAGGAAACTTTGGAAATGTAGCAGGGAAAAGTGCCAAGTGCTGCCCCTGGGGCAGAGAAGGACCTGTGATGGCACAGGTTTTGGACAGACAGGTTGGGATCAGCCCTGAGGGAAAGCCCCTGGGACCTGACGGGCAGTGAGCTGAGCCCCAGACAGCAAGGTAGCCAAGAGCTTTATGGGCAGGAACATGGGCATTTAATACAGGCTGCGATCATTATGCTCTGCCCAGCATTCATCAGAGTACATCTGAAATACTGTGCCCAGCTTTGGGACCTCCTGTGCAAGAAAGAAACCAAAAAACTGTAGCAAGTTCAGCAGGATGGAGGAGGTCAGAGCATTTTCCTTGTTTAAACATGAATACAAGGGAACTCTGTGGACTCCCAACAATAGCCCCCCCTGTGCCTACTGGAAGATTTTTAGGCAGTCAGGGCCTCCATAGCCACACCTGTTGGGAGGATGATATTCAGTGGCGTGAACTGAAACTAGAGATGCTCATGTTGGATATGTGGAAAAAATTCCTGACTGAGGACAGCCCAGCACTGGGAATGGCTGCCCAGACAACCTCTGCAGCCTCCAGCTATGGAGGTTTTCAAAATCCAGCAGGGTAAAGTCCTGAGCAGCCAAATGTGACCTCAGAGCTATCCCTGTTGTGAGCAGGAGGTGGGAATGGAGACTTCTTGATGTCCTGTCTGAACCTGGACTGGTTTTGGCTCTGAGAAACAGGCAATAATGTTATCCCCAGCCATCCTTAAACGTGTAACTAGGAAGACCGGTGTCTTAAATTGGTCTTTCAATATTCAAACAAACAAAAAGACAAGAGGAGTCATTGGATTTCCAATTTCACAAGCTATTTTAGCTATAAAGGCTGAGAATTGTAATGTAGAAACATGTTGAAGCCTGCCACCCTGATATCTGCCAGGTCAGAAAGTCAGTCTGAAGGCCAAGAAATTAATGTCTTGAATAAAAATCTCCCTTGGCAGACATATCACAGAATTCCTACAGTTACACTGATATTAGAAATGTTAATTTTGCTTCTCACCCACTGCAGTGGATGCTCCCTTCTATTGATAAGCAGTCAACCATTTCCTTCTTTATTAACTTTAATTATCATCTCTTACTTACATTACATCTCCACAAAACTTTTGTTAGCATCATTTCTGAAAATGTTTCACATACACAGGACTGCAAATATCAGTTTAACCTGGATTTCCTTAGAGACTATTAATTGCCTGAGATATTTATTCTCCCAGCTCATTAAATAAAATTTGTTTCAAATGTAATAAAGCTAGTTTAAATTGTATTACTTTTTACGTTTGCAAACCATGGATGTAAAAAATCTTTCTGTTTCTGAAGATCCATATCAGGGTATGATTCACCACTTTCATTCAATAAATACCAGATGAATAATCATTTCTGATCCACTCAGAAGATGTTAAAAAAATCTGGAGTAAATAATGTTACCTACTTAATGCTGCCTACTAGTAAATGGTATTTTAAATAGTGTGACTTTAATTTTTTGGTTACTTGGCCAACCCAATTCAAGTACTTTTCAGGTACTTAGACACAACTTAGTCACTAGTATCTCTTTGATAGCTACTTTAATCTTATTTTCTTTTAGAGCAGTGTGCATATAAGCAATTATCTTTGCTTAAGACAATGACTTTAAGAGAACCAACTACAGCAAGCATAAGAAGTACATATTATTTTACAGTCCTTATGCTTTATTGCTAATTTAATTACCTCCCATTTACCCACAAACACAGCTTGATGGATATATTCTCTTCTTTATTATGTCAATTAGCACCCTGCAACATGGTGCTTCCTAAAATTATCTCATCTGTTGCAGATGACAATGCTCCTCAGTGGTCATATTCAGCAATATATAAGGCTCACTAGAGCTGGTCCTTGGCAGCTCTTCCCAACTTCTGCTTCCCTGAGGCTAAGGATGAGACTGTGATAATTAACAGGACCCTGAAAATTCTCCACTCTGTAGGTGGAGAAGAGAGAAACAGCTCCAAAGGCAATTCTCCAGAAATCCTAGTTTTATCTATCAGTATTATAAAAGCCAATATACTGAAATGCAAATTTTTCTTTTGTTTGCAGAGGCACTTGCCAACAAGTTTTGGGGAAAAAAAGACCTGTTGTTCTTTGCTGAAAGCAGAAAAAGCATGGCCATTTTCACTGCTGTTAACTTTCAGAATCTCATGTTCAGAGGGACCTAGCACCACGACTAACATCCAGGAGACGCATATTCTAAATTAATGGAAAAATCCACACTTTCACAGTAAACATCTAGTGCTAGTCCTGACAATTTCTATTTATTTTATGAGGAGAAATTACAACCTGTCTAGTGTATACCTAAACCCAAATATTACTGCAGCTATGGATATTCATTTACAACAAAATGTGCACAAAAATACAGCCTTTTATTTGTCTCTATTCTGACATAGGCACTTCCTGCTAATGTGGAGTGCATTATTCACTGCAGAATTCACATAAACAAACGACACACGTGTATTTATTCTTAGTCGTGACTAGGTGATTTCATCTCACAACTGGTGACAAACTGGAGGCATTTTCACCTTCTTTTCTTAGAGAAAAGACCAAAACTTTCAAACTGAGCCAAATACTGGCTTTTCAGCGTGTCTGTCAGTGTTCCAGCTAGTCACACAGAAGAGCTCCCTTTTGCTCCCTCCAACTGCAGCTGGATGTCTTCACTCAGAACTGGAATATAAATTCAAAATGAAGAAGAGATACCACCCTCTTTAAGGACACCTTCTCTGGGACAGCCCAGATTATCTATTCCTAAAACTAAACAAATGAATCCCCCAGGACTTCTAAATTTGAAATTCTATGAGCCTCTGGACTGTAGCATAATTGACTCAACTTTCTCTGACGACAGTTTTCCCATCACAGAATCCTTTCTGTACAGATCTTGGTTTCTGAATGAAACATATCCATATGCCAATTGAAAGCATTTTTATATAAAGTATTTAAAAAATAACACAAGCTTATATGATGTACTACAAAAAGTTGGGGCCTTTTTGAAACGGGAATCACTAGTAATAAGTTACTTATACCTGACTGACACTTAAAGGAGAATGTTCAACAGAAGACATTTGGTGAATTTTCTGGAAAATCTTTTCTGTAATATTTGGTGTGAACAGAGTGCATGCAGAAAAGTTCCTAACTGTAGATGAAACAAAGACACCATGTAATCGAACTGAGAATTAGTGTTCTCAGGAAATCAATGCCTTCCTGATTAATTAGCATACAGCTGCTAATCACCCTCTAAATTGTTGTCACAACCAGACATAACTCTGCCAATACACTTTACTAGAAATTACTTAATTGCCTGCTGATTTTAAATTCCCTGTAAAAAGAAGGTGATCAAAAACAGAAATAAAAACGACAGGCCTAAAACAGAAACTCTCAGTTTTCTAACAGATTTTGGGGCTGAGTTTGTTCTCTAGCCTAGGGAAATAGGAGCTGAACAGTTCTACAGTACTTAGAGTTTTGCCAGATATAGTAAAAGCCTGGTTTTACTTCTGTCATGACAGGCTTCTTTAAATCCTAATTTAAAAAAAAATGAAATTCTAATACATATATTTATAAAATACACATAAAGAGAGATCAAATTCTAATGTTTAATATTACCACTTTCCCTTCCTCTGCTCCCTGAGTGCCCTAAGGAAAACATGTGAATGCGCTATTACATTTAAATCCAAGCTATCACCCAGTAACTTTAGAAAGTAGATGAGTGTTTTCAACTGAAATTCCTATTAGGGATATTGTCAAAGCATAACAAATGTAAAAAAAAAAATTAGGAACCCTTGATGTTATATTGCATCATGCTACTTTACCATGCTTTGCCTACTAAGAAAGTATAATTTTATTTATGCAGGAATTTCCAACTCAAAAACTGGAAAATGGAGAGAGTGGAATTGAACTTGGTTGAACTTAAACCTTTCTTTTTCCAACAAACTTTTTTAATAGAGTGTTAAGGAGGCAGAGAAATATAGCAAGCCTGCCCCAGCAGATAGGCACTATAGAGAAAAAAAACATTACATCAAATGTGGTGTGAGTTTAAGGCTAAGAGAGAAGACTCATAAGTCTTGCCAGAAATAACATTAGAAAGTATTAGATGGGGCTCCCCTTGACTATACACTGGTTTTATGCACGTCCCCTTTGTGACAATCAGTGCCATCCAAACTGAACATTAAAAACTCATTGGTGCTTCAGGGGCTTCTTCTGGCTTTACTGTATTTTGGCACTGTGTCCATCGGTAGCTAGGCCTGGGGAAACCCATCCAGCAAACACAAAAATAAACAAATCCCTTCATCCAAAATGCAAATTAACTGGAATGCACCCATTTTAAAGTAATTTCAATACCATGGCAAATAGCTTATAATACCAAAAGTATTTTACCTCATCTCCTGAGAGTTTTGGTTTGTTTGGGTTTTTTTCAAATACAGCACTAATTTGGCTAAAATAGACTATGAATGTTAAGTGTAATAGATGTCCTTGAAAAAAGCAGGATGACTACATTTCATAAAAAGCATAAAAAGCACATAAAAACATACACTGGAAAAAAGCCTTTCTCCTGTTTAGTCCAGTTAATTCACTAGTCATTTTATCAGTGTTTTGTCTGAATGAAAACCAGATTTTTTTTTTTTTTAGCCTAAAAGAGTTAAGATTATTTCAATCTAGATTCCTTAGGGCCTATCTTAAAAATGAAGGTAATCTGTGTTATGTACTCAAGTAGCTTCTGTGTCAAGTCTGTGTATAGCAACATCCTAAATAGAACCATTTAGGCTGGGAAAGACTTCAAAAGTCACCAAGTCCACCACTAAACCATGTCTCTGAGTGCCCCATACACATATTTTAAATACTTCCAGGGATGGCAACTCAACCACTTAGCATTTTGATATATTTCTTCCTAACATAGTTCCAATGAAACTTGAATTGAAACTTCTTGTCTAATTATTTTACTTGATTGCCTGAAACAACAAAAAAGTCACAATTTTTTTCCAAGAAACCCGAACACCTTGGAACATTTACCTCACGCCTGAAGCAGCAACTAATTGAAACATTCAGTAGGAAGCTTATTTGTAAAGGTAATGCTAGAAAGGAGATGAAATCTTGTCATAACCCATGGGAATTGGATAGTTTGTTTACTTACAGCTTTTGGCACGCTTCATAACAATGGAGATTTGCTATGTGTCTTTTACATAAGACCCGTAGGAATGTAAAGTGAATAACAGAAGAATAAACAAGACAATAAGGTGTAGAACTACCATGAAAATTCCCCTAACAGAAGTTAAATTTTCCCTTCTGAATTGGAAATGTTGCAATCTGTTATCTGTCCCAAAATGATGTTAGATTAAAAAAGAGAAGGTTATCCATCAACAAATTAAAGAAAAGTAAAATTTGGAGGGGGAGTTGTTTGTCTGTTTCTATAATGATTTTCTCATGATTGGTCTAGTACAGAAAAAACTTTGGGTTAAATGGAAAACAAAGCATAAATTTAATGGCAACTTCATAGAATCATAGAATGGTTTGGGTTGGAAGAAATCCTCTAGTGGAAATAATCTTGTTTGAGCTTCCCTGTCATGGACAGGGACAAATTTCATTAGACCAGTTTTCTCAGTGCTCTGGCTAACCTGGCCTTGAACATTTTCAAGGTCCATATAGTGGAATGGTATCAAGGTAACAGGTGTCTCCTGTTTTCATCTGTTCCACTGAATTGCCAGCATCATTGCAGTAACATCCTCTCCATTGCTACTGGAGTTCTGCACTCACAGTAACTCCTACTGTGCCACTACACCTGAAATTTCTGAATTTCTGGGTGTAGATATTCTCCCATGCCATGCTCTGATGCCATGAGACTTCTTTCCCTCTACTTATTAGTAGCAGCAAGCATATAACCTGGCACCTGGAGTGGCAGATACCTGGTGCCACTAGACACCTCAAGTGGCTGACTGCACATACCAGACAACATCAGTAAAGCATGAAGGGTCCACAGCTTTATTGAAGGATCCTCTGCTTTATTATTTATTTATCTGTAAGTATCTACTTGGGAGTAACTCCTCCTCCTATTTTGTCTGTTGCATATCTTAGGCAAAGCGACCATACTTCTTAAGGAATTTATCACATAGATATCTGTTTTTTTCTTTTTGTAGTATATAGCTGTCCTAAGGGTCCCTTCTGTTCAAGCCTGCATAAGAAGGTATCTATCTGTAGCTATCTGTAGGCTTGAAGGAAAAAGCGTTTGGGATTTACAACATTAACAACCTAATCTGTCTTTCATTCTCCCTGCAGTTTAATTCTGGCCCTTCCAACAGATGTTTTTGTCTTCAGTAAGGGCTATAAAAATCTGTGGTAAAATCTATGTCTCCTACTTCTAATATATAATCAAGAAGTAGCACTGGAATTACAATTCAGGATGCAATACAGTGTGAAATCAGATGTAAAATATTGGGTCAGTAACTCATATTTCCTAATGTACTTTCTTTTTCTGCCAAAGTTTATCACCGTTCATAATATAAAATTACATGAAACTGAGATTTTGGTGTTTGCAAACTATGTAAAAGCCTTATTAGTTTTAAGATAAATAAAATGCCTAAAAGGGACTTGGTCGTAAGGTCCTTGAATAGAGGTATTTTTATATTTGTGTTAGTAGTAGAAAAATTCCAGATCAACTGCAATATTTCAATGCTCTACCTAAAACTACTGCTGGAAGCTAAAAGCTTGTGACTTCTACCTAATTTATTGCTGGATGTGTAGAAATAATAGAAATATGTAATAAACAAGCAAGGCTAAAACCAGGCTGACATTTTACTGATTCCCTGTACTTGCTAGAAGATTAATGTTTTTGTCTAGACATTTGCCCTCTTTTGGTATCATGACATGACAAGCATTTGTTGAGAACAAATATTTAAAGACAAAGTGCCAAGGCTGAGAGGCCACAAATACAGCAGCTCCTGTTTTTACACATAATTGTAGGAAGCATTTCATTCTTCTTACAGGAAAGATGCTTACTGCAAAATAAATTTTACTGTGTTCTTTTCCTATCTAAAATATGTTGCCTACAATTCATTTGTGGAGAAAAGTAATAGTGATAAACTTATGGCTCCATGCAAAGCAGTGAAAAAGCCATGAAGAATGACTGCAGCTTTTAAAGCATTGCATGCTCCTATTTTGTATTATAAAAAGCAATGTTTAAACACACTCAGTGTTGCCAGGAACTATTTTGTCATAAAATAATTTCAAACATGCAGACAGAAATGGTGAGTTCAAATGTAATTGTCAAGACATAAAGTTGCTTTCCAGTGTGTTGTGGTGACTGAAAGCAAAGTCTGGCCCAAAGGTTTTTGTCTCATGTAGATTATATTTTTAGGAGTAATTGCTATTTAAAAGACCCTCTTGTCTGCCTATCTTATTATTATTCATTATCTTGAAGAAGCATAGGACTCTCAGCACTGAGGGTGTGTGTTTATATCCTAAATAAGATCCTGCTAATGAGAAGTTTGTAAGACTAAAGCAATCCAATTAAAAGCCTTATTTAATTAATGTATCTATTCATTTGCTTTTTCATTTAGCTACATGTTTCTTTTGTTGCTTTATTATATCTCTGCCATGAATATGTATTTACAGAACCATACAATGGTTTGGTTTGGAGGGGACCTTAAAGTTCATCTCTTTGCAACCCCCCTGCCATGGGCAGGGATACCTTCCACTACATCAGGATGCTCTCAATTCCATGCAACCTGGCCTAAATTGTTTCTGGGGATTGGGTATACACAACTTCCTGGGCAACCTCCCCCAGTGCCTTACCACCTTCGCAGTCACAAAGTTCTTCCTGATATCTAATCTAAACCTATTCTCTTTCAGTTTAAAAACATTAACCTTTGACCTGTCACTACGTGCCCTTGTAAACCGATGAACCTCTCCAGCTCTCCGGTAGGCCCCTTTGGGTATTTATGGAGGCCAAGGATTCAAAAGAGGAAATGGAAGAGGAGGACATAGAGTTTAAAGTTGTTCCTCTGGAACAGGCCACAGGCCACTGTGTCATAAAATTGCTTTCAGAAATCATCAGGTGTTGTCTGAAAACTTATCATCTTTCTGGTCCATTATTCCCATGACAAGACAATTATTTTAAGACAGGATTCTGTAAACATTTTCAAAAAACAGTTGTGGGGGTGTTTTTTTAAAATTTTCATGTTTGCTGATCTTCCATGTTTAAGTGGGTTTACAGTTCTCCATATCTTTTTTTTTTTCACAAATAAGGAACTCTGCAAATCCTGCTGCTTTCTACAAAATTGCCAAAAATTCATCCTTAATCTATTTCTTCCTAGTTGCTTGGTAGAGCTAATGTTGAGTTCATTGAAGAAAAAGAAATACTTAAGAATTACAATTTAGATACTCTATTTGATACCCTGATGTATACTCCTCTCATTAAAAATGAACGAAGCTACAAGCCCTTTGAAGAGTAAAGAGACCATTTTCAGAAGTTCACATTTGAATCTTAGGAAGAACACAATCCCTGCCCTGAAAGAGTAAGCAACCAAATTAATATCTACTTCTTCTGGAAGAAAGGCATTTTGCTTTAGTAAAGCAGTAGCAATCATACTGAAAAAAGAATTGGGGTATTGGAAAGCCTGAGACACAATGAAATATCCAGTAAATTTTACCAGAGGTAATCCGTCAAACTGAATGTCCACATTTGGGCATCCTGCACCAAATGCCTTTTTTTTTGGAAAACAACACATGAAAAAGAAGTAGAACACTGGTGAAAAGCATTGAAAGGGGAAGCAGTAGTGTTTGCAAATCCTCATCCTTGATATTTGCAGAGTAAATTCCAAACATTCTTGATGAGAGTTATCCAGAAACAGTCAAAACTTCTATTTATAATTTTAAGGGGCCCTTAAAATGGAAAATACTGAGGTGATTTGGTGATCCATTTTATTTTCCTTTGAGGACTTTGAGATCTGCTGTCTCTACTTGAATGTGTTCTATATTAGGGAGTCTGTCTCTGCTGCGGATACAGGGAGTGTTTCTCCATGTTTCAGCACATCAGACCACCTCTCCATGTGCGGCATGATTATAAAGACCAAAATTCTGATTTGAGAGCTCCTCTCTCAAGGGCAGCATGACCCATCCCTAGCCTAATAATCAGGAAAATTTTCCTTTCCAACTAATAGTCAAGTAACATTGACAAAATTTCTCCAGCATGGTGCGTAATTTACAAGCCCCTGAAAATAAAATAATAAGCTCCAGAGCTCTGAAAGTACTCCAAAATAATTATATTCATGTATATATATTTCCTATGATATATTAAACCCAGTATAAGATATGAAGACTCAGCACAACAGTATACTGCAGAAAGTAAAAAAACTGCTCTGCTGACTTAGTTCTGAAACTTTAAATCATACTCCGGGGCTTTATGCATCAGACTGGGAAAAAATACAAAGTGTATATTTAGTGGTTTTCTCCTACACAAACCATTATTGTCCTTCCTCTTTTCCAACTAAATTCAGAAGTCCTGATTTCATCCCCCAAGGCAAAATTAAGGCCTTGGTTGAGCTAAAAATAACTCCTTCTAATTTAGCATTTTACCTCAGAGTAAGTACATTAAGGAAGAAATCTCTGAGTGGCTTTTGAAATGAGATAGACTGAATTGACAAGCACTCTTCTGGCGCATCTGTCTCTTTCACTAAAAAAAATCACTTTGCCGACTTTTTCCCTCAGCTGTAACCAAAATTACTGTAGAGTAAGTGTTCACCTAGTTTATGGCAATTCTGCCCAAAAATCATTTTAAGCAATAATAGGATTTGTTTCCCAACTGCCAGTTTCTGTTTTGAAAATACACCCCCATGTTCTCTTAATTCTCAGAAGAAATTCAGATTTATTAGTTTATCATCTTTCTCCTCTGAAAATAAAGTTTTTGCTCTTTACCAGTTTAAAGCATTTTGAGAGGTGATTAAACTGCAGCCACTCATTTGTTTTTTTCAGATTTACAGAATTTAGTCCACTGGAGGCTTAAATTACATGCCTAACTGCAACCAGAAACTGAACTTTTCCAGGTCTTGCCCTTAAAAGAAACTTTCAGTTCAAGTTACTGCAAAAGGTTTATCTATTTACTGGTAGTTTTATAAATATTAGTACTAAAATAAAATTATCTATAGGAATTTTTGTTTTATATACTCCCTTTATCAAAGAAGATAGGGTCTTTGAAAGAGAAAACTCCTAGAGTTAAAAGTTTTTGTGTAAGATAAACAAGAAAGTGTCTACCCCATCTTAAACAGACAGGATCTTTGCTTGGTGATTTTGAATGCTTATTAGGGAACACTTTATGGTATGAACATTAAACCAATTGCCTTTGTTAATGCTGAAAATTTCATGCTTTAGATTTCAAGAGGCTTAGGTAGCTATTTTCAGGAGGAAGGAAATGAATAACAGAATTAATGTTGTATTTCAGCTAGAAATAAAAAGAAAAAAAAAGAAAAAAAATAGGAAGAGGATGGTGAAAGAAAGAAAACAATGTTATTTGAAAAGAGAAATGTGAATTCTCCCTCCAGTGGATTTTTCAGCCAAAACAACTTTAGTCCAAGAGCTAAAACTTATTCTGCAGACGTATTAGCAGGGGTACAAACCCACTACTAATGGTACATTCCTATTTGAAAGGTGTGATTTATTTGACAGATTTTCGAAGTATATATTAAACACATAATTCACATGCAAATAAAGTTCGTACTCCTTACATTAAACTCCTACATCTTAATCAGAATTCCTTCAGGTGCCTCCTTCATGTTCTGGCTTTGTGTCCATGGAGGTCATTACTACTGCAAGTGGACGATGAGGAGTGTCCTATGAGACTCTTCATTTCAAAACACACTGTTCACGTTCCTCTGTAACTCACTGAGTGAGTATTTTGTATCAGAGCTGGATGTGCCCTCTCCCCTCTTTTAGCTCTCTTTGTTCTGATCTTTGACCTTCTGTTCACTATCCAGCGGTTTGCTAACCAATAACAATTTTGATGAGAGTGTCCCTTTGGATGTTCATGTTTGGTGGATCAAAGGTCTCATCCCTTACTCAGAGCTTTTTAGTTTTTCTCTTTTCAACAGAGCCTATTTTTCTCTGACTAGTGGTTTTACAGACTGGTATTTCTTATGAAATAATCCTGAACTGGCAGCTGACAACTTCTATCAAAAATAGCAGCAGACACGTCTTATCTCTGCACAGGAAGGATCTGTTTTCTTTGTCTGCCATATTTTCCTTTTTTATATTAGGGTTGACATTTCTAAAGTCTTAATTACAGGCTATTACCTTATGACTGTGATCTGAGAAAAGTCCTTCTTAAATGAGAACACACAGACCTACCTGTGAATGTAAACACAGACATCATGAACATGGTAAAGCAAGAAATCATCTGATCAATTAGTCATGTATTTCTAAATAAAAGATGACATAGAAGGTGAAGAAGGAAAATTGAGTCATAAACAAATGAGATTCATTGAATATATCCTAAATATATTTAGTTTTGAGCAAGGAGAGTTAAGGGGTTTTTCTTCTTCTAAATTAAAAGTCAACTTTTTTGGTCTCAGAAGAACAGAGAAGTTGGTAATTAGAATCCAATACTAGAAAATTTTGAAGTATGAAGGAAAGCACTTGCTCTTTCCCATTAGCTTTTATTAACAACATTCTGAGTTTGTGAAATTAGTGTAACAAGTTACAAATGATGCATGAAATTAAAAATTTCTGTTTACCCTATAGAGCTTTCATCCATGTCTGCCAATGCACTTCTGGAATATATGCAGTGCCAGGTTGCCAGTCTTAGCCAAAACAACTCCAAAATATGCGGTTTCTTAGCCCAAAGAAAAGCAATAAAATGTTGTAAGGTTTGGGATTTTTTCACAGAAACTGTTGTTTTTGCTTTGTTCAGGAGCAAGTACCTCAAACTCATTCCAAAAGTTGGCCATCACTCTCTGTGACCTCATGAAACAGGTTCACCTCAGAAACCTGCATGCAGAGCACAGGCTGAAGGGCACTGGGCAGGAGCAGATTTCAGACTGATACATCAGAAAAAAAAAAAAAAACCCAAAATCTAATATTTGTGACATACTGTCTCACTAGACCACACGTTAATCATGTCCATAAATTCAGGGCTTGCTAGGTCAACACTCAACAAAATGGTTCTGTGCCTCCTTCAGAGATGATTTGTACACAGCTTCTGACAGGAAAGATACCCATAGGTCTTAAAGCAGTTCTTTCAGGTAACCATACCTATTAGGAGACACAAGAGCTCAACTCACTATCCCAAATTCAGCTGTGCTAAGCTGAAATGATTTCTCTCTGTCTTATGCATGCTTTCAGGCTGTTGTCATCCTGTGATTTGTGCACATTGCAGGTCTTTCCATGGTCCCATGTTCACGTAGGAGACTTTATACTTTCTTTCCTCCCCCTCCTTTTCATTGTTTCTTCTTTCTTTAATCTCCCTCCAGATATTTCTCATGAAAAAACTGAGGATTATAAATTAAATATTTTCAATCCAGAAAATGTAAAACCCATATTCTTTTAACTTTTTCTTTAAGGCTGTTAGGCTGCAGCCTCTTTTCAAATTGCTTCTGTATTTGGAAACATTTTTAACCATAGCTGAATGTTGCCATAGAGTAAAAGATAGTTTTCTGTTAGAATAGAATAAAACACTGTTAGAACAGGATAAAACAATGAGATCACAGGGCATTATCTAAGTTATGAGGTCTTCTGAGAGCCAAATGATGCTTAAAAATTTAAATTTTCCCCACCATTACTCCTGACTGTGGCTACTTATTTCTAGTGCTTTCTTAGGCCTGAATTTGATAAACACATAAAGATTTAGGCATCGGTTTCAGATATCAGTGATGAATCTGGCAGCTGTTTCTATAAAAAACTGCAGTAGTCTCCCAACTCTTATTTCTTTTGGGGTAGCAGTAAATAAATCAATAATTATAAATCTAGCTTGAATAAGCATAATTTTCTGCTGTTCAGTGATGAATAGTGAGAACCATGTAATGAAAAGAACCTGTTATTTGCCTCTCAAACACAAAACTTCTTTTTAGTTTGTAAATTCTACATTTAGACATAGTGTTTTGGCTTTATCCTTGCTAAAATTTTATTTAAGCAATTTTTCATTTCACTATAACTTTCAATAAGATTTTTCATTTTATATTAACAATGGTTTTGATAAATTTGTAAAAAGAATAGTTATTTGCTTTCCAACCCCAATATACAATACCACAAAGTACCAAGACTTGCAAGAAGCATTTTCTGTATGTGTAAACTATTTTCAAGCACAAAATCTTGTTTCTTCTTTCCATGTTCCTTCAACACAAGACATTTTCTTATTCTTTCTCTCTTTTTTTTTTGTATCCTGTAAGTTTTAGTACTATAAACAAAATTTCCTTCTGTCAATTGACTCTAACATATGTGAAGTACATAATTAAATTAATAATAAATCCTACTTAGTGGAATCTTTTCCCAAATAAGAGATTAAACAAAATGAAAGTCACCAGTGAGTAACTGAAAATATATTTGAATTTCAGTTGGTGAAACTTTTATATTACAAAACTGATACTTTTAGCACATACATAATATATTTAATATAAAAAATCAATAATGATGAAAGTAAAGTGACATTTTGACTTGAATTAAGTTGAACACAACTGATATTTTTATCTTTTATTGCAAAAGAGTGTACCAAAATTGTTAAGGGGAAACCCTTGATGGAGTCCCTTTTTACTGAACTGAGTAATAGCTAAAGGGTCTTGCTGTTCTGAATGTTTTTTGACTTTCTTGTCCAAAAAATGGAGTTATTTTTAAGATTACTTTCATTTGTGTGAGAGATGCAGTGAAATGTAGACTTTTAATATTTATTTCTCCTTTATAGTACTTGTTATGAAAAAATGAAGCAAATAATGAAATGCATACACTAAAAAGCAATAGCAACATTTCTGGCTGTATTAAACCTTTTATGGCTCTGTAAGTTCTCAAGTTCCTGAAATAAACTCTGGTGCAATTATGAAAACTCATAAATACTTAGGTATATTCAGGCAGCACATAGCTACATGTTCAGCTTTGGGCAGTTTACATCTTGTTGCTCAAGGAAACTTGTAAACCTTTTTAATAATAACATCAGGTTCATAATCAGCATCAATCATCATCTCTCACCTGAAAAATAAAGTTTTGCAGCTAGTCAGTTCACAGAATTCTTCAAGGCTGCTATGGACCAAGAATGATAGACAAGTGATCAGTTGATCTTAAATATTTCCGTGATAGCCATTCCTCCTGTGTTTTATTTCATTAAGGGACTTGTGATATCTTCAGTCATCCCATTCTACTGCAGATAACCATATTACTTAAATTCTTTGATCAACTTATCAAACTCTACCTTAAAAAAAAGTTAGATATCTTATGCATGTTACTTTATTTGGCTACTACTAAAAATTTCACTCTTATGATTACCAAAAGATCTGTTCTGCTTTTTTTTTTTTTTTGCTTGAATATATTTCTGTCCAGTTTAACAGCCACTTAAAGATATGCTAGAACTATCATTGTGTTTGAACAGCTCTTGTACCTCAAGTAATGTGTTTTATGTGCCACTTATGCCTTCATTTTGCTAAATAAGCCAGTTTTTGGTGTCCTCTTTTAGAAAGAGTACATCCTTCACTGTATTATTTTAATAGAGGATTTTTTGTAATTATTTTTCTACCTTGACTATGCGTGAACAGGACTGTATTTAGCTTTATAGATGACAAATCTAAAGTGCATGAATTGATGAATTGTAGAGCACCGACAAATTGTTATCCAGCGCATGACAATTCCTCTCCACACATGCAGATATATCTTCCTTGATGTTTTCAAAAATTAAAAACTTTTAGTAGCTAGTTCTAATTACAGATGACTTGCAATCCAATCAAGGCTTCCTGATTCAGTGGTTACTATTTAGCCAAAGCATATGGTCATATTTTTATAAGAATTCAAGTTCTGTCATTCCAGACATTCAGTTATACATGCATGTGGAAGGTCACACCTACAACATGATATTCTGGTCTTCATCTATACTGAAAATAGCTCCCATCATTTTTCTTAGTCAAAAAAGCCCTGCATTAATTTTTTACTCCCTTTTTGTTTGGCTTTTTTTTTTTTTGTTAAGGTCATAAAAATACTAAATAAAGTCTCTGACCTGTGAGAATTTCACTAGTAATTGCTTCTTTTTTTGAAATAAGTCAATTCTTCTCCTTCAGCTTTTTCCCCCACTTTATCATTCTTATAAAAACCCCATCTTCCTCATTTTAGCTTAAATTTTTCAACATGGTAGTGCATTACATGCTTCACTTACGCCAAGATAGATGAGATATACATCATTTCCCTTCGCTATAAAACTCAGTTATCTCAGAAAGATACGAGAGTAGTCTGATGAAATAGTCTTCATAAATGTAGTTGGGAATTAAAGCATATGCAACATATTTACATTTAGCAATTTCCCAGTTTCTCCAGTACTACAAAGAGAACCTTTCTCTAGTAAGCCTTTTGGCTCCAGAGGCTTAAATTTACTGTCCATATCGAGTTAGACAGGATTGCTTTTGGGAGAGAAAGGCACCTTTTTCCTCAAGCCCTATGTTTCTTTCTCAAGCCTATTTTGCTGTAAGCTTCAGGAACCTTGGAGAAGGCAAGATGCACATAGCAAGAACTCTAAAGTTTTAGTGACAGCCTATTCATGATAACCCACTGGTGAAAACAGCCACTGACAGAACATAAGATTATGTTCAGTCTAAGAAAGAAGTAATATCTCCCCCCAAAAAAATCATTAATCGCCTTGCAATAGATATTTGGAAACCAGAAATCAATGAATTTTATGTGATGCTGACCAAAACAAAGGCAGCCTAGATCTAGTCAGCTCTTTAAGGCTGAAAGTGTAATACAAAGATTCTGATCCCTGCTCATGCAGCTTCCACCTCAGCCAGATGCCACTGCAGGTAATGCAGTGTTAGACATTTATACAGTTATGCAGTTATAATACATGTTACAAATAACTAGCTCTGGAAGCCCACTTTTATTCCTGTGTCTTTACTTCCTCCGGTGACAGGTAAGAGGTGGATCCCCCATGTCCCATGGCCCATGAACTCCATGGGAGTGGTATAGCAGCAGCCACTTCATCTCAGGTTGAATGTTCCCCAACTCAGGACAGAATGCTCTAGGAATCATGAAGCTATTGATTATAAGGTTATTTTTCCACAGATTCAATTCGATTAAGTACCCATTAACATTAGGCAGGATGCCTCATGGGGATTTTTTAGATCAAGACTGCTGTTAGTTTGGTTTTTTTAGTTGTTTTGGGTCTGGGTTTTTTTTTTTCATCTTTAAGGTTTCAGAAGGTGAATGTTTCCAACCATGTTTCCAACCATTGTTAGCATGGATAGATCTTCAAAGAATCAATATCTAGGCTTCATTTGCCTAATTGTATTGAGTTATAACTTCTTGATAGTGGCAGAGGTTACATGCAGTGGTCAGGGCCTGATGCATACACAGTTGGTTCCAGCCATTCCAACTAGATCCAGTGGACCACCTCTGGTCATGACCATCAGCCAAGCTGGTGATGCCCATGGGAAAACAGGTTTATTAAAACCTAAAAAGATGTTGCACAGCAGATGTGAGACAAAGCATTAGAGAAACAGTCATGAAAACACCCAGGCCAGAGAAGGAGGAGGGAGGATTCCCCAAAAATTCCTCTGGACTTACTTAAGGATTATTCTAAATAGTTGGCTATTTCAGTCACTCGGTCCCCCTTTCACATCCACTAACATTGTTTTGGCATCTAGAGGATTTTGGAGAATAAAAGTCAGATCAATAATTGCTTATCAATCCAGAGTCCAAGATGCAAAAGGGTGTCTTAGTCAAGCTGATTTTAAAGGTGGTCTGTGGTACCTGTCTCATGCAAATCTTTCCAGCTGTACCAAAATAATTCTTTGAGATGGACTCCAAAGTCTATGTGCAATCTACAATTCAAGGTCATCTCTTCCTTACGTAGATTGATCTTCTTGCATTGCATTTGTGTAGCTAAAATGTAAGTATGAATATATATAATTACATGCAACTTGTTAAATCTAGTTGAATTTTTTTTCTAAATATTGACACAACTGCAGATATATATACACATATGAAAATCACTGTTGTGGTACATACACTGTTGTGATATGTAAAAGGAAACAGTAAATCTCTGGTGTTTGAGCATGTTTGATATACCAGTGTGATTTCTGTATTCCCATCACATACTATCAGCTGTTAGTTTGGAAACAAGCTAAACTGTAGGAATGCAATAAAGGATATGAAGTGCCTTTAATTTTGAACTCATTTGCAATATGTTTTACATTACTCTGGAATTTTTAATATAGTCTTTCATTAAAATACCCATAACATCCCATCATTCCTTGACAAGCTGAAATACATAAGTAGAATATGATAGTGCAATAACAACTACTAAAATGCTTAAATGATTTATTTAATTTAAATTTTCCAATGGAAGGTGAAAGGCAGATTAAAATGTTAGTGCCATTAAAATAAAACTACTTTGGATGGTACCATAGGGAAGCAAGAGTGAAAAAAATTGAGATTACAATAGGAATCTCAAAATGAATGTTTTTCCACATAAAGCACATTAAGTACAAATAATTAAGAAATAGTTTGATTATGTTGCCCACAAAATTTTTCAGTTCCATCTGAACCCAAAACTCTTCTTAATATAGACATAACCAACAGTTCCTCCTTATTACATTTTTATGTTAGCTTACTATTTGCAATAATAGTTGATTGTTTTTTATTGTAGTCCATTTCTGGAAGTCACTTTTCCACAGGTTCTTCACCAGGGCTTACTTTCCTTGCATTTCCAACTGCACATCAGTCTATTGTGTTTCAGATTAATTTGTGTGGTATATCGCTGTCAAAACTTATATAATAATACTAAAGCGTTTTAGAATATATTTATTCTTACAGCTTTCCACAAACACTTTTCAATAATTAATCCTGTAAGCAGGAACTGCAGAATAAGTAACAGCTTGATTAATGGTGTATGACCATACACTCCATAATGGTAAAAATAAGATACTTGTAGTTGGATAAAAAATAAATAGCATTGCACAAGTACTGTGTCCTCTTAAATAATAAAAATTCCCATTTTGTAACACATTCACATTTATCAGTGAAGGTTTGTTGCCAGTGATTTGGAAGAAAAGCAACATAAGACCACAGCATTCCCATTGATGTAAATAGTTAATGGCTCTTTGCTCATTCTATTTTGGGATATATTATCTCATCCACACTCAGTCCGCTTAATATATGCTATTTTTCTTTCATACCATTTCAGATTCTTAATAAAAACATTGTACAGTAACCAAAATTCATTAGATATATTTAATTACCATTATGTTAATAAAATATAAACAAATTTAATACTAAGCATTTATAATACTTAGCATTTTATAAAATTACATACAGCTACTTCAGTGAAATCAATTCTCCATAAACTCATACTGAATGTAGTATAATTATTATTTGTGTGTACTCTTTAGTTTGTATGAAAATAACGGTAATCATCATGATCATTAAATTCACTTGTAACTAGTATCATTTTTCATGCAGTGCTCTGTAAATAACCAGTGATATTTAACCACCTCATATCTGCTGAAAGCACAAAAAAATGGGGCACAAAAGCCTAGGAGATTTATAGAGACCACTGATAGTAACTTGGTGATACAGGAGCCAGAGACAGTCTTTGTGGTATAGGTGACAGAGGAGTCCAGACAGGTGATGGAGGAGAGAAGGTGCTCTGCTAGTCAGGAAAAAGGAAGGGCTGTTGGTGGCTGTGAAAGTCTAGGCCAGCTTTGATGCAGTGATCAGGGCAGTGGTTGATTTCAAGATCCTAAGACGAGGGACCAAGCAAAATGAAGCACCACAGCCATGGATATTAGGAGAGCAGATCTTAATCTGTCAGCATGACATTTCAGAGCATTTATTTTTCAGAATTACGGTCAATTTTATCACTTTTACTGTATAATCAGCATATCCATATATAGTTTATAATCCATATATAGATAATATGAAAACATACTTTTTCATTCTCTAGCTAAACAACAATACATAACACTGAAAGTGAAAATTTAGATTCAGAATCTCCAGCTGTCAATAAAGCTATCTGGATATCAAACACAGAATGTATTCCTGTCAGAAATACCTATCTAAGACTCAAATCTTTCTAGCCTACAAAACCTTCTAGAAAAGGAAAACCTGAATCTTCTCAAAACCTCTGGAGAGAAGCCAAGACTGATTAATGTTTAGGTCAGTTATTTATGGTTTGTTTCAGAAATAAATCCTTTCCTTAGTCTTTCTCCCCCTCCTACTTCTCTTTTTCTTGAACTGTAATCCTTGTTATTAGAGGTGTGGACTCCTTTTTTCTCCCTTTTTCATCTCTCAAAATTATCTGTTGCCAGTCTGACACCCACTGAACTTCCTCAGTTGACATTGTAAATATATTTCTAGCATTGTGCAAATACAGCCTGAAATGCATGAAAGGACTGTGAAATACAGTCCTAGATATCACTTCCTTAATGCTGCATGTTGTGTAAGGAGTCCAAATTTATAACAGCTTGAGCCTGCATCTCTGACTCTGCTTCTAATGTGTTTCTCTTCTTGACAAATCAGCACAGGAAAATTGCAGTCAGTCTTGGGAACATGACTACCACAGGGGTGGTGAGAGAGCTGGTGTTGTAAAATAATGCTTGGACAATGGTGGGCCATATCTGGAAATATTAATAAATCAAATTGAAACATAACCAAACATAGCTCTCAGCAGTCTTTAAAAACACTTGGAATCTGAATCTATAAAGTTATAAAACTATAAAGCACCAGGTGCAAACAGTTCATCTGGCAACACCATCAAACCCATAATTCTCCAATTAACAACAAGAATGTTAAAGGGGAAACCATGTCAAAATCCTCAAAGAAGTACAGGCAGATCAGTAGGTCTTCCATTGCCCAGTGATGCAGTCATTCCACCATAGAACGCAACTATTTTATCAGACAAAATTTTCCATTAGTGAAACCAACTATAGATATTGTAGTGGTAAAGAGAGAAAATATCTTTCTCATACATTTTCTCTCTTTACTACTACAATATCTATAGTCTACAATACTATATACAGTCTACAACAATATCTATAGATGGACATTACAGGTGTATACAACTGCAGAAGGCTGGTGGAATTCACTGTGGATCCTTCTTTGTTTCCACATGGAAAGGGGATCTGTAAACTGTATTCAGCCAAATAACATACACTTGATTGCCCATCATATGCATGATTGCTATCTCAGACATCAACAGGAACTGGTGGTAGATTTCTGATTAATAAATCAAACCATTCTAAAAGCAGAAAAAAGGTTGTGAAAAGGGGAGGTTTCTGCAATATAGAGACATTTGCAGAGCGTTTGTTCTCAATTTATTCCCCATTTAATAGGCTTTTATGGTGATTTTAGTAATTATTAAAATCAACTACTTCCAAGGAACAGAACATATGAGGGCCATTAAAACTAGAAGCTAATGAGAATGTATAATCAAAAACAATGCAGACTTCAAGAAATTCACATTGCACTCATAATAACCAGTGATTAATATACATTTTAAAGAATAATTACTTGTCAATGTTGCATAAATATGCTGGGAGCTTTTGCTCATCTGCAAATTGCTATCAACACAATGCCTGAAATTATATGTGCATTTTTTTTTAATATATATTTTTATAAATTACATTAGAAAGTTACAAAATGCATCTACATCTTTGAAGTGCTCACAGTTCTAAGGGCCACACTGCAAATCTATACATTATTCCTTTTCACTTCCAAACACACATTTTTAAAATAAAATCTGCACAGTTGTTAATCTGTAGTTTTCTCCTCTATCTTATGCTCTGGTAATAGTCTGATAAAAATATATACTTTGCACTTTAATTCTAAAGGAAACTACTGCTGAAGGAAGAAGATGTCACAAAAACTCCCACACAGAAATTGCATAGCAACAGTACAGAGTATGTCCTGTAACAACAAACCCCAAAGACCAAAGGACCTGCTGCCCAGTGTGTTCTTGGTCACTCTCATGATATATTTACATCATCAGAAGAGATTGCTTCTGGGCTAAAGTCCTAAAACAAAAGGCTTGGAAAATAAACATCCTTAGCTTTAAACATTTTTCTGCTGATTCACAAGGCAAAATAATGTCTATCCAAGAGAAAAAAAAAGTCAAGTGGAACTGCAAAAAAACATTCATTGAGAAAAGAATCATCATTCAGTTTTTCCCACTAAGATGCAATAATTGTTTTCCAAAAGTAGAGGTCCATCCAGAGTTTTGAATAATTATGTTAAGTTCCAGCCAGCTATTCATTAGTGTAGTTTAATATAAAAAAATAAAAGTATTCCATCTCAAACATATACTGAGTTTAGGCAGAGAAAATTAGTGGACGTGCACTCCTTAGAAATTAGAGTGCCAGGGCTGGCTGCCCTGTACTCTGACTTCTTACCAGGACGTTGGTTAAGTCATAATACAATCCTCACTAGCGATGAAAGGAATCAAAAGTCCTCTAGATGTATCCCTGAACTTGCCTGGTTTATTGTAATCCATCTACCCATTCAATGCAGAACATTTTGCCTTCAAAAAAATCCAGTTCATTGATCAGTCTCATAACACATAAGCTGGCTTATTTGCTCAGCAATCTGTTCTCATGGAAACAAATTCTCCTAAATGCACCATCCTAGAAAAATCAAAAGTAATGCAACTGAACATTGATTTTTTTTTTTATTTCTATGCAGACACCAAGCAAAAATTTTGAGAAAGATCCTGATGTAAGCTGAGGAAAAAACAAGAATCATGTATGTCAGTTTGTCTTTATTTTAACCAAATAAATTTATTCATTATATTTATTCATTTGCAATCCATGTTACTTCTCATTGCTGAAATAGCTATTTTTTTTTAATTAAGGATAGAACAGAGAAGACTATTCAGTTACTTAGTTAAATGACCAAAATAACCCTATCAGAATTAAGATACTTGTATGAAAAAAAAATATGAGATGCATTTCTACAAGTATACTATACCTGTTCAAGAACTGACTCTTAACCTGACCTGGATACACTACAAATCACACAAAAGCTCAAGGGCTTTGTTTGCTTATTTTGGGGCTTGAAGGTGCGTTTTTTAGTAGAGTAGAGGAGAAATTTAAAGGATGCTACTAGTAGAGGAATATCACACCACAACCTTTATATTTAAGGAAAAAATTAGCTTATTCTGGAAAATTTCCATCTGAACGAGGACTTTTATAAGCAGAACCCGGACCACACACTATTTACATCATGGATCCATGGCAAAGTAAAGGAATATCAAAAAAGCCACCTCAATTTCCTTGAGGTTTGTGCAGTTTTAATTTTTTTAACTTGACGGTAGAGTATGCAAGGACTCTGAAACAGCCCTTGACCAAAGACCCATGGGAATATGTAGAGTAAATGCCCAGCACCAAAACTCTGTTCTTCTGTACTCTGGTTTCTTTCACTAGCAACAATAGGATGTACCATGGCTTTTCTTCTTACTCTTGTTTGGATTTTAGTTTTTTCCCTATCCATTTTATGTTCCTGTATTAGCTACAGATAAAAGGGTAAAGGAAGGAAAATTCTAAAGGTAAAACAGAAAATAAATTAAAGGACTGTCTTTTTTCTAGATTTTGTAGAATAAACATTATTCTTCCTCCAAAACTTAAAATTTAAAAATATTGTAATACCTCCATAAGCTCAGCCTAGGATATTCTGACACCTGCTGAGCCTGGCATCTGCAGTACCAGCATCATTAGTGGAGGAGCATCCACCATGGATCACAGAGAAAAGGCATGGAGAGGACATACACAGCTGCAAGGATTATATGTATATGTGCTGGAGAGAATTCTTGCTATTTGCCAAAAGAATTTGAGTGACATGTCCATTAATGAGATGGACTTGCAGAATGCTGGAGGAGGCCTTGTCTGGGACAGATGAAAAGCAAAAAGAAAAAAAAGAATAAAATTTCTGTTCCTTCTTTATTCCTTTTTCCTCAAACTCACAGAAAGCACTCTTCTGTAAAGAACAAACAGGACAGTGACTCTTGTATGTACCAAATGCTTAAAGCCAGTGTTAAACCCAAGAGTGGTAATAAGGAAAGTGTTCAGCATCTGACAGTGAAAAAGAAGTGGAATTGTCTCAGACTTAGCAATTACTGACAAAGAGATAAGAATTACAGGGGAAAATGATCCAAGAGACAGACCTGCTGCACTATGGAGACATTTCTTTCCCTGTGGTACAGATTAGTAAAGCAAACTATTGCTCAGGTAGGCAGGACCAGCAGCATAGAAAAAATGCATGGATCTACAGCCATTAAAATATACTTCCAACATTCAAATTCACATCAAATGATTCCTCAGGCAAAGTTAGGAATGATTGGCATCTTTCCATAAAAACATTAATACATTAATCTTGTGAACTGTTGAGCCAGTGAACAAAGCTGATTGATTTAAAACCAGCCAATTCACTTAAAATGTGGAGGAAACTGATGCATTGATGCAAGGTTTATGTTCAGAAGTTAACTGATTAAGCAACTGGCATTTGATAAGTATTAATTTACCGATAATTTGGTGAGCTACATAAGAACCCCGGTTTTGAGTAAGTCACTGTCTTTATTCTGAGTTTAACTTTTCACATTGCCAACTGTGAAGAATGAAGCAGCAGAACAAAGACAGAAATAATGTTTAAAATACTGAATCAATTTGTTCCGGAAAACCAGAAATATTCACAAAATTCTTTACTAAGAATTTTACCACTCCCTAATCAAGTTCTTCTTCCTTCATGAATCAAAAAAAAAGTGACTAGCCAGGGAGTGGTAGGCTTAAGCAATGATTATCTTACATTTTCTTCATCTTATCATCATATATGTTCTTCAGCCACCATAGATTTGACATCCTCCCTGCACATCTGGGATGCTTCAGTGAATTTCTTGAACTTGGTTCCCCATCGATACAATTTGGATCCTCCAAACAGAATGTATTTAAATAAACCTTCTGCCTGGTATTGCTAATATGTACTTAATTAAACAGGATGAGCCATGTGTTTAATCAGGAAAATAATTATTTGATTCACAGGCTAGGAGAAATTAAACAGGGAAAATAATCTTAGGGAGAATAATTTTTACCTGTACAGATTCTGGAGTTTCTGACTGTGAAACCCTTGAAAGACACCCAAGTCCTCGTAATATTTCTCTCTGTTGTATGCAAAGAAATTGTCAAATACTCTGAAAAAAAAATCATATCCTCTTTCTATACATATAAATAGTTTTTGAAAGTAAATATTAATTTCATCTTCATGGAAGAAAAAAAAACAAACACAATCTACTTAGGATATCTCCTTAGCCTTTAGATAGATCTAAACCACAAAGCCTTTACCCGACAGATTTGCTGGACCTTTTGGATGACAATGCCAAAAATAGGTATACCATCAGCATTGGATTAATATTAGTCTCCTCAAAGGCTGGCAAAATGAAGTTCTGGAAATTCAGCATTAAAAACATGACAGAACTCTTGTCTTGATCCAGGACAACTATTTTGAGTTAAAAGCAGAAATACAGCCCTTTGGCAGTCAATTTTAAGTCAAATATCAAAATCAGTACAATCATAAGGAGATTGAAAGTCTCTCCATGAAAAAGCAAAAACTTTCATTTTCTTTTACAGAATGATATTTGGATTTGTAATACTGACATTTCAGAACCCTTAAAAGGATGAATACACTGTTTATAAACATTTTCAAAAACCAAGATACTGTTAATTCAAGTTTGTCAAAAATAAAGGATGGTGCCTGATAACAGCTTTCTGATGAGATTAATGCCAAAATAAAACTAAATGTTTGAGAAATGATATACAATATTTACAGGACACAAGAAAATAAAAAAATCTGAGGTTATTCAATGAACAGTTCATTCATCATGATTGAAATTATTCAAAGATAGTAATGAGATCTTTTTACTTTGCCATTTTTGTTACTTATCAGTTCTGCATTTACTAAAAAGCATCGCTCCTACAAAAGCATGCTTATCTGCTTTCTGATTTTCTACAACAAATGTGATCAATGGGAACAATCATTAATGAAAACGATGAACACATCCTCAGATATTACCGAATTGAAGCTGATAATTCTATGTTAATAGAAACCAATACCTGTGATGAAAGCTATACCATCACCCACAGCTCTTTCAGACAGTGTTACTTTGATTTTACATTGGATGGCGTTTTCCTGGTGCTCCCCATTCAGAGAAAGTTGCCTCACCACATCTTTGATGGTAACAGCTGAAAATGATACAGATCCTGGCATTATACCACTTCTCCAAGCAACAGCCCGTAAGTGTGGAAGGCAAGGCATGATTTAAAGGAACTTTAATTGTGCTGAGGAGAGGCAAATAAAAAAGACCGTTGCCCATCACTTTGCCATCCCAATGGAAAACAGTGATTATAGTTTTGTGTCTCCACATGTGAAAGAAGGTATTTTACCCCACACAGGTGTATTTTATCAAAAGAGCATTAATTTTATTTCAATATCAAGTGATGAAAAATGTTTAGGATGTCAAATAATCTCCAATTATATGCATGTCTATTTTGCTTAACTTTGATCATGATTTTGCTTAGAACTAGAATTTTAAGAACTTTTCCTGTATCAAGACTGTAATAATAATGTTTTGTGTCACAGAAATGGTCAATAATATTCATTAATGTTTAGTGCATTTGTCAGTCTGACACAAACAGCAACTTAAAATGAAAATAATCAAACCCATAAAACAACATCTCTCCACATTTAATGTGGATACAAATAATGGCATCAGCTAATGCTGAGAGATAGAAAGTCAACAACATCATTAATTTAAAGATTATCTGCAATGAAGGAATAAAATAACATATATATTTGTAAAGGAATATCAATTTAAAACACTTCTAATAACATTTACAATAAAGCAGGGCAATGGTGGGGAAAAAATATATTTCTGAAGTTGTACATCATTATGGCAGGCATGTATTGCACTGGTACAAACTGTTCTCCACATAGTAAAATACAGCTTTATTTTCTCGGTGAGAAATACTTGAAATAATTGCAAACAGTTGAGATGAGGTCACATAAATCTCCTTGACTGAATTAAGGGAGTCAGGGATTGATTATTTGTACTGAGAAAGGTCCAACAGAGCCTTGCCTCAGATATCAGTAGAAACAGGAGCGATCCCAAGGTCCACTACAGTAGAGGTCTCCAAAAAGTAACATTACTGTGCTTTGGGCCCAATACTCAAACAATTTCTCCAGAATGTAAAGTTAATGTGCATTAAGCCAAATACTTATTTTCTCATTTTAATTACTGACATTGAAAACATGCAATTTGAACTTTAATTAACATTTATTCTGCATCAAATACTAATAGGGTTTATCAGTAATAAACAGCAATCAGCAATAAATGAGATTACTTTAGCTGCATATCCTGCCAGCAGTAAGAATTTTAGGTGCACAATGAATTACTTAAAATATAAATACCATCCAAGACTGCAATTAAACTAATTCTATTGTTGTTCTTTCAAATTACTTGCTACAATCTTGTATATATTATGTTGTAGAGGTGCTATAAAGGAGATAGAGAAATTTGAACCATAAGACAACATCTCATTTTCATTATGCAAAATTATGCTAATTAATTTTAAATTTGGCTTTTTTTACTGCAGCCAATGTATCACTTTTTCTTTTGTCTGGTCTAATTTTTGTTGCTATGATCATACACATACACACCCATTTGTCTTTAAAAGACCAAGAAAACAAAAGAAAAATTTTGTCAGTAATGTTACCTCAGGATAGACAGAGTTCACACAGAACGAGTTATGTTAAATAACTCTAAATAGATCAGAAAAAAAAAATATAGATCTCAGAAATAGATAACATCTATCTAACTATCTAACACCTGCATCTCATTTTATAAAGAGCACTATCGTCCAAAGATGCACTAGTCCTGAATCCTCAAATGAAGTCTGAGAGTTCTCTGATAACATTTTAAGTTTCTCTTCAGCACTGCTACAACTCGTGGATTAAAAAAAACAGTAACAATATCCTCCACTTTTCTCCTAGATTAGCTTTCTTTTCTGCACTTGCTTTTCTCTTGTAATGATTTTGGTGCTTATAAATTCTATGTTAAAATGTCTGGATGCTTGTCCCTGACTGCATCTATCAGATGAGACCCTCAAGTGAAGCAGTAGCAGACTACATTTTTGCCAGAGCCATGTAAGTTAAGAATTTATTGTTAGTCCACTTAATGTTCTATGGATAATGATTAGCCATCCAATTAAGCAATTATTTAATTAATAAAGACCTCTTTAATAATGTAGTTTAATTGCTATTCTTCCCAAATATTATGCTCACTCTGGATCCTGAAGTGGGCAGTTTTGTTCTACCCCAAGAATACTGGAGGATTAAAAGCAGTTATCAATATCCTAAGGTGTGAACTGGGAAGTGTCTGGTCATGGTGATGATGATGGAGTCCCTTTTTCCTCAGTCTCAGTGACCACTTAGGTAATTTTTACATGTGTACTATCACACCTTGCTTCCTCCTCCTTGGTTCTCAACTACAGCTTGCACAACACACTCCCTCAGTCCCACTTATCTGGTGTTGGATGCTGAGTGCCAAACCTACACTTGTTAGACTGTTTAAAATATGTAAGACTCATGAAATCACACTAAACTAGGTGAGGCTGTGGTCACTCTATCACATGATATCAAAAAACCCAAATCAGCTCTGGCTAATGCAAACCAACACAAGTTCTGAGATCCTGCACTCCCACATCCATACAAAGTAGATGGCTTTATTTTAGTAATGGCAGATCTACAGTCGTGAACGCCCTCCTGCCCAGCACTGCCTGGTGGAAAACAATCCATTTCTATATCATCTGGGGATGCCTCAGAAGTGCACCAAGACTGATGTTGCTTGAAGAACAGCAATGTTCTTCCCCTATGTATAATTCAAAGTTAAATTAATTTAGCAATCCTAAAATTTACCTTGCAAAGGATATTTCACACACCACACAGCTCAAGACTTCATTACCTCAAAATGTCAGGAAAAGTCATGAATTCTCTCATGCCCAAAAGATAAAAAACTGAACCTGGTGACATTATGAGAACCTCCCTTGTGAAATTTAATTAAGGGATTTAACCTTGCATTCTCCTCAGACCACTTGATATCATAAGGATGAGGAAAGGATAAAATCAAAAGAAAAATGTGTTTCTGTAAATAAATGCTAACCCCCAAAGTGGCTTCAGTATAACAGAAAAATAAAAACAGGGCGGGTAACAGATGGTTTATTCTGCCCTTGAAGAAACTGTCTTTAAATAAATTTATGAAGTGCTGAAATTTTTAGAGGCAAAGGTCAGTATCATTGTAAATGCAAACAGTTAATACAAAATTTTACACTGAGTGTTTATTATTCTCAAAAAGTTATTCTTGTAAATATTTTTCCATTAATGCAAAGCCTATATTTATTCTTCTAATGTTGCATGGAAAAATACATTAGATGATAAAATATTTTTTTTATGCACAAAGAATTTATATAATGTTTTTCATAACTTTTCATAACTGTTTCAAAGTCACATTCCCTTTTGTTTCTCCAGCTATTTGCAAAGATAAGCATTTATGGTCCCCATTTTTTAAAATAGTCTAGCCAATGGGATAAAAATGCCATTAAGTTGTTGCTTTGGGATCAGCACAAGCCCTTGGAGAAGAACCTCAGTTTTTTGAGGTAGGATCCAAGATGCAAGAACAAATATAATAGGGGAATGAAAAATTTTGAAGACTGATGCAAGTATTACTCTTCATAGAGTTAGCCCTCCTGTCTCTCAATTCTTTGGTGAGTTACTTTAAGGCATTTGCCATGTGAGGAAAAGGTTCAGATGAACAAAGATTTTTAAAGACTTTCAAAAATTATGAACAATACATTCACATACCCCAAAATAATGCTAATTGGACAATTAATTTACAATATTCCAGAAATATAAACACTGAAACAGCCTGTTTCCTTTCTACTTGATTGTTCAGAATAGGGATCACTATTATTTTTCTGACTGCATTTCTGCAGCTACTGTTTTTTGCATTGATCAAACTGAGGCAATGAGGCTACTTTCCTCTCCATTGTTTTTTCATGTTCACCAGATTGTCCAATGAAATTCTGAAATTGCAAATTATAAATGAATGCATTCACAAAAAAAAAGTTTATTCTGAGTTAAATACAGTTTTTACAGCAAGCTTTATGACCCTTTCACGCCTCAGACATATCTCCTAATAAATAATCAAGGATCACACCATGATCATGTCTTCATGAAGATTAAAAGGAAGAAATATGGGATAGGAAACTATTACCCCAAGAGCTGACATTCTTACTAAGACAAACTTTCATATTAAAGACATGACTGATAAGGGAAATTGAAATAAAATAAAACAAGTCACAATATGTTTGGTAAAATGAACAGAGACTAAGTCTGAATTTTTTTTTGTAGTTTCAAAGACATGCAAGGGAATGTGAGGAGCAGATTTTGAAAAATATTGTTAACAATTTTGACTTATCATAGGAGAGTTTTAAAATGATAAAGTTTTCAGCAGCTGTGCTATCTACTGTTTCTCTATTCATAATTCATACATAGGTACAGAACTCAAGGATAACATCCTGAATCTTTAAGTACATGTGAGCTTCAGTACTGAAATTCTAATGAACATAGGACTATCCTACTGAAATGGTGCCATTCTCTGAAACAACACTCCTTATAGAGGACGAAAACGTAAACAGATGACAAGCTAGCTGATTTTTATCTACTAACATGGCAGATTATATATTTTTTATGTGATGTGATGTGATCTTAATTGCTCATGTACCTCTGCATGCTAAAATGAGGTGCTGGGCGCACATCAGATGCCTAAAATTCTAACCATGCCAGTTTTTATGAAAAGTCACTATTTGGTGGTTGAAGCAATTTCTATTTGTAGCAGTAATACATAGAGATTTGCTGTATCTGAGGCATAATATTTCCTTTCCAGGCTAAGCAAAATGAGGACATAAAAAATATTAAAAAATTAAGCCTGTCCAGTTCACTTGATAACAATGGACGAAATGAAAAATTCGGGTAAATGTAATGTGTGGAAGAGATTTCACAGTGACTTCTGTGAGCCAGAGAGAAGATTCATTAGATCCATGTTTACTCTTGAAAGAATTTTCTAGCAAGGTTGTTGAGAAAGAAGGATAAATAAGAGAAACCTGCAACTGCCTATTCCAATAAGCATTTTGTTTGTCTCTCGTGACCAATGAGTAAAGTGCAAACTTATGAACTTTGTAAGAATGTATAAAAAGCATGCATGCTATAACAAAAACACTTTGAAGCCTTCTGAAAATGGAGTTTGTTGCTTTACATTGCCTCTGTCTCAACTACGACAGTAATGCAATTAGATATCAGTAACTATATGAAAGTCAGAAAATCAGAAAATCAGCATGCTACACATTACACATGTTCATCTCTGAATAACCAGAAAGTCTCGAAGTATAATTAATTCTCAAGCAAAGACACCTTGGTGAGTGGGTGTGCATCTTAGTACCCCACAGGGAACAATTCCTGTCTGTTTATAAGGTTGTTAGCCAACAAAACAACAGTGAATTCCATACTGAATAACTCTGAAAATGACACAAACACAAACTACAAAAAGGAATAGGTAACAAATAAAGAGTGGTCTTTATTTTTCAGCCAGGTGGTTAGAACCAAACTTGCATGGCATTATGGCAGAGTTTAACATTAATGCAGGAAGTATTTGCAGGATGGAGAATGCTGGTAAGCAGTGGCCCTGAAGAATTTAAACTCATGATACAGAAAGATCTTACATCTGTTTTGAAGGTGAAGGCTATTAAAATGCTGCATCCAGCTTTAGTGTTCAAAACAGAAAAATAACTAACAAATGACCAATGGACTAAAAAAGTGAGATTAAATACTTCCATTCATTTGTTCTGTTGGAAAAAAGAATATTTTTTGTTACTTTGTTTACACTTTCTTTATTAGAACGTGCATATACATACATCTATATAATGCATACTGAATTGATAAGACACTAAACTTACTGGTGATGACAGATGAAAAAATTTTTATAGCAGTAAGGAACAGTCATATTGACAAAAAGCAGTTATCTTGTTCCAACTAATAATTAGGCAGACACATTCATTTCAATTTTTTTTTTTTGAACACAGAATCAAAACAATAGCTTATAGTCTCTTATTTGTTTTATTTGTTTACCAGCCTAAAGGATCCAAACTAAAATAAATAAAATATCCCATAGACCTCCAGAAGTCTGCCACATCAGTGCTATCTACACGTAAATAAATAAATAAACAAATTTTGAATTATCATCTTTGTTACGAACACAAGTTAACATACCTGCTTTTAAAATAAAACTATTTATTAACACCCTAGAAAAATGCCATTGATAAGATGACTCCCTATTGCTAAGCATTTAAAAATAAATACCAAATATTTTTAAGAAAAATATTTCCAATCAAGGCTCAGGTCCCAGACTTTAAAAAGGTATTTATTCAGAAAAGCCTTATGCTTTTCAAAAAGTGAGAGTAAGGTGCTTCTTCCTTCAACTTAAAAAGGATTAAACAAAAAAAAAAGTTAAAGAAAAAGGCCCCTATTAGGTTGGCACGGAATTTTTCTTTCACTTTTCTTCATATTTTTTTATTGTATCATGAAAAGAGAGAGGCTATGTAATATCAATTAGGAGTATAATGACCTGTCAGCCACCTAAGGCAGCAATAAAGGAGAAGAAAGGCAAGCAGGCACTGCCTCTTTCTGCATTACAAAATATGGATGTTGGTTTTAGAGTTCCTTCTGCAAACCTGACTTTGGAGTAAAATTTTTTGTCTTTCTTTTCCTTCTACAATATAACTGAAAAGACAAACAGATTAATTCCGTCTTTTCTTAACACTTGTGGTTCCACAATCAGAGAGTGAATGAGCTCCTGAAAATTCCTTGCTTCTGCTACCAAACTCTTTAAAGATATCTTTGTGCCAGGCTCCTGTCTTTTCAGTACCCTTATGCAAAAACACGCAGATGCCCCAGGATCAAGAAAACATCTTAAAGAAAACACTAGCCATAAACTTTTAAACCTCTTCAATCCTCATTTTCAACTGCAGTTCAATTACATTATGAAAAATTTCCAATTTTAGTTAACTATAAAACGCCTGTGTGAATAGTTTTAGATTAATTGAAATTTCTTTTATGTTTTGGTTTTTGAAATAATTTCCATTTTCTTCCTTCCAGCTGGCTAATTAGTCAACATTCAGTGTCATAATAAGGACATAATAAGGACAACCATGACTACAATCTGAATTCCTTATTTCTTTGGTAATTATTAAGTCTTCAGCATCACAAAACTTACTGCTGATTACTGTTGTGAAAACCATAATGGATATTTAACTTTTTATTGGATTTTGATAATAAAAAATTCAAAAGATTCTCACACCTTTCTCCAGGTGAGGTGACTAACACAGCTGTCAGTGACCTTTAGTCAGTGGTTCTGTTATTGGCAACTGTTCTTCAACAAGATCCTATATCACACCCAAAGAACTGCCAATATTCATGTCCTGCCCATTGAACAGGGGCAGCCTCAAGAGAAAATGAGACAAATGGTTGAAAAGAGAAATAAGCAGATGATGCCATGCAGGAATAGCAGCAGTAAACTTAGATGCCAGGTCTGTAGCCCTTCCATGTCTAAAGGCTCATTTAGCTAAGCTAATTGTTGCTTCTTAATCAGCATGGCACACTTCATTTTACATCTGCAACTTCAGCCTTCTTTACTGGAGTCAAGCACCTGTCCAGAACTAATTATTATTTATTTGTATTCCTGCCTGCAGCTTCTGTCACAGCTATGATGCCATTGTTATTAAGACTTGAAAAGCACAGAGCATGATGGACCCCACCTAGAGCTTAACAAAAAGTTTTCAAGTTTCACAAGTGGGTGATAGAGCAGATGGATACAGACTGCCAGGGGACTGCATGGCAATAATGAGACGGTAATGATAAGAGCAATGGGGAGCAGTATTGGAGAATTCATGGGTGCATTGAAGAAAAAGGAAATTTAAGAAGAAATGTAAAGGAATCAGCTTTGTGGGAGCTTCTCTCCAAGTCCCGTGGAGAAAAGCTGCTAGTTAAAGACAATTATCTCTTGGTTAATAGGCCTGAGGTTGAGGGCTGATCAGAGGGAAAGTTAAATAGTGAGATAAAAGTAGGAGAATGACGAAGGAAATCTGCCATCTGAGGTTTCATGGAAAGGATTACAGGATAGGAGGGAATGACCAAATCAAAGTAGAAAATAGGACAAAATTTGTCAAGTCCTGAGATATGGAAGTACTGGAAATTAAGACACCTACTGATAAGAGTTTTGCCTGTAGAACTGTCAACTCAAGCATTTAAAATTAAAACAGCCTCATCACTGCAAATGTGTGCACAGAAGCCTGAGAAATCAGGTAAACACTTACTTAATAGTATGGAATCAAAAGGGAAAAATCTCAAAACCAGATTCATTACCCAAATTCTCACCTTCAGTACATCTCAGAATGCTGCCTAACAAAATTCTTTACTCACACAAAGCAGTCCCTGCTTTATGAACCCCTGACATCACTTTCATCTGGCAACTTATTGGAAATTGAGTGACATAAAACTGACAGCCTGGCTGGTTCTCCTCCCACCCAGGTGATGGATTCCTCTTGACTACATTATAGACCTACTAAGGTCTATAACATATTTCAGGATTCACCACCAAAAATTGATTTTATACTGTTAAGCAGTCATACCTTACAAATTACTGGGATAAGGATCCCAAAGAAATTTTCTAGGATTGCTATCACCTCCCAAGACTCATAAAACTTTCCACATGTCCATGCCTCTGACTCTGCCTGCAGTCTCTCAGACTGACCCAAAGAGAAAAGAAATGCAATTACTGCCTTAAAAAAAAAAAGCATTTTGTTATTATATCTCTACATTTTCCTGATTCTCTGAATTAAACATAGTTGTCGTGGGTTGACAGCCTTTATCCCAATATCGTGTGTTGTGTCTGGCAGCTGCACCTTCCCCCCCCCCCCGGCCGTTTTGCTGCGGCGGGACGGGGAGGGAGGGGTGAATGTGACTGGGGCACCTTGGCTTTTGGCTTTTGCTGCTTGGCTTGGCTTGCTGCTGCTTGCTTGCTTGCTCGCTCCTGCTTCAGCTCTTAGCCGATAGCTGCTTTTTTTGCTGCTTTTTTTCTGCTTTCTGTGCTGTTTGGTTTTTCCTTTCCCTTTTCTTTCATTCCCTCTTTCTTACCCCCCCCCCCCCGAAGATACTGGACCGGCTCCGGACCTGACCTGGGACGTCCAGGATCCCCGGAGTCTGCGAGAGAAGCTCAGCGCCCTCCACAGCACTGCCTGGTTTTCTTTTCTTTTCTTGTGTTGGGGAGTGTTCTTTGTCATTTGTCAATAAATAGGTTTTGTTTTCCACTGTGCTCCTCCGAGGAATTCCTTCCCGAACCCGGTATTGGGGGAGGGGTGGTTGGAGGTTTGTTTTTTAGGGGACTCCCTTTTGGAGATTTCCCCTAATTTGTCCTAAACCAGGACATTCTTTTTGGTGCATTGGCCGGGAAATAGGAGGCCAAAGACAGTGGAAAAAAACCTATAACAATAATATTTTGGTTTTGGTTGTTTTGTGGGCATATTGGTAATTCATAATGTCATTTGGGGTGGAAGCCTGCCGGTATTTCTGGTCCCTCGGGGTTTTTGAAGTTTTAATACCTTTGTGGTCCCTAGGGTTATTTCCTTACCCGGAAATAGCTCTGGCGTTGTCCCTAATAAGTAGCTCTTGTGGGCGGAGGGCACTAACCAGAATAGTCATTGGGCTGGTCTTATGTGTGATGATTTGTCGGAGGTTTATAAAAATGCTGGACTTTGTTTCAGGAATGTATGGATTGTTGTCATGGCTGTGTACTCGGTTTGTTTGGAGAAGAAGGAAGGGCTTTTCAGCTTTCATTTTCCTTCTTCTCCTCAGAATTGTTGCCATCTCTATTAGGAAATATTGAATTTCCCTGAGTTTAAAAAGAAACCATCTTTCTGGCATTTAATTTATTAAGCATTTTCTATACTGTCTGGAGTGTATATAAAATGAAAAGCTGAGATTTCTAGAGTGGTTAGAGAGACTGTTGATTCAGGAGACAAAACAAAACAGGAAAATCTTGACTGGAGTGGGAAATGGCAGGATAGGGGAGGACTTTGTCTGAACTTTTCTGATCCTATAGACTGGGACTTCCCATCTGATCAAATTCAGAACCCAGTCGAGGGGCTCAAAGTATTTGAGGAGAAATGCCATGGTGATACTAAGGAGGAAAAGGATTAATACAGTGAGCTGGGCCTTGGCGTTCAGAGCTTATGCCCATCTGCTAGGACTGTGGAGCAGCAGATAGCAGAAAGGTTGACAGGAGATTAGTTACTATCCCAGTGACCCAGGCTGCAGCTAACATCCCAGGCTCCAGGCTAGCAGCTGAATCAGACAATAGGCCTCAACCCATGGCTGTTGCAGAGCAAGAGGTGGAAAGTGTAAAGACAAGACCCGATCGAAAGGTGGAGGATGACATGATGATGCAGGAGAAGGCCTCACCAAAATCAGAGGCCACATCAAGGGGCACAGACTGGAGCCAATATTGACTCTTTTCTCTGAAGGACCTCAGGGCCTCAAGAAAGGATTACAGACGACAACCTGATGAATCATAATTACCTGGTTAGTCCGCCTTTGGATGCCAAAAGGGGGAGGTTACGATTTTGGATGGTACTAAAGCGAGGCATTTGGGATCCCTGTCACATGATCCTGTCATCGATCAAGGTATGATTTTCATGGGGCTAGACCTCACAGTCTCTGGGAACGGGTCCTGATGGTGTAGCACAAAGATACTTATGTGCAGATGATCTCTATATACAGCAGACTGGGTGAAGACCATAGAATGGGGGATCCAACGCCTGAGAGAAGAGTGGCAGAGCTCATTTTCAGATGATATAACAACTAGGAATCCGGACCTGAGTACCATCCAGTAATGTGGAGGATCTTTGAATTGGGCCACTTTTGAATACGCTCAGCCCAGCAATAATGAAGGGATCTTTCATGCGGGTGCCCTTTTGAAGGTCAGGGACGGGACCAGATGTGAAGAACGTGCTCTACTCTGCAGCCGGGAGCCATGGTCTGTCCTGGAGCCTTTGGCAAAAGCTGCCTGGTGAGACCGAGGCCGACCATTGGGATTTTGGAGTCGGAGCTACAGGGGTCTGAAGATAACTATACTCCGACAGAAAAGGAAATCTTGGCCGCCTATGAAGGAGTCAAGCCGCTTGGAGGTGATTGGTACAGAGGCTCAACTCCTTCTGGCACCCGACTACCGGTGCTGGGATGGATGTTCAGAGGAAAGATTCCCTCTACCCACCATGCCACCAGTGCTACTTGGAGTAAGTGGATTGCCCTCATTACACAATGGCGCTCGAATTGGGAAGTTAAATCGCCCTGGGATTTTGGAAATAATTACAAATTGGCCCGGTGAGAGCTTTAGTGTCGCGGATGAGGAACAAGAGCCAGTGACCCGGGTTGAGGAAGCTCCGCCATACAATCAGTTGCCAGCAGAAGAAACACGTTATGCTCTATTCACCGATGGTTCTTGTCGCGTCATAGGGATGAAACGGAAGTGGAAGGCAGCTGTATGGAGTCCCACTCGACGGGTTGCAGAGGCTACTGAAGGAGAGGGTGAATCCAGTCAATTTGCTGAAATCAAAGCTATTCAACTGGCCCTAGGTATTGCAGAGAGAGAGAAGTGGCCAAGGCTCTATTTGTATATCGATTCTTGGATGGTAGCCAACGCTCTATGGGGATGGCTGAAGAGATGGAAAGAGGCGAACTGGCAGCGCAGAGGAAAACCAATTTGGGCTGCGGAAGAGTGGAAAGATATCGCCACTCGGTTAGAGAAGTTACCTGTGAAGGTTCGCCATGTAGATGCCCATGTCCCCAGAAGCAGAGCTAATGAAGAGCAGCAAAACAACCAACAAGTACATCAGGCTGCACAGATAGGGGAGTTGAAGATAGATCTTGACTGGGAGCATAAGGAGAGTTATTCTTAGCACGATGGGCCCATGATGCCTCAGGCCACCAGGGTAGAGACGCCACCTATAAGTGGGCACGAGACCGAGGGGTGGATCTGACCATGGACAGTATCTCTCAGGTTATTCGTGACTGTGAGACGTGCGCTGCCATTAAGCAGGCCAAGCGGGTGAAGCCCCTCTGGTATGGGGGGCGGTGGTCTAAGTACAAGTATGGGGAGGCCTGGCAGATTGATTACATCACACTGCCTCAAACCCGCCAAGGCAAGCGCTATGTACTAACCATGGTAGAAGCCACCACGGGATGGTTGGAAACCTATCCTGTGTCTCATGCTACAGCCCGTAACACTATCTTGGGCCTCGAAAAGCAGGTCCTTTGGCGGCACGGTACTCCTGAGAGAGAATTGAGTCTGATAATGGAACTCATTTTAAAAACAATCTTATTAATACTTGGGCTAGGGAACATGGCATCGAGTGGGTGTACCATATCCCCTATCATGCACCAGCTGCAGGGAAGGTGGAAAGGTATAATGGATTGTTAAAAACCACCTTGAAAGCATTGGGTGGGGGGTCTTTAAGAAACTGGGAGCAGCATTTGGCAAAGGCTACCTGGTTAGTTAACACTCGAGGTTCCACCAACCGAGCGGGTCCTGCTCAGTCGGAGCTCCTTAATATAGTAGATGGGGATAAAGCCCCAGTGGCCCATGTCAGAGGTTTGTTGGGAAAGACAGTATGGATCAACCCTGCCTCGAGTACAGACAAACCCATCCGTGGGATTGTCTTTGCTCAAGGACCAGGTTATACATGGTGGATAATGCAGGAAGATGGAACAACACGGTGTGTACCTCAGGAGACCTAATTGTAGGATGAGAGTCATATATGAATGTCATTGTTTGTTGAATGTAAGACAGAAGGAAACTGTAAGTGTCAAAGGTCTGAGCAAGTAAGATGAGAGGAATGCGTAAGTGTAAAAGGTGTGAGTAAGTGAAATGAAAGTTTTTTATTGTATGTTCACGATATGGGATAAGGGTGGAGTGTCGTGGGTTGACAGCCTTTATCCCAATATCGTGTGTTGTGTCTGGCAGCTGCATTCTTCCCCCGGCCGTTTTGCTGCGGCGGGACGGGGAGGAGGGGTGAATGTGACTGGGGCACCTTGGCTTTTGGCTTTTGCTGCTTGGCTTGGCTTGCTGCTGCTTGTTTGCTTGCTCGCTCCTGCTTCAGCTCTTAGCCGATAGCTGCTTTTTTGCTGCTTTTTTTCTGCTTTCTGTGCTGTTTGGTTTTCCTTTCCCTTTTCTTTTCATTCCTCTTTCTTACCCCCTGAAGATACTGGACCGGCTCCGGACCTGACCTGGGACGTCCAGGATCCCGGAGTCTGAGAGAAGCTCAGCGCCCTCCACAGCACTGCCTGGTTTTCTTTTCTTTTCTTGTGTTGGGGAGTGTTCTTTGTCATTTGTCAATAAATAGGTTTTGTTTTCCACTGTGCTCCTCCGAGGAATTCCTTCCCGAACCCAGTATTGGGGGAGGGGTGGTTGGAGGTTTGTTTTTTAGGGGACTCCCTTTTGGAGATTTCCCCTAATTTGTCCTAAACCAGGACAATAGTTCACCCTGAAATATCCAGGGAACAATATCATGATTTCTGGGAACACTACTTTAACTTTTGAATTGTATTTGAAGGGGTAACTCTGATGGTAGTGTATAGAGTAGCCTGAGGCTGGTAGTTAAAAACTGAGTATACAGTAAATGCAGAAAGTAAATTCCAATGGTACTTTAGAGTAGGCAACAAGGACTGTGTTGATTTGCAGCTGAAGAGTTTGAACTTCTGCCTTGGGACTGAAGGCAGTTGTAAAAATCTCATGATTGCATAAATTTATAGGAAGTTATTTTGTGATTGTCTCCAGCTGATATAGCAGCTTGGCAATAAAGATATGATAGAAGGTTTTAGGATTTTTACAGCTAATGTTAAGTAGAACAGGAAAAGGCAGAATAATGACTTACAATTGAAAACCATCCTTGCAGCATAAGGCAATGATTCTTCTGACACATCAAAGTGACAGAATTTCAGAAATATCTCTCAGTTTTGAAGGTTGTGCAGCATATTTTGCGAAACTAAAGTTGAGCTTAGTTTTAAGAGTGTCACCTAATTTAAGGCTGTAACCCCTTACAGTGGAATTTGTGGGTATTTGTTTTGAAGAGAGAGAGAACTTCCCCAAGGTTTATAAGTAAGAGCTGGTTTAATTACTTGTGTAACTGTTCTGTTGCTTTGAGGCAGTAAGAACCTCTCCAAACAAAGCAAGGAGCAACATTTCTAATGAGAGGACAGTGACAGTTCACCTTTAGCTGGAGCCAAAGCCCAGGATGCTTTGTCAGACACGGGAAAGCACGCACACACATGAATGCACACACAGTCTCCTGGGGCTCTGAAATGGTCATTGCAAAAGGCACAGAGCCTGACATCAGTGCCTGCTCAGCAGCAGCATCTGCCAGTAAAACCAACCAGTGAGTCTGGGATTTCTGTTTCATTGAACATGTCTTACTCTCTGTGATCTTAGTTGCATATAAGTGGGGTTTTTTTGGGAGAATCATTATAAAACAAAAGGGTATAAAATATTGGCAGGTTCTCTGGGCTAAGAATGATCCTAATATTACATATAACATTAAACACATTGTGACCTATACTGCTCTGTAGAAGGTTGTGCAATGCCGTTAACCTGTTCTATATAGCAAATAATAAAGAGAAATTAACTTCCACTGTCCTTATCATAAGATACAGTTTTAATAATATCTCTCCATTAGTAAGTTATCAAATATTAGTCATATTCATAGGCAAGTCAAACAATTTACACATTCTGGTGGAATTTGTTCACCATGCCAATCCAAATTTTTCTTGCAACATAAGAAGCAGTGAATGGACAAGGCAAGCATATTTACATCAAAAGAAAACTGAGGACTTTATCAGTCTAAAATTGGTTTGTTTGAGAAATTCTTAAGAAAACTAAAGACATGTTACAAGTTTCTTATTCCAAATTTATTACTATCTGTTTTACAGAAAGGTGATGGTGCTCTATAAATAAAATCTTAGGAACATCTTCTAAAACAGTTTTTTTTTTACTCTTTTTTGGGAATAATTTCTGCTACTCATCACCATTAGCCACAGCCTGGAAGCAATTTTCAGTGGTTAGAGTCTTTGAAGTTTTGGTTTTGCAACAGTTTTTATGAGGAAGTTAAACAGACCTTTGTTACTTTGGTTTTAAAACATTCAATTATCTTTAATTTTTTTCCCACTTATCCTTCTGTGGAAGTCTGAATACTTACTGACTGATATTGGCTGGGCAACAACAGCTGACAGGGTAAAGAGAATTTTTTCTTTATTTACGGCACTTTGCTGAAAGAGGATGCAAATTATTTTGTTTCAATAAAAATGGGAAACAGCATTTCAAAAGCTTGTGTCTGGATTCTGAATTACTGCGGTCACCTATAGGAAATTTGTGGCCTGGAGACTGACAGAAAAGGAAGGTAACTAGCAAACACTGAGAGCAGTGGAACTAAAGGAGTTTTAGATTGAAGTGTCATTTCTGTTTGGGCAATGAAAGGACAAAAAGAATCAGTGAAAATCTTTCCCTTGACATCTGCTGTGTTGCTAACCCCTCAGAGTATCACTTCCCACTAGTCCTTTGACATTTGGCTCTTTTCCAAGGTTATGCTGTCATTCTTTCCCGAATCTGCATGAGTCTGCCAAGAGATCTGTTTTTATAAATATACATATTAAAGTAAGCACAGGCCTGAGATGCAGTTAATACTTCAAGTGCAAGTTAAGAGCTTGAAAAACCTCAGTTTATATAAGTGCTTTGCAGGGACTATCATGAACTTGGCAGAGAGCAAAGATGATGCTCATAGTGGTTCTCTGTTGCATGTTCTTAGGGCTCCTAGGCATGAGGAAGCTGCATCCCTGCACAGGGACACAGTATTCTATAATTTGGTGAGGAAAAACTTTGTGTGACTTTTGATAAAGTTGTAGCTAATGGAAACAAGTGGAACAGTCAGTGAATGGGACAGCTGGACTAGTAAGGGAGATGGGCCTCAGTCACACAAGACAGATACAGATAAAGCAGGTTGTAGGAAGAACAATCCATTACAAAAAAAAGATCTGTAAGAAAATAAAAAGGAAAGCATTAAACAACGGAACACATTCCTGCAGGTCACAAAAACAACACAAGATAGCTTCACATTTTCTGATTTCTGGTCAACTTTGAACTGCTTTTACTACATAAGAATTTAAAAGATTGTTTATAGAGTATTGCTCAATGAAGAAATTGATCCTCTGACAAGTAGCTTGCAGTCTGGCTAAGTATGCTGCTCCAGGATTCTTTCTACACTGCAGAAATTATTTTGGCTATCCTATCTCCAATTTCTGTCTCCCATAATCCTTGTCAAAACCAATGTATTTTCTATTAAAGTTGAGTTACTAACCGTTCTATAATTGTTACAGTAAAAAATAACCATGAGGCTATGAATATTGCACTGAAACCAGCTTCTTAACAATATAACAATAGTTCAATCAGCTGCAGCATTGGTTCAAGTGCATTAATTGCCAAAAACCATAACCAGATGCTTATGAGAGCCTTCTAGTCATTATCAGACATTAATTGCATTGATTCAGAAGCGCTTTTCTATTACATAACATTACTTACACCATCAGTATAGGTGCGCTGAAACATCAGTTTTGAACAATATCAGTGCTTCGTGTTGTTGCTCTAAAAAAAGGCCAAAAAAAGTGAGTCTTCAATAACTAAATGATAGACAGACTCTTAGATTTTTCATGTTCCCAAGTGGCAGAGGTTGAAGTTTCAGGCTATAGATGAAATATACATGACACATTCCTCAGCTAATTATTTGTCAGTATATTAATAAATTACACCAGTCCCTGCAAGGCTATCTAAATTTAGAAGGTTCATGAGATGTAATATATAATTAATACCCTTAGATTGGATGGCTTAAAGGCAAGTGATTTCCTGATCTCATATGAAGTAGAGAACATTTATCATTGTCCAAGTCCCTATTGCCAGCATGCCTGCTTTTTGGGACTGTGTATAAATGTTTCTGCCATTTATTGTGGTTCATGAGAAGAAAACAGAAAATATATAACAAGCAGAGCTAGACTTTTTTAAAACTCATGAAGTTGTGCTTATGAATGATAAAGGAATAAAACTCTATATGTGCACATAAGGGTAATGAATTGGCATTTGATCATAATCATCAATGGGAGATTTACCACTGACATCACAAGATTGTTGTCAGGTAACAAATGTATGTGTGCAAATACCTGCATGCAAAATCTTCCAATCATTCAGGCATATGTCTTCATATTCTCTAATCTTTTCTCAAAATGTTCATCCATAGCCTTTTGGGAAGATGGTCTTCACAGCTTCCCACACTGCACATTTCTTGCCCTTTTCTCTGTGGTTCTCCATAGGACTCTTTCCCCAGTCTTATTCTCTCTCTTGTATGTTTTATTTTTGCATGTCATTATTCAAGTGGGAGGAAACACAGTGTACAGAATTCATTTATTCTCCAGATGCAAAGAAACTCGGTTCTTTGTTTGTTAATCTTGCTAGAGTGATACATTCTACAATGGTTTTATATATCTGCAAGGTTTCCACAGGCAGGACTGCAGACAAACGTGCAGGTTGACAGGAGACAGTGTGTTTGTACATCTCTCCTCCATTTTTCTATCATCCACAAAGGCAAGCTTTATTTCTGAGAAAAAATTGCCAAAGAGTCCGAATTAAGTTACAGAATCACAGAACCAAGTTCTACAAAAATGCTTCTGATTTTCTCTAGACGTGAATTCTCCTGTCTGAATAGAATATTACCTGACTAGGAAAGCATCCCTTCAATATCAGGCTACCAAAAGCACAGCTCCCTCCTCTCCTTCAGGCCTTCTCCAGTCAGTATCTTTTTGACCACTGTGGATAGCACAACCATGCAGTCCTTCCCACTGTGGATAAAATAAGGAAACCCTTCATTGATGAGGTTACTTCTCCCCAGGTTTGTGACAAAATTTATGCCATCATTTATGTGGTATTATTTACACAACTTCTCAAAGCTCCATCAAGCAGATGGCCTAAAATCTTCTGAAATTCAGTGGTTAGAATAGAGTCTGTAACTCCAACTGCAACAAGGCTAATCATTTTTATCCCTTCTCTTAGACAGGACAAAAATTTTTACTCTGTCTCTTACATGTGACCCACTCCACTTGGAAAAGGTAGAGTGCAAGCAGAAAAGGTAGAGGACATGAAGAAGCAAAGGCAGAACATTAAGTTGGTAAATTTTTTTATCATATAATAAAAAAGGAGAAAAAATAACCATATCTGGGTCAAGGAAAAGGAAAATGGAGACACAGCTAATGGCTCCATATTGACAAGTGCTGAAATACCAGCTTTTGAAGTGGAACTTCCTTTCAAGTTACCTAATTCCTTGAAATATTTCCCAAAATCTTTCTTCTGCTATTGAACATACCTTTGCAACTGCAATCTAGGCCACTTCTTGCCTGTGTGGACAGATACATAGGCAACACTGAATGTAGACTCAGTAGCATTAGAGAGGAAGGCCACCTGGATAAAATCCTGTTTCTCAGCTCTGACTTGACCTGATGTCCTGGCAGCAGCTGGGATAGAATTCGCTTTCTGCTCAGTAGCTGGTGCAGTGCTGTGTTTCAGATTTAGTATGAGAATGATGTTTACAAAACTCTGATGTCTTTGGTGCTGCTCAGTAGTGCTTACCCAAAGTCAAGGACTTTTCAGTGTCATGATCTGTCAGTGAAGTTTCTGCAAGTTGCTGGGGGTAAGCAAAGATGGGACAGATGATCCAAAGTGGCCAAGGGGACATTCCATGCCTTCACATGTCATGCTCAGCATATGAACTGAGGGGAATTGGCCATGTGCCACAGACAGCTGCTCGGGAACAGGCTGGGCACTGGTCGTTGTGTGGTGAACAACAGAATTGTGCATCACTAGTTTTCCTTGGGTTTTATTCCTCTTCCTCCCTCCTTTTCATTGTTATCATTATTATAATTAGTATTATTATATTTTACTTTGTTTTGATTGTTAAACTATTACTATCTTAACCCAACAAGGTGGGGAAGAGGGAGCAGGAGCTGATGCACAGCACTTAATTTCCAGCTGGAGTTAAGGCATGGCACCTGCCATAAATTTACTCCACAAATGTTCATAGATAAGTGATCAGAAGTAAACTTGTTCCTGTGCTTTTTTTCCACCAGATCCTTACTTTTTACCTCAGAAAACCCAATATATGGGTACAAATAAAACCTGGATTTCAGGTACAAAATCCCTGTTTTTATGCTGCCTCCTTGCTGTCTTTATTTTGAAAGATCTTTTACCATATACATACAAAACTGAATTATTTTTTATCACCTCCCTTCTGATATCTTCAACGCCTATTTGTTTCAGGACTTCAGGACTATAGTAAAACTAATGATGGCTTCACTGTCCTCTGTTACTCAGTGTTGTAGTGTGACTTTACGATGCTTGTATACCCAATCCTCTATTTTGCTTATGCTGGATATTGAGTTTTGTGCTATTTAAACTGGATCTGAGAGTGAAGACGGGGAGAAGGAGAAGCAGTGCAATGTCTGAGGTGGCTGTATTCAAAAACATAAAGATAAGAGCTCCAGCTCTCTTTCTCACAGTCTGTGTTTTCTGCAGGACAAACAGTGGGCAAGAGCTCTCCTTGGCTTTTAGTTAAATATTTTTCTTTTTGCTAGTTGAGACAGAGAAGTTCCCCAGACTGTGTTTTTTCTTTTTCTTGGAACTGATCAGCCTTGCTCTGGAATGAAAACCCAGAAAAACACCAGGAGCTCATACCAGTGGCCCACTGGAGGCTGGGACATGGCATTTTCCAGTGCAGGAGAGACTGATAAGAGACTGAGCCAAGCTACACCCCATGAAAAGAACTTTCTGAATGTGCTATCTCTTCAGAACAACGAGAGCTTCCATTGTTTAATATTATTCCTTTTTCCATGTTAAATAAACAGTTTTTTCCACTTCTCTCAAAGAAGGTTTATAGCTCGCAAACTGGTGGGGGGAGGGACTGCTTGAATTTGCTTTCTAAAGAGACCCCATTTGGAGGTTTCCTCCCAAATTTGCCCTAAATCAGGACACTCATAAAGTGCTGCCTGCTGAATGTAGAGGCAAAGACTACACTGACGTGCTCTGTCAAAGATGCCATCTTCAGTATCTCTGCCTACTAACTTATCTTCCCCGTAATATGGGAAAAAAATTGATCATCCTGCCTATCTTCTAATATATTTAATGAAGATCCTTTTTTTTTTTATGCAACTGATGCTGTAACTGTGAGATGGTATTCTGCAATTTAGTGCTGGTTTTCATCAGTATTTTCAGAAGACTTTGCTATAATCTATAAGTTTAGGATTGATATTTTGCAAATAATGTTTTTATCTGTTACCTTTATTTGGCATTGTTATGAAAAATAGAATTTTTAGTTTGCTGTTGTATTTATTATATTTGATTAGTCTTACTGTAATGTAAAGAGTCAAATGTGCAAATCTAAGATAAATATATTTGAATGGATTAGTTGCTGCTTCTGCAGTGATCTACTAAATGGTTATGTGATTTGTACATCTACCACACACTAATAAACATTGAATACCTTGTTATATGAAATAAATGCCTGTAAATCTAGTCAGTATAGAAACAAAGGATAGCTTATTAAAATCTTGTGAATTACTTTTTATCTTCTGAAAACAGAAGTCCACAATGCCATTGCTTTTTTGAATGCAGAATTTCCTGTTATACTGATTACAATAAACAATCAGAAACAATTATAGTAATCAGATCTTGAACTTTACATATTTCATCATAGCAAAGGGAAAAATTCTCCTTATAGAACTTGCAAGCAGCTTCAAACATATGTTTTATAAAGTTATTTCATTTTATAATTTAACAGTTATAAAAATTTCTCTGCTCAAACAGGCCAGAAATGTTTTTCTTGCTATATTTAGTATTGAGTATTTTCTTGCTATATTGAGTATTTTGTATGAATGACATATCTCTTGCTCCAAATTGTTCTTGAACACAAAAGTGCTTGTAGCAAAATAGTAAAATTATTTCTTAAGGAGTTCTTGCATTTTCCAATATATTGAATTTAATTTTTGTCTCTCCTCTATGGTTTAACTCTGAAGATTTTACTACAGAACTACAGAAATGCTAAGAAACTAGATATTCAGTAATATTTTCAGAGACCTATCTTTAGAGATATCAGTACCTACACATGGAATGTCTTAAAATTACAAAAGTACTGTACCTGAAGGTGATGGACTGAGTTCTTTGATCTCTCCTCCTCTTTTTGCTTGAAGGGAAAAATCAGATGCTTCAAATGTTCCAGTTTAGACCCAGAGGAAAAATAGAATGCTTGTTCTGTTATGTACTTGAAAAGTGGAAGATTTATTTTAAGAGAGATTGATGGTTAACACAGTAAGGAAAGGGCAAGAATAATACCTAAAATTAATATGAAAGAAAGAGTAAGAGATTAAGATATTTGGTTTCAGATTTTTGTACCAAGGGAAAGAATGCCAATCTTTTTTAATTGTTTGCCTGTCCTTGTGTTTTCATTTTGTCCTACTGTACTGCTTAGGATAATTCCTATCAGTACTAAAATGCAGGTACTGTTTAACAACACCCATAGACTATTTTTCCTATCCGGAACACATCTCCAAAACAAACAAGACACTCAATCAATGCAGAGACAATGCATCACAGAAATGCAATCTAGACAGTGAACAAGTTCATAGGAAAAAAATAAGATCATCTTTCATTCCAGCTTTATAATCTCTGAATAACAATTTCTAATTCACATTTGCTGTTCTGCAGCTCCAGCAAGGTAAAATAGCTTAAAAAAAAAAAAAAAAAAACCTCTGAAATTAAATACTTACACATTTTTTCTCAACATCAAATTTGAAAGAAACTGTTCCATAAAAGAATATACTACCTTCTAAACACCTGTCTTTTTGCTGAAAAATCAATCTGACAGAAAATCATAAAGAAGTCATAGAGGTCTTTTTCAATCAAAATACACAATTTTTTGCATTCACCTTGTGATAATGGTCACAGTCACACCATGAGGCAGGGTTTCTCCTAAGACAGACCACCTCCTACATATGTGCTAGCACTCCAGTCATGTGGTGGCTACACTCTGATCCAAGGTAGGGGCATACCAGTGTAAGTCTGCATATTCTTAAATGTTGATTTTAGCATATGCAAAATGGATATAATTTTGGTTTTAATGAAATAAAAATATTACACGGGAAAAATATTAGTACCATTTATAAACTGGAGAATGCTTGCTTCCATTCTTCGTGGGTAGAAATAGACAAAGGTTAGAAACAAAGAATGAAGATTAATTAAATCTTTTAAGCATCTAAGTCCAATAGGAAAGGAGCTATGGACAGGGTGACTATGCTAAGAAACATTGCAACTTAATGAATGGCAAAGGGAATTCTATGTACTACCCCATAAAGTCAAGGTCAGAGAAAATAGATGTTTCCTGCAAAAACTGGTTATGCACTACATACAATATTTTGAGTGTTTTTAAGAAGATTTAAAAAAATAAATCAATGTGGAAGGATGTAGCAAATTTATTTTGTATTATTTTAATCCCTCCTTTCTTGGTATGATTATTTTGCAATCCTGAGCTATCAATTTACTGAATGTTCAGTCTTGAATAGGGATTAAAGTATAATAAACTACTCAATGCAAGCACTCTGAGAACCAGATTTGAATTTTGTATTCAGGACTGTGCAGTATAATGAGAGACAAAGATTCCTCCTCTGACCTCTTCCAGTTCAGTCATCCTGCATGATATTGCTCAATTTTACCCATGGCTGAGAAAAGACAATAGCTATGAGTGCTTCACAATGACAATCATATGGTAAATTCTAAGTTACACTTGCAATAAAAATTCTTTACTTTTCTTTGGTCACTCCATAGCTTTCTGACAGTGAAATAATATACTGAGTTTTACACAGAATAGCTAAGCCACTTGGGGAAATACAATCCAACACCTGTGAATTTATAGTTGTAAAACTCTTGTATTTAAGACATGATTTTTTAAAAATTTAATTTATTATTGAATGTCTGTGTGCTTTCTTTTCCTTATTATTTTTTTTATCTGTGTGATTTATAGTTTCAGACCCATAATCAATAGCAAGTGCCTGCCTGGAAAAAATGTCCTGCCATTGTTAGAATTTTTGGAGGAAGAAAAGTCTCTCTCACACAAGTATTTTATTTAGATTTTTCTTGCTTTTGCTAATCTGAAATCAATAACCTATTTGAACCTACAGCCAAAATTAGGATGCACTCACCAAGAGCGAGACTGGTGGCCCTCACTGCGCGAAACAAAATTTGTGTTCTTCCTGAGAAAACAGGAGGGTGAGACAGGACCCCCTCAAACCTCTTACCCACACAAGCAGCTGACAGGGAATCTTGAGGAAATCCAGGAACATATTAATGCAGGTCACAGGCTGCTGGCAAGGCTCCACACAGGGGCACTCAGCCCTTTGAGACTGTGGGGATGGCTGCACCCCTGGCTGCTGCACACCATGTCGGTGAGAAAATCAAAGCTCACATTTTCAAAAAAAAACAAAAACCTTTACTTTGTCAGACAACTGGGAACTTGTCAGCAGAAGCAAGTCAAAACACATGAGCTGATTCCGGGTGGCCTCGTGCCATTTCCAGGCACACGAAACTTTTGCAGATATTTTGAAAAATATAGCTAAAAATGATAACCACAATGACAGCATTGCTGTAACTAGGCTTTTTTGCATCCACACTTTTTATTGTATCTGCTGGGTCAAACACACTGAAAAATTGATTTCTAAATGCCCCCAAATGATACCGAGCAAATTTCCTCATTTTGCTGGGGGAGGAAGATATACAACAGAGAACTTGCTTCATTTATACAGTAGCATGGCCAGATATATAAGCCAAAAACCTCACTGGTTGTCTACCAGTCTGAAATGAGCACTTGAAGATTTTGTATCATGTTTATGGCAACTAAAATAGCAGGTTTTCATCCTTATCAGAGTTATTCCAGATGAAACTATCCCATATAAACAACAGTGCTTGCTTAATAAGCAAGAAAATGCTGTGCTTGCCTACATTTCCTCTATATTCTTAAAACCTTGTCAGAAGCCAAACTAATTTTTCTCAAATACATACATCAGGGCCAGGCAATGAAGTCTCCCCAACAATGAAACCAAGACATGAAATAGTAGGTAAATAATCTACAAAATATTTCAACAATAAGGGTTTAAGAATTTAAAATAATCAAGCTTTTCATTATTGCTGGCTCTAAACAAAATTGTTCTTCATTCATAGTTTGTTATCCCAAAACCCTGCTAATAAAGCTGGTGCCTCAGGACATATCAGAGCTAGTGCCAGCTGGGAAGCAACACAGTCAGTTAAACCCAGTACTGAAGCTGAGTTTTCAGCTGACTTGGAATACAAACAGATAAACCTTATACCTGAAAGGATGTGTGTCATATCTATATGAAGTGCCATGTAAGTTTGTCATCCTAGAATATGTGCTATAGACATATTCTTCCTGAGGTGTACACTCCATCCTCTTACATCTTTTCTCAGACTTCTAATTTTTCCTAAGCTCTCTAATCTTCCTCCCTGTTCCTTTCTAAATTCCTCCAAGTAAATGCTACATATGGTACATTCATTCTTTCTTATCACATCACAGAACTTATTTTATCCACACTTTCTCATCTAGTATTCTTTGGTTCAGGCTGAAAATCCTGTGCCCTTCCTGCCAACTGCAGCCTTGAAACACGTGGCTGCTTGCACATGCCTGCAATGAGGCAGGAGGAGACTATAAACAAAGAGGTTTGTATTCTGACACCTTCAACAAATAAACCAGATATACAGAGACCAAAATTACACAGATGAGTATTTCATGGGGCATAAATCTGTGCCCACACTATAAAAGTTAAGGTTGAGTGCTCTTTAAAAATGTATTCAGAATAAATCTCAAAGCTGGAAAACAGTAAGTGAATGCTTAATGTGTCATTAGAAATAAAGTCTTTAATACTTACAAAAATATATACTGTTATCAGAAGCACTCAACATAGCCAACTTAATCCATTTAGAGCTATGTCTTCATACTGTGTTCCTTTTTGCCCGTCTGTGCTTGCACAAATCTTTCCTGTAGGATTGCAGAAAGCACTGTCATTCGGGGAAATGATAAGTGCCATTACTACCAAGCCCACCCATGTAGTATGTGTGCATAAATCCTAGAAATAGGTTTTCCCCTCTCATGGATTTAAGAAGTATGACATCCATTCTGAATGTGGAATCAGAGACACTGATCACTATTAAAACTTGAGTCTTTAAAAGCATAGCAAACTGCTATAGAATAACTTATTAAAATAAATAATACTGTCCACATTAAACAATTCTCATGTTATTGCCTATGTCTGAGCTTGGATTTGGGTTTTGAGGGTATTCTTTTGTATTTTTAAAATTATAATTATAGACACTCATTTGTAACATACATTTTTAATTAGCTGTTAGGAGGACTTGACCATATATGCAGATAGTTCTGCTAACAGAGATGCAGGGACTGAATTCCATCTATATTCATATTAAATAGTTGTGCATTTCTATATTGGAAAACCATGACTGGAATAACAAATTTCAATTATAGCCATATTTTGAACAAGATATCATCTGTGTTTTCAGATGAGCTGTTATTTCTCATAGTTCAATTTCCTGTAATGATACTTAATCTAACCCAAGTACTTTAAAAGTAGCTTTTTTGATGGATACCCACTAGTAATTGAAATAGCAACCATTTAGTTTAAAAATGAGAATTTTAAGTTCATTATCTGTCCCCTGCAGAATATGCATGGATAATTTAGTCCTATCCATAATTCACTCCTTGAACAACTCTCATTTTTACTATGAGACACTATAAGAACCATATGCCCTGCTTTTATTTAGACTTTGGTACAAAATACTTAATTTCTGGCACAATCAGTTATAGTCTCTCCAGAAATTAGATCCTCCTTCCTTTTCTTTCCATGTGACTTTATTTGTGCGTGGGGAAAATGATTGTTCAGATCAATATTTGCTGAGTAGCATTTCTGTCTTTTTCAGTTCTCATTTTGAAGCTAAGCTGCTTACAGAATTTTTGTTGTTAAAAATCACATTTAATGATCCCAACGATGTTGATCTGTGTGTACAAGAATAAATGGATATAAAAGTATCTGCCTACAGAATTTAATAGCTTTCAATAAGATTAGGTCCCCTGACTTTATGGATACCAAAGCAGATTACAAAATCCACTGAAACAAGCAGACATTTCAAGTCCATCATGTAGAAAGAGAATTCCAGGCTCTGCATCTCAGAAGTCAATCAGAGCCAACAAACCAGAACTCAAGTGTCTGGAAAGTCTTGCTATAATAAAACCAGGGCCATCTTAGGGAATCATTGCATGTTTGGAGTTGAAACAAACCTCTGGAGATCATCTAGTACAACAGCCCTGCTGAAGCAGAGCGACCCAAAAGAGACTGCATAGGATCATACCCTGGCAGGTTTTGAGTATCTTCACAGGGGATCCAAAACTTCCTGGAGCCTTTTCTAGCATCCTACCACCCTCACAGAAGAGACGGCTGTCCTCACATTCCAATGGAACTTCCTCAGTTTCAGTCTGTGCCCTCTGTCCCTTGCCTTGTTGCTGGGCACCACTGAAAAGAGTGGTCTGTCCTCTTGACATCTGTTCTGAAGGTATTTGTATGCATAAGATCCTCTCCCAGTCATCTCTTCTCCAGGCTAAAAAAGCCCAATTCTCTCATCTTTTTCTCATGAAAGAGATGGTCCAGTCCCCTCATCATCTTCACAGCATTCTGCTGGAATCTCTCCAATACTTCCTTGCACTTCTTGTACTGGAGAGCCCAGAACTCGACACATGACTCAGAAACAGCCTAACCAGGGCAGAGTAAAGAGGAAGGATTGCTTCCTTCAGCAGTGCTCTTCCTAGTGCAGGCCAGGATACTATTTGCCTTCTTGGTCACAAGGGCATTCAGCTCTTGGACAGCTTGTTATCCACCAGGACACCCCAGCTCCTTCCCCAAAGAGCTGCTTTAATGGTCAGCTCAGAATTATGATGAGATGGTCTTGCATAAATTTAAATACACATTAAACACCATAGGGTGGGAGAGAACAGCAGTATCATTCTGCCAATCACAGGTGTTTCATTACTGTATGTATGTATAGAGTTGCTATATGAAACTTTTATTTCAAATTCTAGTATCATCAGGTTTTCAAGACCTGATTGAACAAAGCCCCAGACAGCCAGGTCTAATCCCAGAGCTGGCTCTTTTCAAGCAGGCCTTGGAGACCTCTTGAGCACCCTTCCAGCTGGCACTAACTGATGAGTGTGTGGACTGAAAACAGAATCTTGGAACTTGCAAAATTTAGTGGAGGAAATTGCATAACCTCTTTTACACTGGAGGGCAGTATAAAAATCCCTCCTGAACCTGATCTTTACTACTCTACGAATCTCAAGGCCTGAGTCTAAATTAGCACTTTTGTTCAGAGCACTGCAGTTTTGAACTTCATATCCTGAACATAGCCCCTCCTGCAGTGCCTTAGCCTGGTTCACAGCGCAGTTCTAATTTATGCAAGCTAGATTCCTTTAGGAGGACCCTGGAAAGAAAACTCCATAACAGGCATGCACCAAATACAGTCTAAGAAGTAAGGGAATCATTAGTGTTCCAATCAGAGGTCAGTGCTTCAAATGACTTCAAACTGTATGTGGGGTGAAGATATTTGAATCAGGGAATCAGAGTAAATCTGCTAAAAATAATGCGCCAGAACAATGGACAAGACAGAACCAGCTAATTTGATCTGATGATGTGTTTCTCCTTTGTACTTGCTGATGTAGACACAGCCAGTACTAGAAAAGTTAAGCTGCCTGGCAAATGTACAGCTTGAAATCAGTGCATCAAAAGAAAGAGAAATTAAAGGAATACTAATGACCTAGGTGAAGACCACAGCAAAACTCCCAATTATTTGTCTAAGTTTAAAACTTCAGTCTTACAGAGTTTTAGGATAATCATTAATCTGCAAATTGGGAATGGGAATTAGTTCCCTTTTTCCAGAACTGTAGCACCAGCTAACGAAAATCTTGGGGTTAATTTTTATGTCCTTTCTCAGCTGTATTTTCAGAAACTCCTCTAATATAACACTGAAAGCAAACCAATACAAAAATTCTCAGTTCTACAGGGAGAAAAATATGCAGATAAACAAAGTCCCAATTATGATTTCAATACTACAGTTTTTAGGAGTATAATAACCATCCATTTCAAGTCCCATGATAAAAAGAAGTACTTAAGCCAGAACGAGGGCCAAGATTTGCCATTATGTCATATCTATTTCATTTTCTGTTTATGGAGAGTATTTCAAATTAATAACAAAGCATGTAAGCACAGTGTAACATATAAATGTAATACAGCTGGCTAATAAATGTTGTAAAATAGTAGAAAAGGAGGCAGGGTAAGGGAGAGAAGGGGGTGGGTCCAGGTTGTTTCTTAGGAGCAATAAGTTATCTCTATAAAATTCCCAGAATTACACACATGTTATTTCAGTAGGTTAAAAGTTGTCACAATGAAATCTAAGTCACTTTTTATATATAATATTAAAATATGATGTATGGATTCTGTACCCTTATCTTGTCAAGAAACCAACAAAAACACCATTAGTGACTCTGGAGCAGCTTCTCCAAAAAGAATTGCTTGCATCTCCCTCTTGAATAAGAATCCACAGTAGAAAATATATCAATTCACTTTCAATGATGCCTTGAGTGAACAAAAATTATAAAAAAATTTCTTGACTTTATTTTTTTCAGGTGGCTGAGGTTGGACTCAGTGACACAAACTGTATGGAATTTCCCCTCCATCCATTGTCTCAAACAAACATAGCCTACAGTCCATGAACAATTAAGCAATTTCTATCAGTAGTTGTTCTAACACTTTTTACAACACTTTTCTAAAAACTGAATTTTCTTTACTTACCTTAAAGCTAAGGAGAGACTGACACACAACTCAGAAACTTTGAGCAGCATTACAGTTCCTAGAAATTTGCTTTATCTTCACTTAGTAGATCTTTATTAATTCTAGCATTTTCTATAACATAAAAAACCCCAAAACAATTTCTTTGAAACTGTTTTAAATATGAATAAAGTTTTTTTTCCAGCTTTCTGCATAGATTAGAGATGTACCTAATCAATGTAAGAAGTTCCATTTCAGTAAAAATTTTAAGCTACTGCATAGTCTTAAGCAAATCCTAAATAGTCAGTGAATTACTTTTCATGCTTCAAGTAAAATATGCTGATGGTGTTTTGCTAAATCAAGACTACATATTTTAGGCATTCAGTAGTGTTATGGCAGAGGAATTAGAGGTAGCATCTTATTTCTTGATGTAAACATCAGAAGAGGGAAGATGTTGTGCAACCGAGAATGAAGAAACGTGTTAAATCTTCAATAAATCAATATACTTAATACTGATTTGTTATAATAATAATAATAGGAATCAGCTTCACAGACCTATTAGATTATTTTTTTTTCTGCCCTGATGACTTAAAATTTGTTTTTTATTTCTTTAATTTTCCCCCTTCCTTCTAATGATCCTTCTACAACACCGATGATGTGAATCATCATAGTGCTGTTGATTAGTGCCGTTGCATAGTTTTGGTTAAGAGACAAGTTAATCTGAGCAATCTTCACTTTTAGAAAGTAAATTAGATCTAGTTTGTTAAAAAATAAGCTAAACATGTGAAAACTTTATGAACATGCTAAAATTTGTATGTGTCTTTCCAAGACAACTTGTTTAGCCATCCAAAGATCCTATGGGCTGGCTGAAGCACTGTGAACTGAGTGTGTGAGCACTGAGGATAGAGTGAACTTCACAGTCTTGTAGCTTAGGATATTCATCAATATCTTCAATGCAAAATCTATCAGTCAAAAACCCTTCCTCTTTCCGTTTAGTCAGTTTACATTGACTGAAACATTTTTCAAACTTAAAACAGACCAGACAGTAATTTCCACTATACAACTAAATAGACTTTGGTGTTATTTATAGAAAAATATCTTTATTTATTTTATGATTTATTAAAAACCATGTTGATAATATTTGTACTAAGAAAAGTTAAAATACTTCTTACCCAGTCAAATAAAATAATTTGACTTGAACATTTTGGTTTATCCTGCTTGAAATCAAGTTTAAAAATTTCTTTTACTGAAACTATTTTTTCTTAACTTTTTAGTTTAATAAAAAACTGAAACCATAATTTGTTCATGCAACTGCAAAATCTTTTATACATGGTTTTGAAAATTACATTCCATAATAGATATCTTTCAAATGTATGTGATAGGTATAAGGTTGATAGCTCTGAAAAGTTATTGAGCACAGAATTTTTAAATTAAAATATAGATGAAGATGGTAAGAATCATGTGTATGTAGAGTTTCAAAAATGTAATTGAAACCCATAGAGAGCCCTAAATGTCTCTTGACTAAAAAATTCCTCCATATTTTTACATTCTGCAGTCCTATAATACTCTACACTTGAAGTATAGATATGCTCAAAGTCCTCAAAATGCAGGTTGTGGTCTTACTGAACCAGAAGAACTCATTCATTCAGTAAATAGGAAACAAAAAGACAGCTTGTATAGAATACTTCAGGCCTACAAGTTCATTCAATTCTAAAATGAAAAAGTCAGTGGTCTAATCAGTTCTTACTCACTTCCCCCCCCCTTTTTAATGGGTTTTTAATATCTGACATTGGAGACAAACCTGTCCTAACCATTTTTTGTCACCTGCAGTTCAGTGTTGGTATTGATATGAGAGTATTGTGCAGTGTTTATCACAAGTAGCTAATATTGCTTCCTTGCCCAGATCATGGTTGGGGTTCATAACACTGTAATATCTTCTTCCCATTCATTCCTTTCTTTAGTGGCAATATAAAACTGCAAATTTTTTTTCCCCAAAAAAAATCAAACTAGACTGTACTACACTTGTAATTGGACACAAGCCCAGGAAAATTAAAACCACCAGAACGTGGGTCTCATCAAGCTTCATTCTTTCAATTACAGGGGTTCAGAGCCCCCGGATCACTGCTTGGTGTGGTGCCTGACACACGCTGCAGTAAAATGGACACTGCCAGGGAAACTCCCAGACAGACATAATAGCCATCTGAAATTTAATAAGTCCCAAGAAATTCCACCAACTATGAAAATAAATGTGTCATTAGTCTAGGCACATTCCTTTTTGTCCTTGTTTATATTAAATTCCCAGAGAGACTTAGGTAAACTGATAGTATAAAATATGAGATTATAACAAAAATACTTCACACAAATGAATATCATTGTCTACACAGGCTGACTACTGAAAAAGAAAGACATTTGTCTCTTTTCTCATTTTTTTTATTCTTGCACCTCTTTATAGCAAAATTCCCTCCTGAATCACAGTCTTATTAAAATTTATTCCTTTTTTTTCTTTTGTCATAGTGAAATAGAAGTATTACATTTTTACATAAGTTATTATCCACAACACTCCCCATACACTGAAAAAAAAGCATTTCTATTGATGATTCAGTCCAATGCAAATGGTTTTGTACCAAATCTTTTATGTAGCACTAAAGATTTTTTTAATGTGATAATTTTTTACAGGACCTCAATATTTTGAATTCAGCTGAGGAATCACTTTGCTATTTATTCAATAGCTTTCTATTTTCTTTAAGAAACAAAAGCTTTCTCCTCTTTGCATGATTTACTACCAAAAAATTCATCTGCTACTAAGGACAGTATAATTCTCAAAGCTCAGTGGTGAAAATATTTACTGTGTCCTGAAGACAGAAGTACACTCTCAAAAAATTGTATTGCTTAATACCATTTTTTAGTCTCACAATAAAATCAGTACTTATTTCATCAAGTTGATATCAGTTTATGAATTTCTAATTAGATATACTATCACTAAATCCAAATTAATTTTGGAATCTTTCCTGAAAATATTAAAAAATTAATCCTTTGTGCCTTATATGCTGGACAGCATTGGCTTATCAAAATTTCAGTGTAAATCATTGAGAATTAAACTGCTTCTGTCACTGCTCTGTTTCAAATGTAATTCAAATCAAGTAGCAGAAAGAGGATTGTCATGCTCCAAAGAGCACCAAGAAACTCCCACATGAATTTTCCCACACCTGGATTTTCAAGGTATCTGAGTTTTTCAAAATTGCAATAATAGATATCATAGTAGATCTCTACAGCTTTTTTACACCTTGATTATGATAGAAATGAAAATGGTGCTGTAATATTTTAGGCTTACTATACCACCAATCTTTGTACCTTTACAGTTTTGTAAGAGGGAAAGAGTGAAGAATGCAGGAATAAAGCTGTTAAAACTGATATATTCCTTCAAGTTCAGTTTCAGATGACATGTTTCTCCAAGAAATGCTTTCATCAAAATGCATATTTACACCCCATCCCTCCAAATTTTATGTATGTTTTCATTACATAGGTCCATCACGAAATTTCTGAGTGGAAGTAATAAAAGCCTCTGAAGAGCCACTAGCCTGCTGTTTGGGGAATTCACTTGGACCACAGAACAGCTCTTCTGAGAGAAGAGTATTGCATTACCAGAATCACTGTCATTTTCTGAATAACTCACAATCAGTCATAGGTTTTGCTTTTAGTCTTTAGTTAGATAATTTTCACTTCAGAAAAGATTCCAAGACTGTTAACTCAATGTTTTATTATGCTGCCAATTCTTGAATGGTTGCCCAACTAACAATGGATCTTGCATCTCAAATTGTTTGAGAGGACTGGGAAGGGCAGTTGAAGACAGCAAGATCAGTGGAGGGAAAGGCAGTCCAAGTTAATACAGTTTGTTTATGCTCTTTCATAAACCATTCTGCTGAACAGAGCATGTGAAGAAACAGTTAAGTGCAGCAACATATTTGTGGACTTATATGCACTGCCTAACTCAATAGGGAATATAGCTGGATCTGCAGTCTAGAAAATATGTGGTCTGTTTCACAACAATAAATATAAATGAGCAAATACACTACACAGATACACCCATGGATTGCTCAATGAAGTGGATTGGTGCATGGGAAGAAATGGGCCTGACAACAAAGGCTCTGGGGCAAAAGAGAATTGAGTTATTGACCACATAGTAGGATGATCTGTGGGGCTTCTTTGGCCAATGACCCTGACCTGTGTCAGGTCTAGCACAAGTCAACTCTTCAAAAACATAAGTGAATCATGGTCAAGGTCCCTTACACCCAGGAACGTCCTTTAAAAATGGCACAGAAACTGTACAGAATGCAACTGAAAGAGATATGAGACTGCTAATCCAAGAAAAATCTCTACTGTTTGAAAAAAAAAAGGGAAAGAAAACTGTAGGTCCCAGATATCAGTTCAGAATTCAAAAGTATGACTAAAGATAAAAATGAACCAAATTAAAATTGAATTTGATAATAACATCTTATCTGGGACATGATCTAAACCACTGAATGACATCGATCCCCAAAACATCATTAATTGTCCCCCAGAGCAAAATCAGAAAAATATCAGAGAAACAGGAAGGTGGAAATGAAGAATATTATTTATTATACTGTTAACCACTAGTGAGACCTGAAAGAAAAGTTCTTGGTGGAAAAATTCCTTACATGAAGCATACATTAACTGCACGCTGCACATACACTTGCATTCATGTATATTTGTTCAAATTAGATTTCCCATATTAAAAGCTATAGCTGTTTCCAAGAGGCAGCTTTACTGTTCTGTTTTTTATAAAATTTTTCTCTATTGTGTGCATATCTACTCTAGTGACTTCTACTACGTAAGGGATGTAGTTGATATTCTCTGTATGCGTTATTCTGGCAAATTCCACTATAATACATTAAAATCTAAGACTTTGAGACTTCAATTTCTTCTGACACCATAAACTTTCACTTTTTATATTTAATAAAGGCTTCAATTTTCTTATTAAAACTTGTTTAATTTATTTTGCACCTAGATTACCCAGACCGACATTTTGCATTCTGTAGCCATCTTTGTATCTCTTTCCTTCCTTCTCATTCCTTGGTATTTCTGTCTTCCAGCATGCCATAATTCATAGGTCACATCTAGAGGCTAGATGGCATTTGAAAATGAAAAGAATAAAACTGGTCTGAGCTTAAAAATGAGCTGAAGTAATGTATAATTTGCAATTGTGAGCAAATATATGGCAAACTCACTCAAGATTGTATGGAGCAATAAACCATTGGTTTGAGAACAAGCATGTACTTGGTTTCAACAAACAACTGCATAGAATCTGCTCCTTTATACATGTGAAATCCTTAAAACAGATGTTGTGAAGGTACCATGGATTTAATAGAATTTAATTCCTTTTAAAACAAGTGTTACATTATATTTCTCTACATTGATCACAGTTCTTTGTGGGACACTCCTTATATTTTCCTGGATTTGACTTTTTCCACCCCATCCTTAAAAATTGTTTAAAGTTTCAAATTAGTTGTTTTATTCTCCATCTCTTCCCTTCATTAATATTTGCCTGCCAGCTGCCTTTGGATAGACCTGTCCTGAATTTTGGTGACAACATCATTGTCTGTTGGTTCACCTCTTTCTTTGCAGGTTAATATTTAATTTTAATACTTCACCTTTCTCTAACCAGCTTTCTCAGAAGACCTCTTATGATTTTTCCCCATGATCAGAAAAAAAAAAACATACTGAAGAAAGTAGTACCTATGGAGAGAAAGAATGGAGAATATCTCATCTAATGAGGTGAAATATGCTCTGATTATGATCGAGATAACATGAAGAGGGCAAACTCTCTTTTATGAGGTAATAGTGTCATTAAAAGGTACAAAATATGGAAAAAATATAGTACACATGGTGTTTCTACAGTGTTCAACCATGAAAGGCATTTTAGCAATCAATAACATGATTTTATGTGCCACCTATGGTGGTCTACATTGTCCAATCCACTTGAAACTTAAACTAGTCCAGGACTATTAGACCTCTTGCTCCACAGTTTAACTGAACAATGACTATGTATCATTTATTTCCAGTGATATTTCTATAACCATTTTCATTTAGATTACAATTTTGAATAATTTTTAAATACTCCACAGAAAGCAGCAAAAATTTTACTATCCCAGAGATTTAAACAAGCAGCATACTAGATTATATTGTGAGTGAGATGGTTTTAAGAAAGAACTTTTTCATGTCTACAAAGAAAAAACTGTCAATGAAAAAACTGTTTTGTAATGTCAAAGCCTACTTCATAAATTAACAAAATTAATGAGGTAAACATACTCCAGTGCATAAAGAATAGCACTTTCTTTCTGCTACCTTGCAAGAAGAACAGGTGTATTTTAGGAAAGAGTGGTAAATATGACTTCACAATATCAGTGATGAAGTGGTATGTTAAAATTTTACTTTCTTATTCTAAATAATGGATATTCTAGAGCCATTGGATTTATTTAATTAATAAATTAAGAAAGACAATTAAAAACTATGGTGTGCAATCTGATCGCACTGTTCAAGAAAGCACTGGGGAATGGGGGAATATTTTCATTTACCTTGGGGCACAGACATTCATGGACTTTCTGGATGAGAGAGGATGGAACAATTAATGGGTGACAGACCTTAAACTGACATTTTTTTAGAGTAATGCTCGGATGAAAGCTGAAATTTATGTACCGCTCTACCGCCTACTCCTACTCACATGCACACACAATTAATGCAAGTAAATAATGAACTTTTAAATTAAAATTTATAATGCCATATTACATTAAAAAGTGGAATCAGTATCAGGATCACAGTATCTGAAATTATAAACGTGTATCTTGCTCAATTCCTTTGTCTCTGTTTTTTCCCTCACTTCAAACTCCAGTTGTCTCCTGAAAATTCTTCTGCATTTTTTTACCATTAATAAAAAGAAAATTTATTTATTTCAAAAGAAGAATTATGTGTGGAAATAGGAAAATCATTTTCTCTTAACCCCTAAGCAACAGAAATCATACAAAATCTTTTTCCTGATTCATGTCAACTGACCTATCAAAGTCAATAGAATTGGCTGTGCAAGGAAGGAAAGCAGATTATTTTCATATCCTCGATCATCAGAACAGAAGCTTAAGAACAGAATATGGTCCCTCAAACTGAAGGTAAAACATTAAATAATGTCAACATACTGAATAGTCGCTAAAAAATGCACAACCTGAGGTTAACACCAATGATTACACTAAGCTATAGTTATTGACCTTTGCCATGAAATTTTTATTAGGACTTTTATGGTCACATGTATCTTTTTACAGCACAAAATAATTGTGCTTTCCTTGTGTCCTAACAAGTTACTATTAACGTTCCCAGCCAACAATCCCCACCTACACTGGCTAAAGAATCTGATTCAGACATGGATGATCTCTTTGTGGTGATTTGGTGGTTTTGATTCTCTTCTAGCTGGTTAGCATGAATGCATAAAGCTAAATAACAGTCATATTGCATTCATAGTTGGTGACTCATTCTTATTTTAAATATTTGTAACTACATTAATATCTGAATATCTCACAAGTTTCCACATAGTTATTTTTACAACAGTCCTAAAACTGAAAAGTGCTTTTTCCCCTCTATTTTCCTTCTGGGAAATGAAGAATAGAGATTCCGAAAACTAAATCCACAAAGGGTCTGTATTGCCCGTCAAAACCCACCGCCTGAAGTTAGACTAACTATCCCTTCTAGAAACACTGGCTTCACAAATGCCAGAGAGGTGACAGGGAGCTGCTTGTGCTAGCTGAGAAAGAAATGCCTGCAGGTGTTTGATCTTTGCTTGAGCAGCCCAGTCATAGAACAGAAGCACAGAAATGAAGATACTTGCCCCATGACCCAGGCAAGAGAGCACTTGTCTTGAAGATCATGCCAAGTGCTACCTTCCTGCTTGATGGGAAACATTTGATTTGATTTGATCTCTGAACAAGTATTTGATCTCAGCTTTTTTATGTCTGAGGAGAATACCTCAGCACCAAATCTGCCACATAAATTTATTCACATGAATAAATATGTGATTTTATTGCCCAAATTAATCTCTTTTATATAAAGCTCTGCAATTCTTTTTGTGTCTTTTAGTCTATGTACTCCAGTGAATGATTATTAATATAATGTAAACCATTTTCACCCAAACAGGCTGAGGTAATATCTTTAGAGTATGGGGCCAAGCCAAAATAGAAAAGTCTAAATTAGGTCAACGGAGAAATCTCTGACCATGTAGTTATTTGTGGGAGGAGGGGACAGAGGGGATGGGGTGGGAACACCTTGGCACGATTCGATCAATCATTTGTAACCCACTCCCTCCCTTCTGGAGAATTCCCTGTACCCTGCTCCCTCATTGGACCTCTCCCCAAGAACACCCTCTCCCCACTTTCCTGTTGGTGTACCCTCAATCTCCCCACCTTGTGCCCTCCTCTGTACCCTTTCCCCAGCGGTTGAACTGTACCCCGAGCCCGCCTACCCTTCCCCTTTATAAACCCCGGTCCTGGCCTGGGCCGGGGTTCGAGCCCCCCGGCGCTGGTTCCGTTCTGGTGTGGCTGTACCCCACTTTCCTTCCCTCCCTGCACCCTCGGACATGCCGCTGTTAAAGCCAGTGGGAGCAGCCCTGGTGCCTTCGAGCCCTCCTCCTCCCCGGCCGCGCCGTCAGACAGGCACCCGGGCCTGTGCGTGCGTGAGGGCGGCGGGGACGCTCCCCAGCGGGGCCCGTCAGGGAGGGATCTGCCCCACCCACACAGAAACGGGGCTCCCGGGCGAGGGGGACCCCCGAAAGCCTGATAGTTACTGACTCCCAAAGCTGGTCAGAGGCCTGAAGTGACACAAGACACCTTTTAGGTTGACTTCTCCACATAACATCTAGTTCTGGGACAAACGCTTTAATTTCAGTGTAAGGAAGAACTAAAACAGATCAGTGGCAGCAGGTTGTTAAGTCACTTAGCCATCTAGGAATTCCGATTAATGAAGTATATTTCCCCACAGTACAGTGCTTCATTTCAGAAACAGCACCACTCCCTCTGCAGGGTAGTTCAGCTCAGGCAGAGCAGTGAACAAGTATGGCTTTTCTCCAAGATTCCAGACAGTTGATTAGCAAGGAGCTGAAATACCTCTGCATAATCAGCAAGTGCAGTTTTTCTCCTGTATTTATTTTCTGGAGAAGACAGCCACACTCAACAGTCAACCAACCATGGATCCACTTAACTTCCGAAGAATCATGTTCACCAAAAAAGAACAAGAAGAAACATAGTTCATTATGAGGTATTAGAATTGATGGCAAACCATACTGATTTGTTATCACAGAATCAATCCCTCTTCGCCCTTTAGCCTTCATGTTACTTTCATTATTTTACGTCACTTTATCCAGAACCTCTTAAAAATTCTTTTGTGTTTTACACAAAAGATGTACTTACAAATTGTGTTTTAAATGGACAGACTGGCTACAAAAATGCAATATTGCTCATTAAACTTATCCCTGTTACATCTTTCTTATCCCCCAAACAAGCAAACACCTTTTCCTCTTTTAATAAAAACTGCAGGGGGCACTAGTAACTCTTGTTCTAAGATGTCCCATGCCAAAGGTTCAGGCTGTATAATTGGAGTTGGAAAGGAGGATGTACACTTTGATAACTCTGAACCATGAATAGACTCCAAAGTATCTGATTCTCCTGCAAATTAGGTAGCCAGCCAAATTAAAAACAAAAATAAACCAAAAAAACCAACGGTCAGTTCAGCTTCTGAGGCAGAAGGCAACAATGGAAGTGTTCCTTTCTTACAACCAAGCGGCTGCTGAACAGTTTTTTGTACATGTTTCTTACTAAGCTTATAACTGGGAATAGAAAGACTAGGGATCTGCCAGTGTATGTTCACACTTCTGGAAATGAATGCACATGAAGTAATAAGAAAATTTAAACATGTTGTTAAAGTAAATATTTCTATATTTGACATTCCACCTGGAATGCACTGTTTCATTTGACTACCATCATTACTACATACACTTCATATTTTTTCTCACTATTCCTCAATGGAGAAACCTAATTGGAATTCAAAGTAGTGTTTATTGATAAAATGAAAAGGCAGTAATCAAGGAATTAGATTATTATATCATGCCGAATAAATAAAGCCCCTAACCATTTCAAATCCTTACTGAGATTCACTAGCAGAAAGGGAGTTAAGAAACAGCTCTGCTCAATCTTAGCGGTCAAGAGTGAGGATGCATGCACATGATTTATTAAGGCTTTGTAAAAACTTCTCCCAGAGGGCACAAACACAGAGACTCTTTTGACTTAATTCACAGGATGATCCATAAAAGTCACACATTTCTTCATTCTGAGCTTTATCTGAAGAAGAAAGTCTAAGTCATCATGAGCACAAAGAAAAAACTTGTATACAAACCCTTTACCTTTGTCCCCTCTGTAGATCTGTCATTCAAAACCATACAACTCATTGAAAAACAAGAAGTTGAAGGAAGAAAGATAAGTGAAAATTTCTTCTGTCTGTTAAAATTAATGGGAAATATTTCTATTTCAAATGTTTCTCAGCACTCTGAATGTAAATATTTTTGTAGGAAGGAAAATTATTTCTTTTACCTTCAAGATACTCCAAAATGATGCTGCTCTCTGAACAAGCTCATCTGTTTTGCTTATCTTGACAAAGAAAAAATACCATTTGCAAGATCAGCCTGAAGAATTTATTACTTCCTGTGGTACTCTGAGCAGACAGATTATTGGTCTAAATAAGAAAGAACCCCCATGTGAAAAAGAATAAGACAGTAGGGTAGTACACAGAGTACTGATTACATTCTCAGATCCCCAATTTGAAACATTCAGCACATATTCCCCTCCCATGAGTACAGGCCAATCAAGAACACAGCAGGAGCATTCTTTTTGAGTAAATTTGCCAGTGCCAGGCACATGTCAGAGATGATGAGTGAGGCAGAGATGCCAGCCACCTTCTCTGACCTCAGAGGTCAGACAAAGGAGAGTGCGACAAAAGCTAAAAAGCATCAACCCCATAATGATGCTGTGGCTGACCTGGCACATCCACTATTCCCATCACTTCTCAGTACTCCTTTTATTGGTGTTACCTGCTGTGAGAAGAGTGTCTCTGGACCTAGTAGCTTGATTTTGGTCTTAGGAAAATAATCATAATATAGAAGGAGTCAGTCAGACTGCCAGCTTCTGCCTTTCAAGTAGTGAATTGCATGAACTGCGAAAAGGCAATGTTCAACTCACAAGTTTCTCAGATGGATCAAACATCCCAGATTGGTGTGAACCAGGCAGGTTCAGCCTGCTGTATTAAAAGCATGCATGTTCTGCCCCTCTTTGTGAGAAACAGTCTGCAAAACAGATATCCTCCTTGGAGGCTAAGAATTCCATAAAAAGTACATGGTGGTGCTTCTGGGCTACCAACCCTTGCCAGCAAATGAGGTTATTTAATTTTATGCTATGAGAAAGCTGCTTCTTCTACTGTTGAAACTATCTTTTATACAGGTGTTGTATAAGTAATGTGCACATCATTTATAATATTTTTCCTAGAAGTTCTTTTTCCTGGGTATTTTTTCCTTTATTTCCTTTTCCATTAAAAGTCAATTCTTAGGCATCATAGAGTGGTGTTTTATCAATATTTGTGGTATATCAGACCCTTTTTTTCCTAATTCCCTTCAGAAGTTCTGAACACACTGGGCCAAATGTCATTCTTGTGTACAAATCTGAACAGTCTTGTTTGCAAACCTGCAGTCTCAGGAAACAATGACACTGAATAGATATTCCAAAGGCCAGATTTACAGTTCATGAGACATTTTCAAACTTTGCAATGATGAGAGAGGGGAGAAAGAGAAGGTCATTCCACCTTGATTTTCTCTGTGTGTGTGTGTGTGGTGTGTGTGTGTGGGTGTGTGTGTGTGGGTGTGTGTGTGTTTGGGAGGTAATATGGTCAAAACTTCCTGAAATGTTCTTTTATATTTGTTTTTGAAAACTTAAGATTCAAGAGAGGTATCAAAAATGAAGTCACCTTAGGTATCCCTTTACTTTTCATATTCTTCAAAACTCACAGCATGAAAGTATCTTATTTGCAAACAGAACTCTAAGCAGAGATCATCACTAGCAATTGTTGAAATTCATCATCAATATATAATTTTCTTAACTCTATATTCATACCAGTTAGATTCCAGCAGCAGTATAAAACATTTAATCAACACATTTCGGTAAAGGCATTGGTAATTTCAATATTATTTTGAAGTTACCAGAGAATGAGATGGAAGGAATTGGCTGGATATTGCATATCTATTTTTAATTAACCCACTGCAGAGGTTATTTAAACTGAGTAAGCCTTTCTTGCTATATATTGTTGAGCTCAGAGAAACAAGAAGTGCTTTGTGCTCTTTGCTGCCTCTGCAGAATTAGTCCATTAGCAAGCACTATTTCTTCAGATTGTGCCAACCTCACTGGTGCTGTTGGTCAAAAATACCTTTTCACCATATGTCTGTGCTGCTGTTTATGAAGGCAAATATTTTTATATCAGCTCCATTCAGATTAAAGAAAACAGCTTAAAAATTAGTATCTCTTAATTAGATAATGTGTTTTTTCTAGTACATTAACTTAGCTGTCTCTGGATAAAAAAAAAAAAAGAATCTGTAAAGTCCTAGCTTTCAGCTTCTAAGATGCATTAAGTCCTCCTAGTGACTCTATTGCAGTAAGCAAATGCAGGATTCATAACTCAATCTTAATTAAAATATTTATCATATTTCAAAATAACTTATTTGCAGACCTTAGGCATATGCCCTGGATTTGGTTCTCAGGGCTGATCTTTCTTTTAAAAGCTTTTCTCTGGAATCATCTCAAAACACTGTGCTCATGATTACCTGTTAATTAGTTGCCCTATCACTTCCTTTCTCCATTCTGTCCTTTAGCAGTCTTGAAACTCCCTGAGGACGCAAATAACATCTAGCATGGGGAACATTCATAAACGTAATAGTGCCCCTTTCAAACACCTAACCACACTTCTACTTTAAGGTGCATTCTTAAAAATAAGTTCCATTTTTCCTCATGTATACTGGCTCAGGTTTCTTAATGCTGCTGCTGAGACAGAGACAGCTTTATTTGAATTGTAAACATGAAACACGCTGGCATGGGAAATAAAATTATGTTGATTGCACATGCTCAGCAGGAAGTCCCATTAGAACTCAGTAAAATTGCTTATATTTGCTTTTATAAAAGAAAGATTATAGCAGGTAAGATTTCTGCAAAATATTCAGTAGGTGACTTTTTAAAGAAATATTATTATATTCTTAAAATATATTGTAACAGCAGGTATAATGATAGGTATCCATAATGATAAGTATCTCACAGTATCTCTAATTATATAACATTTTAAAATCTTTTCATTTAGCTGCCTTTTTCTTTTGATTAAATTTACTTCAAAGAAGATGGATACTGACACAATAAAACTAAGACCACACAGCCAGAATAATCATAACTATCCTGATGTTATTATGACATGTAATCTAGAGGTTATCATGAAGGAAATGCTAAGTTGCAGCTTATTTTCCCAGCACCATTTATAAGCATCAGTGCCTTTTCATGTTTTTCATTTCTGAGTGTCAGTAGACACAATTTACCTATTGGGAATGGTTTTGTGCAGGTTTCTTTTTTTCAGCATACATGATTGTGCATTTTTCTGCATGCACCATATATTTAATACATCTGCAGATAAATAAATACTTAAAAAATGAAAAAAAGTTTTAAAAGCAAACAACATTAAGAAACAATCAAAGAGCATGTAAGTTTGCAAAATTTGTAACTTAAAGTAGAAGGGATTTTGAAGTCAGATAGGGTTTGTCTGTTTTGGAAACATCTGGAAAAATATATTCTTCCCTTAATCTTAACTTCTGACATAAAGAATTTTGCTGCAGTGAAAATAATAGGGAATATAATAACCAGATGAAAGACAGATGAAAGAACTTGTTTGGAAAATTCTTATTCAAGTGTTAAAGATGACAAAGCTATAGACCATTAAAATGGAATTTCATAATTCTCACCATATATCTAACTATATTTTTTACTACAACTGGCACTTGTATTAACAACCAAGTGGAACTATTTCTTGTCTCTCTTCATCCATAGCTTCTCAGGCTGCCAGGAGAAGTTGTGGATGCACCATCTCTAGAATTGTCCAAAGGCAGGCTGGCCAGGGATCTAAATAGCCTGATCTAGGGGAAGATGTCCCTGTCCATGACCAGGGGAGAGGATTGGAAGGGAGTGGGGTGGACAGTGGGGGGAGGCATTTGGATTAGGTGATCTGTGAAAGTCCCTTCCAAGCTAAATCTTTCTGTATGTCTGTTTATGTTTATGTCCATTTATTTAAGTCTATTTATGTTTACCTGTGGCTCCTTTTATTGGAAAAGATGTAACACACTCATAGAGTTCCTATCCAAAAGAAATTGTAAACTTCCTGTTTGATATCCTATTGACATCTCAAAGCAGTGTCATAATTCAAAACAAGGGACTCTTGGCTGTAACTACAATCTCTGCAAATAATCATGCTGTCTGCAAATGGTGAGAGCCCTATGATAGTTATACAATGAAATGTCAAAAAAGGCCCAAGAGCAGCAGCACAAAACTCACCTTTTCCCTTCTTGCATGAGATAACAGAATTTTGGCTCTGGTTTTATAAATTTGAATATTTCATCCTGAATTAGGGCCCCAAAAATATTTTACAATGCTACTCCTTCTCTGTGTCCAATTCTAAATTTAATGTTGAACAAAGATTATCACTCAGAAATCTATTTATTCCTTGATGTGACCAGTAAGGACTTAAAATCCATAGAAAAACTGATTTGGTGTGCTGATTTTTTCCTAGCCTTGCTGCCACCTCCTAATAATTTCTTAATTATGGTGCACCCTCAACAAACCCTTATCACTCCTTGTTTCTGCTTACACAGATGCTGTGGATGTCAATTTTCATAGTCATTCTTACTTGGAGATTTGCTCACAATTAACAACTTGGGGTCTCTGTTTGTAACTGAAGGCCTTTTCCATGTCAAACTCCACATTTCTGAGCCTACAGCTCAAAATGCCAGCTTGAGAAGGTTTTTAATTGTGAACTGTAATGGTGATATTTAACACTGTAGAAAAAATTTCTTTTGTAATAGCTATGTGAGGGACCAAAGTGAAACTCCATCCAGCTTACATAGAGAAAAGTTTCCAGAGAAAGCAACTTACTTTTGAGAAAACTTAAAATACCAAGTGTCAGATAATCAATGCTACACTGGAAGGGGATTCATCAGGGAGATAGCATGGCCTAACAAAGTGAAGGCTTTATAAATCAATGCAAGAATCCTGCAGTAGACCTGGTAGTGCAAAGGGAATTAACAGTTCACCGAATAATGATGTAAAAGACTCTGCATGGGACACACTAAGCCAGCAGTCAGGCACATTGGTTGAACGAGATCAGCCCAACAGCATTTCCCTGAAGGGCAGGGAAATGTCAAGTTCAAAGATGAAATGCTCTGCCAAGAGCTCAATGGCTTCACACAAAAGCAGCAAGCACAGAGACAGAAGCTTTTGTCTCTCTCAGCAAATGAGAAGATGAGGATGTATATCACCATCTGGAGTGGGGAAAAGCAGCAACCTCACTGTGGAGGGTTGACTTTGGCTGAATGCCAGGTGCTCACCCCAAGCCACTTTGCGTCTCCCTCCCATCATCTGAACAGGGGAAAATATGGCAAAAGCCTTATGAGGGTTGCTGTCAGTTCATCATACACTCTCTCTGCCACTCCTTACCCCTCACTGTCTTCCACTTATCCAAGGTGGGGTTCCTCCCATGGGGGAGAGCATGCCATGAACTTCTCCAACATGAGTCCTTCCCTGGGCTAAAGCTCTTCATTAACTGCTCCATCTGTCCTTTCCAAAAGGTCCATTCCTCCAGGGACCAGGCTGCTCAAGTGTGGATCCCCTCGAGGGTCACAAGGCCTTCCAGAAAACCTGCTCCAGTGTGAGCTCCTCTCTCCACAGGGACACAGATCCTGAAAGGAGCCTGCTCCAGTTCAGGCTTCCCCTGGGCTCACAAACTCCTTTCAGGCATCCACATGCTGCTCCAGTATAAGGTCCTCCATGGGTTGCAGATGAATCTCTGCTCCACCCTGGATCTCCATGGGCTGCAGGGCACAGCTGCCACACCATGGTCTGTACAACAGCCTGGGGAAATCTCTGCTCTGGTCCCTGGAAACCTCCACCCCCCTCTTTCTACTCTGACCCTGGTATCTGCAGGGCAATTTCTTGCACATATTCTCTCCTGGCTGCTGTTGTACTGCCTTTTTTTTTTTTTTCTCTTCTTAAATATCCCTATCCCAGAGGCTCGATTACCATCACAGATGGGCTCATCCTTGGCCAGCAGCAGGTTCATCTTGGAACCAGCTGGCATTGACTGTTGGAGAAGGGGGAACCTTCTGGCACCTTCTCACAAAAGTCACCCCTGTAGCCCCTCACTACCAAAACCTTGACACACAAACCCAATACACTCATCTAGCTTGCAACTACATCCAGATATAAAAACCTAAAAAATGGATAGGGAATTGTGAAAAGGAAGAACTTTGCTGTTGTTGCTATGGCCATGCAGTACAATAAACACTCAAACTGACATCTAAATCTAAGCTACTCTGAATCAGATCTTCCATTCTCATAATTGAATTTTATAATGAAAATAAGTAGATAATTTCTTTAAAAGTATTCATTATTTTCACACAGCTCTGCTAATCATAATAAGAACAGTAATTGCTTGACATAGGACAAAGCTCTATGTCTCCCTCATGTGTAGATAATAAATACTGAACTGCTCCACTAAGACTTTGCACTCCATCTCAGCTACTTGTCTAACTGCTGCTTAGTTTAGAAACTATCACAAAACAGCCATTCCACATCTATATCATTATACAGGACATAAAATAATTTCCTATTACCTGGTAACAAATTTAAGATGGGTCTTGTGCCAGCTTCTGTCTCCTGTGATAGACTTCTTCAAGAGAAACCTTTAGAAGAAATTCTCTAAAATGTACTATTGATACCACAGATAGATGAAAGCCCATGTGAAGAGGTGGGGATGGGGGCGGGGAAGGGGTGGGAAGCTCTACTGATACATATTTTTAAATTTAAAAAGTGCAACAGAGAAAGCCAAGGACAAAGAAAACAAACTTGAGAAAACAGATTCTAAAATCTCCTCCATCATATTATTTCTGTGTAATTTTGGGGAAGTTCATTATCTTACCAATGCCTCCAATTCTTAAGTGAAATAGCATAACAATTCTTGCAGCATGTTGATCAGAAACCAAGGAAAAAGTAGGAAATAAGACAGGCAGATTTGTAAGCATGAACAGAGATTTAACCTGAATGAGTTTAATGAGGTGTTAGATTTAGGTGTTTGTAAATCAAATTACTAATTTGCCTAAAACCTAAATCTGAGCCTGTAGGAATTAATGGTGATCTCTCATTAATACTTTGAATATATGCAAGAGGACTTGAACTCAGAGACTATGAGCTGGAGACACTATATGAAACATCTGAATCATCTCCAAGCAACTCCAGGTTAGATGTAAGGAAGAAAAGGAAAAAATCCATCATTTTTTAAATTAGAGTCACAGCTTTATTACAAGGCTAATATTTAATAAGGACTTAAAATACCATTGAGAATATGGAATAATCTACTTTGTATGCATTCAGAAGAGAGAATTGGTTTTAACAACTGTAATTACCCATGATGAATCCTTCTCCAGTTACTGTAATTTCTTCATAGGATTATAATGTACCTGTTGGCCTTTCCTATGCAATAAACCTTTTCTGAGGAAACCTGTAGTTACAGTGGATTCATAATACTAAAATAAGCTTTGTTATCCAGCCCCTTTGGCCCCATTAAACCATCTAAAGTATCTGCATTGATCTCTTAGTAAAATAGAGACTGTGGCATTCTCTGGAATCTGCTCCCTGCGGCAGACTCTTGGCTGCATGCCAAAGTCATTTCTCCTCTCACCCTTCCTAGACTTGGAGGTCACTTTTTCATCAGATTCAGCTGAGAAGCTACTATGAGATATTCATTTATTCAACAATCTGTATTGGCACATAGATCACAGGTGTAGTTCAATCCTTGTGCAAAACAAGACTCAAAACTTAAGTCTTCAGAGCTTGTCACTATGAAATAGATGGTATGAAATATTTCTAGAAGAGTAAACATTTTATGAGAAGAGAAAAGGAAAGGCAAAGAATGGGTAGATCTAAACTGTTCTTCAACCTAAAAGCTATCCTCTAATACAAGGACATTTTTTAAATATGGAAAAATTATTTCTGCTCATATTTAAAAACATTAAAAGCAGCTAATTTTAAACATTAAACAGGACAAAACTGACCTCAATACTTTAAAATTTCAGTGCAAGTTGAGCCACTACTCTCATTTTGCAAATTAAGATATCCTAAAAACACTTCATAATAGGAAGCCTTAATATGCATGAACTTTTGAACAACTATTTTTATTACTGATTATATTTTTTTAATCCTGTTCCTGAATCATTTGAGAATTAAGTTTAAATGAAATGAAAAAACCCTATGCAAAGCAACATGTCCCATCAAAAAAATATATAGCTAATCTCTCAGCAAAAGCGTGCTTTCATATTATTGGTATTAAAAGTATGCTTTTATTTTTAAGTAAACTAAGTGTGGTTTTAGTACATCATAGAATTAACTGATACATATTTTCAGAGTAGTAATTAAATGCATGGATTTCTTTTATTGAGTCTAAATCTATGGAGAATTTATATTACACATTCAAAAATAATCAAAAACATTATAATTAAGTTCCACAGGGATAGCAGCTGGGTTATTTGGTGCATACAAGTGTGCAAAGACCACCTGGCAGGAACTGAAGCACATATTTTTAAATATCTAGCGCACTTCAGAATTAGTGGTGCTGTTTTCCCCCAGGCCTTCTCTCTGTAATTTTCATGTTTAGACATAAATTGTCAGGGTAGGAGCCTTTGGGTTCCCTAAGATGAAGTTTACTGTACTGAAAAATTAGTATGTTCACTACTTCTATGTTAAAATTTTTATTTAAATAGACATTACGAGGAAGTGTCCTCAGATGGAAGAAATTCTGCCTACCTCAGGGACATCATGAAGACTGCTACACCCTAAAGGTTAAAAGCTTGACTCTAAATAGTAACTTCTCAAGTTCCAGCTCATGAACAATGATCTTTTTTCAGAGTCATCTTCATCACAGCTGATTTTCAGATGCCCCACTCTGTTTCCAATACATCCCCCTACAAGTCAACACTTAGAAAAGGACAGAGGTCTTCTTCAAAACTTTTCATTCATCTCCATTTCTTTCTTAAACTGACCACAGCTAGTCCCTTCTTTACTGGTCTGCACCTGGGTTTTTTGGGGTTTTTTTTCACTCAGTTTTAACTAAAACTCAGTCATTTAGCACACACTGCTTACCTTCTCAATCTCTGAAGCCTTGTGCAGTGTTATGTGGCTCTGTTCATCTTGCACACTGCTTTCAAATTATCTTTAAAAAGACTGCAGTGGAGAGCCTTATGGAAAAGGATAAAACATAATTAGCTTTTCCTCTAACACATTTTGATGTAAAGAGCCTGTAGAGAACACCCGACTCATGAGTAGCTATGTGGGATCAAGTGATCTCAAGGCATCAAGCTGAGGAATAGCGCAAATGTCAGCTCTCCAGCTGTTGTAACAAAACAGCCTCATGGACAGATTTTACAGTTTCTAGCACTGTGCCAAGGCAGAGAGCGATTTGAGAGCCTACTTTTCCATTTTTAAATGTGTGAAAATATCAATAACAATCTTGGTATTATCACAAATCCACGTAGTCCCTTAAAGATGGTTCCCTGCTTAAAGTTGCCCAGGGAGGTGGTGCAGTCATCGTCTCTGGAAGTAGAGAGGTGTCTGAATGTGGCACATGGGGATATGGTTCAGAGGTAATCATGGTGGTGCCAGGTTGATGCTTGGACTAGATGATCTTGGAAGTCTCTTTCTGCCTTGATGATTCTGTGATTCAGCGATTTGATGATAAGTATCTGAACAGAACACAAAGAAATCTAAGGAAACCCTTTTATAGAAATGCACCCCGCTAGGGTTTTCGGTAGAGTAATACGTTCCACTGCAAAGGAAATTACAGAAATTAGTATTTTTCAGGACATAAAAATCAAGAATGGTTTTCCCTTAGGACAGATGGGGAAAATAACAATTAATTTAAAAAGAAATTTAAAGTGACAACAACAGAAAAAGAAGAAAAACACTTTTACAGCTAGATTAATAAAACAAGAAAAAAGAATGTTTAATAACTTAATTTTCAGGCTTAGACATCTACATTAGTATTTTAATTCTATAATGAGAAATGTACTCACAATGGGACCTTAATTACATGTATCTCTTGCTCCTAATTCCCTTTCATTTTACCCTGCACTTTAAAGAGAATTGAAGGGTATTGCAGAATTCCAGGGAACTGGAGATAATTCAAGAAATGGCAGTAAATCGGATTTTTACCTCTAAAAAGCTGAACTTAATCCAGTTTCATAACAATTACTGTAAGATAATGTGACGTAAGAAAATATATCTGTCCAATTCCTCAGGGAAATAATTTGTAGAAGTTAACAGCCTGGATGGCAAGCACAACAGGAAAATCAGTGACTGGCTTGTCAATTCAACAATATCTTCAGCATTGTGTTTTACACACCCAGCAAATGAGCAGAAAGAAGCTTTCACTATACTCATCTGTGCTGTTTGCACTCCTCAGAATCACAGAAGATTTAGCCTCAAGTACTGTCTATTTTCATTTCTACAAATCCTAAGCTGTTGAAAAAGTAGACATTAACAATGAAAAATAAAATAATATTATCCCTCTTTTTCAACTTTTATTAATATTTGTGCCTACAGCCAGAGTGAAGGTCAGCATACCACCAGGAGAGATTTTGTTTGAGGAGTACAGACACACTACAGCCTGGCAATGAAAAAAACTCCAAATGTTAGGGTGACAAAGTGCATGGGTTAAAAGCACTGCCTTATTCTCAATGCTACATTCAATTTATTTTAAAAAAGGTACAGCAAAGAATGATGTTTCTTTTCCTCAGAAAAGAATACAAATACCAAACTATACCACTGGTAAAGCAAGTAAAGGAAAATTTAAGTGGTGGCAAAATCAACACAGATTTTTTTTTTCCAGAAAAATGCTAAATCACACTCACTTTTTAGAAGCCTGAACATTGAAATTAAAAACATTGCTTGAGATACATCAGTGGTTGTTTTACGGGGAATGTGCCATGCTTATTCAACAGGTGCAATGTCAGATTACCATAACAGTCTTAGACTACTCTTTATTAACTCTGCTGTTCCATTTGAAAGTATAGGAATACCTAGATTCATTAGTACTTGCATAAAAAACTACTGTATGGGTGGGCTCAGTAAAAGTAAAGGAGCACTAGAAACTCATTGCCATTTTTTCTCCATTGTCTCATTTCTCCTCTTATGAATACCATAAAATCTAGATGAGTTAGAAAAATGGAACTCTTACTATTTGTCAAAACAAAACATTTCGAGTTAGAAAAGTTAGACATGGCAGTCCTAGGGTTCTTTTTAAATTATGTTTCAAGTCATTATATTCTGCTTAACTAAGCTCTTACGGTAGTTTCAGTCAGGTAAGCTACTCCTTGATTTCCCTTCCAAGGCAGAGCTGATACAAATGACCACAGATTAAGCCATTCATACATACATAAACAATTTTGATATTATTTAGGTAATTATATAAAAGTTGAAATTCACAGGAACTGTTTTACCTTTGGCAGCAGGGGGCTGCAGGAGTGTCTGTGTGAGATGAGGATAGATGTCTGCCAGACATTACCAGTTCCACAACAAAACCACAGCAGGACACAGCCAAGGCCATTGATAAAGCTGGTGGCACTTCTAGGAAAAAAACATTTAAGATCAAAAAAAGCTTCAGAGAGAAGAGTGGGAAAAAGTATGAGAAATCACCCTGAAAACACCAGCGGTGGGGAAGAAAGGGAATGAAGTGCCCCAGGCACCAGAGAAGATATTTATGCGCAGCCCACGGAGGAGACCAGGGTGGGGAAGGCATTTCCCACCAGCAGGCGGAAAGGATCCGTGCTGGTGCAGATATCCACACTGAAGCCCATGAAGTATCCCATACCAGAACATGTGGATATTCCCTCAAGGAACTGGGGCCTGTAAAGTACACGCACAGGAGCAGGTTCATCCTAAAAACTCTAGCTTGTGTGAAGTATCCCAACACTTCAGGTTTATCTTTAAGAATTGTGGTGCATGAAAGCCCAAAACAGAGCAGGGCAACTGCATTAGGAGGAAAGAGCAGGAGAGAGAAATTGTTAAAACCTGAACACACTACCCATATTCTCCATTTTCCCCTGCATGGGTCAGCAGGGGGAGAGGCAGAAGAGTCAGAAATGAGGGAGGAGTTTGAGCCTAGGATGAAAAGGGTTGGTGTGAAAGAGTTTTAATTTTGCCTCTGCTCCTCACTATTTAAATCTGTTTTCATTGGCAATACATTAAACATATTCTTCCCCAAACTGTCTCTATTTTGCCTGTGATGGTAACTGGTAGGTCATCTCCTCTTCTTCTTCCCTACCCATAGTTAATTCACCTCAATTTCTACCCCTGTTCCGTTGAAGAGAAGGATTGACTGATTTGGCAGCTGGCCCAAGTCAACACTCCAGAGCCTTAAACCTTTTGCTTCAAATTCAGTAGTGATTCACTCACCTTCATATTAAATTACACTTTTATTAAGCAACACTTGCATTCATGTGTATAGGAATTTACACTGTGAAGGCCAGTCTTGTTCATTGAATAAAATTTGTCACACTAAGTTTGTTTATATGAACCATTCTGTTTGAAGTTCAAATCACTAGCAATGTCTTGAATTTTTTTCCCTTCCATGTTTTTCAGACCATGGTTGTGCTTTCAGTACGACAAATGCTTCCCAAAGATGTTTTTCATTTTGGGTCCAAATATATTCTAGTTAGTGAAATAGATACATACTCAGACCAGAGGTGTAAAAATTAAGGTATCTACTGATTTACATGTTAACAAAAGCAACGCATTTTTGCAAGTAAATTTATAACATTTGCGTATACAGAAAATCTTTATATTTTGTGAAAAGGAACTATGCGTATATTGGCAATTTAGTCTAATATTCAGAAGGAATACCTTAAAATTTCCAGAAATTCAAGGAGCAAAGCATTATTTACCTCTTCTCCTTGGTCAAGAAGCAAATAGGGCTTCCCTGTGGCTTAATGTACAGGCTACCTACCTGATTCTCTTGAAGTCATCATAATTGTGCACAGATTGAGACTTTGGAAAGAAGCATTTCAAAGGGTAGGGGAAGGGAAAAAAACAACATAAAAAAAATTACTCCACTAAGATGGTTGGAAGGCAATGTCTTCCTGTGACATGAGAGAAATAACTGCTCGTACTGGATATAGCTCGACTATTTGGATTCTGTTATTTGACTGCAAGGGGTGATGTTGGGTGAGTGAGATGAAGTAAGTCAAGGAATTGATGGCTTCCTCTGGAATGCTTCTCACTGAACATAGAAAATGGTACTAAATTTTTGATTTGTGAAAACTTTTCTCTTATAGAAGTCTGTGTTTTTCCAAGTTTTCACTCACAATCCTTTCCCCAGTTTATTTCCCAGTTTATGGAGAGCATTTAAGCTAAGCTCATGTTTTTCAAGAAGCAGTAGGACAGCATTGTTCTTGGCTCTTGCTGTGAAACAACTACCTGAAAGGTTTTCAGTAATAAATACTTTGTATAGCATGTCCTATACAAGGTCTCTATCAATGTGTATTAAAAACATCCTGGAAATCTTGTGCTTTTTGTAGGTATGGTGTTTATAGAAGCAATTAATTTTTGGTAACTCTGGGGATGTAATTTCATCAAGAATGCTGAAGAACACACTGAAGAAAATGCAGTCAAAAGCAAGAAAGTCTCCTGGATTCTGTGGAATGAATAATTATTAAAGAAATTCTTGCAGACCATTGCCTGCATGTTAGTTCTTCACATTTCCAAATTGCTCAGGGAAGCTGACAACTGGGATATAAAAAAGATACCAAAAAGGCCTACATCTCTTGCAACTTTTTTCCCTACAGTTCTTTGCCTTTGATGAAAATGAGGAATACCCACAAACTCTCAGAATCAAGATTCTTTGCCCTCTTTATTTCTTTTATTTCTTTTCTGCAAAGAAACCTGTGGACCTTAAGTTATGCTATTTACACTTAAAAAAAAGGGCAAAGAAAAAAAAGCTAAAAGAAACTTACATGAAGCAGAGTCATGACAAATCTTAGAGAGTAAAAATAAATTGCTTCATTGCAATGATAAGCTCCTCTTGTATGTAATTTATGAAAAGTCAACTGTCATCAAAATTCTTAATTTATAGTGTTCAACAAAATGCTACTAACTGAAAAGCATTAATCAACATCACCAACCTAATGTGCTTTGTCAAACTTCTCAGTCTCTTCTGCCAAAGACGAACATTTTTGACAAGTAGATTGATTGGTGAGCTAACAGTGTCTGACTGAGGGGAGAGTGTACAACAAGAACCTTAAAAAAAGATGTTAGCAGTAATTCTATTTGCTCATACAGAACCTGTGTACAATACTATTATTTTGCAAAATACATGTCAGTAAGACTGGTAAATTAATTTGTGGTTATAAGAAATTCTGTTTCAAATAGGATTTCATTCTCCTTGTGAAATAATTCATAAAGAGTGAAATGTACAACTGATATGAAAGATTCCCATTAGACCTGAATAATAATCAACTACACAGTGCTTTGCTAGCTCAAGTGGTTAAAAACAGTCATAGAGATTCTGGCTTTCAAGCTTAAGTAAGGAAAGAGAAAAATCAGATACATGCTTCTACTTTGTTAAGTGTAATAGATATTGAAGATTTAAGATAGAGAGCAGCTCCTTTTAAAAAGAAGGCTTAACTGGGAATCCCATACTTATGCAGGAAAAAAACCCCACCTTTATGTTTTCTTTTTCTAATTTTCAGGTATTCCATCTATTGCAACAAAATTTTTTGTTTCTGAAAGGGGGTAGGAAGAAGGAACTGAAATTTTAACACAAAAGGATTATAAAAGGATATATTTTCCATTGAAAGAGAATAAAAAGTGATAGTTTTTAGAAGCAATTTCCACAGAAAGCTGAAATGTATGTATCTGATCTTTTTTCCCACTGAAAGAGCAAGTAACTTTAAATACTGCTAGACACTCAAGAGGAAGGCTTCCATTTATTCTTGTGAAAGACTGCTGATTAAAACCACACATACACCTAAAAAGAATAACAGTCCTCTAGCTTTCATAAATAGGAATTCAAACTATTCTCCCTGTCCAAGATCAATTTAAAAATATTTGATTTTAAACACTTGGGAGAACATTTGTCTTCTGATGTTTTCTACCTCTTATTAACTTGAACAGTTTTTTTAAATTCTCTTTGAGAATGTCCTTAGGCATTGGCTTTAGGAATGAGAGATTTCAAATTATTCATAATTGTGTGAGGCTTCCAATAACTGGTGACAGCAGAACTTAAGGCAGAACACTCACATTTCTCACTTGCTCTAATGGTCTCCTTTACTCTTTCCCAGTATCCTAAGCCTCCTAATAGCCACACAGTTGCCTAACATGATCTTCTGTGAGAGATGTTTCTGTTCCTCTTGGGTAACTTCAAGGTTTCCATTATGACAATATGTCTTAATTTCCTCCCATCTCGCTAAGCCCTTAAATCTGCCATACAGGCTATGAGGTTTAGGATTACTCCCACCTTCATACCCAGTTCAGCCAAGGTATTTTTACATTTTGTTATTGCTGTTGCTAAATGTTGTACCTTGTAGGCCTTTGAATGTTTCTGATGCTTTTGTTAATTGCTTGTACATGGATCCTGTAGTGACTCAAGCTCTTGCTAGTATTGATACTTTACCTGATGAATTATTTCCTGAAATAAATGAATTAATGTTGCATGCCAAAACTGTGTTACAGCCTTATGATTCTGATTCAAGGAAGAATGTGCATGTATTTTGGGCCTAGCAGTATCTGGAATTAATCAGAGACTTCTTGGCCACTACAACAGCTATAGGTAAATTAGCAGTTGCTGCTGGACAATTGGATTAGTACAACACACCAGTACCATCAGGTTTAGATGATGGTATGATTCCAAGAAAATTATGATGATTTATTTGATAGGTTATTAGAAGGTGCATGATCTAAAATTACTAACATTTCAATGCCTGCACAGATTAATATAGTGGCTGCAACTTTTACATAAAGAGCAAAAGACCTCAATTAATAGGGCTGCACATTTGCTGTGGTGGCATATTGATGTCATCCCTTGGGGCAAGTCTGCTGTGGCAGAATACGTGGCAAAATTGAAGATGTGGTTATTAACCCCACCCGCCTTCAGAGGACGTGGTGCCCCAACCATTGGGGCAATCACTAGAAGCATTAGAGTGGCACCAGCATCTTATGAATTGTCTCAGGGACCTAGAAGAGAAGGTGGATGTAGCAGAAGAGGTAGACCACAATATAGAACAAAAGTGGTATGAACTCAAACTAAAAACACCTACAGAAAGAAAGGAAAATCTAAATCTAAATCAAAAAGTCCCTGTCACAGACCTCCTACACCATCTCTTAGAAGATACCCCTCTCCTAGCCAATAATCAGAATGGTGCTCATTCCCTGCAACCCTTGCAGGGGCTTTATAAACTAGCAGGGTGTACATTTAATCCTGATTGGAAAGCACCTGACATTACTACCACAGATATTGATGTTGAAAAAATTAAACAAGAGATTCCTAATGTCAGAATGTGGAGATATTTGACTCCAGCTAGGTTTTGGCCTAAGGGCATCTCCTACTTTCCATGAGAGGAAGGAGTTAAGGATAAGTACCCAGGGAACAAAAGCAAACATGCTGAAATCGTAGGTCAATATTTTACTAAGCTATTCAAGGCAGGAATCTTGTACAAGCGATTGACAAGATCAAAGGTTGCATTGCTGGGCAAAGTTCATCATTGGGAGCTACAATACCTTGCTGAACAACATGGGGGCCTCTCCTGCGAAATCAATGTCAGAAAGACGGGCAGAGGGGCTCAGGGGTCTACCGGTGAGATTCAGCACCGCATTCGTACCACCGGCCGAAGCATCACATGGCCAAGGGGTCGGTTACTTGAGCGAGCCACTGCCTCCTCAAGGTTTTTTCAGCCTACTTGGAACTCCGCCTGTTACCCCTCGTAGAACCACCAACAGGTCCATCTTCCATCAAACCACCAGAAGAACCCCTAGTCGGAGGACATCAGGACGAGAACACCAAGGTATCATATATCAACCTTCCTTCTTCTCCTCCTCCTCCTCCTCCTCCTCCTTGAAGGCAGAAGGGTGCTCGTGGAAGATCATGGCCACATCCTTGAACTACATACTTGTTATCCTCGGAGGCGTACTGGCAGAGTTTTTCTTGTTGACAAGAATTCTAGAAATACTGAGGAAGCTAGACTTGGGGTGGACTTCTCTCAGTTCTCCAGGGGTAACAATGCATTGTCCTTTCCAAAATACTTGGCATCAAACCTCGCAGCATTGTCAAGGATATTGCCCATGGCAGTGTCCAGGATTTCTTCGGATGTGTCTCAGGTTTTTTATCATATTCCTATGTGCCCTCTTAGTGCTTTGTGGCTTGCTGTATCTGACAGACATGTCTATTATTTTAGAAAAGCTCCAATGGGGGTCAGTCTCATCCCTTTTCTCCTCCATCTCCTCACAGCCGAAATTGCATAAAGATTTAACATTTGGGATTTTGTTTATATGGGTGACTTCTTACTCTTCCACCCAAGCCATCACTACCTTGTTACAGGTAGCAACTCTATATGCCATTTTCTCCAATCAATAGGCAAAAGAATTAATTATGATAAAGCTACACCTGAACCTGTTAGAGACATTATAGTTTTAGGATAGAAGATCAATGATACATCAATCTGGGTTCCTGATGAACAATGGACAAAGAAAAGATACTTAATTAAGAAAATCAGCTCTGTCAAAGAATAGGATTGGAAGATTCTTCAGAAATTTGTTGGACATTTAAATTTCATTGTACCATTTACTAATCAACATGCTGTTTTGTTTCAACCAATGTATTGTGTGATCTCTGCAAAATGTACTTTTGTGTTCTCTGAAACATACAAATTGTTGGTGTTAAAAAAGTTGTATCAAAGGCCCAAAATTAAGTTGCAACATAGAGCATCAGTGCCAATTCCTCGACTAGCAACAGATGCTACGTTAGACATTGGAGCCATATCCCATATCACCGGCGGGTGGTCTCATGTCAGATTTAAGAAATTAAGACATATTGTCATAATGGAAACCTCGAAGTTACCCAAGAGGAACAGAAACATCTCTCACAGAAGATCATGTTAGGCAACTGTGTGGCTATTAGGAGGCTTAGGATGTTGGAAAAGAGTAAAGGAGACCATTAGAGCAAGTGAGAAACGTGAGTGTTCTGCCTTGTTTTAAGTTCTGCTGTCACCAATTATTGGAAGCCTCACACAACTATGAATAATTTGAAATCTCTCATTCCTAAAGCCAATGCCTAAGGACATTCTCAAAGAGAATTTAAAAAAACTGTTCAAGTTAATAAGAGGTAGAAAACATCAGAAGACAAATGTTCTCCCAAGTGTTTAAAATCAAATATTTTTAAGTTGATCTTGGAAAGGGAGAATAGTTTGAATTCCTATTTATGAAAGCTAGAGGACTGTTATTCTTTTTAGGCATATGTATGGTTTTAATCAGCAGTCTTTCACATGAATAAAAGGAAGCCTTCCTCTTGAGTGTCTAGCAGTATTTAAAGTTACTTGCTCTTTCAGTGGGAAAAAAGATCAGATACATACATTTCAGCTTTCTGTGGAAATTGCTTCTAAAAACTATCACTTTTTATTCTCTTTTAATGGAAAATATATCCCAGTATTTCTATGCGCAAGAAGTAAAGACAGGACAAGACCTCAAATGTTAGGATATGGCAATAAGTCATATTGCTTTTTAAAGATAATTTTCTTAGTTTAAATATGATAATTGTAAAAGTATTCACAGTCAAGGAGAGATAGCTACATGAGCATAAGGAAAGCATGTGCTTCACATACACTATTCAGCATTTTTGATGTGTCTTCTGAGCTGCATCAAAAGAAGCATGACCAGCAGCTCAAGGGAGGTGATTCTCCTGTCCACTCAACTGTTACGAGATCCTTCCTGGAGTGCTGCATCCAGCTCTGGGGTCCCCAACATAAGAAGGTCATGGACCTGTTGGAGGGAGTCCAGGGGACAGCTGTTGATCCAGATGATCTCAGGGGGTGGGATCATCTCTCCTGGGAAGACAAGCTGAGAGAGTTGAGGTTGTTCAGCCTGGAGAAGCAAAGGCTTCAAGGTGACCTTAGAGCATCCCCCTGTAGCATGCCTAAAGGGTGACTACAGGAAAGCTGGGGAGGGAGTTTTTACATGAGCCTGGAATGATGGGAGAAGAGGGAATGGCTTTAAAATGAAAGAGGGTAGGTTTAGATTAGATATTGGAAAGAAATTCTTTATTCCAGGGGGGTGAGGCACTGGAATAGGCTGCCCAGACAAGTTGTGGATGTACCATCCCTGAAAGTGTATAAGGCCAGGTTGGATGGGGCTTTGAGCAACCTGGTCTAGTAATAGGTGTCTCTGCCCATGGAAGGTAGGTTGGAACTTTAAAGTCCCTTCTAGCCAAAACGATTCTATGCTTTTCTGATATAAAAACATACTGGGAAAATATGGTAATGACAGGAAACACAGAAATTATTGTTTTACTTCACATTACTCTACCTGGAGCAGGATAAAAAGAAAATTTATTGAACTCTTTTGCCTGTAGCACTACATACATCTTATCACTCGACACATTTTATGTTTCATATAATACTTTAGGGGACTTACTAACTATGAAAAACACATTATCCTTAAAAACAAAGTTATGAAGTACTGAACATGTACAACTAAATATGGAGTTAAAAGTAGCAGCAAAGACTTCTTTCTTCAATCTTATATTTAAATAAGAACACCAAGTGGGCAGCAAGGAAAGATCCTGCAGTATCTTTAAAAGGGTAGAGCTTTCACAAAATTTTCGTGACTCACAAAATTACAGTATAAAAAAAAAAGTAACCTTATGATTCAGACTGTAATTAGCAGCTTAGAAAATGCAGAAGAGAAAATGAGTCAAATACCACAGCCATTCAGGGCCTTAAAAATAAGGACAAGAACTTTAAAATCACTGCACTAAATTTACAGTAAGCCTGCAGTGAAGAGAATTTTCAAAAAGGAGATATTTATGGAAAAGAAATCATATTGAAGTTAGAGATGAGAGACTTTACATTGAAAAAATTATTCTTCTACAAATAATATGATCAGGAAATTCAGAAAATAAAGCAATCCTTTCACTGACTAACAGTTTCAATTTGTTTACATTAAGACAGCAAAATCAGATATCAATAGTTTTTCCAAAATCAGCATTCCTCATGCCAAACAAATACCATTAGGCTGCACAGAAAGTATGACACAAAAGTTTTATATTTGAACAAAAAGAAACTGTTTATTAAAGAGTGCACCTGTCATTAAAAGTCTGCCCCACTAGTAAAATAAGGATTGAAAGCTAAAGTAGATCATTGAATTGTCTAGCTGAAGACATGCAATTGCTCAGCTCTACATCTGAGTCTGAAAGCATACACAGAAAATTCACTTGAATTTTGTTTTGAAATCCTCAGCACTGAGAGGAGATAGGAAACCAAGGCCTGATGCTCACCTCATTTAAGAGTAGCAGTCTTTCTTCATTGCAAGGGAGCCGTTCCCTCAAGGCCCTTCACAGCCAAGACACAGAAAGAGATTGTCAACAAACAAACTAATGAAAAAGTGTCCTGCAAGCTGTTTCCCACTGCTTTCTAGGGCTAGACCTACACTTTTCTTTATAAGTCATCCAAATTGCACACTTCTGTGCCTGCAAAACTTCACTGTCTTTCTGCACAGTTAGTTTGTCTGTCCCTGAGCCCATCTCCCAAAGCTTTGCTCTCCAACTTGTTTTCAGAGGGCATGAAAACCTTTAATCACATCAAATAAACAAGGGGTGCTGTTAACTATGTAATCTCTTAGCATACATCAATTCATAAAAGAACATGTAGGTGTCCATAGGATGAGAAAAAGCATTTTCCACTAAGTCCTGATTCTCTATGCTAACTTCTTCTTTAATCTGTTTCCTGCATCATCTTGGGTACTAGATGAACAGCAGAAACCTTTCCCTGGTTTGCTATGAGTTGCTACCCTCTGCAACTAAAACCAACTATTAGTGACTACAAAATAAAAAAAAAAAAAAACACACTTTTTTTTTCTTTTTTATTTTCTCGTTGACTGTGTTATTATATGATATGCACTGAGCTAGGCGCAGCTGGTGAGACTATTGCAATGCATTCCCTATAATGATGGATTTCTCTTCCTGAGACCAGACATTTCTCAAAAATCTTAGTACATTTTTTATGGGTTTTTCCCAAATGTGACAATGCAAATTTAGAATAGCATCATTATATCGAAGAGAAATAAGGAACAGGAGCTTTTTGATACAGCATTAGGCCTAGAAAATATTTCAAGTAAAGGAAGCTCATATACACAAACTGCTCCAATTTTCAGTGGGAATTTCTAAAGATATAATACAAGATAAATCTAATTAGCTTCAAGGATATGACAATAAGAGATCAGAGGAGTGAGTAGACTGGTTAAATCTACATGAACTTCAAAAGATTCTCAACAGAAAAACACAAGAAAAAGACTAATGAAGGAAATTAGCAACTGTGATATAGATAGTAAAATTCAAATTGGATTCCAGAATACCACTGTTAGGTTAATGATTTGTTGTATAGCCTATGCAGGGAACAAGGGTTTCTGAATATAAAAGGTCTAACATTTAGCTCAAAGCTGTTGTAATTACCTTGTGTATATGCTGCTTTTCCCCCTTCTGTTCTAGTGGAACAGGGTTGTGAATTTACCTATCTTGGTTCCTGCACCTGCTTATTAGCTGTATGCTAGTAATTACTGGATCAAAAGTGGAGCCTGGCATTTACAAAAAATATCCTGAGGAACCTGGAGAGCTGCAAGTTTAAACAGTGATGTGATGGCAATTCTGAAACTTGCTAGAGATGAATGGCTGAGAACAATACAGGTTAAGGTAAAATGGAAGCTGGAACACAGTCAACCAGGGAAGGAGTCCATAGAAAAGACAGAAGGATATAAAGGAAAGGAAAAAAAGACATTTTTGCATGTTCTGCCTAAAGTAAAATATTAAAAAGGAAAACAAGTAACCAATAAAAATAGCAAGGAGAGGAGGTAGTACAACATGGACAAAAAATAAGATTGTTTAACAAATCTTACTCCAAAATTTAAGAAAAACATGGCTGTTTCATTACAAAAGCTATAATGAGGACTGCTCTACAGCTATTATTTTGGGACATAGAGCCACTAATATAGGTTAGGCATTCCACAGGAGTCCATAGCCATGCACTAAAATCTCATTGTTGTTTCTGTCTAAACAAAATGAAAAACTGCTCTTTCTTTTAAGTTTACAATTCATATCATCTTCAGTCCAAGCAGTGCCTGAAGAAAATTATTCAGTTGCCTGAATCTGAATTTACAAACAAGAGCACTTGAGTTTCAAAGTGCAAAATAATGAAGTGAAGTTATACTAACATCAGCATTAGTCAACTCAAATTATGAAAATGGTTTTAGATTTTTGATAGTGGTCTGCAAGCAATATTAAATTATGTGCATTTTACATATTCTGGACCTATCACATTCCCAGCTTTCCAAGGTGGTGCTGCATGCAGAGGCAACGTGATCTAAGCAAAGGGGAGCACAGTGACAAAAGGGATGGCAAGGTGTGAGGAAAATGGACCCAAAATCCTACAGGGTGATCCCTGTCTTCAGCTCCTGGACAGGTTATAGCTGTAATTCGTCAAATAAATTTTTGATACCTGAAATCAATCAAGTTTATTATACTAAAGTGAAGGACAACCTAAAAAGTAAATATGACAAATTCTCTTTCAGGTGTAACCAAACAGTTAACCCAATGTAATTAACCAAATCCGTTGTAACTGAACACTTGGGTGGAAATTTCCACCTTTCACTGGTGGCACAGAGCAGCATAATGTAACAGCTTATCCTGGAGAATGTCTCCTTTTAGGACCACGAAAGAGAAAGAAACTCATCAGATATACACTGGAAAATGCATACAATTAAGACTTTAAAAGTTTTGAAAAACTCTAAATAATAAATAAATAGGCACTGCCAATTCATAACTGTTCTGGTAGACCATCATGGGAACAAAGAAAAAAACTTTTCTGGATTGAGATACATTTAATCTTTGATATATAGACAGAACACTTTTTCCCCCTACCAAACCTTGTCATATCAAGACAGAAAAAGTTAAAGATTCAAATATATGCTTAATTTTGATGGCACAGCATTTAAAAACATACAGAGAATATTGACTCAGTGCATGAACCATGAAATATCCCATAAAGCCATAGCATAATTGCATGTGAGCTCTGTAGAAATGTCAATCAGCTGAATTCTGGGGGAGCTAACAGTGAAACTCTCTTGAATGTGCTATTAGAAGTCCTCAAGCATTAAAAAGTCTCTAAACCCCTCAGCTGAAAACCTGTCATGCTTGAATAACTGTAACAAGCACAATAATAGGTGTATAGTCTCTGAGGCTGTTCAGAAAACTACAAGATACTTTGTTATTCTTTTCTGTGGATGATAAAACTCAACCAATGTGTTGTAGGCTATTTTTACCACGCACAAAACAAAGAAATCAGTTTAAGGAACCATGTTTTCCACACAAGTCCATTAGCAGAGAATAGATGGGGAAAGACATAACAAACTCTTTATGACACTTTACCTGGAAGAAAAAAAGCAGTTATCTGGGGACAAGCAATTGCATTAAGCATTGAATAAATACAGACAGCCTTTTATTGCATCATTTTGCATTTTCAGAACACCACACACCCTGACCTAACTAAGTTTCACAGTTACTTCTTCAATATCTTTGGGCATTTAATCATTAGTTTACAAACACAGAACAGAGATGTAATGCGGACAATATCAGTTTAGGAGTCTCAAATTAAAAAATGTTAAGACATCGTGAAATATTCAGAAACACAAATCTCATTGAAAGCCAGCCCCTTTCACTGACAAGCAACCATACTGTGGGGTTTCTAGCTCATAGATATTTTATTAACATACTCCAGGCATGTCTTTTTGGATGCTGAAGGGTTTACAACAAAAGCAAGTAACTTTACCCTTTTGATTGCATTGTGTATTTTATTTTCAGGTACTACATTAGTTATAATACTGGCCTTAATAAATCACATGCACAGAATCACTAGGTTGGAAGAGATCTTTAAGACCCTCGAGTCCAACCCATGCCCTAACACCTCAACTAAACCATGGCACTGAGTGCCACATCCAATCTTCTTTTAAACACATCCAGGGATGGTGACTCCACCACCTGCCTGGACAGACGATTCCAGAACTTTATCACCCTTTCTGTAAAAAGTTCTTCCTAATATCCAACCTAAATTTCCCCTGGCACAGCTTAAGACTGTATCCTCTCATTCTGCCAGTTGCTGCCTGGAAAAAGAGACCAACCCCCACCTGACTACAGCCCTTTGAGGCAGTTGTGGAGAGTGATAAGGTCACCTCTGAGTTTCCTTTTCTCCAGGCTAAACACCCCCAGTTTTCCCTCAGCCATTCCTCACAGGACTTGTGCTCCAAGCCCCTCACCAGCCTCGTTGCCTCCTCTGGACACACTTAAGCATCTCAACGTTCTTCCTAACCTGAGGGCCCCAAAACTGGACAGAGCACTCACATCTGTCACAAAACACAGTGTAACTGAACAAACACCTTTTACAGCTTCAGTCAAATGCCCTGGATCATCAACACTGTGAATGAATTTAGAGGTTACTAAAATCTGTCTAGCTTTAACCAAGTTAGAGCATCACATCTAATAAGCATTGGTTGTGTGTGTGAAGAGTGCTGCAGAAGATATCCAATCAATTTAGAAGCTGTGATTTTTCAGTTTATTGTTCCTCTTGCCATTATGTCAGCTGCTCTGCAATCACAGAAGTGAATCATGTCTGTCAGTGCAAGTGAAGTCTGAGCAATCATCTCAAAGCATCTGTCTGCAGCATTGCTTAAAGGTTGTTTATATATTTATGCATATGATATCAGAATTAAAATTAGATTTTTGTCCTTTACAGATATTTCCTGTTGCATAACAACTTTTTCTCTCAGTATATCTCCCAGGATATAATGAGATGTGTTTCAGCAACCAGCTGTAGAAACCAGAAGTTTGCATTGCTCCTGTCCCTAATGTATTTTGTTCTGTAAATGAGAAAATTAACATTTCAGTAACAGTAATTTTACAAAGCTTTTTGTTACTTCTAGTACTGATTCACGTAATCTGGAACTGTAGGTACAGATTAATTACATACACATTTTGGAGAAGACAGATGCAGATACATAACCTTCCATGAATGAACAGCCCACTGTAAATGTTTAACATGATACAACCTTGTTCATAGCCAGTTTTCTTAAATTAGGATTAAAATTCTGATATGTCGCCCACCTTAAGTAATTTTTGGTCTTTTTCAAACTGTGGGTCACACATAATAAATAGTTAATTTGGAATAATCACATGTTGGATAATGGGCTGTCAGCAAGATGTGCTGGTTCCAAGTAACTTACATCTCAATGTTTTCATGCCTACATTAGCACTAAAATCAGCAAAAGAGATATCTGGCCTTGCATAACTGAGAGTAGTTTAAATACTCAGTATCACTATTTTACAGTATGCTTAGTTTCTTACATTTAAATATTTTTTTGCATAAATATTTAGGTTTTTTGAATAAAATTTTTACATATTAAGCTAGTGTCATGAGGGATGGAAAAGATCTAAAACTTTGCTCAGCTTAATATCTACAATGTGCAAGTCCAACAGGAAGCTAATGGCTTATTAGCACAACATTTAATGGAAGAGTAACAGATCTCATATTTACAAGTGGTTTTATTCAGGTAGTACAGGGAATTCAGTCTGTATCTCCCATGCCCTATAAAGACTTTCAAATTACTATATTTCCTCTCAATATGATTAATGGAAAATGTTTCTTTCTAACAGAAATACCCCAAGATATAAATTACTGTGTTAACAATTTTAATTACTATTCCCAAGCAAACAGTTAGGCCTATTTGGACTCATTAAGTATATCAATTTCAGATTAGTTCAAACCCAACACAATAAAGAAATTCATCTGCTCAAAGCCACCAGAGACAACTGTAGCATTATAATAGAATGGACTCAACCCTACATTATTTTCTGCTCTGCATATCCAACACTTCTCAAGCTGAATGAACAAATCTCTATTGACTTGAATGATTTTCAGGTTACCAATGGCAAAACCCCTGTTTTGATAACAATACTAAATTTGTATCCAATCCTGTTTTCCTAGAACCATTGTCACCAATGACATATTTCAGCCAAAGTTCATTTATAAGATTTTAAACTTTTAAAGATTAACACTGATATTTCACTTGCTCAGATTTTATCCTATACAGTTTTTGCAAGCTTTAATCTAGAACATGATATGCCCTTAATTACACTAATTCTTAGCATCTTAACATCAGTGTGAAAACAAGAAAAGAAGAAGGAAAAGAACTACTAGTCCTGAATTATAATTCACAACATTTTAGAGTGTAAGAAAAGAAGTAAAGTTTCCACACCACATTAAAACTCAGCTGGGAAGTTTTGCAAGTCTGAGCTCACTCATTTCACACACATTCCAACAGTTTAGCACTTTCCTCTCATACGTTATCTTTCATCAGAGTTTTTGCATGCACAAAAGTCAGGGATATATTCAGCTGTACTCTAGGCTAATGTGAATGCTCATGGAGTACGTCTGCTGTGAACCTACCTACTGTATAATACATACTACACCCTGAAAATCAAAAACTATTTCTATTTATTTCCTCAGATCTGTGAAGCATTAATAACAGAGAATGAATAGCTATGCAGTTTCAAAAAAAATTTATGCAGAAAGACAATTATATTAAACATGGGATATAGGAGTTTCAGAACATATGTTGAGTTCTGATTATATTAAAATAATCAGAATTAATCAGAATAGCTATATAATATATTATATATAATATATTACACATTTCTATATATTTGGAAAATGAAATTGGATGAAATAAACATAGAGGACTTAGGAGATAATCTTGGTGTAAATGAAGACTCCTGCATTTGTTTGACAGTCATATTCTAACTTTGAATAGCATTCAAAACACATCTATGTTGGTGCCCCTTGCTTTGCTCTTTACTGCTATTTAATTTAAAAGAATAAAAAATTGTTTCCACCACACATTATATTCCTTTGCTACTAATTTGCTTTTTTCAAAACATTTTTACTGAATTTCACTCCTTCATGGTCATTTTTCTTTGATGTTCAAAATTATCCACTGATATTTTATTCTTTTATTATATGTACAAACATTGTCCATATTAAAAATTATTCTTTGTAATACACCCAGAAGTATCAGGACTGAGCCATTTCCACATAAAATTTCTCATAATTTCAAACCAAAAAACATTACTAGTCCATGTTTATTGTGGCCCTCCAGCAACTCTCATGGGAGGTCATATAGAACTGCATGACAGCCATGAAATTATGCTGTATCTTTAATAAATAACTTACTATAAATGTCAAAATCCCTCAGCTTCTAAAGACTGCTTTAGTAATTATCCCACATTAATCTTGAAACAATGACATTCTGTCCTTTCTTTCTTCTTTCCTGTACCTCTATTTGGTGGAATATCTCCTACTTATCAGCAATTTATTATGAATGAGACTACTGAGGTTTAAAATTGTTAATGCAAATCAAGTCACTTGCTAGCTTCAGAGTGAACAAACACTAATATTTTTTTTCTAATTGCCTAATATTTTCTCTTGAATAACTTGCAAACATTTGAAACAAGCTTCTATCATTAGCATAATATAATCATAATGCTTCCACTTAATTACAATTTATTTGAATGACTAATCATCAGTTTCATGTTTTAAAATAATAGAAACATTTTACAAACTGCAATGTAGTATCTGCCTGTCAAGGCATTAGTATAAAGACAAGTGCAATGCACATAGCTTTTATTAGCCATTATCTTTACAAATATTTTCTACTCCTTTTGCAACCTTTGTGATAGACTTTAAAAAAAAAAAAGGAAGTTTGATGCATGCTCATGAATGATGCAAAGAGAACTGTCTCCCAAGAACAATTTATCCAAACTGCTGGGTTTTTTCCAGCCTATGCCACTAATAACCTCAGTTACTGGCATCATCCCAGTAAGAATGAGTCATCTTAAATTTGAAGGATATCAACTGCATTTTTATAGCCATGTGGAAAGTGAAGGACTTTACAGTCAAACACAGCATCATTTCAATTGCATCTTCACTAATTTATTTAAATGATAGAAGAGTAGAACATAGAATGTCAGCTAGGAGAAATGAAGGAAAACTGTCAGGATCAAACCTTCCATACTTTTTATTCAAGCTGTCACTTCTATCTTATCTTACATGTGTGTTCATCAATGCTTGTTATTTGCTATTTGCCACATATTCCATATGCCTATGTTTCCACATGCAAGTGAGAAAGAGTACTGCAAGTCAGCACTTTTTCCCCCACACCCCCTTTCTGTCACGTCCTTCTCTCTTCTACATTCTCATCCTCTTCATTATCACATCTGTGGTGGGACATGCACCAAGGAACTGTCAACAAGCTTCTTGCTAAGAGAAAATGCCACTTGTAGCCTTGTTGTCAAAGCCAGGCACAAAGTCTGTTCATAGGAAAAGTTTACCACAGTGACTAAGGAAGAAAAGAATCACATTTTTCTTACTTATCTAAAGATTTATGCATGTGAGAGAGAATATTAAAGAATGGTGAAAAAACTCTCAGGAAGAGATTCAAGTCCAAATCTAAAATCTCAGTCAAATTATTCGCTAAAAGTGAATATCTTTGAACACAATACAAGCCAGAAGCCTGACTGTTATTCAAGGATCTTCCAAAACCTACAGTTGAAAAAAGACATGTATCTACTGTATCTTTTAAAACTACTTAAGCAGTTAGTTGGTGATAAAGACTGTCCTTGCTGCTGGTAAATATGATTTCAATGTTCAGCCTCTCAGCTATTTTTGCTACGCAAATGTCTTTCCTACTAAAAATTAAAAATTGAAATGAATAATGGGTGAACAGAAGGAAAATTAAAGCAATTTATATATCTGAATTATATAGGTCCTCAATCACTTTATGCTATCTTATTGTGAATTGCTCATATATACAACAAAGGCTGTAGAATTACAAAATAGCTTGTTATAGTGCATTCTCCACTAGTAATTCAGACGATGTCCAAGCTGTAGCCATTACCATAAACTCTTTTAATAAATCTGCCAGTTCCATATGGCCATATGGCATCTATAGAGGAATAATGGTCTCCCCTTAAACACTACCAACAAGCTATTCTTCTCATTCTTTCTCATTCTTATTAGAACTATGATTTTCCCTTTTTTTTTTTTTTTGTTTTATTTTGTTTTCTTTTGTAGCCCGGAAAATTCTTCATAGGCAATTTCTTTGCTGGGGTAAATTTTCATAATATGCTTGTGTGATAAGCAAGGACAAACAGAGCTTTTTTTTTTGCTATCAAACTTTATTCTGTTTCACTGACATAATTTAGTTGCTTTTTTCCCCCATGCATATCCATATCCAAGCAAAAGCTGATCTGGACTTCTCACTTACTCTCACCCCTCCTCTACTCCTTCTTTTGGTACATTTTTATTTTAAAGGCAAATACTAATAGTTCAGTAAATTAAAATGATAGCGATGGAACAAGAAGTTCTTCTATTATTGTATCTGTTAGAATATACAGGGGCATTGTCCATGTTCAAAGATATAAAACTTGAAAGAAAAATAAGCTAAAGCATGACAGCAAATGGATGTGTTAGAAACAGCAAAACAAGCCACTCCAGGTTCTTCAGACTCAGCTTCCATTTACATAGATTCTAGCAGAGAAATCTTCCCATTCAGGTCTGATTGCAGCCAGTACAACTGTCCTCTTTATGATTTTTGTGGCAATCTAAACAAGGAAGTTCTGGACTAAAACAATATTTTTTGTTGGAGGGACATCTGGATGTTAGCGTCCTGCTCAAAGTAAGATTATTAAAAGATCAAAATTGGATCAGGTTGCTCAAGGCTTTGTCAACTCAGATCCCCAAATATAAAGATGCAAGAATCTGTATGAGGAAGTGTCCTACTCATAGCCAGTCTCATTGAAAAATAAAGGTAGGGATGATTTAGCTAATTTTGAGCACATTTCTGAAGTCTAATGATGGTGTTAAAACAGTGTCTACTTTGGCACAGGTATTTTGGTACTTACTATTTTTGTGGATAAATAAGAGTGTGAAGCCTGTAGCAGCTGGAAATAAACAACTAAAATAGAGAAAATTGTAAGAGAAAAATACAGAAAATTGTACACAAAAGAGATAAAATAGAAGACTAGGAAAGCAAAAACAACAAAGAACAGAAATACCATTATTCTGATAGGATAAACATATACAGAAGAATATTTTTATTGTGTAAGAGAAAGCAACAGCTGAAATACATAATCCTACACAGCAGCAAAAATATTTTATTTCTTGTGGAAACTTGATAGAGCTTGATTTTATATTCAGGATATTTTAAAGGTGTTGGAACAACCTGTTATAACGCACTGTTTGAGTCTGTCTCCCTACACTGGCCATTCAAAGCCATATTTTTTCTGATCCATTACACAACCTTCCCCTGGTCAATGATGTCACCCTCCCTACCAACCCAGTCACAAAACCCATCACTTATTTCCTAAAAGCCTAATTTTGAACTGCATTTTTTGCAATCAAACTCATTTGATTCCAGTATTTATCCTTAGCCTCCAGGAAGCCTTAGCCTGACACAGGATGACTTTCAGTCTCTACCCTTAAAAGTGAAATGCAATGCATGGCAGTCAAAGTAGCCAAATGGTGACTTCTCTTTCTGAGTACCTGTAGTACCTGTCTGAGGTGAGTGAGTATCTCTTTTGATGGATTTGAAAACGCTGATTTTTCCCTTCTGGCTGCTCAGAGATGCAAAAGCAAATCCATCTGATCACATTTTCCTTTGTAGTGCCATTGACTCTAATACCTTGTATCTATGTTTCTGCCATATTTGACTTCAAAAGACAATGACACTGTACAGATGAAAAGCTTCTACAAAGCTTCCCTCACATACCTTTTTTGAAGATCAAATCAAGCTCTAGGCATTAGTATTACAATTTTGATATACGCTACTTGCAAGAAATAATGGAAGAAAATCACCACTTCACTGTAATAGTTTTTTCCCTTTAAGAAAAAATAGCAGGTCTTTTGTTCAAATGAACATGGTTTCTTTTAAGTTTGAAATGTCAAACAAAATCTAAAATAAATGTATACACATCATGACAGGCCTCTGCATTAGCAGAAATTCAAATATTCCAGGCAATTTTAATTTTTGTAGAATTTGGCTTTCATGTAGTCACTATACTGATTGTATTTCCATAGCTATCTCTGCAGCCTGTGGTTCTGCCTAGTTTTTCAGAACAAGAAAGAGCAGTTTACATATTCTCCTGAATTCAGCTACAGCAATAAATTACTAAGAGTAGGGTAAAAATAGTGAAGATACCTGCATATCTGGATTCTTTGAAGAAAAGGATCAATTTGATTTTTGGTTTAAAAAAAATTGCTTTTCATTTTTCTCATAGCTGTGTTTTGCCTCCCATTTATCAGTTCTCATTTCTAATCTGCAACATTTCTGCTGCAACAGGGACAAGCAAATTGCAACATAAATGTACATTTCACTTGGAAAACTATTCAAGTTGCAAGTATGAATCAGTTTGTTAGTAGTGACATTTGAGGTAGAATCTCACTTCCATGGATACAAAATATTTCTCACAATCATTAGATATAAAGCAAAGTATAAAAGTTTCTGATATATCTGTTTGTGACATCTCATCCTTGGGTACAAAGGAGTACCCAAGATTCATAGATGCTCATGGTTGCAAGGAACAACATAAGTCAAAGGGCCTGCAAAAGCTTAGAAAGTTTTATAAGTTAATTACACACGTGGCAGGGAAATTGGAATATTAGTTCCTGAACTCCTAATATAAGTGAGCTGTGGATCAAAGGCTAGGGTGAAAGAGAAAAAAGAGAGAAAGTATTAATTAAAGATGGGGAAAGAGAGAGTCACTGTGTGAGGGATGGAGAGCTCTGAAAAAGAGTATTGCCTGTACAGCTGTAAACCTACACAAGTAGAAGGGCTGTTCAAAATAAGATTCTTCTTTCTGTCCATTCAGACATGAGGCACTACTGAAATAATATTAAGTGCCAAAGAACACTGGACGTACCATTCCCCTCACAAAATGTAGAACAGCAAGGACCTCAAATAATCCTGATCAAAAATAAACAGGCAATAATTGAGATCTATAATTGCCTTTAGTGGTTTGCCTTGTAACAATATGAAAGCAGGATAATTCCCTCAAGAACAGGGCTAAAAAAATGGTTAATCACTTTAGAAAGAGTAAAAGCCTGCCCAGCAATAAAATATTTAGAAATTAATGAAGAAAAAAAAATCTGTGCAATCTTAGAAGGCAGAGATTTACATTCTGAAGCCATTAGCACAAAGATCCTGCTTCCTGCCATGTGATTTCACCACTGAACAGAATAGAAAACTGCATTAGTCTATTCTGTTCAGATGAAGAAAAAAAATATTGCAGGAATCAGATACTCTGTTTAAAAAGAAGGCAGTCAAAAAAAAAAAAAACAAAAACATGTGATAATGTTCTACAATCATCAACATGCTTTCTTGAAGAAACCAGTCATCATAGCATCATACTTTGGTGCTTTAAAAAACTACTTCTATAGTAAAGTCTCCTTCTAAGAGCTGGGACACAAATTAATCCTACTTTCAAAAACCTCGGTTGTTCTGACAATTTTGGGAACAAACCAAGAGAGCTCACCTGCCAGCAGACTTCCATCCTTGAAATTGCTGCTGAAGATAACCAACAGTGACATTTCCCTGTTATTGTCAATGACAAAGTCAAGGGTCCTGCTAGATGACTACAAGTCATGCACCCTGTTACAGAATGACAATTCTTGCAGAACCCTGCTGCACATTGTAGATAAGTTTTGGATTTTTGCAAGTTGCTCCTCCTTTGTCAGTGTTAATTTCAGTTGAAGTAGCATTAGACCAGTAAGAAGGGCTTTTATAACTCTTGTACATCAATACCTCACAGTTTATCTTGCTCTTGGTTCTGATGAACCTTCAGAACTCTTGCACTTTGGTTTTTTTTCTTGTTCACTTCTCTTTCCATACACATTCTTGATTTCTGCCAACAGCACAAAACTGCTCTGAAACTGGAGGTATAATTACAGAAATGTCCAAGCTGACTCTATTCTTATGACCTCATCTGTGTAATAAAATAGTAATGAAGTGTGCAATTTTTGTTCAGATGTGTTTATATTCAGCAGGATATGCTGAATTGTGTTCTATATACTTCATGTTTACTACGAGCAAAGTAGCTGGACTAAAACTGGATTTAAATTGCCCAGCCAACTACAGCACTTACCTGTCCATGGTGAAAACAAAAAACAGTTGTTTCCGGAAGTTGTTGAAACAATGGAAAAGAAATACAGCCATCCTGACCCCTGGTAACATTGTGAAAAAAAGAATTCCTACACTGTGAAAAAAGATTCAGAGTTTGTTGGCTGTCATGTCATCCATTACAGCTTCCTATACCCTTCTAAAGATTAAAAACTTGTCCATTCCCATCATCCTTCTTTCAGTCAAAACATTTTACCAAGCCTTCATACTTTAGAAGTATCTCTCCCAGAAATATAATTACGGCATAAATGTAGGGAGAAAAAAGCAGAGATTTGGTGTCAGTATAAATAAATGTAATGAAAAGAATAAATAAATAAAACCCTTTTAGAATAAATAAATTTTATTTGCCTTATCAACATATGCGACATTGTATAATGCAATTGTCCCAGTTTTCACACTCTGAATTAGTTAATGAACACATATAATATCTCTTCATGTTTGTTGAGGCATAATCTACTTAATATTAGGAACATTTATTTTAATGAGACTCCACCCTCCCAAAAATAGATTTTTTGTCATATATTCCATACTGCATTTACGATCTCTTCCAATTAAATATTTTTAATAAATCAGTGCTCTGATTTGTCATTATGAATAATATAATGCTGTCTGTAAAAGGCATAGATCAGATTTATCTGTAACTTTATGCATTTTGTCCTTTAAAACTCAGATAATTGCTACTCCTATGTGACAGAAAGATTGGTTTCAGCCACCAAAATGCATATATCTTTCCCCTAGTTCAACCCTTTTGTGTTCCCAGAAAGTAGAAACAAGTTCCAAATGACATTGGTCACCAGTACCAATGTCATCAGTATCTCTTCTACAGATCACTGGAAAGTCCTCTCCAAATCCTCTCTTCATGTCAGATACAAGACCAACAGAATGACCAAACATTACTCCTGAATGACCCTGATAAATTTAATTTGAATGATCTCCACCTCCTTCATGTACAAGCTGCTTTCTGTATCATTCAACTAGCAGATCTGAAACTCTCCAGACAAAGGCTGGGGTGCATCTCACATTTGCTACTCTGTTGAGTAAACTGCAGCTCCATAGGAATCTACTGCCATCTTCCTCTCCTTCAGCTGACTGCAATCACTCTATCTAATCCTGCAGTTCATGTCATGATGGTCATGCTTTCCATCCCATGAAGAAATAGGAAGAAAACCAGAGTTTCTGGATCGCAATTAGACTAAGGCATCAAGCCAAAACTTTACTATGCACCACTGCTAAGATTGGAGTTGTTCTGCAAATGTTTACAGAAACAGCCCTTGGAATCTAGGAAACTACTTGTGTCCAGCATTAAATGCCAACTGAGAAAACTCTTTCTAAAATTTGGCTTGAGGCATAGACATCTACATCCAGTAAAATTCTAGCCATTTTTATGGTATAGCAGAAGTCTGACTTGAATTTCTATTATACACGATAATGTATTTGGGATGACATGGCAAGCTAGTGGACAAGAAGTGTACAAAGTGTATCCTGTAAAGCAGAATAGCGTGGAACAGGCTTTTTATTAACACTAAAGAATAAACCCTCTTCATTAGGCTGTATTTACATGACACAGTAAATAGGACCTAAGACATCCTTATAGGCACCCCTTTCCTAAACATATATGTTTACATCACCTTAGTAGTAGGTATGCACATTTAAAAATGTTGAGGCTGAAACTTCACCAGAAAAAAAAAATTTGAAATTAAATATACATGATCGTTCACACAACGTGTTTAGAATTATGCATATTTACATCCATTATCATTCATTCACATATATTTAGTGAATATTTATGGTCTAATTAGTTGCATAACAATACTGAGCATTTAACTTCATTTACATGATCACCGAGCTGTAAAAATATTGACTCATTTTTATCAAGTAGATCCTAATGAATGGCAAGAAAATGATGTGTTACATGTATCATGAATATCTGCTTAGGAGTCCTGATATAACACCACCTGTCCATATTTATCTGATTTATACAACACTTCTGACACCTGGAACCATGAAGCAAAACCAGGGCATTGTAAAAGAAAAGTTTATGATGCATTACAAAAATTCTATTCCTACCATTGTCTGCCATCTATAAATAATTTGCTGTTTCAGTTGTGTTCAATTGTGAATCACTTCATCCACCAAAGGTACATTGCAAAAAATCTAGGAGGATGGCTTCAGATACTCTTATTCTTTATTCTTTAAATTTAATTTGTATACATCATTTCCCCACTCATTACACAAGAACTTCTAAAATACAAGCAACATGAGAAAGAGAGGTAATATTTTGGTCCACATATGCATTGCTAGGAATGCCAAGCTAAAATGAATGAAAGTGCTGGGAAAAATATGGAAAAATACATTTACAGAAATAAATACTTTTCTTTATATTTGACACCCTCATTTTCAAGACATAGTCTTCATTTTTCTTGGAAGGTGGAGAAGGATATAGAAAGGATAGGCTCATGTTTATATGCTTCATTTTAAATGCCATCATCCAATGCCTCTTTAAAATACATTAATTTTCTTCCCAGCATGTTATTTGGTATCCTCATTTATATCCTGCCACTGTGACTGCAATCATACTTGCTTTGCTTTAAGCATGTGACTAATGGAATTTTGTAGCTACTTAAGTAACTAAAAAGAATAAAGGATAAAAGACTGAGTCTTACTAGACTGTCATGAGAAAAGTAATACTAGTAAAAGTGCTGAAAAAATACAGTTAACTACTTAATATTAATGTGAGCAGAGTTGAGGCTCCAAATCTCATTATAATTCTACTTAGTCTTAAAGCAAAATAAATAAAATAGGTAAAAAAATCAGTCATGTAAATAACCAACAAGTAAGACGTAAAAAAAGCATGGGTGCTGGTACTAGAACTGATCTCCCACAAAAAAGCCATTCCCCTCTCCCACTATCCATGTAGAAGATCAAAGGAAAGGCATTTCCAGGAAGCTTAGTTAGCATTCAAGAAGTGCAATATTTTAAGTATTTTCTACTAATATGGTAGCACTTGCATAGTTACTCATTTCGCTTGAGTGTTTTGTGCTGCCTCAGAGCTTATTACCAGTCTGGTCCCCTTGCTTTCTCTACCAAGAAACAGTGATTTGCTCAAGCAGCAAGAGCAGCTAGGCTACTTCCACACTGCAACTAAAGGCGAGGTCTCAATTACCCAGCAATCATATAATTCTGCTCCCAGAGTGCTCTCAGTTCCCTGCTTTTCCTGGAACTGCCAGAACAAATGTGTTGCATGCCCAATATAAACCTAATTCATAGATATAAACTCTGGAAACAACCCTCAAACAGAATGCAACTCTACATAAATCTAATGAATTTTCCTACAGAGAACAAAAATTACCTGTAATTGCCAAAATGAAGTCTGTGAATTCACAACACCCAATAAAATTATATATGCAAGACTTATTATACAGTCTTTGCACATATCAAAATGCAAAGAACAGCCTATCATAGGCAATCCTATTAAAATTAATTGGCATCTTGTCTCAAATACTTTAGGTCACAAGGAAAAGCTCTGACTATATATAAAATGTTTGAGACATTCATACAACACACCATTTTTGGTTTTTTTTTGCAATTCCTAAGTGGCTTAAGCAATCAGCGACACACACTAACATGCCAGTGAAATCATGGGTGCATTAGTATTAATTGTGACTAAAGTGTGATCAAAGGATTTTTAAATGGTATAGACAGTGAAATTGTTACATAATCCCAGGATACAGAAAGAGTCTCTATCTTCAAACGCACTTTATGCAGACCAATTTGAAGGGACTGTCTGTTCACAGTTCAGCCACGTTCCCTTCATATATCATATGCATGAGAAAAATCAACAGAAGGAGGAAATAAACACTTGAATTTGAGCACTGAAGTAAATATGCAAATAATTTCACTATTGGACAATACAATAAACTTTATAATTCCTAGCAAAAGTAGAAGAAATTTGCTACTTCTGGGAAAATCTACTTTAAATATCATTGCATATCATAATTAAATATAATTTCACACTAAATTTTTGGTCTGTCATTTGAAAAATTGAATTGGCTATCCAGTAAAGCATTAATGGGACTATTCTATCACTAAGTGTCTTTACTGATATAAAATGAATTTTGTACTGGATGCACAAACCTCAATTTAAAAGATTGGCAAAGATCTCAAACAATTAAATGGTCCAGACTTCATATAACATGTCTGGCGTGCTTTCAATGAATCTTGCTTTGTTGTGCAGAATGATGCATTTATCAAACACCACACACATATGTTTCACCAGTTCTGTAAAAATTGAACTTGTCTCTTTGTTTTTGCCTCTAAGCATCTTCAGTATATGCAGAATTAAAAGTTGGGAGAATCCAACCATAAAGACATATGCCTTGGAACTGAAAAGTAAGGACCCAAATTGAGTCTAATAAAAATCTAATTTAAAAAAATCTCCAGTAAAAATGTTATGCACTGTGCTTTTTAACTGCACAAGCTGAAGTTATCAACCATGGAAAGAAAAGGATGGAGAAGTACAAATGTAGAAACGACCATTCACAAAATTTCTATACCAGATACACATAGCTGCTGAAATTTTGATGTTTACACCAGAGACTAATCTAAACCATATTACCTCTACAAAACCTGTTTTATTATATTTGCATTGCCCCTAGACAAAGGAAGGAATGATGAATCTGACTCCATGTTCTCAGAAGGCTAATTTATTATTTTATGATACTATATTATATTAAAGAATACTATGCTAAAGAATACAGAAAGGATACTTACTGAATGCTAAAAAAGATAATAACAAAAACTTGTGACTCTCTCCAGAGTCCCAACACAGCTTGGCCTCAATTGGTCAATAAGTGAAAACAACTCACACTAGAAACCAATGAAACAGTCACCTGTTGGTAAACAATCTCCAAACACATTCCAGATGGGCAAAACACAGGAGAATCAAATGAGATAATAATTGTTTTTATTTTTTTCTGACGCTTCTCAACTTCCCAGGAGAAAAATCCTGGGCAAAGTGATTTTTCAGAAAATGTGAATGCCACAATATTTAAAAAATTTATTTCAATTTTCTCCAATGCATTTAAACCTCCTACAAATTATAGGCATCTGGAGAAGTTATCATCCCAAAATATCTTTAGTTAGTGAATTTCAGTAACAGAGTGCTGGAATGCTCAGACACCCACTAAATGCCCTTTAGTTTTAGTCTGTCTCTGAGCCTCTCTACTACTATGTCAGTTCAGAACAATGATTTGCCAGAGAGAGGGAGAGGGAGGGGAGAAGAGAGATTTTAGCTAAACAGAATATACAGTGATCATTTAGTTCAACTGTCTGACAACTTCAGATCTGACCAAAAGTTGTAGCACTTTGTTAAGGGCATTGTTCAAATGCCTCTTAAACACTGTCAGGCATGCGGCATCAAACACCCCTCCAGCATTTCAACTCCCTCTCAGAAAAGGGGCAAAAAACACCAGTTCTATAGAGCTTAAAAATATGAAAGGACTGCTTGTGTAAAACTGCAGGCAGAATAGTGCATGATTGATTCTGAGCTACTGAGCTTGAAGCAATATAAAAGGTTTCACTTCAAGTGCCAGTGATGAATCATGCTGAGCCTGGCCTGGGCTCCCCATCTGCATGCAGGGGAGAGTTTGTGTTCCCTGTTCTGCAGAGATCTTGTGTCATTTCGGCAGAGATCTGGCCTCAGAGATGGAGGAAAGACAGCGTTGTGAACCATGTCAGATTTGTATCTCCTGACGCTGCACTCAGACAACACGTACTGTCTTGAGGCAGACAAGGCTGCTTGTTGTTACACAAGAGGTGTCTGTCAGAGGACAGGAATGTTAAAACTGGCTCAGAGAAGTATCTATATAATTTCCTCTGATGTACTACAGTAATCTCTGATTTTTCATTCAGTGTTTCCATGTACGTGCAGGAAAACACCTGTTCTGGGCTTTGCGGGTATTTGGGTAGATTTGTGTGGCAAGGTTTCAGTAGCATGGGGAGCTCTAGCGGTGGCTTCTGTGAAAAGCTGCCAGAAGCTTCCCCTGTGACCAACACAGCCAATGCCAGCCAACTTCAGAACTGACCTGCTGCTGGCCAGCAGCAACAGTGGTAACACCTCTGGGATACTGCGGCAAAGAAGGGCCAAAACTGCTGTGCAGCAGTAACCACAGCTGGAGAGAGGAGTCAGAATATGTGAGAGAAGCAGATTTCCCTGCAGGCCATGATTGCAGATAATGGTGAGGCAGCTGTCCCGCTGCAGTCCATGGAAGCCCACAGTAGAGCAAAGATCCACCTGTAGCCCATGGAGGATCCATACTGGGGCGCATGAATGCCCAAAGGAGTCTGTGACTGTGTGGGGAGCCCTGCTGCTGCAGCCTCCAGGCAGGAGTTAGAGTAAATGGGGAATAAAGTAGATCCTGGGAAGAGGGGAGGGAAGGGGGAACTTGTTTCTAATAGCTGAGCTTTTTTCTCATTACCTTACTCTGAATTGATAGGTAATAAATTATTTTTTCCCAAGTCAAGTGTGGTTTGCCTGTGATGGTAATTGATAAGTGGTCTCCCCCCGTCCTTATCTCAGCCCTCCTAAGGCTTTCGTGGTATTTTTGTCCCTGTCATGTTGAGAAGAGGGAGTGATAGAGCAGCTTTGGTGGGCACCTGGCATTCAGCCAGCATCAACCCACCACAGTCCCGTTAGTTAAAGTAGCAACAGTTACATAGAATTAGTATACGATACATTTTCTGGAAAACACACACACATACTCACAAAAACAGTACAGTCCCTATTCCTGAAAGTCTGCAATTAAAGGTTCTAATCCTGCAGCTAGCTTTATAGAGACAAATCTTAAAAAAAAAAAAAAGTAGAAAACCTCCTTGAACTCAGCAGCACTCCTTGCAGCTGCTGCAGGTTGAAGGGGAAAGGCTGAAGAGGCTTCAGGAGTCAATGAAACATCACAAAAAGAATTATATTTACAAATGTGACAAGGAACAACAGAATAGGATTGGAATGAGAGAAGACTGAGAATCATATTAGGTGTTAGAAGCCAAAAAAATACTGCACATAGGCAAAATGTAATGATTCCAAGGAGAAAAGACAGAAGATGGAAACCCCAGGGCATAGGAGATTATCTTGATAAAGTGAACATGTAGAACATGCGCTGAGATACTACAGCACTATGACGTCTGGAGTAGAAAGAGAAATGAAAAGCTCAAATTGACTGGTGAAGCTGTAAAAGGCCCAGAGGGGTTTAAGAAGAGAGCTACCAGTGTAGGCAGCAGGGAAACAAGTGATGGAGAAAGACTGCTAGTTACCCTTTACATAAGGATGCTGCTGTGATAAACTGTGGGAAAGGGGAGCCTGCAGGGGAACCCTGGCAACCCACATCAGGTTGTGATGATGTTTCCAATGTTTCCTTCATTTCTATGATAAAGCAGCAGCAACAGAGTCAGAACTGCTGAGAATGAACATGAAGAACAATAGCATGCCACTGAATCTGTAAAGGATCTAATGGATCACTTTCAATACTGAAGGAAATAACCTCACAAGAGAAAGAGCCCTTTATCATTCTGTTGTTCCTCCCAGCATCATCTCTTGTATCAACCAAACTGCACAGCTCAACACATTTTTGGTTTAGCCTTACACAGCTAATCTCTTAAACTAAATGCAAACATCATAGGCTAATTTTTGAACAACTAAAAGGTGCACAACATAGTTATAGACAAATAAAAATAACAACAGTGATCAAAAGAAAGGTTTCAAAGTGGAGGAAAAAGTCAACCTCCCCCCCCTCCCCCCAATGCTTTTTGAAGCTGAAATTAATCAGCTCAGTTGATGTAATGATAAATGTTTTCAAAATACAGTTCATAGGGTGATGGAAATAAAAGAATGTTTGAAAAAACACTTTAAAAGAAGCTAAGACATAAAATGCTTCCAGTGTTATGACTATTCTTTTACAATTTTACTCAGACTAGGAAAGGAATTAAGACTAAAACAGAAGAGACAAAAGAAGTATATTTTTCTTCAAAAGGTCATTATGGTATTTTGTTACATTTTTATACAGAAGCAATTTCCTGAGCAAATAATAAGTTCTTCGTGTCAACTCCTTAGCAAATTGAATTAAAGTTCTTTCTGTAAATGTAGTTATTCACATTAAGTCAACTCATTAAAAACACAGTTGAAGAGTTCCACTAGCAATGAAAACCATTTACAGTGCCGAGTTTGTGAGCTGGGCTCAACCCAAAAAAATGCTACTACCCTAACTCAGGTATTTGCATTGCTTTATTGACATGGACACTTCCCCATACTAGCTAATGTTCAGTGCCTGTGACATGGAATTTTACTTTTGCTATCAACTGTAGCTGAAAACATTTCCTTCTTAATTCAAGAAATAATGAAAAAAAAATATGATCTAAATTTCATGAAGTGCAAGCAATGTCTAATGCCAGGACACTAACAGATGGTCAGATCTCATTACAGCAATGTAAGATGTTACTGCTCTCAGTTCTCTTTCCTTTGCTGTTGAACAGAGGCTGGATGGAGGTAAAGAATAAAGTAGGTATTTGTTAAAAGCTCTCAATGGATACACCTTGGGCAGTACAAGAGCCCAGCCAGGGCTACACCCAAGATGAACACAAAATGGGCACAAAATGGACAACTGGTCACAAGGTCTCACACTTTTATAAGTTCTGGCCCATTAGCATATTGGAGTTAATTGTCCAGTTATAGCTTTAAGTTATGAAGTCCCATCCTTCTTGTTTTTCCCTCTTCAGTCCATGTTGTTTATGCTCCTGGGCCTGAAATTTGGATCAGTTGTCCTTGGTCCCAAGCTAGAGAAGGAATTGTTTTGTCTAACTACTCTGCGAAGAGAGCTTACCATCCCTTAATATGAAGCTCAGAGTCACACGCTAAAGCAGTACAGAATCTGAAAAATATAAAAGCTAAAACCTGAGGCATCATCACAGCAGAAGCACACTGCAGCTGCTCAGCCTAGTCAACCACTCACAGGCTAAAGCAGCATCTAACAATCAAGCTAGAAATTGAAGGCCAAGAGATGTTTTTGACCAGTGGACTTCACATGGCAAAAAGAACACTCAGCAGAGTGAAACAAAGTTCCTTTGTTGATCCTGAGTGAAGTAGACTGTACTAATGTTCTTGTACATGTATTCTATGACAAGGTTATTCTCATGTTTGGACTAGAAATCCCAGTGCCAGCACATACAAAACAAGCAGGGTGCTTTCTAGGAGTAGATGGGCATTTGGGGAATGAAAGCCTTAGACAACTAGAGTTCAAAAACATACTACCAGGAAATAAATAACTCCACAGAAACTGGAGGAGACAACTTGGCAGGAGGGCAGGAAATGTGGAGGCAGTGTGTGACATGATTCATAAGAAGCCTAATGAAAGGTTTTAGTACATCCACAAAAGGAAGAGACCAAGGTATGGACTGCAGAGCTGCCAAGTTCTTGGGCAATAATGTCTCAGTTCATGATGCAACTTTGCCCACTTACTTTCTGCTGGATAATCCACTCTGTTTCTATGCACTCTACATAAACCCTGTGCTGATGAAAATTGGTGTTATTCCAGTTGATATAATCTGTTCTTTTTATTTGCTTCATTTTAGTACAATTGGCTATTCCTGTTCCTTTTGCTCAGATCAAATTTCTTTATTCCAAGTCTTTATTCCAAGAAACTGTTACTTGCTGAACCATGTCTTTAGAAAGATAAAGAGTAACTTTGATATTTTTCTGTTCCATTAGTGCAGTAAGTCATCCTATAAACAGAAGCTTGTTGGGTGAAATTTGACAAATCATTCTGTCATTTTAATTTTAGTACAAGTTATTATACCATACCTATTACTGAACAGTTCACCCTCCATCTGTGTGATTTCTGTATTGGATATTGCCAGTTACACATGGAAGTCACACAAAATTGTGCATCAAAACAATAATTTCTTCCACTTACTGATGCCTGCACTGGGATATTTTGCCCCCTCCTTCCACACCCCTTTTACAAGCCATAGATCCCCTAAATCCATCCAACTGTTTCTTCCCTTTTCCATTCCAACAATTTTTTCTCAAGGTCACCAATAAAGACATTAAGATTACTTTTTTGACTTAAAGCAGCAGCTTTCTACTGCTATCTGAAGGGGAATAAATAGGGTTGGGAATTACTTATTACATTCAGCAACTCTGGATTATTTTACTACCACTATATTTAAATAAGTGTTACCATTTTTTTTAGCTTGCTTTAATTAATGCTTTTATGCTTCTGCTGTAGGTTTTGGTTTTAAGGGTTATAGTGGGGTCTTTTGTTTTAATAAGGTAGTTATGACAATCCACACTCATAAAGTAGCATACTCTTTCATCATGGTCTTCTTAAACAACAATTTTTCTATTGATTTATCATAGAAATTACAGGAAAAAAAATTCTAGGCTTTTAGCAGAAAATGTCAGGTACTCTATTAATACTAAGTGCTCGGAGTTCTCTTCCTGACTGCAAAGTTTCTGTTGGTTTATTCTTAGCCATTGACTTCATCTGATTGAGTTTCAGTTTATTTTAAGGAATACTATTCATCCTTGAACTTCTGCTTATGATATCAAGAATTCTTTATAGAAATGACCACAGGAGGATACAACAGTGCTGATGCATATTATTGGACTGCGGCTCCCTCTGGACATGCCATTTGTTTTGCAAGCAGCTAAGTAAGCCAGATATTCTTTTCATGTCCCTTTAAGCTCACAGGTGCTCAAAATATTTGAAGAATTCTCAGGGCTCAGATCCCTACGGAAAGAAGCTATTTTTATATATATAATTTCTATTGGACAGATGAAAACATAAAGCACTGTGGCTAAATCCTTACAGACACTGAGTTAAAACGGATTCTTGCCAACTTCTTTGAACAAGTACTCGGGCTGAAGCTCACATTTTCCTTTGCACTGTGAAAGCAGCACACAAAGAAATTCACTAACAGGCCTCAATAAGGCAGAAGAGTAATCTTCAAGAACATAGAGAAAATACTTACTTTTATTTCAGTAAATACCACATTTAAATACCCCATTTTCAGGTTACGCAGCAGGAACACCAAATCAGCAGCAACGTATGTTGGATGTCTAATTGTCATCCAGAGGTCAGCATTATTCTGAAGTCCCTGGAAGAGCTCCCCAGATCACCTCCTCTCTGCTAGCAAGTGGTTCCCGCCAGAGGACTCTGCAAACAGAGATAAAAGAGAAAGAACCAGGAGTGCTCCTGCTTTACTAAATGAATTAACTCAGGAGAATATTGATGAGATTACCAATTTATTTAACATATAAACTGAATTCAGAATGGGAATAAAGTTTCATTTCTTACCATTCATCAGTTACATATTGCCTAGGGCCATGAGCCTGTTCATAGCCTCTTCTTCTTTCTCCTTGTTTTTGCCCAATTTAGTTTCACTTTTCTTTTTCTGTCCTTTCTTATACTTCATTTTGGACTGAAATACTTCAAAGAACAAATGCTCTGGCTTGTAACAGTCAACATACTGTCACCACAACCTTTACAGTGACAGATGCCACTTTTTTTTAAAGTAGAAACAGGTTTTTTATTAGCAGTTCTAAAAGTCCTCTACAGTGTTGAAAGAACTCCTTTCTGAAAAACAGCTGTGAGAAAATGCATTTTCACTAGCAGCTGATCTTCTTGACTGCCTAGATAACCTTCCTCAAGGAGGAGAGGTACTGAAGTGAGTACTTGAGCTACAACTGACCAGTCCCTCCTTACCTTGGGATTTTCATCAGGTAGGCTGGAGATACCCGAAGAGAACCATGTCAACAAAGGCAAAGCAACAAATATTCAGCCCTAATTCCTGCAGCTTTCAATGTCCTTTTCGCGCTCAGAGGTCTGCAGAATAAATGATCACCTGGACATGCAGATCAGTCCTCAGCTACAGGTTTAAATAGATAAATTATTTAGTTCTCTCAACAACTATGGTAGAGGAATATTCAATGTTGTTCAACTTGGGAATCCCAAAGAGCCTTCAGTATGCAGCCAAAGTGGCAAAATCCACAGAGGATTGGCATATTCAGGGAAAACAAGGGAAACCAGCTCAGACCCACCTCCTACTGTGTCAGATCAGACATTATTCTACAAGCACAGTTGCCATACCAAGTGGGATCACACTTCTGCACAGAAAGTTTTGTGCTTCCCTCACCTGTTATTGTTACTCTAGTAAGTCAAATTACAGAAGAAATCATTTATCAACAAATGCCTCTACCCAAAATAACACAGTTTTCTGTTGAATGGAAAAGGAACTTCAAACTGCAGAGAAAACAGGAAACAAGTCTGAAGACTGAAAAGTAGAAAAAATAATTTAAAAAATAAAAGATATGTAAAGGGACATAAAATAGAAAATAAATGGGGAAAATAAATAGGAAGCAACTGAATAGGGTCAGGATAGAGAGAGGAAGGGAACACAGCAACAACACACACCTGCCAACACTGTCAGGCATGCTGAGAAAGAGCAGACCTGATCAGCCTGGCCCTTCTTCTGCCATGTGCATCCTCCCTTAACCAGGAGCTGAATGAAATGAACTTTTCTCCCTAGTAATATTGCTTTCAGCGAATCAATATGAATTTAGTACCACTCTTTCCAAGAAAGCACTTCACTCTGAGGGTTTATTATATCTTTCTTGTGCTCAACAGCTGCAAAGTTTCAATTTCTTGGAAGACAGTCATTTTCTGATCAACTTTTCAATGTTTTCTTTCCCTCTGCTCTTTTTACAACTGCTTCCTTTCAGCCCCTCCTTGCCTTCTTCCTTTTCCCTATCTTCTTGTGTTTATTCCTGAACTCCCAGGTCTTTTCCACGCTGCTTCAAGACAGTATTATCAACTTATCTTGAAACACACACACTTGTGACAGCAACAAGAATTAACTGCCTGTTCTATCACACGGAACAGACTTTTATGTAGTACTAAATTTAAAAGGAAATCAGAACACGGGCAATTCATTGAGAAGTTTACTTTTCCAATTAAATGGAAGGTTAATGAAGATAACATTAGAAAGAAACATGCTGAAGACAAAAAACAGTTCACTGAGTTCTGGTTATTGCTTTTTATGCAGCCTGCCCCTTCTCAGCAGAGCAATTAAGCTAAGAGGTCTATGGCTAACATGTGCTTATGTGGTCTCTGTGATCCAGTTCAAGAAACAACAACGTAAAGGACAAGGCTTTTGTTTTCACTCTTCGTTCACAGGAGTGAGGTGGTTTTGTGTGTGGGATTAGAAAAAGGGAATACATTAATTCAATAACACAAAGCTTATTTTTTAAGTCTTATCACAGCACATTGCAAAAAGTTTAAAATTCAGCTTGAATGAAAATTTACCTTAAACCTGTATCTGTGGGCAGTAGAAAAGCTTTTGAAAATTATGAAGGATTTCCTTTTTTCTTTTTAGTGTTTTAATATAAAGTACCTTAAGTCAAACAGCAATCAAGTGACCTTGGTGACCTTTACCCTTTCCCTTCTCTTCAATATTGCAGAAAAAATTAGAGTGTCATCATCTCTACATTTCCATAAACATGCATCATTTCAATGATGGCTTGTTTCTAATTTCCTTGGGTTTGCATAATTTTTTGACTTCACGAGAAAAAACAATAGATTAATGAATTAAAAAGAAAAAAAAAGAGAAAACAAAACAAAACAACAAAACCACCTACATTTCTCAGTTGGAACCCATTACAGAGAATGCATTTATTTTTACCCAAGAGCTCTAATTTTAGTCATCATCCCTGGGTCTGACACAACATGCAACTTATGAAATCCTCTTAATCCATCTGAGGAACCTGCACAGAAACAGACTGTTTCAGTTGGTGACAGAGAACATGTCCCTCTCTATCTCCATTAGCTGTAGAGAGCACAATAAATGTAGGCTAGGGAGACTACACGGAGACTCCCCTAGCTGGATAATATGTGTACACCTGCTTCTCTACCCTTTGAATCAGAACATTTTGTCTACCTCATCTATTTACACCTGCAATATTCTGAAATGAAAGATGTCTTACTATAGAAGTCTCCAGTCCTGCAAATAAATACAACCCTAACTCCACACTTGGTATGCCTGGTAACCAGAGCAGCTTCTAAAGACAGGAAAACACAATGGGCCAGTACAGAGAATTCCTGATCTCGGTTTCTGCTTTTAATACTTCATCTCAACTAACACAGCTCCCATCCCAAGTTTAACGTGGGACATTCTGTCACAATAGCTGTATGTAACTCTGTATTGTTACCACATTATTATCATTTTGATTGCTTCAGTTATTCTAGAATTGTCACAAGCCTTTACTCACTCAACAATATTTAGTTTTTGCCTTTGTGATTTCAGAAAAGAAGCCATGCTCTACTCGAGTACAGTAAATTATTAAAAAGCAATTCCTCTCCTTCCTCCCAAGATATTAAATGTTATTTTACATTTGACAAGACCTCAGGCTAGCTCAGTGATTGCCTTTGTACCTGCCTATGACTGGGAGAACAGAAGATTTTCTGATTGTTTTCTCTACCAGTACTTACACTGCTGAGGTGGGACCACTTTAAGTTTGGCAAAGGGACAGCAGGCAAGCATCTGTACAGAGTGCCAGAACAGATGCACTGTTGAATATAAAGTGATACCAAAAGATAAATTTGTAATAAAAATATTAAACCATCAGATTAAGACCTCTTTCACCTGCCAAGGTTTTGATGTATAAATGGAATGTTTAATGGGCTGCATTAATGTAATTAATTTACCATCATTATAAAAGTACACTTAGTTTGTAGCTCCATTTTCTAATCTGATTTTTCCTATTAAATTGACATCTCCAGCTGACTTTCACATTCCCAGTTGTAATAACTAACTCTTCCGGCTTTTGACCTTTAAAATCTTAAAGCAAATTAAAATCTCCATAATCCCATAACCCCCAAAATTATTTTTTCTTCTGTAAAAGTATGAACAGGAGGAGAAAAAGGAAATGTCACTTCGCTTTTCACTGCAAGAACTAGAATAAAAAGTTTAGTAACATATGTAACCTGAAAGGCTTTCATCATCCTCTTAAAACAGTTAATTCAACTGGATCTCATGCATGCATTACCCCTAGATAGATTTCCCTCATTAACTTAAATAACAGCAGACATAAATCTTGACATAATCTTCTCTCTGAACTTTACTGTCCGTAAAACATATGGAGTCTTCTTTGCCAGAGAGAAACTCAGTCATTTTTACACTCCTGGTGTGGAGCCAAATTTTTGTATCAGTGTGGCTGGCAGGATGAATCAGCGAAATAACTCTACCTCTCTGTCTTTTATTGAATCCTATCAGATTACCAAGTTTTTTAAAGGCCTCATGAAAGGTTCACTAACTAAGCCATAAATTTGTAATTGAGGATAAACAGACTGTCAGTCACCATCAGTGACAAACCCAGACTTGGGTACCAGTGTGAACAGGACATGATGAACATCATTAAGATCTAATAGTCACTCTTGGCATTCTTACATCACCTGAATCAGGGGTACCAGAGGGGCTGCAGCCAAAACATTAATTTCTCACTGTATAACCTTTCGCTGCATTGTGTCTCTGAATATGTAACTCATCATTTCCCTCTCATGTAATTTGGGGCAAGAAGAAAAGCTTTCTCATTTGGAAGAGGGGAAGGAATTCTGCCTTCAACATGAGTGAAGGAAAGTTGTAGCATTTACTGTAGTCATCAGCTAGTTGCACTGTGGGGGAGTTAAGTCAAGAGTCCACAAGTAAAAGGCATTTAGAAGAGCAGGGGAAAGGCTGGAAAAAAGCAAGTCCAGAAAAAAAGCAAAGTTTAAGGCTTAGAGACACTATCTGGAAAATACTAAGAAGATACTCAAAGCAGTCGAGGATTTCAGTAATATGGTGCACTTGGAAGTCAGACAGAAGCCAGTCTGCAAGCAAAAACAGGGGCTGACAGACACTCACTGAGGACAACCCTTCATTATCAGTTCCAATGGATTACCTTTCTCACTGATTGGATGGCCAATCTTAATTTTCCACAGGTTTAACCATCAGAATCCTGAGGACATCTGAATTTCTTTAATCTGTGACATCCTCTAGATATATTTCTAAATTTTTTAAGATTCCAGACAATGACTGAGACTCTTGAGTATCATTACCATTTAGTGGAAAAGACTGTCATGATCCTGTTACTTCATATAAATAGACAGATATATGGGGAGACATTTATATCAATTGCAGTTTTCCTTCCACGTCCCCACAGACCACCTCTTAAGAAAACTGTAAACTATATAGAGGCAACAGATAGGCAGATTTGTAAAGAAAACAAATGAGACAAATCTTTTGTTCATGTCTTCTGCAGCTCAAGGATGCTCACATCATCAATGCTCTAGGTAAAACATGTAGACAAGATAATTTTTAATTTAGTTTATACCCCAAGCCCTCTGGAGACACAGAGAATAAACAGTAATAAATGAGGATTTCTCTTCTCAGTAAGACACAGACACACAACAAATCACAGGAGGAAAGTTCCTTTGCAAAAATTGGAAAGTTAATAGGTTTTCTCAATGTCCTGCTTGAAAATTAATCTTCCACTTAATCAAACCCTTATGGTTAGATATTACTTTTCCTGTCAACAAGACTAGATTTAATAAGATTTCTTATCTGGAAATGGCCATCTGGAAAATGTAGGCACTTTTTTTCTATTTTTATTGCAACTTAAACTTTTTTGTGTTCTTGGTCCTATACTTTGGCCAGACCTCTTCAGCAATTTTGACAGGTAAAACCTGCATGATCCTCAAGCCAGAATGTTTCTGCATGTGTGGAGCAGAATCAGAGTGAGGAACCTCGGGAAATCTCATGAGTTTGACGTGCCCTTGAGCAGTGGGCCTTTCAGCACACAGCTTAAGACTCAAGTCCTTAAATTGTACCTGGTTTAGGTGGAAGCCCTTTATTTCAACTGGTACTCACTAAAACAAGATATGCATTTCCCTCTCTAGCTGGCAATTCCCTGTTACCTGATCGGTATTGCAAACTTATCAGCATTAAAAACACTTTCAAGTTTGGTATTCACCATTCTTGCATGGCTTGAAAAGTCTTGTTTCTTTTCTTCCTGTCGAACTTTCTGTGGATCAAACTGCCTTCCTTTGCTTTGATGCAGATTTCTGCATCTCCAAATGTGCTTTATGTGGTTTCACAAGGTTGAAAGAGAAAAGCTAAATTTCATTTTTCAGATACATGCAGTGGGGATTCATCCCATCATATTTTTGAAGCTGGAATAATCAGAAGTGCTTTCACTCAAAGATATGGTTCTGGATAAAACTAGACTGTATGCTTATTTAAGATAAAAATACTTAAATATAAATGTCATCTGTGTGCATGTAAAATGTTACAAGGATTCCATTCAAAACATAATTTTAGACTACAAAATGTTTGTCAAATCACTGACTGTACTCCTTAAATATAGAGAATAAAGAGATCAGGAACAAAAAGCATGAGCGTGACATTGATTCAAATAACTTTCCTCCTAAAATTTTTCTCTTTATGACATGATGAAATGATGAGTATGATAAATATCATAGATATCATAAAAGCTTGAGAGAAAAAAATCAACAGACTAGCTAACTGAAATACTTCTAAACCTATCCAATAAAATACATTACAACAGCATCCCAGTAGATATTTGTTTTCCACAAGCAGTTTATACATAAGGCACCAGTCTCTAAAGTGAAACAATGGGACAGAACTGTAAGTCAGGAAGAAATTAATGCCAACAACAGTGATGGAAGAACCACTGAAAAGGCTTTCTATGTTAGTTTTCTTGGCTGTAACTGCTTGTTGTCATACTCACCAAGTTCCCAACCAGAAAAAGAATAGATTGAAAATTTAAGAATTGGTCTCATGATAGGCTCTTAAAACTTTAGATACATATTGCAGAATTGAACTTAAAACACTTGTTATTTTCTTTTCAGAATTCCTCATACTTTTCCAGTTATTTTACCTCCTGCATAGACAGAGTGACAAGCAATTTTCAGATATGAACTCACATATAACTTCCTCTGCATTCCTGTCTCATTTAGCACACAGGGGTTGGATTATAAATCACCTTGGTTTATAGATGTCATTTAATATTCCTCAAATTTTATCTCTTAGGTACTATAACCAAAGCAGCATTCTTTCAAATGCCTCATACATATGTATCATAATTTGTTTTTTCCAGTAAATATTCATCTGGAAAAAGGGATTTTTGCCATTGTTTTCATGAATATTCAACTTAATTTTCTCCAAATTTAAAGATGATACATTTTTTATTTTTCAATACTTTTCAATCACCTGTTGAATTATTACAATTACAATACTTCATATTTCACATTCAATCCTGGAACACTCTATTCCTTTAATAAAAAGCACTTGGAGTGATTTACAGAAAGTTCTGAAAGCACCTATCATGGGAAAAAATAAGCTAACTATGAATTAAAAGTGAAAAAGTACAAAAAAAAAGGCAATAATAAAAAAAAGACATCTCAGCTTTTATCAGCTCACCTAGACTGAGGCTTCAGCAAAAAAAAAATCTTTTTTAATTGCAGCTCAGAAGACAAGTTCTTCTCAACAGAATTGAAAGAAACTCTGAATCAAGCAATTATCTAAATTTCTGTAGCAGGTCAGCATTTGATTTTGTCTTTTATTTCTCCAAGATGAACAAAATAAACTTTAAAAAGGAGGCTTTCTGAATTCAACATTAAAATGCATGACAGTCAAAACTGTATGCAGCAATTTCACTCACTTTAATATTTAATACAGCACCAGAACTACATTGCTAACTGAGTTCATTCTGCCACATAAATTTCCATTCACTGTGGCATTTATCTTGGACTATACTTCATTCTTCTACAGCACTCATCCAAATGTAGGAGAAAGTCACCGAATCCTTGTAATAGGCAGGATATTGAGTTTGTGTCACAAGAGCAGGAATTATCTGTGATTTATTTATTCCTGTGTTGGTAAATTAGTGAGAGGACTGCTCATGTGGATCTCCACTGGGGAGACAGCAGAGTAAGACCATGGAGCTTGGAATGAAATATTTTATATGGAACACATCTCCTCTGCACTTGAGCAAACCATCTATTTCCCTCTGTCTTGATTCCACTCCCTTAAAGACAGGGTAAGAGGTCCCAAGTAACTTCCAATGCTACAACGACTTTAAAAACACAAAAAGAAAAAAACCTCATGGCTCTTTCTAACAGAGATAAGAACAATACACAGCTTGAAAATAGGAACAATTTTTTATATCACACAAAAGGAAGAACAGTGCCACTGTGAGCGGTTCCAGGCAAAATATTTCCCATCCCCTCTGCACTACTTTTTACTCCAAAGTCCTTCACAAGTATGCAGCTTCAATCATTTAGTGTAAACTGGAAAAAAATGTCAGGAGGATGTGAGCTGATGGGGTTAATATGTGGGAGGCACCATGTCCTTTTGTTTCTTCTTCTTGGGACTAAAACCCCTAGCTATCTATTCTCCTTCTCCCTTCTTTTCTTTCTTTTCTTTTCTTTTCTTTTCTTTTCTTTTCTTTTCTTTTCTTTTCTTTTCTTTTCTTTTCTTTTCTTTTCTTTTCTTTTCTTTTCTTTTCTTTTCTTCCTCTTCCATTCTTTCTTCCTCCTTATCACCTAAAACCCTTCAACAAGGCAATTCTCAAGTCTTCTTGTTTAAATGGGCATTAGGTTGGGTCAGGCAGCCTTGGCCTCTGCTCTCAGGTGCAGCTCAAAGCATGCTGCAGACACTCCATCTGCCAGTTTGCCTGCCCCAGGGCTGGGAGCCTTGCAGCTGCCTTGGCACCACTCCACACTCGTGTTCATTAACCCAGGCACACGCTGGCTGATGAAGCTGTAAGGCTTTCAGAGCCTGACAAGTATCTCCGCTGTCCTGCCCAGTTAGAGCTGTTATAGTCTGTTACTCCTCATTGTCACAAATATTCTTGCATTATACTTTAAAATGCTTTCATTGATTAGTTGCTACATGACTCACTTGGTTTTATCTTTATTTTTGTAATATCAGTCTTCCTATTTTTTCTGACTTCACCATTACATTTCTTTTCTCTTTTATGACTTACCCACAGTCCTCCTTCTCTAGTTTTGGTATTTCTTTTCTGTTGACACCTCACTCTTTTTTTTCTTCTTTCAGCATTTTAAAAATTAATTTATTTTACTATAACTAATTTTATCCTTCTCTACACTCTGACCTTTTTGAGGAAAAGGCTGAGTGCAGAAGCACGACTGACAAAAGCAACAGTGTTTTTCAAGAGGAAGTAGCACTTGAGCTCTATAGAGCCATTAACCACTGCAACACATATGAGTTGACAGTAACCTTTTTTTCTCATTTTATATTTATGAAACTCAGTTTCTGCTTTCCTGAAAAGTGAATCTGAAGGCTAGAGGAAAAGAGGAAGTTCTAACATTAGACATGCTTCCTTCCACAATTTGAAGTATTTATAGGCTAAGAAGACAAAACATTCCTATTCCCTGGTACCTTATGGTCACAGACAGAGAGAAGGCTTCTGGCAGCTGCTTCCTGTGTTTGCACCAGCTCTAGGCAGTTCTCTGCTCCCACTGAGTGTTAGTTGCATGTATCACTCTCCACACACTCTCTGATGATGGAAGAGCCCTGCTAAAAGTACAGCAAAGAAAGCTGTCTCTAAGGGCCCTGTACATCCAACAGCTAAAAGACTGTCTGCAGCTCCTTTTATGGCTGTTGAATTAAGAATTTTAGAGAAGTTCTTAATCTCTCCTAGCAATTTCCATTTTCCTTTTGCTCTACCTCTACCTATCTTTCTCTGCATGGTTCATGGACCACAAACATCACAAATCAACAATTTCTTCTTTTTCTGCACAGGTATTTGCAATCAATATGTCAAAATTGCTAGGGAGGGAGAGTGCATGGGTGCAGAGGCCCCAGAAGGAACAAGAAGAGAAAGGGATAAAAGGATAGCAAGTTGAGATGACACAGCCCATCATGAAGATCCCAGAACATCTACCTACACATGATTTCTCAATAACACCCAGAGTGGGAAAACAAAGGACCCTCTAAGAGAAAGGATAGACCACAGCCATTGGAGAGGATGGCAGGAGACACCAAGAGAAACAAGAGTTTGTCAGCAGTGCTGCATAAAGATTCTCAGAGGTGAAACCTGATGGAGACACACCAACCACAATTCACATCCAGGAACCAGCCCATGGCTGCCAAACACACTAACCAAATGTTCCTTCTCTCTTCCTCCTTCTCCAGCCTACTCCACACAAAAGAAGCATAGTGATCTCCAAAGAGACTGCCTGGCCTGATGTGTTCACCATCTTAAACACATGAAAAAAAAATATTTTAAGGAAAGCAATCTATCAAGACACAAATCCAGAGACAGCAATTTAAACCAATACACTTGCACTGGCACTGGCACTTTCCAAATCTTAGTCCCCTTGGAGCAAATACAAAAGATATGATAGCAAGTCTGAAGCAAAAGTAATGAAAACTTTGTTTACAAAATGTTGTAACATTAACTGGAACAACACAACAAGAAATAAGTCCAATTCTGAATATGGCCAAAACAGTCTCAAACATGAACACTTAGAGAAAAGATTTTTACCAAACATTTATAGAGTCTCTGTAAAAGTCAGGACTTAGTCAACCATTTACACAAATATGCTACAGAGAAGCAAAGATGGCTGGCCAATAACTTCTGGCACAGCTCTTACACTGCAATGAAAAAATTTCCAAATGGTTGTTTACATGGTAGATATCATTCCTCTGTAATGCAAATATTATGCAGGATATTTTTTTTCCTTAATCAACCCTTGTGGCTGATTTCAATAATTAATATCAGGCTGGAAGACAGGCTCAAAATTCACCAAAGGTCTCAATACAATGTTTTTAACAAATTTACAGCTCTAAACTAATGGTGAACCTATATCTAATGACAAAGGCATTTAGTAATTAACTCCTCTGCTTCTCAGTTTAGGCAAAACCTTTTATGTAATGCTCTGGTGCTGAATGGATGCCTTGTTGCAGGATTCTGACTGGGTCTGTTTCACAGATACCATTGCAACTCTGGTTGCAATTGTTCAGAAAACTTCTTGAAAATGTGTTGCAAATAACAGAATTTGGAGAGCAGGAGTGGGTAGGTGTATTTTTGAACCTGAATTTAAGTAAACTCTTCCACCACAGTGCAAGATTTTGATGGGACTAAAGAAAACTTGCATCACATGATGTTGTGAGATGCCTGGGTACTGGAGTAGCCTCCTGAAAAACACCTGTAAACATATTTCCCCCAAAAGACCAATGATTAGGCATCTTCAGAATCAAAATTAATTCCCTCATATCTTTGGCCAACTCACTAGCTGCTTTGGAGGTTAGAACCAAGACCCAAAATTATCATCAGAAGCTTGAAATCAGTGACAAATGAAAGAAAATGAAAATTATAAAGACAGCATTGTAGGGAAATATGCGGAACAATTATGGATTCAGAAGGTCTTAAAGACTTGAATATTTATCAATCCTCTAAAGTTGTGGTTATAGAGAAATGAAGTCTGAAAAGGACATACAGACACCAATAAAAGAATTATGTGAAGTGGAGGAAAATTTCAAAGCACTAAAATCTTATCATTAGACCAGAGAAACTAGAATTCCGATTCCTAAACTACTTCTGTGAAACAAGAAAATTAAAAAAAAAAAAAAAACCCCACACCAAAGAGATGAAACAAACTAGTAGTCAAATATTTAAGTAAGTATAGTAACAAATTACTTCCCATTACCAGGGAGAAGATTGTGCATCTTGCACCTCTCCAAGTTAAAACCAGTTTGCTTTTTCTGAAGTTTTTGCAACTAGAACCACCAAATAAACGTTGAGAAACAATCATTCACCACCACCACCAGCATCCCCAGTTCCCAAGGATAGCACTACCAACATGAGCACTCCATAAAGAAAGCTTCCTTACATGTGTATGGTTTAAGGGTATGAAACCTCCTACTCTACACACTTTGGACAGGACCTTGATGGTCTGTTGAGGCACTGGGTCACAAACTGCTGCAGAGCAAAAAGAAATGTTGCTAAATGGAACCCACTCCCCCACAACATTTAGTACAAGTTTTACATCCCATTGGGTTCTCCCTCTTTCTTTAACAACAACAGAAAACATTTACAACACAATTGGAAAAGGGCTTCTATCAGCCATGTAACACAGGAGTGCAGTTCCATTTAAGCTCCTTACCTCAATCTACTAGTGAGCAAGTTGCAGCTTGGGGCTGCACATATGGGTGCTTCAGACTATGCTGAAACTGAAATATGTACCCTGGCTCACTAGGTATAGTTTTAAAGAGGAAAATATCCTTAATCCCATTTGCAATAAAGTGCTCCCAAGAGACAAGTTATGGTTGGAATGTTGACTGATGGCCCAAATCTTAGGCTTTTGGGATAATTTGGAGAGGGTACTGCTTCTGAATTCAAAGGAGAGAATGTTTTTTCTTTTTTTCTCCTGAAGCTGATGAGTCAAAGGGAAGTAGAAGATATATTAACTCGACTGAGTACTTATTGATTTACACCTCACAACTGACCCTAAAAGGTGGATATCTCCAAGTGGATTTGTCAGCCTCAGGCTGAAATAGTATGAATTCATCTGGAAAGGGCATTTTGAAAAATACTGGTTAAAAAGAAATCACCTTCAAAGACAGTTTTCTTATTCTCTGTCTCTGTAGAATCAGAGACAATATTTACAAGTCCTAGTGGTAAAGTGATATAAAATATAAATGTGCAAGCAGTCATATTTATTATGGCTGGTTTATCAATATGAAAACTTCCCAATACCTCTATGTTTCTTCCTCTAAGAGAAACATTTAATACTAGCATTTGCAGTAGTTGTCTTTTAAAACACTATCTCCAGTATAAATCTACCAGATTGACAGAAAAGGCAGTTCTTCAATTCGTTTCAGGAACTCCAGACATATTTGAAACTTTAATATGTACTTAAGGGGGTTTTTTTATCCTCTGCGTAATTCTCTGGTATTTCCCTAGCTTGTTTAAAATCCATTACCTCCCAGAACTACCAGAATCTTCACAAAGAGATTCATTTGTTTTGGTCTGATTTTTTTTTGTTTGTTTTTTTTTTTTTTTTTTGTTTTTGTTTCAAGTCAGTACACTCCAAATCAGTTGGCATATCAAGGGGGGAAAAAAGGTAATTGCATATAGCCCGATATTTTAGGATTTATTTCTAGCAGGCTGGTACAATAGATCCCTGAAATATTAGTTTTCATTAAAGACTGCTACAGCAGAAATTGAAACTCAAAACAAATTATGCAATACATAGTAGTGACACCATTTAATAAGCTTAAGTTCTATTTCTTTCAGTATACTTTCCTGCACTAAAATCAGGCAGAAATACACAATATCATCAGTAGATAGTAAAATACACATGACAACATTTTACCAAATTTTCATGCATACTTTTCATGGCAATAACAATGGAGAGAAAAGGTCAAATTCAAATCTATTTCTCATTGCATATTCTGTTGATATTTATCTTCCTTTAATATTTAGGTTAAATTACATAGTTGGTTATCTTACACCATGGAATCTTTGATAACATGAGTTATTTTCCTGCATAAATACTGACTACAATGACAATGTACCTGCAGTCATCCCACACAAGTCATTGTATGTTCTGAATTATTGAACATACTGTTCTCCTTACAAATGTTCTGTCAGTAGTTTTTACAGGAGAACTTATCCTGAAAAGAAATAAATGCCCTCTGAATAAGAAAAAACTAAGGCAGGACTGGAAGAGGCCTCAAGATCCACAAGTCTGGCCTTCAGAAGGAAAGGACACTCATGTAGATAATCTCTGACCAATATAATTTTTTTTTACTCTATACCGTATGAACTGAAGGTGGTTCCAGAATCTTCCTTGGTAGGCTATTCCATAAACTCATTGGTTTATGAGCCTCACCATTTAAAAATGGTTCCTTCCTTTGTCAGCAACATCTACAGATTATTTCTATTTTCTTCTAGTACTATTGGGGTGTGAGGAAGCAATTCCCATCTTTTTATTAAGAATTTGCATACCTTGCAAAGGATATAATCTCTTTTTAAACTTGCCAAAGTGCAATTCTTTCATTTTTTTCACTGTTTTCCAAACCTGTTGGACTTCTTTTCTCCTGGATACCCTTCACTTGAGCTATGCATTCATACAAGGATGATACTTAGAGCTTCACACACTGTTCCTGCTGAGAGTTTTATTCACATCAGAGAATAATAATTAATTCCCATGTGTTACAAGCAAAACTCCTGCTACTTCATTTCAATATCAGATTTCAACCTGTGATTTTACTACTAAGAAAAGTAAGAAAGTTTATGTGACCTTTTTGTTTTTCCAGACATGTGGCTGACCATCTGCTGCAATCCTCCACTGCAGTACCGGTGATTAGCTGGTTCATCATTTCTCAAAGTTTATTCTGGTATTTTCCTGCCATATTTAATATATACCCAACACAGTTAAATCCAGAGATATTCTAACTATGTGTTGCATTCTAAAAACAAACCTTAATTTTAAAGCATTAGATAGAGCTGTACCAAGGAAGACCCTTTCGATTTAAAAGAAAACCACGGAGCGTGGGGTGGGGGACAGGATCTGCCAGTTGCACCCGTACTCATCAGCAGTTTCACCTGGGCAATGTCACTGGTCATTTTGCTCATATCACATAAGGGGGTATCAGAATTCTTACAGGGTAAAATGACACAGGCTGCTCTATTTCTTTATCCACTAGATGAGCGTTTTCCACTGAAGAAAAGAAACAGATTTTTTTACACACTTAGCTCTTGTCAAATTCATCGAGTTGTTTTCTTCTTATTTCATTATCCTCTACGTTCTATAAATTGTTTCATAATTCATTTAGAGCATGTTTTTTTTTTTTTCTAGCACTGCACATTCTGCTCATTTTCTCTTCGCTCTAAACTACATTTTCTAGATACTGTTTATTCTTCTTCAGTCCCCTAGGATCTAACCTGTCCTACATCATTTCTCAAAAGTAATTAATGATTCAAAAAGTATCTCTTTCCTATTTTTAAGTCCTTGAACATAAAAAGACATTACAGTTTCCCAATTAAAAACTGCCAAGTTAATGAAAGAATCTCCAAACTGTTCGTTCTCTGCCTGTATTAAAAATTAATGTATTAGAAATCTAATTACAATCTATCTTTATTCTTCCAAAACAAATGCTATCATTTGTTTAGGAGTGATGGATACTTTCCATTATTTCTCTAACTTTTCCATGAATCTTTTCATCTTTTTGGCCAGTTAAGCAGTTTACATGCTAGTTTGGTTCTCTGCATTATGTATTCACTTACAGTACTCCTTTTTTATTGTCTTTAGCCGTTCTTCTGCTCCTCAGATACAGAAAAAAAAAATTTTGAGTACACAAAAAGTAAAGTACCTTCTCAGTAATTACTGATTAAATGTGAGAAGCAATGGAAGAAGGGTGAATGGCCACAAACTCAAAAGGGTACATAAAATAATCAAGAAGTGAGGACCACAGGAAGCACTTCAGAAATATTGAAAAGACCAAAATGAAAATCAAGCAACCAACCAGAAAAGCCATAAAATAAAAGAGAACAAAACAAACCCAAAATAATAAAAACCCCAACCTCTCCATATGCTTTCATAACCCCACTGTTTTTTAAACATATTCCCTTTCTCATAACATATTTAGAGAAGGTGTGAAGAGAGAGCTTTATTACTTAGCCGTTTTTCCCAAGAGACCCTGCCTGTCATTTCCAAAAGACTGATTTTCCCAAATTTATTAACTTTACTCTGCCACTCTGTTCCTTTCTGTGGGGTGGTGAGCACTGTCATTTCAGAAACCCTTCCAACACCTTGATAGGTCACTTTAACTTCTCCCTGCATTCTCCCTGTGGAGTGAGAATATAACCTAAAATAGTCACATTCTGTGCCTCCTCCACCTTCTGAAACAAAAGCCTAACTGTCAGTGTGGCTTTACAGCGCCACTCAGGCTTGCTGTGACCTGTCAGGCTGTTTTCCCTCAATAATTGCAGTCTAACATCGTCATTAGCTTCTGTGCTTTGGATAGCTCTTTGTATTTCTCAGGATGAGACACATGAACTGATAGAGGAACTTCTTGTTCTTCTAATGCTTAACCAGTGACATTGTGCATTTGACTAAGTTTGAAAAGCAGCCAAAGTCTTGATGAGCAATTGAATATAACAAGTGGAAAAACTTGCAGTTTAGTTAGACAGACTTTTCCATTTTTACTAATGCTGATAGTAGTTTATTCCATAAGTAATTGCATTGATTTAGCTCATTACTCCAGGTACAGGGATAAACACTGCCAGAAAGAAAACTTTGGGTGAAATAACAGGGGAAGGGAGGAGCATGTTAAATCAGTGACATGGCACTTAACTTTACATTTCTTAATTAAACAGTTCTCTCTGTAGCTACAATTATGGGACTTGCAATTAAAGACTGTAAAACCATGTTAATGATTTATTCATAGCCAATGAGTAATTTAAACTGCTTAGATTAAGTATTTTTAATAAATTACAAATAGACGATGAAAACACATCAGATAAAGCAAACCAAGATTGATAGCTACTGCTATTTACATAAAAGTATGCAGCAGCACGGTAGATAAACTTGTGTAACAGAAATATTTAATTAACAATTTCATTGGGGAATACAAATGTACGCTAGAGAATTCAAAGGTAGGATTTTTTTCAGTGTGACTTGATTCTCATAAAGTATAAGAAAACAAAGATCAGCTAGGCACCAGTATGACATATATAATAGGATACATTGGAGACATTGTAATTCCTACAATTCCTACAAAGAGAAAAGAAATAGAACACTGTCTAAAATGTTTATCTAAAATAAAAAATTAATTTTGAAGTGGTCTTTTCTCTCTATTCACTATAAAAGAAGTCTAAACTAGTTTCAGTGTGGACATGAAAGTCCTCCAAATTACAATGAAAACAATCCTCTACAAGTTAGCAGTTTTACAGGTGTCTTCCTCAAAGCTCACACATAACTCAAATAATAATTTCAACTCAAAAAGATAATTTCAATTGCATACATGATATAAAAAAACAGAAGTAGAAGACAGTATGATCTTAGGAGTATAAAGACTCCCACTGGGTGAGCAGCAGTGAAGCAGCATGAAGTAAAAAAGCTAAGGTGCAAATGTCAGTGTAGGCAGGTGGTTGAGAAAAAGAAGAAAAAGCTGCTGATAAATGAAGAACACATGGTCTGAAGCCATACCTATGCATCAGGTCTAACTAGGACAGTCTGTGGATTACTTCAGTGTTTGTTGCCACAATCTAAGGGGCAGTGCCCCCCATCTGTGTGCAGATCCTATCACACTACAGCTGTATGTGAAGATTTTGCTCACAAAGAACCAACCTTCTCTGCTGCCAGGACATGGCAACAGCCACCTCCCGGCTGTTCTCTTGCCTGAGGGCCCAGCTGACATGTGAAAAGCCTTAATACAGTAAATGCATGCATCATACCATGAGGAGGAACCGTGGGTGCATCAGGAATGTTGGAAGCAACATTTGTAACTTACTCCTGAGACTTACCTGGAGCACCACAGAAAAACAGCAGAAACAACCTGAGCCAAACATTTTGAGCTAGAAATAGCCCATGGGCTAATGGCTGCTCCTCCCTGTTCTCCAGCTTCTGTAACACATTAAAGCAACTTAAACAACCTACACTGAGAGACTGAAATGTCATGATTAATCACTTAAACATTTTTATAAAGGACTTTTTGCCCATTATGATAAAACTTTATAAAGAAGCCGCAACCACCACAGACTTCCCTTGCCTGGATCTGCTTCCTTTTTGGAACTTTGGACTGCGAATTAAGCCACCTAAGGGAACTTGAGATGCGATAAAAGTGACACTAGTGTCCAATTATCTCAGGTCTGGGGAGATGTAAACAAGACTGAGGGAGAAGAATGTATTCACAAGAAAGCCACACCCAGCAGCTGTCCTGAATCTCATCTCCGGCTGGGTTCAAGGCAGGGGAATCCATAGCCCACAGGCTCCTCTGCTGAGGCCAGGTTTGCACACACTTCCCCCCCAACCAAGATAGGGGAGGAGATGTTGTGAACTATCTATCAGAAGTAAATCTTTTTTTTTTTTTTTTTCAGTCCTGGACAGCAGATCATAGAACAGATAATATTCAGAGCATAAAGTAGTGAGCTAAACATCATTAAGAGTACACTCAAACACAGGGCAAGGGAGCAAAGCAATTGTGTCAGAATTTATAAACATCTTCCACAGGTTAATGAAGCTGATGGAACTTGTTGCATATGACAGAAGCAAGGGCCAAGCTAAATCCTTTTTAATTTTTAAGGTCTTAGAAGTAGGGAACATTAATATTGACAGACATTTGAAGAACAATAGGGCTATTTAAGAAAATGTTTCCCTTAGATTCATACACACAGACTTTGAGTTGTGCATAATACATAAGGGTAGAACACATTAATGAGCTAAGCTGATAGATTGATATTTATGACAGCTTATATCAGGTTTCACTGCTATAACCACACTGTTACATCTGAATTTCAATAAAAACCGGAAAACCACGCTCAGCCCATACTATAGTAAGCCATCATATTTTCACTTCATGATGAAGTATAGTGCAGAGATCCCTGACTTAGCAGAGTCAAAGGCACTGTGTTGACAGTGATTCAAACAGACATTCTTAACTTGTACTGAAGCTAATTATCCCTCTAAGAGCCAACAGCACTTGTGACTCTTTAGAATTCTAGGATGCGTATTTCTACAACCTGTTTTGGAGAAAACTTCAAACCAGGCATCTACAACATCCATATCATGGAAAATTTGAATGGGCAAAATTAGGAGATCCATAGAGAACAAGAAGCTTAAACACCTTTTTCCTGCTACTATCAGCTAAATTTAGAGCATGTTTCAAATGCAGACTGTTTTTTGAGTCTCAGCTAACTTCCACCTCAAATGCAGACTGCTTTTTAAGTCTCAGATAAATTCAACCTCGTAGTAGAATTATATTAAGAGACCTACCAAAATAAAACACTCCACTTCCAAGTAAACTTAGTCTGAATTTAGAATTCTATGAATTTAAATTGCTGACAGAACTTTCAAAATAAGAATAAAAAAGAAAAAAATCCCCATATAATGGACATCAGTGCAGTTATTTTGTGTACACAACTACCCGACATAAATGCACTCTTTCAAATTTACTAATAATCAAGCCTGAACTGAGGTATCAGTACAGGCTGAGGGATGAAGGGATGGAGAGCAACCCTAGGAAGAGGGACACAGGATTAATAATGGATAAAAAGCTGGACATGGGCTAGCAATGGGCACTATCAGCCCAGAAGACCAATAAACCCTGGGCTGCATCCAAAGAAGTGTGGCCAAGAGGGCAAGGGAGGTGATTCTGCCCCTCTTCTCCGGTGAGACCCCACCTGGAAAACTGCATCCAGCTCTGGAGTCCCAGGACAAGAAAGACATGAAATTGTTGGAGTCCAGAGGAGAGCTACAAAACTGATCAGAGGAGTTGAATACTTCTTCTATGAAGAATATCTCTCTGTGCTGAGACAGTTGAAGCTTTCACCCTGCAGAAGAGAAGGCTCTGGGGAGACCTCATTGCAGCCTTTCAGTGCTTAATAAGAATTTAGAAAGATAGAGACAAATTTTTAGCAGGGTTTCTGGAAACAGAACAAGAGATAATGAATTTTATAAAAAGAGAGAGATTTAGACTAGATATAAGGAAGAAGTTCTTTACTGTGGTAGTGATAAAACACTGGAACAGGTTTGCACAGAGCGGTGGTAGATGTCTTATCCCTGAAAACATTCAAGGTCAGGTTGGACAGGGCTTTCAGCAACCTGATGTAGTGGACATGTCAGTGCCCATGGCAGGGAGGTTGGACTAGATGATCTCTAAAGGTCCCTTCCAACCCACACTATGCTGTGATTCTGTAGTCTGGTAATAGTTAACTTCCTAATTGTTGGCCTTTGCTCAAGTCTCACATTCTGATTGCTCTCCGTGTCTTTTCTCCCATGAGAGTTCTATGGTCTGCCCATACTGTCTCAGAGATACCAAAAGTCAGTGGATTTTATATGAACAAGACAGCGATATTTTACTTGCATTTTTTGGTGTGGTTGGTTGTAATAGAGAGCCGCCTGGTCCACCCTGTGTTTATTTTTTGTCTGCCTTACCTAAGAAGCTGAGGACAAAAAAGCAGGATGGGTGAACAACAACTAACCTTCATGTAAATCTCCATGAGCGTTCTTCTCCTTCTTCCCATAAGGTCTCTTCAAACTTTCTTGAGGCTTGGCAGCAGTACAAAAAACCTGAAATACATACATTAGTGTCTACACGACTTCAGTAACCAAATGAAGAAAAATTCTGTACCATTTCCATTGCCTCTGAAGTGTTACTTCAGCACTCCAAAGCAGGGTACTACAGCAACTTAGCTAATGACCCTGTTGGGCTCAGTGACTCTGTGACTCTTTGTGTCACTACCCTTCCTAGGTTTCCACCAGTGTGAATGGATGTGCCAGACTCTGCAGCAAAAGCAGTTATCATTCCCTGTTTACCTACAAAGGGTTTTGTGCATTTGGCTGTTCACACACGGACCATACTATTCTTAAACCTTATTTTTGATTGCAGGCTATAAGTCAACATAAGGGTATCATTTATATTTTTCAGAGTTTGCTACCTATGAAAATATTCATCCATCAAATTTCTCATTTAGCATCCTCCAGAGATGTTCAAAAGTGTTGTCCTTTCCTTCTGGGTATGTCAGAGTTTAATGGGAGTATGTACTCATTAGTAAAATTGCTACCTACCAAAAACATTATTAAACCTTCAATCAGACATCACACTTCTCTAACAAAAAACATACTTCAAAGCCTGAGTTGTTAGTTAAAAACTTTACAATTACAAAATCTACGATGAGGTTTGAAATATAGCAACTTACAAAATCTACAATGAGCTTTGCAGTAGAGCCATGCAATTTGTTTGTTTTCCTCCCTCTGTGGTCTCCTCATGAATTGCCTGGCATTTGAGAAGGACTGTAATGGTAGCAACAGCAGGAACAAGTTTTGTTCTTTTTCTGAAAGCTGTTCATGCCTCAGACACAAGTTCACAGCTAAATTTCTATTTTATTCATAACACTATCAAATGGCAAAAAAAAAAAAGGCATTTTTCCATGAAATTTGAGAAAATAGGGATCATCTTTTTCACAATAGGGATCATCTTTTTCACAATAGGGATCATCTTTTTCACAATGTTCCCAATACAAAATTTGCCAAGACACAAAACAGTTGTAGACAATCCTGTATTTCAGGTCTAACACAAGTTTGTATATGTTCTGGAGCAGTTTGGATGTGCTACAGTGATACACCAACAGTTTAACATATTAAACATGAATAGGCCAGTTTGTGTATTACATATTAATAACAGGAAAAAACAAGGGAGACATTTGTATGCTAAGCAAATCTAGTAAATATGAGTAAAATAATTAGCTCCTTGGAACATACTTGGCAAGATAATGAAAATATGTAATATTACTTGGTATTTCTCTATTATTACTTATCAGCCATACCAATAAGTGTGTAGCATATTGCCTTAGGGCCATCTTTGAAACAGAAATTTTTAGATACCCAAAGTGTACATGCCTATCTTCTGCGACTCTACCTTCTTCACATGTCATTCTGTGTTCAACATCCAGCTCTAACTCCATTAATCTAAATTATCCCAGATATATTATTTAGTGACAGAAGGACTGGAGATTTTCTTTAAAACCACCTTCCTCTCCTAAACTGTCAATGAAGATAGTTGAAAGATAAATGGCTCAGTTAAATCATGTCTAATGGATATAAATACATTTAACTTTTTGTATTTCCTGCTGAAGAATATTAATTTAAAGGAACCAAGAAATATTAATGTAAATAGGCTGAATATTCATTGAAATATAAAATATTAAAATAAAAGTCCGACTTCATTTTTAAAATGTTAGTGTAAAAGACATTTCTAAAAATAAATTATGATAGTGTCCAAATCAGTTCCAAAATGTTACTGAGATTAATAGTGAAACCATTTATCATTGTCTGTGTCCCTAAACAGTTCCTTCCCAGACTTGCTCAAATAGAGTAAAATTGAATGGGAAATTGTTCCTCTGACATGCTTGCACTTACTAGGAGTTAAGTATGGTATCTCAGAGTGACAAACCTCTCTATTAAAATATCAATTAGATAGAAATGCCAAAGGAACGTTTTGCTCTCCTTAGAAAAGATGAAACTCTTAGCTAAGTGTGCATCTTTTGACATCTTTTAAAAACTTCCTTCTTTTCCAATATTTCTTTTTATTAACTTTTGAATCTTGCCAGTCAAGTCTGGCTTCATGGTCCCCACAGCATTCATGGATTATTAGAAGTGCTTCTGGGTTTGATGCAAAAAAGCATTGAAAATGTGTGCACCTCAGACTGTTTCTGTGCTGTTGATATTGTAATGACATTATTACTTTTTTAAGAAGTCATTGATGTTTAGCTGCAATTGATGAATTTTATTTATAGGTCATATTCAGCTGCAAAGAAAAAGAATAGGAAAAAGCCCTAAAGAGTTATTTGACTGTTTCTTGCAAATAAGAAGGTGAAGCAGACACAGTTAATGATGCAAAAACTATATCTTATATTCCAAGAAGTTCAATGGAGAGGAAACTATAAGTCCTGGTTTAAAATTAAGCTGAAATCTTCACAATCACTGCAGCATATTAAATATGGGTTTCTGATATACCAAGAAATAGATAAAGAATGATGAGTTTTGCAAAACACCTCAAACATATAACTCATTTTCATTCCTTCTCTGAACACACTTAAATAGGCAGAGAATATCTAAATCTATTGTTTCTGTAAATCACTATGATTAGTGAGTATGCAGTGAAATACACAGATATACAGCCATGTTTTTTTTTCTTTTACCTCTGCAAAAAAAAAAACCAAAAACAACAATAAAAAAAAAAACCGGCCACCCACACAAAAAAAAACCACAAAAAAAACCTCTCAACTCAAATGGCAAAAGAATCTTAGAATACACCCAAAAGAGAGGAAAAACAGATCTGTGTTTATTTTGTAACATATTTGTATCATACAGGTAAGCTGAGAGAGCAGCCCAGGTAAAGCTTGCAAAAGAGTTAATTACTATTAGCAAGCAGTCCCAGTCTTACAGAAGAATTATTGAAATATCGGAAAAGTTAAAGAAGACAGGATTCAATAGGTTTTCTCAGAGGCTATAAAAGACACATTCATGGATGAGCTGCTAAGATTTCCTACATGGATTTCAACTGTTATTCTCTCCATATTCCCATTTTCTTTCCCTCCTCTTTCTCCCTGGAGGATTTTCTGTATCCTTTTCGTTCCTCCATGGACCTCGTATCTCCATGTGAAACAGAAATACATTGTTCTTCCTGCTGCACCAAGCAATTCTTCAATGCAAGCTTCGTTACCAGCTCAAATCTTAACCCAGATTTATCAGCATGCTAGCCAAAGTTAATGAGCCTACATTTTAACATCTCCAGACCCAGCCAGGGATTGAGTGTCAGTGCAAAAGGCATGCAAGGACCAAGAAGGAAGCTTGACTGTGAATGAAACTTGAATAGTTTCTGAATTGTACTTCCCTCATCTTTCTGGACAGGATCTGTTTCTCAGATCCTGTCAAAGATTTATTTATCTTAAAAATAAAATGATTTTTTTTAAAAAGTAGCAATATTGCCTCTTATTTATGAGGCATCATAAATCATTCAGCTGTCAGCACATCACATAGTAAGAAGAAAGCACTGAACTAGTCAACCTGTATCAAAAGCCTTCTTTGTCTAGTGCTCAATTGTCACTGCTATTGTAAAGTCAGGACAAGTCCCTAACACAGACCTTTTAACAGGAAATGCTTTACTTTTCCCCTGGCTGCCACAAAGAATCAGATGATTGTTCTGAACGCTCACAAGATTACTATACCATGGCTCTTTTAAAAGGGCATTTCCAACCACAGAACAGTAAAAAAAAGTTTATAATTTTAGGGTAATGTGTACATGAGAAAACTTTTCTGAGTTTATCTGAGTCACATTAATGTTGACTCTTTTAGAAATTCAACGTATATGAGAAATCCAAAATAAGTATTTACTTAGATGTTATATAACTTGACTGTGTACTTTGGGTATCTATTTAAAGAAAATAATAGTGCTCCCTCTAAAAAGAAAACTTGTATAAATACAGACCTCAAAAATTCAAACATAATAAGTTTTACTAAATATTCCCAACAATTTAAAAAAGCTGCAGAAAGGAAGGAAACCACACACACTCACATTCACAAGCACACACACTACCCCCTCAGGGAATGCACTCCAGTATGCACTCCTAAACAACATAACATTTCCATACAAGAAATAGATCACTCCTTGCAAGCCTTCCCAAAAAAACCATTTTGGCTCATTTCAGAATTAAATTAGATAAGTACGCTTAAAGTATTTGCCTTGATATTGGAGTTTAAGTGTACCTTTTATGAGACAGTTATCAGAAAAAAAGATTTTCATTTGAAAAACCAAATTTTAGAAAAATATTTGACCCCTGATATTGGGAATTATAAGCTAAGAATGACTGGGGTTTACTTCTTAGTATGTAAAGGAGCTCCTCCTGCTTATTTAGTCTGACCATGAAGGCTGTGATCTGGCTGCTAAGCAGTGCCAAATGCAGTCCTTTGCTTCTGGAGGACTTCCATTGAATACAATACAACACAATAGCCTTTCCTGTAATTTCCTTAAAAGTATTTATTAATCTTGTGCCAAGAGGTGCCAGTATCAAAGAGGTTAGTGGCAACATGCACCGGTATCAAGCTGTATAAAGTCAATCTCCAGTGCTGAGTTATAAAAGCTTTCTAATACACAGGATGAACAGACTATTCTTTGAGATTACTATTGACACATCATTTCCAAAAAAAGGGATGATAGATCACTTTCATAATTATAGAGACACCTGACTTTAATCAATAGCAGGCAAATTTCATCCAGACTAATGCTGAAGTTCCCATTCAATCATAAGAGCTGTCATTTCACTTGAAAATTACTATGGATTCCATGATAAATAAAGCATCATGGGGAAGATCCATTAAACTTGACAAATTCAAGAGGAGTGCCAAGAAAACAACACAAATCAATATTTGATATTTATCAGTTTGACAAAAAGCATGTGATAGAAGGTACAGGAGAGGCTCATGAACACTCATTGCTTGATCCATTTTTTTCTTAAAAACAGAGCCATATAATAACTCATCCTCAAATGTCGTGTACAAAAAGATAATACTTGAGAAGAAAATATAAATGACATGGCTTACTCTCAGCAGTGTCAGGTATGTCTGTGTTTTTGCCCTATGTTTAATATCTTTTCAGTTTTGGCAAATAGCAGCGAGATCAGACCTCAGTGCATCTGCTGTCTATGATTCAGATGGCAGACTGTGTGAACTTTGCAAAGGGCAAGTCAAAGCCAAACACTACAGCATCTATTAGGAGTGTTTTGCTGATGACTGTGAAGTACAAATAGCCTATTCGTAGACAGAGTGCTCTTAATCATTCCTCTGAAAGTGCAAAGCACTGAGCAATTTATGGGCCAAATCGTGACTGGCTTGTAAGTAGCATGAAGGCACAAAAGCCCCTAAGGCTAAATAAACCAGCTTTGCTTTCTGCTTTGTGATCCTGAATATAGCCGGGATCCATAAACAACGTTCTAGGTAGAAAAGTTAAAGTTGACTAGAAGCCAAAGATTTTATACAAATGACCTTCTCCTTCATCAATGTCCCCTTTCTCTTCCTACCAGTGTCCCAAGCTACAGTTAAACCTCCTGTGACTGCTTTAAAAAGAGGAAAGAACAGAGATCCTCTTAGAATCATGGTATTGCTTAGGTTGCTTAGGTTGGAAAAGACCTCAAAGAGCATTCAGCACACCCTTTAATCTAACACTGCTGTATTCACCACTAAACCATGTCTCTCAGTGCTACATCCACATGTTTTTTAAACACTTCCAGGCATGATGATTCTACCCTGAGCAGCTTGCTCCAATGCCTGGCCAATCTTTTTGTTCAGGAGTTTTTCCTAATATCCAAGATATTTGCTCCTGGCCTGTCACTTGTTACCTAGGAGAAGAGACCAGGCCCCACCTTGCTTTAGTTTCCCTTTCTGTGGTTATAGAGTATGATTAAGTCTTCCCTGAGCCTCCTTCTCTCCAGGCTAAAAACCCCAGCTCCTTTATCCACTTCTCGTGAGACCTCGTCCAAGGGACAATGAAGGATGGAACTTTGGCATGATAACCACAGGCCCTGATAACCACTTAGACATCTCATACCTTGGGACACTCTAAGATCCAACAAAATGCAATGCTCTACAGACAGCAGGTCCTCATGACTCAGCTGCTGTGGTCAGCAGTCCATTTCTGCAGAGTGGCAGAAATGTGAAGGACAGGCACTGCTGTGGCTATCATCAGTCTTTCTCCTTCCTTCTTCTTCAGGGTGTAAAATGACCTACACCACTTCATACTTTATATGACAGTATGATGCAGTGGAATTTAAAGTGTCTAGTAAAGGCTGGGTGCACGGGTAATATATGCACATGGTGGTTTGATATAAATAGCCTGATGGTCTGATGGAATTTCATGTACTTGGGCCAGGAGTTACACTTAAGCTTAGTAGCTGCACAGCCCTACTCGCCCCAGTGCAACTCCTCAGTATCACAGCTTAGGTGCAGAGAAAGGACTGCAACATTGCAGTGTTGAGAGACAAAAACTCTGTTTGCCACGTGGACTTCCTGGAGTTCTCAGTCAGACATGGGCAAAGATATTAGCAGTAAAATTTCAGAATAATGCTAAAGAAATACACATTCGTTTTTTTATAAAGTTATGGACAGTATTTCAGTGGCTGAAAAATAAAAATATGCAGATATTTTGAAAAACTATTAAGAAAGATGGAATGTTTTCCATTACACAGCAAATGACCCCAAGACTGGAATCTGAGCCCAAACATGAGATGATCCTTTTGAAATAGACAGCATGAGAAACAGATCATTCTGATAGACAAACAGGCTGAAGCTAAAAGTGCTAGGAAATTTCAAGACTTCCTGGAAAAGTTCAGGCATGGCATCAGTGGAAGTTGTGCCATTGGTTTCTTTTTAGTCAGGATTTTTTCCAGGGAATTTATGGAGGAAGAACATTTTCTTAGAGGAGACAAGAATGCTAACAGCAAATATAAACAAAACAAATAAAAAAGCCAGGGAACAATCAGAAAAACAGATGGCATATTAACAGTGTGGAATTAGGGCATTGTCTATAGCAATTTCAGGTAGTGTTATTGATAGTCTTCTCTGAGTTCCACTAATTTTCGATTTTCAAGTCTTTAGCAGAGTCAACATCTCAGTAAAAGTTTTCCATTTACCTAAGTTTCTTACTTTGTCTGGTCTAGTTAACAAAAAGGCAAAAAATGAGGAAAATCCCCTGCAACTTCACTGTGTGAACTTGGAGACTCAGAAATGGGACTATCCTGTTGTGGGTGGGTTTCTCCCTCATGAGTTCCTCCAAGGCCTTTGTCAGTACAAAAGTGTCAGATCAGTGAGACACTCCTAGAGCAAACTTGGAAACCAGTATACTTTTAAATTTAAAAACAATAAAAATAATAAAAAATTAGAGGCATAAAGGATGACACAGAGGGGTTAGAGAAGAAGACTGTCCTCCAGAAAACTGACAAACTCTGGAGCTTAATAACTCTTATTCTGCTATAGGCCAAACTTATTTTTAAACCAAAATTTCAATTTCAACTCAATTCAATAATTCTTCTTTCACTAATTTCATGTTTAATTTCAAATTTTATAAATTTTTATATGAAGGAATTACTAGAATGATTTTGCATTTTCAAAGCAAAAATATGAAGCCTTTAATTATTTTTTCTAAAACAAGTATTTCTTCTAAACTAAGGATTTCTCAAAACCAAGGGGGTTTGTAATAAGTTTTAGTCTCTGTGAGTCAGTGTTGTCTAAGAGATGCATAGCAAAATGTCTTGCCAGATCCACTTGGACATGAAGGTTGCTTCCTAAGAAACCCCTAGTTTTACTGACTAAAGACTAGATGAATTCTCTTGCTCTTTCCATGTTGGGAAAAAAAAAAAAAAAAGAAGACTTCATAGTGGTAAACTGTGTGTGGTAAGAGTGGTAAAAATTCAATTTTCATCCCACACCCAGCCCCATTTATGCAAGATCTCTGAATCACGGCAGTGCTTCTCAAAACTGAGCATGAGCACAGGATTCTTTGCTGAGCTTAAAACCCACAGATGGATCCAAAGGTCAGGAAGTTGTAATTATAGAGGGTTGAGCTGTCCATCAGCCCAAAGCTTCACAGTTTCACTGAGATGCAGCACATACCCTGATTCAAAATGCTGCATTCTGAAATTAACACTGACAGTATTAATCTTTGCATATTTTTGATTAGCAAACAGTTAAGTCAATGTCTGAGGGATGAAATATTTCCTTATTCCTGTCTGACTCCTTTTAACTTTTCCACTAACCTTCACTTTTTTCCTTTATCCATTCCAAATGGGAGAAAGTAATGAAAGAAAGAAAATAAGACTCTTTTAACTTACCAGTGAGTCTCCAAGAATATAAGCAAGCCTTTTGCATGAGTTAAAGATATCCAACTGATTTTTAATTATGCATGTATATATGTATATATCTCTCAAAGACGTCACATGAAAATAATCTTATTTTAATATGTTGCAAGATTATGCATTGTGTATAGTTGCTGGAAGATATCCTGTTCTTGATTGTGACAAACATTTTACTGAGTCAGCAGCCAACAGTCATCATAGAGTTCAAGCAGGCATAGTGACAATACCATACTGACAAACCCTGGTTCCTTCTCCAAAACCATGTCACAAAAGATCAATCACCTTGCCAAAATGTTGCTTTTTCTGAATAGCACAATTTTCATATAGAGCAAACTGCTTCATCCGTCATTCTTGTAATTTAGTACAGAATATTTGCTAAACTTGTAATTTAGCACAGAATAGCAGTACTCACCTTCAGCAGAGCAGTGAATCTGTAGTCAAAATTTTACTTTGAAATTTTCCTCTGGAGAAACCATAACAAACTTTGTGTAACCATAGGAACACTGGAAACTAATTTAGGGATTGGTTTGTTATTTGACACTCAAATGTTTTGGGGTTGAAAATGAAGCAGATCTGCAGAATATAGATTTGAGGTTGGCTTCTGTCTCATCAGCATGATTCTCTTCAGCATTTTCTCATGGCTTCCTCAGGCAGCCAGGACGGAATGTTCTTTTACTAAAAATGATATACTGCATGTCACTCTAAGTATCCTTGTAAGAGCTTCTGTTGGAAGAATTTCCAGCAATATCTGCAGTTCTTTCATGTTCTCAAAGTCATTAATTGCCCATGACTTTCCAGTCCTCCAAGTTCCCTAGAAAGTGTAATATCAGCTTATCTTGACCTTGAACTTCATAGCAAGACAAGAAGGTAAATGGTTGTTCATCATTATTTGAGTAATCTCAAAGTGTGACTTAAGGAGTGAATCTTACATATTTCCTACCTCTTCTGGTATCCTGGCTTACAAACCCAAAATATTTACTGTAGCATTGAAAAAAAAAACAACTAAGTAAAGCAGAAGAGCATTCCAGTGTGCATTGTGAGAGAGCATTCCAGACTTTGATTGAACGTTGGTTTACCGCCCATAGGAAAATAATGTTTTAAACAGCCTTGGCAATTAGCTTTTTTGCACCTCAAATTGAAAAAATATTTGAGGAAAATAGGTCCAAAGACAAACTCCAACTTTTAGGCAGAAGAAGAAACGTACCATAAGCAACATTCTCCTGGGTATAACAACTTTTCAGTAAATTTCATGGCCTGCAATACAAACTTCTATTGCTTCATTCTTTCATCCAAAAAGTGTACATCTCTATCAGACAAAGGAATAATTGATGTCAAATCAATTCTAATATTTCCCATCTTATACACTACAAACTCAAATCTAAAACACTAGCAATTTTGCCTAGGAAAACCTATCTGAAAATTCCCAATACAGTGTAGAGAGGGCTTTGCTATCCTTCACTACTTTTATCATCTCCCTGTCCTGTGCAGTTACCTCTTAGAAGAAACACTGAGGATTCTGTGCTGGCTTAAAATGAAGTGTGAAGTGAAGAGAAAGTGTTGCTATAGCAAAAATCTATTAATTTTCTTTTCCTAACAGTACCAGAGACAGATTCAAATTTGATTCTTGGATAAAGAAAAATCTTAATATGCCTTTTTACTTAACTCAGTATATTATTTAAAAAATTAAAATAATTTTGATGGTTAATTTGCACCTACATCAAATTATCAAGCTTTCCTTTCTATCAAGTTTTTGGTGTCATGAACCTTCTTTAACACCTTAAAAGCATTTAGAAGAAATGTCTGTTAAATTCATTAAACCCTGGTACTCCATAATTGTGAAGCTCTTCATATTAATTGGTTCCTTTTAGATGGATGATGTTCTACAAGGCTTTGAAGTAATTTAACACTCATGATGCAAGGTTTAAAAATTATTATGCTTTTCATAACTGCAAAATTCATATTTTAATGAGACATTTCTGTTTGTACTCCCTCACAGTATTTAGTAAAAATATGAAAAGAGGAAGAAGGCCTTACAGAAAACCATCATGCATGTAATGACACATCAGTTAGTTAATCTTGAGGTGCTTTGGGTAGAAAAATGCCTTGTTTTCACTATAAACAACACTAAAGTTTTCACACAGAAGTTCTTGGTATATTTGGTATTGATCACTTAAAACAAACAAAGAAAACAACACTGCATTTACAGCAGCTGATAAGACTTTTGTAAGCTTTATAGTGCAAAGACACTCACAAAAATCATTCCCTGTATGGAGCAACGTTTTTTTGATAAACCCTGTTTTCAAAAGTGAAAATGTGAGTGCATGCATCTCACAGCATTTTATGACAGTCAAGGTATTTCCAAACTAAACACTTTTGTCCAGAGTTCCAAAAAACACCACTTCATATTAGTACCTTTCATCACAAAATTGAACAAAATTCAGGATATGCAGCACTATCAATAAAGAGAAACCAAGCATCTTACCACAAGGCTCTGTTTACAGAAAGAAAACAGACATGATTTAGAGAGCAAATGAATGAATGTTCTGAAAACTTCCACATATAAGGGACTCTGAGAAGTGAGTTCTTATTTGTTCTTTAAGTTCGGAAAACCTGTGTGGCACATCTAAAAACCTGAAAACCTGCGTAGCAAATTTTGAATAGAATTGCCAGGTGGCATGCTTTCAGCTTTAACTTTTTCATTTTGATTTTAATATTTTTATACAATTTAAAGTTCATTTTTTTGAAATTTTACTCTCTGGCATTTTTAGAAAAATTCTATTTAGATGCAAAAGAACATTAAGTCACAAAAACTGCATGTAACTAAAACTAAATTGGAATCAAGTTTTGAAAGAAACAAGCCTATCAGCAGCCCAGTGATGCACAGTATTATGCATTTAAAGTGTAAATTTTACAAAGACATGAAAGTAACTTAGATAATATCCATATAAATCTTCCTTTGTGAAGCCTACTCAAAAATCCTAATATTTAACACTGAAATGTCTCAAAGTGCTTTTTTGAACTCCGGAAAACCGGAACTAATACAAAATACCAGTGTCTTGGCACATTTACGGATGGATGGATGGATGGATGGATGGATGGATGGATGGATGGATGGATGGATGGATGGACAGAAAAACATTTAAAAGGGATACCGGCAGATGTGAGTAAGGGTGGAAAGGTTTGTTAAACTTTGGAATAGCTGCCCAGGGAGGGGGTGGAGACACAATCTCTGGAGGTGTTCAAGAAACCAGTGGATGTGGCACTCAGTGCTATGCTCTAGTTGACAACGTGGTGATCATTTAAAGATTGGACTTGATGGTCTTTTCCAACCATAACAATCGATTCTGTGATTGTGATCTCCTGCATTCACATGCTGGTTAACAATAAAGCTGCATTATATTAAATTTCCAGAACTCCCTGTTGACTTTCTCTAACATGAAACTAATGCAAATTCTTACCTTTGCTTCCAAAGAATTTCCAGAAGTCTTCTCTATGACTTTGATCTTCTATACCTTTGCAAATATTGGCAGGTACTTCTTCTTGTCTATCCAAAAAAAGCAGAACTTAAATTAGCCTCTTCCATAACATTTCTTCACAGATGGTGCTACAGTGTCTCTGGGGGCCAGCAGCACAATCATTCTCACTGCTCTGGCACACACATACCCTGTGGTTGACCAAGGAAACTGGAAACTTTCCAGATAGCATCCCACAGTGTAAACTGGATACAGAGTGGACACGTCAGCAATGCCTAAGACTGCAAAAGAATGTTCAATTGTCACCTTTTAAAGGGAGAATGAGTTCAGGGAATGGTGCATTCTGTGGGAATCACACTCAGAAATATTCAGAACAAAAAGATTTTTGTTGCTCTAAAATGATTAGAAAAGCTAATGTAGTAGAATATGTATGGGGATTTCATCCTGCTTATCAGCAGAGACAGTATTGTCAATTTGGGATTAAGCCCTAATAATGAGTAAATACACAGAGCACATTAACTAGGTATCTAATTATCACTATCTAGAGAAAAATGCTGTTTGCAGAGTGGCAGACATTAAAAAGCTGAATAGAAGAGATATTAATTTAGTGATCTGAAAGACAGTGAGTAATTTTGAAAGCTGCACATGATGTAACCATGTAGACACAGCACCTGTTCAATCTAAGCAAAACAGTAATAGCATGTGTGACAAGGTGAGAAAAATCCATTCAGCAAGGGCTAGACCTATCCTGAGGAAGCTATTGGACAACATCCAAGGATAGCAAGTTAACAGCTTCACACTTATTTTTCTCAGGGTACAAAAGCACTACAATAATTCGTTAGACAGATGGTTTCAAAGCAGAACAATTAGAGGGGAGAGAGAGGAGCCCTGTCTGAGCTCACAGGTTTGACTACATGAGCCAGAAGAAGGGCTGGCAAGAAGAGCTAGAGAGGATGGAAGCTATTTGCCAAAATGCAGGTAACAAACTGCTAAGAAAGCATGAAAACTACACAAGAGGCTCCTATCACTTGTTTGCAGCCAAAGCCAGTAACATATCTTCCCCATCACTAGCACTTCTCTATTTTTCTGCAAGCCAGATTTTATAAAGGAATTTATCAGGCTGGCAGATGCACCTAATGAGCTCCGAACTACCTATTGATCCCAGGTTTTCAAGGGAAGCACTTTTAGCTCTCTCTGGCATATCACTAAAGATAGGTAAGGAAATCTTGGCAAGAAATTGCAGGGGCTGTTTACATATCAGAAACTATCTGTGAAGAAAATCAGAATTAACAGAGATTTTATTGTTTTTTTAAATAAATATAAGAATTTATTTGACCTAATGGAAAAAATCCCAGCGCAAAGATCCATAAAGAACATTTTTCAATGACACGGAAAAGGATTTTTCGACTTTTTTCCTCCCCTCCCTCTCATTAGCAGAGAAATGCCTAATAAAAACAAGTCAGAAATTGATGCTGGCTAACCCTGGCCACCGGCTTTAACTAGACAAGTTGGTTGTCTCTTCCTTCTTACAAAGAGAGCACAGCATATTGATCATGTTATTGATTAGATTATCTTTACAATCTCTCTTAGGGGTAAAATCTACTTCATTATACAAAAGTTTTAAAAACACTGACATGAATGTAACAAGAATATAGACAGAATGGAAGAGACAATCCTCCAAAAACTTAATGACTTCTTATAAAGCTTTCTTACTCAAAGATTACTCAGTGTAATATCCTATGAGTGTATAATTTGATTTTTTCCCCCAGACTTATAGCCATTCAAAGAAGTAGCTAATTTCTGTACTGACTCAGGAAACAACACAAAGTGGGACACTAAGTTCTACATATTTTTGTTTGCTTGTCTTGCTCTTTCATGATGCTGGGGAAAATATAGCAACTTAGATTTCAAGTAGAAATATCAGTTTTGCAAAGTAGTTCTAGAAACCAAGAAAAGTTTGAGATTTCTTAGAAGCTTCTTGAAGAGGTGAAGAAACTTCTGAGATTTTTTTACAAAGTTTACTAAGATCAAGCTGAACTAAAGATTCAAAGCCTTCCTTTTCTTCAGTGCTTTTCTTAATAGGCTTCCTTGTGTTTGAAGTTAGGGACATTCAGGATATAACCAGTTTTTCTGGTGACTGGCATTTAACATCACTGGGACCATCTCTCTAAATTAACCTGCCAAAAAAACTCCAAAACCAAACCAGAAAAAAAAATAGAGACATTCTCTGTAAATACCAAGCAGAGATGATTTAACTCATAATTGTAATTGGCTACATTAAAGGAAAAGATATCAAAAACATGCAGCAGCACATTTAGTGGAGTTTAGTACTATTTGATAGAGTCATAGAATCCTTTATGTTGGAAAGCCTTGCCAAAGGTGCATAGACAATGCATTGCCTTGCTCAATAAGGGACACAACACACCGGGACTGCACTGGGTACAGGGTTGCTGCAGCTCTGCCCACAAGTTGTAAAGAATTATGTCATGTAAACTCTGGCTCTGGGCTGATATTCAGTATTCAGGGATATTCATGTATTTCATGAGAGAGAAGAGAAATAACCCAGAAAAGCAGATGAGAAGCAGAAAGGTGCTTCTGGTTTTGGGCTGAGGCAGAGCAAGGAAGGAAAATGCAAGGGAGTAAAACCAGTTTGCTGTATCTAAGACAGCAGGAAAGCTGTGCCCATGTCTGCTGCTATAGGTTTTATGGATCACAAACCTGGATTTCATACAGAGACCCCTTCTTAACTTGTATCCATTAATTCTGTGGGTTTAACTAGGCTCATTCCCACATTAATACAGTACAAATTAAACATTACAAAAATATTGGTTATCTACCTTTTCACCTAAGACAGCTTCTCCTTCCTTCCATATTACCCAGCAATAGTAACAAAATTTATGAAAAAGGTCAAAGGAATCAATTCAGAGGATGAAAGTAATGTCAATAATTTTCTTTTTAGGAATAAATTTTACTCTGAACATAACTCATTTTTCTCAGATGTTTAAGGTTAAAACTACAGTATAAGTAATATTGAATCAGATGTTAGAAATCCATGCCAATCTGCAAAAGAAAATTAAAAAATAAATCTAAAGCAATTTTAGAGGCTTTGGATTCTAAGATTAGAGGTAAGCCCTGATATATCTGAAAGAAAAACAGAAGGATTATTTCTCAATAAAAATCAATCCCATGGGGAAAAAAAACCAAACAAACAAATAAAAAATCCACACATGGACATATTTTCTACATCTTTCTTTGAATATTTAATCTTTTCATATGAGAATCAGTCAAAAGCACAGAGGAAAGTCTTCAACATTGTTAAAAAATGGAAAGAAACAAGCTAAGCGTACAAGCACTATTATATTAAGGCTCAAATCCTTACATTTACATTGAGAGATTTAAAACAAAGAAAAAAAGAAGCTGGATAAAAGATTAAATAAGGGATTTAAATAGACAGTAGGTTATGTATACAAATTATGACTTGTGAAGTCCATTCATATAGTCTTAGGATCAACGGCAGGTAGTTCATTGAAAAACCAAACCAACCAAACAGAAAACCTCTAGTGAACTGCAAGTAGAGGTAATAATATTTCCTTGCAGGCCTTCGTCCCCATGCTCTCCCCTTTTTCCCTGGGGATAAGACAATATTCTGAATATAGATTTCACAGCACAGAAACACAAGTAAATTACTCAAGGCACCATGTGCCCTTTGATATGCTACTGCACATTGCAATTGATAGTCACAGAAAATGTCACAGACTGTTGAGGGCAATTTAAGAAACCTAAAGGACAGTATTTGCTTATTATCACACACTTTCCTGCTCTCCTCAATATAAAACATAGTGATACATCCTGATGTACCAGCTTTTTTTTTTTTTAATGCCAAAAGAAAGAAGATGGCAGCAGTTAAAAGCTGAGAAAAGGGGAACAATTTGGAGAAGGGTCTTACCCACCAGAACTCCACAATCCTTTGTCCATTCAACTCAGCCACTGTGATTTCAGGTCCATTTTTACAAAAAGAGTTTTCCTTCACCTATGTATTCATCATAAATAAATAAATACATGTTACTATTGCACATAGTCCATAATCAGAATGATATTTTTCTGCATATAAGGTAAACTCATCAAAGATTAAACTTGAAAAAAGCTTGATTTGCTGTCTTGATGCACTGTTTACCTAGATTTTACTAATGAACATCCCTCTCTCTTTTTACAATTTCCTTTCTTTAGCCAGACACATGGCAGCGTTCACTAGAGATGCTCTTCCACTAATTAATAACAGAAATTCCTTCGCCTATCACTCATAAAACTGTTAATTAAAATTAGTAGCAACAGAGGACCTGTGTATGTGTATTTGATTAGTTGTACTGGAAGGAGCTAATTAGTGCCAGATAAAGTACATCCAGTAAGGTTCTCCACATGCTCAGACTGATCTTTTTGACCAACAACAGATGCACAGGAAGCCAGAAGGTCAGTGGTCAGATGCATAGCGGTTGTTAAAGGAGCAGCTGCCAAGCTCCAATGATCATGCCATTTTGGGAAAGCTTGAAAACCTCTCCCAGGAGAATGAAGTGTTGAAGAAAGGGCTGCAAGTAGGGACACAGTGCCTTACATTTGGAAGTTAGAACTGTAACTCGACAGCTGGTACAGCAGGCTGTGCACCAGCCATGGTGCCTGCCTGTGGAGAGCTCCTAACCAGCCTCTTGGCCTTACAACATGTCAGGAGTGTGGTTCTGCTTCAGGAGAGACTGGAATTTTCTCCAGAGGCTTTCAAGGCATTTATTAAAGGGGAAATTTTAGTATAAACTACTACTGATTAAGAAGAAAAAAAAAATAAAAAAAAAGAACACTGAAGTTGACTGTGGAGTGCCAGTGTAAAAGGTAATCAAACATGCTGGGCGGTCATATCAAGAGATTTCCAAGATTTCTACTCACTGCTCGTGGATACTGCCAGCAGTTCACACTTCTGGTGGTCACTGTCTGTCATGACTGCATGGATTCCTGGCAGTCTTTCAGCAAATGGCAGGGCACCTCAGAAAAACAGCATTATATCAACAACAACAAAAATAAAATAAACCCAAACAAACAAAGCAAAAAAAAAAATTCCTTCAAAAACAGTAGGAAAAATCTGCATTCATTTACCATAGAAGATTATATCATCGTTATCTGTATCACCCTAAATCACTCTCCAATAATCTCTCTGTTGATACAATCTATATACAGCTATATTTTTCAAGAAACATAAATATTCCAGGTAATGAAGGTACATTCCCTTTTGCATCATGATTCCAGCATAAGTGATCAAATAAAAACACAATTCTGGAATATAAGTAACATATGTTGTTATGCTGTTTTTGGCAGGGGTAGACTTATTCTTTTTCCCCATGGCAAGACAGGGTTGTGTTTTTGGGATTGTGCTGAACACCACAGTAATAATGTAGAGACATTTTTGTTATTTCTGAGCAGGGCTTACAGAGATCCAAGACCTGTTCTGGATTTTTCTACTGCCACACTGTCAGGGAAGTTGGGAGTGTGTGGGACGTCGGGAGGAGACAGAGCCAGGACAGGTGACCCAAACTGACCAAAGGGATGCTCCAGACCACATGGCATCGTGCTCAGTGTATAAAGTGGGGAAGAAGGAACAAAGGGAAGTGACATTTGGAGTGATGGCATTTGTCTTCCCAAGTCACCATTACACTTGATGGTTGAACACCTGCCTGCTCATGGGAAGGAATGAATTAATTCGTTGTTTTGCTCTGTGTGCATGGCTTTGCTTTCCCAATTAAACTGTCTTTATCTCAACCCACAGGTTTTCCAGCTTTTACCATTCTGATTCTCTCCTTGGTCCTGCTGGTGGGGGAGTGAGTGAACAGCTGTGTAGGGTTGGGGAATGGCTGGGGTTAAAGCAAAATAGCAGTAAAAAGCATTCAAGGATAAGGCTGTAGTTTCAGCATCGTTTTAAACCTATCTGGATGTTGTCAAATATGAAATTCACACTGACTCACCTCTGCTTTTCTTCTCTCTGTAACTTATACAGTTTAAAGATGAAGCAAAATAACACATTCAACTCACTAAAATCTAACATTTCTTGCTATTCTGATAAAACTGATTATTGTATTTTTTGATCTAATTCTATGCAAACTTATGAAGAAAGAAAAGTGGCAGAAATGGCAGAACTACATTTTTGGAACTTGACCAAACTTAAATCTCCTTAAAGCAATCAGAAGGCTTCAGCATTGCAATATAAATCTTAGAAATGTTAGTGGGATTTTAACATCTGAATTTATTTTAGAATTGTTTATGTATGTGTACTGACTCTATGTTAAAACATGCATTGCAGATACATTTCAAAATATTTGCAACCTTCTATGCATTTAAAAATCATTATATTTACATTAGTTCAAGTAAATGAAATATAATTTGGCCCATGATGAAACTAATTTACATTCTTTATAATTATATGTGAAATTACAGCTCAAAACAGCAGGAAGGAATATGGAGAAATATGCAGTTGAAGGATTTTAGACACTGAAATATCTGTATAAATATTTCTGTGGAGAATCCACAGCAGCATTCTCTTTCCAAACAATTTAGGTGAAAGCAGAAAACATGCTAAACACACCACAGATCTTAATCTTCCAATGCATTTATGAACCAAATTTGGAAGAGCTAAGAAGACTCTGTTTTTTCAGTCATAGATTTCAAAAGCCGAGCTAACAGGGAATTGTTCTCATTACAGCAAATTTATCAAACTTTGATGTGAAAATGTGCATTTGATAATTTTTTGCTGCTTGTGAAAAATTCCCCAGGAAGGAAATGGAAAAGGAGAGGTTAAAAAAAATTTAATTCCCACAGGGAAAAATCTTAGATTGAACAGAAAACTGTTTTCAAATGAAAAATTACAACTAACAGTAAAAATAGTGTAAAATCTTTCATTAAGATAAGAGCTAGAAAGAAAAACTGTTTGGACAAACCTAAAATAAAAGTTTCAATTCCCTCTGAAAGTCAGGTTAATGTAAAGCTTTTAATATCAGTCTAGCTTTGGCAGCCTTCAAATACTTTTCAAAAATTGACACATTTATGTCAAAAGAAAGTAAATTATTTTTGCTATTGGTTGGTCCATTCTTGTCAAAATCCAGCTAGTTTTCCTTTTACCTTCATTCTTGGAATGTCATTTCTGCAGTTGTCAAAAGTTAAGCTATATGGAAAGAATTAAGTTACTGGAGTACAAAGCACACATTAAAAAAAAAAAAAAGGGAGAAAAAAACCCACAAAAAAACATAAAACCATACCCACACAGACACAGAAATATAAACTGTTCACAAAATCATTATGTAACACTGTAAATAATCATCTTCAAAAAAATATTAGGAGTTTTGATGAAATCCCTATTATAAAAAAATCAATGATTAAAAGAGTAATGAAGAGAAAAACAAAGGATGAATCAAAACCAAAGAGAATTTTATGTATGGGCCAGAATTGTAAATTGTATTGTCTACTAAGTCTTCCTGTCTCTTGGGTTGGCCAAGAGAAGTGTCGGGAGAAAAATGGATCCATCACTCATTCTTCTGCTCACTTCCAATGGAGCTACCAGCTGTTAGAAGATGATTCTCTAATAGCACAGCTATAACCAGTGCTGGGGATGGAGACAGTAAAATTTAATCCTAATAATGGACATCTAACTAGAGTCTCCTGCAGGAAAATTATTAATAAAAAACATGCAATAATTGTTTTGTATTGAATGTCTACTACTACTAAAATTAGCTAAAACCTTTACATGCCCAAAGTCAGTTCCTTTGTAGCACAAGAGACATAAGGTAATGGAAACAATTTTCAGCTTGTGCAGAAAGTGGATTTATTACTTATTTCATGCCATCTTCTGCATCATTATCAAATATTAATATTATTAATAAGAATTATAATTATTGTTGTTATTACTGTATTGTATAATTTGACACATCAAATTAATGTACAACAGTTACCCCTAGATAAAATGCAACAAGTTAAAGTAAGAAATCACTGCAGCACTCCACAGTAAACTACAATGCAACATGCCATGAAGGTGAGAATCCTTTCTTCACAAGAAAAAAGGGTTTGAGATATATAAACAGTCTCCTAGCCGCAAAGGTTTCAAGTTTGTTTCCTACTGCTGTTTTCTGAGCATGATAAATAGCTTGTTGTGCACAGGATTGAGATATAATTCCACTTCCCATGGCAAAATGCAGGCATCCTTATCCTTCTAGCATATATCTGGCCTCCACACATTGCTGTTTTCAATATCCTCTAAATCCTGAGAGGCCTGAGCTAACAACATGCTAGGTAAACAGATATGATTCTTTCCCAAAGGGACAATCAAGGAAATGGTTGCAAAGTATCTTCGGTTCCAGTGACTTGCTGTATGCTAATAATCTTTTAATTCCCTCTCACACCTTCCTCCTTGCTTTCAATACCGTATTACAATCTTTCATTTGGGTCAGTTAAAGAAACATAGCAGAGGTCATCTATTAAAATGGAACAGAAAAGGATATCAAGTTAAAGGAAAAGCCAAGAATCTGCTTTGCTTTTCTTTCCCAAGAAAATGAATGATTCTCAAAACAAATACAATCATTTTAAAAGCTGGGTAGAATAGTGTAATTATTCATTAAGATCTTCACCACGTGTTCAAGATCTTAGCTAAATATTAAGTTCTATAACTGAAACCAAAGCAAGAAGTCATCAGTGGTGACAACATAACTTCAGAACAAATAGGAGAGAAGCAAATTAATTCCTTTTAAACATTATCAGAAGATGCAAAGCTGAATTGATTTAATTAGTCTGACTGAATATCAGAAGCAGAGTACCAGAAAAACACTGCCTTCTAACAATTTTTTCATGCTTTCTCATCAGGAACTTATTTCTAGCTACAAATTATAAATTACCATATCAGCACTTAAGAAAACCACACAAAGTACCTAAAATGAAGGCAAATTTGAGTTTATCTGTGTGACCCTGAAAAAATTTTTGTCCCATGTGTCTAAGAGATCTTTGGATGCTTCTTCTTTTCCAGGTAAAGCATCAGAGCCACTAGTGTCTCTTCCTGGAAGTGCTGCCACCTTGCCAGAGGGACACACATCTCACATCTCACACATCTCCCAGCCACTGCCATGAGGAATACATAAACTGCATGGCAACATTGCAAAATTCTCTATCTGCACACACATTTTAAAAAGATCCCTTCCAACCCAAAACTATTCTAGAATTCTGTGATTGTAAGGGTGGGCTCAACAGCTCTGTGTTTTAAAATTAGTATCAGTCAGGGTATCCATAAAACCAAGATAAAGGGGAGCCTTCTTCCCAAAAAGTCCAGAAATCTAAGCATTTGCACAGAGTGCAGCTTCTGTGCCATCACTGAAAGAAGAGTTTAAGCCACAACTTTTATTTGCAAGATGAAGCCATAATAATTAGGCTTTGTTTCAAAGTATTTGCTTTCTCCCAGATTTGTTTGCATCTATAATGAAAATCCAACATTTTTCTTTCATACTCAAAGGAACTGGAAAGATGATTAATTTGGATAAAAACTAACAAAATTACTGTCCTTTACATAAAATTAAAATAATAACAAGGCATGTCAAAGGAAAGCAGGGAAACTCATAACAAAAACAGCCTGATCATTGAAATTATTTCCTTCTAGTCTACTAAGTCCCAACTACATACATAATAAAACCCAGCACTGCTACTAAATTCCCTAGCACAACAGAAGTGACAGCACTGCTAGTTGCAAAGGCCAGTGCAGATCTTTTTGGTGTCTCCTTATGCTTATGATCTTTTTGGTGTCTCCTTAAACCCCATCTTATAAATACTTTTTTTCTTCCACCAGTTGGTCTCACAGTATTAATTCAAACATTATGGAATTTTAAATTATGGAAGTAAAAGCAGTAGTATAAAAGCATACTACTCACTTTGGGTTTCAGTTTGTTTTTCTTCGTCTCTCTAAAAAGAGAGCCCATTTCCAGTGCACACATATGAGAGCATTTATAAGAGACTAGGGAGAGAAAAAAGCAGAGAGAGATGGCACATAAAGGGCTACCCTAAAGCAGGATTTTCCTTTGACACATTTGCTGCATTGGCCATGCTGAACGCACGCAAGTGAAGGCTGAAGATTTCATAACTTGAAAAAAAAAAAAAGAAAATATCTTAAATCACAAAAATATCCAAAATGTTAAATTGAGTCCTGTCAATTTATAAACAAGAGTGTCATAGAGATGCATAAAATGGACTTTTAACCAACGGTGAAATTCAGTATTACTGCACTCAGCAGAACAGTAAATAAATTATACCCATTGGCAACCATTTACACATCCCCCATAAATCAAAATATTTTTAATATTGTTTCTAAAGTTAATCTTGTTATCAAGTAACATCTCATATTTGGTTAGTTTATGAGGGCAGAAAATGGCAAGAAAATTCTGGGAATTATTTTAAGATAAGCACAAATTAAAGCTGGGGTAAGGGAGAAGATGGAGTCTATTAAACTATGATAATAAGTAGGGATCAAGGACTTTATATTTTTTGCAAAAAAAATACTTTTGTTGATCCTTTCAGAATATATAGTGTTGCTGGGCCCAGAGAAAACTGTTTCTGATTATTTGAAAAAAAAGTAGTTTGCTATGCCAGTTTGAGTTTACCTGGTATACAGTATATGAGAAGGATCCTCCACTTTAGCACTCATCCTGTTTTTAGTGTTACTAAATTTTGCTTCTGCCTGACCCATGCATCTTAACAGGGTCCTCTAAAGAATTAGACAGATACTGGAAATGAGCAGACGGCTCCTAATAGGAGCACACCAGGCAGTGTAGGAGTCAGCGCTGTGAGAAAACGGAGCAGGTTGTGTAGGAAGCCCCACCGCTTTTCCTCACAGTCTCTTCTTTTGCAGAAACCCGCCTGTGACAGACTGTCTTCTCCTCCTCCTCCTCCTCTTCCACACCTGGCAGAAGGGAACGATGCAGAGAACACAGTGCTGCTGTTGATACCATTAATGCCACTGCTCCATCTGATGCAGATACACGTGTTTCCATTATGCACTTCGCCTACAGCAGCACAGCATCAGAAAGAGCCAATAACTCTGCATGCTTACAAACCATTTCCAGACAGTCAAATGAGAAGGCTGAATTAAGGCAGGTCAAAGGAAAAAGTGCCTTTAGCAAAGCTCCTTCTAAAAATGCCTTCTAAACTTGTACATAGCCTACTATACTCTCAAAGATAAATTTTCTGATCTCCAGTTTCCTTCCAGGTTATTTAAAAAGATATTCTAAAAGAGGTTTCACTCCACACAGCAAACACAAACACACACAAAAATACAAAACTAAAATTTTTTTTGTTGTGTTAAAAATATGAAACAGTACCCAACAACTTCATTATTATTATCTTTTCCTTTACATCTTGCCACAAAATGAATGTAGAAATGGAGCTCACTGCCTTTCCCAGCATTTTTTTTTTCTCTTGGTGGGCTACAGTTTCAAATGGATTCCAAGGACAAGCCAATTTCACACGATGAACCAGAAGAAAGAATAACTGCAAGAGAACCTGAACAGTTTTGTGCTGACGTTAACTTCCTGTAATTGACTTCATATGGGATCAGTCAAGAATTTGAATATTTGCAGAGTGGCTGGCAGTAGGAGGCCAGTCAGGTAAGACCACCACCTTCAGAAGTCACAAAGGGTCTCATTGGCCTGACTGTGTCACAAAACCACAAACTCCAGCTGTGTATGTGTCCTGGCTTGGGACAGATTTGGGAGGGAACTTGCCAAAGGGGCCTTCTCTAGAAGCAAATTTCAGCAGCCCCTTCCCCAACCAGTTTGGGAGAAAAAAGCTGGGAAGGAAGCACATGAGCCATTTATCCACAAAAAGTAAAAGCTCAGAGAAGATGAGGACTGCCATCCAGTAAAACTTGCCCTGATCCAGCAGGGAATGTAAAAGCACTTCCAGGTTCCCCAGTCTAGAAGTAAAAATACCAAAAGTATGGCTTTATGCTCTTTGTGTCTCCCAAAAAATACCAGATTTACAGCAGGAACATAACTGTAGAAAAGCAATTTTTTAAAGGTACTTGTTTAAATGCAATAAATTGTAGAAATAACAATATCTACATCTCAATATATACTTTTCATATGTAAATACTATCTTTACAAAGTAATTCACATATCAATACATAAAGCCTTAATAACTTATAAAAAATGTGGCATAGACTGGTGATAAGTGACTTTCAGCAAATCTCCCAATGCCTCAGATAAGCTTCAGGTGCACATTTGCCAATCCCAACCCAGAGCTTTAGCAAGAAAGCACACTTGCTAAGTGAGACTTTGAGAATTATACTGACATCAAAAAACATGCTCCTTGGGCCACAATATTGATAAAGGCTGATAGATATAAAGTTTTCCAGCTTCTTCTCTGGCATTTCCTATTCTCCTGATATTTGAATTCTCTGGTCCAAACAATCAGCAGACCTTCTAACACTAAGGCCTTACAAAGGGCAGCTTTGTTCCTGTGACCATCAGTACAAGAATGACTTTTCTATGAATGACACAGGGCACTAACTCGAGGCAAAAGGGTGTGATTATTTTTACACTGGGCATGCTGCCTCTTTACATATGGAGGTAAAGAGGGGAGGAGGGAGACAGAGACATTGATCTTCAGGAGTTTATTGACTTGGTTCCATGAATCCTGGTAGTTACACCTACTGAAATTCTCCAGTGAGCTGAACAGAGCTTATACATTATCCTTCCTCTCAAAAAGCAGTGCTTTCTGCACCCGTTCCCTTCATGCATTCATCCAAATAAATCCACCTGATTAAATAAAATTATCCTCTTCCTTTTCATCCAGTGAAAGAAAACAGAAAATTGGCAGTACTTGTCCCATTACACTAAGAGCACAGGCATTATTTAACTGCTATTAGCAGAACTGTACTATATTATACCTGTCTTTTCATTTCTACAGTCAAAGCTAACACAAAGCCTTCTCCAGCCTTTCAGGAGTAATTTTATTTCAAAAACTGAAGGACTAGCTACCTCATAAAGCATTTTTCTTTAGTACCTTCCATTTATCATAGCAGGCATCACTCAGCAATGAAAAAACATTTATGGAAGCATTGAACATTTTCTTTCCCACTCTCAGAGAAGTTAAAGAAAAACAAAAGATACATTAAAGACATAATTCTTAGCAGTAAATGGCATTTAGGATCCTCAACTCTTCAATTTTTCTTTACTACAGAAACATTTACTGCACAAAAGTTTAACTTGACTGAAGCTTCTTCTTCTGCAAGGAAAATCCACAACATAGAAAAAAAGCTTACTTATTGCAGAAAAAGGGTTTTTTGTAATTTTTTTCTAATGTCAAAATTGTAATCACATATTCTATTACAGTTCTTCCTGAAGTGTCACTCAGCAGTTACCACTATGATCTCTGAACATCAGTATCTGTAAACAAGATAACTTTCTTGCTTGATGAGGCCACGCTTCTCCCTTGCCATTCACAGGAACCCAGTGTAAAGTGACTTCCAATTTAATTGAATTATCCTGCAAAAATATCACTTGACATATCCTTTTTAGCCTTCCCACCAGAAAATTCATAACTAAGTAGATTTAAAGAGGAAACCTCTCACAAAGACTTACAGGGTGAGAAAACAAGGGGCTCACTAGTTGCCCAGTGTAAAGGAATTAATAACAGCATAGACTTTGCAACTGAAAAAGTGGATTAACTGAGTTATTTTTCCCTGTATTTACCAAATACAGAGACTGATATATCCCACAGATGCATATTCCTAGGGAAAATGTGAAATGTCAAGGCTTTACCACTTCACCAGAGCAGATAATTAAGTAATTAGAACAATTAAACGTTGATGGAGCACCAGCGACCCCCAGGTGAATTACAGCCATGAATTATGAAAGCATGAGCAAAGGAAGAGGGAAGACTTTGGCACATATGTAGGATAGTTGGAATGCAGTTATAGCACCAGGTTTATAATTTCTGCACTTATCTTCCAGATGTGCTTAGCTGTCCACAACTTTTGCTGTCAAACTGCTTATTTAGATGTCAGGGGCAAACTCATCTGGGTACATTTTCTCTCTGAAAAAAAAAAACAAACAGTGAATCAGAAAGCAGAGTATATATTAATCTACTCTCTTAACCTTTTACATGACATGAAAGGGCTGAAAACATAAAAGAGTGCTTTAACACATCTGCATCCATCTCAGTAAATTACATCCACCAGTGGAGGCACCTGGGAAAGGGAATGTCAAAGGGGCCCTTTGCACAAAACATGCACAAATTATCATTCACTAAATTATGCCAGAGGCTTATAACCTCCATCACACCTTTTGCTGGGGCTGTCTCCTCATCAGTAACTGCTCATGTGTGACATGCAGAAACACCCTATTTGCTAAATAAGGAATATAAGCAACACAACCATGAAGTTCAGGAATTTGCTTCTCTTACTATTAGGGAGATTTGTTTTACTAAGTTTTTTGGGGATAAGGAATTTGGTTTAAAATACATTGGACTGCCTGCTGTGATGAATCAACTCCAGGTAGAAAGAGCTGGCCCTAGGGACTGGAAGCCCCCATTATGTAGATGGAAAGCAGGGATAGAAGCACAATTGGTGAGCAGGCTCAGCTGCAGAGTGCAGGGGAGATGGGCAACACATGTAATTCCCAGCAGCTGTGAAAACTTCAACTAGCAGATTTGTTGCAAGTAAGAGTGTGTGAACATCTTATATACTGCAATTCTTTTTAGGTGGAAGGTTGTTTTAAAAATGAAGCGAGAACAGGGCAAAGAAGAAGAGAGACCCACCAAAAGCCAATACAAAACATGTCACATGCAGGAGATTTCACACTTTTGTTTCTCAAAAGCACATCTAACATTCTTTTGCTCTGAAATTGTTAATATTTCATTTCATTGCCTTTACCAAATGGAAAGAAGTAGTCTAGAAAAAATATGGTTAAAGAATATTAACCATTTTTTCTAAAATGAATTAAACCATTTTGTAATAAAAATATAATAAGAAAACAGTTTTTCAATAATTGAAATATTAATGTGAAATATGTGAAATGTAAAATGTGAGATTAAAAACCTAATTATAATCTCTCACAGCAAAATATATGCAATCCACATTTTATTTATAAAATGCCTGTTGCAATATCTATATTTATTTACTTAGATATGAATTTTTTTAATTTTATGGCTTCAAGTCAAACCCTTTATTGATATCCTTTAGCATACATTACTTGATTTAAAAAATAGTCTAAATTAGCTGATGACACAAAAAGGGTAGAAAGTATAAAAGATTATAGGGTAAGGAACAAACCTTTCAGAATGGTTTCTGTAGATTAACCATGTGGGTGGATAAGTAACTCTCAGAGTTCAGAGAAGAGAACAGAGCAGTGTCAATGTAATGAACAGAAGTAGGTGGATGGTTCCAGTTCCAATCAGAACATCTCCCACTTCATCAAGGCTGCTGAAAATGATTCATTCTATGGTACGTTTTACATGCCATGGACATTCTGTAGGTTTTCTTTCCTACTTGTCAAAGACATGTACATATTCAGAGGAGGTGACAAAGAAAATGCCCTTTGGATCACCTTCCAGCATTCTTTTCTTTCAAAACCAAACAAACAAATAAACAAAACACATACGTTTGGAAAAAAGGAAGAATAGGGAAACTGAAGCCTAAACTGAATTCAAGTGAAAAGAGAAGAAAATACAAATCTAATATATGAAATTGGGAAAAACAGATTTGGAGGGATGGGGGGGGGGGACGGAAAAGCCAGAAAAGGAAATTCCAAAAAGAAGTATTACTGAGCACACTTACCTTGAGTTTATATATCAATCCTTAATTAATATCCAGGTATTTAGCTGCATTATACCTAAGTGAACATTCTTCTAGAGGTTTCCGCAGGAGAACAGACAGCATCCATTCCTCAGAAATAGCTAGAAGAAAAAATAAAAAATCAGCCCTCCACTATTAGCCCCCAGAATCCATGCAGCTCCCAAAAAGACAAGAGTTCTCTATATTAAACTTTACTAACAATGTCATTAATGCTCCAACACAGATCGTTAGTTTAAAAGAAAGTAGAAAAGAGATGGAAAGCACAAGTTGATAATTCATAGCTCTGTGAAAGAGACCTCTCTGAACTTGCAATGACCACTGGCAGTGCTGAGCTATAATCCAATTATACGACTGAGCTGACCATAGTCTGCCTCTCATTAAACCCCCCATTATACCTAAAAACATACTGAAACTGATTTTCACTGAACTAGGAACCCAAACATGTGTTTCATTCTGAGCACATGCTCTGCTAAATGCTGCAGAACAAAAACCCATATCCTGTGTAGTAAAGGAGGTTAAATAGAGTTAAGAGCTTTTTCAGATCATTATCTTCTACCATGCTCATCTGCTGAATGAATTATGAATAGGAAAGTTTGATTAGTACCTTCCAGGTACTACCTGAATTGCTAACAAAGTTATCCTAGGTTTGATGCAGAAGGCTAGTGATGTTCTTTTGGAATAATTGCAAAAATTAATTTTCAGGAAAAATAGCTGTTATGTTTTAGTTGACTTACAAACTAAGAAGAAAGAAAAGAAGGCATGTCCTTTTTAACTGGAACTGAAAACCAAAAGTATGCTAATGGCTATGGAGAATGCCCACTGACACTCCAGTTTTCTCAAAGCTGTAAATACAGGGAGTGGATAAATATTAGCAGCAGTCACTACAGTCTTCTAACAGAGGGCAAGTCTTCTATTCATCAGAGCAATACAGACATGCCATTTCTTATTAGAATAAAACACATAGGTAGTACAAAAAGTCACTTGCAATTAAAAAAACCCACTAACCATACAATAATATGCAGGAATATGCATTTTCTTTTTGCAACAATCCCACTAAATTACTGGTTTCAGCAGAAAAACAACAGATGCATAATTTTAATGGTCAGGTCAACCAAAAGAAAATTTTCAGTTTTATTTTCTTCCTCTTTACCCAATACTGATAAGGTGCACAAGCTACTCCTTAGTGTTTTATAAATTAAAATGTAGCCTCTCTTTTTGTGCATGCATATGAGTTCAGTATATGTTTAATTTTGTCTTTTGTGGACTCCTCACACATACTGTAGCCAAAAAAAATTCAGTCCACAGGCCAATTTTACAGTTGGATCTAAATTTATTTACAAGATAAAAACTCCACACTCTTAAACTAAAGCATATGGTTTCTGCTTATCAGTTCTCCAGTTTTTTTTTTTCCTCAACTCTGTCAATTTACAGGCCTCAAACTCCACAAATGTTTTGCATAAATCAAATTAACTGATTTGATTTAGCTATCTATGTAACATGAATCTTTGCAGAAATCCCTCTTTTAAGGATTGATCTGAGCCTCCTACAGGTACTTGTAAAGCTTCCTAGCAAGGGTCCTGTATGCTTCACTTGTAATTTTTCAGTTTTTTCAGACCACCATTCACATCTTCCCAACTTTCTGAAAAGTGTACTCTGAAAGGCTACTTAGTGATAACTAGATAGAAATATGGAACACCATAAATAGCCAGAAGGAAAAGCTGATATTTCAAAATATGATTTTTTTTTTAAATTTTATGCTCGCCAGGTGAAAAAGGCATATTCTACCACAAAACTAAATAACTTTTTGCTTTTTTGAGCTTTCTCCAGGGCATGCTTAAATCTCTGGCATTAAATCTAAAAAGAACTAAGAACTTTTGCAAACTTTACTGCCTTTTAAATGCAAAGTGTCCTCTTTGATGTAGCCTACCTGAAAGACACAGCAGGATATTTGTTTTCTAAAGGACTTGTGTCAAAATGAAGCCTACTACAAAAAAAACCTCCCCTTACATGAAGAAGATAAGAAAAGAGTAAACAACATATGAAAGACAGGAGTTGCATTAGTAATATACTTCTGGAAGACTTTGGCATATTCCAGAGAAAAATATAAGTATGTATCTTGGGAGAGGAGGAGGAGGTAAGAACCCGGGGGGATAAGGGGGATGCACTTGGTGTATACAAAGATACACACAATAAATAAATAAACAAAACCCAAATATCCTCTCCAACCTGTATCCTTTTAGTCAGTGTCAGCTCTGGTGACCTTTAGCTGGTGATAGTTTCAAGAGAAAGTTTTAGAGTAGCTAATGCAGCTAAGGCTCTAACTGTAAAATCAGCGGCAGCTCTTCCCTTGGGAAGATCCTACCCTACCAAAAGTCAAAAGGCCTTGGTAAAATGTTTGAGGCTTTTTTCTCCTCTTGCATTAGGGAAGGATCCCAATGTGCTGCCAAGCCAGGCAGCCCAAGACACGAGCACAAGAAGCATTTTGTGCCTGCACAATGGCCCTCAGTAGGGAGCTCCCTGACTGCCCACATGGCCACAGAGTGTGACAATGATAACGCAGGATAAGCACGAGCAGGGGAACTTAAGAGAAAATGAAATGGTTATTCACAAGATAACAGGCAATTCTTCTGCTTCCAATGGGTACCAAATTAGTATTTCCAGCTCATTACTATTATTTTTTTTATAATTAATAGCTTATATTGATCTTATGCAATGAATGTTGTACTCTTAAAACTCTGTTTTACAAGACAGCTACAAAATTTTCTCTAGAGATAGGCACCAGCTAAAAGCATTACAGACAACACTGGTTAAAAAGATCCTTCATGATAAGGGAGGATGTAGGGCTATAAGGACTTAATATCTCTGCTACATTTCCCTTCATTAATTAGTCAAATTTCACTCAATAGAGGATAGGTAATTTCTTAGTCATGTCTCCTGTGTTGAGCACAATAGAGGGAACTTGGTGTTCCCAAACACTGTGCTGGGAAACTCACACTAAAAAGAAAATATACAGCAGGAAAAGGAACCATTTATCAGAGTCAGAGCAGCCATGTTCATGCAAATTTTGTTCTGTGGATTAAGAACATTTTCCTGCTACATGTTTTGGAAACTTTGTATTTGGTGTTTGAACACTAAAGAAACAGAAGCTTCCAAAATTATACATACCATTTGCACAAAGCTAAAAAGTTGCCCTTTCCTATCTGAGAGCAGCTATCACCATCTTTTTTGAAGCAGTGCAAGCATATTTTATACAAGGTTAGACCTTACAACCATTTAACAATATAGATATTATCTAAAACATTTTCACTTTCATCAAGTTTTATTCATGTAGGAAATAAATAACCAGACTTTCAGTGTATAGAAATCCATTGGCTTGTCCAGGATCTTTTATAAAGAGATTTTTCTGGTTGGCTGGCAACTCCCTTAGAAACTGTACTATTACACTGTGCAAAATGAGATGCAATAAACCAAGCACTCAGGATAACATCTACCTGTTTCAGCAGGATAGGGACAATAACAAATGCAGCTTTTGTTATGATTGCAGGCTATTTTTATGCGAAGGGCCCTCTCTCAGAGCATAAGATAAGTACATTATAAGAATAAGTAAAGATCAAAAAAAGCTTCCATTTTTAGAGCTCCTGTTCCTTGGTAAGAATTAGAAAGCAAAAGTGAAGAAAGGGAAACGAAGAATTTACATGCAGTTGCTATAACTTTGTGCCCTCTGGAAAAGCAGATCCCATTCTAGCACCTTCCAAAAAGATCCTGGGTGGTGCTAAGCAAATCACTTAAGCTTATTTCACTTTTCAGCACAGGTAATTAACAGTGCAGTCTTCACAGCTGACCAATCTCTAGAAAGTCATCCACAGCTAGACCATACTGTCAATTGATTTTGTGAACGCACTGTGAAGAGTTCCTGTGATTTGTAAGAGAGATCAGACTGTTCTAGCTGGTGACTTTCAACAGCACAGCAGGGCTCCTTAGAGAGTTTTGGCAATGCTATTAGCCCTGTTACTGTGCTCAGTCTCCTGCAAGAGACACCTGAACTAATTCTCCCACCTGATGGGAACAGAGGTAAACTGTAGTCCTCAAAGAAATCTGTCACAGGAGACTCAGCTTCGCCCCTTCAATGTCAATATCTGCCAGCTGAAAAAAAATATTACTAAATGTATAGTCTAGATACACTGAAAAGTCTTCTATATTTGTCACAAGGGTTCACAGGATACCTGAGTTGGAAGGGACCCACAATGGTCATTACCTGGCCTGTGTTAAAAACTTCTGTGCTTGGAACCTTTGGATGAGGCAGCTGAAAACAGATCTCTTATCTGGTAGCTAGGGAAGATTAAAAATGCTGAGAATTAATCTTTCTTAACTGTAATATGTGTTCCGCTTGATAATGAAGAGTCAATTTGCCCCTTAGAACATGTACTGCTGCCTGTTCATCTCCCTACCCTCAGCTGCAGCAGAAGCTTATGAAGAAAAAGAACAACAATTCAAAAGCACCATTCAAAAGTTTGAAATGTGACAGTTCAAAATAATTCAAAACACAACAATGCAGACAGATTAGTGACAGCGCTCAGACTACATGAGGAGGTACCAAGATGTTTAAACAGCACCGTACACCTGTATGAACTATTTACTGCTGGAATAAGCAACAGCTTATGGAAACAACAAGCCTTTAAGCTCAGTGATGGCTATAAACGCAGCGCCTTCTAAGCTGTATGTAAACTTGGGGTGAAATTGGAAGACATACAGGTAGACAAACAAACCCTCATTTCTTGAAAGGTAGAGAAGTCCAATCCCATCAATCACTTCTCCTCTTGAACCACTCCACCAGCCTGTAAACACTCCAACATAGTAGGAAGTTTACCCAGGGAGAAAGAAATAAAAATAGTTTTCCACATCCCAAATTGAAATGACTCACAAAAGTGTTTCATGAGTTTAAAATTAAAAACAAAAAGCATCAGCTTAGCTTCTTGTGAAAATGCAGTCTAAGCTTCCACGTATCTCACTTTCTTCTCAGTACAACAGGAATATTCATAACATTGTACCTCAGAGGAGTTTGTTGGAAATGTATTCAAACACATGCCTCGGAAACACTGAGAAAAGTATGATGCACTATACTGAGTACTGAAGGAAAATCCATGAGGAAATTAATAATTCCACCTTCAGTGCATGTTCTTATAATTTGAAATAAATAAAATATAAGGCCAAATACTGAATGAAGAAGATAAAAGTGAAAAATTAAATAGATGGTCATGAATGGTGAGCACCAGTCATCCTGTATGCTAAACATTTCACTGGTCCTATTAAACTAACAAACCAAAAAACAAAATCCAGATAAGACTATTTCATTAAAACTTATATTAAAACCCAATTGTACTCACTGTTTTTCTAAAGAAAATATGAAAAGACAACAGTAGATAAATTCTGCAAGTGGTGCCAAAGCTCACTCTAAAGCTAATAATGCTGAGAACACTAGCTGGTGATGCTCAAACTGGCCAGCCTAGAAACTCTATAAGGTGGGGCTTAGCTGAAAAACAAGTCCCTGGGGACTCCCAAAACACAAAGCTAGGCAGTGTGAAATGAACAATACATTACAGGTATAGAGTCCAGTTGTAGAGACCTACAGTACAGATATACTACAATGGAGTGGCAGATAATGAAACCAGACTGAGAATAATGCCACATAATCAACAGAAAATAGTCCCCAGAGGGGTCAAAGGCTGTAGCTAAGAGGCTAAAAGTGAGGTTTTGGTGCACAAACAAGGGAAACACAGCAAGGAATGACACTGCAGAGCATGGCACAGAGCAGGGAGATGACATTGCATAAGACCAATGTATTTCTGACCTCTGTCTCTGAAAGTTAGCAATGAAGAGTAAATTTCTTGGGTACTCCATGTCAGCAAAAGACTTGCATGAGCTTCTGCAGCTGAGCCCTCCCACCTCTGCCAAAGAAACTGGAGGTCCCAGGTATAAGGTTCCTGTTTATCAGCTGTGAGAGCCATCAGAAGAGAAGACTGACCCAGACAGATTAGTTACTGTTGGTGTTTTGCTTCCTACATCAGCAAGGTTGAGTCTGGGTAGCTGGTTGGCAAAACCAAAATTTAAAGAAAGAGAAAGGCAGTTGTTAAATTCAAAAATATTCAGCAAGTGATGGTTAAAGTAGTTTGATGGGTGATCCCACTGCAACAGGGATGTTAGAATCTGACAAGGCTCTACAGAAAGCAAATCTGCAATGACAGATAATACAAAGTGTCCAGGCAAGGAGGTGGCTGAAGAAAATCTTCTCAATCCCTTCAGGTTTTTCATCTGCAGAGTCTGGAAATACCTTTGTTTCTGGATGTATATTTGTGATAATATACTGTTTGGTCTTTCTCTTTTTCCTGGGCAACCTCACCAATACACCAATATATTCTTATTTTTCCTGTTTACCAAAAACTAGAAGTCATATGTTTCTGCAGGCCTATGCTGATTTGCACAGGAGTAAGAAATTCACAGTCCATTTACATTTCGGAAGAAAATGATAAAAAAAATATTTCCCCAGTTATAGAAATTCTACCAGGTGCCATTAAAAACAGATTATGTATTCTGGTTCTAAATGTATCAATAAAGACAAATCAAGACAATTTTTACCCCAGAGTAACATGTAACAAATAAATTTTTAATTGAAAAAGAATGTTGAACTAGAGAAAAAGTGGTTGAACCAATTACAAAAATATTAACCCCATATCAAATGCTATTTTATATTGCCCTAGCAAAGGAAATGTTGGCAAGATATAAAAACTCCTTAAGGAACTAAGGTAACTATGTTAAAAAAAATTAAATCCATTACATCCTATGTCAATACCATGCCAGAAATAATTTTGCAGGCAGGCAATCTTTTTTTTTTTTTTTTCTTATGGAAAACAAACAGGTAGCATGCAAGAATGTTGACTTGAATGAAATTCCCACTTGGAAACACTGCAGCTATGGAGAAAATATTTGTCAAAAGAAGAAAAAAATCTATTTTGACATTTAGAATCTGTGTGTTTTAGAAGCAAAAGAAACATTCAAGATGGAAAATTTCACTCTTTGCATCAATCTGATCTTGATTGAACTAACAAAATCTTGTTTTGGGGTGTATGTTTGCTGTTTGTATATTGACCTACATTTTATTTTTCACTTTTTACAGTTCAGATGCTTTTATTTGAACTATTAAGCCCAGAGAAAAGTTCTAACAATTACTGTATCAGCTTAAAACTTTTTGCTCACCCTTAGTTTTTCCTTTCATGAGTAAAAGCACAAGGTTTTAAAAAGAAACCAAATTAGCAACTTTTTGAACTCTTGAGGAACTCTGATAATCAGAGTATAGTTGCTTCCAGTAGCATTATTAAGCAAAAAGACTAAGAGATATTAAATCCAATCCAAATCCGAGTACATCCTAGTAAAAGGGTCAGGCTCTAAACTGAGTAAAGTGCTTAAATGTCCCTAAGTGTCATCCTATCAGCAAAAATTCTTTAGAAGCTCTAGGGAAATCAGACTGAGTTGAATGGGCAGGTAGAGCAAGAGATTGGACACTTTGAAGAAAAAAAGACACCATGTCTGACAAGGTGACAGTTCAGAGAAAAACATGTTGCACACAGAAGAGCACGAGCCCCAGCAAGCCAGATGTGCATTTTCAAATACACACATCAGCATCTTTCTGGATACAAAGTGAGCAGAAGGACATCAGCTCACTCATGTTTTCATGTCTGACATGGAGACTCTGCTGTCATCACTATACAACTGTATGTGTCAAACATAACATTAAAAAATTGCCTATATTGCAAACAATCTGTTGTGAATTAAAAAATTAAATAACACATTGTACATCTCACAGAGGCCCTTTTGCCTCCAAGCCTGATCTGTACTCAGGACCCTCCTGAAGCCAGAGAAATAACTTGATGATACAAATAAGATTTTACCAAAAACATTTTATTTTCAAAGGGGAAGCCTTGTTTCCTTAAGCAACGAAAGACTTAGGAAATAACCCTGCTTCAAAGTTTCAGTTTCAAAGGTGCCTTTCAGCCAACACAACTCTCTGCATAACTCACAACTCTTCCTTTCTGGCCTGAAACCTTGCAGGTGGGATTTCTGCTCAGATATCCTGCAGATGCTTCAGAAGTTGAACCCCTGTGGTGACGTATTTGGAGGGCCTGACTGGGACCTGCGGGAATGGGTTGCCAGAGGATCAGAGCAATGGTGGCCATGGGCCAGGAAATGGCCAGCAGGGAGAGTCAGGCGGAGTGGAATGTAGTGACTGATCTTACATGCCCCTTACACAGATCAAAAAAACCACACCCCTGAGAAAATGCTTTATTTTTATACTTATTTTAAATTCTTTTAGATAATAGATAATACTTTGGCTAGTCAAATGTTTAACCAGAATGGTGAAGTTTGGTTTCATGTCTTGCTCATCTTCCATGTCTTAGAAAAAAGTCACCACCTACCAGGCCATCAGTTTAAGTTTGGTGAATTCACTTTTCCATTTTGAACTGGATCTCTCACAAAGAGGAAAAAAAAAAAAAAAAAAAAAAAAAAAAAAAAAAAAAAAAAAAAAAAAAAAAAAAAAAAAACCAAAAAAACCAAAACAAAAAAAAAACCCAACCCAAAACAGACAAAAAAAATAGAGGAAAAAAGAAAAGGAAGAGAAATAGGCCTAGAACTAAAAAGTAGAATGAATAAACCCAGTCCAAGTTGTCATAGCTGGGACACCAACTGGAATAGCAACATAGGATGAGGAAACTCAGATTCAGGTTTGTGGTTACAGAACAATCTCCATAAATGATTGTGAAAGCAGAACTGATAGACAAGATTCCCCACCCTCATTGCCCACAAAGTAAGGGTCCTAACTGCTGGATTACACAGCCTGTCCTACTCTCCTCCCTTCTGCACTTCCTACAGATCATTAGATAAAACACACCACTTGGCAGAATGGTTGTATTGGCTAAGTCTGTCTTGATGGATAGAAGGAAGATCTGCTCCATTCTTCCAAAACTAATGCCAAAGCATGTCTGTCTTAGGATGGCTTTTAGTCTCCATACCTCAAAGCAGATAAGTTTGTGACATCTGGAGAGACAGGAGCTTTGAGACATACTCTTGCACTTTGCATTTTCTCTGGCTTTTTGCCCAGCATTCAGGATTTTATGGTTCTTTTCTGAGCCTTTCAAATACCAGAGTGCTGTTTGTGAAACCGGGTTCACAGGATCACAGAATGGGTAAGGTTGAAAGGAACCACAGTGGGTCATCTGGTTTAACTTCCCTGCTTAAGCAGGGTCATCCCAGAGCACAGGATTGCATCCAGATGGCTCTTGAATATCTCCAATGAGGGAGACTCCACAAAATCTCTGAAAAATCTGTTCCAGTGCTCAGTCACTCCCATCACACAGTAAAGAAGTTCTTCCTCATATTCAGTTAGAAATTCCTCTGCATCAGTTTCTTCCCATTGTCCCTTGTCCTATTGCTTGGCACCACCAAGAGCCTGGCTCCATCCTTTTGGCACCCTCCCTTCGTATACTTGTATACATTGATGAGGACCCTCCTCAGTCATCTCTTAAGACTGAAAAGGCCCAGCTCCCTCACTTTGGATTTTGTCCTTCCTTTGCCTTTCAAACAATACTTTAATTGTGGGTAATGTCTAATACATTAGCATTTTAGGCCATTTTTCAAATTCTTGTTCCCAGCATAGCAAGGGATATCTTCTATTGTCTCCAGGTCTCTTATTAATTATTTATTTTGTGTTCCCATGAGCTTTAGCAAGATCTGAAGACACTCTGTAGACAAAAGTCAGTCACATTTTTCTGGTGTAATTGAGTACATTATCCCTCTTCACCATGCAAAGGATTGAAATGTTCATCAGTAGTAAAACGAAGGTAAAAACTAATGGAACTGGACAACCAATACACTCCAAATAATATCCATAATAAATTCTCTCTGAAGATTTTGGTGCCTTTTTCTATCAAGTCCAAGTGAATTTGCCAAAATATCTGAATTCACCATATATACAGTATTCACCATGCAATATCTGTCTGAAAGTGAAACAAAAGAATTCTCCAATTTAGTTTCGTTTGTAAACAGCTGGTGTTACCTTGATTAAATTTAGTTTTTTAAACTATATCAAATCTGTCCTGCCTATGTTATCCTGTCAAAACAGTCTCCAGTATAAACAAACTGAGCTAAACTCTCATCAGCAAGAGAATGATACTGATGACTGCATATTAGGTTAAGGCAATTGTTAAGCATTCACTCTGCGAGAGAATATGGAACTAATGGTGGAAATCTGCAGCATTTTCTGCTTGCAAAAAAGCTGTTCATATATTTATAAACGATATTTTCCATTTTCCCCCTTCTTTGTTCTGTTTTAGCTCTAATGTCTTATTTGTAAGACAACTAGAGACATCAAGAAAATTGTGGTTTTACTTCCATGACAAGCATAACATAGAGGAGAATATTAAATCCAATTTAACTTAACTTAGTTTAGCATATAAATTGAAATGTTGCCTTTATAGTTCATCATTAGACAGTCATCTGTATCCATTCTTTCCTTCATGTGTTTGTGAAATTAACTGGATTTACAACTACTGAAACTATCACAGCTCACCAAGTGCCATCAAACTACCAGCAAAAGAAGCTTTGCAAGCTTTGAGACACAGAAGCACTGACTGTGAAAAACCAGAGGTTCTAGTGTGTGGCTCTAGTGTGTCCTCCCCCTGTCAGAACACTCAACTCTGATGTGCTAAGCAGCCCCCAGGATCCTGTGAAGCTGAGCCACCCCAGTTGCCTGCCTGCTGAGACACTCCTGGGGGCTTTCACAGGCCAAGAGGATAATTTTACAGCTGCATGAGAAAAGTAGACTGGCACAGCAAACAGTTCTGACCCATTCTCACAATATCCCTTAAGCTGTAGAGCAACCTATACCTGATATCACTGATTTTTTTCAGGTACAAAGGACTGCTGGGGATATAAAAGCAAATTATATCAGTAAGCTACAAATTACTTTATCTTCCTGGAAAGGAACGTAAAAGGGGTAAGAAAATGCATTTTTAAAAAAAATGGAGGGAGAAAAACATTAATGTAAATTTTGTTTCAAGGAAAATAAATTTATTTTAATGTGATTGATATATAAGCCTCAGCAAGTGACAAACTACAGTCAAGACACAAATTTATGAAATCAGAATCAAGTGAATTTCTATTTCTAAGCAAAACTAAATCAACCAGTAATGACCCCCTCAACTGCATGCATTTAGTTCTTGCTAGATAGAACACTGATGTTAACATAAAGAAGAGAAATATTATTATGAAGGAAACTGGAAAAGTTGGAGTGCTGGAAATATATTGAGGAGACAGTCAAGTAAAATGTCAGTGGGAAATGAAATTCCATTTTATATTTCTTATGCAAAATTATTTGTATAGTGAAAGGAGAAGAAATGCTGGGGAGAAATAGTATTGACAGTAATTTATACACATGAGGGACTTGACAGAATGAGAAAAAAAGGGGAAGGAAATGCCTTTTAATGGCTAGGAATAAACACTGCCAAGAAAGTCATCACAATCAAACCACCTAAGAAAAGAGAAACATGTTATTACTGAGACAGGAAGATCTCCTGCTGTTAACCTGTTACTTTTCCTCCCTCCACTGCCCAGAAAACCTGCTGACTACCTGTTGCAATTGTGTTTAACACTACTTCTTGAAACAGAACTCTGGTCTCGTTACAAAAAGCTCCTGTTCACATTTGGCATCAGGGACAGCAGCCAGGAAGGCCCAGGTTGGCCAGTTAATATTCCAGAAGTGAGAAGAGTCCTTAGATATTCATTACCAAACATTATGTAAATACTTTGAACTAGAGACAAACAAAAAGAAACCACAAAAAAAGATACTGATTATGAGACAACATTAAGATAAGTGCTTGTTTTTAAGATATAATGATCAAAGAGAAAATCGCTTGCTTACAATTACAGGAACAGAAGTTAGAGAATCAAGTACATTTCCTAGATTATAGGTAACAAAAAGTAGCTCAGTTAGAGAACAAAATTGATACAATATGTGCACAGTATAAATGTCAGCAGTTCATAATATGCTCCCTGAGGAAAAAAATCAAATTGGAAAATTCAGTCTTAGACGAATCTAAAAGGTGTAGTCCAAAAAGATTTTCTGTTTCTAAATCATATGGTTCACAATTTTACAAATACTGGTTTAATGACATTCTTTCTCTCATGTTTTGCAGTATAAAGGCAGAACATCACTGGTTATCTTTAGAGCAGATATGAGTACTGTGCACAATTAAATGGTTAATAGACAACTTCATTAATTAGATCCTTTGCTATTTAACGAGTGGTTGATAGTAAGAATGGCTCTGTGACTTTTTGATTCTAAGGAAAATAAAGGACTCCACTTTGAAAGTTTTTTTCTTCAGCAAATTATCTGTTGTGCAACTTCAATCAGGATGTCTGTGTACCACTGGAAGGCAGACACTAATAACAAAAATGGGAAAATACAGGCAGCAGTGTAACCTCCTATCAACTCTCACAAGTCATGACAGCTTTTGCTACAATGAAAAATGTAATAGGATACATAGATAATACTGGATTTCTTGTTTTGATTTTATATTGTTTACTTGTTCAGTGAAGTGCAATAAAGCCAAGAAGACACAAAATGACTGACAGGGAGAGCTCAAATTCAACTAGTTCTTTCAAAGTCCTGATTTCTCTCAAATATCTACAAATAGGGAAAGCAGAGAAGGAAAATTAGACAATGTTGTTTCTCTGCCAAGAGGCAGTTCCCAGGTCAGAGAATTTTCCTTTATAAGGCAGAATATGGTACAATAAGAAAGTAATTTCTAAAGGCACTTTCAGGGATTCAGGTTGAGTTTTGTAATACCCACTGTGGGAACAGAAGTCTCACTAATAAAGCCCAATAATGTACATTGGAAAACAGGAAAGAAAAACCTAGAACTCCAGTTTTAAAAAAGCCAAAATACTGCTGTTTCTGTGACCCAAGGGATATGCAAACTGTGACCCTTATCACACACCCATGGCCAAAGCTCAACTTCACAGAAAAGATTAACAGTGACAGGTTTTTATGAGAAGGAAAGTGCAAAAAGCAAAGGTGGACTGTCCTGTGAAAGCGAGGAAATTAAAGGCCATGTGTTTTTCTAAATCAGCCTTGAGGAAAATAACTTCATACAATTGATTCTCTTATGTTCTACAACTACACAAGAGGATGAGTAAAGAAAGGAGTAGAAGAGCATTTAGTCAGCTCTGTACTGCATTTGGTAAGCCCCTTCAGAACTCAGTATGCTCCTGCTGTAAACCAATAGCTTCCCAGACTTCCAAGCCTCCCATCTTTCCAAGTCACAATTTTACACATTACCTGACACCTGTCCTTCCCTATATCGTGCTGCTGCCTCACATGACCTTTCAGGTACACATGGAACATACTGCCCATTGCCAAGTTAATTCAATTAACTAAAGCAGCAGCAAACTCATTTTCCCTAAGGAAAAGGAAACCCTGTCCTACAGAGAAAACAAACTGAACTGGTTCAGAGAAGAGCTGTCAGTGGGCTGCCACTAGAAGGGAGTGGGGTTGTCCCTTTTGGCAGCAAGGAATCGTGAGCTTAGCTCAGCTGTACATACCTTCAGCTGGTAGTGAACTCAGCAGCAATGCCTGTTGCAGAGAAGGCAATTTAAGGGCCCTTTCATTCACCTTAAAGAACCTTTACTCAGAGAAATAGAGAAAAAGCAGTAAATCAAACCAAGCCCAAATAGCTTCCAGAAGCTCTAACCAAAAGACTTACAAAGGCAATCTTTGCTGCTGCTGACCCCAGACAGATGACAGCCTGCAGCTCGAGCCCTTGTTCTTGGTCTGTAAAAAAGGAAAATGCACTGGACAGATACTACTTTGCTTTTAGTTTAGAAAAACATTCCAGAATCTTGGTGGACCACAGCTACTGAAATAAGGACTAAAAAGTAGCTTACACTGTTAAGTTTCCTCTTTACAATCAATGAAGTCACCAGACCGGCGTCTCCACCTCTCCATTTAGTAAACTCTGCAGTAATAGAGTGGCACAGGTGTGTCCTATATATTAATCTCTAGATATTTTTAAGTAAAATGCTTCAAAACAATTCAGATTCAAACCAGGAGAAATTATATGAACAAAACTAAATGCTAATTTTTCCTCAAAGCTCTCCTTGAAGATAATCATGCTAAAATCTCTCAGATAGCATCTCATCAATAAAAATGTTTAAAGTACAGATATGCAATGTCATTGCTATGTAAAAATCTTATTACAAATAAAAGATTTTTCATAAAAACTGGGAAAGAAACCAGAAGGTAAAGGGCTATAAATGTTATTATGAAGAAGAAACACATAAATGTAGACTTTGAAGATAAAAAGCACCTTTTAAAGTAACTCATCTGGATAAGTTAAAGCCTAGCCCCCAATATGTTTACAGTTTCACATACATCAGTGAGGCAGCATTTCCTTCTGTAGCAACATCAAAGCAGACAAAATTGGCTATGTGTAGCAAAATAACCACATGTAGCACCAGTCACACTGGTGCCATTTGCTTGCATGTCTCTATTCCATGAAACCACTTCCTTTCATTCCTGTTAACGCCAGTGCTTATGCATGTAGACAGAGTTTATCAAATGCTAAAATGTTCCCTTAAACTGAAAGCTGGAATCACTTTCCCGTCATCCTGTTAAGATCATTACAGAGAATTATGGACAGTTTCAGCACAAAATATACATACAAACATTTCATGTATTTAAAAACTCCACAAATCTCACTGAAGTAACACCCTATGGGTACTCAAAGTGATATGCACATACAGCCAAGTGGAGAAAGCCCAAATTCAAACCAGCAGACAAGTGAGTGGAATGACCTAAAATTGCTGCCATAAGAATCATCCTGTCATTGCTCTTCTTAAAAGTCAAATAGCCTGTAACATCTGCAGAGAGGTAATCAAATTGTTCAATCTAAAATAAGTTGGTCCTGTACAGTGAGAAACTCTTTTTATGAAAAGGTGTATATGGGAATGGAACATAAAATCCAGAATGGCCCTGGAAAGTACGAGCAGAGTTCCACATCATTATGGGGAAAATGGCCCAGACAGCAGGGACTTTAGATCCTGCAGTATTCAAATGCATCTCCTTCCTGTTCCTCCTCATGCAGCACTATCACTGCCAAGGGCAGAGTGGGTCATGGACAAAAGACATCCACTTGAAGGACAAGATAAAAGTTTTGCCAGTGGATAAGGAAAAGCACATGCTGGAGCACTTCAGGCACCTTTTTGTAGTTTACTGCCGTTGAAACACCTTCCAAATCTGGCGTTTAGAAGTGCTCCCAGATTCCTCTCCCACACTAAGCTAACACATCCCCCAGCTACACTTTTCTTTGGCTGAAAAATCCATCCTGTACTAACTTATCCCCCTTTAAACATGTGATAACAGGAGTGCTCTTTCTCCTCAGTTTTGCATTTGATCAATACCACAAATTGTTTGAGACTTTTATCTCCAGGATTTTTACCCTACCATTACACAGAAGTATGGAGACATAAAGAAAAGTGTGGCAAGTAACAGCGGCAATCCCAAGGTGAAACAGGATGAAGATGATGTGGATTCCATTGTTGCAGCATTTTAATGGACCAGATAAGGAGGTCACTTATTCTGGATTTTTCCCATATGGTCAGTAACAGCACATTATTTTATGGATGTTCAGCTTGAGGCATTAAAATGTGATTAACTGCTTAATATCCCAAAGTATGAATGGAGTAAAATAAGGATAAGAAATTTAAAGTGGTGGCTATCCAACCTGGGCTTCAGATGCTCCATGTCCCCATTGTGGTTTTGTGTGCATAAGCCTAGATGAGAATTTTGTTTGAATTCCAGCTTCACCGCTTTAAGAGCTGTGAAGTTTCTAGAAGATAGGGTCTTGACAAGCTCTAGTTACCATAGGGAAGCCATCCCACTGCCCCAATCACTTATATGAAGGGAAGTAAGAGAAAGTGCTGTAGGGAGCTGATCCTTATTGCCATTGAGTTCTTAGTTGTTGTTTTTCAGATCTAGTCTTTCTTCACCATGTGCCTCTGGGCAATAGCAGACTTTCTTGCCAGTCATATGCAATTGTTGCCTTCTCCCAGAGTTCCCAGCACTTCAAAGCAGCATACTGGAACAAAAGATTATTATGGAAAGATACATATATTTTTACATTACAGCAATGCTTTAAAACATTCCAAACAGTACTTCTGAAGTCCCATTTCAGCTGTTGATTGCATATTCATTATGATAAATATATTCATTCTGGTTGTAGTATGTTCCTCAAAGTTTTAATTTTTTTTTTAATAATTCCACTGTTGCTCTGATTTTTTTAGTTTTTCTAAGCCTTCTAATATTTACATTCTTGTAACAAACTTTCTCACCCACTTTATGTAAATAGCTTATTGTTTTGCATTCTTTTATGGAAGAGGAGAAATTTGATGGGCTGTTGGTTTGTCCAGTGTCATTGGAGAGGTGGCACCCTCCAATCCACTGTCACTTTTGGAAATCCATAAATATTAAAGTCAGAAATTAAAAAAACTCTTTTACCCTTGAGAGAGCTGCATGTCCGCGTCATGTTATTTCGTGTCATATATACAATCCACTTATATTACACTAGAGATAATTAACATAATTTTCCTATTTCCAAATTTATGAGAGGAGTTACTCTGGAAAAACAAACTCATTGAGCAGTCCCTGTCCCTGATCCTTCCACACAGCTTCTAACTTAATATCAGAAACAATAACATAGATACACTGCTGCCAGAATCAAGATAAGGTAATGTTTTCCTGATCCTCAAAGTCATGATTTGATTGATAAGCTGGTAGGTTTCAAAGATTTTTTCTTCATGCTAACTTGAAAAAAATATTTGACAAAAATAACTGAATGGACAACACGTCTTTATCTTCCTGGATCTTTCTCACACAATCTCCAAAATTCTGATCTAAGGTTCTATTCAAAGACCAGAGGTGTTCACAGATCCAGCAGCACATGCTGCTGAATTACATTTCACAAATGTTTTCTTTGTTGATCTTCACAACCACTTCACTTCTGGCTCCAGATGCCTCAGGATAAGTCGGGCTGTGTTAAGTAATTGAAGATATGGAGACAACTGACTTTCTACTAAGATAGGAAGGTCCTGTGATCAGGATAGGAACGTGATCAGGAAATGTGCTTCAATGGGCAACAGTACTATAGATTTTCAGTCAATTACATCCTAAGCTCTTGAAAGATAAGCTCAGACAGCTGCTTAAAGATAGGTACTTGCTTTAACATTTCCTTCATGTCAGTTCCCCTTGTCTGTCAAATGGAGGCAACATAATTTCATTGCAGAGACTTACAAAGGCAATTTTTCAAGGCTCGTTCTATTCATGCTGTCATTATGTTTCTTCAGCAAACCTGAGGGTATATTTGTATTCTCCACTTTAAGAGTGCTGCACCTTGCATTCAGGAAACTATTGTTGTACAGATAATGGGATTCTAACAAATAGGGTCTCATAATTTCTTCATAAACAAAGAATATGGTTTCCATTTCCACAAGGAACATGCATCTTCACACTATTAGGCCAGCATCTTTGAAAAGCTGTAAGTAAGTAAGGCTTACTTGTTCTTCTTACCCTATCTCAGAACATCCTCGAAAGTTTTCAAAATCCTAATATTCTTTTAGACTGTGCAAAAGAATTTTAGAACTGAAATGCTTGGATGTGATACATTCTTACAATAGGTATGAATCTGGACTGCATTTTAACTACCACCTTTGCCATCTAGAAATATGGGCTCCCATATACAGATGCACAGAGTCTATAGATATGGCCAATGTGTGTGTCTGAATAATGTACAGACATGAACCATGTAATGGTCCCAAACTGTCCCAGTGGTTGAGAAGCAAGTAGGTCGATTTTTTTTTCAGATATTGGCATCAGCTGGAATTGTGAGGAAAATCTGTGATAGTGCAGGTGATTCTAAGTCCATTCCCTTCCAGCTAACATACTAATTGTGAGCTGAGGAGGTTTTCAGCTACTAAAATATGACCACGTAGTACATCATAGGTTTAGTTTAACATTTCAAAATTCCCAGCAAGATTATTTAAAGGTTAGCACTCAGAAATGTACATCCCAAGACTTTCTTTAAACAGGAACATTACAAACCAAGTTTCTGTAGCAGATTTGTATCTGAGGTATGTATACCTATGTATTTCTATGTGTATTTCTTCTATTTGTTATTATGTCCATTAGTCCAAAGCAAGGGAACATGAAAGAAGGACCTGAGACATAAATCTCAGGGCTCCAAATCACAGGCATGACATTGATTTTTAGTATTTAGAGGCTATGGAGAACCTCTTTCATCTCCATAACTCTTTCCATCATAGAAAAAATAGCATAAAATTTATAATAGATGACAAATAGACATCTGCTGCAGGAAAATGCCACGAAAGATCACAGGTAATTTTGTGTTTTCCACCCCCCACAGCAGAGCATATGGGCATCAACCTAGACAATACTCATGCTTCTGTAGACTACTGAGAAAAAGGAGGAACAAGAATTTCCTATGCTTTTTTCTTCTAGCCAGTTCCTGATAAGTTTCCATAAGCCTTTACAGATGTGGAAAACTATGGTCCAAATATCAAATTAACCAAGGAAGACTCTACCAACCCCTAATAAAATCTATCATGTCTCATAAAAGGATTTGCTTTGCAGTCACACCCCTGGACTTACTGCCTAAGTCTTTGCAGTACAAATATCCAAGTAAAGCTGCTGTGAAGGAGGAGGCTGGATGCACTTCCTTCTTCCATCTCATTTCTCCTTCACAGCTCAAAAATCAAACTCCTTACATGTCAGACATCTTTTTTGTCAGTATTTGGTCAAATTTACTGCATATTTCAGTACTACTCATAAGAAATTCACCTGCAGATTTGAACTCTCATTTTTCTTCCTACACTTGTGTGTAGGAAGTGTGCAAAAGATTAAAAGAAATCTAAACCATTTCCCAGGCCCTAATGGGCAATCCCCTCTGAGGTCAGACAATAACTGTTGAGACAACACAAAGTGCATCCTTGCACATGAATTTAGTCTGAGTTAAAGAAGATCTCTAGAACAAACTGCAATTGTAGGGAGAACAAGTTAGGTATAAAATTATTATCTATAATTAATGCCCTGAGAAGTAACATTTACCTAATCTTTAAGATCCCTTCTGACACAAACCATTCTATGATTCTGTGATAATCTATGGAAATCTCACTGTATAGCACATTTCTAAGTGATGTGACAAAACTTGTCATTGTCAGCTCTACTTAAATATAAAAAATAAATTTGGCAGAAACTCTAATTGTTTTTTGATCTGAGAACTTTTTGATTTTGTCAACTGTGGAAATATGGATCAATCTGGACATTTATAAGAAAAGAGAGATATCAGTGCATGCTAAAATTACCTTATATCTGACAATCCAACTCAGATATTATGACTTATATAAAAAAATAGTTTAACAAGGAAAATTATGTGTCACCATTGATGTATAACAGTGAAATGATGAAATGCTTGAACTCAAGTCTCAAGGGAATGCTTGCCATAGGCTCATAGATAACACAGCTGCCTCACTGCTGTCTTTTAACTTCATTTTTTATATTCCATGCTAGCAAAAAAAGCAAAATTCTTTCTTTTTATTATTCCTCTGACACTATTGGGCTGTCCTATAACCCAAATCCTATAGCTTTAAATCTGGCAGTGTGTACAATCACCATAAGGAAAATTTCATTTTATCATAAGGTTTTATGACAAAGTGATGTGTTGTAAGTTGAAACAGGGAAACATCACAATTACAATGTACAGAAAGGATTGTTCTCCCATTCAGATACAGAATTCCTAAATCCCTAATGAGTGGTGAGGGATTAAACTACACTGTCTTCCAAAAGATCTCATCTTAAGTAATGGTATTCCTGTGCAACAGAGAAAATACATTGTCTGAAAGAGTAAGAGTTTCTCTGTTCAAGTGTTCTCCTTTATACCACTTCAAGTAGAAGTTAAATATTGGAATATAAGATAAATTTATATAAGATTATATATGATATAAAGTACATATACACATTGAAATGTGTATGCACTAAGAAATGAAGAACATCTTCCCTGTTTTAAGATGTTGCAGAATCATTTTCTATAGAAAAAACCCACCAAAAAAACAAACAAAACTAAAACAAACAAAATATAAATAAATAAATAAATTTAAAGTACCATAAATTAATTTTGGATTGATAGGAGGACTTAGTATTAAAAGAGAAAGAAAATGCCTTATTAAATTTTGCCAATTTTTATTTTCACTTATCAGTACAGATACAGCCACCTTGATGAATTAATATATACAGAATATTCCAATAACACTTACCTGTAAGATGACTGCACAGAAATCAGAATTGGGATGACTAAAAGTGGACCAAAATTATTCAAGTAATGATTGGAGTTGTGAATGTTGCACTGAAATTCAAAAGACAAAATGAACCACTTCAAGCAAACAAAAGAACTTCATCTATTGTTAGTATATTGCATATGAAGTATTTTCTAGGATAGAGGGAAACATTGTGGCACAGCTCACTTGAGAAAATAACCCCAGAATGCAGCTAGATGCCCAAGACAATGGCATCTAGCCATAGTGAGTGAGTTCTGCCAATGTTGCCTATTTTTTTTAACTTAACCACAACTCAAAGTAACTACATGCTCCTCTTATCTCACTCTGAAAATACAGCTAAACAACAAAACCAAAATTGTCTCAAAAATCAGTCTTTGCCTTCTCTTATATTCTAGAAACTTCAGGTAAAACTGCAGTTTCAAGACATGCATAAGAATGGTCTACAGAGAGGCACCAAACCATCCTTTGTAGGGGCCTCAGGGAATGGTCCCACGGTTGGGACGGACGGAGACAAGAGATCTCTGCATCCAGGTCATGGGTTTTTACGGTTTATTGCAAAGGGCGAAGGTTACCGGGCCAGCTGCTTGCTGCACGCCGCAGCCAGGAGCCAGCCCGAGAGAAGGAAGCAAAGAGACAATAGAGCAAGAGAGCAAGAGCGAGGAAAAAAGAGTGGAAAAAGAGGAAGGAAAAAGAGACCGAAGTTCCTGTTACAATACACTTAATCATCTTCTGTGTTGAATATTCAAATTCTAATTAACCAATCTATAACAGCATGCACATCTTATAACATTTCCATACAACCTATAAGAATCAATACATTAGCATACTATGTTTACATTTTAAACCCTAAATCTTACTCTTTGGCCAGAGTCTGCTCTGACCCTTGGACCTGCCTGCTTGCAGAGGGTATTGTTTCATCAAAGGGGATTACCTTCAGCCAGCCACACCATTGTTTTCCCATTGTTCAGTAACTAAGGGATCTCAAAGGTTGTTTTCATTTCAATCTCGCTTATAGTTTCTATATTCTCAATATCTTTCACCAGGCAGTCATATTTATAAGGCTTTCTCGTTTCATCCTGCCCAACAATCCTTCTTTTGTCATTTCAAGAATGATTTGCAATATTCTTATGATACTCATCGAATTACTTCTGCCTTGCAAAATACATCTTCTTCTTCACATACTAGTTTGGAGTTATCCATTCACAGGGAACATAAATTGAGAAGGAAGAAAGTGAACAAAGCAAGCAAGCCAAACTCCAGTTTCTTAAATCCACCAAACAGGCAATCCATCATTATCAAGGTAAATTTCCTCACTGAAAAATAAAAACTTTATTATCTGGTGTGGCCCATATAAATTAATTTTTAAATTGCTGATTTATAGATATCCATTTAAACACACTGAAATATTTATGGGCCCATTACAAAGCAAACTATTTACTTGGAGTTCCTTTCACTGGAAATAGGAGAAATTTATATCCATTGCACACCCTGATGCTGTCTTTTCTTATCATATACTTCCTTCTCTTCATTTTTTACATCTTCTTTTCAGATTATTTCTATGTTCTCTCTAACCATTAGAGTATTAAAACATTTCCTAGTCATCAACAACTTTGTAAGCAGAGCTACTCACTTGTAGGGCAGAATCTAGAGATTTAAATGAAACACTCTTGGAAATCATATGAGACTGTTCAGTTAACAAAAGAATATGTGGTATTTATTAACATATGTCCTCCTACAAGCCTCTTTTCTGGAACAGTCACAAAAGATATGCTAAGGAAGCCCCAAATGATGGATGCACTGCAGGGACTAAGGGAACAGTTTTCATCACTGTGCTCTTAAACTGTTTTTCAATGCTACACAGAACTGAACTTCCCTATCAGAGTTTTGACCTTCCTCTGTGCTAGGATGTGCATTTCTGTCAAGCAGAGCTACCAATGAAGATGGTCACCAGAAAGATCATTCATGCTATTTTGCCACAGATGAGTCTGAATTTCTATTTCTACAAGTGAAAAGATAGAGCTGCATAACAATTTTGTGTATGCTCAGCATAAATACTTGGAACTCATGGTGTCTCACGTGTTGATACACAGGGAAGAAAGAAAAAAAATGTGAAAAGATAAAAGCTTGACTTTTCACAGTACAAGCATCAAAAATCACAATATTAGGATGCAGAGAGGAGTCTAACTAGCAAAAAAAAATAGAGCTACTGGCTGCAGCTCAGGTATCATGTATGTTGCTGACACAGGCACCAAGAAGTTTAAAAAACAAAACAAAACCAAACAAAAACAAAAGCAAGAAACAAAACAAGAAACAACAAAACCAGTATTTATTCACATGGAAACACTACTGGATCCCTCTTTCTGCCCATTCTTGCTGTATCAATTTCAATACCAGGAGTTTGATTCAGGCCTCAATTCTGAAAGCTCTCTGTATATGCAGAACCTCTGTACATGTCAAAACATGGTTTGAAGAACATGGCTTGAGACTGCCTTGTTTACAAAACAGCCCACTTCAGAACAGCCAAGTGGAACTCCCTGGTTACTCGGATTTTTCACAAACAGGATATTGCTCAGATGCTGCTGAAGAGTAATGCTGCAATTCATCAATTAAAAGGAGTTGGTGCCGTCAGCCTGAGTGTTATTTGGAGATGTGTGAGCAGCAGCTCTGCCCTAGCTGATTACAAAAAAGGAAGCTTTTGCCACCACATTGATGCTCCAATTGCAGCATTTCAGTCTTAAGTGAATATTGAGTCATGTCTCAGGAACTGTAAGAAACAGCCAAGCAGATGCGCTCAGTCAGCCCTGTCAGCTTTTCCCTTGTGCAAATCCAAATGTATCAAAGTTTGATTAGCACTGTAGAGAAAAAAGACCATCTGCTAACAAACCAAATGCATGTCCCACTGCAGAAAAGAAGCAAAGAACTATTAGATACCTGTAGTGCTGAAATGCAAAAGAAGCAAGAAATTGTCATTTCTCTCAAACAACTGTGTGCCCAGAATAATATGGTTAACCATGAAACCAACACAGAAAAGGTAAAATCACACAATCAGAGCACTTTTTCTTACAGTCCCTTTTTGCTTTATGCCAAAACACAGGAAGCACTGCTGCTGCATCCAGTTTTCTAATCAGATTAAGAAAATCCATTATTCACTGGATAAAATGATCATGATTATTTTTTAGTTAATCCTAAACAATTTAGATTAAATTCCTAAGCCTGCATCTGCTTAAATTCCTGCTGAAAAACTCTTGGAACACCCTTTATAGCCATATGCTTAAATGGATAATATAAGGTCACATTCAGTAGAATTCTTCAATGAAAGGTATAAAATCTTTTTACAACTCTGATGCTTTGGAAACATTGGTTTGGGGTGAACAGGAAAAAGAAAAAAGGTCTTCACATCAATTTTGTTTCTGGTTTATCCAACAGCTATTGCTCCATAAAGATTGTTAGGAAAACGCAGAATTTGGAGTGATATTTCCTTCATCCCTGCAATATCTATTACTTCATGAAACAAATGACCCAGCAAAAATGTCAGTTTATATATTTTGAAACAAGTTTTAATTTAGGCCTCTTGTCACAGTACAGAGCAATATCATAATTAATGATGTGAAACTGGTAGCTAAGATGTCATTACACATGGGAATGTCACATTGAATCAAGTTAAACTAGCCACTAAAAAATTCAGCACTGGAATATTAGTTTTATACACACAGTATATCAAATAAATCTTTGACAAGCCACAAAAAAAATGGTATGGATTAAATATGATATGGGATGAGCAGATCTGGAACATAGCTGGCCTGGAATCTCAAAGTGCCAGCAAATCAAGGCCTGTGGGTAAGTCAGGCTATTTATTTGGCAAGCTGACCTACTTCTATTACCCTTATCATTCTTCTGAATACCATTTACAAGTCTTTCTGTCACAGCAAAAGACAATGTTAATTCATCAGAGCTCTCATGTAGTTTCTAAGAAGGCTGCATGCATCCTGAGGCTTTTACAAGGATTTCTAGGAAGTGCTCTGAGCTGCTCAGAACACCTTTATCCTGTTACCAGCAAGCTTTTTTTAGATCAAATTAGAATTATACCTAAAAATTAGGTGAAAAATCAAATTATGCCAGATTTAAAAATCCTTTCAGTTCTTTTTTTTCATTACAGAAATACACTTGTTAGTGCCATAAGTTACTCCTCATCTAAATAGTCATGACCAAATTTTTAAGTGACCTTAACATAATTGAATCTGCCTAATATTCTGGAAGTATGGAATCTGCTAGAACTAGTTAGGAGTCACATAGTCCATTCCCCTTGTGGCTGTGTATTTGGAGTTCCTTCCTATGGGCAGGTAGAGAAGGTGTTGGGACATGCCTACCCTACAAAATTCCCAGGCCCAGGGACAGAAGTGGAAATTACACTGCAATCTGAGCTGTTGCTTTTAGTAAAAGTAGTTTGTGGCTTACCTTTTATTCCATTGTATTCAGTACATCTTCCCTCAAACAGCACACATTATTCATTGACTGACTGGAACAGAACAAAGTCATTAAAAAACAAACAACTACAAAATCTCCAAGTTTTACTTATTGTATATGCATCAGCTTATGGCAGGAGACAATTACCTGCCTGCTATTAGCATGCTCTGATATATGGCCATTGTTATAGCAACAAATGAGCACATGTAAGAGTTATTGCAACACTTATACATGTTGGAAGCTTTTTGTTCCATTTTGTAGATTAATTTTTTTCCCCTTTAATAATCCTCCTTTATGAATCTTCTTTTGTTTGAAGGTTATTTGTTTGTTTGAATCAAAATTTCCCCCACAAGTGTGGACTGCACTCCTGTGAACAGTTTCTCTAGCCACTCACGCTTATGCAACCAGACACTGCAGCTACTGGAAGGCCTGGCTGCTACCTGGGGTTGTAACCAGGCTCATTTTGAACTGGTTTTTCGGATAAAAACTTCAGTGAGCATTCAATCTCATGGGCTTCCTCCTGACTCTCGCCTCATATTATCCAAACATTTCCACAGGCTTATATTTAGAAGCCCACACTGCTCCCACTGCAATCATCAGCTGCTTTAACCAGAAAGAGCTGTTGGCTGCAAAGCCAGGCATACAGCAGTTGCTTCTCCACTGGTTTACAGATTCACCTTTAGGCAGTATAAATATTTAACAAGGATGTTTTGGAAGCACCCCTACGGAGAGTGCTTTCTCACCTCTCTCTTCCCCAACAGATATTTAACTTTCCTCTCACGCCACCCCAGCTCTCTCCATCTTGCACCCATCACTTAGCTCTAATGAGCTCTTTGGAACAAACACACTCAGGCAGGACTTGTGGCTCAGGGAACATCTGAGAGTCCATCTGCTCCATATCACTCTTTGCTGCCTTGATACACAGTTCAGCTCCTGAGTTTGTGATGTGATCATAGCTTTGTGTGGGAACTTTGTGAAAAAAGTGCCATTAATGAAATGCACAACAGTGCTATGTGATGGTATGTAAGTAAATGTACAAATTGATGCTTTTTATTCTGTTAAAAAGGTTAACTGCTGCTTTCAGCAGCAATTGTATTTTGGTTTACATATTGTCCCATTTTGTTATGATCAGAAAGGTTTCAACACTACCCATACAGTCCTGTAGATGACTGAGAAGAGAGGAGAAATGAAAATTTCCTTTTCTTATAGTCAGCTCTTAATGTTTTTGCAAGCCTTTAGAGACATCAGTGCTATAAAAGGTAAAATAAGAACAGTTGTATGCATACTTGAAAAAAGCATTTCATGCTGTGCATGCTGTCTCAGGTCACCAGTTATCCAACTTGTACTCCAGGGGACTTTTCTTTTATTCTTTGTTTCTGTAGGAAGGAGCAGTTAAAATCAATTAATCATAATTTTCTCTGGTTTTAGCATACTAGCACCAAAGGAGGGGCGTAAAGAAAGGCAAAGGGTTGGGATACAACACACATCACCACTGATATCATCTCTGGGGAAGACTAGGTGCACTCCTGTTGCTTTGCTCTTGCCTCTATGAATATAGGAAATGTACATTTGTAGGAAAAGGATACACCCAAAATGTAAGGCATAGGCCTGTGTTCACAGATAGGATGCCAAACTCAGTTGGTGTCCCTCTTCATATCCCAAAGTCCTTACACCTTAAGTATGTAAGGAGAGGATGAAGACATTACTTCTTCCTGAATACCTTCTCTGTAACCTTTTAAAAAGGAGAGGCCAGGAGGAGGACTGGGGAGGCTGGCAAGAGAAATGAGCCATGATTTGCACTATAATGGTTTGCATTCCTCAAAGTAGTGCTGGGCAGATATTGGACAGGCAGGCTTTTAATGTAGTCATTAATTCTGTACCTAAAATATCTCACTATGGAGCAGGAAAAAGCAAAAAGCAAAGAACCTCACTGCTCACTGCAGCAAAGGTATCACAGAGCATCTCAAAAATCAGCAAAATTTTTAAGGCATGCAAGGGATAACAGATCATAAGAGTGTGCTATGCATTATGCAGTGTGCCTTCTCCTCAAGTACTATACAATTGTCCAATCTAACAAAGGGCATTTGGTTCAAGTGACTAGATGAAAGTGAGGCGGGTCACCTTGCCAATCTGAAGGCGTTTATGGTGAAGGTGGGAGAGGAAAAGGAAGTGAACATATTCCCTTTGAAATTCAATCTTACTCAATTCAAATACCCAAGAGAACACGGACAATGTACAGAGGTCAGCTCTGTGCCAACCACTGCAAACTGGAAAAGGCTCAGAGACAAAATTGTTCTCCTTGTCTGCTGAGATGCAGAAGCTATGATAAAATATTCAATAGTTATAAATAGGGAATAAAATAATATTATATCAAAATATTAACTTTTTCAAAGAGCATCTGCTGGCCAAAATAGGCAAGTTTGAATAACACTCTACAAAAAAAAAAAAGCCAAACAAACCAAAAAATACCCCACCAAACACAGAAAATCATACCACCATGGTAGTTTACAGAGAGACTGAGTAACAAGGTCTGTGTTGTGAAGAGCCTCCAGTCTCAGCTGACAGTTATAAAAACCAGGATAAGGAAATGGAAGAACAAAGAGGTGTGAGGATACACATTAAGTATAATTTCAAAAAACAGGAGAAGTCCAAATATCAGTTAACTGCTGCTGAATGGAAAAGTCTTTCTCTACCTCCTCCCCTCCACAATTTTTGGCTCACATCCTTAAAACCAATCCCCCCTCCTGCATCAGATTCTCTTCTGCCAGAATCAGAAAATTTGGAAGGGACCTTTGGAGGTAATCTGGTCCAGCCCATAAATCTCTCTCCCCTCCTCCCTCCAAGCTAATTTGGCATATTGCATTACATAAAAACTACTTTTAAAAACTCAGAAGTGTTTTTCATCATCTTAACGAGTCAGACGACATCCCAAAAGGAACCTCTGTGGTTCCTGCATCTTGTAAGGGTAGGACTCCAAAACTGGGAGAGGAAAAACACAAGCAAGATTCCTCCTTCCACAGGCAGCAGGGCATTGCTTAAGTTCAACTACACATACATTCATCCCATTGTCTCTGATCCACCCCTTGTGGAATGTTACTACATTAGTTTTAATTTTGTACTTTTCTTCTGTTTGCAAGAAACTAGCTGAGTAGATTCGGGGAGATAGCACACTTTCAGAGAGACACACAATGCACTGTCAGAAGGGTTTTTATTTCGCTCTGCTTTAGGAACTCTTCTCTAGCAAGGCAAACAGACATTTACTGATGCTGCTAAGACAACTGCAAATGAGAGATTAGAGATCCATGAGACTCGTCCCCCTAAATCTCACAGGGGTAGTTCAAAACCCTACTGTATGACTCTTGAGGTTATTTTCCTCTAGCACACGTTTCTATATCTAAGCTCACTGCTCTTTGAATGACCTCACTAGAAGCACTTCAAGGGATTTTCTCTGGTGCTACACTTCTGATGTAGCCAAACCATGAGGGATTGCACTGGGAGCCAAGCCAAAGTAGGTGCTACAACCAGCCACTGCAACATGCTGTGGACTGCATGACTCTTATCTGCTCTGAGCACTGCTTTCCTTTTGATTCCTTTGCTTTAAAGATGTGTGGGTGTTTACTGGCTCGTTGTTGTTGTTGTTTTTATCAACAACCACTGCTATCTTACTTTTCCCATAACCAAAATGTATTTTAAATGAAGTGGAATTTTAGGCAAACAAGTTTAATTCTGCCTTGCCCCTGATTTAACATTTATTTTCCCTTCTTTTAAGGGCATTACTCTGGGCTCTCAATTCCATTTTCAAGCCAATCTCAGACAAGTACCAGTTCTTACCCTTCCCCAGACAGGTGGCCAGCCAAGAGATTTTGAAGCATTAGTGCTCAACTCATTTAGACTTCCTTCTAGACTGAGTGATTTCTGGGAGGGAACTCAACCTCTGTGACCTCCCACTACACTGTACTTTGCTGCTAATCACTCTGCCATCAGTCCTTGAAACACAATTTTACATAATCTGCACTGGGCAAAAGGAATTACAAATATTCCAACAAGCCTTTGCTCTCCTTCTGCAATCAAGTTACAATGTTATTTATTTTTTTAAACAAGTATTTTCATCTGCCTTTATGTACAGATAAAGCTCTATGTGTATATATATTTTTATCTGCATATATATACATATGCATTTTTATGTGCCTGAAAAGACAACTTGTTTAAAAACTATGGTGATAAATTCAGAAGCTTAAATAAAAACTATTAAAACAGCCAAGGCATGCAATAATATATAATGGGAAGGTGAAATTTGAATTGAAAATATTTACACTTTCTTCAGTAGGTCACATAGACAATATGTGTAATAATAAAATAATACAATATGTGTAATTATACATACAATACCTGTAATAATCCTAAAATCACAAGAATAACATTAGTGGTTTGAATGAATACTGACCTCTGACTCCTACTTTCATAAATCCCAATTATGAACTGCACACTGGAGGCTCTGGAGGCTCCAGCTGCAGCAGCTGTCTGAAACCTATGGCTCCCTCTCTTCAAATTGCCAGCAGTCCCCTGCAGAAGGGATCACCCCAGTGCCTCAGTTGCCTCCAGCATGTAGGGCACTGCCACCTGATAAGAGGCCAGCACAGCCACACCAACACTGCCAGCTCTAAATTGGAGCAGCTGAAAAATGAATACACATTACTTCAGCTGCTCCTGCCAGGGAGATGGTAGCTTTAAGCTGAGAGCTGTTTCTCCTAAACTACCACAGCTGGATTCCTCCAGCTGCAGGAAAAGTGACTGCAGTTTTTGGTGGTGTCACTTTACAGTGGGTGACTGGTGATACTCAGGCCTGTCAAATATCACATAAGATTTTCAAAAGATAACATATACAATAGCTGTGCTGTATTTGAGGGATACTTTGCAATTTGAAATCAAAAATGGGAAACACTTCTCTGGCAGAAGAGCTCAAGGGTCAAATAGGATCATGCCTTTCTTAAAAGCTTTACATATCCCTCTCCTGTGTGCATTACACTTCAGCAGAACTGAGCAGAGTCTCGCATGCAGGTGTAAGGGCTGAATTTGGGGTTGCCCAAGAGAAGTTGGAAAGAAACTGAAGGAACAGTGAATGTCAGATGTAGTCTGCAAAGTAAAAAGCAAATGACCAAGGAAAAATGAGAAAGTATGAATGGGAAAGTGCAGGTCAACAAGGAAGAACAAGCTGTCAAAGGACTGTTTTGGGTTTTTTCGTGGATGCTCAGTTTCCACTAGTTTCACCACAATGAGTCATAAATGGTCAGCAAGAATGGTTCTCTCTCAGGTTTTGTCACCTAAGTTCAGAAATCCAGACCAGTGCTACAGCAAAGAAGGCAAACTCACCCTCAGGCTAAGCATTGCATCCATATTCCAGCCACCTCCTTTCACAAGGAAAAAAAATTGGTGTCTGTCTTGAGTTCAAGAGTTCAACAGTAAAACTTAAATGCTCTACAAGTAACACACTGTGCAGTTAGAGCTGCAAAGGAAAAATGGGGACCCTCATACAGCTTTGGACTGACAGTGGCAGCACCCTGGCATTTTACAGTCCTGATGGAGAAAGGCAAAGCAGAGAGAAACTCTTGCTTTTTTTGAAAAGCACAGCTAGAGAAGGGGTTACCACTCAAGAGAAAACAATAAAAAAGTGTTTGTAATATATGCTGGTAATTGAAGAACTGCTTAATCCTGCTCATAGGTCTCATAGCTTCTAAGGGAATTTAAATAAACTAGTGAGGTTTAAAATTCTTCTGGGAGATGAGCCTGTGTATAACCTTGTATTTAATAATTAAAAGTCTTTTTGATACATAGGACCCAGAAAACTGATTCTTCTGGAATGAACCAACCATAAGCTAATTTGTTTGTAATATATGCTGGAAAATTAAATAAGCTCATAGGTCTTTTCTGGATGGTCTTGAGGATTCTTCTGGGAGATGAGCCTGTGTATAACCTTGTATTTAATAATTAAAAGTCTTTTTGATACATAGGACCCAGAAAACTGATTATAGTAAATTGCAATCTGAACAACCAACCACTTGATGCTATGAATAATGCAGGAAAACTTCAAGATCAGACTTCTCATGTCTGGATGGTCTACTGAGGATATGGAGCAATGGAGGTCTTGGTTAAATAAATGAGAACCACATGCTCTTGAAGAAGAGCTTCATCCTCCTCCTCATTAGCACTAACCACAGAGTTGCAAAATGTGCATATATTTAGCAATAATGTGAATGGTATAATAATAATAAAAGAAACTTAATCCCTGAACTGGGCTGAATGTCTAAAGAAGAAAAAACCTGCCAGAATACTGAGACAAAAAAAATACTACAAAAGGAGCTGGATAACAAAAGGAGATTTAATAGGTAGAATGAACTGGCTTTATTGTGTCTAAGAAGTATCAACTGGGTCAAAGCAAGGGCAATTCAAATAAAATAATAGCTCAACCTAAGACACATTGACATGAGCTATGTTACTTCAATAACATATGAATTTACTTAGATTAAATATTTTATATGTTATTTCAGTAACTGAGCTAGCTATAAACAAATATAGGTGTATACAAGTGGAAAGAATATTAACATTTAAACATAAAAACCTTGAATCTCTACCCTTCTATCCCTCATTACCCCTCTTCCAGAAATCAATCCCTTTATTCCAGAAGATATTATTTCCAATTAGCAAGCAAAGAGTTTGCCAGTAATGTCAAAGCTGATCAAAGAGAAACATTATCAGGGAATACAGAAAATAGAATTTCAAAAGTAATAGCAGTGTAAAACTATTTTAGAGCAAGAACATCTCAGTATTATGTCATATGAAGGAAAGCATTTCTACATCTCAGGCCACTCTGAATTCTACTGACACAATAGTTGTCCTTTATCCTCAAGCCCTATTCACACAGAAAATACCACATTCTCAGCCTTTTTGCGTAATTGAGCTCCAAGCTCCAAACCAGAGAGGCATACCATAATTTTCTTCATACAGGGAAGTGATAAAACAAAATCACTCCATTCAGCCCTCTTTCCATTCCCAAGTAGCTTTTCTATGAACCATCACGGACAATGTACACTACAAAGCAAAAAAATACACATAGACAATCAGGGCAAGGTGCAAAAAGTATTATGGACAGAAGTCATGCTCTATCAGCTTCACAAGATTTTATTTCTTAGGCAAGTTCTATTTAAGGATCTGTCACAGTTTAACCCCAGCTGTCAACTAAGCACCACTCAGCTGCTCACTCACTCCCTCCAGCAGGATGGGAGACTGGAAATACGGAAGTGAGAAGACCCATTGGTTTCCAGCACAAATCCAAATCATAATCCCATAGTAGGTATTATGAAAAATTTAACTCTACTCCAGCCCAAACCAGCCTAGAATGTTTATAGATGATTTTTCTGTACAAAGATGAAACCCTGAAATATAAACTATTTGAGCTTAGACCTAGTTCATAAATAGAAAGCTTGAGAAACACCTTGGTTTAAGTGACATGAAAGCATTAATTGTTGGTTCAAATTTTGTCAGCAGCTGAATACTGACTGACTAATTTGTAAGAGATTTTTCTCTAAGTTACTTTTATAAGCATTTCACTGAATTTTCCCAAAATTTTTAACATAAAGAGTATCACAAGTTTTGGGGGTTTATGGAGGTTTTTTTAGTAAAGGTAAAACAGGCAGGAGACCTATGCCAATCTTTAAAAGCAAGACTAAGATGAAAAGTCATCCCCATGTTTTCTTCAATTAGAATTTTATACTTTGATAACTGTTTTCAGTTGGCTTTCTCAAAGGAAACTGTCTTTAGCAGTGAAGATATGGCTGTTTTATTAAGCAGTTCAGTTTACAGAATAAGTTCTATAATCTCTACAGCAACTTCTATATAAGGAGTCATAAATCCCTTTCTGTACATGTCATTTTAATGTTGATTCCATTAATAACACAAGATAAAAATCTTTCCGAGCTCTTGTGATGTCCCACCTCAAAGGGGAAGGGAGTACTGAGGATTCATAGATGTCCACAGTTGAAAAAGAATGTCATAACCTCACAGGGTCTACAAAAAAGTTATAGTTTTATTAGTAAATTATACATACAGAATGGAAATTAGAATAAGCTAGTTCCTTGTCTTCTGGTATAAACACATGGTGCTGGATTTTGAATAAGTGCTAGGGTGAAGGAAGAAAAGAAATTAAAGAGAGGAGAAAGGGTGAGGAACTAAAGCCAGCACTGGACTCCAGCAAAAATACTAAAATGAACTATAGGTAATTTTTGTCTGGTAAATCATATCCTGTGTTTGCTAATTATATAAATATTCTGTATATGCGACCAGAACTTTCCATCATGAGGCATAGCAAGGTCAAACTTCTACTATATCCCTGCATTTTTTTAAATTATCTGTTACAGTCATTTGACTGCTGCATACACAGCACACAGACAAACAAATAAGAGCATTAAACAAAATCTGGATAAGAGGTGATTGCTGAGAGCTGTGAACTAATGATAATAGTTTTTTTGGGGTTTTCAGTTGCGTACTCAGCAGCATACCTTCAATGACTAAAGCAGCAGATAATCCCCCTATCTTCTTGTAGAATCCCAAGGATCCCAATTATTGTCAGAGGGCTACATTTTTAGCCCAACAAATAGCATTCACTGACTTCAATTTTTCCCTCTTGAAAGGGCTGAAAATAGTGGCATCTCTTTTATACTTTTGTTGTCATTGCAAATCTATGTCTGCCCATACTACATCAATATGATGGCTTTTCTAATTGGATCTATTTGTGGGAGGAAGAAGAATCAGTAGCAGAGAGAGACATGGAGATACATTTTCAGAGTTGAGCTAGGAAAAATATTGAAGCTGAAGTTTCATCAGTATGACAGGAGTTCTGCATCTGATTTCCATGAATATGGAAATACAGACAATCTTTCCTTATAAGAGCATATTTTTAGAATGAGATGAACATTTAACTAAATCAGATGCTGTAATTATTTTTTTAACCAAAAAAGAGTCTCAAAGCACCCACTTAGAACATTTAACTAAATCCCTGAAGATTCAATAATTTTTTATGAAGAACAATGGAGAGACAGAGATAAAGCCCATGATGGGCAGCAGAGAGCAACCCAGGTGACCAGAGGCTGAGCTCTTCATAGCCTACAGGGTTCTTCACTCTCAGTACCATGACAGTGAAAAGTGTAGTAACTTTGCTAGAAATATAGATTCCATGCTGGCTTATTGCATCAGCCATTTTACAAATGCTAATGTCCAAGTATACAAAATGTCTTGAACTCGTCATCTTATTTTAATGCAGTAGAATAAAATCTATAGCCTTTTCCTCACTTGTGAATTCACATGAATTACAGGTATTTGGTAAGGAACCATAGAAATGGTTCAGCTCATGACTCACTGACTCTATTACTCATGGATCTGGACTTCTGCCAGTCCCTTAAGAAGAAAAATGGTACGTCTCTTTTGGTTTTTTGTCTAGCATCAAGACAGAAAGATACTGGTACCAGAAGTTGTCAAAACAAACCCCCTAACCACTCCCTTCCCTCCCTCAAAAAAAAAATGTTATGGGGCAGGGTGGTGTATTTGTCAAAAGTACTGTTGACTTGAAATGGCTCATTGTTTCAACCCAGACATATCATAAGGTTCAAGTTATTAAAAAACCAAACCTACCTTTTGAAATTATTTTGCTCAATGAATTAGCAATTAATGGTTTGGAAATTACAGTTTTACATCAGGTTATGGGAGACAAAGATCCCATTTACTGCTCAGCCTGAGGGATGGAGAATTCAGAGCTCATACTTTTCACTGCCCAAGTGTCTTGACCATTGGCTAAAAGAGGATGATCTCAAGCTCCTGCTGTGAAAGCTAATCCATTCTGTAAAAGCTACAAGTTCAGTGGCAGCAGGAATAGTGCCCAAGTGGCCCAGCTTCCAAGCAAGATATTTTTAGCTCACAGCACCTCTCAGATTGCATAACACAAATTTTGACTACAAAACTCCATAGCTTTTGCCCTATCATCTTAAGATGACAGGATTTTAATTAAGTCTTGGAAAGCTAGAGAATAAATTCAGTTAAAATGTCTTCCCTTTTCTCACAAAAACACATAAAAAAAAATTTCAAAGTCTATCTATTGTCTACTATAACGAAGAGAAACAAAGTAATTTTAAAAATTTCTAGATAATATTTTTCAATACCTGGCAGAGGAGCAGGAATGATGTTAATAGTTTGTGAGTAACCTTTCCAATTGCTGCTGCTATTTTCAAACAACAGTTATTTTTGGTTCAGGTGTTTGAAGCACGGAGGCTTTGTAAGGTCAGTCTGAACACAGAATATTGCCTCCTTGTAATAGCATTTCCATGGCACTGTCATTTAGTTCCCCTAAGTGACTTCACAGGGGGATATGTTAAAATTCTTGTCTCACTGTCTGTAGTTCTGCTTCATGCGAAAATGGATCTCGCACTGCGGCATTCCTCCAATACTGCTTTTTCTTACAACAAACATCTCCTTACTTAAAGTCTGGCTGCTGCTGTGGTGTCCCCTGAGTTTCTGTTTCAGAAAAAAAACTTCTGTATCAGCAAAAATATATTATATGTAATTACTGAAGTCAAGTTTTGGAGTAATCTCTTTCACAGAACTATATTTATTGCTTTGATTTTTGCAGCTTTTTTACATTGTATTAAGAATGTGAATTATGGGGAAAAATGTATTAGGGTCTGTTGCAATAGGACAAGGGGTAATGGTTTCGAAGTGAAGGAGGATCTATCTAGATTATATATAAGAAACAAGTATTTTACAGTGAGAGTGGTGGTGAAAACTGGAGCAGGTTGCTTAGACAGGTGGTAAATGCCCCATCACTAGAGAAATTCAAGGTCAGGTTGGATAGAGCAACCTGATCTAGTAAAAAAATTACTCTCCTTGCTCACTGTAAGGAGTTGGAAGGAGATGACCTTGGAAAGGTAGAAAATAACAGCTTTGCATCCCTGGCTGGGTACAGAGGCTGCCGAGAGTGGGAAAGTGAGAACTGAGGTTCAGCAGTTCCTTTCAAAGATGTTTTCCAGTATACATCCATATAAGCCCATGGGTCCTAATGGGATGCACCCTCATGTGCTGAAAAAGCTGGCAGATGACATTGCAAGGCCATTTTTGATAATCTTATTGATTATGTTGACTGGAAGAAATATCTAAAGACTGGAGGAAAGCCAGTTGTCATATTGCTAAGGAGGGCAAGAAGGACAATTAAGGGAACTACAGGCCAGTCAGCATCACCTAAGTCCCTGGAAAGGTGACAGAGGTGCTAATCCTGGAAAAAATTACTAGATAAATGAAGAACAAAAAGGTCCTCAGGACCTTTGCCCTAGTCAGCAGGGGAATTTCCCCCAACGGGAAATCATGCTTTGCCAATTTGATTAACTTCTGAAATAAAATGTCTGGGTTTGTAGATGAGGAGAGAGCAGTAGATATTGGCTATCTGGACCTCAGAAAGGTCTCCTGTAAGATGCTCACAGACAAGTTGTTGGAATATGGACTGGAAAAGCAGACAGAGAGGTGGGTAGAAATGGGCAGGCCCAGAGGATGGTGATCAGAGGCATGAACTCCTGTGACAGATCTTATTAGTGCATACAGATACCCAAAAGGATGGAGCCAGGCTCTTCTCAGCGGAGCCCAGTGACAGGACCACAGGCAATGGGCACAAACTGAATTACAGTTTGGGAAATTTTTAGCAAAGTCGATGGAAAGAAGGAGAATTGAGAAGAATTATTTCTCATTATACTTTATTTAATTGCTTATTTGTTTTCCTCTGGGTACAGGGAAAAGGGAAAGATAAGCAGTTTACTTTAATCAAGTGAATTACCTTTAAAGCCTGAAATGATCAGATTACTTCCCTGATGATTAAGGCAAAACTATTGTCAGTATCACTACTAATAGGTTTTAAACTCTTCTTGAATATGTTTCTTAACTAAATGTAGGACTAGTGCTTCAACTCGAGGGTTTATCTCAGCACAATTTATAAATCATTGCTGTCTCACCCAAGTTAGATCTCTGACTGGGTTTTTCCTCACCTGCATCCATGGTCACCAGACTTCTCTTTAAAGCAGTGGTATTTATGAGATTTATACAAAATCTTTGTTTTCTTTGCTGCTCTGCTCCAATGTACAATCAAATGATGAGAACAGAGAATGGAACGCAGAGGCCCAAAGTTGGGCTAAACATTACAGAAGAAAACAGGACCTCTCTTAATTAGACAAGGACCTGTCTTAGGTAGAGGAACACCCGGAAGGAAATACAGGGCTTAGAAAAGCTCACTGAAGAGACCTTTAGAGCCTCTAAGCAAAACATGTGCTTCTCACTGCAGAAGTCCTAAACACAGTAATAGTGGGTAATTCAAACCCAGCTGGGGCAGACCATGGTACACCCAGAGACTGCTTGCAGGAATCATTGGTCTCATTGGTGCTTCCACAAGCCCTTTGCTGAAGGACTGATGATTCAAACCAGCAACCTTAGTATCAAGGGAGATGTGAATGAGCAGGTTTATATGTACAAAAGGAATTTTAAATCATTCTAGTTTGATCAAGTCACATACATTGATGCCTTCTTAATCTGAACTGATAAAGAAGTCCCTCTTCATCTTAACATCAGTCAAGGTAACAAATATTTTTCTATTTATTTTTCATTAATAATTTCAAATTGAGCATTTATCTATTTTCTTCTTTGTCAGAACCACATACCAACTTTTTTTTACATAGCTTTAATGATGACTTCTAAGAAACTGCCTGCCTGCAATTCAAAAGCTCAAGAAGTGCCATGTTTTCAGGCAAAGTATCATTATAATTAGTGATTAAAGATTCTTAAAAACAAATGTGCTAGAGATCAAATGGATTTTTAGGAAAACCACATTTACCAACCCATGTAAGTTCAATCACAAGAACCACAATTCATGCTATAGCAGACTTAATATACAAGACAATGTATTTAAAATAAAAAATGCCAAGTTTCTAGATCCTCCAAAGTAAAAAGTTTAGGTTTGTGTATCAGGGATATAAAAGTTTCTTAACATATCTTCATTTGATCTATGCAATCTCAGCAATTCTAGAAAAGCATGGAACCCTTTTAAGTCTCATATAGACCTTGACTACCAACAGTGTTTGGACAGGATCTTTGAAATTTTTCAAAGAAATAGAAATAACATCAAAAGACTTTTAGACAAAAGTTTCAAATGCATGCATTTTATTTCCTATGATACCTCCAGATAAACGACATAATTTTAATTTTTGTTTCTTGGTACTTAAATTTTTGGGGGTTTACTATTAGAAAGTAACTTAGAGCTGAAATCTTCAATATATTCATTTCCTGTAGCATGAGGCTTCAAAAAATAATATTTTATAAATAATTTTCACACCAAGAAAAGATTTTCTCCCATTTCTCTCAAGATTAATTTTTCATCTTCTAGCTCACCATCCTTAACTGCTTTACTGCTCTTCCCCAGCCTCGCAGGCTTACCAGATATCAGTATTTGTGGGAATGTTTTCATGCCTCTTAAGCCTTTAAATCCTCTTGTCTATTATTATTGCACCAATCTATTGCAGTTGTGTACACAGTAAGTCCACAAAGGAGCTTTCTGTGCCATGCCAAAAGGAAAAGATTTCTCTAAGAGGACAGGGGGCCTCCCCACTAGTAAATTTTATTTCTCTCTTTCTCTCACCACATTCCTCCTTATTTAAAACCCTTTAGATCTCCTATGACTCAAAGGAGATCATTTAGACTATTACCCAATTTCCTGCATAGTTCTTGATGATATAAACAGGAAATTATACCTAATCTCAACCCCCCTAAATCCTTTTCCAATAGATCTTAGAAGTCTAAATCTAATATGCCATGTTTTCTCAGTAATAAATACCAACGAAATTATTTCATGACATTCATCTCACACAAGAAATAATCAGGATTTGAATTTTCTGTCTTCACAACACATTTTACCAGTGACTGAAAACTAATATGATAACAACTGCAGGCTTACCTGGCTTGTAGATTTGGTTTTTCAGCCAGCACAAAAAACTACAAGTACTGGTAATATGATAAAAGAAAAACACAAAATTTGAAGAAAACACTTTGAATTCCAATTCCATTGGTCTGTTCCAGCTACTGCAGGGAGGATATACTCTCATGATTATCAATAATGTGAACAGCAAAAAAATTCAATTAGACATATTTCTTCTCACATTTGGCATCGGTAAGTGTGAGTTTTTATTTGTTTTTTCATCTTTTTTGTATGATTCTTTTCTTCTAGATAGGAAACAGGAATCCTGGATCAATTAGAAGTATTAACACAATATAATAAAGGAAGACTTGACCCACTCAGCAGTTACCATCTCCCTAAATCATGTGGAGAAATGCCAATACTGTGGAGAAAGCTGAAGTCTTCATGAACAACAGGACAGCAAGTGCAAGGTCTCACGCCCACTGAAGTGGAAAATTCTCAGGAAGGGAATCCATACAGCAGCTCCAAGAAACTTTTTTAATGAAGGTGATCTGCAGTCTTTGACACCTTTGTTGCTATAAAGTCTCCCGACTATTTGCTCTGCCAGAGTGTTTATGCAATACTGATCTCTCTAAGGGTTTCTTACAGCATACAAAAGCCATATTTTACTACTTTTCTGTACAGAACCACTACTATTTATGATTCTCTATTCAAATAAGAGACCTTTTTTTTTTATTTTGCATAGCTAAGCTACCAATCAAATAAGATTCTAGTAACAAAAAATTGGAAATGTCTAGTAATTTGTATTTGCTTTGACCTCAGCATGATCTATCTTACCTATCCATACTTACAATACTTTGTTTACTGATTTCACTGATTTCCTAAATTATGCAGTTTAAAAAAAAAAATCTTCTATTTTGTAGCTCATTCTACCTGCAATCTTTTTTACGTCCTTTAACCTTGAGACTCCAAAGACATCAAGAAAATACAAAACTCACAGGAATTGAATTCTGAAGGAAATATCTGAAACTGGCCAAAAGAGAGAGGTGATTTCCAGTTCTTGAATGAAGGAGCAGTGAAGGCTGCAGAAAGCAAAGAGCTCAGTTAAAATTTCAAGATAAAATATTATTTCAGGGGGTTTTGTATTAGAAATACTGATTTACAGATAATTTACAGTCATCTATCATGTTTTTATTTCTCTGAGAATACCTCAAAAGTATTTGCTAATTTTTCATGGATATTGAACAGTTCTCAACAGGAACCAGTCAAAATACTCTTTGAAGCATCACCAAACTCTGCCTTCAGGAGCTCTGCTGCATTCTGTCTGGCAAATGATCTCAAAAGTGGAGAAATAAGAGTAATGTACAAACACCAAATAAAACCTAAACATTATTCATATCAGGTGTCTCTCACTTGGCCTAAGAAGCAAATAAGGCCCTCTGAACACCAGCTGGGAACTAATTTATAGCTATCAGCACTTTGCTTTTGGTAGACAAATGCTTGATATTTGTTAATATGGCACCATTAAAACATTATAGCATACCCATACTTTAAACTCACAACCCCCAAAGAGCTTGCCATTATGCTCAAACAGAAGTCATTAACACACTAACAAGGCAGCAATACTACAGGGAAAATAAAATTTGACTTTGTTATCAGCTTCATAAAGTACATCAAAGAGTACAGATGGAATGGCTGCTCCTGTCGGTGCATTCACATGGCCCCATTTATTACTCTTTTCATAGCCTTTCCTACAGTATTTCTTATTTAGTTCTTAGCTCAAATGAGAGATCAGCAAGTAAGGTACACCATGAATTCACAAATTTATCTCTCTGTTGATACAAGAATGATATTGCAGAGAGCCTGTCTGGGTTGGAGTTATGATTCTTCACGGCAGCTTGTACAGTGCTATGCTTTGCAGCTACAAAAGTGCTGGTGCTACACCAGCATTTTGACTGCTGTTTAGCAATGCTCACACACCACCAGGGCTCTCCCTCCAGCTCCCCACCACTCAAATCCAGGAGGCTGGGAGTCTATCTATATACTGCATTTGCTGTGGTTCTGATGATGTTACGTTGATTTTGGTGGGAGGAAAATGTTGTTGCTGCAAACAAAATTCATGGAAAGTATGTAATGAATTTAAATGTTGTTGATTATTCATAAATGTGTGTTTCTAAGAGATGGGGAGTAGAATGATGGGAAGTAGGATACAGGTGAGGTGGGGGGGGGCACATCTGGGAAACCATATTTTAAAAAAGGCCCAGGTGATGTGGGAGACAGGAGTGAGGAAAAATGTGGAAGAAACAAGTCTGTAGATACCAAGGTCCGTGAAGAATCAGGAGGAGGAGCTTCAGGTTCAGGAGAAGAAACTCCCCCCAGCGCAAGATGAGACCACATGGATCTATTCTGAAGGACAGCAGCCTGTGGGAAAGACCCACACAGGAACAGTTTGTGAAGAACTGAGCACCCCAGGAAGGACTCCATCCTGAACAAGGGGAAAATTTTCCCCAAACAAGACTTTTTGCCCATGATGACAATGGTAAGGGATCTTCCTGCCTTAATCTCAACCCACAAGCTTTTCCATTTGATTTTCTTCCTCTGTGTGATTGAGGAGGGGGAATGAGAGAGAGGCTGGGTGGGTATCTGACAACAAGCCAGGGTCAACCCAACACAGCTCAGTAGGGTATGGACTTCTCAATCCCAAATGTTCACTGTGACATTAGTCCATGAACCTGTGTGCATATTATCTGACTAAGAACAGCTATGAGAAATATAGCAGCAAGAAATTGTTGCCATTCCAAATCTATTTCCCACTCACAGCTTGAATAATAATTTCATTCTGCCATGAACATAGTTTCAAAGGTCTAAATGTCACCAGTCTTCTCCCTTCGAAATTGTGATATTGAATTTCAATATCTTTCACTTCATCCATCAGTAGAAAGTAATATTTTGTCAGTAATTTGAGAAATTCTAATTTACAAAATCTGTGTTCCTAATGCGTGTCAGTCAGGCATCATAATTGTAAAATCAGTTTTCACCAGAACCATCAGTTTAATGTAATGAATAATATTGCAGAGAGGCAGCATAAGACACAGAAGGAAATTAAGTGGTAAAGGTGAGGAAAATTTTGAGATTCCCAGCTTACTGAAAGACAAGTGAATGTTTAGTACCACATCAGTTACAGAAATATTTGGGCATATGCAGTAAATATACTGTTTATATACCTCTTTTGTACTTAGTCAAATATCCCTAACAGAGGAAAATTAAAAGGAGAAAAAAATTACTGAAAATTAATATTGTATTTCTAGGCCATATATGTTATATGATTATAGTATATGATGTAATACATGTCATTTAAATTCTAACCTATAATTTACAGAACCAACACAAAAGTATGCTTACAAGTGCAATAAGAGTAATCGTTACCTTATTGGACAAAATTTATTTAGTGTTCAAACTAAAGTTCAAAGAGAATTGCAGGAGGATAAGAAGGTTCTGGGAAAGTACCAAGCATTTGAAAATTTCCCAATGTGTTTTTTGTTGTTTTATGTGCAGAAAAATTCACTGAAATATGTCACCAAAATGTGCTTCACCCAGATCAAACAATTTTATGTATGCACCTTGCATTCAAAGATATTTATACTGAGGTAAATTTATGGTAAGTTTAAATAGTTTTAAAATACAACCTCACCTTTAAATTGAAAGGTATCTCAAAACAGATGTGAGAAGCATGCATTACATGTTAACTGACAATTTAAAAAATATGAAAAAAGTCATCTTTATGATATTACAATAGCAATTTTCTTTCAGTGCGTTAATAAGTCTTGCAAATACATGTTTGTGTACTCTAAACTGGTGCCTTAGTAAATTAAAATAATGGAGTTTAGAATGAGATTTTGCATCTCTATAGTATTGCCCTAGGGCTAATCCTAAATCGTGTAACTGCTTAAAATACTGTATGTGGTTTTAATAGAAAATAGCCACTTAACTCACTTTAATAGCTGACAGCTCAAAAGGTTCTTGCTTATCTCCTTTAAAAATTGAAACAGTGACAGTATATGGAAGCTCCTTTTCTGTATCTCCTAGGTGACTCTTAATATTAATTTAATTCAGATCATCCTTATTGTCAGTGAAATAGGAAAGCAAAAAAATGTATCCACATGTCTATACCCAGTAAAGAAATAATAAAGCCGCCAGAGAAATCAGTAAATAAGCTTCTCTTTATTCCTAAATTTTTGGTGAATACAAAAAAACCCAAACACACACAGAAAAATACATCAGTGCCTAATACTAATATACTAAATAAAGTAGAAACTATATAATCAGGTGAACATCTTGGCTTGTGTTATTTATTACTGCCTAGAAAATCCTTGACTGGACAATATATTCTTTACTGCAGACAGATCTGGCAGTTTATGACCACGTTTTACTGAGGTTCTTCCTTTTTAAGACCTCTTCCTTTTTTTAATAGGAACAGTTATTTTGCATGCCTCAATTTACTCTATATTGGGTCTGAAGAAAACAGAATATGGGAAGTGTAGCTTTTTATGTGCTTCAGTCTCATCTTAGAAATTATAGTGACAAAATTCCATAAACAATGACGCAGAATGTCATCGGACTGAGTTATTATTGAGTTGCATATTTTATTATACATGTATCTATTTTACTTTGGCTTAACTTGGTCTTCAAAAGACATTCTCTGCCTTCACAATTCAAGAGAACTCATTAAAATACAGTGCATACTATTAACCTGTATAGAGCAAAAACACTAATCTAGAAAACACTTCTCTTTTGATCACAAATGTGGAGAGTAACCCTAACTCATTTTTTCTCCTCATTCCTTCTTCAAAAGCAACACTAAAAGTACAATACTTTGTCAAGATGGACATCAGGACTACTTTTACATGAACTCTAATATGTGGTATATTTACCATATTTTACTTACTTAAAAACTGAAGGAACAAAACCCAGAATATTTCATCACTGATTGAGGAAATCTGTTCCATACTCCCCCTCCTTGCAATACCTTATTTAGTTCTATCATTATTTCTCTGTGAAGTCATTACACAAATATTTGTATAACTACCAGTAAGTTCATTTTTTTAAAAAACAACACATTTCCAAGTACAATAGAAAGCTATGCATTACTATAAACTGCAATATTTTTTTTAGTTATATTTAGCAATTTCCTCTGAAAGCCATTCCCAGTATATATCCACCATAGCAATTCATGCAAACTGTCCAAGTATTACAAGAGATAAGAAAAAAATAATTAATTTCAAAGAAAAAAGTTATATTGATTTTAGTCTTAGAGTCTTTCATATTAAACCTATATGCTCAAATCATAATCAAAAAATAGTACAAACTTAATGAAAGATTGTTTCAAAGCTAGAGTTTTTAAAACTTTGCTCTGAAATGTATAAAATCTATTTATAGTTTCCTGCCCTTAAGAAATGTCTAACTCTTACATCAATATTAACCCAAAATATTGAAAATATTAACCAAGCAGACAAAAGGGAGTTTTTAATACAGATACTCTTTTGTCCCCTCTGACTGGTCCCCTCTGAACCCCAGACTACAGCTGGGACAAGCTCCTCTCATGCACAGAAAGACCAGAAACCCTGTTGAATCTCTCAAGCTAAGCTTTAGGCTATGTCCAGGAGCGTGCTTGCACTGATGCACACATCACCTTCACACACTTTCTCCTCCAGGTGAAACAGGGCCCAGCCCTGCTTCAGCATCTACATCACAGTAGCAGAGGGCCACGTTGCTAAAGCTCTAGAAGAAATGGAGAATACTAGCCTGATCATGCCTGTCTTTAATGCAGCTTCTTAGTTTCTGAATAAAAAGTTCTTTTGGAGCATCTTGACTCTCTGTCCAAATGCCTGGTAATAAGATAAAAGCTTTAAAAAAGCAAACATCTTTAAAACACATGCTCAAATTTCTAGTATAAAATAAACAAATTTTACTATCAGACTGCAAATTTTTATACTTTTAAGCCCACTCCTCTATAAAACAGTTATCAAAAATAGTGCCTATTTTATTTTTTTTTGACTGATAATCAAATGCAAAATTTCATATTGAACATGTGGATTATAATTTGTGTTGCTGCTATGTCTCTTGCCTAGGGATGACAGGTGAGATGAGCCCTCAGGGACCAAGAGGGAAATGCACCAGACTCAGTCAAAACTCCAGGCAACTCTCTTGAATTCATTAGGTTGAGATACTCAGAGTAGCTGAAACAGAATTAAAGCTCCCACAAAACATAGAACAAGAATAATATATAAGAATCACAATATATTTATTTTTCATGACAAATCAAATTATTACAGTCTGTTAAAAGCATGTTTCCTCAGTCAGACAAATTTGGTTGAAGTTTCATTGATAGCTGCACCAAACTGGGACAACAAAAAGTGTTATGGCCATATGTGGTCTTCAAGCAGACCTAATGGGTTATTTTGAATGCATACTGGAACTGGAAAACAAGGTTTTCAACTATTTTTGGAATGCATTTGAGTTAACCTTTTTGTTCCACTTCCTGACTATTATTGTCCTTCTCATGGTAATGCAAAGTGCCCTACCCAGCAAAAATACTCACATAATAAATATAGACTACCTATGACCCTAATATATCTATTAGACTGTAAAATGGCCTTTTCTGTCAGTTTGGCTGAAAGTATTTGGGTCAAGTGCACTGTGGCAAAATAGGAAATATATTTTCTTTTTTCTCTGCTCTATCAGAAAGGTGAAAGTTATATTGCTACTTTTTGCCCTGGAACAGGCCTCTTTTCCTGTCAATCTAGCATAAACTTCAACAAAAAAGAAAATGGAACTACACATTTAAAAGAGAAAAAAGTCAAGGACAGATTTATTTTGTATCACTTAAAGCATGACAGGAATAATTGAGTGAGTTATTTTTCTCTTTGGTGAGAAGACAAAAATGTATAAAACCCATCATTCAGAGTAAAACACTACCCCCACTCAACTGCTTACAGATGTTATTAGAAACCATAAAGTCAAAATCACATGCCTGAAAATCTCTCTTTAAAAAAAATTGTGAACTTTGAAGAGCATATATTAATTACACAACTTGCCTTGGCAGGACTAGAAATTTTATATTAGTCTATTAAAAGCCTTTTTTTTTGTGTGTGTTTGGCCTAAAATTTGGTTTAGACTTCTTTAGTTAGTTTATTCTTTAGTTTAATTATATATAACACTAACAGACCAGAACTGTGTAATGAAATGTTATTGAAGAAAATCTAAGGAATTATAGTGTTGTATTTTACTTGTGTGAAGAGGTATAATACATAAAAAAGAATTCTGAAATACTTGCTTCAAAAATGAACAATTTACAACTTGCTGATAAATAATTTGGAAAGTAAATTATTGATGCATTTCATAACGTGCATTTATACCTAGCTAATCTAAAAACCATTGCTTAAAGCAGTCCCAAGATGACCATCACCATCAACACATGAATACTAAATAGCCAGGCAGTTTTGTTCATAGCTGGAGTTTTGTACATCAGGCAAGAAAAGCTTTTTAATAAAGCAACCCTGTCTGATTCAGAATGGCCCCCAATGCTATCCAAAATGATGGCTCAGCGTTCATTACATTAGGAAAATGCAAGAACTCACACACAGAACACTGCAGCCCGACATCGTAATGCAGCTGATTCCTGCACAGTGCCACAGCTGTAGCCCCAGGGACTGAATTTCCCCATTGTTGGCACCGAGTCCTTTGCTAGACTGGCACAGTGCTGGCCAAAGCTGGAGCTGGACCAAAGCCCACAGGATGCTCCCAGCTGCCAGCTCCCTAGAGGACACTGCCTGAGAAGCCAGCCCAGGAGAAAGGGGCTGCCACCACAGCCCAGACCACCAGCCCGTGGCACAGCAGCGACTTGGCAGCAGTAGCTGCCACCACTGCCTCCTCCATCTCATCCCCTTTGACAGCGGCAGCCCACGTCCCTGGGCCAGACAGAGCACACAGGGACAGACACTGGCAGTGGGAAGAGAGATTGAAGAGAGACAAAGACAAGGGAAACCTTAAAGAAGTATTTGTAACATTCTTGTAGCAAACAGGGTTGCAGTATCAGGCAGTAAGCAATGCTGTGTGGCAAAATCGGCATCTGCCCTCTGCCCCGGGAGAATCATCAATATAAGACAGACTCTTAAAAGCCTTTACATGGAGGCTGGTCTTTCCTGCAAAATTTGCTCAGGATTCCTCATACCTGAAGTACAGGCGCATATATATGCATACATGTATTCATATATATATAGATATACACACACATGTGTGTATACATGAGTGTGTATATATATTTATACACATACAGACATCCCTATAGGTACAAGTATACATAGAGAGTGTTCCTATTCCTGCAGAAAAAGGGAGGAAAGATCAAATTTTTCATCCATCAGGGAAAGAGATCATTGGAAGTACTTACATTGGATGCATATACATTTCTGTATGGGGATGAGTTTTCTTAATCCAACTTCACTGCCCTGGATTCCCAGCAACAAACTCAGATCAGGGACAGAGCATAACTGTTAAAAAAAAAAACACTTAAAGGGTTCACCTGAAGGGCTAAAGAAGCCAACAAGTAGGATCAAATCCTGATAGTCTCTAACCTTACAGAAGTTTGAGGCACTTTCCCTGCCCTAGCATCTCAGTCTTGAAATATCTCATGAGACTAACAAGCCCTCCTTTCTCTCTCAGTTACACATAATTCAAGTTTTTTTGCTTAATAGTTTGCTGTATCTAAGCTCAGGATAAGTAATAACCAGTCAATCTCAAAAGACTTCAAGGTTTAATTCAGAGAAACATCTGAAGGGCCTAATATCCCTTCCAGCCTAATGAGCTGAGTAGCTCATGAGAATCAGGTCTCTGTTGACATTTCCAGTAACTTGTTTTTAACAAGGATTGAAATGGTACAACAGAGTCTCCTGTTGTTTCAATATTTCTTTATATTTTCCTAAGGAAATTCAGACAAAATACACAAGGGATGTGAAGGGGGGCATAGGGAGCAGAGGGGGAGGATGGACATGATGAATAGCAGAGAATTAAATTACAGGAACAAAATTTAGAAGTACCTCAAAGCTTTAATCAAAATATTCAAAGGTTTTTAGGTAGCTGGCTAGTTATCCATGGTTTCCAATTTTGTTGTCAATTTTTTTCCCCAAACGTTTTAATCAAGAGAGAAGAAACCATCTGACATTTTATCATAAAAATATCATGCCTTGGCAAAGATGTGTGATCTTTTCTTCAGTATTGTTTTATTTGAAATGTGCTTGTTTAAGCTACCAACCCAGGCTAAATCTGAGTAATTGACCTGGGGTAACACAATCCTTGCCTACAAAGAGTACTTATTTTCCATAGGTCACACACAGCCAGATACCCAAGTTCTGCTTTAGTCTCAAGCATGGACATAAAACAAGATAGCCAGATGTGCCACTGATTTGCTACACACAACCTTGAAATTCAGTAACAGGTCCTTATAATAAGCAAAGATTCTGTTCAAATACACATGTAAGCTTTTTAGAACAATATTTCTTAATGTACATTTTTCTTAAGTTTTAGGCCTTTGCAAAGCATCATCCTGAGTGATTTCCAAATCATGTAATAGAATTACTCATTGGCTACATACCTGCATCTTTGAAAATTGTACCCCCCAGAGTTAACTTCTGTTCAATAGCCAGTTTTATTCCTGTTCTCCGTGCTTGGTTGTCCTCTGCAGCCATGGCATTACATCACCCTATGACACAGTTAAGGTAAAAGCACATTCTGGAACAGATTGTTCCCTGCTGCAACTCCTCTAAAGTCAACTCATTTTCATCAAGGGTGAACTCAGATCACAGTTTTTTAAGATGAACTCTTCAGTATTTCTTGAAGACAATCCAAAGAATGACCTGTTTCAAAAAAATTCTCATGAAAAATTTTAATGTACCACTGGGTACATCCTGTTTCAAGACAGGAATGGTGTTATTTACAATTTTAGCTTAATCTAAAACATACAATAGCTTCTCATCTTTCCAAGACACAATTATCTTTTAAGTACCTGAAGTGAAAAGGTCATAGCAAAGACTTCCTGAGTGGATTTAATAAACCAATAATAGGTCTAGGTCTCCAGTTCTTAAGTAGGGCTTGTATTTGGTTACTTACCTGTAGTTTAGAGAGTATAGAAAAGTTTACAAGAATTACTTCATCAAACGTTAAACCAGTTATTCCTACTTTTCTCTTAAGCCTAATGTCCTTTTTCCATTACCTTACATTTTGCCTTGTGCTGCTTAATTTTTTTGACATCTGAATACAGAGGACAGAAGCTATTCCAATTGTATTTTAATATTTTATGGTTTGGAGGTTTTCTCTGTGTCTTAATCTGTCTCTGAGATTAAGAAGTACCTCTAGACTAGGGGGTTGCATTAGTCTCAAGAACACAGAAACAGCTAAAATTTTATGTGTCACATCAAATATAATACCAATAGCTGAATATAATACAAATATAATACCAATAGCCAAAAAAGTTTTGACATTTTATATTATGTCAAAAAATGAACCATGCCAATGCCAGAAGGGGTATGTATGTAGTCTCGTAACATCCACCATATTTTGATCCACAATACATTTAGTATTTCAATGAACCAACAAGGAGGTGATAATCACACAAATTGTAAACAGATACAAGATGATATTCTTCTCTGACAGAACATAAAAATAACAGGACAAGTATTAAAACCCAAGGAAGGACTAGCATGATACAGTCAAAATTATGTGTATTATTGGAATGGTTTTCATCCTGAAAGTGAGATGGCTTATCCCCAATAAGGCAGAAATTTGTTTTGAAATATTCTCTTTAATGTTGTTCTGGCCTCACTTTGAATGTTGTATACAGTACTGGGGCCCACAATTAAAAAACAACATCAAGGTACCTGAATTCATGCAGAGGAGAGCAACAAAGTTGATGAAAGAGCTGGAAGGAATGACCAAGCAGGCAGAAGACACTGGCTTTGCTGGCTTTGGATAAAAGGAGGGTGAGAGGTGACCTCCATTGTCCCTACAGCTTGCTGAGGAGGGGGAGTGGACAGGAGGGTCCCGAACACTTTCCCTGGCACCCAGTGACAAGACACATGGGAAGGGTTCAAAGCAATGTCAGCAGGTTCAGACTTGACATTATCAAACATTTCTTCACTGAGAGTGTGGTCAAACTGTGGAGCAGGCTTCCTAGCGAGGTGATCAATGCCTCAAGCCTGATAGTGTTGGAGAAGTATTTAGACAATACCCTTAATATACTTTAGCTTTTGGTCAGCCCTGAAGTGGTCAGGCAGATGGAGTAGGTGATTTTGTAGGTCCCTTCCAACTGGAACTACTCTACACTTTTCAATTCTGGATCTTGTCGTAGTTTGAGAGAAAGTGGACTTCTGGGATTTTTGTGGTCAGTCCAATTGTCTGCCTAGGTCTCATATTGACATCTGGATTGACCACTGAGAGTTGGACACGCCTCTGAGAACACACAGGAGTTAAAAGCAGAGCTCTGCCCCTGGGAAGCCCTCTTGGGACTTCGGGTGGAAGAGGAAGGACCTCTCCCCCTGCTCCAGCTGTCCCGGCTGGGCAGGGGGAGGGGCAGCCATGTGGTAGGCCCGGGCCTGGATCGAAATGGGGGTAGGCCTGGCCTGGTTCCCCCCCGCCCCAGGGTGGAAGGGTGGAGGAGAGAGAGACACCGGGAGCTACTGGGCAGCCCCCCCTCCCCTGGGGAGACAGAGAGAGAGGCTGTGTCTGTACTCGCTGCCTGGAGCTGAGCTGTGGCCTTGAAGCTCGATATCGTGGGCTGCCAGCCTGCCCGGCCTGTGCAGAGGAGGGGGGTTGAACCAGAAGGAGTCCGGCTGCTTGTGGGTTGTGAGCTGTGGAGTTTTAACCCTTTCTTGGACAATGAAAGCTTTTGCAGAGTACTGACCCTTCCTGGAGAGGAGATGAAGAAGGATTTGAGCAAGTTTTTAAAAGGCCGAGCAGGGGAGAGATTGTGAGAAGAACATAGGGTGGAAGAGATGTGGAGTGGCATTTTTTGTTGGACGCTTTTTGTAGAGCCATGGACTGTTCCTGAATACAGAGACTATTTTCAGGGGGAGCCACCGTGTCCCAGAGTTAAGAAGGCAGTGTGGGAGCCTCCCGGCCCAGGAGGTGAAATAATGGGGGGACAGATGTCCCAAAGTGGAGACTGTGCCTTTTTTTGGAGTGGGACAATGGAATCCTTAAAAAGACAACCCTCAAAGTAGCTCTGGTCCATGTTCAGTGGTGAGAGCACTGAGCATGGGAGGAGGGGATCACAATCTCCAATCTGAGTGGTGATACGTGACCAAAAGCCCAGGGCATACAAGAAGGACTCCTCCTCTTAAGGAATTGAGGATTGAGTATTTTTAAGGGTGGTTTTTTGCTGGACCGGAAGATGTAATTGTATTGGGAATTTGGTGGGAGGAAGAGGAGGAGCTGTATTCTGTAGAGTTTTCATTTTCCTTGAGATTGTCTTTTCTTTCCTATGTAGTGTGTAGTTAATAAAGTTCTGTTTTCTATATTTTTTAAGTAGAGTACTGCTTTGCTTATTCCTGGTCTCATCTCACAGAAGGTACCAGGGAGTAAGTATTTTCATGGGGGCACTGGCATTTTGCCAGGCTCAAACCATGACAGATCTTAAAATTTTCAAAACCACATAGAACAAGACAGCCATCTCCTGCTAACCTACATTCAAAAAGGGTTTTGTTATCCATTAAACGGGTAAGACGTGACCCATTTTTTATGAAGCAAAGAATATTACAGATCCCTTTTCACCCAATAAAATAGCAAGAGCTGAATATTACCTTCTCACCTCAGTCATTTTCCCAAACATGCTGAAATGCTGGGTCTGCCAAATTTGTCTCTTTCTTGTACTGTTCCCAATGCAGTAAGCCCCAGAAGAGGGACACAAACTTCAATGTATTGGTACTGGTCTGGCAGAGGAGTGGAGCACTATGAGGTAAACTTCCCTTTACTCTCTCAGCTAATTCTACTTCTTAGTCATGTTGCAAAGGGTGTGAATCAACTGTAAACAGAAAAGGTCCTTACACTTTGGAAAACATCCAGGTGATATCCACTACTGTGTCCCACGCTTTTTAAAACAGAGACTTGAATAAAATACCAGTATTTCAGACAAACTATGCCTGACCAGAACAAACTCCATTTTGGCCACCTGTTCCTGTCCTTGGTGATTATCAACAGTAAGTACCTAAGTACAAATTTGAGCAAACATATAAAAACACATTTCCTGAAAATTCTCACAGCCCTTAACTTCAGAAGGAAATTCTGATTCTGTCCAGTGAGTGTATTCCAATCTCTTCTTACAAAAAAAAAAAAAAACCAAACCAAAGGAGACTGAATTGTAGCAGCCAGAAATAATAACTATGTTGCTGAGGGAACAAAAGGTAATGGTCAATGTACCCTCTTTACTATCAGTCATATAGATTCTGGATCTCCATATCTCATGTTTACATAAAATCAGGAACCCAGAAGAATTGCAAATTCATTGTAATAACAGATTGGTTTATTTGTCTAATTCAGTGGAAGAAAATATACTTCTTAGTGCATCTGACTAAGGCTAAAAAATTTTTAAAACACATCAAAATATGTTTTTTTTTCCTTGAAAAGAATACACCATTAATAGAAAACACTCTGCAATTAGGAGTAGATTAGGTATATAATTATTTGGTACAACCTTAAAAGTGAACACTCTCCAGGCAGAGAAATGACTCCCTGACACTAAGCCACTTGCATCTTAGGAACTTGGCTTCAATTTTGTACTAAGGTTGCACAAGTAATTATCATAGATCTTAACAAGGCTACAATTTCTTATGTATAAATAAAATATTGAGACTCGATACACATGGCATTATTTGGGCATAAGTCAAACTTCCTGATTGCAGCTGGCTGATTACTGTATGATTTCAGATACTACAGCATCAGTTTTTAATTTTGTCACTTGTCTGCTGTGCCAAAAATCACTCGCAGGAGAAGAATGTACGACTAAAACTTCTGCAATATGTAACAAGTGGGAAGAATGTGAATAATGTGTATGTCGAAGAGCAGACTAGGTCAGCCTTTGGACTACATGTTTCCTGAATTTAATTGCTCTGCAACAAGGTTTCATTGCTTTCCTCCCACAACATCTAAATGCAGTCACCTGTGACAAGGAATGAGTTCACTCCCACAGAAAAAGAAAGAAAAGGAAGGAAATAAAATTAATGTTGCTGTATACACAAGACACTTGTACACCATCATGAAATCAAGGTAATGAAAATGCAAAAAGCCTATCATTGTCTCTGCCTTGTACTTTAAATATTCCACAGTGTGCTTTTACACTTCTTCATCTGACACCCAGCCTATTAGGAGTTGAGGAACTATATGAGAAACAACACTCAGTAATTTCTAAAGTCTCTGCCTTCATAGCTGAAAAAACACTTCAGTACACCTCAGGAGAATAGTTTAAGAAGCCAGCGTCAGAATGCCTATTACCCTTTAACCCACACAGGAGATTTCCTCTCTGCATATTTCTTTCATGGCACTACCACTCCTGAAGGGGCAAAAGAGAGTCTGTGAACCAGGGAGGCCAGAACACTTTTGTGATTTGTGCTTACCCAAGGTACTTGTAGCTTTGCTCTTGGAAGAGGCTGCATGGCAGAGTTTATCATCGTCGAGAGAAGTCTGTGTGTTCAGGCCAATTGAAAGTGAAGATATTTTTGAAAAGATAAAGTTATAATTCCTTCAGAGATGATGGAATATTTCCATTTCTGCTTAATAAAGTGTCAATTACAGGCAAAACCAGGGTCTCCTGAGAACGTTTTGATAATGTAGAAACATCAGAACATGCCACAATATACTCCTGCAACAATATTTAAACATATACCTTGAGAATAGTTTGTTCTGTTCATTCCAGGCTCTAGACTAAAGGTCCCTCTTTTTCTCCAAGGACTGCATGCTTAATTGAAGTAGCAGCAAAACTTACAGGAAGAAAATGTGACCCAAGGTCCCAGTCTTAAGTATGACACTGGCTCTGATCAATCACTAGACCTGAAGAAGAATCCCGAGGGCAGTAACTCTCCAGATATACCATTAATTGCTTGGTGAAAGAGAAAATAGACACCAAAATGTCTCTAACTGAGCTGGTGGCAAACAAGCAGAACAAAAACATGCATATGAGAAAACCCTCCATATTTAGAGAATTTGAAGTGCTTTTTTTTCTCGTTTGTCTTGCTTCAATCTTCAATCTGAAAATAATGCAACTCTATAAGCCCTGATTTATACAGAATGCACAGTGCCTATAAAATGCTTATCACACCCCCCCCCCACCAAAAAAAAAAACAAAACACTTATTTCAAAAGACTATTTCTAGGATTAAAGTGCATGTAATGAATTTGTGGTGATGGTATCCCCTTTCCACACTTACTAATTCTCTTGTTCTTATTCAGCTTTTTGATACTTAGGTAAACAAAAGCAGTGTTGCCCTTCTTTTTTTTTTCACTTGGTTATTTATAAGTTAAACCAGAAATGCCATAATAATCTTTGCTAATAAATTATTTGATAATCAAAGACTTAGACCATCTTAGGTACTCAGGTAGCAATGGAAAACACTTCAGGGATTGTGATTAGATTGTCTATAATACATTCTTATTACCCTTAGACTTGCCCCATTTTTATTTTTATACCTTTAAAAGAAATAACTTTTTTTTTAAAGTCCCTGGTTATGAGTAAGATAGGAAGAGAAGCCAACCAAGAGCTTATGGGTCGGGATTTAAGGAAGGACAGGAAAGAGTGGGGGACTGCTGCAGGCTGTCTGCACATGGAGACTGAGCAGGTGATGCTGCTGTGGCAGATAGGAACAGCATCACACTCACACTCCCTGGTCTTCATGAGGGACTTCAGCCACCTCAGCATTTACTGGAAGGACAACACAGCAGCACACAATCAATCCAGTAAGGAAGAAATTCTTTACTGGGATGGTGGTGAGGCCATGGAGGTCCAGAGAAGTGGTGGATGCCCCATCTGTGGCAAAGGTAGCAGGGTCGGAACTAGACGACCTTTAAGGGCACTTCCAACCCAAGCCCTTCTATGATTCTATGACACATCAAAAAGTCACTGGTGGGTATAGCTGCTGTGGAACAACAACAGAACTTAATGCTTATGAGAAAGAGAGCTCAGTACCAGCAAGTCAACAGGTCACTAACATTGCTAGAAATAATGTTTTTGAAAAAATTGCTCATTTTCTTTTTCATTGATCACCATCACCTTATCATCACAGCAAAAATGCAGATAGCAATACCCCTCAAGAGATCATTTGTGTTCCTGATGAAAGAGACTTAAAATAGCAGAGGAGAAATCAACATTAAGAACTGTATGTGCTAAAAGCAAACTTCTAGTAATCTACACTATTCTTCACTAGACTTAGAAGAGCTAATTTCCATTGTCAAGTGTTTTTAATGTCATCCATTATCATTTTGGGATATAATAACTACAGCTAACACTACATGAGAAACAAAATGAAAACATGTTATTTTCTTTTCTAATTAAAACAATAAGAATAAGAATTGTTCTTCCATTGCTGCAGTATCCCAAAGTCAACAAAAAAAGAGTAGGTTCCAAGGGCTGATATGTAGCAGGAGAAAACTTCTTATTTTAAGTTCTAACTTCACAGAGGTTGAATTCCTTCCGAGAAATTCAGTTCTACCCATATTTCATATTGAGCTCTGACTTGAAAAGGCTCAATGTTGTCATTTTATCATAGAAGTTCCATACCTCCTTGGTGATTTCTCATGGGCAGTTCCTCACAGCACTGACTCCTTCTTCACAGCACAGCCACCAAACTCCAACTCTCTTCTCCACCCACTCTTTTATAGCACTCACCCTTACTGGACACAGCTGTGGCTTGTTAAGGGCAGGCCTGTTCTTAATCTTTGGTAATTAGTACAGCTGCAACTCTTCAGGGGTGAAATTGTCTTCTGCACTCTCTCTATTCTCTTACATTCTATCCCCCCACAATTCAACAGATTATTTTGCATAAACATACCTTCAGATTATCTCCTAACCAGCTTCTCATAATTTAATCATCAAGTATTTAGTCATTTACTTAATGTTTTCCATGATAAAAAGTTAACTTTTTTCATTAGATTCCATTATTTTTATACTTACTGCACCTGGAAAACCCACTAAAATGAGCTTAATTCTCCTTGCTATAAAACTGAGCTGTCTGCTAAACCTATTTCAGAAACAATAATTTGCTAGATTTATAGTGAGTCTGTTCTAAATTGATCTGAGTGTCTTCAGAATAAAGGTTGGAAGACCTTTTATGATTAAAGCACCAATTTTAGCAATTTATCTGGGGTGTCTTTTTGTCAAATAAACTCCATTGGAACTGCAGTTTTTTATTGGTTTGTATCAGCTCCATAACTTGGGGAAGGGGATGGTACAGTGTCAGTTAGTTATCCTTACATTTGTCTTTGGAAATTACTAGAACCACTACAACTTTTTTGTGATATTCTAAATAGTTCTAATAAGTGTAGGAAAAAAGCTTCTATTTCATAACAACAGTATACAGTACATAGGAAGAGTGTATAGTACATGGGAGGGAAAAATTACTTATTGGTGCTTCTTAAGAAAGAGATCTCCAAATTACATAAGAACAGCTACAGTTCAGTTCTTTTCTTCAGTTTTGGAAAGGCAACAGCTCTTTTTTTATTGCTGCTGTAGAGTGACAGCTAAGCAGACGATGCCATGTGCCTGTGGTAAAATTGAGAGAAGTTGTTTTGCAGGGAGTGGATCAGGAAACAGGAATGATACTACAAAGTGATAGCACTCTGGGTGAAGTATCTTCCTGGGATTGCTGTGCTGCCTTACTTTAGGCAGGGGCTTAATTCTGCAAGGTACTGACGATTCCAGGGGCTGATTCAGCAAAATACTGTGGAATCAAATATGTCTTTGAATGTATCTTGAAATGCCCAATTGTAATATTATACAAATCTTTAAACCAGTTTAATCACCAGGAAGTGTCTACAAAAATCATATTGTTGCACATAACGTCAGTACAGAAAGGCACCAGACTGTAAGATTATGACACCTGCACAAATCTTAAAAAACACTCTGCAGGACAAATTAGTCTGAACTATTTTCCACATTGTGTCTGAAAATACCACCACAATGAGATCAAGTACTCTTATAGTATACTCCACTGTCCACTATAAGCAAGACATGAGGTAACAACATCAACCAGTCAGGAAAAAAGTGAAACAAAGCAAAACAAACTCCTGAAATGTGCAAATCAAGGCTTTGCCTTGTCTTGATGCTTAGATCCTTACTCCACAGCCACAGTCATATTGCAGTGTAAGGGTGCCTGCAGGCATGTTAACTATGCCCCAGGGCCTTTAGGATCACTAATCATTAAAATTCAACAGACTGCATCAACAGCCACTCAACAGAGAAAGAAGGCACCAAATGCAGATGCCCTGAATGCTGACCATACAAAGTGTTGATGATATACACAAACCCAGAAAAAGCAAAGCAGTTGTGGGGTTTGTGTGAACAGCCACATAACAAGGCTACCCTTGTGAGTGTACATGGCTTAGTTGGACAGAAGGCTGTTTAATTTTCTAATCAAAAAAGCAAAATACTTACTAATCATTGGTGACATATCATCTGCCACTATATAAGAGCATCCTGCATAAATATGAGGGTATACATTCACTTGCACGTGGAGAGATCGAGGACAGACTCGTAGTATTTAAGGCTTTCAGACAGGGCCAGGATAGTGAGTGAGTTCTCTCTAATGAAGAAACTGAAGTTCATGGGGGGTTTAAGAACAGGTAGAACTAGAAAATAATTTCAATGTTTCTCTTTCTTTCCCTCATCTCCTGTTATAAGCAAACAAATAAAAATCCTTAGCTGTTCCCCATATATTTCACTGAGGAATGGGTGAAATGTAACAGACCAACTTTAGAGAAAATCTGTTGCAAAATAAATCACCTTGAACAGAGAGGATGCAAACAAGAGGCTTCAGTATGAAACACTGATAACAGGATCCTGGTGCTTGTTTACTCTTAAAGCTTATCAAAGTTATTCAGGGTCTCCAGCTCTTACTGAAAATTGAATTATTTCTTCTCAGAAAGTATAAACAGGAATGAAATCTGTCAAACAATTTGTTCATTTACATTTCCACAGTTCTTCAGTAATTCCTTTCTAGGTCATGACTTGAGCAGGTTTTTTGTTGGCTAAAGAGATGATGGATGGATGAAGCTCTCGTACAATGATCTGCTGTTGGAAAACCTAAACCACAATACCTAACTTTAAGAGTGGCAAAATTGCTGCGCATTAGCCATATTTCCAGACTCACAGTCAATGCCCAAGATATGGTGACAGACCTGTTGGACTATCTTAATGTCTATCAACCTGTTCTTTATTTCAGAGGTATCAATCTTGGTAATATGGACAAATATTACCTTGGTAGCTGTTTAAAAAGTTTTCTTGAGTTTCAAAAGCCAGAAAAATTTGCCACAAGGCCTTAGTCAAAATGGTTCCCACAACCCACACCGTACCATAACATCTACAGTACTAATATATCCCATGCAAAGTCAACCAAGATACACCTATATGACCTCCAGCCAAACCTTGCAACCTGAGCAGTGATGGGTTATTTATCCTATATTTGTTCTGTATTATGAGAGGTATTTTTACAAAGATTGTTCAGATATTCTACAAAGATCTTTCTTCTAAAACAGGTATAAGAAAGACATAGCAAGACAGACATCTTAGTGCATCCCTAATGATGTAAAACACTACCACTTTTATTTTGTTAGATTAACACATAAAGCAATTTCTAACATCAAACCACTCAGCACCTACAGAAGTTTCTTTCACTCCTTTCAGTTCCTTTCACTCAGATTGCATTTTTTGAACTAAAAATTCCACATATAATAGGTCTACAAGGGAAGGAACAAGAAAATAAATATCTTACCAGTTTACCAACCAGATTTGTTAGTTCATGATTAGTTCATGACACTTCTCACCTTCCAATGTCAATAGTAGAAGACAAGATGAGTGTATGTTTTTCAGAGTCATATGATATACTTTTTTTTCTAGAGTATAGCTCATAAGGAGCTCTACTAATAAATAATTTGGGGCTGAATTTTCCTCCAGTGAAACTGTGTTCTGAATACTGAGTGCATTAGAAATTGGGGTTTATTTCAACATGCCGTATTTCAGAAGGTAAAAATTCATCTCTACAGCTTACAATCTTTTAAAAACACAAGACTACAGAGGAGAAAGAAAATGCTCTTGGGTGACCTCACATTCTGGTGCATTAACAGTGAGCACAGTCAATACAGTGAACTATTCTTAGTTAGCAGCAAATTTGCAAGCATCAGCTGAGGAACAAAGAGACATGCTCCTCTTTAACAGAGGCACTGAGGCATAATTGGAACAAAACATTACTTTGCTCGAAGAAAAATCACAGGTTATAGCTGCATTACTGTTTTGAGTCACCAGTTAGACCCTAATAAAAGGGGTGAGTTTTAGACCTCAATTGATTTCTGGGTGCTGTGCTGAAAAGAAAGTATTGGAGCACAGTCCACCCACAGTGCACTTAAAGTGATTCAGAGCTGACAGGCAATAAAAGAAATATTGTTCCTCTTCTCATTTAGTAGAGCAAGAATAGCTGTATGCAATTTTATTTCTGAACTTGATAAGTGAAAAATGACTCATTTTATTAGATAAAGACCATTTAAAAAGCTTGTTCCTATAATTTGCATATTTTTAAAATAAAATTAGTTCATCACGAAATGGTCAAATATAGTATTATGAGATAGGTGAAAGCCTGTAGAATATAAAAAAAATGGTTACACACAGGAATTAAATAAAAAGGGAATGTACTAAAAAGGAGAACCTGTCTTGAATTTTATGTCCCTTCCCTGCATTTACAAATGGAAGTGCCAATCAAAACTGCAACTGGAAATTACTTTATCATACATGCAACTCACAAAGCTCATAAACAAATGACCTTGTAGCTCTATTGCTTTGCTAGTTCTGTACCACAAATCAGGCAGGTAATGCAGATTTACAGGTTGAGAGGATGTCACTGAATGCATATACTTTTATCTCTCTCACATACACACACACCTTTAATTAATGTATATTGGGTGTATAGCTGCCTTTCTTCCCTCCATCCTTTTCCCAGCTTTGACATCAAAAAAGAGTGAGTGGTGAAGAGGCAAGATACGATTACACACCCAAGTCAGAAACAGTTCTGTCACGCTGTTTGTCTGGCAGCTAATAGATATGTAATGTAAGGTAGATTTTGAAAAATCACATTGGCACCATTAAAAACTCACAATAGAACTACCACTTGGCTGTGTACAGTAAAATTATGAATATCTTCTCTGTTACCAGTTGTTTAATTTTAAAAGTTTAAATTAAAGGGAATACTGGGGAAAAAAATAACTTCTGTGATTCAGAGTAGGAGTCAGAAAAGATGATTTAGTTTTTAAGTCACCAAACTAGAATTCAGGACATGCAGTTCAACCATGGTCACTGCAGAATTTTTCATGTATTTTTAAAACAATCTAATTGAATCTCTCCATAGATATCTTTTGTCTACAGCTCATTCAAATTTCTTTGAGGAAAGAAGCACAAGTTTATGTGTATGAATTCTGCACGTAGCTCACAGGGCTTCTCAATGGCCACTCCTACCTGGAAAATGTATAATTAGGTTGTATGACCTTTCTGCTTTCCCCATTACTCATGCCTGTGAGAAGACCCCAGTGAACATCTGCAAAGCAAATTCATTATTCTTCTCCGCAAATCTTTGTCCCTCCAGATGCTTGCAAATAAATACAATAGCATCCAGAGGTGGTGTGCTCAGAAACCAGTGTTACACCAACCAGTATCATCTTTGTGTTTTGTTTTACTTTCCCATTTTCCCCTTGCTTTTAAAAGTAGATATTCTATCTTTGTCCTGTGTTTTAACAACATCTACAGCAAAGGGAATCCTGATCCACTGGGATTATGGCGCTCCTCTGTTACCAAAACAGCCCAGGTCCAGCACAGTGCCCTGCTGGTCCCTGGGGAGTCCCTGTCCCTCCCCACCCCTACAGAGCCCCCAAATTACGCAGCTCCTGGCTGTGATTTTGGTACATCACATTGCCCAGAGGGGTTGTGAATGTCCCATTGCTGAAAGGGCTCAAGGCCAAGCTGGATGGAGCTCTGGACACTCTGGTTTGTGGAAGGTGTCCAGAGCTCCATGGTCAGGGAGTTAGAACTAGATGATCTTTGAGATCCCTTCAAATCCAAACCATTTTGTGATTCTATGATTTTTCTACTCATCTGAAAAACAGCAGTACAGTGGAATCCTGTTTAAGCCTCCTAGCTTTACAGTAGTTTACATGAAAATAATTTTACATTCTATATAAAATTGGTAATAATAAGCACTACAACTGGAAGCAATTGGCTACAAATTATCTGACAGTATTATTTCTCTGAATTTTTCTTGATATGCAACCTCTGCTTCTATTGAGTCCCCCATTGGAACTTAACTCAAAGTACACCTATGCCTACTTTTCTTAGAGTGTGGCAGGAGAGAGGGAATTGTAATCAAAATAATAAAAAAAATTTAAAATTTGCTTTTATATTTCTTTCTAAATAAAAATCATTTTAGCACTGTTTAATCTAGCTGACAACGTTAAAATTAGTGCAAAAGCATAAGGGAAGAAAATGAGCACATCTAGAAATGAGAAACAGTGAATTTGGACAAAAACAAACTTTTGAACAAGAACTGGAAGGAAATAGATTAATTTTTTAAAGGAAGCTCATTTTCCCTTTAACACATTTTGAATCATTACTATATTGAGAATCATTTTCATTAAAATATTAGTAACTTTTTACTGTCTAAGTGATGCAGCATTCTAAGCTTATAGTTATGGAAAGGAGAAAGTACTGTTAAATTTTGTAATGCAAAATCCTTTTCATTAAAAACAAACTTAGACGTTAATAAATGTATTTTGCTTTGTTTTCATTTGGGGAACATTACATACATTAAACCAAGTCAGTGGTCCAAATGTCCATAAAATTCTATGAAGGAAAGAACAAAACTGTAACACCCTGAAAGCCAGTCTGGCTTTTCCTAGTAAGATCTTGCTGATCTGAGTAATTTTGCCCTATGTGAGAAGTTGGAGAACAGTTATCAAATCGATGTGGAGTCCAATTACTTTGTGTAATTTCACATGTGATCTCTTACATCCACTTAATGACATATAAAAGATTAAATCTGAACACGAGCACAGAGTGAGGTGGAGTTCTGTATCCAGCACAATAGCCCCCAAGTTAAGGGTTCTGTTCAGAAAATTTCTCTCTCCTTACAACACTTACAGAAAGTGCAGCAGATCTGAAAATAGTCCCATTCAAATGTGGAGTACGGCTGTTTAGTGATATAGGTTCTGTCAGTACAGTTTCAATTTTAAAGGTTGGAAATGGAGTGAAGGCTCGTGATTGGCGCCAATTATTTCAGTAGTATATCAAATAATCCTGATTTTTAAATCCAGCTCAGTAGATGATAAAAATTTGACTTTAAACATTATGCAAGGATTGCAGGGGGTCAGTAGATAATGAAAGTTCCTGTTTACAGAAAAGAAAATATCTTAGTACTGATGAAGTGATCTTTACCTTAAATTAAGAAGCAGTGGAGTTCTTTATTTATTGTGATAGTCCAGAAAACCCTCCTGTGATGTTAAAGATTCAGTATTGGGTTAGAGCAAACACTGTTGAGCAAACCTTAAAGGAACACTGCAAGTTGTTCTGGAAATGCACAGCCGTGCCTCTTGCAGCCTTGCTCTGTGTATTTGACTGCTGTCAAGGACAGCTCTGGCACAGATGAAGTCACAAGCACTACAGAAGGCAGCAGAGTACCAGGGGTGCTGTCTCTCATCAGTCTGTGACAGCCCCCAGTGCGCCAGGCTTGCTATTCCACTTACCTAACAAAGAGGCAGAAGGTCTTGCTTTTGTGGGGGAAAAATAATATAAACACATAGGTATTTCCACTTCCTCATTCTTCACTTTGACAGTATGCCTACATCAAGGGAAAATGTTCAAAGATTGTTAAACATATATATATGTCAATAAAACGGAAAAAAAACCAACAAAACAAAAACCCCTCAAATTATGAGATACAATTTTTGATCTCCAAATTAGGGTCACAAGCTATAATTAGCACTTTACAGTTAGGAAGATGTTAAAATACCTGACTTGATCAGAAAAAATGTCATTTAAATGTGTATGTCCAAGATACAGGTCATACATATCTCTTTTTTCTCTAATATAGTCACGATGTTTTTAAAACACTAAGTTCTGTGAAAGCTTCTCCACCAAAGGTCATCTCATTTTCGATTAAACCTATCTTCATTAAATCAAGTTCTTTTCAGGACAAATTGTTCACTATTGACCCAATTATCTAACTTGTGTGTGTACTTACCTGCCCACATGTACTCTGGCAAGTGCTATAATTATCCTGATGAATCACAAATAGAATTTACATTTTACCTTGCAAGTACCGGAAGGCAGTGACTAGAGCATGACTTGATTATATAAATGGTACCTTATTCCCAGGAATGACGACAGAGCTGGTAAAAAGTGTTGTTAAATATAGCTCCAAATGAGCCACTCCATTTGGCAGATAGAGAGAAAACAAAAATCAGAAAAACACAGTCAAAGAAAATAACAAAAGAGGAAAGAATTTTTAAAAAGTCACCATAGTCTGATGCAAAACCTGGAAGACAAAGAAATCACCAATAAGCTGGAATTTATAAAAGCTTCTGTAGGAAGGATTTAAAAGTGGGAAGAGAAAAAAAATGTTACATAATATAGTACTCAAAAGGCAGGAAACACAACTGTGACTCTTCCCCAGCAGTTTTCTAATGTACTTACAGCCACTCATTTCCACACAGCCTATACATATGAAGCCACTGGAAAGCCCCAGCAATTTCTGCCAGTGTTCATTGAAATTTACACTCGGCAGATTACCCTTGCAGAACCCTGAAGGGCTCTTTCTCAAATCTCTGTGGCTGAAGGACACTAAATATTTTTTCCTATAAATACGTAGTGTCACGGCAAAATTGAGCTATGTTATGTCTTCTGACAACTCTTCAGCTTGTGGAAACCAAAATGCTAGAAGGAGGTAAAACGTTTGCAAAGATATTAGGAGAAGTGTATGAGATTGCCCTTGAGTTCTGTGCAGGAGGATCCAGTGGGTAACAGCAGCCTTGCTTTCCTTTGGCTTTTCTTTTTTTGAAAGAAATTTTAGAAAATACTAAATTTTAGAAACTGATCAGTGATCTTCCATCTCTGGCTTAACTGTTGCTACACCTCCTTACAGTGGCATCATAATTTATGAAGGCATGTTTATTTAGAAAGATGTTTAAGGCAAATACTTTATAGGAATTTTTCAGGGAAATAAACATTTTTTTCTGAAACAGCTACTGATGACCGTAAAAACTTCTAAACCACCTCTGGGTTATTAGGCTACCAATCAAAATCTTGATTTTTTTCTTAATACAGATTCACATCTTCTAATTATAATTATTATATTTCAAATATAATTATAGAACTTCAAAAATAACTAGAAAAATAATATATATTTAAATCAAGTTCTTTTCAGGACAAATTGTTCACTATTGACCCAATTATCTAACTTGTGTGTGTACTTACCTGCCCACATGTACTCTGGCAAGTGCTATAATTATCCTGATGAATCACAAATAGAATTTACATTTTACCTTGCAAGTACCGGAAGGCAGTGACTAGAGCATGACTTGATTATATAAATGGTACCTTATTCCCAGGAATGACGACAGAGCTGGTAAAAAGTGTTGTTAAATATAGCTCCAAATGAGCCACTCCATTTGGCAGATAGAGAGAAAACAAAAATCAGAAAAACACAGTCAAAGAAAATAACAAAAGAGGAAAGAATTTTTAAAAAGTCACCATAGTCTGATGCAAAACCTGGAAGACAAAGAAAACACCAATAAGCCGGAATTTTTAAAAGCGTCTGTAGGAAGGATTTAAAAGTGGGAAGACAGAAAAAATGTTACATAATATAGTACTCAAAAGGCAGGAAACACAACTGTGACTCTTCCCCAGCAGTTTTCTAATGTACTTACAGCCACTCATTTCCACACAGCCTATACATATGAAGCCACTGGAAAGCCCCAGCAATTTCTGCCAGTGTTCATTGAAATTTACACTCGGCAGATTACCCTTGCAGAACCCTGCAGGGCTCTTTCTCAAATCTCTGTGGCTGAAGGACACTAAATATTTTTTCCTATAAATATGTAGTGTCACGGCAAAATTGAGCTATGTTATGTCTTCTGACAACTCTTCAGCTTGTGGAAACCAAAATGCTAGAAGGAGGTAAAACGTTTGCAAAGATATTAGGAGAAGTGTATGAGATTGCCCTTGAGTTCTGTGCAGGAGGATCCAGTGGGTAACAGCAGCCTTGCTTTCCTTTGGCTTTTCTTTTTTTGAAAGAAATTTTAGAAAATACTAAATTTTAGAAACTGATCGGTGATCTTCCATCTCTGGCTTAACTGTGGCTACACCTCCTTACAGTGGCATCATAATTTATGAAGGCATGTTTATTTAGAGAGATGTTTAAGGCAAATACTTTATATGAATTTTTCAGGGAAATAAACATTTTTTGCTGAAACAGCTACTGATGACCATAAAAACTTCTAAACTACCTCTGGGTTATTAGGCTACCAATCAATATCTTGATTTTTTTTTCTTAATACAGATTCACATCTTCCAACTATAAACTTCAAAAATATCTAGAAAAATAATATATATTTGAACATAATTTAGGTTCCAATCCAGTGGGACTGAACTGAAGCTCTGTTTCTCACTTTTTAAATGTTGATTCTCTCTTTCTTAATCTTCCTTAGAATATATTAGTGGGGGGAGGGTTTGTTTTGGAAGGGTTTTTGTTTTTTAAATTTTTTATTCTTTTAGGGGAAGAGAGTACTATTCTACCTAGGACAAATCCAAGCCTGACTTTGCTGAGAACACACAAAAGCAAACAAAAAAAAATCCAATTTCTGAAAATTAAAAAGGCTGGAGCAGCAACGAATGTGGCTTTGGCAAGAACCAAGCTTGTTAAACACATCTAAATGCCTCTAGAGCAGGGTAGCAGGCCTTACAAAGAAAGGAGGTGCTGTAGGTGCCATGCAGCTCAGACTCTGCCATTGTTTCATGTGGCATTTTCAAAGCAAGCTACAGAAAACCAGTCAAGCTAAAATTGATGCTAGGTGGGTGCAAAATAAAGGAACAAAATCACTTGCAGAATATCAGCAGTTCACAGAGAAGCCGTGATGGACTGTGTGTTAGCTCACAGTGGTTTCTGGTGCTGTTCACTACAGACTATGGTAAAGGTAATGGGCTTGTGAGTTTGAAAGAAGTGAAGCTGGAACAGACTGCAGATTTGCTGAGGAAAAGATTTTGACTCCAGAGAAATTAGAACAATGACCTGAAAAAGAAGAATACAAAAATCATTAAAGATGCACGCTGGTGGGAATAAACCAAATGGCACAAATAGAGAATGGCAAAACTGATGTTGAAATTTTCTCCCTAGTGAATTCTGACCTGTCAACAGGGCGGTGTAAAACTGCAAACACAATGCAGTGTGCATTAAAAGGAGTCTAACAGACAAGTAATGCATCTTCTCCAGTCCATACTAGTAAGTCTTTAATAATAAGATCTTACCCAGTCAGGATGCACAGCTCAGGAAGGGCACAACTGATGACAAAGAGTCCAGAGAATGATCCAATAACTCAAACCCATTCTCTGAGAAAAAGCTAATAGGAAGGCTGCAGAAAATGTGAAATGTATCAAATCTTACTTCTTCCATACCTTTGCTCAAAACATCTGAAAACTGATTCTTCATTGGGATTCTTCCCACCTGACTTTACCATTATCTATTCTTCACCTGTAGTAAAGTCACATTTTTGTAATGAAAATAGTTTTGATTAAATGTGTTAGAAAAATCCAACTCTTGCTGAATGCAAAACAGACTGAAAACAAAATTTATGAGCAAAAGGACAAAAAATCCAATGTTAATGTTTGCTTTAAAGTATCTATCCACAAATCATAACAGAAAAGATCAGCAAAATGTTAAATTTAGTTTAGTCATATTTCTATTCAACAATGAGAATAATACATACACAAAAAAAAGCCTGAAACCCTGATGATATTGCATTTAAAATACAGCCAAAGGTTCTAGCTTACTTTCAAAACCTGGAGTAATTTTCTTTACAGTCAAAGCCAATTAAAGTTTTTGTCATCACCTGATGTTAATTAATGATTTTGCACTGACCTCAGTGAGCACAGATGTTTTGCAAGGTGCATTCTGTTAAAAGCGATTGATGGTCTAAACAGTTCATAGTAACTACCTCTGAATTCCTCCTCCCTGTCTTTCACATACCCTGAACTAATTAAATCTAAGAGTGTTTACTAGTAATTTAATCAAAAATTCAATAATCTTCACAATCACTGAAATTGCTTTGATTTAGCACAACATTTGTGTTTTCCAAGATAATCGGTGAATTAAACAATAAAGAGCACTCGATGTGAGCAAGCTTGAAATTTGAATTCCAGAGTGAATACAACCTCAGAGGAGGTGTAATCATTCACAGGTATGAAGAGAGGCTGTGGGAAATTGAGATGGACCTGTGAATTAGGCAGTTTCATTTCATGAAAGGAAATGAAATCTTGGGACAGCAATGAGGATCAATTCAGTGAGGATTGGTCCATTTCCCTGCACTTCACGTAATCCCATGCAATTTTATTGTTTTCATTTCACTCCAGAATATTCCCTTTCCATTTTAGTACTTCATTACACCAATTTCTTCTCCTGTCTCTAGCTTTCACTTTCTTCCCTATTTTCAGGATTTCAAGTAGAATAATTCTGGAAAGGTTTAGTGCATTTCACTTAAAAAAGGAACACCCCACTGCCCAAAGATTGCTCCCTGCACTTCTTTTTTCTTAGCATCACTCATGTGTTGGGCCCCTCAGCAAAAGGCTGGTTTTATGAGATGCTTGGGGTTAGGCTTGAATAATCCACAAAGCCTAGAGTTTTGGGGACATTGACACACACAAAAAGCATGCCAAGAGGAGCATGGCACTGCCCCAACATGGCTCACTCCACACATTTCTCCTAGGAAACACCCTTGTGTTTTGCACCACAGCAAAAGGCTGTTTTTAAGGCCATGATTAGGGATGGGTAAGCCTAAAGATTAAAAAAGAAAAAACACAAGACCATCAAAGATGTTGAAACTACACAAGGCAAGCAAAACTGAAGTACTTAAGGTCATCTCAATATATTTGATTATGACCACTTATTTTCTGAAATTTTTTTTTATTTCCTTCCCTCACATTTAAATTCCTTTAAAGTCCACCCCAGGTAGTTTTGCTTCATTTTCTTCTATGATTCCAAGTTTTCATTCCCTTTCCTGAAAGGAAATTCTTCTTCTTCATTTTTTTAATTGCTTCTCCTGTCCCTTTGTTTACATTTTTTCATTGATTTTGGGATTTCAATGCCAATAATTTTAACAAATTTCAGTCCTTTTACCTACACAACATTTCATCTCAGTCAACATATTATAGTCAATGCATTGCCAAATATACTCTTTTTTTTCCAATTGCACTTGATATTATCATAAATCCTAGAGTGTTTGTTTTACATTCTTCTCTGATTCCAAGATTTCATTCCCTTTTTTGAAAGGAAAAATTTCCTATCAGGAAAGGGAATGATACCTACAGATTTCAATGATGATCAGTTGGGCAAGCTTCAGTCCATTTCCCTGCACTTCATGTCATCTGAGTTGCTTTTGAAGTTTTCACTTTGTTTCAGAACTTGTCCTTTTATTTATTTAGCATTTTCTTTGTTCAACACCTTGTCCTGTCTCTCTGTTAAACTATCTTCCTGGATTTCAGGATGGCAAAAATATTTGCAAGCTTCAGTCCATTTTGCTGCATCATATTTGAACTCAGTACATTTGGTTGAAGTCAGTCCAATGACAAATTTACTTTCTTTTTTACAATTGTATTTCATTTAATCGTGTCTCCATTCCAGAGCACTTGTTCAAATTCTTCTCTCTTTTTGTAATTTCATTCCATTTCCTGAAAGAAAGAAATCTTGAAATCTGAGAAGAAAGTGGCACAAACATTCTGGCAAGGAGATATAAGCAAATAAAATGAAATTGAAAAAAAAACCAGAAAATTTGCAAATGGACTGAAGAAAACAAAGTGTACTGAGATGAAATGAGGTGCAGTGAAAAGCACCAAAGCTTGCCACAATTATTCCAATCAAAATCCCAAAATCAAGGAAGAAAAGTAAACAAAGAGAGAGGAGAAGAAATTAAAGAAATAAAGTGCTAAAAAAAAAAGAGAATTCCAAAGCAAAGGGAAAACAATAAAAGCAACTGGGATGACATAAACTGCAGGCAAATGGACCATGGCTTGCCCAATGGATCCTAGTTGAAATCACAAGATTTCATTCCCTGTCCTGAAAGGAAATTCTTTCTTTCAGGAAAGTGAATAAAATCTTGAAATCGGAGAATAAAGTAGAACAAACACTCTAGAAAGGAGATATGATCAAATAAAATGCAATTGTGAAAAAAAAAAAAGGAAATTTAGAAATGGAGTGACTACAAAAAAATGTACTCAGATGAAATGTGGCACAGTGAAAAGGAACAAAGCTGGCCAATTTTCTGGTTTATTTCAATTATTCAATTATTTCAAGACTATGCCAATTCTTGAAGCAAGCTGAATAGGGATCAGGCTGCCTTTATGCTGGTTAATTCTTTTATACTCTGAACCAAACTGGCTACACAGTAAAGCTGTCATTAGTGGCCCTTTATACATTTTTTTACTCTATTTATACAAGGCAGTATTTCAGAGTGGACCAGTCCAGTGTTCAATGTCCTTCCTAGGCAATAAGCTCCAAGTACCTCTGGATCCTTAAAGATCAAACACCAGAGTCTTAAAATAATAAAAAATTTTCATTCTGCATCCTTAAGTGATTAATCTTAATTTGTTTGCTCTGAAAATCAACATTTGAAAATGTCCAATTCTTCCTACATACACCCTTCCCCCCCTATAGCTCAAGTTTATTTATACTTTTTAGAGTACCTGGATCGAGTGGCATCTTATATGAAACAAGTCAGGTAATCCAAAACCAGGTCAAAGGACTAATACTATTTTCCCCTCAGTGGAGCTTCAGGAGAACATAGCCAGACAGTGACACAGATCTCTGGGTTTTAATCAAAGAAGGGCCAAAATGCCACAAACATAAACAAGAGATGGTGGATATTTCCAGAGGGACATGTTCAGGAGTTTTCTAACTTGACTGTAGTTAACTTTTTTAATTTTTCCAAATAACATTTTGACCCCCAGCTACAATGAAACTCTCAAGCTGGAGCACAGCACCTGTACTTTTGCCTCTTCTCGGCTTATGAACAGCTTACTGAAAACCACCTGTATTTATGTCAGGTTTTTTTAATGGCAGACAGCTTTGGCAATCAGGCAGCTGAATCAGATGTTCCAGTGCCATTTCTGGAAACTGAAAATAATCATATAGCTACTTAGAATCCTGATAGAAAAGGACTAGTACACAGGTTTCCTCTAGGAAGAGGTTTGGTGTTTTCTGTAACTCAGGTTCCTATCAGTGATCCTAACATTTAATGGAATCCACACGCAGCTGCATCTGCACAGCAGAAAATATCCTAAATATCCTGATCCACAGCAAGGAAACAAGCCTCTGGGAAAAGAGGAAGATTTTGCAGATGAAAACAAGCTCACCACAAGCCTGTGCAATGACACTGAGCTCAGGGTTTTCTGTAATACCCTTCCATTTGTCTTACTGATAACTTGTTAAAAAAATGCATACAATACATCTCTCTTTTTGCAATAAACAACAACAACAACAAAAAAGCTGTTCCTTCCCTAGATTTCTAAATACTTTAGCACTCACTAAACATTAAACAAGCTTACATCAGTCAGTGGAAAGTCTTTTAGTAATGCTAAAGAGCTTTGTATCAAAACAAATAAAAGGTTCCTGCCATTACCACCCGTTATCACCTTCTATCTATAGAGTTACAATCAGACATTCAAAACAGAGTATAATTAGTTCCCTGACTTATGATCACCATCATCTTTGTTCCTAAGGGAATCATAAGGAATAGTTGACTTGTTGGGTGGGTTTTTTCAACTCTCACCCATTTTTATTTCTTTTTTGTTTTTTTAACATGAAATGATAAGATTTTTATAGAATAATATATTTGCCGTTGGCACTGATGGAAAAGGGTGTTTGATTACAACATGTGTTGTTTTTTTCCAGTCTCCCAGCTCCAGGTAGCAATTTCATCCATTGCTGCCTGTAGCTAAATAATTAGCTTTTCAATAACTCAGCTTCTGGTGGAGACAGAATTGAAGAATTAGTAATTTGCCTGCACACCTTCAGTGCAAATGTTGCCTCTCAGGGGAATATTACATCTGTTTCCCAAGTGTAGCTAAAAGTATGCATCCAGCAAAAAAAATGTTTACAGAAATACTGGCTACCAAAATCAGACCAGATGCTGCAGCAAACTCAGCTGAAACCATTGTCTCAATAGAGTTTTGGGAGTTTTAATTATTTTATTAATCAAAAATGTATCAATGGAGAACAAAAACTGCAGCATGATAAACAATAATGGCAGATAGTGGATATAAAAAAATTTTTTTTTCCCCACTTCTAAGGGACCATGGTCTTGAGCAACTGCCCCTGGAGCAGGGACCCAAAGTGATGCACAGGTGGGACAGAGGAAAACCAGTAGGAAAAGCAGAGGAGCAACAGAAATAAAGTGTAACACAGAGTTACAGAGTCCTCAGCCTCCTGCACCAAGGGTTTGGGAGGCACCAAGTGCAACACCCAGCCTAAGGGGAGGTGAGACCATGATGGTGCTGGACTGGTATTGAGCTCAGAACAGGGGGAGTTCTTTCCCTAGGTGCTTGCTTGTTTATTTTCTGTCTCTCATAACCTGAATCAGTGATGAAATGTTTGTGTTAACTAGAAATAGCTAGGAAAATTCAGTCAAATTCCTCACTGAGCTACTTCTGCCTGCAACAATGCATAATACAGATACTATGCCCATATCTGCCAATCATCTAGATGCCAATGTTGTATAACTTCTAGAGTTTGAGTCAAGTTTGGTTTTTTTTTTCCATTTCATGCCTATTACTCATGACTACCATTATCAACTGAGAGGAGCACAGCTTCTGCTCAGACCACTCAAATGAAAAAAGAACCCAAAGTGCTGAGTTCAGGCTACATGTAAAGAGCTACCTGCAAAGAACAGGGATTTTCCTGCCCTGGTATAGTCAGGCTGCCAAATAAACTTCTGATCCTCTGACATATCATTCTCCTTGCTATCAGAGATGTCTTAAATTATGGTTTATATCACCTGACTGGTTGCTAGAAAAAAAAAAAGTTTAAAAACCTGAAAATTGATGAACAATAAATAGGCATTTTAAACATGCTATTTTGCTGAGAAACACAGAACTGAAGCAGGATATATAAGTTCTAAATTGGAAAGAAGCTGTCAATCCTACTTCACCAATTTTTTGGGAGAGGATCAGTTTTACAAGCCTCCAGTCACTAAAGCCTCATGTAACTTTTTCTTAAATCTAATGAGTGTGAATGCTCATTTGTTTGAAATTTATTAGAATGCCATCATCCAAGGATATTTAGAGAAGTCTGCTCTCAGAGAGCTACTGACAAAAGACAGCATCACACCTCTCAGAAATTGCATTTTCACTTGCATTTTTGGGATAGGTTTTTGTCATGTATTTAGATGCAGAAGTGAGAGACTGTAACCATAATACATAAACAATGAAAAGAGCTGAAACCTGAAAGTACCATAGGACTAACTACAAGAATTAGCTTTGGTAAGATGCAAGCAAGAGTGAAAAACCTGAGTGGTTTATTTTTCATTCATATATACTTTTGGGTTCAGAAATCAACTTGTACAATTTCCTAGCACAGCCATCATTAGGCATTTAAAGGGACTCAGTGGTGCAGCTGCCCATTTGTTGGGAGCACATTTTGCTGTCAGGCTACAACCACTTGCAACCAACAAGGGTACCAAATGCCATTGAGGATGTAGGCATAAACTCCTGGGAGCTGGTAAGCACGGACATGAACAAAAGCCAAAATTTTAGAGGAACTTCTTCCACTTTGCACACTAGACATATCCTAACCACACACCCCTCAGGAAGACAGGTATCCCGTACTCACCTCATGAGTACATTTGCTGGAGACTTCCATCTAGGGCAGCATTCATCTTTTCCTGCTTCCTAGAAGTTCAGTCATCGTTGAGTACTTGGAAAGCACTCCTTACCCTGAGCTACTGGGAACATGATCAAATTCAGCATAAAAGTTTGCAGTTATGAAGTATCAGAGCTCATTTGGATTAAGTCTGTATTGTAGTTATGATATTTTCTGAAAAATCTTTTTTTTTTGGGATTTTTTCTCTTGAGAAGCTGAGAGGCCTCAAGAACAAAATGTAAACAATGGTTTTTTGCTGCTGTGGAATGTGACAAGATAGATCTGTGATTGGTCTCATAGAGTTGTTTTTAATTAATGGCTAATCACAGTCAGCTGGCTCAGACCCTGAGACACAAGCTTTTGTTATCATTCTTGTTTTTCTATTTTTAGCTAGTTTTCTGATGAGATCTTTTCTTCTATTCTTTTAGTATAGTTTTAATAAAATATACATCATAAAATAATAAATCAAACCTTCTGAAACATAGGGTCAAATCCTCATCTCTTCCCTCATCCTCAAACCCCTGTGAACAGCATCACACTGTGTCATTCCAAGAGGCTCACTGCTGATTTTAACTTCATTTTGGAACCAGCTTCTTTCCTTTCCATAGTGGTACTCAAAATGTACCACAAAAGTTTGACACACCACACAGGGATAATTAAAGCTCCCATACACATAAAGATTTTGAAAGTGATTTAATTCTACATAAAATATTTACTAAGTTAAAACCACTGCCATACATTGGGTCTGGGAAGCAGCAGCTGAGGAAAAGAGCTGGCTGCAAAGGCACCTGTTCCAGGAGAAAGTTTGCATCAGGGCCATGCATCCCAAGCTCTGTAGACATTTTGGGATTATTTTTAGAACGTGAGTTGAGGCAAAATGAAAGCCTTCATTCTCCTGTGAGCAAAGCTATCAAGAACTTGAATTCCTAGGTGTGTGCTTCCATGGCTTTTGAGCTGAGGGAAGCTTTCCTTCACTTATTGAATTAAGGGGGGTAAGTCTGAGTTTAAGTTAAGGTTGTTCTCATATTCCATCAGGTCAAGCTCAGCTGTATCCTCAGAAGAGGTCAGTCATCACAATCTTGGTGGACTTCACCTTTCCTCTGCTGCCTTTTAATACCAGTATTCAGCTGTCAACAAAAACAAAAAGCCACTGGCCATTTGACTCAATATTCGTCCATCTGGTTTGCATTTACAGCAGTTAAATTTGCTGCCTTTGGTAATTTTATTCTATAAATTTTATTCTAGGACAGCAACAGAAAGGGAGTTAGGAAGCCCTATTTGTTCTTTGCAGTTAAATTCTCATTTTGGTTACAGTGGCATCAATCTGGTAGTTTAAGTAAAATAGTGAAGTTATTACAGTGAGTAATGGCTGAAAACTAATTCACATTGCCTGAACCATAGCAAATGACAAGGTGCTTCAAACAGTTCTTAAATCAACTCTCCTCTGTCCTGAGAGGCATTTTAACCTGTATCATTATGACACTGCCTATTAATTGGTTCAGCACCAGTAAGAAGCAGCACCATTGGAATTTAGATTGTGAGGGATCTTCCTAACAGCAGCCATGCTTGTTACAGCCTGGTCTTTCCAAAACCATGATTCCCTTGTTGCCTCTTCCTGGGGTTCTCTGCTGGATGCTACACAAGCACTTTCTTCAGTAACCATGGGAACCAAACCCAGAGCATTATTTGGGATGCAAAAGCTTGACCAATGTTTTTAACTCAAAGTGATGCTTAGTTTAAAGGATCCAGGCCTATTAAAATCAAGGTTTTTACAGATTAGAGGTTTTCCCACTTGAAAAACACAGTAAAGGTCAGCTGTTGAAAATATTAATTCTGCATTTCAAGCAGAGATTTATAGTTCTGTGTAGGAAACTGTCCTTTTCAGTGAATAACTGCAGCAGTAAAAAAATAAAACCATCTATCATGAACACATGAATTTTTTAGTAATCCCATGATCAATTTGAACAATGCATCCCTGAAAATGGAAATCTTGAGTTCTCTTCCTGTCTAACATTGGCTGTTAATCTTGTTTGAGACAAGCCAAACCACCTGTGCCTCAGTTTCTGTGCATTAGCCTACATCAAATACAAAAAAACCTGGTTGCTGAGCCATTTCATCCATTCAGGTTTTTCAAGCTCTTTTCCCACACAGAAGTAATACAGAAAATATTAATATTAAAAGTTATGACTGCTCATAGTGAGATGTCATGGCAAAGACAACTTGAATGTAAAAAAACTGTGGTATCATCTGAAATTTATTCCATATACTCCATTTTGTTTGTACCGTAAATATTCCAAGCAAAGTCTCTTCCTCTATTTGAGTCTCCATTGCTTGACTTTCAAAAATATTTGATTTTTATGTTTACATTTAAGAAGTTTTGCTTGTGTTCAATTTCTTGAAAATGACTCAGGACTAGTAGATTACATTTAAATGACTTATCCATGCTTAACACACATTTTGAATAAGTGTTACATAGATGTTTTCACCAATACACAAGCAGAATATATCAAGTGAAATCAGAGGTCATTTAGGCAAATTTCTAGTTTATCTGTATGATTATTTTATATTTTTTCAATTAATATTTAACTTAGAAAAGGTGATGTAGACACTTTGGCATTAAAAAAATAGTATCTTGCTGTCACCACAAACCATAAATTTATTCATTACGGTGCTAAAATCCTGCTTTTCCTCTGTAAAAATGTAAACCAAACATTTTTAAATAGGGTTATACCACAACACACTTATTGCATGGCATTTTATAATTGTTGATGGTGTTACAATGTCAAGGTTAACTTCTTACATGCCAGTAGCTTTCAAGCCTACATTTACTTTGATTCCAAAGCTGCCTTCTAATCAAGAAGCCAAATCAAAGTTCACAGGACCAAGTTAAGAAGTCAGGCAGCACCTATTTAAAATTAAGTTGATGGGGCAAAAATGCAAGCTCCTCAATGATGGCCTTTATCCTAGAGAAGGATTTGTATTCATACCTGATATCCTTTAACAACCCACAGAAAATTTCAGAGGTGAATGGTTTTATTTCCCTAAAATCAAAACCACTGGATAACACCTTTATCCAAATGATGGGATTAAGTAAATAGAATGAACAGAAATACTCTGTTTCCTATATTTCCAACATCTTATTTCTATTATATTTGTAAATTGTTTGGCATTGCTTTTTTGGGTATTTTCATCTCATTCTATCCTCAAGCATTACCCACCCCATGACACACACACCCCCTTTTAGTGAGAACCAATCTTGACAAGCATATATAACTCACAAACCATCCTTCACCATGTTGAAATAAATGTTAATAAAATCATAGGCACCACTGTAGAGTAAAGTAACATATGGGGTAACAAAGCACCTCAAGTTTTGTCTGTGGAATCCTTACAGGAAAGAATACTAATTTCCTTGTGGAAAGCATTTGTGAATTCATCCTTGTATTACCTCTTTCAATATCCCAGATCTGCAGACAAAGCACAAACCAGGCCTTTAAGAACACAAGGCAATAAATATCAGTAGATCGTACCTTCTAGTGATGGAGAACAGAGGAAAGAGGGGAAAAAAATAAACCTTTCTAGAGGCAGGTCCCAAAATCAGAATTCACCCCCAACCTCCACACCTGTACCTTCATTGCACAGAGGCAAAATATGGGATACACATTAGAGGATGATGTAACCACACTTTCCAAGCAGCCCTTGTCTCTGGCTAGATACTTCAACCAACATAAAGACAACAATATGACTTGGGTGTTTCTCCAGCTGAAAATGAAGCCAGCATGAAGCCATACTGCTTTTCCTGTAAATCCTGCAGTGCAGATGGCAGGATGTACACCTGTGTGCAGGCAGACCTGGCCCAGGGTAATTGTCAAGAGGAAGTGTCAACACATCCCCCTGTAATGACAGTCAAAAGGTCATGAAAGTTTGATTTCTTTCTTTCAATTCTGTTATTGTTCCAGTATTTTTAACCAGTCTTTCCTCCCAGTCAGACAACTACCCTTTGTTTTATATTTTTTGATTTTTATAGACCTTTCAAGAGAGGAGATCTCAATAACATCTTTGCTATGGATCCTATACACCAAGTCTGGACATCCAAGGACAGGCTCTCACAATGTTGAGTCCAAAGCAGCTCATGAGAATTACTCATTTTTAAAGTATCAATAACATTTTAAGTCTCTGAAGAAAAGACAACCAGGTTTTCTTGGATTTTTTTTCCATACCCTTCAGTGATGGAAACAGATAACTGACTGCAGACCTAAGTGGTTTTCTGTGTGCTTTTCTTTCTTTTTCTGTCAGAGAACTGCTTAAACTCCATGGGTTTTTGTGTTCACCAATTCACCTCGAAGCAAGCCAGAGGAAGGCTCAGGAGAACAGTTCACAGACTTAATGCAAGGTCAGCAACAAAATATCAGATCACAAAGCAGTGCTGTTAGGGAAAAATGTTTATGCCATTTGTCTTGTGTTCAGTAGCATCATTTAAGTCATTTTGTTTTGCAATCTGGTCTCCAAAGGAAGCACTTTCCTCCACACAGGGATTGCATATTCAACTCCTGTCACTCCCATTGTACCTGTGCATCCTCTTACACATGTTAAGTGCCATCAGCTGTCACCATCAGCAGTTTCAAACAGCTTCCCTATGAAAACTATAGTTTTATAATACATAGACTCTGAATTTATTAGCTTATCATGAATGTCACTAGAAAATATTTCTAAAATGAGAGGTAAAAACAACATAACTGCAAGTAAAACAGCCCAATTACCACTTAATATTTTTGACAAAATTTTGATTGAAAAAGACAATAAAATTAGTTTTTACTGTCTAATCTATTGTTATAGATTAGGTGTTGAGTTGCATTCTAAGATTCCTCCATTGTTATGAATTCACATAATGGCGCACACAGACATTTAAAAATCTGTCCCATATGCAAACTGTGAGCATCACACTACTCATTTTTAGCTGCATAAAAAAACCAAGTTATGACAATATAAACCCTGCTAAAGGTTGGCTCCATTTGGTGAAAAATGAGCTGGCATCAGGATATTATGTCCTCAAACAACAGAGCATCTTACTCAAAGGGACATAACTTTCCATGTTGTTAGTAAGAACTAAATATCAGATATGCTACACAGGAGAGAGACCACTGGGGGTTTTTCCTTCTCTACATCAGGGAGATACAAAGTCTTTACAGCTGTTTGAAAAAAAAATCAGCATTAGAAAATAAAACAAAACCAAAACAACTCTTTTCTTATTAGAACATACTGTGCAGGTTGTTTTCTAAATATTTCCCAAAAAGGAATGATACTTATATGGATTTTGATTTTGCCAGATTTTGTCTTCAAAAGGAAAACAAAATCATAGAATCTTTAATGTTTGAAAAGACTTCTTAGATCATCAGGTGCAAGTGTTGTTGGAAAATGTTCATCCAAAGACCAGACTCAAAAGGTGTACCATCTACCTCATCTCTTATTCTGTGGTGATATAAACACAGTTTCATCTTCAAAAATTTACTTCCACTAAATTCTCCAGTTATATTTTTCATTTATTCTCATAATAACATTTTTAAACTAATTTCAGATAATGCATACAAAGTAGCCATTTGCACAAAATTACATATAAGACAAAGTGAGTATTTGCAGATTAAATATTTTAAACCAGTGCAATTCATTACTTTTTTCCCACAGGCTTGATATTCCTTCTGCCTGTCACAACTATGGTGAACCACAGGCTTTGCTCAGGTTTTGCATTTCAACTCCCAATTTAGGCAAAATTTCCTAAAACATTTATTAACAGAGTTGTCAGTTGCCTTCATAACCTGTGTAATTTAAAAATATTTCTTACTCCTAATTTTGACAAAGTCATTCAGCACTTAGATACCAAAGTTAATTTTGAGTAGCTGGTGTTTAAAATATCCCAAATAATAGGGCAGAACATTTTGAAATTTGGCATTTATGACAGGTATATTTCTTCCAAACGCCATTAAATACCAGACTTAACTATACTCAGCATTGACAACACAGAGAATGAAGGCTCAGTTTATAAATTTAATACATAATTCAGTCACTGGTCCAGTGTCAGAGCACAATTGTTTCAACAAATGCAACAAAAATATTTATTCCTTTCTTCCAGACTTATAAAGACATGAAGTAAAAAACAAGCATTACAAATTAATCCACTGAGATGTTTACAAGTAAAGTAGTATTGTGTGTGTGGTTGCTTTGCACCTGGTTAATATTTGTTTGTTTGAGTAGCAGATGAGAAAGGGGAAGACAAGCTTTTGGACTCATGAACTCCCCTGTCTGAAAGGAAAGCAGCAAAACCCAAAACAAAACACATTTTAAGTGTAATTCCACCAATTCTCCAGAGCCACAGTCAAACCACTTTAAAGAAAAGCAAGCTGGACACAGTGGACAGAGAGAGGCCATGCCATGGTCCCTTAACTCTTGAAATCATGGAACACACAAAAGGCAGTAGGTGAAGGAGAGCATACTGTGATACAAAATTTTGGATCCAGCAGAATCATTAATTTGATGTTCCATGCTTGGTTTTGGATTCTGCTCTTCCTTTGAGCATCAAGAGCAAGAGACCACATTTGTTCTGTGAAACATTCTCCCATTAGTAACTTCATTTTTGATTTTGTGTGATGGTTTAATTTGGTGAAAAATTTTTGTACAGACCAATCCACATTTTTTTAAATGATGAAAACCACCCTAATCCTAAAACTAGAATATTCTAGATTCAGTGACTGACTCAGAGTATTCTCAAGACACTTTCCAGTGTGGTTCTAATAGCCGTATTACTCATTGCTTCTTTATAAGGTCAAAAATATAATTTTCAAAATCCCAGTTTTCGATTGATCCACATGAAGACAGCTTTAGCATTTATGGGGGGGGGAAAAATGCATGTTTAAAAAAATAATAATTATGGAGCATTTCTAAATATCTTTCAAAAACAAAGATTTTGCCCAGATAACGACCCAGTAAAACATCTGCTACTGAAGAGATAAGAGCTAGATTTTATCACTACATTTTTGATCCACAGCTAGAGAGCTTTGTGGTATATAGCATATGTTCTTTGCTTCCTATTAACACTAAAATAGCAAATTTGCATATCTGAAGGAAGTGACACCATGTCTTGCAATAGGACAAACTGACTTTCTTTCCTCTCTCCCAGAGAAAAATGAGAAGAAAGGAAAATTTGAACTCTGCAGACAGTTTCACAAAAGAAAAGAGTAGAGGGAAATTTTTCTAGATTATTCTTAATTATAGAAAGGAAAGGGAAAAGAGAAAGAATTAAATAGGATAGAAAAGAGAGGGAAAGACAGAAAGCTTTCCAGACTCAGTGCTCTATTCACCCTCCTCCTAAAGGGAGACTAAACCCCTGGTAGTTAGCCTCACATCAAACATCCCAGAAGTTCAACTTGGTAAAAAGTCCTGGGGTCAGAGCCTTTTCTATAACATCTTACCCCAGATGTGTGTTGGGCTCATATACTGCATAATTTTATTTTCCACGCAGCAGCAATCTCTTTGCCAAATCCCTTCTTGCACTGACCAGTAAATACTGCAGCAAGGAAAAATATGTTTGCAGCATAGATTGGAAGTACAACATTATAGACCTCAAACACGCTGGGGGGAAGTTTTAGGCTCCAAGAAGTCAAAGAAAATGGGCAGAAAAGAAATAGTAATTCTAAAGGAAAACACCATTGGTCAGCATATGAGTTCATTTATTTTCTGCTTTTGAATTTCCCACTGCTTACCAAACAGAAATACAGGGATTTGTTGTCCAAAGAAGAAAATACATTTGTGGGAAAATGAAGGCTGCAGCCTTTCAGCAGATGTCAGGTTATTTTGATATATCTTGGTCATAAAGACAACAAAAAAAATGTTTATATAGAAACAGTCCTCACACTCCTAAGTCTGCAGAAAAACGTGCACACAGGAAAATGATTCAGCACATTCATTGTCAGGTTTTAAAATTGCTTTACATAATTTAATGAAATTTAAATAAAATTAACAGGTAAATATTTGATGTTCCAACTCTTGTTTCAGTATTTTCTCTTTTCTGGACTAAGCAGAAAACCGTAAAAGAGAGCAGCTTTAATTAGCTGTATTCTATTCAGATTTAGAAATTGGACAAATAGGTAGCTCAGAATGTACCTTTTTAGTTTAGATTAAAAATCATTCCATGACTTAATAAAAATAATAATTCCATAATGCAAATAGTGAAATCTTTGTGTCAGGAGGCCTTATATTTAAATAATCTAGTAAAGATTACCAAAACAGAGATGTTAAGGGGTTTAGATTTTTCTCACATCTCTTTTTTTTTTTCCTTCACTTTTGAGCAAGTTAAATATTGCAGATCTCCTATCAAGCAATGCCAAAGAAATTTAGTTATCCTGAAAACCACGATTTGCAATAAGTCCATTTGTGGACTTGAGCTTCTCTCCCCAAGTAGCTCTTCCACTCTGTGCTGTATTGCCTTTTTAATGGGAAACCTAAATAATGTTAAGCAAGCCTGGGGCAGGAAAATTGGGGTTTTTACATCCAGTTTAAAGCCCTAAGTAGAATAAAGCTCAAATTGTAGTTCAGAGTTACTTAAAAGTAGTAAATGCCTCCACATTTACTCCCATTTTAGGAATGGGAGCAATGACTCTGCTGATCTCAGTGCAAAAAAAAAAAAAAAAATTGACAACTTTGGCAAGTTTCTCAGAGTCAATTGCCCAGAGCTGTAGGTACCTGTTCCTGGCCATAGTGCTCCTTACTGAGATGCACCAGCCCCCAGGCTGAAGCACATCTCCTCAGAACTAACTCGGGCTGGAGTTGTTCACCACGCTAACTCCACTGCAGCCGGGCAATGCACAGAAGCAAGGAGTGTGGCATGCCCAGAGACCCCAGCCTGGACACCACTGAAACAGTTCAGCTCTCTTTAATTGCATTACAGTTATTAGCATCAGTTTTAAATAATGACAATAGGTATTTCCTTTCCTGAGCTTTTCAGAGCACCACACAGGCTCTGCTCCTGCCTCAATTGCAACTGAGTGAGTGGCAATTTAGAGTGAGTGACCTTTTCAAGGTGACAGATTAGCCATACAGTGGATTTTGTAGCACCTTTATTTTTTCTGCACACTGCCAGTGATGAGCAAGACTTCATACAAGCCTTGATTCAGAAAAGCACTTGAGCTGACCATTTAATCTAACAAAAGCAGGTACTGGCTTGAAATTAAAGGCACATTCCACTACTTTGCTATTTACAAGTGAGATTGTTTACCAACACACAAGGAGAAACACAACCCAGTAAAACACATCCCTGCTTTGTGTACAAAAATTACATTCTCAGATTTAATCCTTGGAGTATTCTTGAACTTACTTCACATTTTCACATTTTCCCTGAAGATGTTCTTGATAACAGGTCTTACTCTCAACTGCACTGAGGAAAATCAAGTCAAAGCTTTCTTCAGGCAGCTCTTCATAGTAATTTCTTTAAGTGTATAGAACCCAGCAGATTCATTTAACTCAAATGTCCTCTCTATTATCCTAAAACCCACTAATCTCATTCTTCTGCTCTCAATTTAAGGAGCAATTTTGTACCGCATCTCATTATGCTAATAAAAGAGAAAACTTGTTTAACATAGAAAAATTTAAACTTATCAATCACATCAGCCCCAAGTAAATTGATGTCGCAACCAAAATGCTCTACCACACCAGAGACTTACCAAAAGAAACACTTAGAAATCAAGATTTTGGCAACAGATGTACAATACAAGTATTTTAAAAATCGTCTACCCCTTAAAATTTATTTTTTCCACTTGTTATACTACTAAGCCTAAATTGTTCTTGTGAAAAAGCTACTTAGAGGGGTCTCATGTAAGGAATATTCTTGGAATAGCCAACCAATCCTTTTCAGTAAAGATTAGCATTGACTTGTAAGGCCTATTTATGAAATTCTGGGGATTAGACAAATACTCTGTGCCTGCAGTTTAAAAAAACTCTCAAAAAATAAACAAACAAGAAAACCTACCAGAACTAATATTAGGGACTAGAACAGAACTTTGGAAAATGCCATAAAGGAATAAAATAGTGGTAATGACTTTGAGATGAGGTGCTTGACAGCCTGTCCAACTCACAAGTACTAAATGCCACTCAATTTCACAGATCACTGGTAACCAGACTGGTAACTTGAATCTCCACTGAAACAGATAACTTTGAAATATCTGCAGACCTGAAACATCTGGGAATGTTTTTGCCCATCTCCCAGTTTCTTCGTCCCAGCCACGCATTACAGGTCCTGGCTTAAAAAAGGAAATATTATTTTCATTATCTTATTACAGTTCAAATGCTGCAGTTCTAAATTGTACAGTGCCAACTTAGCAAGCCAAAAATACCTGTACCGTTTGTGCCATCCTTTCTAGAAACAGCCAAGCGAAGATCCCAGGTCAGTACCCCCACACAGTAATAAACAGCATTAACAAGTGGCTGTGTGAGCTGCGTTCTGATGACTGTGCCAGTGTGCCACAGCCCATATCTGTGCCCTGTAAATATCCACTTCCTGCAATGAGCAGAACAAAACCAGAAACAGACCAAATGAGACCAATGGGGACTTCACACAAATGCAAAGTTTGACTAAAAAATGTTCTGTTCATCAAATTTCCTTCCTTATCCCACTACTAGCATCCTTTCATGGAAGGTATTTGACAACAATCTCCATTTTCAGCCTGTACAAATACATTCAAATCTAGAAAAACTTGATAAAGCATAAAGCTGGGAGAAACTAATATAGTTTCAAAAGTAAAGCTGCTTATACACTTTTGCAAATGTCTTTATGTTCGCCAGCTTTAGAGGAAACATGAGAAGGCAGCAAACAGAGCAGCAGCTAGCTACAGAGCTCCAAGAATTTCATCCAGCCAATGCTGGCTCTGGGAAGAACATGCCAACACCATCCTCTGCCTCAGCAAGTGTCCCTTTCCCTCACACCACCCACAATATGAGGGCAGAGGGAGGAGGAAGGAGACCAAGTGCAGTAGACAAGATTTCATGGAAATAAAATATATGCAATTTAACATTTTACACCAAGATGCACACCCTAGAACATCCACCAAACTGTAAATGTTGTCAGCTGGCTAGGACATGGTTTTTTTAAACAATATATAAAAAATGTTACTCAGAATATTTCAAGATTATTATTGCTGTTTTCACCATTCCCCTGCCTGCCAAACTTTACCACTTGGGAGATGGTATGTACTCAGAGACGCTGCAAGGAATCCATGATATTTGTTCTTTGTTTTTCTTTCTAAAGTATATGAATCCCCCATAAAAGAAATATTTTCACTTTGTCTCTCTAAGAGAAAGTTTTAAAAGTGATTCCAGAGACAGAGAAAAATCTATGTAACAAAATGCAGAAAATTATATACTTTGAAGTATAAATGGGAAACACTCAGCTGTATACTTTTGTACATTGCACTTTAAAACATCATTCTAATTATCTTTTCCTTTTGGAATTGTGCAAGTGCTAGCTGGGAAAAAAACCACTCTTATTGGGCTATCAGCTACAAAATAGAAAAACAAATTGCAAAAATAATTGAGCTGTTGAAGTTTGGAATGATTGAGACCTAGTTAAAGAAACACGTACACAACTTTGATTACACAGCAGCCTCTATTCCATGTGCTCAAGGAGGAATATATTGTAAAAGAAGAGTTCAGACAACATACTAAAAAATTAAATACAGTATTTCTGCATCTTATCTGATTAGGTTACTATATCCCATGTTATGGTCCATGGAATTTTCATGCTTTCTTATGTTGTCTACAGAAAATATTATGATATTTGATGAATCACAAAGGCAGAGACACGTGGAAAAATGATAGCAGATCCATTGTAATGCCTTCAATGCATAATTAGTTTATCTAAGTGTTTGCAACAAATGTGAGCTATCACAGTAAGCTTATCAGTTTTTCAAATCTCAATATCATACAGTCATGGGGGGTTTGACCAGATCAGAGAAGCATTAAAGCCCAACCAAGTCACTTTATGGTCAAGCCACAGTCTCACCATCACCATTCAACTCCTTCAATCCAGGCCAGACCACTTCACCAGGAGAAGTATTAATCAATAGTTTTGGAACTGGAAGGAATATGCCTAACTTCAGAAACCTGCTCTCTGATCCACAAAGCTCCTTTTGCCATCATTACGTGCATGCAGAGTAATTATAATAATTTTACTAATTAGTCAGTATGGATAAGACTGTTTCCCATCGCTTTCCCCACTATAAGCTATTTGAAACTCCAGAAAAAGACTTAACAACTCCTGGTAAAATTTGTTTCTCTTTGGACTCCATCCAAGCCATTTTACACAATTTCATTAAAGCACAGCAAACAAACTAGGCACTAATGCATAACTGCAGTAGGCTTTATGTTGTCAACATGGATCAGATTCAGACTGGCTCCTTCCCAGAATTATGCTTTTAAAAGCTTATTTAGTAACAAATTATACAGAAGATAAACACACAATTAACCAATCCCCCAAGAAGCTAACAAGCAAAATACTCTGTGCTGAAATATTAAACATATTATGCTGTTGCCTTCCATCACCATCTATCACTATGGCTCCTCTGTATCTATGCTGTGCGACTTTCTGCCAAAGCCATGGTTAATTAATGCAAGTGCATGTAACCATTTCTCAATTTTAAACTCCACATTTGGAGTATGTTTTCCATCTTGCATTCCACAGCATTATGGAATGCAAGATGGAAAACAGATGAAGGAATGCTCCATATGTATGTTGTCATTTTCACAGTGCCCAGAAGGGAGGTCCACAAGTACACCAATCACAAGTGGGAAAGCCGCGGGATACGAATGACTTCCAGTGTCAGTACCTGCATCTGTCACCTTCATACTGCTACTAGCTTTTATTACCTCAAAATTAATTCAAGGCCAAACTCCAACTGCTTTATTCTTATATTAAAATCAAAGAGATGAGGCAGCTTGAGTTCAGACACTTCTCTGTAAATTTTTATTAGATTATACAGATAGATATTGGATCCTATTTTCTTGTTTCTGATGAAGTCCAGGAATGAAATAGGTAGATTTTAAGGCAGTCATTTCTTGGTAGGCTCAGGCTTTATAAACCCAAAGTCAGTGGGTAAATCTGAAGCAATTGTTCAGTCCTTATTGTGCATGCTTTTAAGCTTAGCAGGAATCCAGATAGGAAAAGTAATGACAGAAAATGGAATAAGTCACATAAACCTGTCTGTATGGCCACATAAGAAGGATTTCTCAAGTTTGGGCTCAGCTGTGTCAGGTTAAGATTAACATGTAACTGCCCTAGTCAGAAAATATATTTGTCATATAATGTCTGGGAGGTGATATTTTATACCTCTCTGACTTCTCATTACAAAGGATCAGCTATCTCAGCCTATCTCACTCCAATGCATTTTTGTACATCTACCTCCTTCTACTGGACATCTTACTTTCTCCTTTCCACAGCTGTGCCATAACTGATTTTTTCAAAAATCCCCTATGTATAGTGTCAAGACATGATCTTGTCTTTTCCCTTTCAAAATCATATGGCACTGAGTTATCTGAATTTTTTGATATACCTTTACTTGCCTTTTTGACCAAAGTCTTGTTCACAGATGCACACTACTATAGCTTTTGATTTTCAATTTATCATCAAATTTCCACATCTTCTACTTGATTTGAAAACCCAATTAAGCCACCCACATGCTTGTTGCATTAACGTGACATCATTTCTATTCCTCCTATGGAATGCTCATTATTATGTACACACAAAATTATTACCTATATTAATTGAGGCTGCAGTTACCAAACTACAGCTACTGGTATTGGGATAAATGACACACTGCTTAAAGGCAAAACCCTATCCAAGAGGTATTGAACCAGCCAAATTAAGAAATTCCACTGTCAGAGGATACTCAGGAGTTGTATTCACTCATGGCAGTTTCTCCCATTTTGTCCCTAAAAGGCACACCCCTCCAAGCATATTTTCTTGGCAGTATACTTTTCATAGTATTCCAACTTCTGAAAAAAATACCAGCAAAGAATATATCACCACTAAAAAAAACCCCAAACATGTAGTCTAAAGCCATTACAGAAATGAATTTACCTTAGTTTCCATTTAATGTTGCATATTCTTAACACAGGAGGGGAAGAATTTACCACAAGGTTAGAATAACAATAGTAAGAATAAGACATAGAAAATAGCAAATGGCTCTTACAATCAGGCTTCTCTTCAGACACTACAGTTTAGCATCCTTGCAAAAGAGTTTTGGTGGAAAGATTCAAAACTGCTTCAAGGCACAAAGTGACCAGATTTGCAGGACTTGAGGAAAGAAAATAGGGACAAAACATGGATGGATAGGTGTATATCACTACAGCAGAAGCAAGAAATTTCTCAAAATCCACCTAGAAAGCAGATCAACAACCCACTGACCTGCAACTATCATATCTTGATAGAATATTCCCACCAGTTTCTTTCAAGCTAAGGTCTCTGTCCATCCATGCAGTTCCTGATCTTTAGGAGCTCTCTGAATTACCCTAAAAAATAACACCCCACACTAAACAAAGAAAACAGAATTTGGAAAGATAGATGCAGTCTGTTCCTGCATCAACATTTCCTCTGGCTTTTATATAAAAATATTTCTTTTCAGCTCTCACCGGGCATTGTAAGTGACAGAGAATAAAATCAACAGTGGATCTAAATCTGTTTTACATGTGACTCCCATCCAAAGACAGCAGCAACTGCCACCCTGCATATAAACAGCTGCTACTTCATCAGCATCTCACCAACTTGTCACTCAGCAGCTGAATCTGATACTAGACAAATTTTGCTGGAAGGCAGTGAAGTCTGGCAGGTTTGGACATGACCAGAGTGACTGCTGTACCAAGCACAGACATACATCAGAGGCAATGCATGGACACACCTGCCTGGGATTACCCTGCAAGACAACTTCATCCACAGAGACAATCTTTGAGCCCCAGACCTGAAAACAATTACCAGGATCATGCATCCACAAGGAGAGTCTGGATACAGTTCTGTTTCCTTGAGGCTTCCCTTTTGGTGCTCCACAGAGTCTTTTCCTCCAAGTCAGCTGTAACATCTCCTTATTTAACAGCCCCTCTAGATGGAGAGATGTGCCTATCTTCTTTCTCCAGGCTCTGAACCAATCTGACCTCATCTTTCTGCCTAAATCTCTCAGTTCAGACAGAGGCCAACTGTTGAAGAGGCAAGTAAGCACAGCTGACTGTACTCTCTGACCCACGTGCCACACTGTGCCCTGAGAAGAAGCCTAACCCCAAGAACTTCCAGATATATCCACCACCTTCAGGATGGCTCCATACTCTCTTCCAGGTGCTTCATGTAAGTAGAAACTAGTGATCTTTTCCAGAAAGTCTTAAACCTCTCTTCATAAAGCAGAAATGCAGACTGTCAAACACAAAGAAGTTCTGGGACAAGGACAAACAGGCAGAGATAATGGAATGCCTTAGCCCTAAGTGTTGGGAACAGGGCATCCTGCTCTGGGAAAGCTTTCAGCTGAACCAGGAAGTGAGGAAACAGGGCTGACCAGCATGGTTCATTTGAGTTGTCACATTTGATAGCAAATATATGCTCTAGGGAAGCATGCAGAAGGTTGCCAGCTGACATCTTTGGGCTGTTTCAGAGACAGTTTTCCGCTAAGGTTGTGCTGGTATCGAATAATAGAAACCCTGCATCAAAAAAAGAAGTAGGTAGGTCACAGCACACCCATGGTACAAAACTCAGAAGAAGGACAAGTGTTCAAAGGACCTGCATGGTGCTTTGACCCTGTCTGGTTGTGAGGTGCCCAATAAAGTCATTCTATCACTCCCCTCCTTATTACTGGACAAGAGAGAGACAATAATGAAGCCTCCAGTGTTGAGACAAGGGCAGGGAGAGATCACTCACCAGGAACCCTCATGGGCAAAACAGACCCATCTTGGGGAAATTAACTGAATTTATTAGCAACCAAGCTCAGAGTAGGATAATGAGAAGTACAACAAATATTCCTCCTTCCCAGGCTTAGCTGTATTTCTGATTCTCTACTTCCTTCCCCTCAGCAGCTGAAGGAGATAGGGAATGGGGGTCACAGTCAGCTCATCACCTTTTGTTTCTGCCACTGCTTCCTCCTCAGAGGGAGGAGTGAGTCCATCCTCTGCTCCAGCGTGGGTATTGGCTACATGTAAGGTAGTTGGCAGAGTGAGTTATCCATACACTTTTTTTTTTTTACTGTTTTTCTTCATTGACCTATTCTTTCCTGCCTGCAAAATTCCTTGAGGCAAACAGTAGCATCATGCATGCACTAAGATTATTGGGGAAAATCCAGCTATTCATACTAAATGGCTGAAGTACAAAAGCAGCATGCAGGCAACTACTTTTTTAACCTCCCCTTTCAGCTACAGACTTTATAAAACCCTAGGACAACACACATTCTGGAAATTCAGGTTACATCCATCTGCAAAGTCAGAATGATACTAGTGTGCAGAGATACTACAAGAATAATGGTCTGATGTATGCAGAACAACTTAAGCTCTGCAACAAGGGTGTCATACCTTAAAGTAAATGGGAAGGCAGTGCATATGTATGTTCATACACATCCAAGTGAATGACAAGACAATTTGTTCAGCAGCTCTACAGCAGTGTCATTTGCCCATGTTTTCCCTCACATATATCTTTGCCCTATGTTATTACTGACAAGCATGACAGCTGAAGAAACAGCCTAGGTGCAGCAAATGCAAAAGAAGGTCTGTGAGAAGCTGAAGGGCTCCAAGACAGCAACACAGCAGCAATCATTCAAGGATCTGTTACACTCACTCTGCCAGAAAGGAGCAGGAGCACAATTAAGCAAACCTTCAGAGGCATCCTTATCATGGCCACTTGGAGCAAACACAAAGAGACTTTTTTCTCTCTCTACCAGGTATTATCCAAACTTTCTACAGAAACGATGCACCATGCCTACATGTCAGAATTCAATTGTATAATATAGATAAAAACAGAAAATGAAAACTGTTAAACTTTTCAATTCTGTAAAGGTTTTTTCCCATGTGCTAATGTTGGCCTCAGCAGCAGTAAGGTAGCAAATTTTATATGGTAATGAATTTTTCCTTTGATACAAAGCACTCCTTCAAAATCAGGCATGCAAGTCATATCTTTATCCCATTAACCTTTTCCTCAGGAAAATTCATGCTGTTGTATATAACTGAATAACTAGGATTGTCTGAATTTAGGATAAAGCTATTTTTGTTGCTTACTCTGTAACCAAGAACAGTGCCTTTTGCAAATCTGTTTCTGTCCTTTTATTAAGTAAAGTAGTACAAACCATTATGCCAAGTTGCAATGTATGAAAGGGAGACCTTCTGAATGTATCCACAAGAACCCGTGACACACCAGGTTCCCCACTTCAGAAGACAGACAAGGGCATGCAGGCTGCAGGAAAACACAATTCACCAGAACCATCAGCAAATCCTTGACAATAAATCTGGGGCTTGAAGTTCTACTTTAGGGATTTCATTTTGCTTCTGTAAAAAGTTGTGCTGACAAGAGTCTGACTTACTAACGGGGGGCTGTTCTTGTCATTACTAAGCACAAAACAGGATAAGACAATCTATTTTTGCAGAACTGTTCCAAAGATGAAAAGTTTGCTCTTGCATTCTTGCAGCTGTAAGTCATTAGATTCTGCAATACAATGGTCATATTTCCACAGCTCCCAAATTGGAATGATAGAAATTTTTGAAAAACATGTCAAAATATTTTTTTCTTAATGTTTTCCCATGAATCTGTTTGGCCATCTTTAAAGCAGCTCTACCACATTACACTGTACAAACAGAACTACAATATGGTTGCCATTCTAACTTGCTTTTAAAAGTTCCTTAAATTACTTCATGATAGAAACTGAATGTCTTCTGCTTCCAGTTGCCTCTGCTCTACAAGATATCCTGTACTGCTCATGGCCCCACACATTGCCCCAGTTGTTGCTCCCTCCTATTGTTCCTAAGTATTCCAATAGCAAAAAAACCAAACCAAACCCAACCCCATGTTTACATATTAAATACATGTAAGAGAGCAAGTTTACATAAGTTAATATTTGTACCAAATGCCTCACACTTTTGCTAATATCAAGAACTGAACCCTTGCTACTAACTGCATGTCATCTTAAACATTTTCATTATGTTACCTGTTGATTATTCCGATACTTCATCTCCTCTAAAGACAAAGAAAAGCATTTTGTTTCTGTTTTTAGTTTCACAGGGAAAAAAACTCTGTTTGTTATACCTCCATCCCATTAGCAGGTACCACCACTCCATGCTGCGAGAGCACAGACCGTTTTAAAATTGCTCCTGCCACAAAAAATTGCAGGAAACTGCCTTTTGGTGAAAGGGACTGAACACATGCACAGTCAGGGTTAACTCTTACACACAATTTCACCCACATAATTAATACCTATATTTTTTTACTTTCCCATAAAAGCAGAACAAAAACTTCTAAAGTTTTATATATTAGTTTCATAAGAGCAGGAATCCTAAAAAATACATTTATATGCAAACAGGTTGAATAAACAAACCTGTATAAAAACAGTAGAAGAAAAGCATTTGGTAGAAGAAAAATATCAACTGGTCATAGGACATGAGAATAGAGCTACATATTCATCTGGTTTTTACCAATAGCACATACAAATTTCTATAAAATTATTGTGTCTTTGCACACAAATTAATATGCATATGGTACTGGTATTGTTTATTAAAACCTCTGGATTTTATATTCTGACCCATTTGCACAGCTAGAGGTCTCACCACATGAACTTGGCCCAGCCACAGTTTTGCTGTCGTTCCTCTTCTACAACCTTTGAACTAGCAAATGGATGAGCAGACTTTCCTCTTCTACCAATTTACTGTAGCAGGTACTTTCCCCTTTCCTTTCCTGCTACACTTATGCTCAGACATTGCTATCAGTTGCTAGCAACCTTTTCTTAAAATAAAATAAATAAATAAAAGCTTAAGCTTTTAATATTTGCAAATCCCCCATATTTCCAAACAATGTATTTCTAAAACATATTGTGCACACAGCAAAAGAAAAAAATAATGCTGACAAGTACTTTTTACATTCCAGAACATTAAAATAAGATTTAATGCAGTGTCACTTCACTGTAAGAAACACAGAAGAAAATAAATCATGACAGCCTTTTAAAATATGTTAAATTTATGTTTTGTATTGTGTTCAGACCTTACCATTTTTCATAATCCATGAATTTTCAGAACTGCTACGGACCTGCAGAGAAATGCTCCAGTGGCAGCCACTTTCTTTGGAAAGGCTCTTTCCTCAGTAAACAAGTCACAAAGCTGCTATTGCTGATAAGAGGTAGTCTGATCTATCAAACCTCCTAGCAGCAAAGCCAATTCTCCCTTCCTCCTCTCATCCAGAAGTCTGAAATCCTTTGATGTCAGAGCTATGAAGATGTTTACTACTTTTCCCAGGTAGCCAATTTCTCCCCTGCCCTTTCCTGTGCCTGAAGAGAAGTGGTGTCCATGGCAATGACTGCACCAGCAGCTGACCACCGAGGTTGGCTTCAGGGATCCCAGCCAACTTCTGCAGCTCTCCTACCCCCAACAATATCTGCTCTCCTAGAGACCCCGTGCTGCTCGTGGCCTCACGTGTTGTCCCTGTTCTTACTTGTTTCCACTGCTTCTCAGGTCTCACTGCCTCTTTTTTCCTTCCTTATCATCACAAGTCCAAAGCTCTGAGACCCCAGTTTTACAGGTGACTTCTAAGGATATGAGGAGACATCAGTGGAATGTTCTTATCTCCAGCCATTCCATGGCACTTCCTCCTTTATCCCATGCCTGGCTGATGGGAATGTTTCTCCAGAAATTCTCTTGCACTAGTCCAACTGCTGATAGCGAAAAGTGAGTTTGAGTATAGGCTTCACTATGAGTGAGGTCAATATTTAATAACAACATTTCTCCTAATTTTAGTGACATTGACAATGTCAAAGCCTGAAATTCAAGGACTGACAAATGCCTCCTGGTTTTGAAGCAACATTCTTTCCCTTCATACACACATTCTCCCATCACCCACAGAAACCTATTTCAAAACTTCTTATTTCAGTCTGTGAAAGAAGGGAATAATGTATCTACTGACTCCAACTACAAAAAAGGTTGATATGTGCCTAAACCAATAAAAATCAATATCTCTACAATTAATAAAAGAAATGTAGACACTCTTATGTCAACAGAAATTTAGCTATTTGAATATCACTAGAATTAAGATAAACTGCAAACACCCTGCTGGGACAATGGTTAAAGAAATACCACTTACTTGGGACTTCTCATCCTGAAAAATGCCATCTCTTTGGTACCATCAACAGAAATTAAAATACAATGAGAAGACCAAAATACCATAAATGCTGCTCTGTGGAAAGAAAGATGATCAAGAATTTAACAATACATGTATTATTTCTGTGTTTTACACAAAGTACAATCCAATAAAGAATAACCTTGGAAAACAGCAACATAACTCCCCACACAGGAAATTAAGTAGGATGCAAGAACCGGCACCTAATTTTCACCAGCTTTTCAATAGATTCCAAAATGTTTTGAAGTATTACAGATATGATTTTCTCAGCTGAAAAGGAAGTCTCATCCCTTAACCTCTCGTCCCTTCTGGGTGTCTCAGATGTGATTGCTGAAAGACTGCCTGTGCCTATATTTAGATAACTGAAGATCAAATGGTCTAAATGCTATGAAAAGTGCCTTGCTTAGGTTTTTATCTCGTAATCTGGCAACTGGGACAAAAGCATCTTTCAATTTAGAACTCTAAAATGTTATGATCTGGTTCTCAGAATTATTAAAAATATACAGCTGTCACTGAAGAAAAGCCCAGTTTAAAGGGCCATGGAGCAGGAGAAGTGGTGTCCCTTTACAGTAGGTTATCAAACTCTGCTTCCTCTCACTTCAGAGTCTACTAAACACATCCTTCATCTTTAAAATAAAGTTCATAAAATCAGGGAGGAAAAAAAGCAACCTTCAAGTTTCACAGCTCTTTTCTCATGGCATCACTTGAGAGAGTGTTTTGGTTTCAGAAGAGATTATATTATTTTCTAAAAATGACTTCAACTCCTACAGTACCATAAATACTCAGTTCCCATTGGGTAATAACACAAGAAAAAAAATGGTTTAATTTAACATTTTCTACATTCCTGAAGATTTCTCAGAACACCATGGCTTTTCTCCACAAACTTGGATTACATGCGAAAAAATGTGATATTAATATGAATTTTTAATACAGAAAAAAAATTAGTCTGACTGTTATCCTCCAGAGACTGTTACCTTTGAGATTTTTCTCTCTCAAACGCTGTTAATGGCCTTAAGGATATTCAAAATAATTTCATTTAATGCAATACATTTTTTATTGTTCTCTTCTGTTTTATGACAATCTCAGATTTCCATGTGGGATTGCCTTGGGTATATCAAGAAGTGTTTCTCCATCAGTGCTGCAGAGGACTGTCACTTGCTACTGGTATTACATGTTTCTTTGCTAAGTTATAATTGGAAAATCAACTTGGGATGTCTGAGATTAAAACAGGAAAGTTATTATAAAGAAGCTCAACTTATTAGGAAGTTCTCTAGAAGTTTGTTTGTTCAACTGAAGTAAATATTACTGATTTTTAGAGGGACATTACTTCAGAAAAGTCTCTAGCTAGCACAACCCATTAATTCCAAACCAAAGCCACAAATAAAGCTCCTGTTTAAAAGAAATGGACTTCATTTTTGTAAAACATTTTGCCAACTGTATATTCACCAAAAAAAAAAGTGCAACAGAAAGCCTTATTAGTAGATTTTAATAAAACTAAGCATGCACATAGTGCATTTAATCCTGCTAGTATATTAAATCCTGATATGCAGGATTAAAGCCTACATCCCTGTAGCTGAGAGGTTTATGTTTCATTTAAAGCAATAATGTAATAGTTGTGTTTTTACACCTCTTCAGTCTACACAAGTATGTTGTTTAATTCAGATTTTTATATTAAAATACAAACTGCACAAAATACTGTTCAAAAACTTAATGTACAAAGCTCAGTTTGATGCATTTCTTCCCTCTTAAAAAAAACAATCCAGAATAATGCATACACCAATGAAAATTTTATCAAGAATGTATTGTAAGAACTTTTATGCCAAGATTTATCTACACAGCACAGTATAGATTGGCTTTTCTCAAACTGGAGAGCAAAATTGGCTACAATAACACAATCACTCTCTGGTTTACTACTTGTTGGTATCGTATAGTTGGACTCTTTAGAGATACCACTACAAAACCAAAATCACACACGCAACTTCAACACAAAGAACTTCACTGCTGTTTAAAAAAAGGAAAAAAAATTAAAAGATAAATTACAGACGTAACTATGTGCTTGTGTGTATGCTCAAATCTCCCAGATAAAATTCTGACATCAATAATGGCCAAATCCATGCTATTGTTTCAGATCTACTTGAAATTCAATTCCAGACAGCATATCTATATTGTTCAGAACTAGTTCTAGTAAAATTCCCATGCAAACACACACAGCTGAAAAGCTACCACAGAAAATATGTCAGAAATTGCAAGGAATAAGGTGCTAAGCAGAATTATAAATAAATAAATAAACAAACAAACCTAAACACAGACCCAAAGAAGTAGGAAGATTTTAACACGTTGCATTTCCTAGATGTTAGCTCAGCATTTGCAGTAGAATGATCTTTACTTGCAAGTCAAGCGAACCGCAGAGAAACAAGGCTTACTGACAGACTTTACCAATCAGCTATTTGAAGTTCAAAGGTAATGCTTTGTGCAAGCTTGGCTCCATTGGTTTCCATTAACAGTACTGATAAGAAAAACTGTCTTTATCTGTGAAACTTCAGAAGCAGTTTCTGAACTCTCATTTTAGTAACAACCCACGGCCTTGGCCAGCACAAAAACTCAGTTTATGGGAGAAATCACACCTCTAAAAGTAGTAACGACTCACATCTCAGTGTAAATACTAAGTCAAAATGAAAAAAAAAAATTCATAAACAGCTTTGTAATCTGACTCTAAACTTTGATTTATGTTGTCCATCTCACTGGTTTTAGTCTTTTCAGAATCCAGTTTGTAGAGCCCTGCACTTGTAAGTTAAGGTATACTGCCACTGGAGGCAGATTTTGTTAGATATGGGGATATGTGAGGAGAAAAGGATTAATGACAGCAAAGAATCAAGAGTCTTATTGAATTGAATTTTTGATAAAACCAGATTAAATCTAAGCCAAATTTAAAAACAAAATAATATACAAGGTAAAGTTTTTAAAATCTGAAAACTTTGTTGTTCTACATTAGTTTCATTCATGTGACTTATTAAGCGTTCAAATAAAAAAAAAAAGAGAGATTTCCACAAAGATTTTTAGTTTACCAATTAACTCCAATAAGTCTTCTTAAAGGTCTGTGAAGAAATCCTTGTAACACAAATGTTACTGGCACACTACTAAACACAACTAACATGGGACTCCCCTTAGAACCAAATAGAAGAGCACAGCTTAGTATATATACCTCCATGGCTCAGTGTCCTCTGCTCAAAACATCCCAAAATAGCCACAGCCCAGCTTCATGCTGGAAACAGCTCACAAGAACTGTGCCCAGGCAGCAGCTGGAAGAGTGCTGGTTGGCAGGAACAAACATGCTGATGAGCAGTCAGTGTGAGCACTCATCCTCCAAGGCCATTCCTTTCTTTAGCAGCAAAGGCACAATTAAAGATTCTTTGCAGCATTCAGTATTAGTGCAAGACTCCAGATAACACTAATACAATCCATGCAATGAGTTGAGAATAATGTCCATTAGCAGCTTATTCATCTACTTGCTGTTTCAAAGATACTTGATGTTTAAAAAACTGTACCAAATTACATTTTACTAGTTTTTATTAGATGCTCTTTTGGCACAGTCAAAACCCAGATGATGATATATTTTAATTTTTAAATGCACTTATTTCACAGAGTCTTTTAATCCTTTCACTTTTAATCAGTCATTCTATATTATTCGCTCCAGATGGAATTTTTAAAATTCATAATTAGCATGAAATAAGCTCTCCATAACTGAATAATATTTGAGTGAAAATTGAAGTTCAGTGGGAGGGATTTTAAGAATGAGCAGTGAACTCAGAGGACTGGCATTGCATTATTTCTGACAGTCTCCTACACTAAGTCTAGAACACTTATAGGTCAAGCATTCACTTAATTAGGAATTAAACAAAGGAGGGAAAGGGGGCAAGAAGGCAGGTGACACGCCAAAAGCTGCCACAATCTCCATAATCAGAAAATTTTGGCCAACAAGATGCTTTTGCCATCCTCTGTTAAGATGACGTTGATGTCTTATTGCTGAGTATTCACATTTAAATCAGAGTGGGGAGATCAATAAAAAGTAAACCAGTCATGGAAAAGCCAAATATTTTCCTTTTTTTTCCCCATGAAGAGCAGCCATTTGAAAATACTAAAGACCAGTGGCAGCAGTAACTAACTTTTAGCATGCCACAAAAAGGTCAATATGGTACTAACTTTATAATTCTTTGTGTAATAGATGAGACATGTTGAAGCAGCTTTTGGTTCATTTGCTATTATCCTCATTATAGCTTTATCTGGCATGAGGGATCAATATTTCTGAACATTACGTGACTCCTGAACAGACAGAAGGACATATTGTTTATTTGGCTGCCTAGTGATTTCTGACAAAAGAAGCTATCAATTACATTATGACATGAAAGCCAGTGCCAACTAAAAGGACTCCTAACAGAGCATCATGATGTGGTTACTTATGAGCTGATTATTCAGGAGTAAAACAAAATATTAAACCTACAGAATATTTAATCTGAGGCTGGTTCTGCAGCAATCCCTGCTTCTTTTAACCTTGCAGGCTTACTTGTCACTGACTTCTAATATTCATTTATGAGGTGGTGCAGGATTCCCCACAATCTACTTGATTTCAGCTGCCAACAGTTAAAGCCTTTGGCAAAAATTACCCATTTAAGCAAATAAAAGAGCAAGGCAGGAGATGCAATTACATTACTTTCCTATAGTTAGTTATGTTCCTGCCCAGTGTGTCCATTATTGTTCAGAAGATTTTGCAAGCACCATTACCCTAGATCCTTTAAAATCTGTCTGTGATACAAGGTTAAATATCTCAACTGCATTAAATGTAATGTCAAACAACCTCATCATTATTACACATGCATCAATATTACAAGACACTCAACAGTGCATATATAGTAGAAAATAAGTTTTGGCTTTACAGCAAATATCAGGTGCAGAAATCTGATCTGAGTCCAAAAGTGGGATAATCTGGATCATACTGGGATCACCTGGATCCCATTGTCCAGTCAGGAGCAGACACCACAGTTCATTAAAATGAAAGGATGTTTTGCAAATAGATCCTTTTCCCTACTGCCCCATCCCTTGCAATGAAAACCATGTTCACTCACCAGCTGAGACAGACAGAATATTCTGAAGTGACTTGAAAAAGAAACCTTAATGTACCTAAGGCAAAAGAAAAGAGACAGGATGAAACAGCCTAATACATGTGATAATCTTTTAGGAGTGAGACCATCTGTATTGCAGTACTTCCCTCAATATTAAGTCCTTCCTCTGCATCTCTTGTGACACTTGAAGATCTTTTAATACATTTATGATATATAATGAGCTACATCTCATGCATTCTAAAATACGTTACAAAGGCCAATTAAGGCTTCCTTCATCTGGAAAAAGTGTAAAATTTAATTAAGACATCTACCTTTAGAGTATAGAAATTGCATGAGGAGTCAATACAATGAATATAATCTGTTTTGTTTCTTAGCCTGAAACTATTATCCACTCAAAATGGGACAGATAGAATCACAGAAATCCCTCATGATTGAGTAATAAATTACTTCTGCTCTATAGAGGATGCTAAGAGATAAAAGCTTTTTAGATCAGGATGAGGCACACTGAGTTTGCGATGGGAAAAGGCAGAGTATGAGCCTAAGGATGGAAAAAGTCTCCAGCACTGTAAAGAAACCAAGGCATTTCTGGGTGGAACAGGAAGAAACACAACCCAGTCCTGATGAACTACACACCATAGGAACACACAGGCTTTGCTGGAATACAAGAGACATTAAACCTTGCAGGCAAGCCCAGACACAGGACAGATAAAATTATTTGTAAAACTTTTTGGGTTTTTTCCTAAACTTCTGTTTTAAAATTAACTATCAAATTTTTCCTCCCAGTAAAGCCTTTCCTAGAATTTATAGATAGAGTCATACAATCCAGGTTGGAAGGAACACAGATAGGTTTTGGAAATCCTCACTGTAAGGAAAAATAAATCCTCACTTCAAAGCATAAATGTGGATTCTCAATCAGAAAAAAAATCAAACAACATAAGCATAAGATTCAGATGCTTTAACTTGATGCTTGATTCAGATGAACTAAATGTGAACTCACTAACTTGGTTCACCAAATAGCTTGGAGGAAAACTCCTGTTAAAGAAATATCAGAATCATTAGGTCCTGAACTTAATGCAGTAACATCGTTTTTCTTGCAAAAGCAATAGACACAGTTATTGGGCAAGGTTTCTTTATTCTAGGTATAAGCTTCTTTTCCCCCTCTATTAGCATCATACCAGAAATTTTTATCACCTATTACCTATTGTGTCAGTCACACAATTTAATGCAAGCCTTCCTCTTTCAGTCTGGGAACTCTGTATTTGGCCAAGATTCTTACCAAGCTGGGTGGAAGAGTGGGCAAGGATCCACTGTTGTTTCACTGTAATTTTGCAGTGTAGAAGCAGATGCAATGCTGTACTTTACAACTGCTTTCTTTTTCAGAACCTTTTGTTGGAACACATTTACAACATTGGCTGAAGCTGCCAGATTTATTCTTTCAACAATCAAAGCCTGCTTTTGGAAAGTTAAAAAAAAAAAAACTGGTCAAGGGGTTTTTGAATTAAAGGCATAGACTTACAGTGCTTTGCAAGCTTACACTTTTTACACAGAAATAAAAATCAAGTGTTATTGAAGCATGCATAAATTTTTGAATGGATCTTCAAAGCAGACAACAAGGGTGCAGGGACATTTTAATATAAAGGCATTGCTCCTTTTAACAGCAGAATTCAGCACAGCATGCTAGAAAAAGAGAACGATCTTCCTAATTAAGTTATGACGCACATTTTCCACAAATACGCTTCCTGCCACAATCACCATCATCTATGTTTATCTACACTCCTTAAAAATAATATTTACCATGGGTTGTTTGCTGTTAGACCTTTTGTTATAAAAACAGAATAAATAAGCAGCTACAGAAATGCACAGGAGCAGCCTTCACTCCCATTCTTTTGTCAACACAGTGACAGCTAAGCAGGTGCAGAAACCTCAGTGCAAATTATTACATCCACATGTCTTGGAATCACAGCAGGAGTTTTTGTTAAGGTGATAGCTGTTCAAAACACAGATTTCAGAAATTTTTTCTGTCATATTGCTTGTTTTAGACAGCAATTCACAGAGCTGCCAAACAAATTAAAATATGCATCCCTTGGATGAACAAGTGCAAACTCTGGGTTTTGCTAGCTTCTAATAAGGTTATTACAAACAACAATTAAAAAAAAAATCAGCCCACTTGTGAGTTTCTCAACAATTGATTTTTATTAGCTTGGGAACTACCAGGAGTACTCCAAACTACATAAACACAAATTTTCCTGTCCTATTTTCTTGTCTAGTACTTCAGAGTGCCCCTTTCTCAGGGTATTTATGGAATAAGACAAAACACATGTCAAGAGTGGCAAGACATGTCTGGTGGTGTCTAAAATAAACAAGCACTCTCCGAAGCACCAAAGTACCATGCCTGTTTCTGCAGAGATCAGACAGCTCTGCTAATTGTTTCCACCAGGCCTTCACTTCTGGTTGCCACAGCCCTCTGCCCCTTTCCATTGACAAGAAGGTCATTATGTGGATTTCATGGATTCCCTTTTTTCCCTGTCTCATATCTTAAGGATAGCAGAAGCAGAGCAGCTGGGACATAGATGGCACACTAAATAGAACAGCAGGAAGGTAAACAGAGTCACAGTCCACAAAGAACAAAAAGATGAGGGGAAAAAAACTGGTGAATCATTTCTTCCTCTCCTTAGCACTGAACTACATGAAGGTAACCACAAAAGTATTTGTTTATTACAACCCACATGGCATACTGGAGGTAGGTGCTGATGGAGAGCAGTCTCTTTAAGTTTTGGCAAAAGTAGTCCAGACCAAGGGCATCAATAAATTTCTAACTAAACTTTAGGATGATCTGGAATCAGGGGGGAAAAAAAATCATCGTCCACACTGTTATTTCAGAGTCCCTATCCAACTATGTAAAATCTCTCCTGTTTCTCTTTTCCCCAGATGGGAATTAATCACTGTTTCAAGATACAAAACCTGACAAACAAAGCCAAATAAATGACTTGCAACAAATGATGTAGCCAATTCACTTGCAATGAAGACTTTATTATAAAATATATATATGAAGATATATATACATATATACACAAAGTAATTTTAACAGCAATACATTCTGACTTTTTGATATTGTCAAAAAAATTTCATAATGGGTAGGTGAGTGCAGTATATTTTTATAGTTCTCTTTGGACTTTATGTCAAAGTTGAGGGGTTTAAAAATAAACAAAAAGCTTACAACTACAACTTTTAAGTTCCTATGTACAGTTGTTACCGTAATCTTTTTATACATCATTACATATGTAAACCTCTTCTTCTAGATGCCACCAACACATCTCTTACCTCTTCTTTCACCATTTTGACTGATGCTTTCCTACTGAAACAGTTCCATTCATTCTTTCTTTATACCACCAGTAACATTTCTATTTGCATATTTGTATTGTCCTTTCACCTGAAACTTAGTCTAATGTAATTTCTGCTTCAACCATGCAACTCTACGGACAATCAATGTCATTCTTTCCAGACTGCTTTCCTTAAAGGAAAAAATAAAGTACATCATGAGCTACCTATAGACTTTCACTTCCTCAGAGTGGTACTAAATCTAACTGTAGTTTTTAACAAAATAACCTCATTCAAGATCAACTTTGTAAACTATAATAAATGAAGGGCAGTAGTTGGCAGACAAGAAGCAGAGATGTTTTTCGGAGACCCTGAAAATACCCAGATGCTAAAAAAAAAGAAAATGACCCTACAGAAACCTCATGAAGTTTGACAAACAGAGAATCCTACATCTGGAAGCAACAGAACAAGCTGAAGAGCAGCACTGTAGAAAATGACCCTGGAGACTTGGTGGACAAAAAGTTGAGCACGGGTCTATACATGGCTTTGCAGCAAGGACAGTCATACTCAACTCCCTAAGGAAGAACATATCCAGTCAGTGGAATTCCTCCCCATTCAGACTGCATTTAGAGCACTGTGCCCACACCTGGAGTTCCAGCCAAGGCAACCTTTGGTGTTCTGTAGCAGGTCCAGGGCACACCCTAGTGGAAAGCATCTGTGAAGATGCATGGAGTCAGCCTCCTCTCAGAAGTGCATAGTGACAGAATGAGAGGCAAAACACAAACTGTGACATGGAAAATTCCAATCAGGATTCAGGTAAAAACTTTTTAACCATAAGACTACTCAAAAATTGAATGAGAGTCCAGAGCAGCAGTGTTATTTCCATCCTTGGAGATGTTCAGCATTCAACTAGAGAGAGCATCAAAGCACCCAAAAAAAATTGACCCTGTTTGGTGCTTTCCAACTTAAATGATCCTATGAATACTAAGGAAGTCTCTAAAATCAAATCACTCTGTAGTCTTATTCATATGAATGAAATCTGACATAAGAATACAGGTAGAAAACTTTGGTTAAAAACAGTAATTATATTGTAGTGGGGGGAAAAAAATCAAGTTACCTAATTTGTGTCAAACACATCTGGATGCATGATCATCCTACTTTTGATGTCATTTAGCAATTTTTCAGATATTTTCCAAAGTCTGCATTTTAAGTTTCAACTATCTTCTTCCACACACATACAAGGTGTTTTCTTTCTAATAAAACAGAGGAGAAAAAAATTCTCATTTAATGAAAACTTCAGAGTTGCATTTAAGTTCCAGGGGAGAAAAACAAAAGAACTTCATAATTTTCCAAATACATCTATTTTTAATTTTGAGGATGTATATGAGTGTCCCTGCACACCTGTGGCAGGTTCCAAGAGGGGGAAGTCATTTTTATTCTACTGCTATGGTCTCAAATCTGGCTTCTATACATTGTCTTATTGGTATTGATATTTTCTGTGAATTCTGACTAGTTGCTTATTTGGCTAAAATGGCAAAAGTCCTCAGTACAAAAAATCTGGAATTGTAAATTTTCCCAGCAGGGCAACACTTCCTCATAGGCAATAGATTTCTAACTCTAACAAAAAAAAAAAAAACCACCAAGAAGTTTTCTTTCCAGACAGCATTGGGAAACAACCAACCCTGATTCTCTGCTGTGTTTTGAATTTTTAATACCCTGCACTCTAGTTTAAGATAGAGTAATTACCTTCAGAGGCTATTTTAATTTACACATCTTGTACCAATTTTAATGGTAAATTGTTTTCCCTTGTTTTTAAACAACTGAATCGAGGGTGTAAATCAGACGCTTCGTATCTTTTCATAGTCATGGGTGGAAGATAACCCCTAAAAAAATGATTCCTCCTTCTTATAAAGAGATACTTATTCAAGAGCTGCCAGAGGTTGCCAAAGAGGAAACCCAGATGACTAGATCTTCTCAGATAACATTAAATGATCACACCTTCTCTGGGCATCCCTGAAGGGAGGACATGCAAGGTAGTACTTGCCTAAATTAGTGTTGGGGCAGAAATTGGATACCATCTCTTTCACCAGCAACAAACATACACCCTATTCCTACACCATGCCACAACCTCAGCAGAGCCCATTAATGAGAATGTTCCATGAGGGTTTTTTAATGTTATTTAGTTTTCCTTATGTCTGAAAGAGTTAAATCCTACTGCAAATATCCGATTTTCATCTAAATCATTCCATACTATTTTTCAACACTATGACAGCCTCATACTACTCTTTGAGTTACTGTTATTAAATAGAAGCAAAAATCACTAAACGGTCCTCTGTTTCTTTAGAAAAGGTGTTTTCACTTATAGACCAAAGCCTTAACTACAGTGCATTTCAACATCCATCTATACCCACCCTACCTAACAACACAGAGGTGTAAAGCCAGGAGTGGTAAATTAATTTAACAAATATATCTAGTTTCTTAGTATTCAGATTTATACATCTATATATGTACAATAGATAATTTTTGCATGTGCTCTTTAGTCCAATTCTTCTAAAAGCTTATCTAAGGCTTTGTGAATTTTACATACATCAGATACTAGGCTGAGAAGTTACAATTGACACTGATAAGTAAGAGCAGTGTCAAAAGTCCTCTTCCTTTGCTTTTCAGTTTTGCAGCCGTGAAAACTAAAATTTACACAAAATCAACACAAGGTCTGACATACCATCAACAACATCCAGCAAATACTTGTTATTGCTCCTGTTTTTCTAGTTCTATACAGCAAAATCTAATATTTATTAGATACCTACTCTGGGACTATTCAATTGGTTAGGAATATCTTTACTTGAATAAGCACAAAAAAATGTAGGAAAATTTATTCCTAAAGCCTTCAAAAAGTTAAGATGAAAAAGCAAAGTTAAAATACTTGAAGTCCTACAGAAGAATTTTAAAAAATCGTAAAGTAAATGACATATCTACTTGTCAATGAAATTCACTGAATTTGGGAACCTCTTTTTCCCACCCTTGGAAAAAGCCAAATGTGTGGTCCCCTACAAACGCACTCAGCCTTCAGAAAAAACAAACAGCCTTCATGAAATTAAAACAGCTGCTGTCTACTTTTGAAGTACTTTCTCAGGTTAAAAAAATTGACTAAGTAAAGGCCTAAATGAGGTTTCTTTCTCATTTTATGAGGAACATAAATGTCATTACCTGTATGCTGCCCTTATGTATTTGGAACAGATTTACAAAATAGTAGGAAAACTTTATTTGAAATCATGTGGAGATCAGATTTATCTTTTACAAATTAGGTACATATCCTCTACCTCTATATTTTAACAGAGCTAAAAACTGTATTTCAAATTGACACCTGAAAGCAGACAAAAGGGAGCAGAAATAAGGAAATATCAGGTTTCTTGTCCCTCATCCTTCCCTGTTTCATTTTTTCTGATATATGGGTGATTTTTCATCTGTCATTACTGTGTTCTGGCTGTAAGGCTCTGCCAAGGGCTGCTATCCAACTCTCTAAGCAAAGGTCATCAGTGGCAGGGATTGGGAAGTATTAGAGAGCTTACAAGGAGACAGAGATAATGACAAAAATCCAGTGTTTTAAGCCCCCTGCCATACCCCTCCCCACAAAATCCTCATAATGAACTTTCTATGCTATGAGGGTTTGGGGTTTTTTAATCAACACTCTGTTGTAAGTTTCACTGAAAATATATTATACATTTTGCTACATCTCTTCATAACCTGGTTCAACCTTTTGGATTTTAGCTACCAATGCACAGAACAGATTAAAGAATAAGCAAGCCCCAATCTCTAAAATAATCTTTATACAGGGCACCTGATGTACAAACATGCCTTAGCCTCAGAATGGAAAATCAGGTCAATAGTGAATTATGGTTTAACCTATTAGCATCCCAACACACCTAATAACCAACAGAGTACCCAATGAGCCTACAATCAACCATATGTGTAGATCAGAAGTTAAAACAGTTTTTCACAGTGCATTGTAACAAGAATGCCTAACAGCTTTGCAATAGGAACAAAGGTGAGGCAAAAGCAACTGAAGGGGCAGATGCCAAATTATAAGCTTGAAACCTCCAAAATTCAAAGTGTTAGAAGAGAAACCACAGCAGCATTTGATGAGTTACTTGGTTGAGTCAATATTAACAATAGTTATTGTGGAAATTATTCAGGTGACATGCAGTTAAGTTGGCTTGCTTCCCACCTGTAGTGTATTAGCTCCCTGATGTAAGGCTGGCTCTACAGTTATTATACTAATGATAAATAATACAATTATTATATTAGTGATGAATAATTTTGCATATGGCTATACAGGCTATTATCAAGGTGAATAAATAAAAGAAATAAGCAGAACTTGCATCTCGGTGATTTTCTTGGGATAAATGGATTAATCATCCTGATGAAAATAATAGTGATGGGCAGTAACAGAGTACAGAGCACAGAGCTGGAGCCTCCAAAATTCCAACCAGCAGCCTATACCACCAACTGAAAAGAGGCTGTGGACCATCAGGATGAACCAGAGGGCCAATCCACACTCCACATCCAGCCATTGGCAATAAGAGAACACACACACAAAGTGTGAAACACAGGTATAGACCAAAAGGTTTGATTGTTTTCTGGCTTTTCTTGGAAGACATTCTCAATCTCAGTCACTTCCTCACCAGAGTATATGCCAAGTAGAGTTAACAAGCAAGAAAAAATACTTCTCCAGCCACCTCAAATCACATCCTTAAAAGAGGAAGGCCATTCATTTTCAAACCCATCTTACCTTTAACTCAGTTTGCTTTTATCAAAATGCCTTAATTGAAACCATATTGTTATTTATATAGTAAAATTAAGCATATGTTATGAATGTTTTATTCATCCAAACTCAGAATTGTAACACACACTTTTGCCCTTTTTAAAGTTAATGCTACATTTTCTGCACTTGTAATTGATTTCCTTAATGCAATCATGAAGCCCCAAAATAATTTCTCCTGTCAAAATACTGAAAGGTGTCTTCATCTTAGCCATTCTGCCATATGTCTGCAGCATAATCCCATGCCAGGCTATAACCAGTAAGAAGAAAAGCAAAATTAAGGCTATCGATGTTCCTGCATATCTTATTAGGTAGAAGCTGGCACAGAATACTGCACAAGAATTTTTCACTCCTAATTTCACATCTATCTCCCTCCCTACAAAGCAGGCTTCCCATGGCATAACAAAAACTGTGATTGAAAACTTTTACTTTGGTCGTAATTCTCGTTTCTCCTTAAGTGGCAATGTGACCACGTGCCAAGGACTTTGGGGCATACTTGATTTAGTCTCTGCAGTAATATTCAAATTAAGGACTCCACATAGGGAAGAAAAAATTTTTCTGAACAACCAGCCTCATAATTATACTGTTTGCAATTTTTGCATTTTGTTTCCATCAATATTTTTGTATTAACTTTGCTAACAACTGTTCATAAAAATCTGTATTACTTTGCTTACAAAGAAAAGACTTAAAGATTGTGCTAAATCCTCTTTAAGTAAAATTTGGCATTTACAATATGTACTGTATCACTCCATCATCACCTCCTGTTCCACTGATTTAGTCCTAAAAATAATTAGTACAGTATGAATGGCAACATTAACCTACCAACTACGTTCATTTAGTGATGTAAATTATAAACTACCCTTATAATGTATGGATAATGTATGTATACATAATATATGTATAATGTGGGATCATTAGTTTGTCTGAGTGATCCCGAGAATTGTTGGAAAGTCTCTGTTCCCAGCCCGGTGCTTAAAGAAGGAGTCTGAGCTCTTCATTTCGCGGTCTCAAGGTCGTTTATTGTTTCTTATCTACAAAATTCTTTCTCCTGCCCTGACGAGGTCAGCTTAGCAGGATCGTCTGAGGCATTCTGCCCGCCCACGGGGCAGCCGTGCCTTCTTATACCACAAACTACGTATATCATATTTACAATTATCTCCCAATGCCCATCACCTATGTTAGACAGTGAGCCTCTACTCTAAGCCAATCCCCAAGTGCCAACATCACACAGAAAATGGATGACACGAAGAAGGAGAAAGACCACGAGGTCAGGGCCTGAATCCTCCATCTTGTCTCCCAAACCCCCCTGTACCAAAATCCTAAAATCTACATTTTTCACCCTGTGAACAAACCATTCAAACCAAAGTGATTCCCATGTCCCCACAAACAGGTGGCAGATCCCAAAAGGGTCAAAGTCAAGGTGCTTTTGGCAACATCCCAGAGGGATGTGCTGAATTCCCACACATAAAAATCTGTATTACTTTGCTTACAAAGAAAAGACTTAAAGATTGTGCTAAATCTTCTTTAAGTAAAATTTGGCATTTACAATATGTACTGTATCAGTCCATCATCACCTCCTGTTCCACTGATTTAGTCCTAAAAATAATTAGTACAGTATGAATGGCAACACTAACCTACCAACTATGTTCATTTAGTGATGTAAATTATAAACTACCCTTATAATGTACTGGATATTACTTAAGTCTGCTATCCCACATGAGATCCTCAGTGTGTTTCTGCCTAAAGCAGCCAATCTTACCACCACAATTCCTGAAACAGCCAAAGCAGAGCTGCACAGCTGACTCTGCTAGACAAAAAGGAATACAAACAGAAAGGTGATAAGGTCAACTGAAGGTGCAACAAATTAGTCAAACTTTTTTTTTGTGTTGATGGTAGTTCAAGGCTATTTTAAATACGATTTGGAAAATACAGGAAAATAAAGAGGAGAAAATGAGATTATTAAGTTGAAAAGACAAAAGAGAGCAGAAAGACAATCCTCAGGTCTAATATTTTAGATGTTACTGAACAGTTGCTCAACAGTAGCACTGGGAACAGAGTTGTAGAGTTTGTGTTCCAAAAGTCAGCAAAACTCCAGCTCAAGCAAATTGTGCTGCCTCTTCAGGCAGTTCTAAATCAGCTTATTGAGTGACAGCAGTGACTACACAGGCTCTCTGATATCTTACTGCATTATTGAAAGCTAGGAAAAACTTAAGATCAGAGATGCACAGACTTGCTTGAAATGAAAGCAAGTTATTTATCCAATGATAATTTAAATGACCTGGAGCTTTTAATTCCAAATGTTTTCTTTAATTCAATCCAAATAAATATTTCCATTTGCACAAAATTATTTAAGTCACCATAGCATAAACAACATCCAAACCAATGAGAAAAAAAATTCTTGTTAAATCAAAGCAACAGTTTAATAAATTGTAAAATAACAAGATTATGAAGGAACACTAGTGACCTTAAGGAACCTCTTTATGGATGCTGTTATTCTAATCTATTATTCCACCACCTCTACCTTATTATTCTACTAATGCTAATTCCAGCAAAGGGATGAAAGACATGCCAAGTGCCACCTGGTTTTTTAATATCCACTGTGCAATACTCACTTTTCTCCCAAAATCAGCCTGCTCATACAGGGCTCTGTTTCAATAAGACCAAGAGATACTTGGAGATATTTCAAAGGATTTACCCAGGGTTAGCCACAGTACACCTCAGAAGGTATGAGTGCAGTGTAATTCTCAGTGGAGCACAGAGCAAGGACCTAACCCTGAAGAGAAAATTTCATTACAGGACATTTCTTCCTTTCTGCTGTAGAAGGGAAATAGAAGTTTATAGTTTAAAATTAACACAGAATGCATTTTCATACTGAGCATCTCTTCTTGCTTCCAGATTAAAAACACAGATTCTATTTTCCTGCTTTTAAGATCAATTACCTTTCATGCTGCAGCCAGCTCTTACATGTGTCATTGTCACACAATTCTCAGTCATTTTGGTTAGAAGAAAACAAGTTCATGCAAATGTCTTTAACATTAGCATAGCAGTTTTAGACAGGTTATGTTAGGCTGAAATTATTCACATTGATATTTTAAGTTGGTTCTTAAGGGGAAGAGAATTTTTAGAGATTATGTGGTCTTGGCTTCCAGAAACACACTATACAACAATTCAAATTTTCTCATTTATGACTCTAAAAACCTAATTGATTGTTGCAAGTCAAGAAAGACTGTAGCTGATGATTCTTGGGCCTTTAACCTCAAAATCTAAGAGAAAAATATTTATTTATAGATTTATGTCTCAAATTCATGTAACACCTGCAGACAACAAGAAGGGTGCCTTATTCCATCCATCAAGTGTGGTGACAGATTAATAGGAAAAGATATAATGTGAACAAAACACCAAAAATCAATCAGTAGTGTCAAAAACTGTGATTGCATTCTCAAGTGTATTTTTGCTCCCACAAAGTGACAATATTAGCATGTCACAAAATATTTTTTGTGTACAGAGCCAGAAGGACACTTGTACCTAATGCTCAATGCTCATAAATGATGAAAATGTCCTCATTACAGAATATATCAAAGTGCCTAAAGGTGACATCAAAGAACAGGTAATAGGGGAACCACATGAAATGTTGAAGACAGCCAACTGCAGGGTGTAGGGGAGCCTGCAAACACTGATACCACACCATTTTTGTGGATTCCCTGGCATTGTGCAAACAATGGCATCAATGTTCTTCTGGGTGTACAGTGTCCACACAACCATAGAGTTTGATACCTCGGGTTTAACTTGGTGATTTAGCACCTGACCTACATCCCTCCAAAGAATGCTTCCTTTGACTTTGGAAGGTTTACATCAAGCCCTTACATAACTACCACGTGGCAGACGTGACAAGTTTCACACACCTTTTACAGATTTACTAAAAATTGACAGAATGGACTCACGCTACCACAACTATCCATCTAAATACACCTTCAAATTAAAATTACATACAAGTTGATATTAACCAGACACATGAAATTGAAAATAATTAAATTATTAATTTTAAAATAATTAAAGAACTTTTAGCATCTCAATTACATCTGTCTAAATAAGAGAACAGTTTGCTGGATTTTAGATATGTTACTCATGAAAATGTGTTGCTACTGTACCTCTACAATGTTGTGTTACTGGCCACTGAAATTTTCCATGAAAGAATACTTTCTTCTTCTATCAAGGCCAGCTTATAAATTATATATAATTTAAATATAAAGGATAGGATTATTCCAAAATAAAATATAATCATCTGCAAATGAAGTTGAACAAAGAACTAGCATGTATAAAGAGTTTCTGATGCTACATTAAGATCACTAGGAACATAAAAATGGTCTGACAAACACTAATGTTCTAAAAGGGATTGTGTTTAAATTGATTTTAGGTCAAAATAATAAATTACTTTTCTTGTACATTCTAGGAATGCTAGTGAATCTCAGAGCACATTATGTGATCTTGAGTAGGAAACTATACATTCTTGGAATGGGAAAGAATTGAATTCGTGCTTAAAAGGAGTTAGAAATCATTATTAAAACACTCTGAACAAAATTATTTACTTTGGTTTTACATCCTTTTCTCCTCAATATTATGGTTATGCCAGACTGTGCTTTGAAATTCCAGAATTTATGTAGACAATAGAGAATGACAGAAACAAAAGGACAAGATAGGATAAAAGGAATAAAATAGTGTAAACTTCAAAGCTTTTTTTCATCCAGAAAGATCTCTGCTATTTGTCCAGATTTTTGAGATCCTTGTCAGAGCCATTTCTAAACTTCTTACATGTTAGAATGGATTTGTTCTCCCCAAATTGGCCCAAGACAGAAATAGAAAACTGCCACGTTACCAGATGATAAAAATAATATTTTCTTCACCCAAAATTACTCAAAAACACTTTGGGCAACACTGGAAACTGAACCCACATTCATATGTACACAGTTCATTGATCAGGTCAGTTTTTCTTCATAGTAACGATGGATGTGGCAGCAGTGATGTAATAATCAACACTACATGCATTAAGTCTCAGTAATAAGAAAGGAATGGCCTCAGAAAAGGTCAAATCTATATCCAGCCAGGCACTTAAATTACCACCAGAACTGGAAACAAACTCCATGAGAATTTGCATTTATGATATGGAAAAGTGTTTACAAGATTGCTGCATTTATTTTAGAATTACCTGATCCAAAAAACCACATCCTAAGGAAGATACATAACAAAAAAAAAAAAATTGCTGCTATTTGAAATAGAGACTTAGCCCAAAAGAAGGAAAGAAGATGGAAGTAGCAGCCACATTTGCATGTTCTATCAAAGATACATTTCTGCTGTTGAAAACTGGGGAAAAGGAGAAGATGAGCCCTGAAGGTGATACTCTGGTACTCTGCAGCTATGCCCCATATTTTTGTGCTGACTTGCATGCTTAAAATGCCTATAATCCTGAAGTTCTAACAGCAACAAAAGACTTCAAGAATGAAAGCTTGCTTGTACTATTGCCTCTGTGAATTGCAGCCACGGCTGCTTTTGAGAAATATCCTTTTAACCTTGAAGAGGATTGATGTCTTCATGCAGAGATGTATGGGGATATATGCTCAGTAGTTATGAGCAATCACTTCACCTTGCAGGCTACAGCTATCTGCAGAGATGTATGCAGTTGCAGGATGTAGTTAATCACTGCATAGTTTGGCCATTGGCTGGATTTATAACCACTGCTCTAACAGTGAAGTTGAGCCCTGTTTTCATGTTTGGGGAAGTTGTATCACAGCTGTGACCCAATTAGAAGTTTCAGGAAGAAAAGAATCTGATTATGTTGTTTTGTTAACATGATAATGGAATTCTGATATCATGACAAATTTTGTTACATGCAGTATTAATCCAAATAACAGTTAAAAAATGCTACCATAAGATTAAAAGAAACACCTGACAATCTGCACTATACCCATGACTCAGATATAAAACAACAGGCTACCTTTCCATCCAGCAATGACCCAAATTATTCAAAATGTCATTCTTTTTACACAGCTTCTTACTTTTGCATGCCACCTAATAATGAGCTATTCAGGACAGCAAGGAGGTAGCTCAAGAAATGTATTGCAGGAAGAATACAAATGTCACTAGCAATGAAAAAGTAGCAGAAATTATATTAGTGCTCCAAGATGGTTAACATGTATTTTAGCCTTTATTCACTACATCAGATCCTGAAGTCCTCAAGTTTTTCAGCTATTGATCTGCAAAAACAAAATTAAAACCACTAAAAGCAAGCCCCCTCTTCCCCAAAAAGGAAACAACCAAGCCCAAACCCTAACACAAAATAACACTCCAACAACCACCTTAAATTTTCTGTAGTATCAACACACACAGTTAGGTTCATGTTCTGTTAGGTTAGTTCATGTTCTGTTTATCAAAAACTGATACAATTATTCCTTCCTCTTCTTCCTACCCAATAAAAAATACAAGCTATGGATTGAGTTGCCTTTGTCCCCTATTTTTTACTGATTTATTCAGCATTCTTAAAGCTTTCTGTCACACCTCCGAAGGGGTTGACACATACTTGGAATTTCCTGGGTATATTTTGTCTTCCCACTTGGATATTTTTACTCCATACATTACATGCGTTTGACACATCTCATGTATTTGAGACACGACATTATCACTGTTCACTGTAAAAATATGAATGTGCATTTATTTCCAGCTAAGAAACCCCAAAGAACAAGATGCCATCTTAGGGAATTAAGAATGGGCTGATATTTTGCTTGCTACCAAGCACCATATTTACAGAGAAACATATTACAGTTTATCTCAAAATAACACCAGCAGAGAACTGAGCCATTTGTGCCAAGCAATTCTCCAGCTGAGTAGAGTTGGACAGAGTGAAGACAACCATGCAAATGTCTACCTAGAAAGCCTCCAGAGAGGAGCACAAGGATAGGTTGCCCTGATTGCTAAGGGCCCAAGTAGCAAGGCACAGCAAGGTGAGTGAAATGGACAGGGTGGAAAGAAAGTGCCTAATAAAGTCAGTTCAATAATGCTCAAGAGTAGTCTTGTGTCCATATGTATGTGTTTGTCTGTCTCTACATGGTGTATGATCCTCTGTGTTGTGAAAGAAGTAATAACTCCACCAAGCCCTAGGGAAGATCAGTCGAACAATAAGGGAAAAACAATCACTTTTCTCCAGTATAGATAGCACCATCAGCTTGAAGGAAGGCACTATTTTTGTCATCACCTCTGCAGAATCCAAATTTTCCTCTGACACTCTGTATGGTCAGTGATTGCCTTAATGTCAGTCTTAAAGAGCAAAAGGGAAGCTGCAGAACTGTTGAAAATACATGAGCCAGAGACAGGGACCAAATGAATGAGTGCTATGTATAAGGCATGAGATTTGACAGATCTGTAGACACTGCTGCTAAATGATTCACAACCCTAAGAGAAGCAAACTGACAACTTCAGCACTCTTTCTGAGAAATACTACTTTTGTCAGCCAAATTTCAAAAATTTCTAAGCCTTCCTAAAGAAAATGAGTGGAGTTCCTCAAAACCAAGCAATAGTGAGAGCAACACAAGGAGCACTTTGGGATTAGAAAGGTAAAAAACAAATTTAAAAGTAAAATCTTTAACATGACAGATTTAAATCCACTTAGCCAATAACCAGAGGGCAATAATAAACATAAACAGAAAAACAGAAATAAAAAAGCTCCATCCCTATGGCTCTTTGGGTTTAGGTTTAATAAAACTGAGATGACAGCAGAACTGGAACAGTTACTCATTGCTAAAGGCAAAGTTATGTATGTTAAAACAACAGTCAAAATGCCATCACCTAAAACGTGTCACAAACAATGTTCTTCAGCAACTGGTTTTATAATCCACTCTACTGAAAGGAGCTTCTCTGAGTGCAGCAATGCATAAAACATCTCCTAAATTCTGAGCTAGCATGACAGCTTTGTTACCACAGGCAGTATTTGCCTGCATATGAGGGTAAGGGCTGCAGATACTGAAGCACGTGGTTCTTTAGACACCTGCTTTTGAAAGTGTTGCAGCCATTTGTTGTCTCAAGGCAGAAAGGCTCACGAATATATTTGCCAATATTAATTAAAGAAAAAAAAGGAAAAAGTCTTTAATTCCATGTTTAAGAACTGTTAGCTTTCCCTAAAACAGAATATAAACACATGAGAGTCCCAGCTAATCTTGTGTTTACAAATATGCATGGAAATATGCATGCCTTGGAAATCCAGATTGCCTCTCCTTCCTTCAACATCACAAGCAGAAACCAAGCCTTAATTAAGCATTGATTTGATGCATTTACATGTATTATTTATACTTGCTATTCCTGGGAATCAATATGTCACTCCTTCAGCCAACCAAACATCCAAATCATTTTCCAGTGCCACCTTCCTGTCATGATTCAGCTGAAAAGAACACAAATGCATTCAAATTTAAAGGACTTTCGAGGTGAACACTTTCTTGAAGACCTATGCAGAGAGCTGGGGAAATTATACTAAATTGCACTCACAGCAACCACTTCTGCCCATCTAAAACTTCAAGTAAAACAGTCAAACACTTTCATTTTTAGCTTAAAAAAAAGAGAAAACAAGGCAAGAATAGAATGACAATAATTCCTAGAGTATAACTAAACCCATAAAATTTCAGTCTTTCCCTCTGGAGAAGCAAATGTTCATCCAGCTGGTTGCTTCGCCTTCACTGCAGTAACCACCATTCAGAATTTGACACAAAAGTGTTCTAGAGATAGCAAGGCCTGATTTCAGCAGCACTGATCTGTTGGTACAACTCACCTCAGCCATTTGCCCATCAGTTTGCAAGCTGTCCTCATGCCACCATTGCCTTTTGCAGCTTCCACCAGTTATACCTTGCATCCAAAGCTTCTCCAAACCTCACACATCTGAATTTCTTCTTTCTTTTCTGGACTGTTTCTTTTCCATGTTTAGGTAGGTGGCCTACAGTTTTTTCTTTTTTCTTTTTGCTAGAAATGCATCTTAAATATGTCACCATATCTTGAGCAATGCAATACCATTTCAGGTCTGTTTGCCAATCCTTTCACTGCATCTCCTCCTGTCCCCCAGATTCATCAACTGTATCTTCCACCATCACTCCTCTTCCAGACTCCTTGGGAGGGCTGAAGACAGATTTTGCTTTTTGCTCCATCAGCTTGGTTCCAAGTCTTTCAGCCACTGCTCTTAAAGCATTTATTCTCTATTTGTTACCTAAGGCTTCCACACGAAGGAGACCAATGTGCTGCAGAAAAAGCATCTGGTTCAACGATCCATATGCATTTGCACTTGCATCCAGATTCCTAAATATTTTTTCTAGAACAAAAAGACTATTTTTATTAGGTATGAACAGACTAATCCCTGCCTGGCCAATGATGCACTTGGAATTCTTCTTTCACTCACCAAGTCTGTGTTTTTCACATTCATCAAAATACAATAGGTATACAAAAGTGTCTCCAAGGGTTCACATAACTTGTTTGGTGTGATAACTGGTTAAAGCAGTGACATCTGTTTCTATCACTAATATGATGATTCCAGTTTTTATTGAGGAAACAAATACTTTGAAGTCCTATTGCAAAAGGCAATAACATTGTGAAAGGGAAAGAAGCAGCATTGTACAATCTGTAAAAACATTTAGGAGTGGTGTAACATGTTCTTTTGCATAATAGAACTCCTGTTCAGTATAAGGAAAAAGTAACTATTTCTGTCAAATTTTATCACTCATCAACACTTCCCAGTTATAACAGAAACAGGCAGTTTCCCAGTTAAACATAAACAGCAAGATTTCTAATTGGGAAAGTTGTGTATTAATAACCATTCATTACACACAAGGCAAAAGTAAATATTTTGGCTTAAGTTCCTGAAACAGAGAGATGGAATAGAGTAAACACTGGAGAAAAAACAACTGAAACCAAAAATTTAAGACAAAAAGAAGGGTTTGAGAGGGGAAGAAAGGATAAGATCATTGCTACCTAAACTGCCATAAAACACAAGCCAACTTTTGCAGTTGTTGACCCTGCAATGATATGGAACAGTCAGTTTGGTAAAAATTCTTTGATATTTACCATCAGAGTCTCAAAGGAAAAATCTGCAGGGATATTTGAATCTCCCTTTGTTTCTCTTAAACTTGTCAGTGAAGAAAGATCTCCTGCTTCTAGCCACCATCAACACAAAAACATAAAATTTAATACATCCAGCTCATTCCTAGTAAATGCAGTCTTGAGAACAAATGCTCCTCCTCTTCCATACCTGCACATTTATCCCTGGTGACAGCAATAGAAAAAAACCACATTTGAGCATACTTACATAGGCAAAGACAAATTGTTTAGTAAGCAAAGTTAAATGTTGACTTATATGCAAAATTGCCTTGTTTGAATCACACACAAAAGCCATTTAAAAAACTAACAATGCAAAATATGGCTAGGTTTCCACATTTAAGCACAAACAGGAGCACTGGGTAACTGTGCATATACATATTTATCTTTTATTCAACCATGGCATACTTGGTAACAAGGACTACAGTAGAACTGCACTTTGGACACTGAAGTTATGAGCAACACAAGATGGCAACTTGGTAAGTTGAAGAAGACATAGCAAAATTGGCCTTTTTTTTTTACAGCTATGTGAAGGAAGCATCAAATGGATTTATTTGCTAATAAATTATTTACTGATGGCGGGGGAAAGAGTGTTGACTTAAAGAACATTATCAACAGCAGTCATTCCTTATTTCTTAGACAATGGCAGAATTTCAAACCCTTTGTATTGCACAAAGCCCTGGACTCAAACCTGTTCCCAAAATTATTTATTCCAAACAGAAAATTATTCCACTACAGCCAAATCTCATAAAAATGGAAATGCAAAAATCCCAATTTAAGATGTACTTTTTTCAATAAAAAAGTACAATAACCTGAGATGTTAAAAAGATGTTTTTTTAAAAAAGGTACAATAAGTTGAGATGCTAACAAATATGGGGTTTTTTAATATAGGGACATAAAAATTCATTGTTACAAATTTGCAGGACAAAATAAGGACAGTTTCACATTTCCCCAGCTGGAGAACTACAAGCAAAATACAAGCACAGATCTGTGAAAGGTTGACACGCATTTCCCATTTTCTAGTTCAATTTAAGACAAACTTTTTGCACAAAGCTCTGTCTACCAGCTTATTCTTTTATTTTTCACCCCCATATATAAACCAACATCCTTGGCCTTACTGGTTAGGTCCTGTCCAATTTTCTAAGCCAGTGGTCTGGAACTGGGGGGCTGGATCCTTACTTCTGTGAAAAACTTTCTAACTAATAGGTGAATAAAGTAATAGTAACTCATTAGGTGAGTTAATCCCCTGCCTTATAGAAATCTGTTAGAAGAGCCCTGTAAATTATATTGCCTGTAAATTAATATATATCATCCTGAGCTTAATCCTTATCAACTGAGAAACAGGAATATGGACCCTGGAGTTTGGAGCAACACTGTTCCAGTGGTCATGCAGGACTAAATGTTCTTCACAGCTCCCTAAACAGATTTAATCTGAGAGGCATGCACATTGTATGTTCCATGCACACTTCAAGAATTAAGCATTTAAAACATTACAGACACAAGTACTTCTGTTTCCCAGTGGCTGGAGTACTTCTTTTCTCCAATAGCCCAGTGGCTAAATCACTTTTTCAGGAAAGCACTGAACAGTGCTGTCTCCTCAGCCTGAGGAGCTGAAATACATGTATTTCCCTGCAGAAAGTATATCCCTGGCACACACAGGGTGTCTGGTGTGACATAATTCACCTTCCCACTAAAGCCACACCACCGAGCAAACCATGACTTGTGACTCACTGGACCAGAAAGAGGACTGATTCATTGCATGACTCTGACCCTCTCCCCTGGGGATAAAGATGTTCTCCTGGGAGAATGCCTCAACCTCTTCACCCAGGCTTTCTGCACAATCTCATTCAACTGAACGAGCATATGACAGTCTGCTGTCAACATACACTTGATCTTACTTAGGTCTGTATGAGGCCAAGAGCTAAGTAAGCTTGATCTTACCAGTCAAAACTATAAGCTGAATCTGTGATACCATAGCTAATAATACAGTTTCAAGAAAGAAAGATGAAGGATTCATAAGGTGATACTGACCACTGAGCATTAAATGTAAAAGAATCCTCACTAGTCTCATTCTCAAATCACAGTGCTTGTAGTAGATTGACCACAGCTGGCAGGAAAATCACTTAACCCCCAAGCAGAACAGGGGAGAGAACTGGAAGGGCAAAAGGTACATAACAGATCAAGATACAAGCAGTTCAATAAGTGATGAAAAAGAAAGGAAGAAAAAAACAGCCTCTCATCACCAGTGGACTCATGCCCAGCCAGAGTGATAGCAACAGCTATCCTGGAAAAATCTCTAAATCTCTCCCCCTCTTCCCGCACCCCTCACCCAAACATACACATTTTATTGCTGAGCATAACACAATATGCCATGTGACATCCATTTGGTCAGTTGTGGTCAGCTGTCCCAGCTCCATCCCCTCCTAGCATTTTGCCCAGAGTTCTCACTGAAGCAGCAAAGTGAGAAAGAGAGAAAGGCTTGATGCTTCACAAGGACTGCTCATCAATAGCAAAAACATTGCAAAAACATTGGTTTGGTCACCAGCCTAGAATACAGCACTGTGTGGACAGTTCTTCTTCATTTTTCTTTCCTGATGAAGAAAATCAGCCAAATTTTCCACCCTCACTTGAACCCAGAACATGCTGAATCAGCTCAGACTGTCTTTACACTCCTTCTAACTTCCAGGCCCCTACATCTGTCTTCTTTCACAAAACTAAATGTGCAAACATGCAGAAACACCTTAGCATCCTCAGCTCAGGAAACAGATTTGTCTCTCCCACTCATGAGGATTTGGATGTTTAGGAGCTGACTTGAGATGCTGCATCCAGCTGCTATAAATCAGTGTTTCCTTTTAGTCATTTCCCCTGTTATTCAGCCAGTACCCATGGGAGCACAGGGATGCCATGAGATGAGAAATACTAACGTGGAAAAGCTGAAAGAGCATTAACACATCTGCTGCTATCACTGCAGCACACGGAGAGCAAATGAACTCAATTCTTCACCTTGGTATGGGTATAAATAGTCCATTGGGGTAAAAAAAAAAAGTACTATAAGATTAATATGTTGTAGGAAGGCTATACTGTATGGGAGGGACAAGGATAGGTCTCATTCTGATCTAAAAGAATACCTATAGAAAAATCACTCATTATCTCCAAACTCTGAGACTATTTAGAGTTGGAGACAAACACTGCACCTCCCAACATCCAGCTTACTTATAGGGTGCCCCAAGACCTTGGTAAGTGGATCCCACAGCTGCAAAACATTACAAGTCATTTACACCATTACAAAACGTTCAACAACAGTTGCAGCTTAACAGCAGTGACTCAAATCTGTCAGCACAGGCTGCAGAGCAAATGCTCAACCCGGCTCAGTTCCTTCAGTGGCATTCTGGCACTGCCACCAGGCTGACAGCTGCTCTGGCTGGTGCTTTTAGCACATAAGGAATCCTTGCGTGGGACCATCACAACCCAATGGGAGCAGGGACAGCCCTCCTCCCTGGAGGAGGGAGGAGAGAGCACTGTCACACCTCTGGGTCTCAGTTGATCTCTTCTTGCTCCACCAGCCCTAAGGGTGTTTTAATACCGAGGGAAAGGCACCCCAAGCCTGTGACACAGTTATTTACAGTGGGAACTTCCCAAGGCTGCAGGCTGCCACAGACATGCACAGCACAGATCTGCTGTTTGCCTGCCATTCCTGAGCAAGCTGTGTCTGGATTAGATCTACAAGTGTATTCTATCTCCATAAATAATAGGCCTCCTTTCACCTCTTGCCAAAGAGGAGAACCAGGAGGACTGAAGTTAGCATTAATTCTGGGACACATCTGCAGAAGAGACTTCTCCTTTCCACCTAGAAAGCTTTCCTGCATTTCAGTATCTTTTTATAGAAGACATGACATAGACTGCAACCCATGCATGTGGCATTCAAGCAAATTTGAATTTTTCAAGTAGGATTTCCTGCTACATGCCACCACGTATTTCAAAATGTATTGAGGATGTTCCCATCATTCCTTGTTGCTGCCATCAGTAAAATCAAATTTTTCTTGGCAGAAATTTTGTCTATATTATAGAGCATATTGATTAAATACATGAGGTAGAAAATTAAATGGGCAGTGAAAATATAGATGGCTCTTTTCTAGAATGAAATGTTTTCCAAAGGCATTATTCTATGCTGATTTAACTTAGTTACCAAGACAAAAAATTGCACATTTACTTGACTGGTTCCTCCTAAGCTATGTTAATAAAGACATTTTCATCATTACTTATGGGATGCATCTATGAACATAAGGTAGGATGCACAAAACACCCTCTGTGAGATGACACACTCCTAGCTGAGTGAAGTTTTATTGAAGAACTTCAGATTTTTCCAACTACAGAAGCAAGCTGGGTTTCTTGAGCACATGAATGCTATATACAACTGCCTAGATCTAACCCCCCACACACACTTTTGTTGGATTTCTGTGTCAGGTGCCCAAATCTCTGCTGTACCCTTATACAAAGTGATTGCCAGCTGCCTGAATGCAGCACACAGGAGGAGACACAGGCATGGTGGTGCCCAGCTGGCAGAGGTGTTTGTGAGGAGAGCACGTCCCTCCTGCTACGCTTCTCGCCCCAAAGCGCGAGGCAGAGCTGACTGTGCAACCACCATCCCCAGGGCCTGATTGTCCACTCCATTTCACATGTCATGGCTGGGCAGTGGAAATCAATGAAGTTATACAGGCAGAAAATTGGTGAAACAGAGAGTGGCCCTCACCCCCTGAAGGGGTTTCAGTTCACTGGCGGGAGAAACAATCCTTGTACATACATTTGTCAATCTGGTCCCATCTATGTCAATTAAAAGTATTGCTTTTGACTTCAAGGGAGTCTAGTCACATTTGTGTACTGTTCAGAACACGCTCTGGAGAAATGGAGAGCCCATTCCAAGAGAAAGGCCTTTTTTCAGTAGAGGTTAAAACCTGGACACACTAATGATGAATGGTATTTAAATAAAGCTAGCAATGTTCTTTCAATTTGAAGATGCAAGGTATTCATGTGTTCAACACAAATCAGCAGATTTCTGATCAATACTATTTTTGAATGGCTATCTTTAATCCTCTACATCTGACAAAACAGAAGATCTTTAATCTAGGGTTCATAATTTATAGAGAGTTAAACTGTAGGTTGTGTGCAAATTTACACATTCTCTTTTAAAAAAATTCATAAATTCGCATGAAAGAGAAGATGCCATGCAGTGAACTGCAGTTTAACAGCAGGGAGTAGGACCCAATGAAATGATGGCCACTGACCCACACAGTGACCTTTGCTTACAGTCTCACCAAAAAATCACTGCTGATATCTCTTACATAAAGGACAGAGAAATAACAGATAGACTCTAGGCAAGATGGCAACCTCTCCCTCCACTTAAAGTTATTTTCAAGTTTTTCACACTGATGTAATCAAAAACTTAATAGACTGTGGACTTTTTTTATGCAAAATAGGAAATGCCTATTACTTTAATAAAGATGATAATTAAGGTAATAATTATTTTCCCTCTCGACTTAAAATACAATAGATCCCATGGCATTGCCAAGAATGCAAACTCAACTTAGGAGCTTAGTTAACTAAAGAACACAGCATAGGAGTAACAGTAAAAATACATAGTGTGAGTCATCCTAAAACAAACAACAACGTTACACATTTTGTAAGAAATAAAAAGAGAGGTGCATGTAGATTGAGATAAAGTTTTGGATTATAAAAGGGTATGAAAAATTAGACAACAGGTAGAGCACACAAACGCAAGAACAACAACAACAAAAACCCACAACACACTGAGACTGTTCATTATGTCATTATTTCAGCTTCTTCCTAGAAGGAGAAACAGTGCTGCCAGAAGTAGTACATGGTGGGTTTTTATTCAGGAGAAAAAAAAACTGTTACAATAGCATCATAACTCTTTTAAGCATAGAAATATGCTAATTAGAATGTGTGCTAACTACACTAAAAGTCTCTCTTTGATTTCCAAAAATAACTATTTCACTAGCATGGAGAGAGTTTTAAAATTAATCTAAGTACTACAGTATTCCCATTTTGAAAATAAATCCTTCTGTGTCAACACAAACGACTCCATTCTACCTTTGTGAAGTATTAGTGAATAGTTTTTCTGTGTATTAAACAAGATTTTGAAGTTATAAGAGTCCAGGGAATATTGTGTGGGTTTTTTACAATCACCTGTCATGGTTTAGGAATGGTATCCCTCAATTAAGTACTCCCACTAGAAAGAAAACCACAAGCCACTCCCCTCTCCTTCCCCTGGGACACAAAGGGCAGAGATGGCAGGTTGAAATAAGAAGACTCCTGGAAGCAGGATGAAATAATCACAACATCTTTTTTTGAAGATAAGAAAGGTTACTTCAATAAAACTGAGCGTTCAGACCCCTGCTGGCCAAAGTTGTATCCCCTATTAGCCATGTCCAGCCTGAAGCAAAGTTAGACTAGGATAAAAAGCTTGAGAAGTCAAAATAGCTTTGAATGTGAAGTGAATCGCCTTTTTTTAAGTGTATATATATTTTGCAAGACTGCAGCATATTCCAGAAATTCTCAGAAATAAACCTTTAACAGCTAGTTAACCACAGAAGTTTATCGTTTCCAGGAGGACAGAGCATCTGCTGAGCACAAGTAGCTTACAAAGACCATGATGAAAATAAAAATACCCCAGAGTGCAACATGTGGAGAGAAGCCACATTCACCTTAACAAATTAGTATGTACTACAGCTAGATATTTTTTTTTTTTTTGGATACACTTGTTTGGGTACCAAATGCCTTCTGCTTCCCCTGACTGGAACATCAGCAGCACCCAGCCTGCATCCCAAAAGAGAGCTCAATGCAGGTCTGAGTGCCCAGTGAATTACTGTCTTCATCTGATGAAGCACAACCACTTTCACATCCTGTTTACAGGCACATTATGGTGATGCACAGACCCTGCCAAAGGCATAATTATATAGCAACACTCTTTAAAGAAACTCAGATGAAAATATAGGTCTTATAAAAAATTGGGCAGGTATTTCCTTGTGATTCTTCCACTAACTGACTCAACTACAGTTGACAGAGTTTTGCTAAAATATTAAATTGCTTTATAAATCTTTATGCATTTCTCTCTATTTGGCTTCATAAATGAACGAAAGACTTTGATTAAAGGTAAGAAATAAATTACACAAGACAGCTTCTGGTCTGTCTCACACAGGAAGGCTTGCAAACAAGTTGTGTCTGAGCTTGCACTGTAACCTCCCAGCTTTGAGCACCACTCCAGGGACCCGTTCATCAGTGTAACCACTGCCCTCCTCTGAGCACGGAGGGAGATCAGGGCTCACATGCCACAGGCAGCCTTCTCCTGTGATCATTGAACTCAAAATGTTTTAGAGTCAGACATGAAAGAGGGAAGATGGATAAAAACCAGCCTGACTTCCTCAACATTCATGGGGAGACTCAGAAGTTGCATGCCATCAGAGCAAGGCAGGACTGCAATACAGATGCTGTAATGAAACTGCACAGTTGGTGGCAAAGTCTTAGTCTCATTTTTGATGGGAAAAAACCCACCGACTGGAAAAGAAAAAAGCAGAGATGACCTGAGTTGGTGAAGTTTTATTTCTCTTCACATTTTCCCAGGGCAAAGAGGAGAGGACAGTCTATTCTCACTCTTGATGCAATCCTATGAATTGAGAGGATAACAGGTTGTGTAGAATTCAGTGTCATTTTCAACAAGGCAAAGGGATTCAGATTTATCTTCACTGAAATTAAGTGTAATTTGGCTTGTTAGGAATTCTGGAAAAGTAACAATGGCCTGATGAAGTCCACTGTTTATGCTAGGAAATGCATCCTTGTCAGAGCTGGGACTTATTCAGGGGTGCACTGATTCCAGTTTATGGGAAGAGAATCGCTGTGCACTGGCTCTGTGCTAATGTGAAGGAAAACCACCTTAAAAACAAAACTTTCTGACAACTCTTAGAACTTCTGAAAAAACTTTTATAACTACACAGTGGGAAAAGAAAATTGAAAACTATGAAAAAGTTTAGAACATGGAGTATTGCCAATACGCCTGACACTTTATGCAGTGAGTTCCAGCTTTTGGGAAGATATATGCATCCCAGCTTCCTTCCACCATAGCGAGTAAAGCTGAGATTTTCACAAAACATCCCTCTTTTTTCCTTTCCAAACAAAGCACTTCTACTCAAAACACTGATTAACACTCTCCTTTTCAACAATAAAAAAAAAACACTCTACCTGGAAGCATGCCAGTGTTTCATCTTGTGGATCTATCACACATCTCATTCTTTGAGCTTCTTTGCTCTGAGGCATTTCAGAAGAAGCACCTAAATAAAAGCCTACCCCAGCATAACAATGCTACCTCAATAAAAGGTAGGCAGGCAGCATCAGCACCTGGGCACCAAGGCTGCAGCAAGCCCCATGCTCCTTTGTAACAAGGAGCCCAGGTTGCAGAAGATGATTTCACTAACTGATGTTTTGAATGCCTGAAAATGTTTGGTGACAATTCCAAGAGTAGACCTACTTTATTAATATACCATTACAAGAATTTTTATATTCTTTTTCTCTCCATGCAGCCTCACAATCACTTATCAATTGCACCACTCCAGGGGCACAGCCCAGTGTTGTCTCAGTGGGAATTATTGTTGATTGCCCCACTGTACATCACCTGTTAGCTTTTCTTTAAAAGGTTCTCACTTCAAATCCTGCTGTTTTATAGTTCAACTTAGGGCCTGCTGTTTTGTAATTCAGATATAGCACACAGAAGGGTTTGGGTTTACCCCAGGATATGTTTTCAGAACTGCATTTAAAACCAGCATTCGCTTTTATTGAAATCATTCATCCTGTAAGTTTCAGTCTGCCTGAGTGAAAAAGAACATAATACTTCTACAATGATGAAATACAGGATCTTTTTCTATGCAGAAAAAAAAAGTTGTTCCACAATAAAAAAGTTTTATTTAAATGCTCATTTTTTTCTCTTTGTAAATGTAGAGTACATACCTTTTCTGGTGTTCAATATACACATCGTACATTTTGTAAAAGTTAAGTATTACCCAAACCACCCACACAGATTAACATTACTGAACAGCCTCACTTGGAGAGTGGAGGATTTGCTTTGTTCAACAGGCACAAGACACTGGGATCTCTTTTCGAGCCTCACCTTCACTACAGAAAATTGGGAGCTGTGAAAAAAAAAAAAAACAGTGGGCCATTTTCACATTTCACCCTGTGTTCTTACAGAATTTCATCCAATCCTTTTGCTATCCAAGACATTTTGATCCACAGCCTTCTCTAAGTCCACTTAACATTTACCAAGGGTCTGCCTCAAAAAGGTGCAGCCACTCTGCCTGCACTGATCCACACAGGCACAGCTGGCCACGGAGCTGAGCTACAGCTGGCCCTGGGAGCCCCACATTGTATTGCTCTGTGTTTCTAGTGCTATCTAAATCTCTGCCAAGAAAAAGCCATTTGAGGGAAATTTAAATGCCTTCTGCTATTTCTGGCACAGAGAAGGATTGCAAGGCATTGTTGCATCCATCTGCATTTTCAGCACTGAACAGCGTGCTGTTTATTCCATGTCAAGCCTCAGATTTCTCCATATGAAAGGCAGGAAATACCTATGCAGCCACAGAGAGCCTTTTAGATTGGGGAAAGTAAAAAAAAAAAAAAAAAATCACAATAAGAACTCTGAGAAGAATCATGCTGGGTCACATCTCTTGACAATTGTCTACAATGAGCTGATCACAGAGTGGCTGCCAGTCTGCTGACAGCAGGAGAGTTACCATAGCAAATTGTATAAAAATAAAAAAACAAAACAGCAGTAATGATAACACTGATAAATCCATTAGCCTCCTACCAATACATTATGCCTATGGAACATTGAGGAACCTGATGAAGGCACTGTCACTGCGAGAAAGATTTTCTATCTGAAATAAAGCATGAGTTAATTCACAACATGCAACAAAAATGGACCTTGCTTTTGCTATCTCATGAAACTCCACCAAATCTATGACTGTATTTCAGCTCCTAACTTCTGGGTGACTGCTTCTCACATATTTTAACATATTTTGCAAAACCTTATTTTCCAAAATCCTGAACTTCTACACAAAACATCAATATTGGGGCACTTACATGAAATTAGATTTCCTAGCCTCCAGTTCATACTCTATGGATTCCCAATTTAACTCACTATACACGTTTTAGTTTCCTGCCTAGGAAACTAGACAGAAATCCCTGGACACATCAATTACCCAATATCCTACTACTTGAATTGGAAGGACTTGCTACTTGGCATAAATTAGGTTTACACATTTAGACATCATATACATGCAGCCCATGTTTTGTGCATATGTGTGTGCACATACACACAGAACATGTACATGCAGTAAATGTCAGCTCAGTGCACAACCTACTCATAAAAAAATTACATTAATATATTTTACTGCTCCTTTACATTTATTAAGCCATATCCATGAAACTCCAGAGTTTAACAGAACTAGTCTGGACCTCATGCAGAGATGGCTGAGCCAAAATCCATTCAACCACTTCACCCCTCTGTCTCCTCTCCCTTCATTGACATTGATTGATACATAAACAGGGAGGATGTATGCAAGCAAAGTGGCACATTACTAATTGCACCATCTTCATTAATATTGCATTACGTTTCTCTGTGCTGTAGAGAATTCACAATGCAAAAAGATGTCAAGAGCTTATCAAAATGTGCATATAAATATTTGGTCCAATTTTAACATGAACATAGTAGCAGTCTCTGCTGCAACAGCCCAAACTGGAGAAAGGGTCCTTTATCAGCTGCTAACCAGGAACAAAAGGCAAATAGCCTTAATTTCCCAAACACTTGGAGCTACTTGCATCTTTCCTGTGCCCCTTGGATAATTAGCCATCACTGCAGAACAAGAAATCCTCACTGTGCCACAGAGATATCTGTCTGTAAACAAAGCGCTTCCATTTGTAAAAAAGTCTTAACAAAAAGACAGATAAGGAGAGGTCTTTATCAGAGTCACACAGAACTTTAGGAAAATCACTGCATAAGGATCAGTCAAGAGGAACATTTCTAGACAGGAAACACCAAAATAAATAGAAAGCCATCTTTTTGCCCAAGTGGAAGAGAAAGACTTCATCTTGTATTTGGTTTGCTTGTAACTGCTTAAAAACATCTAACTAAGCATCCAACCTCAGAGTAACAATAGTGTGTGCCCACAGTCAGCGTGGATTTAAATGTAAACAACATCTCTGGACTGTTTTCACAAGGGCAAGAGATCAGGATTAAATATAGAGGTATTGTAGCAACTTTCAGTGCTGCAGAGTCTGCAAAGGATCATTCATTTCAGCAAGTGCAGAATGGTAAGTTCCTCACCCATGTACCGATTAACACTTTTCATCTCCAAGCAAAGCTTTGTTTTCAGCAACAAATAACTGTAAACAGGACAAATACAAGGAGAACATGCACCATCTCTTTTGTTCTTTCCATCTTCCTCTGCTCCTCTCAGAGACTAAGAATCTGGGCAGTTGAGCACTGGCAGCACATACACTGTTACAAGTAGCATGTAAATCTGTGACCAGGCACAATAAACCAAATAAATAAACGTACAACTAAGTACAGTATTCTTCATCCAAGTTTAACCCTGCAACTGTCGCAGAATCAGCTGCTTCCAGAACAGAGGAAAGCTTTTCCAGAGTCAGAAATGGATTTTTTCTGCCTGTATTTCAACCCTTTCTTCCACATTGCCACTTTGAGAGAAGCCTCACTGAGTACTTCTTATACAGAACTGAGATCCCAGATGGCATCCTACTGTAATTTGGGTAATATTTTTGTCAGAACTACAGTTAACAATTAAAAATTAATAACTCAAGAGACATATTGTCCTGAGAAACCTGTCAAGCTATCTTTTAATTTTGTAATTAAAGTTCAAACTCTGTCATGTAAAAATCTAGGCATTCTAAGAAATATTTCAGTCATTAGGGCATAATTTCATTCATTTACAGACAGCAGTATATTAATTGAAGTCAGCATGGAATTGGGAGGTCACCTAGGAGATTTTTTGCTTCTTCTTCACTTATCTCTGATGGATATCTTTTATCTGCTAAGATGCAAATACAGACTCATGCTATTCAAGTTTCTTAAAACCTGTTTATTTTCACTGAGTTTTCCTGGGACAAAGTTAGCTTTATTCACAGCAACCAGTGTAAATTTGTTCTGTGAAACAGTGTTTGTACCACACCAACCTCACAGACACTCAGAGGCCAGCAGGTCCAAGGTGGGCAAAAGGAGAGAAGAGCACACAGCTGGGACAGAGCTGCCTCCACTGACTAAACAGACATTCCATTCCATACCATGCCATGCTTAGCAATAAAACCTCAAGGAAATGGATGGGGTGTATGGACGTTCACGATGGCATTTGTCTTCCCAAGAAATCATTACACATATTTGATAGGAGAGGGAGAGATTATTAGAGCAGGAGTTCTGCTGTAGGCTGGGGTCAGCCCACCACATCATTCTTTCTGAATATTTTCTGTAGCTATTATTCATCTCGCCTCCTGTGCATTTCTCCCACTGCATTCAAATCACAACTTAAGTGTTCCAGCTAGAGCAATACCCTGCACACCTTCCTCAGTAAAAATAGGCCACCTCTTCTTCCAAATTGACCTTGGTAATCAAGCAAAGTCATCAAAACCTCAAAACTAAGCAAATAATCCGGAACAAGGTGATACAGAGTCATTGAATATTCTGCACTGGAAGGGTGATCCACAAGGATTATCAAAGTCCAGCTCCTGACCCTGCACAGGACAGCCCCAAAAATCACACCTTGTGCCTCAGGAGTATTGTCCCAACTCTTCTTGAGCTCTGTCAGGCTTGGTGATGTGACCACTTCCCTGAGGAGCCTGTTCCAATGCCTAACCACCCTCTGGGTAAAAACAAAAAATTCCTAATATCCAACCTAAATGTCCCCCGACACAGCTTCAGGCCATTCCTTCAGTTCCCATCTCTGGTCACCACAGAGAGGAGATCAGTCCTGCCCCTCTGCTTCCCCCATGAGGGAGCTCTAGACCACTTTATAAGTATAGATAAAACGTTTTTCAAATATTGAGCTTTGAGTGTTTTTTTTTTTAAACAAAAATTATGTGAGAAAAATCATGCGTTTCTATCGAGGGCACCAATATCACCCAGCAATTTTGGTGCAAACGGATCCAATTCTCCTGCCGATCACCAACTGATTAATATTTACTAGAAGAGTATGAAGAATTACTGAACAATTTCAGTGGCATTAAACAATTTGAAGGACTACAGGAGAATGTTCTCCTACACGAGAAGGCTTTCACAGTACAACTGTTTAATATTCCAGAAATACCCATGCAGTGATAATTCTGTTTAAACATTTACATAAGTGAGGACCCTGCTCCATCAGAGCACAACACATTTGGAAACAAAGCCTCTCACATGATAATAGTCTGCTTCTGCCCTACATCCCTCTGGCACAGGAACAACAGCTTTCCTTATTGACAAGGCACCCGAGTAACCAGGCAGAATCTTGAATCCCAGTGCCCAGTCTTGCAATTTTGATAGGCAGACTAAGGAGAGAGCAACCAATCTCCATTTGTACACAAGAAAAGAAACTGAAGACAGCAGAATGGTCATAACTAAGCAGAATGTGCCAGATATTGAACTATCATTAATTGATGGCAAATCTTCAAATGTTTTAAATGCCAAGCCTTCCCTGTGAACAGCTGCAAGTAAGCCATTTTCTCCCAGTTCCACAACAAACCCAACACCAGTGAAAAATCAATGTGTGTTTCAATAACCAAATACTCAAAGAAAATAGTAGTATTATAATAAAAGTCTTTGTGCAAAGCAAATAAGTGGGTCTGAAACAATTTAACCACCAAACATGCAACTACCATTGAGGAAAACTGACAGCACAGGAAAAGCTTCTTTGAAATTGAAGTGAGGTACAGGAAAAGGAGTTGTTCAAAACAAATGGTTGGATCAGTCTTTGTCATTGTGGCTCAGTTTTTCTTCTCTATACTTCAGGCCTCAAAGCCTAAACAAAAATATCAAGATCTATTTGGTGGGCTTGCATCAGACAAAGGCAATATAAGGAGCTACAGAAATGCTTGAGAATAGCCTTGCCCATTATTGTTCTCTATCAATATGTAGCATCCCATGCTAAATCCAATGCTTGTGAACAATGGAGTGATTCAATTTCAATGCAAAAAACCCCAATTTATTAAACTGACTGCAAACTGTATGGGATGGAGGGGAGTAAGAATCAATGAAAAGCAGGGTTATTTGATTGTATGCAGAGATTTAACTGCTGATATAAAGATGTACTCTTCAAAATCAGGTGTACAAAAGGCTCCCATGAATCTTTTGAATCTTTTAGTGACTAATAACAATAAAAACAACAGTGTCCAGCTACATGGAGATTATAAAGGAGCAACTAGAAACACTAACATTTCAAGAGCAAAGAAAAGATTATCGGTGTTTCTTTACTAGCAAAGAACACCAGAAAATAAAATTACAAAGATCTTTACATAACCAAACTGTATCACACTTGATGGCAATAGCTTCCACCTTTACCATATTTTCAATGCATCCCAGAGACAAGGAGAGAAGTGGTGGCCTAACACCTTAAATATAGAATAGAGAGAAGTAACAGACACTTGTCATCTGCATCCATTTATTGCTGCAGTAATGGAATAGATGACACCACAGAAGCCATAAAGTTGCAAGATTCCTCCAGGAAAAAATGCCTAATGCCTTAGGAAAACTCATTCACAGTACATTGTTTACATCACAGTTATTCTTAGAGCCCCCAAATACCATTAGTTCAGGTATATGCAGAAGTGCATAACTGGACTCTGATTCACCTGGTGAATGGTGGAAAGGGGGAAATAACAACTAAATGGCCTTCTCCCAGTGATAAAGATTCTTCATCCTTTGAAAAATCCTAAAAATAATCCATTCCATTCCAGCATATCTACTCCTGCCTAGACAGAGAAAAGAGTTTCAAACAAATTTCTGCAGTCTAAATAACATCTCACATCTCCCACCCTAGTCCTGCAACCTGCAGCAGAGATTTGAAGGCAAAAAAACAGAAGAGTCTAGACAAAAAAAATCCCAAATTGCACATTTATCAAATATCAGCCCTACTCTTCCCTTGTCTTTCATGTAGAGAATAGTTAAAAGCCCATACTAATTGAATTATAAGCATTTGCTCAAAAGTACGAGGTGGAGGAGGTAAATATGTCTTCACTTGTTTTCTTAATGAATGTCAGCCTCCCAAACAGGAACAGGGACTCCTTACTAAGGAACAGTCATCATTTTGCAAGCAGAGACAAACAGTTATTGAAATGGTTACTTTTGAGGCTGGTCTATTTTGGAAGAACAAAACCAAGACCAGAAAACGCAGTGTCTCATTCATATTTCTTAATATTTTGTATCTAATAGTGAAAAATCTTCCAACTCATTAAAATCTGAATAAAAACATATTAAGCAAATGAGCTTCATATTTGTTCTCTAACACAGCTGAAGTGTTTTCAGATTGGCTTCAGCTCAACAGAAACACATCAAAAGTGAAGAAGCCATGCAGAATAGTCATTTCTTGAGCAACTTTTGAGTAATAAATAATACCACAATGCTTTGATTTTGGGGTGTTCTGAGACAAGCAACTGCCAAGAACTGAGAAACACCTTGTTCATACCAACAGGATTTCTAGGCTGAGTTACATCTGGCCAAGCCCTGACTACAGCCCTTCTCAGGGTCCTTGGGTCTAAAATCCTCTGCACACTATCTTTTTTGGCTCAGATTTGCCAGCAGTTTGCTGCTTTGTTCTGGTTTTAAAAGACTCTGAAGTTGGAACAAGCACTAATGGCAACATTTCCAGTGAAACAGGTTAAAGTTTTCACCTGGAAGATATCCAAGATACAGTGAGATTAGTTTCTAGCCAAAGCAGCTGAAATTAAAATCTTGGCCCTTCGAAATAGAAAATGGACAACTTCTGTGCAATTTTGTTGCGCAGTATCATCAAAACACCAGTCTCTTTCTAATGTGGAAAAAAAAGGACACAATCTATAATCCCAAAAAATTGCTGAGAATCAGAACTGTTTTCTCTGTTCATTTATCGTAAAATACTCAAGATGCTCAATACCCAAGTGTATGTGGTGTATGAAATTAAACTGCTTTGTTATTATAATTTTTAGAGGGGGAAAAATGAAGGAACCCAGTAAATCATTACTTAGACACTTGTTTTTCACTGCAAGTACAGAAACTGAAAGTTACTTTCAACAGCTATTAAATTCTAAATCCTTGGATAACATTTTGGAGTTGAACCTCCAGGACCACATTGCCTGATCTCATCTGAAAGCACAGCACCAGCATGTTGTGAGGATGCAGCAGAGGCGGGCTCACACCAGCACACAGATGTTCTTATGCCAGAGACATCACCAGGCTCATGTGCTGTAACAAAATAAGGATGAAAGGAAGAACTAACTTGGGACCTTCCTTTGTTTCTTCCTGCTTTACCAAAATATCTTCCTCTATAATTAGCATAAAACTAATTATGGGCTTTTTGAAGTAGATGATCTTTTTGAATCAGGTCTTATGGGCTTTGCCATATATTCATTTCTTCAGACTCTAAGCCAGGCTCCACATTAGCTCAGTCACCACTTAAACATAATTACTTAACAATCTGGAAAAGCACCAACTATATGCAATAAAAGCACGAGCATAAGAAATATTATTACTTCTAAACATAAATCAAACACCAATGATAATTTCCCATAGTGCTGAAAGGATATGTGTAAGGAATCCCTTAAAATTAATCCCTTAAAAATTACTGTCCTCATTTGTTCAATCCTCCAGACGGGTTTCCCAGACCTTGTCTGTCTCTAATCATCTTCTTTCATATTCCTTAATGTAACATTGCCAGATAGTCAAGGTTTCCAGGGGGAACACTGGCATGCTTTTGTACCTAATGTACCAAAACCACATGCCCACCAGAGATGCACAAATCCAATGGAGGCGCTTACATTTGAAAACCAAACTCATAGTCTGGAGATCAAAACAACTAATGAGCACATATGACACTGTCTTTGCCACATTAAATGATTTTATCACATCCTTTGATTAAAAAAGAACAGTGAGATTTGACACCGCAGGTATTTTGCAGCACATCACCTGCAGAAAAGGGTTTTAAAAGCTGCATTTAGGAAAACACCCCAGATTTTGCAACTATTTTGAATTAATACTGCATTTAGAAATTCTTTATAATCTATACATACAGCTAGTACCACAGACATGGGTAGGAATGGATCATAATATACCGAGACTTGCAATAAAAAGACCAAAGACATAACTTCAATTTGACACAGGAAAAAGAAAAAAAAACAAACATGGCTCTGCCAGTGCCTTGGCCCTGCAGGAGAGCAAAGAACTTGCTAATTGGAAATCCCAGGTGCTCCCAAGCAGCTGCCCAAGCTGCACATTACAACACAAACCACAGCTCCCCCATGGTCTCTGCCAGACCTGGCAAATAGAACAGGTAAGCAAAAAGGGTTTTCTCTCCTCATCTCCATATTTGGTAAAACAGGTTAAGACACCAATACATCCAAGCATCCCCACAAACAAACCCATCTCTAATAACAGCTGTGTTTGAAGCTTCACAAAAAGATTAACACAGTCATCCTGACCATCACTGTGGGTGAAGGGGGACACCCTCACTCTGGCTGGACACAGGTGACAGAACCCTTACACTTTGATTTCATTACTGACTTGTGATATGATAAACACAGTGTCAGAGTTCAGGTGAGGATTTCACTGCTTTTCACCTCAAGTCCTCACCTTCTCAGGACATAACTGCTGACAAGACTTTGTTCTGCAGTTTCTACTAGACATACAAAGTTCTTTAAATACTTGCACATTGTCAGACCTTTATTCTCCTGTTTTCACTTATTGATTTCCATTCTTCACCACTATCATTGTCTTCTCACAACTGAGTTATTGGTATGAAGTATTTTAAACTCATCTGTGTGAAAGAGCCCGTGGAAAACCAAAATACATTGCCTTTAAGGTTTGATAGTTTTATGTAGTCACAAATTAATTATCAAAAAAAAAGAAAAGCATCCACTATAAGTAATGCTGGGAAAATTCATCTCATGCCACTGAAAATAACAGATTCAAAAGCTAAAAAATAAAGTCTTTCAAGAAAAATAATCTAATTGGGGGTACAAGTTCCCCCTCTCCTTTGTATTCATGAAGTTTAAACTTTCTCTGTAGGTTTAAATCGCTTCCCACTTGACTTGTTTTTCAGCCCAAAAACCAACAGCACTGATGTCCCAGTGATGAGGAATGACTCACCAGCAAATGCTGAGTCACAATCACACCAAATACACTCTTACATCTTGATGGAGCATCAAATTCAATAGCTTTGCTTAGTCACTTGAGCTTGTCCTAATTCCTATGATTCACTCAATTTCAAAACTGATTTCTGATTTCTTGTTTTTTCCTTGCAATATATCTTCCATTGTATAATTCTTATACAACTCTTAAGGCAGAATTGTCGCAAGCCATCACTAGCCCTCAATCAGATCCCGGGCTTCAGACACAAGGTATGTCGCTTATCAAATCCAAGCGGCCAATACACCACAGCGCACGTCGGAATAATTTGGAAGTGCTGATCTCCCACTCCTTGCACACCTACAAAGAATTCCAGCTGACAGCAGAAGATCCATGCAGCAGGATTTCATCCTGCCCTGACTCATGCCAGCAAGAACCCACCATCAGCTAAAAGTGTGACCTTTCTCTGGGAGGGCTCCCCAGCCTGACAAGGTAAGGCACAAGAAGCGAGTGCTCAGCAGTTTATGCAGAGGGTGAGGTATTGGACCATGATTAAACAAGCCAGCATTGGAGTGACAGATTTCCAATTGCTTGTATTTCAGTATTTCAGTGTTACCTTTTGTCCTGTCTGAAGGTAGATAAAGCAAAATTACTCTACCCAGCTGTTTATCTGTTCATCCAACTACTTATATATGGAAGAAGCTAAGTTTGGCCTGAATTCAACTAAGGTAATAATTTATTTCTCTTCACGGAAATTGACAGCAATGTTTTATCTAATTACTACTAGCATTTCAGCCAGAACCCAGAGAACTTCTCTAAAAGGTTGCAGGCAGGCTAGCATGGGGGGGGGAATGAAGAAAACTCATCAGGGAGAGAGGGAAAGGCAGATGCAATGAATAGGTTTCTGATGACTGCCACATTGCAGTACCTACAGGAGGCAATTATCACTACACTGTTACTTATTTTCCTGTCTTCGGGCACAGTTTTTGTGCTTCCTCACAGTGCATTTCTGCAGCAGCTGCACTAACTATTGTTGTGCTGGATTAGTGGTTAATAAGCTTGTTAATGCTGAAGGCACCCAGCCAGTTATGTACATTCAGAAAAGTCTCCCTTATGAAAAGATACTGTGAGGAAGGCAGGGGTCATCTCTGGGGAATTCTGGGAATAAAACAGACCACACAAAATCATATGCAGTTCACAGAAATCCTAAAATAATGGGTTTATGTCTTCACCCTTGCTGAAGGAACTACAGCTTTGAAGCTTCTTTGGCCAGCTATTCTGACTTTAACAATAGTCAATAATAGTATGGTTTTTTAAAAAAGCTGCGTGAAAAAAATAAATATTTAACCTTTTGTCATAACAAATGATGTGCAGGTCATATGTTCTCCATAGGCTGCAAGTTCCGAAGTCCTCCTCCAGGTGTTTACTACAATAATTCATTTTTAAAAAAGCTCACCCTAGTTACAACCTCTTTTCTCTGAAATATTGTCCTTCTCCATTATATAGTCTAATGTAAAAAAATTAAAAGCATATCTTGATCAGTATAAAGAACTCTGCAAGAGGTAGTTTTCCTAGACTACCTGAGATTCATAAAGCTATCCTGACACTATTGTTCTAGACATCCAAGACCTATCAGTAAAACAGAAAGTAAAGACAGGCATGACAAAATTAATTCTATCTCTCTTCCCACCTCCACCTAGGCTGGATTACTAAATTTCTATACCTGTCTGAACATGAAGCAATGTGCTTCAAGATGAGAAATAAGAGATCCACCCCAAAACAAATAATGTTTTGGTGTCTTTACACTCACCTGGTTCTGGTGACTGGTCTAATGTAGGTAGGATATAGGCTTGAATCCAGGCCTCACACTATGGTGGAAAGAATGCTGTGGTGGGTATAGTAAAAGCAACCGTGGCACCTGCACATCCTTTTAAAATTCTACTTTACTCAAAAGATGAAAAAAATAGTTCAAACATGACTGTCTTGAAGCTTTAGACAGAAAGAAGACAAATTTTGACATACTGATTTTGTTTCTGCTGAGAACAATACTTCACCAGGAAAATACCAAGCAATTTAATCAAAAATTGCCACCTCCTTTTTATAAAAGTGCAAAACATCACCCTGCTCAAAAGATATGTATTTGTATTTCTAATTATCAGTGTCAGCAGCTGTGGGGCAGCCAATACCTCACTTCTTTTCAGAGGTTTGACATGATAGATGTTGGAGAGCTGCCACTGATATCAAAACTGACCAGCAGGACCACAGCTGAAGAGAAAAAGAGGCAAAAGATCAGGACAAAATACTAAATTCTATATGTATGAATAAATAAGGCATATAAAAGCATGCAAACTGTAAAAAGACACCTTTAAAATCCTCAAATCCTGTTTTTAACACAGCTGTCTGCTCATGCAGCTCAGTGACCTTGGTGCTCAGTAAAAACCAATATAGTTACTGAAGACTGATTTCAATAACTTTCTGGAAAGAGTCCAAAGCACCTTCTGCAGTCACTGCATCAAAGACAACACAGAAAAAGAAAGGCAGAAAATAGCTGGTCTTAAATCTGGTGTAAGACTTGCCCAGTGTTCTGCAACAACTTAATTAAAACATACTTTCTATGGGCAGATGTCCTGGTCCCAGCCAGGAAGGGGTTAATTTTTTCCAGTGTCCAGGAGAGGGTATGGCCAGGACACAGAGGTTATTCTGTTCCAACTTACAGCACTGCCAGGGCACAGGAAAAAAGACTCTTCCAGGCAAAAGTGGCTCCTTCCCTGGCACGGGGAGCTGTCCAGTACTGGCCGTTGCTGGTTGAGTTTTCCATGCGATTCATTTCTTTTCTTGCACCCTCTGTTATTAGGATTTTTGCTGTTGCTGTTTATTTTCTTGTCCCACTGCTGTTTCCAGTAAATTGTTCTTTTCTCTGCCAGTGATCTTTGCCTTTGGGCCTCCAAATCAGCTCTCCATTGAAAAGTGGGGAAGGGGAGGGCAAACGGGGGGGAACAAGCAGCAGTTGTGATGGGAGCACTTGATTGGGGAATACCATTCCTAAACCACGACAAGACTGTCAGGCAACTACACCCCACCTACACACTGGGGTTAGCAAAGAGCTACCACATTTCTATTCTTGCAAACAGTACAATGTTAGCTTAACTACTATTTTTTCTAATCAATGGTAGAATTTTACTTCTGAATTGTGGTGTTTTGTCCATTATTGCCAAGGGCTGTATTGTCAAGACACCAATGCTGGTGTTTTGCTTTTCAAAACACTTCATTGCAAAGTATTTGTTAGTTTAAATATAGGTATCCATTCAGCTACCAAAATATTTTATTCTACCACTGGACCCATCAAAGCAAAGAAAAAAAAACAAAACAACCTATGCCAACCAACACTGGTAATCTATGCAGTAGCCAAGTGTACCAGGATATCAGTTTATACACAGAAAATGAGGATCTTCTTATTCAGAATGCAAATCTCTTGAATCCTTAAGTGCTCCATCAGGAGTCTTGGACTGCACCTCTCTGCACACAATTTAAGCTGCTTTCTGCAGGATACCAAATATGTATTCACTGAGACAGAGCATACTAAAACAAATATCAAGGCACAAACAAAACCAGACCTTAACCAATGATTGAACAGAGCCAGTTGAGCCTCTTTAGTGATAGAAATGGTCTTGATGTCTTTTCATATCTCATTGGAAACTTTTTAAACAACGGCCTTTCCAAAGCTTTACTCACACAGATCTTTCTGTGAAATATTTACCCATGACCAAGTGGACTGTATTGCTTATTTGCGATTGGTCAAGTAGTGCATTTTGTGTTCACTGGATGTGCAATGTTTGCAATGAGCTCGAGGTAAAGAAGCTTCTCAAAACTCTAGAGAATAAAATCTGGGAAGATCAAGGTTCATCAGTCTGTTAGCAGGGGGAGAAAGGAAATATATTTTAAAAAACCCAACAACACAGCTTTTTAAGATTTCAGTCTTGGCTCCAGAGCAAACTCCTTCAGAATGATGGCTAAGGGCACCCTCAGGGGCCCTTATTATGACACTGATGTCAGACCCCTCATCAGCTGCGCCCATCTAGGAGAAAAGCCAGCTTGGTTACAGATAAGGTCTAAAACCTGTAGTTCATTCCCTTAAAAACTGTTAGAATTACAGTACTAAGTATTCATCATTATAACTGGGGGCTTTCTGTACTGCATTCATTTTAAAAAGCAAACAAAACAAACACCAAGGAAAAAAAACCAAAAACCCAAATTAAAGAGAACACCTTAAGGGGAGCCTGTATTTCTGAATCAAATCACAGCTTTAAATGCTGTAAAAAGGAATCAATTTCTTTCTATATGGCCTTTTAATGAGTTACCAACTTCTCTCTTTTTGTAATCAGACATTTCCTTTTCAGGTTTTCATGAGCCAGAGGGAAAAAGACATTTCTCAAGCAGAGACAGAATGATGTCTAACCTTGTCAGCTGATTGGCAGAATTCTGACAGATGTTAAATACATATTAGCAGGTAGAAGATGGGAATTAGGGGGGGGAAACAAAAGTCAGGATCTTCCTGTGGAAGTAATTAAGAAGTACATTGCCACCAAAACTAACATTTTTTTTTATCTGCCAGTTTATCACTTCCCTCAAGTTCCCTGTCAAGAGAGACTCCACTGCACATTCTGCAAATTCACTGTTTGGTTTAGATCTTACTTAAATGGGAAGCAAATGCCACACTTAAAGAGATCTCAGAAAAATAGACAAGATGTCTCTACTCTTTTACTCTTCATGTTGTATCTTGACTATGTCCTTTGACCTGTTGATATGAGGCAGAGAAGAGCAATCTGTGAAGTGAGCATTGATGAAAAACGGAGGTCTCCTTGAAATAATCATTGTAACTGCATTGCTGGTTAAACATGTTTTATCAATTCTGAGTCCATAGCTTCTCTTTTGCTCCACCTTTTCAAAATAATAATGAATACTAGCTAATTATAAATTGCTACATGCCTTGCACAACAACAAAGATAAAAAATCTTAAATAAAAAGTCAAAGATATGCTTAATGGCATGCTGCAAGCACAAAGTGGCCAAGGCCAGGGTTTTCATTATGATTTTGCAAGTATAAGATCGCATGTCTTTGATCACATTTGCTCATGCACGCTCATCTTTCCCAGCAGAAGTATTCTTGAGACCAGCATTTGCTACAAAAACATAACTACATTTTCCAACATGGACTCCATTGTTTCACCTTCCAATAATATTAAAACATCCTGCAATCCATCAAGATAAAATAACATAATATTGCTCTTATTTTCTGCAACAATGATAAAATATTACTTCTTTGACTCTGTGCTTGTTCCCTTTTATACTCCAGATAACTCATTAAAACTTAACATGTTCTGTACTCACTATAAACATAATAGTCCAACTTTTCTTATTTTCCCTACCTTTACTGTAGGTAAAAATATTACGCAGTTAAACTCCTAAATACACTCTGGGCACCATCTAACTTATTTTTACAACAGTGCCAATGTATCCAAGTGCAGCCCCACTGCAAATTCAGAATCCTTCCAATCCAGCAAATAAGAAGGGTGTTCTTCCACAAACATTTCTAGACAAGAGGCAAAGGGTCCCAAAACTTGCATCTTCACTATCATGAAATAACTTTTTTCCAGAATCAACTTAAAGAACACCTAGAGGGCACTTGAGACTAAAAATATATTTTTTAATAATTAAAATTATCCACTGAGAGGGAAAGAGAAAATCCAGGTACTTTAGGACTAAAAAAACTAAACAAATAGACAAAACAAAAAAAAACCAACAACCAGCAAAAGTGACAGTCCTTTTGTAATGGAAGAAGTCCTAGGCAGAGTGAAGCATCACTCAAATACTTTTCCCAGTGCTGAAGACAACAACAAAAAACCAAACACAGCCACACAAAAAAAAAAACAAACCCACAAGGGAAAAATAGATAGTAACCCAGTATTTTACACTCCCTCTAAAATTTTGATATTATAGAGGTTTTATTTTTCTGGCCCAATTGAAATAAGAAATACAAGAAGAAATTTTGATTTAGGTAGTCTGCATGAAACACCCAACTCAGCTCTGTACATGTTAAAGAAAAGAGGTATTTATGTAAATATTGAAAATAAAACTGATTAAAAAAACCACTTATGGGCTAATTGCAGATCTATCACCCTGGAAGGATCCCTTGCTGTTTATGTCACCACATTACTGCTCCCAACACAAAAGAGGAGCAACTCTTCGAGCCACAACCCAAAGCTGTGGTGGATACATTTTGTAAGCAAGCAGGACAAAATCTGATGAATAGCCAAGTACAGCAACCTGAAAGAAGAGCAGTAATGATGACAATTCTGTTGACAAGGAGACATCACTGGCAGGAAGAAATGTGCCATCATGTCACTTTCCAGCTGGGCTCCTCAGACAGTGATGCTCCCAGACTTTCTCTTGTGTACAAGGTGCCATTGACTTCTCTGATCTAATTGCTCAATCCAAGTAGAAAAGCTGATGGAGTATTTCACCTTTTCTGTTATACAGGTTATCATTGAAGCATTTCAATATGCTTCAATAACAGTTTGTTATTTGTGCTAATCCTGATTCTTGTGTATCCCCAGATGTAACTGTTGTTCTGATAAATCTGTTCTGTAACAAATGGCCCAGTTATGTTACTGGAGGGGACAAAATATAGTTTCTTACTCAGAAGTTGCTGTAAACACACCAGTACAGCATGTAAAACATTCATAAAACCATAGAATCATGACAGATGGAAAAGACCTTTAGGTTCATTGAGTCAAACTTCACTCAAGCCCCCACTAAACGATGTCCCCAAGTACCACACCTAGGTATCACTGAAATATTCCAGGGATGGTGATTCCACCATTCCAATGCCTGACCAATGTCTCATCCAAAAACTCCCCTGGATAAACTATACATTTGAGACCTCTTTTGATGAAGGTATACATTACCCTCCCATAACTTTCACACTGGATTTTTACTTTTCTTCAGCACATCATCCATCAGTCAGTTATAGGAGGTAGAAAAAGACTTTTATGGACTTATGGACAAAATACAGTAGCAGCAGTCAGCAAGTTTTGGGCAGAACAAACTGATATCAAAACCAAGCTGTCTTTTTCTTCTAAAGAAAAACCTATGAACTACATTGTGTAAACAAAACCCTGACAGTGTTTTCTCATGCCCACAACAGAAACAAAGTGCTAGAGAAGTTTCCAGAGACCATCCAGCCTGTTTTAAAGATGGATTATTTATATCTAGAGCAGTATGTACCAAATGGCTAGTTCAACCCACTTACAGAAAGTAATCATTTCACATAACTCAGAATATAATTACATAGTATATGAGTGATACTGAGAGGAAGGCAGCAAAGCCCTAACAGAAATGGGGCTTCAGAGTTAGACTAGCAGGTGATATTCTGGGACAGGATTAAGGCTTGCATTTCTGGAGGCTGAAGAGAAGAGCTGATAGAGGTGACAGGTATTTTCCATTCCAAAACATCCCAAATTTTTTCTCTCCAGTGCTGCTCCTTTATTCTCTAACTTACTCACTGAAAAAACAGAACTTTCTGAGGTGACTAAGAGATCAGTCTGATACTTTTGGCACTCCAGCCTCCTCTAAAGTTCTATCTGGAGTGGGAGGACCAGCTCGGGATGGTGATAAGGAAGACAAGCAGGAGTAGCAAATTAGGTATAGAAAACGAAATGTTCTGCTAAAATACCAAAGTCTACCCACAAAACTTTGTTCAAGGAAAAGCAGAAAATCTACTTACTCTTGAAGGACTTGAAATTCTTGGGTTTATTTTTCATTTACAGGAAAAAATCATAGAAGGCAATATTATTTGAAAACACACAGATCAGAAAGCTACAACTTTTATTTCATAAAGCTGTTTGGGAAAGAGACAGAAAGAGCAAAAGGAAGTGGATTTCCCCTTCTCACAAAATCTTCATTTTCCCCATCCCAGTCAAAAATCTATAGCAAGACAAGTCACTTGGATTTAGATCAGCAAGCAAGAGGTTTGGATTGCCTCAAGAGTTTAGAGATACACATTAGGACACTAACTTTCATCAGTGGCATATAGACATCATTGCAGCAAAAAGAGAAAGTGGGACTGGCTTTGGAGAAGAACCAAACCATCCTACATAGATGGGGCTGCAGAAGAACTCTTGTCAGGACCACCAGGGGGGTGCTCACTGAAATAAACAGGGCAGGAGACTTTTTCTCCTTTTAATGCCTTTATTAAAAATGATCAGCTCATGATAGGGGTGGCTCGATGGATCTGCAGCTTCCATCAATTCTCTCCCAGGTGGCTTGCAGGACGAGGATGAGTCACAGCTTTGTCCCCTGGGGGCAGAGTTGCAAGTCCCGTCCTCGCGGGAGCTGTGGGCATGCCAGATCTTGCCTGGCTGCTCTCCGGGGGTCGGGGTCCCGGCTTTGGATGACTCTTGCACTCAGGGCGAGGGGCTCCAAAGGTTCTGAGTGTCTTTGCAGGTTCAGTAGCTTGTTCCTCACACGTGGACATCACTCTAATTTCTCAATTTCATTTTGGCTCGTTGTTTTGGGGTTATTTTCTGTATGTCTGAGGTCGCGGCTCCTCAAAGCACTCTGGTCTTTTACAGTTTAATTTACATGTCCCCTGCCTCAAGTTTCCTCTTTCCCTTACTGTCTCTGCCCGGCCAGTTCTCTCACACCTTTAGTGTTAATACAAAAGGCCTTTCAACTCTGCCTCGGCCACTAATACAAAAGGAATCATTAGCGAGAACGACTGGTAATTTACATAACACAGATAACACTTTAGTAGCAAAAGTGGTTAAATTAGCTATTTGTAACTTGTTTCTCCACACTAAAAATTATCAGGTTTTTTGTTCATAACACTCACAGCTGCTAAAGAAAATGGATCTCTCCTCATTTTGCGTCACAGAAGAAGCAGCTGTTGAAAGTCAGCCTATGCCAGGCCAGCCCATCCGCTCAGCCCTCCCTGCAGAAGGGCACACACAGTGAAATACAGAAAGGGAAAGCAGGGGATCTACACAGGCCATCCCTTGCACAACAGAGGTTACAATAGAGACTCTTGTCTCTGGGCCACAGAGCAGGTCAGAAATCACTTCAGATCCTTTATGGCAATATGACTATTGACATACAAGTCATTATGCTCTTACTGAGATTTTGCTGTCCATGCAACCCCAGACTAAGGGACATTGTCAGCAAATAGCTCTTGTTATACAAGGTAGCATCACAGCTTGGGAGGGAGCATGGTCCATGAAAACATGTTTTTCTGCTGTCAGGTTCCCAAGGTGATCTCTACCTCTTCACCAGGATCAGCAGGGACATTCATCCAGGGTAAGAACTATTTGAGAAAATCCACCCACAGCTCCAGATCCTGAGCAGCCTCTCCCCAGCTCCTCCTTGAGGCTCTGCCACCATCCAGCATCTCTCCTGAGGTGTGTAGCCAACACCCACACAGAGGGACCCCATTCTCAGGATACTCCAAGGAGCCAGCTGGGTCCACAGGATGACATTCCATCCTCCCTCCCAGAAGGGTGACATGGAGTTCAATTCTCCAGTGAGACAAACCAAGATGGTTTTCCCTGGAGATGATGATTCTCAAGACATGACCCCACACGACAGTGAATGACTTTGCACAAGGTGTCATGCAAGCAGTCCAGAGGCTTAGTTTGCAGATGAATGCACTACTATAAATGCAGAATTAAGTCCCCTGTATACATATAGAATTGATGCTTCCCATTGCCAAGTAGTCAAATACCTCCTCAGCAACAAACATGATTTATTTCATGGAGCTGCCTTTCTTTTTCTCTCCTGCCTCTCAGAAATACTGGGGTTCCTTCAAAATTTACTTCTAAAATGCACAAACTATGTTGTAAGCCAAAACCAATATATTTTTCTCTCCACACCCCCAATAAATTTAGTCTCTATCAGATAAAGAAGACTCTTTTCAGAGTCCTATCTTCCAGCATGAGCAATTAATCATCTTAGTAACAGGAGGCTGGAGAAAGTCAAAGAATACACTGCATAAAGGAAAATCTTATGTTTTACCACTTCTCCCTTTGGAAAATAAAGGAAAAAGGCTTAAAAACAAAACCCAAGCCAAACCAATGAACTCAAACAATGCATCATCAAAAGTTTTCTCAGCTATCAAAATAGCAAAAATGTACTGAATGATTAATAAATGTGTTCTGTGACCAGAAGGATGAACTGCTAAAAGCAGCTCACATTTTGTGCACCAATTTTTTAGAAGTCATGTTGAGTAAGGAGGTATTTTTGACCCAATACACTTACATAAAAGGTACAACTATTACTTGAATTGATACTGAATATTAAATTATCAAGAACTCCAACCAACAACCAAAAAAAACCCTCACCCTTCATCACTCCTGTTGCACCAGGGAAGCTCACTGAAATAAGCTGTTTGCTAAAAGGCTGTTCAGGGAAGACCATTGTCAGTGCTTAATAGCTGACACGGACCATTGAGTAGGCAAAGCATCTATGTTCTGCAGAGTGAAAACTGCTTACCTGGGACAGATCTATTAGGCTGTGCAGCTTCATTGATGGGAATAAAGTTATAGACATGACAGTACCACTGAGGATATCAGTTCATAAGGGAATGAGGCTAAAAGATTACTGTAGTAACAGAGAGACTGTTAATGCCTGGAAAGTCTATTATTTTTCCCACTCCTGATTTCTTACCATTGTCTTTCCAGTGCTAATTACCTAATTAAAGGAGCTATGTGATATTAACAGCACATCTACTTCTTGTGAAGAGCTAAGAAGGCTGAAGATTCGAAACACACATCCTCTTGCCATCTTTGGAACAATGACAAAGCAACATTTGCAAAAGAAATAACACACCCTTTGTTTAAAAAGTCCCTAAATTCTCCAAGAACATCAAGCTCATAACCCACTGACAAACAGAGCATCTGTGATTGATCCCCAGCCTCACAACACCAAGCAAATGGCATTTATAGTGAAGCACAAGTTGTAAGAAGAGAAGAGGCAACACTTCATGGGGGAACAGGCAATTGCCCTGTCATTTTGGGTATTGCATGCCACATTTCACAGTGTCAGCACACCAGGGCAAGTTCTTAGTTAGCAGCTTGCAAACCACAGCTAGGAAAGTCCTGGGGAGCATATAGTGTTCTCTGCTGGTAGCAGGGGACTAGGAGTTCCTGGAAGCAAGGTTATTTCTGTAAAACAACATCAGAACTTGGTGCACTGCTTGGACTTTAAACATGGCATTCATTAACTGGAGATCTGCGTGAGACAATTCCATGCAGAGGAAGCATGAAAAGCTTTCTAATTTGAGCAAATCTCTGGCAGTGTGACTGGGTCAAAAAGTGGGTTGATTCTTCTAAAGCAGTTAAATTTTCTAAAAAATAAAACAACAAAAAGCACCAACCCTGGATCAGTAGTTTTACATGCACTTTACTCCTATCCACTTTCATGCCAAAATGATCAATACCAGCTTATTCCTCAAGCTTGGCCTAATTCACCAGATTCTGCTAGTGATAGCGAGTGGCCTAATTTTCAGATGTTCAATTAGCATTATCTTGAAAGAATAGATTTTTTTTTTTATAATAGGCAAAGCAGTAATTGAGCATTTATAGAGAGTAAAGAATGTAATACAGGTGCCCTGATGCATAAAATTGATGTATGCAACTGTTATAATTGCTTCTGAAAATATTGTCCTTAGTGTTGAGAAATTTAAGCAACCATCAAGACAGCTGAACACATTCTTTTAGCCAAACTTACAAACATTCATCTCACTTTATACTCTACCATTCCCTTCTGCTCACAGTCTTCTCTTGCCTTGTCAACAGCCCTTCCAAAGCATTTAGTCAACATTACCCACAAAGTTATTCAAACAAATAAAATCACAGTACTTGGACAGCTATTGATCCCATCTTTATAATTTTTAGATTGTGCTCAAGAACCAAGAAATGGTTTTCCTTTGATTGTTCCATGGCCAATAGCACGCTACACAGGCTAAAGGACTCATGCAGGTCATTATAAAATATTTCCTTGAATTTCTTAAATACTGTGGAATTTTTCATTTTTTTTAACCACAAAAACATTAATTTGAGTGCATAACCAGTTGAATAAATAGTCAGTTCACAGCAGAGAACTATACTTTCAGTTTTATACTAATTCAGAGGTATACATTCTGCCTTTATATCAACTTAAAACTACAAACCAAATCCTTCCAACAAAAAACTATAGATTAATAATCCTCTTTATCATCACTATCAAGCTCAGATTCTGGAAAACTAACCAAGATTTTCATAGCACCCTCTAATATTTCTCAAACTTATTGCAGTAGCTGATCCTTCACACCAAATGTTTCCAAGCACAGTGCCTAAAAGCTGCATTAAAAATCTGCAACTTATCAATTTAGCCATGCTGAAGAATTGTTTTCAGAGCAATTATTCACAGTACCCCAAGGAAAACAGCATTTCTCAGACAAAAATCAGATTAACCAGAGACTCTTAGTCCTTAAAGTACAAAGACCTCCAGTTTAAAAAACACCTGAGAGTAAGGGCACACTGATGTCTCAAAAGGTCCAGCTGCAGGTGACCTTAAAAAGCGCCAAAATATTTTGGTCAAGCTCGAAAGACAAGGTTTGTCACAGCATTAGTCTGCACTCTATAGGGTAGACAGGATTTAATCTAGCAGCATATTCAACCCTGAAGCAGAACAGCTGCATATTTACCCTCAAACTCGTCGTTTTGTGCATTATAGCAGCTACAGTTGGCTCTAAATTCCCCGGCTGAGATTACCAGGCTGCAACATCCACTTTCACAGGAGGAAATATTAAATCACACCAAGCAGGCAATTCGTCTCGGGAGCCCCAGGCCTGGCCAGAAGTCCCAAGCCCCAAAATCTCTCTGTTCAAGCCGAGGGCTCGGCAGGATAGTTTTTCTGCCTGCGCCATCTGCCGGCCCAATGCCACAACTGTTATTGCTATGTTGAAATCCCAATCCATTTCCCCCGACACACCGATTGTGACACTTCAGTGGTTCTCAGCCATTAAACAACCTTTCAAAGAGCACAGACGGTTTCTGTGAAGATCATAAAAAGCAACAGGAAAAAGGAAATCTATTTTCAGGCTTAAATCAGCTGTTAGTGCGCTCTCACCTCAACTGCAAAAGGATACCTAAATGAAAGGAAACTGAAACCACTTAGTTCAACCATTAAAACAGTAGTGCTTCCCAACTCTAGGACCTGGCTGCAGTCCCAACAAACAAACAAAAAAAAAAGAAAAAAGGAAAGTAATAACAAGAATAGTACATGGTTTGTGGAAAATATTATCATTCTTATTTTGCTTTTTCTTGCATTATAACTCATATCCATATGAGTTATAAATAAATAAAATAAATACAAGCAAGTAAATAAGTCCTCACTGAACCATCAAACAGACAAACATCGGCCTGTACATACATGGTATCAGCAGCACCAGTAAGTAATGACTGGAGGTTCATAGCAGAAACAGATCACTGGTAGGCTTTCCCCAAACTAAACACTACATGTTTCCCCTCTACCTTGCTGATTTAAAAAAAAAAAAAAGTTTAAACTCCATCTGTCTTAAAGTGTATGGCAACAAGAACAGCCAAAAATATGCATTTCATCTTCAGGAAAAGTCACTGAACAAAGTAATCTTCTTTTATCTTTATCAGGTCATTTACACCCATATCTGTCCTTGCCTATATTTTACTGGGCTCAATGTCCTCCCACACTCTTGTCTGTAGTGTCCCTGTCATTCCTCACTGGAAAGAAAGAGACCAAAACACTAGACCAGTTCTCTGCCTACTTCTCTCTGTCACATCACAAGATCTCATCACTTCTACTTGGAAGGGACATTAATTCAAAAGGGACAGCTTCAGAAACAAAGTGAAGCTTTTCAAAATAAAGAAGCTCATACAGAATTTAACATAATTTAGAAAGCCATCATACATCTTGCATGTATCCAAGAGCTTGGTTCCTAACTTCAAGTGAGCAAACGACATGGTTCAACTAGATAGCGTCAACAGATCCATTACATTTTTTGATACTAGGAAGAAATATAAGGATCTGTTGATTCAGTGAAACACATGGTCACATCGAACACCTTTGGTAGTCTTCTCTGACTCCTAACTAGGCAGAATAAATTAACACAAAATGGCTCCAAAAGTGCACAAAGACACTTTCCTGTATCAAAAATGAGGGACCTAGAAATACTTTTGAACTTACAGTAACAACCCACACTGTAACAGCACAGATTGGGGTGAAAGGGTTCAAGTCTCCCTCACATTTGAGCCTCATTTTTCTTATGATGAGAAGCACAGAGAAGAGGTACCATATGCTCTGGCCCAGCCCTTGATCTGGAATAGTCTGGGACAGAGCACACCACAAGGCAAGACACTGAACAGCTGCACTGCAGCACAACAGCGTGCAGGGAGGAGAACAGAGTCACACCACCCAGAAAGATCACACAGCTTCCTGCTGGCACTCAGGAAATGCTGGATTCTGAAGGTCACTGTGCTGCATTGCTTCCTTGCTAGGTACCCAGAGAAAGCTTTGTAAATACTTTCCTCCCTCTTCCACAAACCACCCATACCAGCAGCTGATCACACGGACCAGAACCTCGCTCATGTTAAAAGGACAAAGCATAACGCTCATATACAGATGCAAAGAGAAGCTAGTCCAGGCCATCCATAAGAGCTCAAATTTTAAGAGAGTTGCATCTTTCTCTGTTGCTTTGGCCACCAATCCAAGCAAAATAAAAGTTAGATAAATTTTTGGCCCTCTTCAGGAAGGCAACATCCATATTCCTCAAGATCGACGTTACAAATGGACTGTTTTTACCTCAGAACAAGGGACTAAATAGTCTTCCTACACACACCAATTGCCACTAAATTACCATGAGATCTACTCCAACCCACACAAAAATCTATTTGTATCCTCACTGCAGTTTTGGCAGTACATCAATTACTTTGACAACCCTCACAACTGTAAGAATATGTATAAACCCTGATCCAAGGATGAAATACTGCTTTCATTAGCTTAAAATAGCACTAGATAAGCAAACCTGCCAGCCATATTAGAACATTTTGCTGTTCTATTATGTTCTAGGGGAATCATCTCCTCCCTTTTATCTCTGTTTTTCTTGTAGTTTGCAGCAATACACCAGAGAATACAAAAAGCCCAAGACCTGCAGTGGCCTTCTGGTGCCAGCCATGCTAACTACTCACTCCAAAAGGCTTTTATTCAAATTTAGCAGCTTAAAAACATCCCCTAACCATTTTTTAGGTGAAGGAAAAGTGATGATCTCTTGTTTGGAACAGTTTTAAAAGGCAGGTAAAGGCAGACAGATAATCATAGGTAAAGCCTGTACCCTACCATCATGCCTGAAGAATACCCTGCTGATCTGTAAAGAGACAGGAATCAGTGTCACAAAGATGCTCCCTTATGGATGTAAAAGGCTCCAGGGCAGCAGAGAAGGAGGCACAACATACCTCTCCATTTTGACTGTTAGCGATTATTCCTGATGCTTCTCTAGTTTGAAATACTCAATGAATGAATACATGTCCTTGCCCCTCCTATCTGTGCAGCCCAGTAATTTGATTCCCTACAAAAAAGTAATGCTGTCTTAAGGATTCTCAAAATAACACTTGACAAACAACACATTCACTAGTTCATGTGCCCCTAGAGTGCAGCTCACTGTTTGGCTTCACAGCTTCTACCCACTGACACCTTTTCCAAACTTTCCAAAATTATCCCTACTAAAACCAAAGAGGCTGCTCTGCCACAGTCGCAACCCTACAGCTCCTACTGTCCTGAAAAGGCTCCCCTTGCTGTAAGGAGCAGCAAACCTTCAGAGCAGAGCGACACACAGCTCTTCAACTTTCCAGATTTGGAAACAATTATCTAACAGGCTGAGGTATGAGTCTTCATGTTTTCATCTCTGCTTCTTCACCATCATCTTGTCCAGGTATTTCTTCTTCCCTGCCTCTCCAGCCTTTTCTGTTGCCAGTACTCTTCCTTCCTTCAAAGCAGGCCTGCCTGGAGTGTATCATAGCTAGCTGTAAAGTGACAAAATAAGAGGGTCAATCAAAAGTTGAGGATTTATGAAAGTGGAAGTTTTCTCCCTCTGACATTTTCAAACAATCCAATTTGGAAGGCAGGCAAATACAGTAATTCAAAATAGCATTAAAAATAGTTCATCTTCTTGCTTTTCAATGACTTGCGCAAGATTTTAAAAACAAGTAACAAACTTAAAAAAGTTTTTCTACCTCTTTCTATTGATATTACATCATGAATACTGTAAAAAATGTTAATCATTGACACTGCAGTAAGACTGCTAAATATCACAGAAAAATGCAGAAAAAAAATAAAAGATTATTCAAGAATAAAAGATAAATAGAATGAAAGAGGCAACAGCAAAAAAGAAGGGGAAAATATTAGTGGCAGTTCCTGTGATACAGAAGTATTTCATAAACAGTTTAAAAAACAGTATTGTCACAATGCAATTATGCCACAGAGTAGGAAAGATCTCACTAGAAATTCACAGGCTTTGCTTGCAAGGCTTGAGCAGGCAGAAAGAACTTTTATCTCCATGCACCTTGACTCAATATTGCTACACCAGATAACACCTTCAAACCTTTTTAATTAGTTCCAAATGCAATTCTGTACACATCTAGAAATTAGGAACAAGAAGAATGCATTTTTCCCTACAGTCTTGAAAAAAGAAAACAATTTTGTAAAGTTCATCTCTAAGTACAAGAGACATGGTCTCACCTAACCTCCACTGGTCTCAGTAAGAAGATACTCAGTTTTCCTCCTCATAAAAAAATCAAGAAATAAGAAAACTTATAGAAAAGAAAAAAGCAGGTCTAGATAGATTGAAGTTACACTAAAACATTAGCAGTCACTTGTTATTTTATACAGATATTCAGATTATTACAGCATAACAAGCCTCCTGCCAGTGTCCCTGCCATTATGGTTTCACTAGAACAACATCCATCCTGGATGTGCTCCTATTCCCAGGAAGCATTTTTGCCTGTTGGAGGGTGTCCCTGCCCATGGCAGGGTGATTGGAACTAGATGATCTTTAAGGTCCTTTCCAACCCAAACCATCCTATGGTTCTGTGAAGGATGACAATAAACATTAACAGCTGCCTCTTTCACTTGCCAGTCCATCAAAAAGAGGCAAGGTTCCAACTGGAAAGATTTGTACAGATATGTTGTAGAGCATATTAAAGCACTAAAGGCAGCAGGGTAGCTTTACTTTAGCTATTTCCTGTACTGTAAGATCTACTTGACAATACAGAAGCCTGTTCACAAAATAAAATCCTTAACTTTATCATTTTTTGAGGGAGTACATAAGTTTTGAGACCTCCCTCCTTGGCTCTTTTTCCTCTCCCTACTAATGTAAATCAACAGAATTAACTTAAGGCTAAAATAGTTGGGGGGTAGGGGTGGGACCATGGAATTCTATTAGATTGCCATTTGCATTAATCTCTAATTTTCTTTGAATACATATGTATACATTTACATGTGTGTATTTTCCCATGGAGGTGGAACAGCCCAATTTTTGTGAGCATTCTTGAGAAGATTCAGTGTTTTGTAGCACCTACAACTCGCAGAGATCCTAGCAACCAGCTAGTTTCTAAACAAGGGGATAATACAATTATAAAAACACTACTTCTATACAGAAGTTTTCGAAGTCAGCAATCTAATTTAACATTGGACATCCCATCCGTGGCTGTCCATGCATGTCTACGATCCTCCTCAGCTCTGGAAACACACCAGCAGCAAAGCACTTTCCACTGGGAATATTATAGTAACAGTTTCTTCAATTCTCAGTTTGTACAGAAATTTCAAACTGCCATAGATGATGCATGTTTTCAGTGATAACCAGTGAAAAGCCTTGAGCTCAAAAAATCTCCAAAGGAAAAAAAATCTCCTGTCCCCTGTTAAGTGATTTTACAGCAGAAACAGAATTAATCTCATGAAGTGCAAGCTTTGCCACTTCTAACATGTAGTCTTACCTCCTCCCATCCTGAAGCCTGTTTGCTCTTTGCCATCTTAGCCTGTTTTAAATCCAGAAGAATAAAGTAGTAACTCACTTGAGTTATGATCCACAAATGTTGTAATACAAGTGATCCATATCCAGCCTACAAAACCAGACTGGAACAGCAGTTAATAGGAGTTTTAAGACTCTCAAAATTTCACATTACAGGCTGAGAAGCTTATTTAGCACGGTGCTTTTCCTTTGAGGTTGAAGTACTCTCTCTGCAGGAAGTAACTGTCCTGTCTGGGTACCTCAGCAGCTTAAAATACCCTGAATCCATGTCAGTTCATGGAAACTAAAAAAAAAAAATAATTTTCTGGGACATTTCTATTGCTTGTGCACCACTAGTCAAGTGTTAAGCCTCTGTAAAAGCAGTCTACAGCTCTATTTGCAGTAAAGTAGTGCCAAAACCAGATACAGCTCTGGAAGGGAGATGACCTACTAACCAGCATCCATCATGGGTGACAGTACAAAGTGCTGCCATTAGCAGCCAGCACAGGGCTCAGAGTGCTCTTGGAGTGTCCCCAGGACATTTCATGCCAGGGCCAGCACAGAACTGCAGCAGTCTATTGCAGCAGCTCTGATCGTGCATTATGTTTTGGAGCAATATTATTTCCATACAGAGACCTTTTCATATCATGCCAGAGAAAGGAAGAAGAATATGATGTGGCAATGGATGCACAGAATCTTCTGCAGTAAGGAAGAGCAGATGGAGATCAGCTTTCCTGACAACAGTAAACCTGCTTGGGAAGGGATCTCACAGTAGGTGCAGTTTGGCCACTACAGCACAAGTGGATGTCCTCTCCCAGTTAATCCTGAGACACATCAACCAACAAAAAATTTCCCAAGATTTAGGAAGATTAATGGTAGCAAAGCAAGCATGGGACATATGGTAGTAATTAACCATGGTGAGCAATATCCTTTTCTCTTCCCTCATTAAGTTATTAATTCAGATAGCTTTGCTCAATGAACAGAAACAGAGTATAAGCAACAAACAAAGCTCTTTTCTGCTAAAAGTTGTCAAATTTCAAACAACATATCTGAAATACCAATGATCTTAAAACAATGCAGAAAATTGAATTAATCACTAGACATCTGAATGTTTCCTAAGCTATTGAGAAAGCAAAAGACTCTTTCACAAATAAGCTTTCAGTAAGCTTTGAAACAAGTTCCAAAATCATCAATACATGGGAAATTTATCTATGCTCAATTATTCCTATTTAATTACTCAGAATTCAGGAGCTGCCTCAAGAAAAAAAAAATTCTCCAGCAGGAAAACTCCACAGCAAAACTCTGTGCTTGGTTTTGATCTGCATGCTTTATGTGTTTGGATTGCTGGGTGACAAGTACAGCACTTAGGTCATACTATACAGCAAGTTCTACATGTCAGAGTGATGCTCAATCAAGTTTTCCATAAAAGTCTATGAGTTCCTTAAAAAACAAATGCAGATAGACATTAATGCCTCCCACCAAGAAAGCACTGGTGTTCTGCAGTCAAAGAAAATTAGCCGCACCATGAAAGATTAATTTTATATACTTGCAGTGCTTTCTGCAGGTATTGTAGCTTTGAAACATTGATACTCAGTTGGAAGCAATTTGACAAGTCATGAGAAGGCAAAAAAGGAGCCATAAACCAAGCATGGTAATCTGTTGATAAAATGGATAATAGCTGCTCTGCTGGATATTAATAAACTTAGCAGCACATCAGCAAGTCATCTTTCATCCAAAGGATCTTCAGTCAGCTGCAGGCAAACTGTAATCCAGCCCTCTGTATCAAATAACACACACAAATCACATGTGCATACGTGCAGACCCCCCTTCATTAAATTACAGCTGCTGAAACAGTCGCAAGTATAGCAACCGCTTAATGGCATTAAGCATTAATGGCACTCTTTCCCTGCATAGCCAATCCACAGACTTTCTTCAGCAGCAGCCAAATTCACCCCACGTTCACCCAGCAGGATGAGAGCCTTGCTGTTTAAATGGCTTAGAGTGAGTCAGAAAATAATCTGTCCAGTTACAGTTTTGCTCCAAATATAGCACCAGGCTCATTCCCAAATGTTGCAGCAAGAGATGGGCCAGGTGTCTTCCAAGTCTCATCTGCATCAAAAAGCCATAACTAATTGGTATTTATCATATTCATTTCACTTTGTTCCAGCTGCAGGGAGAGACAGAGCAAACCAAGGAGACAGTTCCACCCAGAAGCAACATTCTCTCTGAATTCAGGAGGGCCCTGGTAGCTTAATAGATACAGGTGGCTCTGCAAGTCAGTAAAATAAGGAGCATATTTACCATATTATTTCAGCTGTAAAGACCTGATATCAATCTTACCCATCTAGAACATGGCTACATTCAAGCTTTCTCAGCACTTTTAACTAAGTTAGATGCAGTTACTTTCTTGCCTCATAGAAGTATCACAAATGCAGTTTTAACTCTGGAAAAGTCTCCCACCTGACTTTGAACAAATCCAGTGAGGTCACATGTCAGAGCACTTGAGTTTTGTTTTTTTTTCTTTTAATTCACTATTTAAAAGCTTGTGAGTATATTTAGATACTTGGGCAAGAAAAGAATACATGACACTTAAAAACTTGACCTACCAGAGGGAACACTGAAAGGGAAGCCAGTGAACATGACATGAAAAGAAGTATTTTCAAAACCAGATTCCTACTAGTCAGAATTCATGGATGAAATCACCTACAGATAAATAACTACAAATAAGCTCTCCCCTGAACAAAGTCCAAGTCAAGACACCAAAACTGCATACTAGGATGAAGAAAAATATTTGAAAGTTTTCTGGGTTTTAAAATAGATGTATTGAAAACATTTATCAAGTGTAAAACTTAATCAAATAGCTGTTGTCAGACTTCTGCTCTCTGAGCAATCAGAATAAACCATATGTAGCAACCAAAAATATCTCATGAACTCACTTAATTCCAGTTATGTTCTTCTCTTTCTTTTCTGACAGAATATCACTGAAGAAAACATCTATTTTTTTCAAGAAAAATCTTAAAAAAGGATTAGCTGACAAAAATAAAAGACCTTCATTGCTGTAAATCAATACATAAAACTTATTGAAATCCAAGCTCAAGGTGTACAGAAGTATCAATTTTTGCACCTATAAGGACCAAAAATACATAAAAGTAGATAAGGCATAAACTTAGGGACAAAAGCAGAGAGTTTTACATTCAATTACCCATGTAATTTATTGAGACCAGGTACAAGAGCTTTAAACAAAGTAATCAAACACACTGTTGAGATACAAATACAGTACTCTTTCCTAAACAATTGAATATCTTTATTATGTTCTGGGAAAAAAAAAAAAAGAGGATTACACTAAGCAAGTGAGTCAAACTCTGCATGTACTCATGAGTAGGGGCTGGGTGGTCCAGCATATGACAGCATGCCCCACTCTGTGCAGCAGGTCAACAAGGGGAAAATAGCCCTCTTGCTTACTCCTGCCATCAACATGACCAATGCAACCAACACTTGGGAAAGCCCAAGGTCAAAGACAGTGCACTACCTAAATGTTCTTTAGAGTAAACTTCCTATTCTTCCAATGTTCTCCGAACAATTCATCAGCATGGCTTACATGAAAGATGATTCCCTTGCTTGCCAGGAAATAAAGAGCACATGTACTCAATAGGTATCTCAGATGGAATCACAAGTATTCCAAGCAATAAATTTCATGGTAGCATGCCAGCTCAGATAGAAAAGCAGTTTCCTTCAGGTCTTGCAACTGAGACACAATAAAAATAAATTTCCCCACAGAGACTCATAAAAGCCAGCCCTCCCAAACCTTGTATCTTTTATCCTTTTAATCACAGGATCAACTTTCAGAAAACAACCTCAATTTTGGTTAAATGTTTTGAAGTTCAAGGTAAGGCAGTGAGGTGTATCTTGGTCTTGTACCAGACTGAACACAATTCAGCACTTACAGGTTTGGTAGAATTCAGCACTGCTCAGGGGAGCATTTGACTTTAGCACCTACTAGTGATTCCTGAAAGACTGGCAAGATGTCATGATCCAGATCACTGCTCAGGCTATGCACCTTGAAATTGCCAAAATGGTTTGACCTCCTTCTTTAGCCTGATTTCAAGGTTCTTCTGTATTCAGAGACTGATAGGTGGTACCATTCCTACATCAAAGGCTCATGGATGATCATTGCCCATTGAACCTGGACAATTCTGTGCACCACTCCACCAGAATGGTGGGACTAGAAATCAGAATTTCTATCATACAAACACCAACAAAGCTCTCAATAACTAAAAATCTGTGCCCTTCTCAGCCTTGCAGCTTTCTGTTTTCAGCACCCTTCAAAGAGCACAGGTAGTGAGGAAAGAGTCATTTAATGACAAATCTCAGAGAAAGAAGTTGAATGAGCCCCATTCTCCAAGACCAGCACTGCAGCCACTGAGGCATCCTCTGTGCTCCCATCTGCTGGAAACTCCTTCCCTAGAAGTCTTTCACTAGTAGTTAATTTATTTGCCTTGGATTTTGCTCTGTCAAAGTATTTTCTTCACACAAAGGAAAACATCACAAAACTGCTCATTAAAAAGAAATGGAAAACAAAAAGATATTTGCTTCTGCTCTTCTCACTCTGAAACTCTGCCTGCCTCATTGGGACACTGCCATAGGGGAATGCCATGTTTGAATACTGAAGCCAATGCTGAATGTCACTTACTCCCTTGGCAGTGACAACTGCAAATGCAAAAAAGGCCAAATCTGTGCTGACATTTTGTGTCCTATTCACACATTTATACACCTCATTTGCTGAACTCACTGTTTGTATTCTTTCAAAATGAGATTGTAAAGGGCTTTTTTTTTTTATTTGGGGAAAATGGAATTAAAACAAACACATGCAGTTGACTCAAGAAGGAAAAAAAAATGTAGAAAGAGCCTATTCCCAAAGTTTAAAGACTACTTAACTGCTTTTAAACCTCTTGGCTTATCAATTTCCCCTAAGACTAAGTCAAAACCTGTATCAACATTCCTGTCAAGTCATATATTTTATGAAAGCAAATAGTTACTTGATATCACACTATCACTGCCCATGAAAATAGATAAAAAGCCATTTGTCAGCAAAAGTTAGTAGTAGTAGTTCTGAAAGTTAGAGTGCACCCTATAGTGCACTGGAGAGTCTGTAAACCAACATGATGCTGAAATCTTGTCATAGTCCCTGACATACCAAAGTTCTAACATTGTCTCTTTGCCAGAGGCAGAAAGATCTACACTTCAACTGAAGCTGAGCAAGAACTTGAGCCTGTGTATCCTAAATCCCAACAGCCAGTCACCAGACTTCTCTTTCCATCTCCATTGCTTGAAATCTCTATTCTTCATGCCTTCCCAATATAACATCTTATTCTACTCAGATCAAGTCCAACTTCAAGATCTCAGGAATAAATATAGTGTCTTCTACCTCATGGGTGGTTATAAAGAAGATGTCACCATTTTCTCAGATGAGCACAGTGAAAGGAGAAGGACAATAGTCACTAGTTGAGACACTGCAAATTACTGCTAGCTGTAAAAGGAAATAGAAATTCATAGTGAGCATGGATAAGCACTGGAACTGAGTGCCCTGAGAGGTCTGGGGATCTACATTCTTGGAGCTATTTAAATTTCAGCAGGACAATGCCTAAGCACCCTGACTTAACTCTGAAGCTAGCCCCTCTTTCAAGCAGGGACTAGATGACCTTCACTGGCTCCTTATCATTCCATAATTCAAGATTTATGGTCTTTACTTTTAAATATGGCTGCCCAATATTATTCTCTAGATAATGCTAGACAAGTTATTATTTTGTGTTGACATGTGTTGAGAATGATTCTACATCCAGCAGGTAGGAAGAAAACCAAGGCAATTCCCACCCAGGGACTCACATTCTGGTGTGCTCATGAACCAGAGCAATGAGAGCAGTGACAGCTGTCACACAAACAGGTGGAAGAAACAGCAATGCCTTATGTCAAGCAAAAGCCCTTCATGTAAGCAGTTGTTGGAAAAATGCATCTTTTCGCTGTAGCCTCAGCTTTGTAGCTGATATCAAAAGGATTTTTTTTCTTCCACTGCAGATCCATTGTCTAAAGCCAGGTTGTTTCCTCCCATGTCAGCCACACATGAGTAGCTCACATTCCAGTCACGAGTTATCACACAGAATATGAAGAACAGCCTGCACCATCTACTCCATTTTTCTATAGCTAAACTGCACCTACCAAACTGCTTTTATGAAGTTCAACTTCCCCAGTGCCCCTTGATTTTTGTAATAGACTTCAAACAATAGCTTTTGCTTGAAAGCCACTTAGAGAGTAGAGTCATTCTTAATTTGGTAAAATAAGAATTTAAGTATTTCAAGAAACTCAAAAATGGAAAACATAGAAGAAATTATGGAACTGCCTTTTGCAGCAAAAATGTTCCATGTCTTCTAAATTCAGTCTGTTCTACCCTACCTGGGATGATACTAAATACTTTATATCCCCAGAGTATCATCTGATTTTGGCAAACAAAAGACCTCCTTTTCATTAATTAAAAACAAAGGAGCTGAACTAAACTTATTGTCTTGTAGCAGAGGTCCTATATCTTAAAAAGACCTATTGGGATACTGTGTCATCATCTAATTAGAGCAATATTCAGGCAAGTGGAAACCATGTCCTGAGGGAATAACAAAATTGCCTGAAAAACTCATTTATCTAAGTTAGTAAGAAATATATCTATTAATGGATTTAGTCATCAGAATTAAACACTAATCCAGTGTTTCACTGAAGTATTAAAAAAAAAACCTTGAGTTTGCATTTGCATCCAGCTAACATTTATCCTATTTAACATAGTATTGGTTCACACTTCCTCTTCATTTCAATGAAGAAAATTGTTTACTGATAAAAACTTACTTCTAAAAATATATATCTCTCTCTTGTCCTATCCCTAGACCAACTTACTTCTTGTGCAAGTCTAGGCACTTCAATACATTTCTTGTCTCATTAGAAAGTAATGCACACCTAGCAGTCACAGCAAGCCCTCTTCTCCCACAAAAACTCCCATGACTCTTTCAGAGCTTTCTTCCTGTCCTTCTACTGATTAAGAAAATGCTCTGACAGCAGTCTTCTGGAAGAAAAGAGAGACTTGCCAGCCCTCTGTAGAAAGAAATATCACTATTGAGAAAGTAATGGACAAGCAGGAGACCAGTTTTCAGCCTCAAGAACAAGCAACCATAAAAAGAGAAGCCAGAGCTACAGACCACATTCTTAAGAGGGTATTGCTCCCCTGCTCCCTGGCCCTTGCTGCATTTTGAAGGGCTAACTAAAAATCAGGTGACACTTACCTTGCCCTGTGCCCACATTCACAGCAACATGCAGGAAGTTCAAAAAAAGAAGAAACAATTATCCCTTGCCTCTACACAATAATTATTTTCTTTAAATGAGTAAATGATGAAGGCTGATATTTAACTCCCTCTTCTGTTGACAAGAGGCACACCTTCTCCTGTGTGAGGCAAACAAAGAATAGTATTACAGACTACTCTAGTTGTCATCTAATTGCAGGAGTTCCATACTGTTGTCTCCTTGTCACAAAAGTTCCATACCTCCTTGGTGTTCTCTCATGGGCTGCTCCTCAGAGCACTGACTCTTTCTTCTTCACAGGGCAGCCAACCGACTCCAGTTCCCTTCCCAACCAGCCACCCCACTCTTTTATAGCACTCTTCTTCTCATTGGTTATACTCTTTTATAGCACTCTTCTTCTCATTGGTTACAGCTGTGGCCTGTTAAAGTCAGGCCTGTTCCTAATCTTCAATAATTGGCCCAGCTGCAACTCCTTAGGATTAGATTACTTTCTACACTATCTTTATTTTCTTATACTCTATCCCCCTACAATTTTTCCAACCATTTTTGACATGTAAACCCAAATCTGTCTAGACACAACAGGTATAATATGAGACTGAACTTTTGTGGAAATAAGACATTTTACATAGGATATAATTGACCTGCCAGAAAAAAAAAGAGGCAAGGAAGAGCTTCTGTTTAAGGCAGACCCTGACATGAAGAGTTAGGGAAAAAAGGGTAGACTTCTTATAAAAAACCAAGTTCAAGTCTGAGAAAGTCAAAATGCAGAGAAAAGCAACAGGCCTATAATATTTTGGGTTCAATACTGGAGAGGAGGTGAAGGAAAGGATTGTCTTACCCCTATTTAACCATCAAAAAGCCCCATAATGTGGATGCCTGGTCCCTTTTTCACACATAGCTGCAGAGCCAGTAATATTATAGACCACCATGGCAAAGACTTCTCAAGAGAAAATTTATGGTAGCAAGAGGGACATTCCTTATCCAGTCAGGATTAAGAGAGTTCATCATTCCAGTTTGCTATATTTCTCCACAGACAGGAAAGGAGAAAAAAAAAACAGCTGCCAGAGCTCTGAACACAGCACTGTTTCCCTCATCTAGAGATCTTTGGATTTGGAAAAGCTCATCCAACAGAATACTTCACCAGCTTCCTGACAGACTCAGGAATTTATGTTATCAGTATTTCCACTACCAACTTCTGTTAGCCAAAGAGATAATAAACAATAAGCATCATATAATTTCCTAAGGCAGAGGGCAAATGAAATCAATACTTACATCTGTGAAAGTATTATCATTTCTATGGAGAATCAGCTGCTGGTGGACCATCAGGTGCTCACCACTGCTGTTCAACAAACAGTTCATTACCCAGTAATAGGACAGAGAACAAAGATGTTATTCCTAATTACTTCCAATCCTCATTTCCATGAGCTACTTGTGGAAGGCCTATAACAGATAACCAAGAAAAAATTTTGTTCTGAAATTTTATGTACAAATCCATCAAATAAAATTTTGAAATGAATGCAAGAATAGTCAATTTCTGAAATAGAGAACAGGTGAAACCTTCTGCACACCATCTTGCTCTAAGGTGGTATAGCACTAAAATGTGTAATTTCTCTACTGAAGGAAGACATCACACATGGAAGACCACACTCACATCTGCATAATTGCCCATTTGTAATAAGGCTGTGTTCTGCAACCCGTACATGCTTCAAACATTTTCTGCAGCTGCAGACTCATCAGCATCAAACATGACCTTCTAAATTTGTTCTAACTCTTCTAACAGTATTCAGAAACACCATTTAAATCAGCAGATCTGCTTGCAGACCAGCACACTGCTGTGCTGAATAAAAAAAAATCTTTGCATATATAATTTTTTAGTACTTACTTTAGAATGAGAAAAGGATATAGGCTCATATATTAATTATGCCTCCCAACAGGAAAAACAATGTTGTGACTCAAACATGTACAGTTCAGTTTAAAAGAAAACACCAAAACAAAAGCACTTTTTTTCTCTAAAAGCGTTCTTGACTTCAAGGAATGTAAAATTAGTATGTTTTCCTCTACATGTAGAAATATGCAGAACTGATGGACTGAATACCTAAAATCTCGAGTCACTAACTTCAAGCAAGCTAGCTATAAATTCTTACGGACTCTTGAAGGTATTTACTTAGAAGGCTTCCTCTTCCCTCCACCCATTCATGTTGCAAATTGAGAGGAATAATAGCTTGATCTCATAAATTATGAGTCAACAGTCCTAAAGAATGACTGGTCAAAAGACAGCCCAAACTTCTCATTCAGCTTACAGCTAGGGGAGAGAGGGAAAAAATCTAGGCATGCATCTGCAAATCTTACAAAAACATTTGCAATGCAAGGATTTACTGGTGGTACACACTCTACCAAGGCTCACCCTCACATAGTCAGTTGAGAAATTGAATGAAAGCTTAGAAACTTGCTGGCCCACAAAAATACTGTTTGAATAAATAATAAAATTCTAATAAAATGGCTCATAAATAAATATCTATATAAAAATAGCTTATAAAATGGCAGATTTAAATGGAACAATGAAGTTAGTCTGATTTTAGCTCTTATATAAGCAAAATGGAAAGTTCAGATGAGACACAAGCTGGAAGTTCTGTGAAGCAGGTACAACATGACCTAGGTGCAATGTCAGGAAGTGTTGTCAAGGGAGGACTCACAAGTCTGTAAACTGTTTATAATCAACACCAAATTAGTTTGTTGGAATTTTCAAATTGCTTTACCTCCACACATACCTCCCCCAGGAACACTGATGCAGCACAGCTTGAGCAGGCTAAACAGCTGAGATTCAGATGAACGATCTGAAGGATTTCTTTTTGTTTCCAAGTGACACATCAAGTGTGTGAAGAGGGGTTAAATATATCAGCAAAGGCAAGGTTGTTTGTACTTCAGCATATGTACATAAACTGGCTTCAGATTCCATTTGTTCTAGTCCTTGTTATCCTTATGTCTCACACCTCTCAGAAATCTCTGCCCAAACACCAACGTGAGGCAAGGAACTGTCTAGTCAACTAACATTGCTTTCCTGTTTTGGGCTGGAATAGAGTTGCTTTTCTTAGTCACTGGTGCAGTGCTGTGCTTTGGATTTAGCACAAAAACCACTATGGCAACACACTGATGTTTTGTTTGTTGCTAATTAGGGCTTACCTTAAGTCAGTGACTGTTCAGTTTCCCAAGTTCTGCCAGCAAGCTGGTGCAAAAGCTGGGAGGGAGGAAAGCCTGGACTGCTCTCCAGAAGGAGTCAAGACTTGCAGTTTTTTCATCAATTCCTTTTCTAGTGCAAGAGATCATCACTAACCCCCTGCAATACCATTGTGAAAGTATGAACTATCATACAGACAGCTAATGGCTTTAAGATTAGGTAAAGTAGGAGTAGCAGATTACAGTTCCACAGTTACCATTGTCCCTTATTTTCCCTTCTGCTTTTCAAAATGTATCTCTTCTCCTAGCTCTCATGAATTCCATAAACTCTTCCTTCAGAGAGCAGCACATCTAAGCCAGCTCTCTTCCCACTTACAGCACCAGGCAAAAAGGAAAGGAGTACAGTAAGCATCTGCTGCTTCTTCCAAGCTGTTTCTGGTAGAATAGATTAAAAGCAAACACTCACACAAAGATTTCTGAGCAAGCCATTCTCACAGAACATGAATTAAAATGATTACTTGGTGGATGGAACGCCATTCTCACTCAAAACCAACAAACACAAATATGAGACATCACTCAGTTACCAAATATTTATTCCTGTCAGACCTCAGTGTGGCTACACATCACTGAAAATGGTCCCAGCTATTAGTCATCCACATTTTCCCACTTCAAAAGCAACTCACTGATCATCAAAAGGCTTCTTGCTGCCTGTCAGGCAGACCCTAGAACATCCAGCACAGTAAGACACCAGATCTCTTCTTTTTTTAGAAGGGGGGGGACTTTCAAAGAGGAGGATTAGAAGAAATTTTGCTTTGGACACTTCCTCTTCCCAGCCTCTTTTTTACCAAAAAAATTGTAACCAAAACAACCCTTTGACATAATTTTCGTATTCATGCAAAGCCTTCAGGTTTTCAGTCATTTCTCCAAACAAATCAACTTTAATGTCACTTTTTTTGTCTTTGAAATCAGCACTTGGCTTAAATTAAAAATAGTGACTCAAAAATGTTACCATGCAAAAACACAGGTTTAAAAAACAAGTTATTTCAATATATTTGAAAATCTCTACTGGAGAATTTAATTCTTCCTCCTTCCATAAATCAGTAAGGTTAAAACCAACTGTCCTAGTTAGTGGTTATTACAAATAATCACTAAATCTGTTTTATTTTCATGAAGAGAAAACTACACTCATTCTTTTTACTCTCTGCCAGAGGCAAAAGAAAGAACTTCAGAGTCCTGCTGTAAAAGCCAAGCTGAATTCTCTGCAAGCTCTGCATCCTTCAGCAGCAAACAGCAACTCATAGCTTGTGCCTGTTGTTTGAAGCCCAGGGAAAATCCATCACTGCAAAGGGGAACATATTTAACCACAGCAGCAGAAATTGAAGGGTATCTGTCATGCCAGAAAGTGCTGAAGTGTAATTTTCCTTTTGCCTGTCCTACATTAATGATTAATTTTGTGTGAACCACAGTAATTGCTGCTCCATTCCTCATATCTTCATTACAGCTGGAGTAGAACAAATTCAGAATTAAATATTCACATTAAACAATCAAAACCTCAGATTTCTCTTGCATACGCAACAGTTAATAATTCAACTGCACTTTAGCTAGAACATATCCCTTGAACTAAACTTTATACTTGCAACCAATCCATACATACATATATTTTCAAAATATGACAACCCCACACTTTTTAAAATATTTATCATAGTTTAAAAAATCCTCTTTGCTCCATTTCTAAAAGTTCAGCTTTCAAATATCTATCTTAAGTTTCTAAACCTGGAAATTAAAAGCCAACCTTGTACTTTAAGACACATACCTGTGTTTTATAAAGCCTCTAGTCCAAAACATGATAGTTTCCTAAGACATCATGCTCCCTTAAAACAAAATGTAACTGGAATAATATTCATTTAAAATTCCTTATTATATGACCATTTTGTGGTATTTTCAAAACACACAAGGGTAATTGTTACAGCTATAACTCAGTACAGAAACACTTGAGACTCAAACAAGGACAGGCTGAGTATCTCACCTCTAATAAACTCTTCAATAAAAATAGTACTTCCTTGATGCAGCAGCCTTCCCATATTCCAAAGAAAAGCAAAATTCCTGCAGTAATGTACCATGATTTGTCCTCTGGTCTCTCATTGAAGTACTAGCAGCTTAATAGTCTTTGGGAAAGTCAAACACACTGATTGAGGGCAAGTCTCGCCCTCCAAATACAGCTTTTTTTAGTATTCAGAGAAGTTTCATAAAGCACTGGTACAAGAGGCAGCAGAAGTGTGGTATCTCACACTTTCTCCAAGAGGGCCTTTGAACTCGATAGTGAATAACTTGGAACTATTTTTACAGAGTCTAAAATTTATTGCAAGAAATGAAGAAGGGGACAGCTTAAAAAAAAAAAAAAAAAAAAAAAAGATCATTCATCTTCTGTTTCTGATCCCTCTTAAGTGACATGAAAAAGTATTACAAGCACACTGTTCCCTGAACCCTCAGTGCCAATTGCAGGCACTCATGCAGGGGGCTGCTCCTTCAGCTTCCTGCTTAAAAACCAAGTACAAGTGAAATCCCATGGGAGCAGCCAGACAAATGAAGAACAATGCTAGTTTAATACAGCATATCCACTGTGCCTTCTGCATGAATTTATTATCCAACAGTACAGATCAGGAGCAAAGCTGCTGCACAGCCCAGCTGCAGAGGGAGAGTCCCTGGAGCACCCACCCAGACACAGACAACCTGCAGGCACCAAGGCTCATGCTCTTTCTCCTTGCATATCCAAAACCATCACACTTTACTGGATGAGGGCCATGAGGACCAAGTGCCCCAGCAGTACACAGCTGATCAGAAAAGTGACCTGTTTCTCAGAAGGAAATTGTTAAATTTATAAAGGATTCAAAACTTGCTCTGCCCAGTGAAACTTCCAACACCAACTGCATTGCCCTTGGCACACAGCTGCATGGCAAGAACCAGGCCTACAGCAAGTGTCATGTCAGGGTTAGAAACTGAGAGGCAGCAACAGAAATATGTTTTCAGTCTTTTCTAGCTAAGGATTTTGCTTCCATTAGAAAGAAAAACCAAATTGTTCAGTGGTGAACAACAGAGCTGATTAGCAGGCATGTAGTTCTGCAATGCAGTGTGTTACTTGCCAATAACAAACTGAATCAATAGCTGAATGACTTAGTCATAAATCAATACAACTAACCCAGTTGGTCTTACTCATACATAAACATTCCAGATGATTCAAAATATGGCACAAGATTTACTTTGTCAGGGCAGTGTTTTGGGAACAGCTGAAGTCAGGGCAGTGCTCAAGCTCTCTGAGCAATATCCTGCAAATGTGGAAAGGATAATATTATGTAGCCTACACCAAAATGCCACCAGGCTACCCCCACACAAGAAATACAGCATTTTACCATCCAAAGCTGGTTTATCTAGAGGTCTTTGTAAGGTCCAGTATGAGAGATTAAGATTTCCCTCACCTAAACTAACTGCTATCAGCTTTGAAACTGAAGGTCATCTTTGCCCTGTCCAACTGTGCAGGTAAAACAAAGTTCACCAAGGACCAAAAGTTTCTCCACATTTTTCTACAATTACAGAAGTTATTCAAGGACATGCTGAACCTTTCACCAGCCCTAAGAAAAGTGAAGAAACTCATTTGCCTGCCAAATTGAGCAAGGTACATATTCATGTTTATGTTCTGACCAAAAATATCTTCAGCCAACTAATTAAAATATCAAGGTAGCTGAGCAATCAGTGTGATAGCAAACTCTTGTAAAATACTGATTTTAGATCTTGAGTCTAACATTTAAACTACAGTCTCATTGGGCTTTAGCCAAGGGGAAAAATATCTATTATGCATGACTCTGCACATTCAAATCTGAACAGGGCTCACATTTAAACCATGAAGCCAAAATACACTCATAGAGTTCCAAATTCCTTTTGGAGATTAAGTCTGTAAAGCACCGTGATTACACAAAGGTTGGGTTCACTTTTCATTGACTTTTTAACAGTCTCATTATATCATTGGCTCTTTTTGTCCTCCAAAGCCTTTTTGTTACAATTACCAGATACAAGTCTCAAATATTAAAGCTAAAATTATTGAATATGTGACCAAACTCTTTCATTTTCAGGGTAGTCTACACAGAGCAGAAGAAAGAGTCCCAGAACACATCTTCAGCATTTTGCCCAGTGTTTGGGGCTTCAGATCTTCAGTCTCATGGATGCTCCAGTTTTGAATTCCTTAGCAATATGTTATAGCTTAATGAAGAGACTAGATCAATGGTAAATCAGTGACCTTACTGCATGTGACATTTTCCATGTTCCAGTACACAAAAACCAGAGTACCATAATCTGGTTGCTGGGGTCCTTTTCCCCAGACTAAGCACAGGATCATGTAACTGTCTATGCAGGACTGCCTATGGGGGGTGTGCAGATTTCATACTAAGACTAAAAATACAAACCCTGTCTAAAACTCAAATAGATTTATAAAATAAGTGATGTGTTAACTGCCCTGTGAATCCCTTTGGAAACAATACTCACCTCTATGCATTACTCTAGACAGAGTACAAGAACAGTTACCACTTGTAAGACACAACTTAGAGACTGCCACAAGGAGTGGAAAAATACAGAAAAAAAATCTTTTGACAAAACACAAAGATACAGTGCAAGCTACATGAAAAGAGGGCCATATTCCATAAGTCTGCTTCAAATTTTTCCCCAATATCAAATATCCAACTCTATTGTCAAACAAGCAATTAGCAACTAAATCTCTGCAAGATGAGCTCAAGAACAAGAAGACATCCCAAGGCCAAATCAAACTAGTGAGGATGTCAAGAAACAGGTCTGCAAAAACTGATGTTGTACTGTAGAGAAATACATTTGAATATATAGAAAATTATTCAACACTGAAATGAAGTACCATCTTTTGGAGATAACTGAATCAGCATTTTATTACACTGACTTTCCTGTGAGGAAACAGATGAACTTTTATTACATCCCCTGGCTCACTGGCTGGTGTAACCCAAAAAATCCAAGGTGAATTCATCACTATGTGCAGAGCAACAGCAAATTTTATTTGTAATGTAGAAGGTAAGTTTGAGCTCTTTCTGAAACCTCTATTCCTCTGAATTGAATTTGAATTTATACTTGAGAAGAGCAAAAAGTACTGTGGGAGGATGGGATATGATTGAAGGAGTCTGATATGCCCATCCTATAATCTCTTACTTTGAATGCCCTACATAGCTTCTACAAATTGAGCAGAAACATCACAAGCTCTTAAATTAGAGCTTTAGGCAGAGGCCTAAAGCCAGACTGGCAGAATCTGTCTGTACTGAAGTTTTATTTTAGATACAACTGTCACATCTCTAATACCTAAATGGAATTGTCTAAATAATTTATGACATGCTAAGCATGTGAAGTGTGTGATCAAGGCACTGTTTCCAGAACAAGGAATATAGGTTTCACTTACTGAAAAATCAAAATATTGTATTTGGGATGGTGAAATCCCTGCATTTGCAGATTCAGATATTATTTAAGCAAAATTAATTTGTATGTTCTACACGTATGGTTAAAAAATTAGAAAGACCAGATTAGTAACCAAATTATAACTGCAGAGATCTGTAAGCTGAACTAGCTCCCCCAGACTTCTACAAGCAGAGACCTCCTATAATCTGCCTTCTAAAACAGAAAACTGGAACACTTCTAAGGTATTAAAAGAGGCCAGCCTATCCACTGAGTTTGTGAATTTGTGAACAGAAGAGACACGGCCTCAGAAAAGACCAGCATTACTTTCCCTGACAATTTTGCATAGGACTAAGAAAGTAACAACGAGCATAGAGCAGTTGGTGGCATTACTCCCCAAAGCCCATGACATGGATGACATGGCACATTTGATCCCTGCACAAAGATAAGACCAGCTAGGCACATGTCAATCACTCCTCACTCTCCTGAGATTACCAAGGCAGAACTGTGATAAATTGCAGCTACTCCAATCTCTAAGTAGAATGCACCAAAGCAAGTGCAGCCTGCTTCCCTGCTGGGCTGTCCTCATGGGGAAGCCTTTGTTCCTCACATGCAGTCTGGACCCTCTATTTCAGCTTCTGCAAGTTGCCTTTCACATCCTGCCCATGCATGGCTGATCCTTTTCCCCTGATAACCTCTCCACCTGCATGTAGGGCTGCTGCTAAGAACCCCAAAGTACATCCCTCCTCCAAGCCCTGGTCCCTCATCTTCTTCCCACAAGACAAGGGCTCCCATCCCATCCAAAGCTGCATGCAGCAGCCTAGGTAGGACCTAACAAGTGACAAGTCAAGAGAGTCAATCAAGCCCCTTCTTTGCAAGTGATGCAGCTCAACAGTAGATTTTGCAAGCACAACCACTGTGATTGTTCCTCCCATTTGTTTTCCAGGCCCTATGCATTTATATACATACATTTTATACAGGTGTATTTTGCCCTGTTTTATTGTTTCTGAGCTGTCTCTTGTAACTGCCAGTTTGCACCTTCACATATGGTGTCCTTACTTCCCAGGCTGTCCCTTATTAAAGCTCTCCTCATCAGGCTGGCCAGCCTGTTGGCAAAGGTGCTGTTGTCCCATTTGGTCAGGTAGATCCTCCTCTCCACAGCAATCCATCTTTTAAAAGGGTGTTGTAGATGTAAAAGCCAGTTTGGCACCTAAAACACCAGCTCTAGCCAGGTCTATACACAGAAATACCACTATTTTCCATCTTTCCTGATTCTACACAGATGGTTCTCCTCCTACAGGTAGGTCACTGCATCCTCCTTCCCAGCCCAAGCTCCAGCATTCTGCTGCAAGTCTGGGAGGTACCAGGGAAGCTCCTGGAGGAGAGCCCCTGCCCTGCAGAGCAGCACCACCCAATGGTAGCCGCCGCTTGCATCCTCAGCTGAATTTAGCCAGTTTCTAGTTGCTTGAAGATTTAATGCCATTTTTTAACACATTCTTCCTCCAAAAATTACCAATATTTATCTCCTCATTAAACAGACCTAGGAAGAAATGGGACAGATCCCGATCCAACAGAGCAATCTCCAAGTGGCATTTTGCTTATAGGAGGACTAATAAATAAATCAGGAATGGCTCTTCCATTTATACACTTGTCTCTCCCAGAAACTGTCACTAACCAGTTTCTTCTCTACACTTAGTTGTAACACAAGCCCCACAGTTTCTGAGTTTTTCAGTCCAATAATAACGAATGGAAAGGGAACACCAAACAACTTGCAGGAGGTTCAGAGCAGCATCGTGGTTGGTGGGACACAAACAGGCTACGGGCACAAAGCAGGTACACTTGTCATAGCCACCGAGAGTAATTATTGCACAAAATTACTCAAGAATATCAAGCAAAAAACAGACTTCTTATAAAGAGAGGTTTGCTACTCCCTGTGGTGACACTCAGTGCTGGTTTGAGTTGTAACAGCCCTCAAGAGATGGCAAATGTATAGATGCACTTTTAATCACTTGAAAATGCTGACAGTTGGTTCTTTCCCAAATCCTACTGGAAGGCATTTTTCATATATTGACTCTAACAGTCACTCTCTCAATTATCTCAGACACAAACTGTTATTATATATCAATGTTAATATAATTATGTTAGCTATCAAAAGGGGCTTTTTTTAGAAATAGCTTCCTGCAAAATACTTCAAATTGAACTTGAATAAGCGCTTCTCAGCAGAAAAGTGCTCTACTGGGGCTCTAAAAGCAACTCTGAATTCAATTCCTCTCATAACAAACTGATGTTCTCTGCTACCTGACTTGGCTCAGCTCGCTCACAGACATTCTGGTTATTGTCACTCCTGCACTGTTTTCAACCCCCACCAAAGACCATCCAAAATACCAGTATTGGGCAGAACTTGTAACAGAAAAACTGCCAGCATTCTGCAGTTGTCAATGCAATAGAAAATAAGCTCCAGCCTTACTTCAAAGGAGTTTATTTTCTAGGTAAATCCTTTGGGTGAGAAATCTTGTTGAAGAGTGTCTCCATGATGCAAAGTAGAGGCTGTCTCTGAGCTGCCCTTGGGATCCCCTGGGAAGCTGGAAAGCCAGGCTAGGGGGCAATAAATGTGCTCAATGGGACTTCAGTGCTTGAATTATTCCTTGAGTTTTTCTGCTCGAAAACTCCAAGGTAAAAGCGAGCTTATATGGCTTTGGTATGAAATCAGATGCTAGAAGTCTTCAAAGACAGAACTGAATTAATCAAAAATATTTGTGATTATTTGGAGAATTTTGCTTTATGTGGCTTAAGATAACATACTATGTGAGAAGGGGAGCTTCTGCTGTGAGTGAGCAGAATAATAAAAGGCATTTGAAGAGTCCTGCCAGCCTACTGTGGGACAAGATCCTTCCCCTTTATACAGCACTGACTTTTACCTCTCCTGTGCTGCACAGCTACATGAGTTACTGACTGCCACAGAGTCACAGGTATTCATTATGGCAATAACATTTTGAAAAGTGTAAAAAGGTAGTCAGAACATAGGAAGTCTCCCTTAAATTGTAAGTATTATTTAATTCTGTTCTTAAATATTGAGTTCCTGCTGCTCTCTCAACAGCAGAAAACAAGCTGGCAGTTTGCAAGTGCAGGAACCAATCTGAATAAACATGGATGGGTGTCAAACCAATCTATTTACCAACTAATAAATGATTCTTCCTGGAAAGTGAAAATTTGGTACTTCCAGAAATCACATTAGATTTTTTCCTAGTATTAAATTCATATTTGCACCTGAGTCCACCACTAAACACTTATATAATAAAAAGATGTCAATCTATTTTATTAGATATGGAAAGTACTTAATTTTATCTGGGTGCAGTAGAAAATGTAAAGATTTTGAAACAGTGAGTTTTTAAATATTTACTATGAAACAAAGCATAGTAGACAGAAGCTGTGAATACATAATTAAAGTAACAGCATGCCATCCTACTAGTCTGGAAATTAATTTGCCTTCCATCAAACATCATCACTTGTTTAAAAAGAATGAAAAAACCCACTGGAGTTAATTTATTTAAAAAAAAAATCAAACAAAGAAAACTAATAATATACTGTTTTCTTAAATTTATACACTCAGCTCAGCTTTGTAGCTGCAGAGTAGTGTATGAACACAAATCAACTTGGCCCATTCCACACAGGTCTTAGTGGAAAGGCTGTCAAAATAAGTGAGAAAATCATACACATATCTGATGATTCAGACTACAGAGAAGAGAGTCAGGAAAACCTGATCTTCTAAATACCTGAATTCCTAAAGTATTTTCCCAATTTAATAGAAAATAAAGCAAAAATCCAAATTTGATGTCAGTCAGTTTTAGAACCACATAAGATAAGGACACTAATTCAAAATTGACATGCTACAGTCAAAGAAAATTAGTTCCATTTGAAGGCAATAAAAGAGTCAGTTATGAGCTAGAGATTGAACTCATTTGAGCTGAGACTCTCAGTCATATGTAATTGTGCAACCACTGCATGCAGGTGTTGCTTTACTGCCACAGTGCTATGTAAGAGTAATAAACACATCTGCTGGGAACTCTTAATTATAGATGACAAACTATAAATCACCAACTTGTTGCAACATCAGAAGGCTCAAGATGTGATCCATCATGTCTGCATCCCAAGAAATAAATTAACCCCTCTGCTTTGTTTAATAGACCAAGTAGATTTATTATGTTTATTTATGAGCATGATACTACTGCAAGAAACAATTAGGGCCATGCTTGTCTTGAGTATTGGTTTTGTCCACTCCTCTACCATTGCCTGTACTGGTTTGCACTAAAACTATTTGACACCCCTCCTATGCAAGCATAAAACAGCGTAAGGGGCAAGGCAGTGGAGAAGCAAGTACTGTACCTTAGGACATGTGGAATCCTATAGGACATTCACTCTCTTCAAGAACAGTCCTATTCATTAACTTCCATGAACTAAAAAAAAAAAAAAAAAAAAAAAAAAAAAAAAAAACAATATAATCCAGGCAAAAAAATAAACTTTCCCTGAGAAAGCACCAAGTATATATATGTGTTGTAACTATCTGTATATATTCACAAACACATTTTGTCCAGGTGACTACTACTGTAATTTAGGCAAGTGGCTCTTCAGATGTTTGCTCTTAGATACGACAAACAAGCCTGAAACATATTTGGAAATTTATCTGCTTTAAATGAACAGTGACAATCCCTCCTCTACAACAATAAGAAGAAAATCAGTTTGACAGGTGGAGGGGAGAAATATTGACAGCTGAAATCAGTTTAAATCCTGGGGCACTGGATAAGGATGTCTCTCAATTATTATATTTCCTACTCTCTAAGTGCACCCATGTTGTTTTACATTATAATGGTAATAAAAGTCAAGCATGCAGGCAGGAACTTTTTAATGAAAGGAAAACCTGGCTGTGCTACAGGAACACTCAGTGAGGAGGAACAGCAGGTGAACATACAAGTCTTTTGTGTGTCATAGGGTACTATAACCTCAGCAGGACTAAATTACTCTTCAGAAACACATCTTGACCATCATTACTGTGATCACCAACATGAAGATACATACTATTTAATGATCTAAACACAGACCTTTATAGTCCATCTGAGCAGAAAAAGCCAAAAATTCTAGAGTAAATCTAGGCAAATTAAATAGGCAACCAAAAAATGCTTTGTATATTCTTATAAGAAACACATTTATTATTGTTGGGACAATCTTTAATTGTAACAAATAATGTTTAAGTCTTATTGATGCCTTCAGCTTTAAGTGACAGTGCTTAGTCCTGTATTAATACGTTCAAGTGGTTATCTTAGCCTTCAAGACTGCGGGCCTAAGAAACACTTCCAACAAGGTATTTATTGGCCAGACCACAGCCCTGGGATGGACCCAAGGAGAAGAAACTTTTTTGAAAGCCTACAACCAATAAAGAGTAATTTGAGGAATGGCATGTTTTTCAAACAACCACCAAAATCCTACAAAAGACCCCTACTCTGGTGCAAATAAGCTTTGAGAAGTGTTTTAAACATGCAAAAAAAAATTTGCAGGATAATGTTTAGCACACATGCATGAGTTTGGGAAAATATAATAAATATGTATAAGTTAAAAAGATTTATGTACAAGTTATATAGATTGCAACTATCTGTTAGGTAGCTGCTCCATGTGGGTTAGGGGCAAATATTCCCCTCACATTCAATACTGAAAATAAAAGTAATGCTGCTCTCTAATACTGAGATTACAGTGGTAGAAAGTCTAATTCCCAACTTTCAGTGACAGTATGAAGAGTATGTTTTGTCTCTCCTTTTTCAGAAGATTTTAATTGCTAGCTATGTGTAGTGTCATTCCAAATAGCACAGAGTTGTGGGTTCACAATAAACCAAAAGCCCTACAAACACAAGTATAGATAGATATAGTCTGGTATTCTACCATTTTGACCAAAAAAACTCCTGCTGCTTGACACAACACAGGTTTGAACAAAGATGCCACAGCATAAGACTACTGTGAAAAGCAAACAGGAATAAGCCAACAGCTGCTTAAAAAAACAACCAAAAAACCAAACAAAAAAAGCTCTCTCTCAAAAGACCTGATACTGCTATAGGAAAGAGAGAATTCTCACTGAAAAGGATCAGTAGGAATATGCAATTTAGAAAATTAATCCTCCACAAGGTTTCAGGTAGGGGTTTTGGTTCTCATACATCTTGTGAGGAAATAAGCTCCTGATTAAGTGAGTTCATAATCACACACTAATTAAATTATAAGGTACAAATTAAGCTTTACCTCTTATTAGATTTGGTATTTCCAATACAGGGCCCAGATCACTGCTGTCTTAAATCCAAGGCCAATGGAAAAAAAAAAACCCCAAAATCAATTACAGCAGAAGCAACACTCACCTTTCCTCCCAGCCTCTCAGAGAACCAGAGCCTGCTGGCCAACTCACAGAATAAATACCCCCAGTGCTACACCCAGGCGCACCTGGCCTGCGTTCCCATTGAAGGTTTGCCCCATCCTGTGGGAGGCAGCAGCTGACCCCCTGTGCTCATTACCCACACCCTGCCAGTTTAGAGAGGAGCGCTGCAGAGGAGACAAACACCATTGTGCTGATCCCTGCACTAAGGCCAAGGAGATTGGAATGGAGACAGGGCCTAATGCAATTGCAAAAGGCATCAACAGCTTATCCACTGCATTAAGCTCATGTAAACAGCCACTGTACTAAAAGCTGTTTTAACTTTCCTCAAATTCTTTGCACAATTGATCCACAATCATCTGAGTGCTCACTGAAGCTTAGCATCCTACTTTTCTCCATTGATTGCAAATGGCCTGTTTGGTTCTGTAATATGTGTTACAGTGAACATCATGCTCAGTAGAAATGGCTGTTTGTTGGCAGTGCCTAGCCATCCTAGAAACTGTAATTCAATCACATAGGGTGTGCTGGTTCTGTGTTTTCTTCCAAACCCTGGGGGAATATATAAATGAAGAGCTTAAACTGAACCCATGCCAGGCATCTATGAGATAGGAGGAGAGCTTGAATGCTGATATGAAACAAGAATTAGGAACTTCCTACAACTAAATATCAAACTTGGAAAAAATTGTCAAATCAGCTAAAAAACTGATAAAGAAGCCATGAAAGCAAAGGCCAAAGAGACAACTTCTCCTCCAAACAGTGGTAAGGTCAGAGGCAGAGAACAGTCATTGGGGAGAAATAGATGTCTGCCATCACTACCAATGCCTTTGCTTCATTTACTAGTTTCAAATACTTTAGCAAAATTCTTTTTCCTTAGAAGGCAAGAAAAACAGTAGATGTAAGTTAGTAATTCACTGCCTGATGAGGAGCATGTCCAGGTAGATAAAAGCCAAGAAGTCCTTTGAGTTTTTATTTAACTGCAATTAATTTGTAAGGAAAAAAGGTCTATATGATTCTGTTAGGGGCAATCAGGAGAAGAAACAAGGTAAACATCAGATCTTTCTGAACTAAAATATTTTTTAAAACATTTAAATGATGTCCAAAACAGAAATATAAAGTTTTAAAAAAGACTCTCTAAACTTCAGCAACAGTTTCAACACATATTTTAATAGTCCTTCCAATGACATTACTTCCCCCAAATCAGTAAGCAGGTAACTGCTGCCTGCTGTGCAGCCTTTGAGGTAAGGCTTTTATTTGTTGTCATTATATTGTAAAGGGTTCCATATTTCTAGACTTTCATAGCTCCTTGATGTTTCTTGTAGGCAGCTCCTCTGAGCACTGACTCTTCCTTGTCTGCACAGAAGCCAGCTGACTCCAGTTCCCCTTGACCAACCCATCCACTCTTTTATAACAGATTTGCTGATCTTTTGATTGGCTACAGCTGTGGTCTGTTAACGTCAGGCCTGCTCCTAATCCTTAATAATGGGCTCAGCCCCAACTTTTTGGGGGTAAGATTACTTTCTATACTACCTTTATTTACTTATGTTCTATCCCCCTACATTTATTTGCTTTAAACAAAAAAGATTCAGTAAGCATTAATTCCTCTCAAGTAAGAGGTTTCTTTATACATAAGCCTAAGCAAAGAGTAGTCTGACATTACTGCAATCAGCGTTATTCTTGGAAATATTTGAATTCAAACTGCTTGAGGTAAAATTTGCATATTACTTCAAATAAATAGACATAGCACTCTAGAATGGCACTAATAACAAGAAAATAGAAAACCATGGTCTAAAAAATTGATTCAGCAGGGTTTGGGGTAGTTAGAAAGTGCATTATTACCTTGTGTCTTCCCTACCAGCTGCAGTGATCTGCAGAATAATGAATCCAAGTGAAAAAAATGTTTCATTTATTTCTTGACTAGCAAATGCACAATTTTCTTGAGCTTTTGCAAAAACATTTTCAAAGAAAATCCCAATAAAGTGGAACATACGTTAGCTGTTCTTATTTCTAGCAGAACAACAACCTGAAATTCTGAGTTTAAGTAAGCTTAATAACACAATACTTTAAAACAATCTACCTGTACTTCTCATTCTTCCTTCCTCCATCTCTCACAGCTTGTTTTCTAAGGCTAAGAAAACCCTACACTCAGAGAAGACAGAAAACTTGTAAATCATTGCTAACCTGTAAGTGAGGCTATCTAAAACTGCTTTCAAAAGATCCTAAATAAAGTGTCTGCCTTTTGCAAGGAAGATTTCCATTTCATTGTTTATGCATGTAACTTCAGAAAATGAGTAGTGCATTAACACTTTAACAAATAGCTTGTGTGCTTAGGCATGGTGGGTACATGTTGCAAAATCAGATCACCAGTTTACTACTATAATTTAAAAGTAGTAAACTACTTTTATATATATGCATATAAGCCTCCTCACAGGGCAAAGACAAAAAAAAAATCACTGCAGTAGTGATATATTTATGGTACTTACTATTTAGAGTAGGCAACTTTGGAAGACTTAATTCCAAAGAAATTCAGGTTCCTGTTCACTTTCCTAAATTAAAGTATTTTTGAAATTCTTTTTTCCTCCAGAAACAGAATTAAAGTCACTAACTCAACACAGTGCTCATTCTACTTGAAACTGCAGACATTGGGTACACTTGTATTTCAGCCTTGTTCTACTTGCATATGGCACACAATTATCTACTACAATGAGAATGACAGAACAGAAGCAGAATATTCTACTGTGTGCAAACACTGAATAATACATTGTTTCACTGTTCATCCACTGTAATGGTGCTTTGAGGATGTTTATTCTTGTCTCTTTTCATCCATTCAGTGGTGTATGTATTGGTATCAGAGGACTTACAGGGGAGGCTTTAAATATCAGAGGAAATCAGGTCAGTGTCTTTCTCCTCAGAGCAGCCCTGAATCAGAGGTGTTGAGAAGTATTGCTTGAGAGACTCGAAAGAAATCTGCAACAGAAGGCACAGTGACAGTAGATCCTCCACAGACAGCTCCCTGACAACAAAACGAGCTATTAAATGAATAGAAACCAAATTCAGCTTTAGAAGTCCTACAGTGAAAATGGTTAGCGGGAGGGAGAATATTCTGTCAAATAATCATTACAGGCTTGCTCTAGCCTTCTGCTCTCCCTAAAACTCATTTTTTTAGCCACTGTCAAGGGAGAAAAGTAGAAGAAAAAAAGACTTCTCAAAGACAGCCTGCTGAAAAAGACTTGGACTATAGTCAAACAATTCATTCCATGACCATGACCCTAATGTCTAAACGCACATCATCTCATTTTCATTTTCTTATTACCAGAAATTATTACTTTTGGAATAAATGCTGTGCAGAAATACAAATTCTGCCTTTGGCTGATGCATTCTAACACATATACTTTTGCCTTAAAGATCATGACACAGCTTTATTAAAATGGTAACTTGGCTCAAAGAGTTCATTACAATTTAATGGGTATTATAGTAAAAGCTGAATAAACAAGCAATATTAGTACAGGGTATATTAGTACTGCATGATAAAATATTTTGATGTATGAACAAGATACTGCTAATAAGATCAGGAAGTCTAGATACCGGATAAAGGGGTTTTGCCTTAAGCTGTTTAATAAAACCCACGCTACACTCCAGCTCAAGTCTACATAAGCTGATGGAAAAAACTTAAACAAACCAAACAGGAAAGGAATAAAATCAAGCAGTAGCAATGAAGTTTATGAAGGTCTGAAAGAAATGAGGAGAAAGTAAGTATTTACAGGCTCCAAGTATTATAGGCTCTAAAATAAAAATTTGTGGGCTCTATGATCAGACTGTGACTAAAATCCAAGCTCAAACAAGGTCTTGCAGGCAAGTCCTGCACTTCCACTTTTATTGATGAGAACGGCTGAGAGTCTCACCTAAAACTTAAAAAGTGGCAATTCTGCAGTCCTTTTCCACCTCAGAAGGCAGTTCTGCCATAGTCTCAAAGAAACTTCAGAGCTACCTGTGTGTCTGCTTACATATCCCTTTCACTCCAATGGTTCTCCTGCATTTGAGCAGCATTGGAGGACTCTAAACTCAGCAGAAGTGCTGCCACCACAGTGACTACTTTACAAGGGCTGCAGGGGGTAACAATTTAGGATATGCAAGGCCATCAATTGATTGTTTTACATTTAGCTCCAGTAGGCCATTGTAGCTACATGCTGAGTCACAGCAGTTACCTTCCAAGCAAGTACTTTCTTAACATTCCTACACTTTCAAAAGTAATAATCTCTTTTTTTAATAATCTCGTAAAAGAAAAAGTGGTTTCTTCTTTCAAAAACTACTTCCAACTGTGAGGATGTGTCACGAACTATAAATTCACTAGTGTAGCTATAGCACACAAACCAGCCCATATATATTCTTTCCATTCTTGTTTGAAAATGTATCACCAGCTTCTCTGTAGGTACCTTCCAACTTACTCCCCACTCTCCTGTTTCCCATAACTAAACCAAACTCACAAGACAGATATTTTGTGCTATGGAAAAAACTTCACCTTGCATGTAAGTCAAAGTAGAGCCAGTGGGCCAGGATATTTTTAATTCCTTTTAACCTATCTAAAGTGTAATATTCCATTCCAATGATAAAAATCTTAGTAGATCAATATAGACCAAGTGTTAGTCCAAAAAATCCCACATCCTGGAAGCTATTATTTTGACTTTATTTTTTTTAATCCAATCTTGATAATTGTAGAAATATCTCCCCAAAGCATTCCCCAACTGACCTCTCATGAAAGCCTGTGAGAAATTTGCATGTTGTGACTTTGGAATTAACAGCGGATATAAATAGTAGATTTCCATCACCTCTACATCTGCAGCATCCTGGCATGCCCAACTTGTCACTCAGAATGCCTTCACTTCTAATTAATTTTATTCTGACACAAAGCAAGCCAAGCCAATAGAAACTCAACTGGTCAAGTTCACAGAAGAAAAATACATGCATTTTTAAACAGCCACCATACTGCTTGGCATGTAGAATATTTCTTAGTTTTAGAAATTTCAAATTAACTATAACATGGGTTTCCACCTAATAAAGAAAATAACAGAATACAGATGTTTAATGGAATTAAACCATGGAATTTTGTCAGAGAGAGATTTTGCAAGTTCTGTCATGTCTTAATGATGAAAAATTGGGATCTTCTCCTCTTGTTAGCCATTCAGGTGCTGGGGGGGAGCTTCAGCCATGGGAGGTGGGATTAAAAGAAGGCTCGGCTCTAGAGAGCAGGCAAACAGGGGCATGGCAGTTTGCATAGCCAGGGCAAGCAGGCAGGGTTGCAGTCATCCTCCTGCTTCTGGGATATTTATTTTGTGTTGGGGTTTTGTTTGTTTCTTTCTTTTTAGGTTTCTTTTTTTTAACAGCAATGGTCCCCAAACAATCAAAAGCCATACCTGGTAAAAGTACCAACCCAAACAGAATCCCCCAAGAAGGACACATCTGTCCAGACCCCATGCTGTAAGGAGTGTTTGAGCCTGTCAGTAGTACCATGGGATGGTGCAAGGGACACCTGCCTGTGGTGCAAACAGGTGAATGATCTCTGTCTGCTGGCTGAGCTTAAAGAGGAAGTAGAAAGACTAAGAGGTGTTAGGGAAAGTGAAAGGGAAATAAACTGGTGAAGTTTTACCCTTCCATCCCTGAGAGCCACCAGGAGCCAGAGGATTCCCATACCTCCTACCATCATGCAGAAGTAGGAGACCTAGTAGATGAAGGGGAGGGGAAATGGGTCCCTACTGAGGGAGGTAATGAAAATTCCTCCGGACCCCCATCACCTACCTAGGTGCCACTTCAGAATAGGTATGAGGCCCTGGATCCAGAGGGTCAGCCAGAAAACATAAAATGCCCTGAGAGCCTCCCAGTTAGACTTTGCCTGCCAGATGGATCACTGCCTCTAGCATTAACAAGAAGGGTCGTCAGCAGGTGACTCCCTTCTGAGGGAAACACAGGGCCCCATATGTCAACCAGATCCATCCCACAGGGAGGGCTGCTGCCTCCCTGGGGCCCAGGTATGGGATGTCACCAGGAGACTCCCTAAGCTGATTCAGGTCTCTGATTATTACCCACTGTTGATACTCCAGGCTGGCAGTGATGAGATTGAAAAGAAGAGCACCAGGGAAATTAAAAGGGACTTCAGGGCTCTGGGTCAAGTGGTTGATAGGGCAGGAGCACAGGTAGTGTTCTGCTCAGTCCCTTCAGTGGCAGGGACAAATGATGACAGGAACAAGAGACCCTGCATTATCAACAAGTGGCTCAAGGGTTGGTGGCATCAGCAGAATTGTGGGCTCTCTGATCATTTTATGGCACCTGGCCTGGTGAAGCCAGATGGGCTCCATCTATCTATCAATGGCAAAAGGATTCTAGCCCATGAATTGGTGGGACTGATTGAGAGGGCTTTAAACTAGGTTCAAAGAGGGAAGGGGATGCAACTAGGCTCTCCATAAACAAGCCCAAGGGTGATAAGCCAGTCAGGGGTGAAATCAGCAGCCCAGTTGAAGTGCATGTACACTAGTGCACACAGCATGGGTAACAAAGAAGAGGAGATGGAAGCTGTGGTACAGCAAGAAATTATGACATAGTCACCATCATGAAAACCTTGTGGCATGACTCACATAACTGGAATGCTGCAATGGATGGAATCTCTTCAGAAGAGACAGGCAAGGGAGAAAAGGTGGAGAGGTGGCTCTTTATATAAGGGATGCTCTCGATGCCATAGAAATTGAGAATAATGTTGAGTGCCTATGGGTAAGAATCAGGTGGAAGGCTAATAAGGCTGACATCGTGGTTGGAGTCTCTTATAGACCACCCATGCAGGAAGAAGAGGTGGATAACTTATTCTACAAGCAGCTGGAGGGTGTTTCAGTATCACCAGCCCTTGTTCTTGTAGGTGACTTTAACTTGTCAAATATATGATGGGAACTCAACACAGCAGAGACAGTCTAGGAGCTGGGTAGAGTATATGGAGGAGAGCTTCTTGTCACAGCTGGTGAGTGAGTCTACCAGGGGAGAGACTACACCAGACCTGCTGTTTGCAAACAGAGTTGGGATGGTGGGAAATGTAGTGGTTGGAGGCCATCTGGTCTTCTGGAGGACAGAATTTGGCCTATTCAGGAGACTTATTTGGAGAGTACCTTGGGAAGCAGCCCTCAAAAACAATGGAGTGCAGGAAGGATGGGTGTGCTTCAAAACAGAAGTCTTAAAGGCACAGCAAGAAACTGTCCCTATGTGCTGAGAGATGAACTCATGAGGAAAATGGCTGGCCTGGATGGGCAAGGAGCTTCTGAAGGAGCTAAGGAAAAGAAAGAGGGTGTATCACCTTTGGAAGGAGGGTCAAGTATATCAGGAAATGCTTAAGGGAGTTGCTAGGGCATGTTGGAAAAAAATTAAGAGAGCCAAAAGCTTAGTTAGAACTCAATCTGGCCACTTCTGTGGAAGACAATAAAAAATATTTTTATAAATACATGAATGGCAAAAGGGCAAGGGCAACCTCTATTCTCTATCAGATGCAAGAGGGAATTTAGTAACTAAAGATGAGGAAAAGGCAGAGGTACTTAGCACCTTCTTTGCCTTCAGTTTTCATGAGAAAGACAGGTTGTCCTCAGAACAACTGTCCTCCTGGGCCAGTAGATAGTGTCAGGGAGCAGAACAGTCCCCCTGTTATCCAAGAGGAAGCAGTGAGAGATCTGCTGAGCCATTTAGATGCTCACAAATCTATGGGACCAGACGGGATCCATCCTAGTGTGATGAGGGAGCTCGCAGATGAGCTTGCGAAGCCTCTCTCCATCATTTACCAGCAGCCCTGGCTCAGCAGGGAGGTCCCAGATGACTGTCAGGCGGGCCAGTGTCACACCCAGCCATAAGAAGGGCCAGAAGGGGTCACAGACATGTTTTATGGAAAATCCTTTTCTTAGGATTTTTTTCCCCTGAGAAGCTGAGAGGCCGCAGGAACAAAATGTAAACAATGGTTATCTGCTGCCATGGAATGCAACAGGTGGATCTGTGATTGGTCCATGTTGGTTGTTTCTAATTAATGGCCAATCACAGTCCAGCTGTCTCAGACCCTCGGTCAGACACAAGCTTTTGTTATCATTCCATTTTCTTCTTCTTGCTTGCTAGCCTTCTGATTAAATCCTTTCTTCTATTCTTTTAGTATAGTTTTAATATATCATTTTAATATAATATATATCATAATAAATCAAGCCTTCTGAAACATGGAGTCAGATCCTCATCTCTTCCCTCTTCCTGGGACCCCTGTGAACACCCCCACAAGAAGGAGGATCCAGGAAACTACAGGCCTGTCAGCCTGACCTCAATGCCTAGCACGATTATGGAACACATCATCTTGAGTGCCATCACACAGCACCTACAGGATGGCCAGGTGTCATCTAGTTATTAGTTATTAGAAATGCCTCTGCCAGAATTAAGGTGCAAATAAAACCATACACCAATGGCAATAGTATGGGTTTTTGTTTGTGTCATGGTTTAAGCCTGGCACAATGCCAGTGCCCCCATTATAAAAAAATCCTCTCCCTGGTACCTGCTGTGAGATGTGACCAGGAATAAGCAAAGCAGTACTCTACTTAAAAATATAGAAAACAAAACTTTATTAACTACACACTACATAGGAAAAGACAATCTCAAGGAAAATGAAAACTCTACAGAATACAGCTCCTCCTCCTCCCCCCACCAAATTCCCAATACAATTACATCTCCCTATCCAGCAAAAAAACCCACCTTTAAGAATACTGAATCTTCAATTCCTTAAGAGGAGGAGTCCTTCTTGTATGCCCTGGGCTTTTGGTTACGTATCACCACTCAGATTGGAGATTGTGACCCCCTCCTCCCATGCTCAGTGCTCTCACCACTGAACATGGACCAGAGCCACTTTGAGGGTTGTCTTTTTAAGGATTCCGTCGTCCCACTCCAAAAAAAGGCACAGTCTCCACTTTGGGACATCTGTCCCCCCCATTATTTCACCTCCTGGGCCGGGAGGCTCCCACACTGCCCTCTTAACTCTGGGACATGGCGGCTCCCCCTGAAAATAGTCTCTGTATTGCAGGAAACAGTCCATGGCGTCCAGCAAAAAAAATGCCACTCCACATCTCTTCCACCCTGCGTTCTTCTCACAATCTCTCCTCTGCTCGGCCCTTTAAAAACTTGCTCAAATCCTTCTTCACCTCCTCTCCAGGAAGGGTCAGTACTCTGCAAAAGCTTTCATTGTCCAAGAAAGGGTTAAAACTCCACAGCTCACAACCCACAAGCAGCCGGACTCCTTCTGGTTCTACCCCCCTCCTCTCCACAGGCCTGGCAGGCTGGCGGCACGTGACACCGAACTTCACGGCCACAGCCCAGTCCCAGGCAGCGAGCACAGACACAGTCTCTCTCTCTCTGTCTCCCCAGGGGAGGGGGGGCTGCCCAGTAGCTCCTGGTGTCTCTCTCCTCCACCCTTCCACCCTGGGGGGGGGGGGAACCAGGCCAGGCCTACCCCATTTCGATCCAGGCCCGGGCCTACCACATGGCTGCCCCTCCCCTGCCCAGCAGGGACAGCTGGAGCAGGGGGAGAGGTCCTTCCTCTTCCACGCCGAAGTCCCAAGAGGGCTTCCCAGGGGCAGAGCTCTGCTTTTAACCCCTGTGTGTTCTCAGAGGCGTGTCCAAATCTCAGTGGTCATCTAGGTGTCAATCCCAAATCTAAACCTTCAATTGGACTGACCACACACTCCCAGAAATCCACTTCCCTCAAACCAGGACAATTTGATAGTAAATACGAGAGAAAGAGAGAAGAGAGACAAGGCAAGAGGAAGAAATAGAGAGGTCAGGAAGACAGAAAGAGGGTGACACAGAGCAAGGAAAATATCGCCACTCCATGGATCCCAATGATGTTCTGTTGACCCTCTCCAGCTGGTGTTCTTGGTGGTGAATGTCCCCACAGAAAGCAGAGAATCCAATGGTTAATATACACCCAGGCTACCTAGGAAAATCCAGGCACCTCCCTGGGCAGGGGGAGTTTGCCCTTATCTCTTACAACGGACTCTGGGTTTGCTGCATCACGTGCAGTCCTGTGGTGCAAGGCATCAGGAATGACTCAGGGGGGCACTTTGGGGGCCTTTGATGAATCGTGACACCCCCTCAGCCTCCTCTTATGTGAATAGCCCATGGATGTGGCCTTCCTGGGGATTCACAGCTGGGCCAGTTTGTGTAAGGGAGGATGGGTCACTGCCTCTAAGCAGAGGTTACACCTGAAACCTGCTCCCCCCATCCCTGTTTCAGGGGGAGGCTGTGTAAACCTGCATTCTGTGGGCTGTGGTCTCCCCCACCCCAAACCCAGACAGGAGAGAGTTTCCATAGTGTTTGGCTCTCTTGTGGATGCATTCCTTTCCCTCAGCCTTGTTGGTTTCTCCCTGTGCCTGAGACCACTAATGAATGGCTCTCTCTGTATCTAATCTCAGCAGTTTGACTTACAGTCCAGTTTTTCAAGGAGGTTTCTGTGGTTGTAGCTCCTTTATACAGTTTTTTCTATAATGAGCAAAATTTTATAGCAATGTTTAAGGCATCAACTAGTTCAGTCTCTTACACCAGGGGATCACACCCAGACAGCATGGGTTTAGGAGGGGCAGGTTGTGCTTGAACCAACCTGATCTCCTTTTATGACCAGGTGATCCTTCTGGTGGATGTGGGAAATGCTTGGATGTTGTCCACCTGGACTCCAGCAAAGCCTTTGACACTGTCTCTCACAGCACACTCCTGGAGAAGCTGGCAGCCCACAGCTTGGGCAGGAGCACTCTTTGCTGGGTTAGAACTGCCTGCATGGCCGGGCCCAGAGAGGGCTGGTGAATGGTGCTGCATCCAGCTGGTGCCAGTCACCAGTGGTGTCCCTCAGGGGTCTGTGCTGGGGCCACTTCTGTTTAATATCTTCACTGAGATCTGAATGAGAGGATTGAGTCCACCATCAGTAAATTTGCAGATGACACCAAGCTGAGAGCATGTGTTGATCTGTTGGAAGGTAGGAGGGCTCTGCAAAGGGACCTGGAATGGTTGGATGGATGGGCAGAGTCCAACAACATGAAGTTTAACAAGTCCACTTGCTGAGTCCTCCACCTTGGCCACAACAACCCCCTGCAGTGGGACGTGTGGCTGGACAGTGCCCAGGCAAAAGGGACCTGGGGGTGCTGGTCCACAGCCAGCTAAACATGAGCCAGCAGTGTGCCCAGGTGGCCAAGAAGGTCAAGGACATCCTGGCCTGTGTCAGGAATAGTGTGGCCAGCAGGAGCAAGGAGGTCATTCTTCCCCTGTACCCAGCACTAGTGAGGCCACACCTTGAGTGCTGTGTCCAGCTCTGGGCCCTCAGTTTGGGAAGGACGTTGAGATCCTTGAGCGAGTCCAGAGAAGAGCAACAAGGCTGGTGAGGGGCTTGGAGCACAAGCCCTGTGAGGAATGGCTGAGGGAGCTGGGGGTGTTTAGCCTGGAGAAAAGGAGACTCAGAGGTGACCATATCACTCTCCACAACTGCCTCAAAGGTGGATGTAGTCACGGGGGGTTGGTCTCTTCTCCCAGGCAACCACTGACACAAGGAGAGGACACAGTCTTAAACTGCGCCAGGGAAAGTTTAGATTAGACATCAGGAAAAAATTCCTCACTGAAAGAGTGACTGGGCACTAGAATCATCTACCCAGGGAGGTGGTGGAGTCACCAACCCTGGACATGTTTAGAACAAGACTAGACATAACAATGCCATGGTTTAGTTCATGAGGAGGTGCTAGGTCATACACTGGATTTGATGATCTCAAAGGTCTTTTGCAAGCCAGTTCATTCTGGTTTTGTGTGATCATCAAGGAAAAGACAAAGCTTGTCATGCTCTCATTATAAAGTATGAGATTACGACCAAAGTAACAAATAGTTAAATGGCAGGTATAATATATTGTTTTCAGCAAAACTTTATATAAATAGGAAGTCTGTAAGAAAGCCTAGCTCTGCTAATGTTCTCATTTAAACATCAAAGTTCTTTCCACTTTCCTCAGAGTAAAGTTTAGTATTTTCCTGAGGATACTTGGTGTTTATTTCCCACCCCAACTTTGTTAATGAACCATATCTAATAAGGCCAAAATAAGCAATTGTAGCTTCTCTATTATCAGCTGTGACTGATAGAACCTGTTATATAAACTGTTGCGTACAGAACCTGATGCAGTAGGAATGTTGCAAATACCATGGCACTGCAGAGCCTGGTTGCAGTAGAGCTTTTTTTGTTAAAACCCGGCTAAGTCTTATTTGTGAGATTTCACATCAGCTCTTCTGTAAACTGCAAAATCATCCTTCAACTGAGATCAAATATGTTGTATTAGCAACCAAGTGAAAAAGCAAGAATGTGGAAGCAGCAGCTCTCCCCACAGGAGACACTTTGAAATGTGCTATAACCACAGATTAGAAGAGGTAATAAACACCAAATTAGAAAGGACAGCAATCTTCTTTTCTATTGCAATGTTTTAATTGGGAAGGAGAGGAGGGAAGAAGGTGATATTGGGAAACAGGACTGGTTTCAACACTCAAAGTTTTAATGGAATGTATCTGTGGCACCTTAAAACATTTATACACTAATCACTGTATTTTTAGTATAAGCTAAGAATTTTTGAAGGAAAAGGTCATGATGCCTAAATGATGAACCTGCTCAAAAATCAAAACTTCTAGAATTAGCACAGCATTTTTTGAGACTAAAATCCTGGTTTGCACTGGAAGATTTTGAGTCCTAAACTACAACAATTTTATTTTGCTTGTCTTGTTGAAAACAAACTTTAAGCAGACCTTCACTTCTTGCTCATACTTAGCAAGAATTTTTGTTGGTTAAACATCAAACATTCTGTCAGTCTTGGTGGTGTGAGCAAGGGAATACCATCAGAAATTGAAAGAACTGCAAAAAAAAAGTAGTTCCTACTAAAAACACTAAAGAAACTCCATTTGCATATAAATAAGATAATGCAGGAACACATATCAATATTGAGATCAAAATTCTAATTCTGCAGAAACAGTCTGCTGAAACAATAAGATCTGACAGGAAAGGTCAGAGAGTTAATGAAATAATAGGGCCTCGGGATGAAAATAATAAATAATACACAGTTTTATACATTATTATGCAGCTTTGTACAATAAGGCACTTTATAGAAGAATTGATCATGACACTACATGAGAAAGTCATAAGCCATCAATCTGGAATCAAAATGAGAGATTATGATTTATTTGGAGAATAGTCAGATGTGAGCCACATAAGTGTTCTGGGAAATGTAGTATAAAATATCCCCCAGCTAAAGTATTAATGCTGAGGTGAAAGTCATGGAAGTCATTCTGAAAATGTGAGTAATTGCCATAAAGAGGAAGACTGGCACAACCATTTTTAATCATTTCAACTACTTTTAATATATTTGCATTCTAAAAGGCTCCACACAAAATACTGGACTAAAACATGTACCTCTTATCAATGAGCATTTCCACAAGTTCACTCTTTTTCCTGAACTATTATAACACAGGAATGACAAACAGAAGAATACATCTGTCACCTGCCTGTCAATGCACCACTCCTGCAATTAGGTTCTAAAAGCACAAGGTATTAAGCATTACAAGAATCTACCTCAATACAAAGATTTTATTCCCTGCCCATGCTAAAATACTCAATTTAATTGGAGAGAACTGTTGGCAATGCAAATAGAGGGTCACAACTACAAGCACTAAGAAAAGATCAGCTGCACTGATGTCATGTACATTGTACTAGACATCAGTATCTTTTTTTTTTCTCCTCCAAGTCAGACTCCTTAGAATGTATTTATCTTAACAAGGCAGAATTTAATAGCTGAAGAGGTTTAATTAAGTTGATCTACATACATCGAACTATTTTTTCATTCTGATCACCCTTATTTTTTAAATGTCAAGAAGAACCTGCATGATAATGGCTTTTTATTTTTGGATGGGCAAAGAAGCAATTATGTTAGTCACTTTATTGTAAAGCAGTACCTTGCAAAATCAAAAAGGCAAGGTTGAAAAAGGTTAAATGAAACTCAGTAATATAAAATTCTGTCTTGACATTTCAGAAAACAGCAAATTTTAAGTGACAACCATCACCCGCAACTACTCCTTGCACAGCTACCTATTTGAAAGGTTTAGGATAACTCAAGTATTTCCTGTGAGGACAGCATAACATCTTGAAGGCATCAGCATCACAAGCAGTGACACAGGAAAAGTTAGCTTACAACAGAGCCTGGCCACTTAGTAGATTGACTGGATGTAAGCACTGCAGTTATCACAGCCTTGAATCAGTTGCCTTCCACAACCATAGGTAACAACTTTCTTAGGAGTTGACTTCAGATCAGTTTTTATAAATTTCAACCAATTCAAACAATTTGAATTGTTTGAACAAATTCAAACAATTTCAAGTCACCTGCAGTTTCATCATTCCTCTTAAAGGGGTGATTTCCTCACATGGATCCCAGAACAGAGATATACCTCAGGAAGTGGCAAAGTAATTATCTGTACTCAATGTATGACGTAACAGCACATTAACTATGCTTTTAGAGGTAAACACAGCTACCTAGGCAAATAAAGCTTTCCAGAAAGTGGTAAAGGGATATTATTAATGTAAAATGAAAAGGCAGTTCCTCTTCCCCTCTCTACATTTTTTCCAGGTAGGAAAAAGACTACAAAGTACACTGAGAAAGATGCACTATGCAGTCACATTCTAAAACATGATGACTGCATAAGAGACTTACATGATTAGATTATCTCCTTTACAGCAGTAATTTTTGGCTGACAGACGACTGTATTTTCATTGAGTCATCCCCCTAACTCTGATGCAGTTTTTTGCTCTCTACAAATACACCTCTTCCGTGCTGGCCAAAGGCAGTCTGTTTTGTGCTGCAGTTTTATCTTCATTCCCTGCAGTGCCTGACAATGGGGTTTTGAGACAATATTGTTTAAAACATTTCATGTAGTGCAGATAATTATGTGTTTGCACGAGTCTGTGTTGCCCATATCTCTCCATTTATTCCAACACATACCAAAATCAGTAGGGTGCACTAACAAGATCCAACTGAGTGTGTAAGAATGTTATTATACCTCCCCTAGAATAAACATCTACTGCTGTGAACAATTCAAAGTCTTTAAATGCCATCAGCATGCAAGAAAATTACAAATCAATGTATACCACAGATTTAAGCATATTTTCCAGCTGCCAAAATAAATTACTATCATATGCACAACAGAAAACATCTGAAACAAATCAAACCACGCAAATGCCTGATTGAGTGAAGTATACAGCATGCAATGACTCCCTAACACTAGAACACTGAGTGTGTCACTTTTCAGAAGCAGTGCAGCCAAACAGCTATTGTAATTTAGTAATACTACTACTAATAATAATATTTACAATAATATTTATAATCTATTCTTCAGAGCATTTTCTCTAGCACCATACTGATTTATCATGTTTCTGTCTTATCAGAAATTTGCTGCTGAAATGCACATCTTGCTTTTTATTTCAGAAAATAATTTATTTCCTACTACCTGCTAGAATCATCTTTAAGCTATCACTGGCATTGCATACTACTTAAGGTTAATCTACTTATGCCACATTACTGGGCTTCAACATAAACAGGACTATTCTTGTCTATCATGTATAAGAAATATTGTATAATTCTGTCATATTACAGTTGTGCCTCATTTAACATCATCACATACGTAACAGATTGTGCCTCGGCTACCTTCAGATGCAGCACATCAATTTCAGAATCAGTGTAGCCTGTAGATTTAATTCCTTTTTTTTCAGTTCTGGAGGAGGACTTTCTAGTAACTCAGAATGCTTCCAGTTTTTCAGCCTTGAGGCTGTTTTTTTTAATTAAATTATTTAACATTTCATTGTGTGCTGTGCAAAATAGTTAGAAGCAGACCCAAGCTAACACTTTGCTTCCGGTTCCTAAATTGTATCAACAGAGTCCTATACAAACACATTAGCTCTGTGTTGCCATAGCTATATTTTTCCTCAAGCCTACACACCGTTCTTCAAATCTACACTAAGGAACTGATTTGCCAAAGGATGCACTGCCAAAAGCTTAATAGAAATTATGAGATTTTCTAAACCTCATAATAAAAATAATATTTGCGATTACTCTCCCAAAACTTTGCCTTTTTGAGATTTTTAAGTGAAGCAGAACATTTTCTGAATCTATCCAGCTTCATGTGGTACAGAAAAGGGAGCAGTTCTAAGGGAGAACTAGACAAAAACATTGTTATGATACCAAAGACAAATATCTAAGTCATTTGCAGAGCAGGGACAATGAAGAGTTTTAAAATCTATACAAATTGTTGATTGACTGATGAACATCTGCTGGCAAAAAAAAGACTTCAAAGCAATCTCTTGCTTCAAATTAGCTGAGCAACTGTTCCAACCATAGTAAGGAAAAAACAGGAAGTGAAATACAAACCACTTTCTATGCAATCCTCAGAAGCAAAGTTCAACTCTGACCCCACTTGAACATTTTACAGTGGAACCAGCCCAACTCTTCCACCCAAAGAAAGTTTCTTTATATATCCTGTAAAAATGAATGCAGCAGGATATAGAAACACTGGGATTGGCTCAGGTATAATGAAAATAAGAAGCCTGGAATAGAATTCACTGAGGAGATAGGAGCTGCTAGAGGGTAGATGGATGGCTGTTGAAAAAGCTCTTTAGAACATGGTGCTAAGTAACACCAAGGTCACAGGTTCAATCCCTGTACAGGCCATTCACTTAAAAGTTGCACTTGATGATCCATGAGAGGCCCTTCTAATTCAGAATATTCTGTGAAATCTGTGAGCACATTATTCAAGACAAAAATGCAGAACCCCCAGGGTCAACAATGACTAAACTAGAACTCCACACTCAGTAACTGGCTCTTCAATGAGTGACTCTAGGGCAGTGATAACCAAGTACATATCACCAAATAATCCTGACCTACAAACTAAAGACTGTTCATCAGTGCAACCCTATGGGGGAGCAGTTATGTAACCACATGGGGAGAGCAGATACCCAGAAAGGACATTTGCCTGACTTACCCTGGGTTTACTGCTGCAGTTTCAGGATACATTGACTGGAAAAAGGAAAATGGAAAAGGACATGAATGCTTCACTTTGCTCAGCTAACCCAGCAAAATTGGAGCAGCAGTTCAGCTACTTTTATAATTCCTCTCAGCATCCATTTCCAATCATTAAACTTCACATCCCAGGAAAAATGTTTTTCAGAGAGACCTCATAAAATTACCCTCTTACAATAATCTGATTGTGAACTGTTACAAGGAGATGCATTTTACCATTCATTATATTACATGACTGCAGTGCTTCCTATGTAATGTTTCAAAGATAAAGAAATCTTCCAATGAACACAGCGATACACCTTCTCAAAAAGTCAATGAGGGAAATGTGAACACAGAACGTAAATTATGTATTGAGTGAACTTCAGACATTTCAAATGTATGCTCACATGTTTAACTAGGCTTATCACTTAAGTCCTGCTGGGATCAAACCCTTTTCCACAGATATTCTTCTGTCAATATTCTCACCAAAAAAAAAAAAAACAGGACCTGGGGAAAAGCAGATGGTGAATTCATTCATAAAAATCTACATGAGACATATGCATATATATTCAAAGATATTTTGTGGAAAGCACCTTTCAAGTCACTGGTTAAAATTCAGTCAAAGAAATTCAACACAGATTTCTTTCATTACTAGATGAGATATGCTACCTTATAAACTTCAAGGCAGCAGAGTAAGACAGGCCATGTAACTGAAAAGCAGGCAACACAGGCATGAACTAACTGCTTGCATGTCAAAACCTATTTCTCCTCAGTTACCTGAAGAAATGTGAACGTAATGAAACTGCAGGTTTCTACTACTGTGGGGTGGAATTTCTGGATGACGATGATGATGCTAACTTGCTGCATCATCCTTACTATCTCTAGAAGAAGCAAAGCTGAAAGGACATGACTGGGGAGCTACTTGCCTATATCTGAAAGTGACATTGCCAGGGTGAAGTTGCTGAAGCACCCTGCACCATTCTTGACCCACTTAGAGTATCTCTGCCTAAAGGAAGCACTTTCCACAGCCTTACACTCTCTTAAAATGCAAACTAGGAAAAGCGTTACCTATAACATCAACAGGAGTTTTCTAAATCTAATGCATAAAATTAACCAATTTCAGTGTCAATTACAAAATTCCTTTTAAGCTAACTCATTAAACTCATTTATGTGCTCTCATTAAATTCCCCTTCATGCTAATGTTCTTTAGTGACAGAACATACACACACACGCACACTGAGGCTCAGAGAAGTTTCTTGACTGTTACCCTGCATGACCACAAGCCCCATCCTGCCAGAAACCTTCCTACAGTTGGGTTTTCCTGGGAGTAGTGGGTCTCTGAGGGGAAGCCCTTCCCTTGGCACTGGCATGCCAGGCAAGGACATTTCCTGGGACTGAGTGCCTTCAACACTTCGCTTGTAGGAGTGATTTTTCTACCACATACCCTTTAGTGACCCTTTGGGCAAAGCAAACCCAGGCACCCCTGAGTGACAGGGGCTTGGTGAAAAGGCGGTGTTGTTGCTTTTGTGTACCTCCATGGCAATCAGTGCCACAGAAGTTAAATTGAACTTCTTCACAAAAGCACCCCATCTTTTCTTTGCTCCCTATTTTATATCCTGTTCTTCTACATAAGATAAATCTCACATGCCTGGGTGACTTCTCTTGCTGCCTCTCAAAGTTAGGGAGTAAAATATGAAAATGAGCGTTAGTGAAATTTTCAGTGGGGAAGTTCTGATTTATGATTTATGTCCTTGAGAGAATAGATGACTAGAAAGTTCACTATGTCCCTGTTGCCAGATTGCAGCTACATATTAAATTAATGCTTTAGTTCACATATTCCTTACAAATGGCTGAAATCTGTTCTGTAACCTGTCCAATTCTGCCAGTAGTAAAAATATGCTACCCAAGTGACATACTCTGTATCAACTTTACTGTTTTATAAGTTTATATTACACTCAATGTTCTGTCTCTCAGTTGCTGAAATCCACTGGGCAGCTACCATTGTTTTCATCAAGGACATCAGGAATTGCTCCCATGACTGCTTAAGATAGTTCCATGCTTGTGGGAAAAGATCAAGCTACTTGCCCATATCTGAAAGTGACATTGCCAGGGTGAAGTTGCTGAAGCACCCTGCACCATTCTTGACCCACTTAGAGTATCTCTGCCTAAAGGAAGCACTTTCCACAGCCTTACACTCTCTTAAAATGCAAACTAGGAAAAGCGTTACCTATAACATCAACAGGAGTTTTCTAAATCTAATGCATAAAATTAACCAATTTCAGTGTCAATTACAAAATTCCTTTTAAGCTAAGTCATTAAACTCATTTATGTGCTCTCATTAAATTCCCCTTCATGCTAATGTTCTTTAGTGACAGAACATACACACACACACACACACTGAGGCTCAGAGAAATTTCTTGACTGTTACCCTGCATGACCACAAGCCCCATCCTGCCAGAAACCTTCCTACAGTTGGGTTTTCCTGGGAGTAGTGGGTCTCTGAGGGGAAGCTCTTCCCTTGGCACTGGCATGCCAGGCAAGGACATTTCCTGGGACTGAGTGCCTTCAACACTTCGCTTGTAGGAGTGATTTTTCTACTGGATACCCTTTAGTGACCCTTTGGGCAAAGCAAACCCAGGCACCCCTGAGTGACAGGGGCTTGGTGAAAAAGCGGTGTTGTTGCTTTTGTGTACCTCCACGGCAATCAGTGCCACAGAAGTTAAATTGAACTTCTTCACAAAAGCACCCCATCTTCTCTTTGCTCCCTATTTTATATCCTGTTCTTCTACATAAGATAAATCTCACATGCCTGGGTGACTTCTCTTGCTGCCTCTCAAAGTTAGGGAGTAAACGATGAAAATGAGCGTTAGTGAAATTTTCAGTGGGGAAGTTCTGATTTATGATTTATGTCCTTGAGAGAATAGATGACTAGAAAGTTCACTATGTCCCTGTTGCCAGATTGCAGCTACATATTAAATTAATGCTTCAGTTCACATATTCCTTACAAATGGCTGAAATCTGTTCTGTAACCTGTCCAATTCTGCCAGTAGTAAAAATATGCTACCCAAGTGACATACTCTGTATCAACTTTACTGTTTTATAAGTTTATATTACACTGCAATGTTCTGTCTCTCAGTTGCTGAAATCCACTGGGCAGCTACCATTGTTTTCATCAAGGACATCAGGAATTGCTCCCATGACTGCTTAAGATAGTTCCATGCTTGTGGGAAAAGATCAAACAAGATTTATGGTAGTCACTATGTGGCAAGAAAATTTGCCTGACACTGATGAGGCTAAAAAAGATAAGGCAGCTCCCAGCAGCAAACCTGCCAAATAATTCAGCAGATAAATGAATCCTTCTATGATCCCTCTATGAATATCACTAGGATTATGATATGACCAAGGCAGAAGTTGATGCAAGTGTGAGAAGAAACAGGTAAAGAAGCAAAAGCAGTAGAACAAAATAAGAGAAAAGAGGTAAAGATTTTAGTAAAAAACTTTTCTCCACTTTCAGCTGCAGCCCTTATCCATGTTGTTACACATGGTGACCTGTATCTTGCAGATTCCTGCTGCAGTTCCCAAGCTACAAAGACTAGCACATGTTTGCTACATTTGTTGTACCAGTCCTATAGCATGTTCCCTGAATACTTAACAGTGGCCCACAGCAAAGGAGACAGGTCGGTAGTAACACAATTGAGTCACAGAAAGGCTTGACAGAAAACTCCAGCAAATTACTGCTTAGTAAACTGCTCATGGGCAAACTTTGCATTCTGAGAGATATGCTGGAAATAAAAGAAATTCACCTCTCCATAAGGATTACAACAGACCAATGGGTTCCGTGGGCTATTCAAAATGACCTGCTGCTGCTACTGGAACTCCATCACTCTTTTGGGACTTGTCCCATGACAAGCTCTTTACTCTACCTTGGTCCAAGAAAGTTCATGTCTAAGGCTCAAAGGCCTTAGATTTATCTCACTTGTTTCCATGAACCTTAGTGAATTCCCTGTTACTACAGTTGTTTGCTACCATCATGGGAAAGAAAGAGGTACCCGAAGGAAGCTAAGGAGGGGGAAGAATTCATTTTCCTCCAAGAGAGCAAAACTTTGGAACTTGAGCTCTTCAGGTGAAGTCTTAGCATGCCACATAGGAAACATTGATAGCAACCTGCACCTAAAAGTTATGAGGTTTTGCCTAAGCTATAACTCTTTAGTAATAACAAACGTCTTTGCTTTCTCATACTTAAACTGCAGGTGACCTTGCACAGGTGCCAGCTGCTGCCTGTGACAGAAACAGAGTGAATGTCACGGGCCATTCCCTATAAGCAAGGCTTGGTGTGCACATTAGGGTATGTTACACATCACATTGAAACGAGAAAAAGGGAACGAAAGGATTAGACTGCTCTACACGAGACACGCTAGGAAGGTCTAATGCTTGGTGCTTCTACAGGACTAGAAGAAAAAATCATTAAGGGAATAAAACAAGAATTATTTGCTACAATGATGTGGCATAAGCCTCTAGGGACGGAACAAAACAAAACCAAAAAAACCCAAACAAACAAACAAAAATAAATTTTAAAAAAAAGAGAAAAAATGTGTTGGGGGGGTGGTAGGTAGAAGACATAGACTTCTTGTAGCTTAAAATCACATTGGGGTCTTGAAAAAAAACTACTTCCAAAAACTCAGTCCTTGGGAAAAGATTTGAATTGCAGCTTTAAAAGGAGGCAGCAAATTATTTACAGATAGAAAATGTTATAATCACCTCATTACCGGCTTTCAGAAACAGATACACACATATGCTCTACCTAGGTAAGAATGTCTACACTATGAAAATATAAGTTTAACAAGAGCTTGATAAAAAATATTTTATAATTACTAATTAAGGGTAAATCAACTTCTGCTATTCTTTTATTTTAAACAGCATAAATCACTCTTTTGAAGAGGAATCTCAGAGAAAGCCATAGTAGCTGCTACAACATTTGGATGGAATGTAATGCTTTCAGTTGACTAAGTCATAAATTTGTGGTAGTCTGGTAAGTTTCTATAGAGATTTTGGCCAAAAAAAGAGCAAGAATCAAGACTGTTTTTATATGACTATCCAAGTATTAGTTGGAAACAAGCCATTTGCCTAAATAGAATTTTCAACAGTAAAGACAAAACTATCAACACAAATCAAAAATTTAAAGCAGCTTCTTCTTTTTACTGAATGTAATTCTGTCCAGTTTCACTGCAAGACAATTTATTTGAGCTCTCACAGAGATAGGTCTTTATAAAGGACATCTACACTGGAAATCCTTACTGCTGGATTAGTAGGAATAAACATAAAGAGCTGAGCTAAAGCTCCAACCAAAACTCCAGTTTCAATAAATCCTGGAATAAATGTCCCATGTAACACAAATAGGGATGTGCAGTCTGATTTGCAGATGGGGCTCTTGTTGGATTTCAAAATTTGCAGACATTTTCCTCTTTGCACTGTAATATTATAGTACACAATTTCCACAAAATTACTGCAGGTGCAAAATGAGGGACCAAGGCATACCAAAAGAAATAAAGGAGAACTCTCTGACAGTAAATTTAAATTCTACATATAAATGCACCAAGCAGCTGAAATGGAAGGCCCCATACACATTAGCAATTATGCTGTACTTGCAAACAGTGATTGTGGGGAGATGCCAGAAAAAAGCCTCTGTCTCTTAAAAGTAATAAACTTAGTGGAAGTTTTTTTCCAGTTCTGCTTGCTGGCTAAGGAGAATTAGGCAGTATATTTATCAGTAATGGAAACATTTGGAATTCATGTTTTTTAGAAAGAATTCACTGCAGGTTGGCTCTTAACAGAACAGAGCTCCATAAAATAATGTAAACTTTTTCATATACTGTTCAACAACCAACAGTTTAACTACCACTTCCAAAAGAATACCCTAAACTCACAGACAGAGGTTTCCAGTTGGATGAAAGTAGAGTCCCAATCCTTATGACTGGGACTCCAGTTATGATCCTACAGAAATACTGAAGAATATGAGCAAGAATCTTCATGCTCCACAAATTCCTACATAGTTACAAAAAATAGTGAAAATTGAAGGCCAAAATAACTGCCTTTGGCACATGCTTTGAATATGTAAGTTGTCAATATGAAATGCTGAGTTTCTAAAAAAGAGCATGCTATCAATTACTTCTACTACTTCCTAAGACAGTGTTATTTCCAGTTCAGTCTTTACAATGTGTCCTACAATATGTGAAAGAGGTGCAAAACTTGAAATTAAAAAATTACTAGTAATTCTATTACACCATTACTTGTTTATTAAACATCTCTTTAAGATGGATGAACACTAGTCTTACAAAGTTCTGTCTTTCCTCACACACAAACATTCCATTCATTACTCTACAGTCGAATTAAAACTGAAATTTTAAGATCCTTATATACATATGTCATTAGAACAAAACATGGTGGCATGTGGTATAGTTACTATGATGAGGGTTTTTTCTCAAAAATATTGTTTTATTTACTATCTCATCCAGGTTGCAAATGCAGAATAAAATTATTTAATTACAGAGTACTTTACTTCTCTTTCAAGGTTTTTGTTAAATGTTTTCACCAGGTACACAAGTGTACCTGTCTGCACATTTCTATCAGAAAAGGCGAAGTTGCAAATCAAGATGTTAAACACAAATGAGAAAACAATGAACAAAGAACCGCTGATCACAAGTAAGAATAGCTTTATTCATTATTTCCAGATTTTTCCAAACATGGAGAGTTTTCACTGTACTTTCTAAGGTTTTAGGGTTTTGTTAGGGTTTTTTTAAATCTATAATCTTTATTTTCAGATTCTTTTTAACAAGGGGTTTTCTGCCCTATTTCTAAGTACATTGTTTGTTTGATACAGAAGGGATATTTATGATTCTGAGCTCTGATATGCTAAGTATTTGCATTAGCTTGAGGGGTTTGGTGGTGGTATTTTTTGTTCAGTTGTTAAATAGTTTCTAACCCCTGAAGATTAAACTGCTTTGTAGTATTTCAGTGAATAAACAGGGCATAACAGAGCTATTACACATTTTTCTCTATTTTTCTCTACCTTGCATTTTTTGGATAACATTTCATCAAGCTGAATTTAACTTTATGACTGATTCAGGATAGAAGTAACTGTTAACATATATTCTAAGTGGCCTATATGCAGAACAGAAGTACTTCTACCTACCAACAGATGATCAGTGTCTGACTCAGAAGCACATTTCCCTTCAAAAGGTTCATCATTCTTAAAAAGGAGATCAGTAACTTAAACCCAGAAAGAATAACTCCCATTTTAGTTTTTCCATGATATTTAAATGCCTTAGTTTTCAACTTCATTATAAACCTTCCACAATTGAAGTGCATTAACACAAAGTATCATTACTTCTTTTTCACCAACATTTTTAGAGGCACAGCATGAGAAAAAATTTTAAACCATTTGAAAGTCAGAAAGACTAGAATAAGCACTGCTTTCACACTCAGAATGATAAATTCCTCACCTCACTCTAGTTATCCCTGTTGCCACCAATTCCCCCTCTGATTTATGATGCTTGCAAGAGACAGGCTTTAACTTCTCATACTAATGTCCTTCCAACTCACTACACACGAACAGAGATTAAAACCCATCACTTGTTCTCATTTTAATTTCTTGAAACACTTTTTTTTCTGTACAGTTTCTAATGCAATTATGTTTGAGTTCAATTTCAGTTATCACAACTTAGTTAGACACAGCAGATCAGCTGAGCCATAGTAGTACACAACAAAGGCAGAAAAGTAAATGCTTTTACCTAAATCTCCTTCTAATTGTTTGAATACATTGAACAGTCTGGTAAATACAATGTAGGCTACTACGTAACTGTTGCCAGGCAGGAAATCATTCAGATATACCTAACATACAAAACCTGATCACTTGCCTAGATTCTTAATCTGAAACAGAATTAATCCATTTCAGCTGATGGTATCCTATTCATACACTTGTGTTAAGCACTCAATCCCTAGTATCAGGTAGCCATGTACCTGGCAGGGGGTGGGAAATAAGGAAAAAAAAAAAAAAAAAGGAAGATAGTCCTTGTTTCTAAAAGCAAGTGCATGACAATGAGACCAGTTCAACAAAACCAAGATCCTACCTGAACACCTAGTGGATGAATACAAATCAAAACATACTTGCTAAACAGAGAAAGCATACAATTGCTTTCCATATTAAATCAGAGAGACCAAAAAGCACATTGGAACTGAAATGTATTATAAAAGCAAAAAAAGAAGGAAAGAAAAACCAAAGCAACTGACAGGCCAGTTGGAAGAAAAATACTGCAACTACTTGCCTATGCTACAAAGACTCCAGAATCTATAGCTGCTATTAGCTTCCCACTATAGTAAGCTAACTGCAGTAAAGAGCTATGATTCCATAGTGGCGCTGTTAAAATTAAAGACAATTGTTCAGATGATATAAACCAACAGTTCCAGCTTGTATCAATGGAAGATCATGTTAAATACCCAAAAATAATAATGAATTGCTCAGTGAAGACCTTTTCCCTTTAGAAATACCTCCTAAAAATAACAAACACAGAATACAGAAACATTTACGTACACAGCAGACATCTAGCAAAACAAGGATAAATGGCAGGATTAACATTTAGATGTAGTTCTATTAGATGACAACTCCTCTACTGCTACAATAATCTCATGAAAGCCCTTTCACTAAATCACTTTCACACTGATTCCTTTTCAATGCAATTTAAACTCATTATGTTAAATGAGCACTACTATATCTGCACTAAAATAAACATAAATACTGTTTTTATCCTTGCCTACCATGTAAATCACTCTCTAAAAATACCACAGTTCTGTCTGTTGCAGAGTACTTAAACATACACATTTAGAAGTTGGTAAGGGCTGCTCTATTTTTAATTGGATGAGTTGGTACCTGAAGTACACAAATAAAACTAAAATCTTTAACTTACAAGTGTTTATACTTCCTCTCACAGAAACTGTCTTACAACTTGTATAAAGCATAAAATTACAACAAACACATTGTTCTGTCTTCAATATGTAACACAAAATTCTTAAAAAGAGCTGCAAGAAAAATCTTGAGGCATTAAAGGAAAAATGTGCTGTAAGTCTTATTGTCACAATCAGTTGTGACATGACGAGATTTCAACTGGTATCTCCATCTTTCCTGTTTGTTCTAATAATTGCCTTTTATACAACAAGAGTCTTTTACTGTAGAATGGTACATGCAACTCACTCTACCACCTTTTGCACCAGGTATACAAAAGGGGACTTAGAAGACTAGAAGATGATGTTATCAAAGCATCAGTTTTTGGAACAGATGCATTCTTTTATGAAATACACCAGTGCAGTTTACCTAATATAAACCCTTTCCTTCCTGGAAGTTCAATCTATGTCCTTACTTATATATATAGAAAAGAAGATGAGAGTTGAAGAAACGGAAGCTTGAGTTAAGGCATATGTAACTTACCAGGTTTGATCATACAGCTGGTAAATTAAAAGCAACCATCAGCTGAAATCAAAGGAGGGGCATGAGATCGAATTTAGGTCCATCTGAGGCCTGTTTCAGGACACATCCTTCACATCTTCAGAAAGGACACAATTATAGCCAGTGAACATACAGGAGAACAGCTCTGCAACAGTTGGGTCCATTTTTTAAGATCTTGCTGAATACATGTTTATACACAGCAGAGTTAAGTCAGCAGTAACCTGACAAAACTGCTCCGCCTTGTATCACCTTTTAGGCGACAGTGCTGCTAAAGACTTCTCCAATCCTAATCAAGTCAGTTAGTGAACTTTCAGGCTACTAGATTAACTTGTCAGGGGTAGGGACAGCATACTCTCTTGTTCCACTTCCAACAGTGATGCCAGCATTTTCTATAAAACATTCAATTCTATAAAATAATCAAATTAATCAAATAAGAGTATAAAATAATCAAATTAATTAGAAGTTGAAATTGCTTATTAAAGCAAGTATTTCACTTTTATTAAAAAACACTAAACCCAGAAATATTGGAAATACAATAAAAATTCAGCTGGAATGAACAGTGACAGCCCTTTCACCATTTGATTGCTGTATGGTGCCCCTTGTCTTTGGTAGCTTCACAGCAGGGAAGAGAACATACTTGCACATTTCAAAGGAACAATGCATCCCAAATAATTCTACATTTTTGTTTACAAGCTTAGCAGTAAGGCCAATGACTAAGAAAACTTTGGGATTGAGCTACTATTTCCTTGCTAAAGCTAGTAACTCAAAAACTAAATCTAGGCAAAACCAAAAATCTAGACTGGCCAGATCACTTTCAGCGTCTGTCATTCTGGCATTCATCACACCCAGTCCACATGTTAAAACCCTTATATCACTTCAAGGGATCCCTGTCCCCATCAGCACTCAGTAAGAAAAAGACAAAATGCTGCTGATCACTCTTGTTAGTCTGCCTAACAACAAAATGCAGAAACATTTCCACTGCTTCTTTAGGTAAGGTTAACAAGGCAAACTAGACCTGTATCAGCCTTAGTTTACTGTCTTTGAAAGTTAAATTAAGAAACAACTTCATGGCTGTAATATCTATCTACCTCTGCAGCATAGAAGACAAGTGCTTGCATATAAACATTGTTTGCACAAACCAATTAATGTATATAAACAAATAAAGAGAGAAAATTTATTGTTAAGGAAATCACTACCATAATAAAGTCAGAGCAGTAAACAATATAATTGTCCTTGCTAAGTAATGACACTGGACTCGCAATATTTTGTAATTTAAAAAAATTATTTTAATACAGAAAGTAGAAAATTTGATTCTAAAGTTACTCCATGGAACTGGAAAGATTGGACACATATATTCAATTTTTATAGGGATTCATATTGTTAGATAAACAGCATCAGATATGCATTGTTTCCAAAACAACCGAATGTTCCATTCATTCTGTAAGAACAGACATCAGCTCAGGTTGGCTGATAATTGGGACACTTATTCATAGGCAAATATGCAAGGCAAGTACCTAGTCTCAATCAGACAAAGTTTGAACATGGGAAAACAGAAAAAACAAGAATTTAAAGAAACATCATAAATAGATTTTACACAACTTTCTTAACGAATGCCTTGACTGACACATTTTTCAGATCTGGTTTCCCATCTAGCCTTTCAATCTTTTACTAAAATATATTACAGTGAAGTTTTTTTGGAAAAAGCATTTAACAAAATGTGTTTAACAAAACTTCTCATTTACCAATTACACTCCAACAAACCTGGAGGGAACAGCACACATGCTGTTTTATTACTCAGCATAAAAGTCAATGTTCTCAAAACCAGTGTAGCTTATGTAAGGTAAGGCATCTTCACAGCATGGCTCTCCAAAGAAGCAATTCCTTAACCATAGTAACAAGTGTCTATAAAGAAAAGTCTTCCTAAAAATAATTTCAATATAGCCAGTGAGAAACAGACTAACCATGTAATGTTCAACAGAGAAGAAAACCTCTAACTTTATATGTCTCTTTGATTCCTCAATTGCCTATTAAAAAATTTAGGCAATTGCATTTGTTACTGGAAAACTTGCAGGAACAGTCTTGCTTGTTGGTGTCAATCTTAAGCATCACCAGCTTATTGTGGTTTTTGTTGTAGCAGGGTTGTTTGTTTGGTTCTCAAAACAAGGAAATTAGTGACCTAATTAAGTCAGTAGTTTGTTCCATACCAGCTATTTACCTTTTTGGTGCTTACATAAAGCACCAAGCTGACTATAATATATTCCTTGGTTTCTTCCAACCATACAAACTCAACACAGACTTTACCCTCTGAATCTGCATAGTCTGCAGTATAGATATGACCCATGTAGTCATAAAGGCCAGTTGACTTGGCAGACAATTCCATGTGGACTGGAGCACTAAAACACCAGAAGGGCATTCCAGTTTCATCCAAGAGAGTCAGATCCATCACAAAGCAGTCCTACAAATACAAGCAGAAGAGATTATTTCCCTATGTCATGGCACAGTAAGTAGATCTGTCCCTGATTTTAGAAGACATATCAATGGTACAAAGGCTAAAACCTCAAAATAAAATGGAAAGTGCTGCACATTACGTCTTGAACATTTTTAGGACTTTAACATCTGTTTTTCTCAACTATTAGTTACTTTACCATTCAAATAATGATGGTCCCTTCAGTATGAGAAAGCAACCTAAGTTTAAAGTCAGCTACTAAACTTGTGTGAATGCAGCAATGTTTGCAAAGATACTCAGGGACCACCCAAGGCAGTGCACACACAATTACCCTTCCAAGCCAGCTGTATACAGTACTCTTTGAAAGGCTCACAACTTCAGTTCCCAAAAAGGTAATATTAATAATCTTGATGTAATTCCTCCACTTAAAAATTCTTGAAAATATTTCTTTACAAGATTACACAACTAGATAATTTTAAAATGTTAATGCCAATTCCTTGGTCTTTGCAAACTGATAGTTTCACATATCCCTTGGAAGCATAGGAGTAATGTCTCATTGTTAGTATCAGCTGTTCCTTATTCTCATGAGTTCTGAATCATTACATGAATCAAATTATCTTAATTATGTTGTATCTGTGCTCCAAAAGCATAAACAAACCAACACCACATATTCCATGCCAAAAAAATTCATTTGTAATGCTTTATTTCTCTGTACTACATAGTTGTGCTTCTGTTGCTCTAACATTGCTTTCACTATTACTTTACTTCAATTAAACAACACAAGGGCAGATGGCACAAACATGAGGCAATATGATACACACAGTTTCCCTAAGCTTTTTACTGTAGACTATGCTGAAAATATAAAATTCCAACTGAACCTAATGCTGGTGTAATAAACTTATGAGAGCTACAGAATCGCTGGAAACAAGAAAGAATCACTATTTTCTGGTCTGACAACTTGCATATAAAAGGCCAATTATGAAAAGTAAAATGGGGTGGCACGGGGTGGCGTGGTGGGACGGTGGAGTCTTCCCTTGCATTCCTGTCCTGGTTCTGGTCAGGATAGGTTAATTTCTGCAGTAGCCAGGAGGGAGCACGGCTAAGATGCTGGTTATTCTATACCACCTCACCTCATTTCCAGGGGCAAGGAAAGGGCTTTCTTCTTAAGGGTATTGTGCCATGGTCAAGTTGCACTCCATGGTGAGCATTTGCATGTGCATCACTTCCCTCTCTTGCACATTCTTGCTGTTCATATTGTTGCTGCTACTCTGTACTTTTTTTATCTCACTGCTGCTTCCAGTAAACTGCTCTTATTTCAACCTTGATCTTTACCTTTTGTGCCTCCAGTTCTCCTCTCCAGCCCAACACAGGGCAGAGGAAGGGGAAAGCAAGACAGTGGAGTGTGATTTGGAGTGGTTACAGTAAAAATACTAAATTGGAGAATACCACTCCTAAGCCATGACAATTTCCAATTGCTGTACTTTAGCAATTAACTTTTTATTAAAAAACCCAGAAGTGCCAAGGAAGTTTTTAGGTTTTTGTTTTCTTTAAAGTATTAACTAAAATTCAAATAAATTCAAAGTAATGGAATGTCCTACTTCTGTGGCTGATGTTATCTGGCCTTCACATGCTTTAAGAGACTTTTTTAGAGACTTATGGTAAAAACCACACTGAATTCAACCCACAGCTATATGCTGACATGTTCCATCTGTCATCACAAAATGAGGCTTAAAAAAAAATACTGTATTCTTTATTTTGTCCTAGAAACAAATATCAAATATAATTTATGCTGTAAGGACATAGCAGAATGATTAAAACTGAAAAAACTAAAGACTACAGCCATAGCTCTCTGTTTCCTCTGACAGATAACGTCCTAAGTTCTTATGTACTACTCAGGATTTTTTTCATTAAAAAAAAAAATTCTGCCAAGCAGCTGTTAATCCTATAAAATTGTAGAATGATTTGGGTTAGAAGGGACCTTTATAAGTCACCTAGTTCCAACTCCCCTGCCTCAGCATGGAGAAAGAATTTTTCACCTTTTTTTCCCAAAGTCCAGTTTAAATCTACCCTCTTTCAGTTTAAAAACAATATCCCTTGTTTTGTCACTACATGCCTTGGTAAAAAAGTCTCATCAAACAGTATTCCATTCCACATTTATACAGGATTGGCAGAAACAACAGTTTTAATAATTCTGAGGGTTTTTTTCAAAAGAAGCACCAAAATTGAAATCAAATGTTGAACTAGATGATTTTTCAGCAGTGCTTAAATTATATTTGTCACAATCTTCACGACTTCTGAAATATTCATGCTGATAAAGTATATAATTTAAATATATGTGCCTTCACCACTGTTGCAAAAGCTACAGAACCACTCTGAAACTTTGAAATAATTCTTTTAGGAATTTTATCCAATAGAATGTGTGAGCATTCCTCTAAAAATAAAGAGTTAATCTAGCTGACTGATGTACCTGACTGGAGCTAGGGTGCTGACTGTGTGGATGTGGACTGTAGTTTCCTGTGTCCACTGGCATTTTAATACTCCCCAGCAGTTCCTAACTTTCATTGCACATACAGCACAGAACTGCAGAGTATTTCCCCAGAGGTTCAAGGCTTATTGCTCACAAAAATCCCCCAATCAACCAACCAAAAACCCAAACCAAAAGAAATAAAAAACACAAAACAAAAAATAACACTCTCACACCAAATTTAAAAAAATCCTCACAAAAAGTATATCTGCAGTACATTTTTTGTCCAGCGTTTCCAAGTTGGTCAGTCACAGCATCTTTGCTGAGAGGAAAGCAATTACACACAGGTAATGGGTCTATCATGCAATCCAGAGTCTATGGGAGAAAGATGAAAACTCTTTTCCTCAAAATTCACTTTTTTTTTAATATTGGAATAGAGGTTTTGTCCAGTTACAGACAGCTTCTACAAATCAAAAGGTTGTTTAAAAATTAGCCTATTCAGGATGCACAAACATAATTCTGTTTTAAAGTAAGCATTTCCAGAAACAAAGAATATTTCTGACCTTGACATTGCCTTTAAATACATCTGTTTCCCAGCATATGCCAAGTGTCCCACTAATAGGCAAGTGCTTCCTATTATCCTTTAAGTTTACAACTATGAGCCTCACGTATCCATTTTCAATGTCACCTGAAAATATAAACAATATACAACATTACAGCAGTATAAATCAAATTGAGCCCAAGTACACTGTAAATGTTATCTTATCTCCTTTCCATGTTTTTTTCTTCCCACTCACCAATACGAAACCCTGGCATACACCAACACCTAAATATCAAGCACTTTATAGAGAAATTAGGTTGCAGTTTGGAGCTTTGATTCTGTGATCCACAGTAAAAACTGCAGATAAAAAAATCTTTTGTATTTTTAGTACAAAAATAAGAATGCCACCTAAAGAACTTACACAAGGATGCAAGGAGTAAATTTCACACTCAGCATTTCAATTTCCACCAGTGCCTCCATCACTTCCCATTCCCCAGAAGTCAAGCTCAACACGAACACACAAATTAAAACAATGAGATACCTCCCCAACCTTTTTTTTTTTTTTTTAAAGTTATTTAAATCTCTTATCTCTGACTGGAAACTCAAATAACCCAATACAAAGGATATACAGATAACTGTTCCTCCTTAGAAAGGATAATGCATCATTTAAATTGACATGAAGTACTATTTGATTTGAATCAAGTTTTTAAATTATGGATTTTTTCATTTTTTAAATAGCTTTCCAAGGCCCCTGGTTTTTTTTGCAGAATTACTATGATTTGTGATTTTTTTATTACTACATATAACCATATTTCTTTGGAATCTCTTCCTCTCCTCTCAAATGAGATTGGCATTTTTATTTTTTTTTTTTTTCCTTTGTTATCAGAGAAGGAAAGTTAACCAGGGAATCCAACAGTCTAATTATAACTTGGGGTACATCATAGTGAACATGATCTGACTACAAAGAAAAGTGAAAAGCATCACATCATGATACAAGCAGATTTCTTGGTAGGACATCCCTTAAACAAGTTTCCTTGAACAAGAGGTACTCTCTCAAAAGAACAAAACAAAACACTAGAGACCTCAGTACAAAAAAGAAATTATCTAGCATATGCAGGAGACAGATACAAAGGGAGAGAAGAATTCCCAGGAACATAATGCTTGTCAGGATCCAGTAGTAGGTCCTGGATGATAAGGTAACAAGTGAAGGGGCTTGCAGAGATTTAAGATGCAAGTGACAGAAGTGAAAAAAGGCAGAAATGTTTTGCCTGTGATTCTCCTTCAATCAAGCCCAAGTAGCAGAATGAGGCTACAGACAGAAGCAGCAACATCAGGAAGGCTGGCTGTGAGTTCAATGGCTGCATCCAGCATGCAGTGGCAGCAAAACCCCTGCTTGGTGGCTACTTGAAGGAGACAGTTGGAGGCAGTGATGGAGAAAGAAAGCCCACACTTCCAACACAGAGGCCAAAACTTCTCTGAATTGGTACTGAAGAGCCAAGCAACTCCCAAGATACAGCTGGCCACAAACCAATGCAGGAAAGGCATCACTCACCAGTGGGGAGTCCAAAGAACACTTATTCTGGAAAGGAAGCTGCCCAGCACATGACAGAGAACAACAGCTGCAGGTTTTTCAGTACAGACACTGTTTGGAATAGTAGTGTGAATACAGTGAAACCAACATGACTATGCCCAGGAAATATTTTGTAGGAAATACTTTGTATAGTTGAAGGAAAATGCAACCCTCCAAACTGTGATACCCACTTTCAGTGAAGTGCAAAAGAAATCAGTGAGGAAAATGTAAGCAGAATTCATTTCCAGGATCCAGCTCAAAGTAGAAAAAGGCCATAAGTTGACACCTGTCCAAATGGTCCAGTTCCAAAACCTCAGTAAATCAAATTCAATGACAAAATTTCATTCAAGGTAAAAATATCTTATTGAAATAGTTTACTGCTTAACCACTGAAAGTCCACATTTAAAGTTGAGCTTTTATACAAGAAGCTTGAAAACATCAATCAACAATCATTTTTTTCCAAAAGGACTACTTGGTTATCCACAATTCCAATCTAAATGGAAGTGTATTTCTCTTACTCATTCAGATCAAATGCAGTTTGAATGGAATAAAAAAGAATTGAAAAAAGCATTCTTCTGCTAATAAATTAATGAATCCCAGACATCACTACTATTGCATGGCATTAATACACATTGCTACATAGATCATCTGGCTATGATGTGTTGCAGTTACTTCTTAACTTTAGCCAGAATGGAAACAGGTAACATATCAGGAATCTGAAAGCTAATTCTTAATGGGGTGGTTAATCCAGACTCTACATATGGTTTTTTTAGTATAAAATCTCCATTTCAGTCCTCACATTCAGGAGGAAGGAAAAGCGTGCCTAGAAACAAGCAAGAAACTGAAGGCTAAGTACTGAAATCTCCCCTTCCTCACCCCAGTCAGATGAGAAAATTAAATTAAAGGGCAGGATAAGCTATGTTAAACATACGAAGAGAAACACAGAGGAAGCAAATTGGACAGGGCTTTCTTCTGGCTGAACCAGACTTGGTTTCATTGTCCCCTTATAATATCTCTAGTCCTTGATTCATGCAAGACATGCATAGCAACTGCAAGCAAAACAGCAGAGTAAATTATAGGGAACAAATATTTCCAAATAAAGGTAATATCAACAAAGAGAACATTTACCATGTAGACAAACCTCAGGGGAAAGAAACAAACAGACCAATAGTTCCAAAGCACTTGTTCTAGCTAAAAGCCAAGGAAGTTTGTTTTGCTAACCAAGCCTTTGCTGCAAGTTGTCATTTGATTGGTATTTTCAGAGGAAAAGCTGTTCTTAACACTAATTTGGGTGCCAACAACCAGCCTTATCACACTAAAATCATTATTTAAACTTGCAAATCAATCCTCAAGGTCAAGCGAAACATTTCAAATGCCTGATATGAAATTTTACAAACAAAGCTTAAAAGTTCTTTAAATACACCAAAATCAACCCTTACATTTTGCAAGCACAACACATCAGTTTACATCAACAAGAAATGACATTGAAAACCAAAAGCTTTAACTACCATGTGGCTACAAAGCTGCTTAAAAAGTTGAAAACCTAGGCATATACATTTCAAAAATATTTATTATGAAGTTGGATCCATGGCTTCTGGGAGTCATATGAAAAGCCTGTCATAACTTCCTGAAAACAAGGAAAGTTTTCTAAATATTTTCAATTCAGTTACAACATATTTAACATATTCACCCTACAGTACCTGTCAATGAGACCATATTACGAATTCTGTTTACATGAAAAGAAGCATAAAATAAAATGCTAAACCCCAACCAAAACAGTTGGTTACTGAAAAACAGCTAGTTACTGCAATGCAAGTATAGTAACAGGAAAAAAAATCTGTAGCCATACACATTGGTCCAATTAAGTGTGACATAACCTTTTTTAATTTAATATTAAAAATTCAGCAATATGAATTGAAAATGGAGTAGCAAAATGCAGCACAATGTATACTAACAAAAAGCAGACAAAAATTAATCTTGAACAAACCAGTTATTCTGCAAAATACAAATGGGCATTCTCTGGTAACCTAGGAATGCCTAAAGGTTCCTACTGAAAACCAATAAATAAGTAAAACAAGAGAACTAGCACACAACTGGTATGCGCCTCAAGCTGTGGAAACTGCCATGGGTATGTGGCATCTATAATTTAAAATAAAACTGGACTGGGTAGAGAATTTTCAGAAATAGCAAGACTTCCCAGTATGTTGCAGGAATTCCATGCTTCAGAGTCCTCCCAGAGGATGGGACAAAGTATATTATTAAAGTGGACCCTAAAAACAAAACACAAACCATCCAACACAACCAGTTTGGATAAACCTGACCACATTCAGCAACATCATGTTCACCAGAATGAGAAAAATGAATAACAAATCCCAATGAAAAATGTGACAGCAGACAGCCATATGCTGCCTCACTACACCTTTTTGGAGGAAGTCAAGCATTTTCCAAAAGGAATTTTTGTGCAAGCACATGGAAGGGATTAGATGACAAATGAGATCATTGTCTGCAGAACCATGGCTTCAGCTGTCTGATATCCTTTGAGACCAGAATCTGATGGCTGTCACACTGCTGAAGGTCACAAAACCAAAGCAATTCAGAAAACACTTGTGAACATAAAACGGATTCTGTAACTTGCAAAGTGAGATGGCATCACAACTGTAGCTCATGGACATTTGCTTCAATTTGTATAAACATCAGCTTAATCTTTTGTGGAAGTAGCTTCTAAGCAGCAAGAAAGTGATACCAAGAAAGGAAGTATGCCACATAATACTTTTTCTTGTGCAACTGTATTGCTAGAAGTATAACATTTTCATTTTAGAAAACGAAATGTGATATTCAGCTAAACAAGAAAAACCAACACAATCCCAAAAACCCACACCTCTAGCCAATTTTGAGAAGACTTTTTTTTTTGAGAACATAAAGAGAACTCTTGTACTACACAACACTTCAGGTAAGATTTCTTGCTACCTGCATAGACTTTCCCTGAAATTTTATCCTTAGAAGTATTCCTTTAATTCAAGCTTGGTGTTTTTCCAGAATCTGAAAACGTGTATATTTCAGGTTCAAGGACTACAACGCTCCACACTGCATAAGACTGCAGTCTAAATGACAGTTCTTGGAATCACCAAATAAAAATGAGAAAAACCAAACCAAATCACGGGGAAATTCTGCAGCCCTGTAAAAGAACTCACGCCTGACAACAGCGCCCTCTGCTGACAGAAAAACAATATGTTCTGAAATCCACACTGCTCAGGAGCGCCGGTATCAAATAAAAACACCGGGGAAGCAATAACTAATTTACAGTACTTAATTCTAAATTAAATTAATGACAGTGTTAAATTTTAATATTTTAATCTATCTCTGATTACAGAAAGACAGCTGTGTAGCTTAGGAAGTTATGCTGAAATCAAGTCAAAAGAGAGATCACCCACATATTTTTCAAAACCCCAGTACAATTATGAATTTGGGCTGTATGAGAAGAACAGGGGTGGCCAATCATGTATCATGGAAAGAAGTGCTGAGATCAGAATGAAGCAGCAGCAGAAGACTGAAATTGTTTTCCACACAATGAAAGGATGTCAGAACAGCCAACCTTAAGCTGACCAAAATAGAAACTCTAAATCTTAAAGTTCACAGTAACTTGTACAAATGTATCTATATATTTAATCTGTCTGTGCACCCAAAGTATACTCGAGAAGAATTCTACAGAAACAAGATTCCATTATGTATACATCTCTTTTTCATAAAATACATGTGAAAGAAACATCAACCTGCTCCAAGAACTGCGCCAGTGTATTATTAACGTAGCACAGAACTAAAAGAAAAGACCCTGAAAATCTGCAGAATTTGTGTGCCAGGCCTGACAGTGTCAATTATTAACAGCAGGCAGACTTCTTACAGAGCAGGCTTAGGATGCCACACAAAACACCATGCAGATATAAAGAAACCACACCAAAAACAGAAAGATAGCTTACTCTTAAAATTCCATTTCAGTTTCACCCCTTAAAACAGAGAAACTGGATATAAGAAGGAAGGATGTAAGAGCAGGGATAATTTTTAAAACAGACATTATTGTTCCATCAACTTTACGTTTTCTGCAGAAGAGGCACTTGAAGGATCCACACAGGTACATGCAGTTTCTGCCATGCAGATCAAGATGCAGCCTGTAGTCATGCAGCCCATATTCTGAGTCAATATCATCCAGTAAAGGTTTATTAGGTGGAGGAGAATATTGACTTGAAAAAAAAAAAAGATAGAATTTAGCAAGGGGGGATGACTTAGTAAAGATATAACATATAGGCCTACATTGAGACAGTCATCTTAAGACAGTTTCAAAATCAAACATCTCTAGTTCATCATGCTTCTTTTATGATACTACAGTGTCTAATATTGCTGATCAGCTGTTCAGCCTTGCCAAAGGCAGAAAATACAGCAGTCAACTTTAAAAGGTACATCTGTTAAACTTCAAAACATGGACTTGTCTACAAAAAAAGCATCAGCTTAGCTACAAATCTAAAAGTCTACTAGCTATAGAGACTTCTCTGAAATAGCAAATATTGAAATAATTTTGTCTGTGCCTAACTAAGTAAGTACTGCACACAAGTGACCTAAAGAGACCACATGACAAAGGCAACTGAGCAACTTCTACATAGGATTCAATTTGGTATTAAGGGAGATGGTGTTAAATCTTATGTTCTGTGTGAGAAGAGCCACACAGTAAGCTATAGTTGGCATTTAAGACTACTGGTAGATACAACAGTATCTGACCAGAAAGCTGAGTGGGAAATAAATTCCCCAAACATTATTCTAAAGCTAAAAAAACTCATCTTTTCAAACAGCTTACAATGTATAAACAGGTATCATATTATACACTGCAATATACACATATACAAACACTTCATAGGAAACCCAGCTACTTTCTCAAAAGGATTAAAAGATTAATGCAGGCACCTCACCAATTTACCAGTTTCCCCCCTCTTACACAGCCAAAGAATACTTCCCTATTTCCTGAAGTGTCTCTCTTTCTTTCTGTTTCAGATAGAAAGAGGAAATAAGAAGGCTGTTTGTGGAAAGGGAGAAAGTGTGTGCAGTGTATTTCTACCTTTCTCAATATGGCAAGTACCAGTACACTTGTACAACTAAATTATCTCCTTAATAGCATAACAATGGCCATATTTTAGTGTGAAAATGCTTCTACAGTTTTTTATTTAGTTACTGTAACTGTTGTTTATATTAAACAACAATAGTTAATTACTGCCTAAATATAAACCTCTTACCAGCAGCCAATTTTAACTGTAAAACTCAAAGCTTTATTTCAAAAGGTTATCTTTATTACCCACAAAGGAAAACCAAACTTACACAGTAGCAGAACCCAAAATGCTTCTCTCAAGAAGTTGATTATAATGAAGATTCGCCATAACAAAAGCAATTTCATTTTTCCCCTGAAAAGTTAATTAAAGTAGATGTATTTTCATCTGAAAATTCTTTTTTTCACAAGGTCTTTCTGAGCATTAAAATTCATAGATAAATGCTGCTGCTTATTACTCTGTCAATTACTATAATAATGTTAGTAATGGCTTGCTTTAACACTTGGACTTCTACAACCTCTACTGTCTTTTCACAAGAGTACAGAATAGTTATAAAAGACTGCAACCCTTTTGTGTTATGGGGAAAGAGAGAGAAGCCAGCTATGCCAAGGCAAAAATTATGAGAGCAATCCAAGAATTGTACTTCCCTAGCTTCCACTTACCACTTTAAAAAAGATACCTAAACAGAATTAAACAGCACTTACTCCCAGCTATTGAAGCATCAAGTTTATTTTCATGTCTAAGGAACTATTTCCAAAGAGGGCTAACATCAGTGAGGAATATAGAATTATTCAATAGAAATTGTGAATTTCAAAGTAAAAATTGTGTCTTCACCAGATTTTTTACTCCTGGGAAAACATTAAAAACATAACCCTCTATAGTCAAAGAAAACATCTATGTGAAAACTAAATAGAGACAGAGGTACGTATTTACTTCAACAACATAGAATGCTAGGATCTCAGGTTTTTTTCTTTAAATGCATTACTTAAATCCTACATTTACAAACACCTAAGTCAATAGGAAAATTATTCACTGCCATACTTTCCTGAAATATGGGCAACTACTGTTTTCATCTCTCTGGGTTACCAGAAAATTACATCCTCTATCCAAACTTTTGGCTTTTAACTACTCCTGTATTTTCATGGTACAAAATTACTGCTATAAAGGATTTAACTAGGGAGATCTATCAATCACATAATTTCTCAGTCTTTCTCTATCCAAAAACCAGGAGGCCCACATAACCTGCCCTTGGTTTCTATTATGCAGCTATGTGCTAAAAAGCAAGATGTGTGGCATTTACAATTATTACACCCACTGACACTTAACTACCTCATATTACTCTGCCTACACAGAGAGTAAGAACTGCTGTTCAGAAAAACAAGCAGGGACAATGTACTAGATTGAGGCACTCGATTTTCAGCAACTACGTGGAACTTGGTTATGATTGAACCATTTCCAGGTGCTGAAAGAGCTCTCTTTCCAAGCGTGGATGGGGCCAATGCATAAGGCAAGACTACAGAGCCAACAATACAGGGACACTTTAAGTACCCTTTAAGGACCTTTAAGTAAGAGTGAAAGAAATAGTCATTCAGCAGTTTCAAACATTGCCTCTGGTGATTGTGCACATTAGAGGCACCATGTTTGCAGCTGGAAATTAGACACAACTTTCAGGAACTGCTCACAGCCTCCCCATTGAAAGTTCCTTGCCAGTGCCAAATAAACTAAGTCAATGTCAACAGCATGACTGAGGGGAGGAAAAAAGAGCTGCCACCTCTGAATTCAGATCAAGAGCAGAACACCTGAGATAGGCTTCCATAGCACCCAGCCCTGCATAGCAACAGGCAGACACAGAGGTTCCAGTGCACTCTGTGCAAAGATGCAGACTCGTTTTGTGTAAAAGTCTACTTCAGATGTTCTGCACTGCCCTCTAAAGAAACTCATCTCTACACCCACCCGACAGAGGGTGCTAACAGCTAATCTTAGACTCTTAATACCAATAATTTAATACCCCCAAAAGGGCATGATTTACAGCATTCCTACTGCTGGAGCAGGATACAGCTACCTGGTGATGTAAATTAAAGTTAAGTTGCTATGTGGGAACTCATCACTTTGAATTACATGGATGGGCAATAGCATGAATCAGAGGAAGAAGCACTTCTCAAACCATTCTATTGAAATTTACTCTAGGATATCAAACTTGGGCATGTGAAGACTGCAAAATAAATAAAACTGAACACAGTATCGAACACAGAAGGATACATAACTGATCTTCTAATTAGAAGTGGTTTTCTTTAATGTATATATATTCCAGTAACAGCTCTTTAGGATACAATAAATCACCCACTTATTGTCCCTACATCTGTTTTGTGGTTACTAGTTTAGACAACATATTTCAAAATCCAAAGGGAAAAAAAAATAGAGATTTTTAAAAAACCTTCCCCAAACCCAAAATACAAGCCAAAAAAAAAAACCCCAACTCTTTTCCTTTAAATAATAATAAAATGCTGAAACAAAATGTTATCTTACCTTCCACATTCCTACTAACAGTCCTGGATTCAGACTGAAGAGCTGGACAAGTTCATCAGCACCAACTACTACACTATTTTCAGTCAGGTTAGCAAGATGGTATTCAGCAATCAAGGAAAATCGACGAGGTCTTTGAAAAGAACATACAGAATGTTGCAAAAGGTTATGTCTCCTTATTCATGTTAAGTTCAGCCTAATTACATTTTTAACTCTGAAGTCTGACCAGCAGCACATGATGAAAATGGTTTTGAAAGCATTTGGCATACAGAGTCATAAACTATACATTTGAACAACTACAGTGTACTAGCAAGATCTGAACCCTCAACAAGATAAGAAACAAAAAACACTATATGATCTTCTAAAACACTCTTTTAAAAAGAACTTATGTGCTTGCCCAACTTTTCAAAACACAGAATTACTTTACAATTTGTTTTAGATACTTTATTGATACTAGATGGAATCACTGAACATTTATCACTGTGAAGCAAAATTCAAAGGAAAGGATCAAATTGTATATATAATTAATTAAAAGTTTGTGTTATTGGAAGCTTTCGTTTTTTAGATTTTTTTTATTTTTTACCTATAATTAAAGCCATTTAGCTCCAAAACACTCTTAAATGTAAGTTCATGGGCACTCTTATTAACTAATGACACATTAAAAAAAGAGCAGAAATTAGAGTTTGTATTACCTATTCAGAATGAAGAAAGAAGTCTTTCTAAAATCCTTTTCAGACTTGGGCTCTTTTTATATTCAAAACAGTTCCCAGATTTCCACTGGTATCACTGTAGCATCAACTCTAACTACACTCTGAACACTGCCTGGGATGGGGCATCCATAACCTTCCTGGACAACCTGCTCCAGTGCCCCACCACCCTCACAGTAAAAAATTTCATCCTAATCAACATCAACCCTTTCCCTGCACTTATAGTCTTAACAGTCATCAGGCCTGTCCCTGCAGCATTTACAGTTTTAACAATGACCAATACTGAAATCGGTGAATCCACTGCCTTCATCTACAGTCACTATTTGTAAAAACTTGTAACTCTGTGAAATAAGTACATCAATCACCTGCAAGCTTTCTTTTTTATTTTCGACATATGAATCATCATCTTGGTAAAACAACTACATTTCCTATATAATTTTAGTGCAAGACTTGTTCAGCTAACTTTATACAAAAGCTTCTCTTGATTTATTTCTTCTTTAAGTAAATACTTTTCTTCTGGTTGAGGAACCCAGTGTTTTGTAGGTGAATAATTCTCTCTCTTTTCAGAGCTCTATGGCTAGGGGCTTTGTGTAAGAAGCATGTAGCTGACACTGCACCTACTATACACATAGGCCCAGATGTGTGCTAAGCCCTTGACAGCAAACAAATACCTCAAATAGAGGAGGTACTTTTCATTTAAATATATTTTTAGATTATAATGAGAAAAAACATTGTACACATTTAAGCTAAAAAACAAGGGGACAGGCTGTGGACTGTGTGACTTTAAATGCATATGCTGAAGATTGCATGCATAGTTAAACACCAAGTTCTCTAAATTCACTCACACACCTACCTGACAGAAAGTAAATTTTAACAACGTAGATTACCTGACTGTAGCCACATAAATACTGATGAACTTTTCCAAGCTAAATTTCTCACAATCAATTCTCCTAGATTTACACTTTTCTTTCATCTTCTTTTGTGTCTGTAGTTTAGATTCCGCTTTCCAAGTCAGGACCTTCAGTCTGCATATCACATGCCAACAGCTACATTAACCAATGAATTAATTTTCTAGCTTGCTGGATTATACTATTTCTTGCTAAAAAAGCTCAACCAAAGAAGAGAAGAACAAAGAAAGAAAACTGCAGGGAGGCTTTCTAATGAAGAGTTAACTTATTGAGTCAAACAAACGTCAGATAGGTCATACAGACACATTATCAACCAGTTGCACCCAAAAAATCCTATGTTAAAACTCACCCACTCTTGTTGGGAGGTATGCTTTGGTCAGGAAGCAATGGTGTAACTCCAAATAGTTTCAGGGTTGACAGGATGTCTAAGCATGGCCAGTCTGTACCATGCCAAAGTACAGTAACAGATGTGTCCTTAAATGATAGGTTTGGCTTCTCTACTACATGTTCTTTTCCATTTTTGTCCTTTAAGACAATTATCCAACTCAACCCAGAGACTCTGTTATTTAGGAATTGAAATGGGAGAGGAATGTTTAAAAACAAATTCCCAAAGTGATAAAACTTAAACTATGCTTTCAACAGAATTTTTAAATTTCTATTAGCTGCTACTTATGTTCTTCAGTTTCAGTCATTTATAATTATCATTGTATCTTCCCATTATGATATACATTTTTAGCTCTAATTCTATACCCCCCCCAGAAGTCATTAATATTTTGTACATTGCTCTCAAGTAAATCTTTGTGACAAGGCATTGCTTACTTCATAGCTTCTTTGTTTTTACATGGAAGACCTGTATAAGGATCTAGAAATTTAACGAGCCGCATTACTCTAGTTTTGAAGGCAGATGTTTTTTTGAAGATGTATTCTTTCTTCCAGTACCCAGGCTCTTTATCCTGTAAAGCAGCACAGCCCAAAGAAACAGTTTCTGTTTGTTTAGACTTCATTTTCCAAATTGTCCATTTTGGGTGCAAAGATCTGGAATAAAGTTTTAGCCAAATTCCGCTGAAAATAAAAACAGAATAAAGAGGAATGAATTTCAAGAACAGTCACTTCATTTTTTATATGCACATCCCAGCTACCACTGAGCATAGTGTTAGCACAAAACCAGTCTTGTCTGTCTACCCAAAGATAGCCAGGATGAAGCTCTGTGATACCACAGTCATAGTCAGCAAAGAGAAAAGTGATAAAGGTTAAGCAGAAAATTTTGAAAATTCCACCCCAAAACAATGATTCGTCCTCCTCATAGAAAATCAGCTAGAGGAAAAAGTGGTTTAATACCTCCTATTCAACAAAGATAATTTGTACTCTTCAAGTTTCTCAGATCCAGCTGAAAGTGGTGTGGAGGAGGACAATTTAGAATCACCTTTGTTTGGCAGTATCAATGTCATGTCAATCCCTTCTGCACTCTCTTCAGAAAAGCCCAGAGAAGACATGACTTTCTTAAGTCAAAGAAATATGTGATTGTAATGATGGGTTCATCTCTTTCACGCCAGAATGAGGTGGCATGAAACTATGAGGTCACATTTCAGCCTCTCATACCCCAGTATCTCTAGGACAGTTCACAGAATACTGAGTACAGGAACCTACAAGAATTCAAACAATAATCTGTGAATACAGGTTGCCAGTAAGTTTTCTCATTCTGAAGTGCTAGACACATAGTGGACATAACTGCACTAAAAAAATTAATAGCAAGGGCAGCAAATTCTTAAGAGACATTTTCTACCATTTATCAGCAAGATTACCTTTACCAGTTCTCACTTATCCTCAGGCAAACTTACACTAGTGAGTATTGTATGGCATCTTCCCCTCTCCTCAAAGTATTCAAGGACTAGATCCATCCCACACTGCCTCCTACCCATCAAAACTATTCTCAATTCATCAGCCACTGAGAATAAGCCCCCACATGCTGAGAGCCAGGCTCTGGTTATTGATGCAAACCTATTCAGGATTTTGCAAAAACCTTCCCACCCGCTGCTCTGCGGATATATACAGAATTCCCCACTGCCATTTTTTCAGACAAAAATGTCTAAAACACACAGACCAATAAGCTACTGTGACTTGTAAAAGTGGGGTCACAGTCAACATGAGTTTTCAACCTTCCTTTCCACCAATAGCGGGGTGGGAAGGGTAACATAAAGGACAGTCCCATAACTGAAACCAAGTTTTAAGATACTTCTATTTTAAAACCATAAAAGGCAGCAAAGTCCCCAGATAATATAAAACATTTCTGATGGAGAAGGAAAATTTTTATCAACAAAGCTGTTTAGAATTGTCCAGTGCTGAAAAAAATGAGAGATGTCCTTAACACATCAGCAGGGGAATTTGAGCTGTGTATCATCCAATTGGTCTTCATCAGCCTAAAATGTCCAGTAAAATAACCTCCTATAAAACTCTCCTATTAACTAGAAACCCCTTCCCAAGAGAGACATCCTTTGATGGAGATACTCTGCACCTTACTGTATGATGCTGAAAAGACAGGGCTTAGTAACAGGCATTTCCTGCATTTTGAAGTTGCAGATTCAAGCAATTTAGTTGACTGAAGACAGACTAATGACAAATACCTACCATCCTCATTCTCACTCTCAGTAACATATTGCTTCTTCCTTTCCCAAAACAGTATTGTGCAAGCAAAGAAATTAGTTCAAGAAACTCAAAAATTCAGCTAGGGCAGGGAGAGAGAGAAGAAGATGAAGGAGGACTTGGAATCACAAATGTTTAGGAAGGTATCACTGCCCCATGATCCTCAACTTTTGAAGAATTCAGGACAGATAAATCAAAAAGGCATCCAACAGGGAAGCACAAGTTTGCCTCTTTCACAACAGAATATATGCCCTTTTTGCCTCAAATGTTAATACTCATCTCAAGGCCTCTTACTGGACATTACTACAACAAGCCTTTAACTCAAATGCCAGAATCAGGTACATCATCATCAGCCACCATTGACCACAATGCCCAAAAGACCCCATGCTCTCACTTCCTCTCACACAAGCACATTGTGCTGGTGATCAGAATCCTCAAGTTTTTGCACGCAGACCGTATCTGCGAACCTCCCACACTGCATGACAGGAAGGCTGGAGCACCCCATGCTGGGGCACGGAGGGTGCTGAAATGGGGGGATCATAAACATCTCCTTGTCTTCAACAGTTATACTGGAGACATCAGTGCCAAGAACTGCTCAAGCACACTCATTATATGAACAGCCAAAAGACAAATCACTGCATTAGGCAGCACAGACATACCACAATGAAAGACTGATGGTCCTGTTGCATCAAGGACAGCACCCTGTACATCAAGGACAGCAGAAATATCCTAAAAAAGATACTCAGTCTAAAAACCAAGGCCAGATTTGTCACAGAAATATGCAGGGACTTCAATTAAAACTTCTGTTCATACACTGCAAGACTCAGGGTCTTAAGAAGGTCCATTAAAATCCATCAGGAAGAAATGACCTGGTCCCACTGAACCAGTCAGGCTCCTAGATAAGGGAAAGTAACTCTTCCCCAAGTCCCATTTGTGCACTTACACTAATCTCTGTGGAGATTAGAAAATGGAAACAGAGATCGTCGAGATGGAGACAGATGAATCATCTCCCCCTGGACAGCCAAAGTGATTTTATCCTGCCTTACCACCCTGAAGTGGAAAACACATGCCAAGACTGGTAATTTGTGTCAACTACGCAATTTTTATCTACCCTCACCTGCTGACAGCCTCAAAACCTAAATCTGGATTACAGATCTTCCCTTTAAATTCATCAGTTCTAAAGGTATCAATGCCAAGGTAAACCAACTGATTCACCATACAAGTTTTAGTAAGTAAGGCAGAAATAGATTCATACCAGGCACAGTATATGCCTATAGAGGAAGACATTTTCTATAGAGAAAGACATTTTCTCATTCAAACAACACTAATGCAGTAGAATCCTAGAAAGAAAAGGATGCCCAGATCCTAGGTACCACATACCAACCCACATCTCTCCTCTTTACCCTTTGACAAAATTATAATCATATTGGAGCAATTTATGAACTATGTATAAGCAATCCTTATAAAAAAATGTGTCAGGATTTATCTTCGTCTCATTTGTTCTCATTTAGAAATCACCAAAACTTCACAAACAGAACAACAGATAAAAACCACTAGTGGATCATTTGATTGAATCGATCCTTCTGCAAAAACCTGATGAAAGAATTAAGTAAGTAGGACTTCAAAATTGTGAAAGCTATGACAATTCCATAAAGCTGCTGGAGACACACTATTAAGGATCACCTGAAATGAGAAGTTCGTGCAGGTCCGTGTGAATACAAACAAATATATGCAAATTTTAAAACAAAACAAAGTGCTAACAGCAACATTTCAAAATACTGGATTTAGTTTTTGCCTCATAACTCCCATTAAACAACAGGCCCTGCACAGGTAGAATTCCATGCAAGACATGCTGTGGGCTGTGCAGGGCAATTTCAGCAGAGTAACTGCCCATAGGTGCATGCATCAGTGCTCTGGCATCAGAGAAACTAAATTAGAAGGATTCATAATTCAGGCAAACACATCTACTGCATGACTGAGACGTTCCCTCTTCCTTACTTATCATTGGCCAGCTCATGAAAGCGCTTATTCACACAACCAACAGCCAATAGGGACACAGCATCCAAATAGGAAAATATCTTCAGCAGAATTTCTGATGGCATGCTGGAAAATAAAAGAAAAATTAATACTGACTGTTAGACATGCCTGCAAACTCCAGAAATGACAATGGCAGAGAATTTTAGTTTCAAAACAGACAAAAACAGAAGAGGTGAAAGCCTCTTCTAAACAGATGAATCAAAAATCACCTGAAGAGTTAAACTGTGGAGTTTGGGTTCTAATTTCACTCTCTGGTATGTGGCATTTGCCTAAAATAATTCGTGGACAACTTATTCAAGTGGCATAGCACAATTGCATGAAAAGTTATGGGTTTGCACTTTCATTAAACTTTTTTAACTTTAACTATGTTTGACATGAAACTACCTTGTTTTGCTTCAGTTTCTTACAGCTTGTACCATGATTTTAACATTTATTCCATAACCATCATTTGCAAAACTGCAGATATATTCACCCTCCCTTTTGACTCCTGTGTCAGGTGTCAGGAAGCACCAGGGCAGAAATGTCCTGGTCTAACAGCAAGATCATGCTCTACCTGATCACAATCTTCAAACTGTTCATGCTCAGGGGTCTTGTGCAGTTTTTATTTACATCAACAGAAAGATGTGAACTTCAAAGTAAGAGCCAAGTGATATCTTGAAAATGTCAATGTCTCTGTACATCTGGAAGGCTGCCTGAAATGCAGGTGCCAGTCTAAGCATGGCAAGCAGAACATACGCTGGAGATGAGCCAATGTGAGTCCCGCATTTACAGACAGGAACCTCATACCATTTGAGCAGTACCTCATAACTGCACAGAGTTTAAAATATGTGCATTTTATACTCTAATTTCCTTGAGCATTGAGTATGGTCACATCAAAATCACCACTGAAAATAAAAGGTGCTTTGAAAGTCAATTCTCCAACTGTGCCTCTTGTCCTTTTACTACTGGGTTATTTGCAACACTTGTTGATTTATAATACTATTTCAGAAGCAGAGAGCTTTAAAGGGTAGCATGATAATGCCAATACCTCAGTGTTTAATGCCAATGCCTCAGTGTTTGTATTAAACTCAGAAACTTAGTTGCATTGACATAGAAGCAAGATGCCAAAACTGGCACTGTTATTATGTGAAATAACTTATACACCGTAAGCCCAAAGCAGTTAGTGCACTCATGCCAGAGATAATTTAGAAGTGATACCTTAAAAGGCTGCAGATTAGCTAAAATAAGACACTTGATCCAGAATTTTCAACTATATTCTTTTTCTTTTGAAGAAAGCTGAAAGGATTTTTTTTCTTTTTTCTCTCACCATTACACCCATCTGACAGCACTGAAATACTAAACTGGCCATCCAATGCAAACAGAGAAATCAACACACAGAAAGCTACCATGTAGCCATTATATTTTCTGAAAAATCCTTTCCTTAGGATTTTTTCTCCTGAGAAGCTGAGAGGCCCCAGGAACAAAATGTGAACAATGGTTACCTGCTGCTGTGGAATGCAACAGGTGGATTTGTGATTGGTCTCATGTGGTTGTTTCTAATTAATGGCCAATCACAGTCAGCTGGCTCGGACTCTCTGTCCGAGACACAAGCCTTTGTTATCACTGGGTTTTTTTTCCATTCTTAGCTAGCCTTCTGATTAAATCCTTTCTTCTATTCTTTTAGTATAGTTTTAATGTAATATATATCATAAAATAATAAATCAAGCCTTCTGAAACATGGAGTCAGATCCTCGTCTTTCCCTCTTCCTCAGACCCCTGTGAACACCGCCACAATATCAAATGTATAAAACAAGGAAAACTAATTATTTTTTTAGGTAACATATTTTTAGAATTTTTTTGTGTAAAAATGTAACTAATTTTCAAAAAGAAAACTCACAATTATACTGAAAGTGCCTTCCTCTTCCATCAAACAGGAAGAGAAACATTTACCTTGCAGCAAATATGCAGCAGTCACTTATTCCTCCCCCCTCATCCCAATCCACCATTCTCAGCCTCTCTACACACTAAGATCCATTGATGACTACCAATTATCAAGAGAAACAGAAGTACAGAAAGAAGCTACAGAAGTAGTTTAATTCTGAACTGGCTTTCATTGAAGGAATAAAATAACAATTTTTATTCTCAAGGAACAACATTGCCCATGACTTGCAAAGGAGTTGCTGAAGGCTTCACAGGGCTTGGAAAATGTACATATTCCTTATGAACTTAGAAAAGAACACAAAGGAAAACTATGCCAGAAAACATTAGAAGGTAGACACAGGATCCTAAAGTAGGCCAGGAAAGCAAATCTTTTCAACTCAGAGTATCTGACCTAGAAATCTCTAAGATATGAAAATAATTACTACAATCAGTCAAAAGACAGCTTACAGAGGGACTTCCACTCTTCCTCCTAAAGACATACTCACCTCTCAATGCACACATTTGGTTTCGGTTTTATGGGAGGTGTCAAGTACAGACTTTTAATTCCAGCATTTACAGTTTCAGAACATTCCCCTGGCCTGGCAGCAAAGGTCCTTAACCTACTTGTAAGAAGGAAAAGCTGTTAAGAGTCACATATCCACAAAATGAAGAAACACACATACTGTGCACACTTAGACACAATATTTCAACCAATGCAGGGTGCAGGGAGTTCATCACATGACAACCATTATTACTTGAACAATTACACCCAAGTTAAAATACCTGCCATGAGGAAGATTCAGATTTAAACTCACAGCTGTCAATCCTGTGACAGATCTCTCACACCAGGCAAAGGGAATAATAGTGTTCCCCCAAATCAAGTTTGAATCCAGTAGAGATCTATTATCCTTAGACAGCAGCACCACTGCTTGGCCACCACAACCAAGCTCCACTGAGGCCCCTGCAGCAAGTCAAACTCACTGATTAATCTTCTGTTTCACAACATTACTCCAGAGACATTTTTGAGCCACCCCACTCTGCTAAGTTATTAAAAGATACCAGATAAAAACAATACCTTGAAACTTCCTCAGATACTCTGGCAGTTTAAAAAAAATTGTATAATTTCATACTATACCACGCTCTTTACTTGCATGAACAGCAAGAAAGGAGATTTAATGCATGAAACAGAGGGCAGCTAACAAGCACTAAGGGATGTCCAGATGTTAGACAGACAAATTACTTGTGGGTAGAATTACTTTGTTAAGGTTTAAGGCTTGACATGCTCCACTGATTTCAGACCCAGGGGGAGGTTAACAAAGCTTGGGAAGAACATGGATGGCCACTGCTAGTGGACAAAAAGAATGCAGAATTTACAGGCCACAAGGATACCTGGAACAACTCCCAAGATAAGGAAGAAACTATTAAAGCCAACTCAGCAATTGTGTTAAAATCAGCCCCAGCTTCCGGAAGTGCAAGACTGCAATCACTGACCCAAGAAACTCACTGGCTCAAAAAAGACAAAGACTGAACATGCAAAGTAATTAGCATGAGAAGCAAGAGAATCATTATCCAACACGAGATAGAAAATTAATTAATAAGAGAATTATGTAACTTATAGCCAATGAAAACTAATTCCTTCCATAGCTAAAATATATAAAATAGTAAAACGTTCTGAAAGTTGGTGTGCCAGCTTTGTGGATTCACTACCCAGCATCACTTTCTGTGCAGAACTATAAATATATCAAAAAACCTCAACCCTGTGTCTGGATTGGCCTCTTGCACACCACAGTGAAAGAACCTATTTTGGCAACACTTCCACATCACAATTTGGCTAGAAAAGAAAGGAACTTTGCATATTTCTAACACGAATTCTTACAATCCAACCACTCATACATTTTTCCAAGTTTTCTGATAGGAAGGACTTCATAAGCTGTAATTGCAAACAAATACTATCATTAATCCACAGGGAAATATGGAGACAGTTTCAATCTTAAACCAAATCCACCAAGCAGGCAGAGCTCCCCACTCACTGCATTATTGATGTTTTAAATTGACAGCAGATTTCCAACACCTGGCCAAACCAGCTCTAGGTTTCTAGGAAACCAATCCATACAAGGGGAAAAATAGCTATTTTTAAACTGTACGGCTACCATATACATTTAATACCTACTGATTTTGATTTAAGATTGATTCATGCTCAAAGAAAAATAAAATCAAATTAAATTAACAACTCTGGTCTACACTGTCAATTGCACTATGTAAAAAAAAAAACAATCCAAGACATTATACTGAGGATTGCTATAAGCTTAACAAAAAGACATGCACATTTCAGCCTGGGTGCCAATCACTGATAGACCAACTAAACTAACAACTACAAAAAAGTAGTCTTATAATAAAAAGAACCTCATCTAGAAGAGGAGATCAGTTATGTATCATTATCAAGAACTCCTAGATGATGAGGCTCTAACAAACTGCCATTAAAGGGATTTAGAAACACAAGTTGTAATCAACAGCAGCAGATCTATCATTTCTGTATGTTTAAAGGCAGCACATCCCGGGCTATTCTGTCCTGAATCCATGCTGAAAGCAGAGAGTTTGGGCATACTCTATAGGGACACAACTTCACAGACTAAAGCCATGGGACTAATTCAGGTAAGAAGCTGGATTCTGGATTTTAAAACACACTAACTTGGACACTAAGCATAGCCTGCATTCAGTCCTTCTTGCTCATTTAAACCATCCCCCCTTTCTTCACCCGAGGGAGAAATATCTGAGGAAAGAAACATTTTGCCCACACATGCCTTGAAAACTCTAATGTCACAGCTATTGTTTTTGTAAGCTTCAATTAAAAAAAAAAAACTGCAGAACTTTTGCATCTTCCAAAACAAAAATATTCTCAAGGTGTGAAGAAACAAACAGCAAACCAAATCCATAAATTACTTTTCAAGTACTGTGTGCGCTAAGATTTTAAATTAGCATTAACAGAATGCTTTTACATTGCATTGACACAGCTTGGGCAGATAAGCCTAAGATAAAATCAATGACAGCTGTTACACCCCCTCTTTAGAAACTTCTAGAACCACTGAGATGATCTTATGTAAGACGCACAACTTCAATTGCTTTTTCATTAGCTTTCAACCTGTGTAGCTCAGTTTTGTACCAGTATTTTCACTTTCACACACTATAATACTTGCAATGTGCCCTGGTTTTTTGATGGTCAGCAAACAATTGTCTTTCGAGTAACATTTCAAATAACAAAAACAAAGTTTTAAGTAGTGATAACACCTGTCTCCTCCACGTGTTAAAGTATACCTGGGGATAGACAAAAATAACAATGATGTTTTGACATGGGTTGGTTGGGTTGTGTTCCCTCAGCCAACAATTTCAGTCTTTTTAAAAGGTGGGTATTACCCCAATCCATTTGTAGTTTAAAAAAACAACAACAACAAAAGAAACCAGCAGGGGGCATGAAACTGCTCTGAAATCCAAGGTTGAAGAAATGGGTTAGCAGAAAAATCTGCTTTCTCAACTTTGCCTCTTAGACTGATGCTTTAAAATTTTGAAAGCTAAACCTGTACTGTAAGAATTAAGGTAATTGCACCTTCCACAGTGAAACCCTCCCATTTATTCCAAAGGCCTAACCACCCCGAACACACAAAAAGTAGCCATTAAACTAACTTTGTGTATTCTCATTATAGTATCTCCTCCACGCTGAAGGACATACCGAAGTTTAAGCTCCCCTTTCCAGGCAGAAAAAAAAATGTTAAACCCAGGCCTCCGTGCACCTGCGACCCCGGCGTTTTCCCGCTACAAGGTGGCCATGGGGCCAGGGAAAGGGAGAGGAGAGCACTACGGCCACAGACTAAAGAGCTAGAAACCAGAGCGGTGGAGTAGGCAAACTAACTTTCCCAGAGAAGCAATGGGAGCTGAGGGAAAACAGCAAACCACCCTCCCCGGAAAAGGTGAAGAAGGCCGAGCAGGCAGCCCCAGGCCGGCAGAGCCCCGCTCGGCGCGCCCACTGTTACCTGCCACGGCCCGTCGCCATGGCCGCTGCGCCACGGGACAGCGGCGGCCTCGCACCCACAGCGGGGAGGGCAGGGGAGGGATAAGCAGGCCACCTCCCGTGGTACGCCCTGGGGCGGGGTGGGACGGCGGCAACCCGAGGGAGGCGGTGCCCGGAGCGCGGGCCCGGGAAGGCGGGGCTGGAGCACGGCCGTGCGGGGACTCGGGAAACATTAACGCCCCCGGGAACGGCGGTGCTGCCGGCGTGAGCATCCTAGCAGCTACCGCCCCGCCCAGGGAGCTCGGAGCTCTCGGGCACTGTGTTCTCGGGTCTCAGAGTCACAGAACCGATTCGTTTGGAAAATACGTCTGAGATTACTTAGTCCAACCTATGACGGAGCACCACCATGTTAATTACACCACAGCTCTAAGTGCCAATTCCACTATGTGCCAGTATCAGTTTTTCCTTAAACGTTTCCAGGGTTCGTGGTTTCACCACCTCCCTGAGCAGCCCATCCCAATGTCTAATCGTCTTTTCTGTGAAGAATTTATTCCTAATGTCCAACCTAAACCTCCCCTAGAACAATTTGAGGCCATTTCTTCTTGTCAGAGAGCAGGCCTTCTCCCATCTGGCCACAGCCTCCTTCCAGGGATTTGTACAGAGTGATAAAGTTCCCCTGAGCCTCCTTTTCTCCAAGCTAAACATCCCCAGCTCCCTTAGCCACTCCTCATAAAACTTGTGCTCCAGCTTCACCACTTCCATTGCCCTTCTCTGGACCCGCTCCAGCAGCTCAATTTCCTTCTTAAATCGAGGGCTTCAAAACTCAACACAGTACTCAAGGTGTGGCCTCAACAGTGCCAAGTGCAGTGGGACAATCTCCCTAGTCCTGCTCACAACACTGGTTTTGATACAAGCCAGGAAGCCATTGGCTTTTGGCCCCCTGGGCACACACTGGGCACGTCCTTTTCCACCAGCAGCTTTCCAGCCACTCTGCTTGTTAAGCCCTTGTTAAGTCCCCAGCGCTGCCCGGGGTTGTTGTGAGCAGGACCCGACACTTGGCCTTGTTGAACCTCATGCCGTCCATCTCAGCCCATCGATTCAGCCTGTCCAGATCCCTCCAGCCGTCTCCATCCGCGGAAACCTCAACTGCATCGTTTGAACACATATAGGGGTGCAAGACCAAGAAAAACATGTATGAAACCACAACTTTAAAAGGGTGACCGGCACCGCACGCGCGGCGAGCAGCCCCCCGCCTTCCCGCCCCTTGATGGAGCCGGGGGTCCCCGCCCGCGGAGGGCGGGCTGTGGCCGTGGCAGCGGCGGTGGCGGCGCTGGGCATGGCGGGCGCTGTAGTGACCTCGCTGGGAGCCGCTCCCGGCGGCGGGCGGGAGAGGGAGCCCGCTCAAACTACCGCTCCCAGGGCCCGCCGCCGCCGCTCGCTGCTCCGCCGTCCCAAACATTTCCGCCGGGGCAGGGGCAGCGGCCGCCGGCGGTGAAGGTTCGGGTGGGCTCCTGAGCTGGAGCAGCGGCCGCTCGGGCCGGGAGGCTGCGCGGCACTTCCCCGGCGAGCGGCACAGACTCTCCGTTCGGCCGGCCTGCCCCGGCCGTGCTCCTGTGAGGGCGGCGGGAGCCATGCCCGGCGTGCTGCCCCGGACGCTGCCCGCCGCCCTCGGGCGGGGCTGCCTGGGCCGCTGGCTGCTCGCCACTCACGGGTGGGCGCTCCTGGGGCCCGGCACCCGGTCCTGCTCCTGCCCGCGGTGGCGGCACCAGCCCCCGCTGCTGCTCGGGGCCGCCCGGCAGAGCTTCGGGACGCGGGCGGGAGGGCTGAAAGCTGCAAAACCGAGCGGTAATAGCAAAGATGTGTCCGTGCAAAGGGCGCTGAACGAGGAAACGCTGGTGTCGGCGGCTCAGAAAGGTAAGGCGGAGGATGCTGTGTGCTGCTCAGAAGGGCTGGAGACGGTTCCTTCTGCAGCTAAAGTTTTGTAGTTCCAAACATCAAGTATCTAGGAAAAAAACTATCTCAGCACACCAAGCCGGTTTCTTTTCCCATCGTATTGTTTGGAGCAGATGTGTATGCATTGCGCAATCAGAACAAATTATATGACTTCTTCTAAACAGCCTGTTGATCTAAGTAATTATCAGGCACAAGGTATAATAACCTCTCGTTTTTCCTTTTCAGAAGGAAAATCTATCACATGCGGCCTGTCTGTACGGATGTTGAAATAAGTTCACCTCCCACAAAATTGTCAAAGTTCTACATGTGATGGTAGTTTCTTTATGGATTGCCTTCACTTTTTTTGGTCTCATTCACTTTAGTGAAAAGTGGTTACTACATAATTAGCCTCAGAAAATTTGAGTACTTTGAAATGATTTAAGAAAAACACCTTCAACTGATTAGAAGACTGCAGGAGGAATAGTTATTAATATTTCCTCCATAACTTGTACTCCACTGAAATGCACACTTTATCACTCAAAGTTAGTAAGTAGTCTCTTTCCAAGTACTCAAATATTTTGAAACAGAGAATCTCCTATGACTTATTTTGCACATTTATTACTGACACTTATACTTTAGATCAAAATTGAAAGATAAAAACGACTCAGACAAGCAGCAGTTAATTATGTTTTAAAAAAATTATTTTGTTCTGATATTCCCCTTTTTATTGTTCTATTAATTGCAAATTCATAAAATCAGTTATTTTCAGTGTCTGCAACTTACAAGCTTTTATTTTTTTATTTTTACTTCTTTAAATAAGGATTTCAGTGATTGTGGGTTTAGGTGGTAGCATGAATACTGCTGTGCTGAATACCTCATTAGTTCCTAAAAAATCTGGCTCTCATGCGCCCAAAAAGTAGCAGTAATTGCTACCTGGGATCTTGAAAACATCTGGCAAACAAAGTAATAAGGCTTAACACAGAGATGTAAACATGCCCTCTACAATATAAGAGATGCTCCATGGTCTCTTTTACATCAATGATGCATTATGGAAACTGTTACTGAATTTTTTCTTCTGCTAAAATGTTATTTGAGCTACAGACTAAGAGAGGAGCATTTATGTAAGAAAGTCATAAAAGTGTTATTATCCAATGTTGTAACTTACATGTTGTTTTCTGTTTAATTTCAGTGAAAGAAGCTGGAAGAGACTTTACCTACTTTATTGTGGTGCTTGTTGGAATTGGTGTTACAGGTTATTTTTCTAAATTACATTCTTTATCAGAAGACACTTTTCATTTATTCCACCTGGTTTGAAAAGTTTTCATTCCATCTGATGTTGTTTCTGTTACAGGTGGTTTGTTCTATGTGATTTTTAAAGAGCTCTTCTCTTCTTCTAGTCCAAATAAGATCTATGGAGATGCCTTGGAGAAATGCAGATCTCACCCTGAGGTTGGTTTTTGAACTTTAGTCATAAGTTTGTGTTTCTCAGTAGTTACTGTCTCTCTTCAAGTCAAAACATCATGCAAGGAATCTGACAAGCAAAGTGAAGCCCCACGTGGTGCTTGAGCAGTTCTGCCAGTGCTTTTAGCTGGCATGGGGTGGCTCAGCTCCAGAGCCAAGACTCCATCCATTAGGACAAGTCTGCTAGAAGCCAAGTCAGTGTGCCACACCATAAAAACTGATGGAAATACAGTCTGCCCTTCAGAGCATGTGCTTGTGTCACCATCCAGAAAGTCTTGGGGACTTTTCTGAGTGCCTGCTAAATGCAGCACTTGAATTCTGCCAGTCAGAGAGGCAGCTGGTCCCACTAAGCTCTGTAGATCTTACCTGCTGCCTTTTCTCAGCACACTCTATTGTGACACTTCACTATGGTTCTGTCATTCTGTGAGGCACTGCACTGATGCCCAGGAATTTAAATTTTTCATTTGGAGCACAATTAGCATTTTTTGGAGCACAATTAGCTAACTGGAAAGCAGGTGGAGAACAGTCATGGGATCACACAGTTGTCATAGCTAGGTGTAAACAAAAATCAACATGAAGCTAGATTTAAAAAAAAAACTACTTCAGGCAAAACATCCCTCAAACAGAGTTGCCACAGATGCCTTTGAGGATAACCTAGAAATTAAGTGATAAGTTGATGTTCAAATAAAAATGTAGACTGCTTGGGAACAAGTTTGTAGAATTAAAACTTTTTCTAGTACTTGCACAGTAAAACTTAACCTCCCCTTCTAACCAAATTTAAAGTAAGTTTAAGACTTAGTTGATCTACTCTGACTCTATAGATCAGAAAAAGATTACTAAATTTCTCATTCAGTAGTGATTTTTAGATAATATGGAGGGGAATGCATTTGCATTTTAAACTTAAAAAGATATTCTCTTGGAGGAGATGTGAGCAAATATTTTGTACTTTTTTTTTCTTTTTACACAAATTGTCAGTTTACATGTCTTCATCTCCGAGAACAGTACAAATGAATGATATCAGTAGGATTTATTTTAGAGATTTAATACAGGACTGTAAAGAATAAAAAGGACTGGAATACAGAGGAGTTTTCCTTAAACAGTTGTCTTTCATAAACACTTCTATTCTTGACATGTTAAATTCTTCAGGGGCATTTTGTTAAAAGAACATGCATTCACAGCAGAGGCAGGAGCTGATACTGGAATACGTGGTTTTATGTGATCCTTTCTGACAGCTCAAACCCCCTTTCTCTTGTAGATAATTGGTGTTTTTGGTGACTCTATCAAAGGTTATGGAGAGGCAACAAGAAGAGGAAGACGACAGCATGTCAGGTACCCCTTGGTGTTTGCCCCATAAAGACATCAGGTTTTGCACAGCAAAGATATTTTTGAATCACAAGTTACTTCTCGAGTGATGAACTGTATGTGGCATATCCTGTCATTTTGGATTGAACATAGAAGTTTTTTGCAGTTCTTCTTGTGTGTCATACACCACTGAGTACAGTGTACATAGAATATAAAATGCCAGTTTTGAGTGCCTCAGAACAAGCAATGGTCATCATGGTAGCCATGGAGCTCTCCAACAGATAGGATGAGTCTGAAAAGAGTAGTACAGAGGCCTAAGCTTGCATGGAGGGAGCAGTAATGCGACAGAAGTTTACAGTCTGAAACTATACTGAGCTGATACACAGAATGCTTTTTGGTACTTGAGGCAACATCTCTACTGTCTGTTTAACAGAATATCTATCACCAAAACCTTTCATGAGCGTGTTACTTTCTTTTGGAAAGAAACAGCAGAATTATTTCTTACAAATCATAAGTCCTCCCTGCTTTATTGGGTTATTTGGCAGGAATGTATTCACTGAGGTTTCACATAGGATGAGACACATAAGCCCAGACACAAATTGTACCATGAAATTGAGATTTTTTATTTTGTCTGAAGAAAGTGACTTCTACTGGTTGAAGCTTTATCTCTTCACCAGACTCTGTGAAATATTGTTTAAAGTGAAGCTGCTAAATGAAGTTGATGTGCACAAACATTCTGAGCACGTGTCTGTAAATAAGTAAATTTACTATGAATCAGCTTTCCTAGTATTTAAATTCCATGATTTTCAATGCCTTGTATTTTAAATAAATTTTTGAGCTGAGAACTGGGTAAGATTGTAGAGTTTGCATCTGCAGTATAAGAATGATTTTAAATATTTGTCTCAAAAATCTACAGGGTTTTTTGTGTATAAACACCTTGAATGTAAATTTACTGCATTAAGGCTCTTTGTTCGTATTTGTTCTCTCTATCCCATCATGTCACTTTAAACTGTATTGGAAGTTTATTTCACAGTGTATATCTGGGCATGCCTTATAGAAATAAAGATTGGTGCTAAACAGCAGTTAATAATTTCAGTAGGAAACATAAACTGGCACCAGAATTCTCATGGGATCATTACTTTCCCAAAGTGGTCACTTTGAAAGTGATGTGCTATTTATTTAATACGTGAGCATAACCCAACTCCAGTCTAAATACCAGCATTTAGGTTGGAGATCTCAAACAGTGCCAAAGTTACATAATTTCAGCAGAACAAAATTATTGCCAAAGTAAAGCACATAGTAAACTGTTTTCATGTGGTTTAACCAGCCTGATAATTAATTTGGAAAAACATGCTCTGTATGTCTTGGCTTGATGACTTAGTTTAAGTGCCTAAAAAAGTTCTGGAAGTCTTGGTGATGTGGGGTCCCCTTCTAGATGTCGGGCTCCAAATCTCCAAGTCGGGGTTTTTTTAGAATAAATACAAGGAATTTCCATAGTCTTCAGCAGTGGATTGCTTTTCAGTTTTGAGGGGAGGACTGGGGTGAGGACATTTAAGCATTTAATCTTTTAATGCTCAGCAGCTAATTAGCTCTTTAACTCCACTAGTCCTTAGGCACTCACAGTAAAGCTTGAGAGGAGCAGTAGAGAAGGAAGCCAAGGTAGCATAAGGACACCACCGGAATACACTTTCTTACAAAATAAGTAAGCAACTCCTCTAAGTAAGTTTAAATTTGAAGACTTAACTAGCATATAATCTGTATTTTTGCTGAGTGGTTGGGTTTTTGTTTTGTGTTGCTGTTTTTAGTCACATTGAATACGTAAAGGATGGACTGAAACACATGCGTTTGAAGTTCTATATTGAGGGCACTGAATCAGGGAAACAGGGAACAGTCCATGTGGAAGTCAAAGAGGTATGTACAATTGCTTGATACACCTGACAAGCTTAGTCTTGAATTTAAACTACCAAAGAGAAAAAAACACTCTGAAATTTTTTTCTTTCCAGAATCTTGAAACAGGAAGATTCGAGGTTCGCTACATATTTGTGGATGTTGAGACCTATCCGAGAAGAACCATTGTCATAGAGGACAACAGATAGCCAACGATCAAAGCTGCTGCCTTACCTCACATTGGAACGTGTTGTAGCCAGCCTACATATGCATTGTGTGGTGTTGCCAATTGTGTCTCACAGCTTCAGGGCTGTGTTAAGGGAAGTAGCCTCTCAGGGCCTCTACTAAGGACTTTTGATAATAACAGATATGTGATTGAAAGTGAAATGAATGAAATATAGCCAAACTATCATGGTAGATATTCTTGACATAGGAAAAGAATGTCTCCTAATAAACAGTTTAATGCTAGATAATAGCTCTGCACACCCAAAACCTGAGTTTTCCAAGGTTTTAGGTTTGGATGGGGAGCTTTTTGTCTTCCTTGGCTTGGATTTTCCACTACCACTGCAATAAATAAAGGAGTGGTCTAACTGTAGACCAAACTTTACTGTTTCATTTTGGATACCTTTGTAGGTAAGGTAAAATGTTAGTGATGCAAAAGAGATCTGGACATGTGAGGGTAGGAATGGTAGAGGCACACACCCATAACAAACAACTGAAGATAAAGACTTCAATATTGGTGTCTTATAAATAAATTACCAGCAAGCAGAACATCACTACCATCTGCTCTTTCCAGTGTTTGCCATTCTGCTCCACATGGTTGTAGCAAGATGAGGGTTGGCCATTTCTCCCAGGTAACTAGTGAGAGGACAAGAGGACATGGCCTCAAGCTGTGTCAGGGGGAATTTGGGTTGGACATTACCTTCAAAATATTTTGAAAACCACAATATTCCATTTAAACTTCTCTCTTTCCCACCTTGCTTGCATCTACATGTGATAAAAAACATGTGGTGTTTATCAGGGCATGTCTTTCATCCATAAAGTGTTGCTCATTATTTTCTTTTGCTGCCTGCATCACGTTTCTAGCTAAGATTTACCAGGATTCTTCTGTATATTTCATGAAAGGGGGACACAACTGCAAAGGATATCACTTCTGTGTTGTGAAAAAGCTGAGAATATCATTGATAAAATGAAGACAAAAAGTAACAGAAGAAATCCACCTTTATCTGACCTTAGATGTATTAGTGTTCTTAATTTGTACAAATTATAAATACAAGGCTCAAATGCTTTCCAATCTCAGTGGAGGAAAGCTTTTTGGAATTCTTTTTCTAGGAACATCTCATCAGTGAAGAAAAAAAAAGAACTTCATAGCTTGATTTATCACCTTTGTACTATCTAGATACCTATCACCAGCAAGATTCTTTAAGCCCCTTGAAATTTCAGGAGTAGTAAAGCTTTGGGAACTGATAACTTCTTTCTGTATTCCTCCTGAGGCTGAAGTTCTCTTGGACTGGACTGGACACCCATGCTTACAAAATTTTCTTAAATTCTGTTTTATGCAAACACATAGGGAGATACCTTAATCAAAATTAGGTGAAGATTAGTTGAATAAGACATTTGGAATAGAGAACATTGATCTCTTTTGTAGCATCACCAGTTTCCTCGTGGTAGTTTGCACTGGAGGGGAACAGCTGCATTCACTTAGTTTAAACATGTTTTAGAACACCCTTTTTGTAATTCTGATGTGTGTTAGCCTCAATTTTCCTAATGAAGCTGCCCCTGTTTCACTGGATCATTGCATTACCAGTAAGTCATGCAGAGATCCTTCTCCATGGCAGGGAGCTCAGTGTTCCATCCTCTCACTGGAGGATGTTAGGCTGGGGATACAGCAAAATAGCTGAAAGTTTCACCTTCAGTTGTCGGTAAACACAAGCAGTAGCGATTTCACTGTTTCCTTTTTAAAGCTCTTGCTTCATTTTCTCTTGTGAGAACACAAAATTTGCAGCACATGCCAGCTACTTTCTCAAGTAAAAGTGTCATGTTAATAAAACATTGGGAAAAAAAATCACTGGTAGCAAGTCAGAGCCAGAGGAATGACATTTTCATAGAAATTAAACACATTTTCCAGAGTTCAGTTTTGATTGTTGCAGAATTAATAAAAATACATGTTCTCAAAACCCCTCTCTCCTTTAGGAAATTAAAATATGTCACTCACCAGTGAAAGGTTGTTTTACCACAAACACTGTGTGTAGCAGACTGTTCAAAACATGTTTTGGGTAGATGTAGAACTTGGTCTTAACTTCCTCATCTCTGTATTCATTTTTGTGGATGCCAGAACCTGTGTGTGCAGCCAATATCCTTAGAGGTGGTTTGTGGGAATAATGTTACTGTGTCATGTCCTTTCATTCTAGGTCCTGTGTATACTTGCTGTACAGTGACAAAAAGAAATATCCCTCCAGGAAACGAACTCAATGGAAACTTAAAAATATAAAACAAAAAATAATTATTCTTTCAATAAGCTTCAATAAAACAGAAGCTCTTGCAAAGAAAAAGTAGTTGTAGACAAAGAAGCAAAGGTGTTGTGCATGACTTAGTTTAAAAATAGCCTTGATACCTAAATATTTTCTGCACAGAATTCAAGTTTCAACAACTGATTTAGGCAATAGAGTAATGATCTTAGAAATGGTTGCAAATAAATGCGTGTCTGCTGCAAGAAACTTCAACAAACTCACTTAACAAGCAGAGAAGACAGGAATGTGAGTAAGACAATTACCGTATCACATGCCAGCTGCAGAGATAAAAAGCCAAAGAAACCGTGCTGGGAGCTTCCACAAGTAATTGCAATTCACTTTGCTCTCAGTCTCATTCACTAACACAACAGATGCTATCCACCCTAATACTTGTGGGGTTATTCCACTATGTATATTGTCAGCAACCTAAAGTGTTGCAGATTATGCCCAAAAAACATTGAGGGCACATTTGGAGTCCAAGCCTGCTTTTGGGGTTCACTGCAGCTTGTAAACAGACAGAAGTAGGTAAGGTAAGCACAGAGACCAGTGAAAAAATTAAAGGTTGAAGGAGCAACCTTAAAGGTGACAGTAAGGGCTGATAACTGCTCTCTGTATATGGGGTTGTGAAGTCTGCTTGAAGATCTGGAAGTTGGAAATGGAAAAACAAAAATTTGAAAGCCAAAAGATCTTTCTCTCCCTTTCTTGAGAGGGGAAATTTGCTTAGTCCCTAGAGAGACATTCACTTGCTCTGAATAGGGAATAATAGAACTCCAGTAGACATTTTCCTTAGGCATCTGGGAATGTCTGTCGTTATGATTCACCGTGATTCCAAACAGTGCTATAAATAATTGAACAGCAGAAGTATTTGATAGTTTTTCTTAGTAAATTCTCAGGGTTTTTATTCTCTATGTGTTATGTAAACTAATCTACAGGAATTATAGAAAAATGTGAATTGATACCATCCTGTATTCAAATTCAGTATATTTATATTTTTAATGATATATAGTTAAAAGTTGAAAATATAGCAAAAATGTTTCACAATTTAAAGGAAACATAACAAAACAGCTTTTTGGACTTCTTCTGGTTGTCCTGCGAAAAATATCCTGTATTTTAGTCCCTTCATCTCGTATTGGTTATTGTGGAACTTTGGTAACTCAATAAATAAAAATATTAAGCACAGATGCCCATTTCAGTAAAAGAGATCAGTGTGGAAAGCCTCTGTTTGTCTCTCGGGGTTCAGCATCAAAATACTGCATTTTATTTTAATATCCATGTAAACAAATTCTATCAGTTCTGGGAAAAGCATTGTGTGGGAGGGATGCCCTCACCTGCTCCAGCCCACAGCCATCCTGCGGCAGATCAGCCTTAGCCAGCACCCAGAGCTGCTCCCCCACAGCAGGATGGGGGTGGAAATGGGCACCAGCAGAAATGAGAAGAGCAAGACAGGAAGATCACTCGCCAGTTGGTGTTGCAGGTGAACTAAACTTCAAAATGAGCTCAATTTATTGCCTTTTGCTGGCCAGAGCAGCAGCGTGGGCAGTGTGCCGCAGTGGCGAGCACCCAGCAAGGCTGGCAGCAGCAGTGTCTCTACTTCAGATCACGTACAGGCGTCTGCCTCCACATCTTAAACCCTCCCAGTACTGTGCTGGGAAACCTTTTCAGGATAATCGTGTTTATCCAGCCTCTATTTAATTACAATTCCCCTTTATCAGAATCACAATTATCTCCTCTAGCATGAGTTGCTGTCTTGTATTACTCCCCACAATTAACTCTATTAACCTTTTATCCAAGCACATTTTTACTTTTTATGGGAACTGGGTTGTTTTTCAATTTCAACCTTAATTCTTCTTTTTTCCATTAAAAACATAACAATCTCAGCCATAACAACATTTTATTACAGTTATACACCTACTAAATCATGGCTATATTCCCTGAGATGTGATTTGCTTCATTAGTGCTATAACCTCTGTTGAGGAGCTGGAAGTGAATTGCTGTTTTGTGCGTTGTCTGGGGCCATGCATTATCCCGTGTTTTAATAAAATGGAGACAAATCCTTCTGCTGGAGGGCAGGTTTGCAAAATGCCACCAGTTGCTTTTTGGTGTGATAGCTGGTGAGGTACAGATGTCCTCCCCTCCTCTGTGTGGCTGCAATACCACCACATTCAGGGGTCTGACACTGGTGTAAGGAGAATAGTGGTGGAAAGAAATAACTGAGACATCTCAAGATTTAAAACAGCAGCTTTCTATCAACTGCCTTGAGCATAAAAGCCTCCTAAAAAGCCACAACTCTTTTTACCTGAAAACATCCATAAAAAAATGTCCTGCTGTGCTTTTTTTTTTTTTTTATTTTTCACCTTATTTTCCTTGAATTTCTCTTTTAACACCTTTTTTGGGGGGAGTCCTGCCAGCCTTTGCATATATTTCTCATTTCCTTCAAAATGCTGTCCTTAACTTCTGTGTCTGCACGTCTTTTCTTTACCTATACCTAATTTAGCAGAATAAAAGCTAATCTCCCTCAACTTCTCATCATAGGACATTTTCTAGACCCTTCACCAGCTTCATTGCCCTTATACATATATAGCCCTAAAAACCACTATAAATATATAATGTGGAGCATGTATATTATAGAATATATATTATGTTGACAAAATAATGCCTATGTACGTATACATATGTATTTGTGTTCTTGACTTCATCTTAAAAGCTTTTCAGGTAACATCAAAACAAACCAGCTTCTAGGGCCATTCCAGAGCAGACACCTCCCATTGCTGTCCAAGTCCCGTTGCAGAGCTGGTCTCCAGGGATGTTCCTGAGAACACTGTGATCCTCACAAGCCACAAGGAATAAACAAGTCCTGAATTCTGGGTGGTGGGTCTGATTGACACCTTCATTTTTAACTGATGTCCACCACCCCATCCAAAACTTTGATGACTGACAGGTACAAAAGCTCCAGACATCTCTCAGTGGCAAATACTTCAAGGTGAATTATGAAGAAATCAGATAAGCAAAAGGATGTGACTTGTGCCAAGATTAGAGCCAGTCAATTCTAATCTCTTCTGTACTGAGTGAATCATGATGGCAGTTCCTTCTTGATAAGCCATCCTGCATTACGATGTAAAATAGTGAAATAGTCCTGCTTTGCTGGTGGTTGTCAGCCTTTGGGATGAAATTAGAAGTGGAAGTATGCTAACATGGCTTTTGTTCTTTTGTAAGAACATACATTTTTCATGTGGCAAGTATTAATGCTAAAGCAACCATCAAAGTCACAGCCAGCCCCATCTACCCACTAGGCCTATAGCCATCATGCTGTGTGCTCACACGAGGGGTTTGGGACATAGGGACTTCCTTTTCACAGAGGACAAGCTCCGAGCCTCCTAAACAAAGTGTTCCTGCATAATGTCTCCGAAATAACCATCCAGCACAGCATGAATATCAGTGCATACACAAAATCAAGGGAAAACTAGTACTCTAAAAAATGAAACATCAAGAAAACAATATGTATTCTGTCACAGACATCTTTTAGGAAAAATCCTTTCCTTAGGAGTTTTTCTCCTGAGAAGCTGGAGGCCTCAGGAACAAAATGTGAACAATGGTTATCTGCTGCTGTGGAATGCAACAGGTGGATCTGTGATTGGTCTCATGTGGTTGTTTCTAATTAATGGCCAATCACAGTCAGCTGGTTCGGACTCCCTGTCCGAGACACAAGCCTTTGTTATCATTGGGTTTTTTTCTATTCTTAGCTAGCCTTCTGGTTAAATCCTTTCTTCTATTCTTTTAGTATAGTTTTAATGTAATATATATCATAAAATAATAAATCAAGCCTTCTGAAACGTGGAGTCAGATCCTCATCTCTTCCCTCATCCTCGGACCCCTCTGAACACTGATACAATATTCCATGGACTGAAATCAATGTTTTTAGATTTAGCACACTTCTGTGACCATTGCCAGGTAAAGCTGTAACCAGTGACCAGCCTTGCTGTGTGAGAGCATTAAATACGCTGTTGTGTGCCCATTTGGATGTGGTCACATTGCTGTCCATTGCCACAGAGTCAGGAGCAGCCAGCACATACATATATCCCTGTTGAGGTCATTGTGATGACTTTTATAAAGGGTTCTGCTGCTGCACCAGCTGGTGTCCTGCTCGTGGGACTCTCCAGCTTTCAAATGGCAGATATCTGATGGCTTTCTAAAAATACATTTTCAGTTTTGGAGCCCCAGGGATGGTTCTTGTCTCTGATTCCTCTCTTCTCAGGGACTAGGAGGCCATTTGCTGGGGGCCAGCTAACTGCAGGATGGTCATTTAGACCTCTGCATACCACACATGTCCCTGAGGCCATGCTTTCTGCAGCAACTCCGTGCAGATCTCACTAGGATTTTAAAGTCAAGAAATAACAGGTAATTTTGGAGCTGCCTATATATTACATTACCACTGCTTCATACAGGGTTATGTGCAAATCACACTTTCACACTGAAATAATTGACTTAGAAGAAAGAAGGACATGTTGGTAATGATATAGGTATTTTTTTCATCACAAAAATAGGTAATAATCACAGAGCTGGCACTCAGAAAACACTGATTTTATGATAGATTCTATCACCCTCCTGTGGACCAGGAGTGAGTATTTTTGTGTTTATCTCTGCTATAATAATGACCTGTCCCAAATGTAAGAATCAGGTAAGGAACTGAAACTGCAGACAGCCTGGGCAGGTGAGCAGGAGCCCTCAGAACAAAACATTGAGTTCAAGGAAACCTGAGGGATCTATTTTCACAAATCCTTGATTTTTAAACACATTTCAAGTCAGTACTTGAAACCATTTTTCCAGGAAGAAGATCTCATCACTTCTGTCTATTAAAGTGATAAGTAAAGAAACTAAAATATGTCACAACATTAAGGAAACAAATACTCTTAACAGTTCTCTCAAGCCATTCATCAGAAAAATATTTTATAGGAAGTTTCATAGGAAACTGATAATTATTAGCACTGATAATAAAAAAGTGTCCAGTAGCCCAAGCCTGGTATTCCTGGACATCCCACATGCCTGAGCTGCAATTAATCTCTGGTTTTACTGAAAAATTCTTCAGACTTGAAAAAGAACATGACCAAAAGCAGAAGGTCACTTTTAAACCCCAGGTTTAAAAACAGCAAGCCAAAGAATTTTATGCAGAGCAGAACAAAACCCATCAGTTGAGAACAGCATAAAATTCTTTATGCATATGAAGAATAAAATATATTTCTCTGAGCTGGATGCCACTTTCTTATGAGGCAAGCACTGTCTGTTGTGAGTGGGAGCACATACATCACTCTATAATATAAATGGCCTAGAAGCCACAAAGCTGAGAGCAGATCTTGATTCTCACATGACAAAAGTAAGAGAAGATTGAGCTTTCCTAACACTGAACTGGGAACTCCATCAGGAGATGATAAATAATAGTATCCTAAGGCTATTCACCTTTTTTTCCCCTTCCTACAGTATTCCTTTTACAGTCTTTCTGGATTTTAAGAAACGGCAACAACCATCAGTAAATCCTTTAGCTGCAGGGCGTGCAGCTCCCGCAGCTTTTTCCATAATTTGTCGTTTAGCACCACCTTCCTAGACACCAGAGAATGGCAGCTTTGCACTGCCAGAACATTTGGCTTGAAAGCCTTAGAACAAAAAGGAAAGTGTGAAGAAGGGCGGTTATTTCCCTATCTGTTTTAATTACTAGAACTTTTTTAACAAGATAGCTCTGTCCTCAGCAATTTTTGCAGCTCATCAGTTTTCAGAAACCATCCCACTGACTAATACCCCCTGTAGCACTTCATTTATGGCTCTGTAGCTGTGGCCCTGTGCTGTCACAGTTTCAGGGCCCATCGCTTTTGTTTCCAAGTCATGAAAACTGAAGTTTCTAATGTTAACTGTATTTGGTGCTGAGTATAGTGTATTTTAACGTTTAAAAATGAGCTTGTGAATGCTTGATGTGAACATGGTGCCTTCACCCAACATCCATAGGCAACAAATTTCAACCTCTTTTCTGCACTTCATGATAAATAGCTGTTAAGGAGAGAGTTTTGATGTCCCATTGAAAAAAAAACAGGATTCAAAATGGTAGTCTGTAGCCTCATAGTCCAAAATATAAATATTTCCTTCCATAATCCTAGGAGTTGGTAAGAAAAATGGTCAAGGTGACAGACACACAGGTAACTGACCTGCATTGGTGTCAAAGATAAACCCATACCTCAAAGAAAATTCATGCAAAGCACGTAGATTTTTTTTTTTAATTCATTCTTCAATTTTCCCTTTTTGAGTGTTCCCCAGCATGCCCTCACTTGCATGGGTTATGTCCAGGATCAGCAACCCAAGAATAAGCTTAATCACAAAATTACCTTACAGTCACCCCCTGCAAAACCTCCTTCTAGGCTGATCTCCTTATCTTGTGACCCAGAAGCTGCAAATACCCACCATGACATGACCTGGTTTGGAAAATTCTCATATATTGGTCCCTGAAAACAGTCCAGAGGTCTCTGTGTTTGGTGCTTGGCTTGGTGCTTCCCATCAGCACTGTATGAGGAAGTCCCAGGAGGTGCTCCCCAAAACATGGTCACAAAATTCTGGATGACACATCACCATCTCCCCATGTTTCTCAGGACAATCTGGTGGCTGAGCTGCTCACTGCCATGTTGGATACTGAAGCTCCATCCCCTCTTAAGCCTTTGCTCCCCTCTCTACTTTATTCACCAACTAGAAAACACTTTTATTGTTGGGGACACCTCTTTGGCATTTTGTTCCTTCATTTCTTTGCCTATGCAATCAAATTACAAGTGTAATTTGGCTGTGAATATAAAGCAACTCCTCATTTTTGTCTTTGAGGGGAAGAAAAAAACCCATGATATTGCATATTAAGCAACATTTTCCTTGCTAGGAATCCCCCCTTCTATCACACACTTACTTTCCCAAAATTGGTACCTCTGTGGCAAACGATGGCAGTTTTAATTAAGGCAGTGAGTTGAGAAATGGACACTCATTTAATATCTGCTGACTGTGGGCAACAACACAGACAGAAAAGTAAATGATAAGAAAGGAGCTGCAGGTGTCAGCCTTTAAAAATCTTCCCTGAACTCCATATGTGAATTGGGTAAGATTTCTGGAGGCTAACTCAAGAAAATGCATGTGAATGAGTCTTTTAAGGTGTATTAGTTTAATTTCTTTACACTTTTAACTGGATATTCTCATTCAGAATGTAAAAAAACCTCCTAAAATGGTCTTAATTTAATATATTTAATTTCCAAGGAGAGCTAAAGCAGATTGAATTAAGGAAACTGAAATTCTGGCTAGGAGTGTCCATGTAATACTTTTTAATGCAGTTTAATTCTTGACTTTTCAAATTCACACTTTAAATTTATTGGGAATACTTTTCCAGTGCAGCCCTGAGAAGCCAAATACCAAATGCATTATTGAGAAGAATGTCATGATAGTCTGCAATGCTAAACAAATATGTATTTGTTTTTTTCCCAGTTAATGGAGTCTACAAATATTTTCACAGACATTGCTACTCAGTAGAGGCAACTGCATCAACACATGCAACTGTGTGCTCATATGGCCCATGTTTTGGTGCTTCTGTTAAAATTTGAATTTTACTGTAATTTCACCTGGAGATTGCATAGAAAATGTGTTGTATAAGAGTATTTTTTAACTGTATATGACATTTACCTTTGCAGGAACTACTCATTTCTATGCAAACTTGCCCAGTATAAACAGATTAGCTCCTATTCAGCAGAGAAACTGTTTTTAGTTGTCTGTAATTCCCTGGCTGTCCAGACCTTCTCAGACAGCAATCATTATCTCTAAAACCCCTCTGAGATTGTCCAGCATCAGATGCAGACCAGCCACCGTGTAGGACAGGGAGCTTGGTTGAAAAAGCCATTGGGACAAATCAAGCATCATGGCATTTTCCAGTCATAATATTTATATCTCCAGTTCTTGAAGTTGATTTTGGTAGGCTCTGGCTTCTCTTTGTAACACATTAGTCTGTAAGTGAGCCAGCAGGTGTCTCAGAGGTGTTGGCACTGGATGAAGAAGCTCTTTGCAGCTGTGGTCCATCAAAAGTCACACTGTCAGTGCAGTAGGCAGCCATCCTGGGCTGGTAGTAAGTACTCCATCTTCCTCCCCATCTTCCTTCACACATAGCATTGCTGGCAGTGCCAGAGGCCACACAACAGCAGCACCTGGGGGCTCTGGGGTATTGTGAAAGAGGAGCCTGGAGAAGGATCTGTGGGCTGCCCATGAGCAGGAGTTACGGGCTTCAGTCACTTTGATTTAATGCTTTTCTTCAGTGTAGTCCATCTCTTCTCATGAATGACAGATGAGGAAGTCAAACTACTGTGAGCAGTGAGATATGTCTGCCTCAAATGTACTGGCCTGGTGAAGACATTTGTTTGCCAAGCAGTTTTCCATCTTTCAGGTAAGTGAACTTCCCAATTAGCTCCTGAATGTGGTATTTGCATGAAAATCATTCCATTAACAATACTCTCTTTGTCTCCAGCTGCTGCACTTCAAATTTGATGGCATTGTGTGTTGTTAGAAATTTGAACAGAACAAAAAGCATACAGAGAGAACAGAAGGCACACAGAATTAGCAATTATTGTTTGATGAATACAAAGTGATAGCGCCAGCTATAAAAGCTGAGAAAGTTGTGCTTACAGTTCTTTAACAACTTGGAATTAAATTTTACACAATGAGCGTCTGTTATCAGTTCATGTTGCCCCACACTCCAAAAGCTTCAATCAAGATAATTTGCCCATTTCTGGGGCCAAGGCTGAGGAAAAAATATGTCACTGTTTTTCTTCTGCCTGATGTAAAGTACCAAGACCTTCTACCAGCTCCAGCAACCTCAGATTTGAAGTAGTGATTTGCATTTTCCTGCATACACTTGGTGCAGCAGAAATCTGCACTTTTATTCCCATGAAAATGCAGGAAAAGGTTTCCAATAAATAAAAAAGTGATGATTGCACTTGTCTGCTTTGCACAGACCAAGGCCAAAGCCTCCTGCCTGTGGTTATTCCCCAGCACCCGGGACAGGACCAAATGCCTTGGGGGGACTCAAGCCCAAGCATCTCAGGGTGACCATGCCCCATGCTGCTGGGTCATATCCATGGGGATGTCCTGCTGGGCAGCAGGAGATCCCCTGGAGCTTTGTAAATAGCCTTTCTCCAGCATCTCATCCTTTCCTACAGCATTTATAGCCAGCAACAGGGAATAACTTTTCTGCGAATTGGAGGGCAATAAAAATGCTGAACAGCTATAAAACAAGTGTCAGAAAATGACATCAGAGAAAAGCCAGGTGCAGTAAGATGCTGAAGACATGCTCTTTGTCTCTCCTGGTCTGTCACAACAAAATTTAAATGTGGCTTTGGGTGATTCCTTCAAGCTGTAAAAAGTATTATAGTTATCTTCTGATTTATGGTGAGTGGTGGGAGAAAGAGGGCTGCTTTGGACTACACATTCATTTCAGAGTGATTCTAGTGATAGAATTAAAATGACATAGTGTTTCTAGGATATCTGAGTACACCTGATTCTTGTTTTAGTGTCTGTTTTAGCTCCATGGCATTCTGTGTCCAAAGCTGTTAGACACAACGTAGAAATATTGCAAGATACAAAACAGTCCATTCTCTCAAAGTGGAGCTAAGCAAAGAAGCGAAGAACCCCATGGAATGCTTTATCTTTTTGGATGCAGAGGGCCCCAAAGCACCCACAGTTATGGGAATACCACCTTCAAGGAATTCAAGGAGCTAGATAAGTTCATTCAGAACTATGCACTGTGCTCTCCCCAGTATGTGTCTACTGGTGGCAGGCAGAGGAGCAACCTCCCTGCTCCTAATGCTTGTTCTCAGTTTGAAAAATATCCAGCCTGGGGCAGCTCACTGCCACACAGCGTTGGAAAACATTGCCTAGAGTGGGTGGGTCTCTAGTGTTGAAAAAAAAAAAAAAACCAACAACCCTTGGAAAGCACCTGAATGTTTATTGAGGTTAAGAGCCAGTAAAACACCAAGCTGTCCAATGTGCTCTGCCAACCAATGGCAATACTCAGTACCTGCAGCTTCCAGCTGGGCACTGTGCCTCCCCTCTGGGCCTGGTGCTGCGGCAGTGGTGCTGTGAGGGAGATGTACTTTTTATTGTGTCTGCCTGCTGGCACCGAGCGCAGGAGCAGCTGGAATGGCTGCCTGCAGAGCGGGCACATGGCACTCTGTCTGGCCCAGTGCTGGGTGCAGGCAGGGCAGAGCCCATGGAGGCAGAAGGACACACAGGCTGAGTCCTCAACATCTTCCAGAGAGAAGGGGCATTGATGGCTCCTCCAGGCCTGCCTGTGGCTCATGCTGCTGTTCCTTGCTCCTGCAGGTCTGGCTCAATGGTGCCCAGTGCTGTGTCCTGCCAAGAGAGTCATGCAGAGTGCTGGAGCTTTTCTGGTGCTGAGAAAAGAGGAGGAGAGAAAAGCCCAGAGAGCTGTGGGGGAAGCCCACATGGGTCTCCTCAGCAAATCCCCAGCTTGCAAGCCACCTGGGGCGAGATGCCGGGGGAAAACTGTGGTAAGCTGTCAGGAGGGACCTGAGAGGAGAGATGGAGCCTCCAAGCCCCAAAATCACTGTGCTCTTCACCAGAAACCAGCCGGATTAGCACAGGGCATGTGCCTTCAGGAGATGTCAGAAAATCTGGGCAATGTTCAGTGCTACTGAAATCCCTGGCACTCTTCCTGGTATGTCTGGTCCCAGGGTGGGGACCAAGGATTCTGCACAACCCTGCACAGCTGATTAGAGGAGCTGGAAGTGCTGGAAGTGGGTTTGAACCTCAGGGTCAATGTGTGATATGGGGCCAGTGTACTAAAGAATGAGACCTGAAAAATAGGCAGCCCCACACTACAGTGGGGGAGCCCTGATGAGCTCCTGAGTGCCAATGAACCAACTCAGCTCTTCCTGGGGCTTCCCCTGGGGCTAGAAGTTCCTGACCCTTGTCACTGAAGGGAAAGGCTCTGAGATGACAGTTGAGGTCGGAAGGGACCTCTGGAGGTCACCATGTCCAAGATCCCCACTCGAGCCAGCTCAAGATGTAAATATACAGGTATTAGAGAGAATTTACTTGAGAGTAAAGAATTAGAGTTTCTATCTCATAAAATTTTTACCATATTCTGCCAGGTTCTCCTGGTGCCAGTCTGCAATTGAGTGATCAACAAAAAATACAATTAATTGCTGTACTGGAAACAGGTCCTGCCCTATTCAGCACTTATCCTTCATGAGCAGCAGCAGTTGTATGCTGTATGTGTTAATGAATTCTTCATCCACCAATGCTGAAGGCTGTGAACATTCTCAGTCTAAATTTGAAATAGACCAACACAAACCCTAAATAACTGTTTTCCCACTTTTCTCTGTCTTCTGCTCTGTTACTACTTGCCCTGTTACTACTTCCATGCAGAACTGGTAAGAGCCAGCCTTCCCTGCCTGGGTAACCAATGGCAATACTCAGCAGCTGATGTGCTCACTCATATATATAAATAGATGTTCATTAATTGTTTCAGTGATACAACTATTTGTCTTTCTGCTTCTACCTGAACTTCCGTGGCCTGTGAAACTTATTTTCAGGCTTCTGTAAATAATATTCTTAGTGGTTATAAAAATTATCAATATTTACATTATTATTTTCAAAGTGATTAGAACTTCAGAACTTAGGGAAGAACTGTGAAATATGAAACTTCTAAATGTTTCTATTTTCTGTCTACTCTGGAAGACCAGTAACCTTTTTAATAAATATAAATTGGATCTCTCATTATCTGCTCTCCTGAGAAAGTGTCAGTAGAATTCTTAGGTCCAACCTGACCTATTCCAAAAATCCTTGTGTCCCTATGTGTCTTTCTGCCATCCTTGGGTCCCTGATGACTCTTTGAGACATGATGCATAAAATAATCCTTCTTGTCTTCAGTGTTTTCAATGAAAACTCCAACAAGGAAGATTCTTCATAAGAAATAAATGTTACATTTCAAAGGACATTTCTAGATTTTAGACCCCCAGAATTTAAGACTTTGAAAAAGCATTATATTTTTAGGAAAATGGGGCCACATCTTTTATGAAGTGGTTGTCTTGTTGTTGCATTACAGCCAAACATTGCCTATTCACTAATCATGGCTTAAGGCTCTTGTAAGAACATTTCTAATCCTTTTCCTTATTGATCTATTTAGGCTTTGAATTACATGCCAATATGCTCTGATTTTCATCACAGTCACAAAGCCTACAAACTCATAAACTGAGAATCTTGGATAAATCACTTGACTCTAGAAATTAAAGACTTATATGCATCTGTTTAAAAAAAAAAGTAGCGTTGCAAGTAAAAGCCTATAAACTAAAGAGAAAGAAAATTTTATTACCTATTTCTAATCAAATTCAAGGAGTAGACAACAAAATAAAGGAGGAAAACTAGATTAGATACTTTAAGTCTTCTTTCTGTCAGAACTCTTGGTAGATAAGACGAGGGTTGTTTACATCTGAAAGTATAATTTAATTGTTTAATCTTCACTGTTGTGGTTCCACTAAGAGTTCATAGTCACATTTGTTGGCCATGAAACATGCATGTCTTGGAGGACACTGGAAAATTGTATGGCAATTCCTAAAAAAGAGTAAAGCAAGGCTTCTTACTTCAGGTAGAAGCACAGAAAATCTAAGCTCACTTCACTGGAAATGGAAAAGTCTCTTCCCTTTGGTTGTTTCTTTAGAATTTATAACATTCAGAAGAAGACTTGAGTTTAATGACAGCAGAAAGGATCGTAACAACCCTACACAGGGATGTCTGCTGCCTCAGATCTGCTGATGCTCCATTTTGAGGGGGATTGATCACCACATAAAAATCAGTCCTGTGAATTATGACTTTGCTTCAAAACTGTTTTGTGGTTATCTAATGCTTCCCACTACATTGCAGTGTTGCATTGACAGACATTTTACCCTGGATGAAAAATAGATGAAAAGTAGCTGGAAATGCAGTTTCTTTGGTTTTTTTCCTGAACAATATCTTTTTTTTTCTCTATTCATAACCTAAGTTGTTCAGCTGATCTTTACAAAGAGCAGGTATAAGTTTCCATAGTGCTTTTGTGTACATCATGCATCACTTTTTACATAGCTTCAGTGACACACTATAAAATGGGAAGATAACTTCCAAACAATGCTCACAAGTTTACCAACTTTCCCTGATAACCAGAAAATCTGGCTAGATCTTTAGTGATTTTTTTCCATTGCCATATGTCAACAAACTATGACTCATACCAAATTCACATAGCCCCTAAGAGGATAATATTAACTCTGGCTGAAGCCAAATAACTCAAAGTCTTTTTGTGTGAGCAGGAAACAGATTCAACACAAATTTTTGTTAGATTAACATAGCAATGAAGTGGCTGCAGCAGGCAGAGGAATGAGCTGTTGGGTTGATACGCTTCGTGGTTTCTGAGAATTGAAAAAAATGTATTTCAGAGCCTATGGGTATTTCCACAGAATCAGTAGGTCATGGCAAAAATCCTACTGAATTAACTGAGCGATTGCTGATTGGATGGATGTCCCCAGATATTTAATTGCTGACTTGCCTGGAATTCATCCTGACAGGTCAGCCTGCAGGCACTGATCCTGAATAACACAGAAGAATTTACCATAGCTACATTGGCTGTGCAGTATGTGTTGTGTACTGCAAGCATAATGATAAAATTGTGTTACATTGCACAATAACCATAAAGAAAATACACATGAAACCATAGTAACTATTGAGAGTTAACAACTTTTAATGTTTCTCCATTGTGCCAGTAAAGCAGAAGAAGTCTATTAGCTCAAGACACACACCTTTTTTCTAGTGTAGCTGCAAAATCTTTTAGTGTATCATCACAAAATTCAAAAGAAAGTGTATACTAGTTTAAATGACCATATACTGAATATACAAGCTATGCAATAGCTCTTAATGCAATTCTTAGCCAGTAAGGAGAAAATGTTAAGACAATTAAAGGAAATCACAGTAGTTTTTAGCTCTTGCACAGTCACCTGCTAATTTCCTGAAATACAGTCATCCATCTTTTCAATTAGTAAATAATTTACTAAAGCTGGAGTATTTTCATCAACACAATTCTTTTTTACACCCACAACTTTAACTGCTATTGGTTTCCACAAGGAAGCCATGCAGCCATCAGACACTTGCCCCTTATCTGTGATGCTGTGTGCCTCTGCAAGGCAAAGGGGAGTGTGCAGGAAAGTGAAGTGTGTGGTCTCCTGCTGCTGTTCTCCTGCTGGCTCCAGGATCCTTGCAGGCCACCAGAAAAAGATTAAATTCAATACCCTCTCACCCTCTGAGTATCTCAATAGGCATTGTATAACTACACAGAGATTGAAGCCTATTAGGTGACAGCATCATAAAAAATAATATTGTAATGAGGTTCATTACTAAGGGGCTCACTCAGATTAACTTTTTCACCTCAACTTCCATCTGGCAGTTATAATAAATGACAACTCTACTCTACCAATTACTGAACAGACATCTAATTAGTTTCATACCGTACATTTCAATATTTTATTTACAATTGTGGCTGATGTGTAATGTCTATTTTCCAAAGTAGTGCCTGGGAATACCGTACCCCTCTATGATTAAACACTTGTAAGTATTGCTTAGCTTTGCTACTAGAGCACAGGAGCAGAGAGTTTAGGAAATGCAAAGTGGTGCTTCACTGAAACATGTTCATGCAGAAAGTTGCAGCAAACAGATTCTGGAACTAGTCAGCCTCACTTCTGTATACTCAAATGGGGGTTAGAAAGAACAAAAGACACATGTGTGCTGAAAGCATATACCTCCAGGATTATTGTGGCAGCATGAAAAACTAAGGATATATCTTTACAGCATGGTACTGGGGAGGTATCTGCAATAGCTGAGGCATTTGAAGCAGCATGTCTGGCTCAGGCCAGATATCAAACGCTTCATACTGTATAGACAAAAGCTTTGTTTAAAAAAATAATTGACTTCAGTTTAAGAAATGATCAGCACCCTCAGAAACTGTGCTCAACAGCTTTGCTCTAGCTTTGTGCAAATGCCATGTTGAGCCTGTGTGTGAGCTGTCGTTTTGCACAGTGCAGGGAGGACAACCTACAATGTTTCCTAAATCCATGGGCCAGACTGCCTGAATGTCTGTGATTCAAATCGCCTGCCACAACCTTTCATAGTTTCACTGCTGACTTTTGCTCTCTTGTTCATGCTGCCTTTGACCTTGGTGCCTAGATCTCCATTTGCTAAACTCATATTTATAGGTGAAGCACCCACAGGACAGCACAAGGTCAGCACAAGAGAACTGTGTCAGAGAAACACATGCAAATCTCCCCAACACATCTGTGCACTCACCGGGATATGTGGCCCCACAACAAAATCTGGAAATGTGTGGGACTTGCCCCACACACATCAGGTTATCATACTCATCTCCATACCCCTCTTTTCTGCTTTGCAGGCACCAGCCACAGCAATTACTCAGTCTCTCCTGAGCATCTGTTCTCAGTGTGTATTTAGCTGCACAGGTTGCCAAGAGTTTTAAACCCAGAGACCTTTTGCTGTGTTTGCACGACAGAAGGTTTGTTATGGAAAACCAGTGCGTGCACACCCACCCTTTCAGCTTCCACTGTATCCTGATATTGCAAACTGCTTCTGGACCTGAGAAGTCATGGGAGAGACAAGGCTACTCTTATGAAAGTAATCTGAAGCTAACACATCCCACACCCACAGCCACCACTGCCAATACCAAACAAATGGTAAACGAAAATAAATGAAAGGGAAGTGTGTTGTAAGTGAAATGTTTGCAGATTGTTTATAAACAACAGTTAAGGATTTTCCAGAGATGTAAAAGAGGATCATTTTTTTTCCTGAAGAAACTAATAAACAAGGGCAGAGAAATGCCCTTGATATATATTTTATATATCAATATAAATTTTTTTATCATCAGAGGGAAAGTTGTTAAACAACGTCTGAATGCAGGCAAATTTTCACCCAAAATTACCCTTACAAAATTTGTCATCACATACCATATTATTAACTGCCATGTTTAATAGGGAAAGAACGTCTTGCTTTTAAATTCTACTAATTTAAAATTAATCAGTAGATCATCAGCTGCAATAGCAAAGGCCACAGCAATGTTGTAAAATAAGTACTTTCCAAGGCTGCAAGAGAGATTTCCTGCAGAAACCTGAAGGGAACTGCATGACAGTGTTTTTCTGTACCTTCTCTAGGACATACACAGTGTGGAACAGACATCAGAATCTGTCTTCTGCAAAATGTCAGCAACCTCACTGCTTGCCTTGGTTTCATCTAGGATATCAATTTCTGATATGGCAAAAAATGTTGACAGAAATGCTTTGTGTGTAGGAAAATGAGGTACCAGTATTAAAGGCAACTCATTGTTGCTACAAAACCCTACATGTATTTTTATTGCTGTCACTTGAAACATTTTTCATCTGCATTTACAGACTGTTTTTCCCCTGGGTTTTAGAGGAAACACTCTCCCAAAATCACCATTAGCTCATATTGATCAGCAGCATATAAACAGGCCACTTGTGTCACTGAACTCCCACAGTATCTGCTGCCAAACTGCAAAGTTTGATGGTATTTTTCTCATCCATGTCCCTGGGAGGTGATGGCTTGTCCTAGTTCACTCTGAGCTCCTGCCAAGGCCTGGGCTAACATTTCAGAAGAGAATAAATCCCAAAGAAGAATTGCTGGCCTCTTTTTGTACATGATTGATTTGATAGTTTGGAGCACAGAAACATATTCCTTTGTGTATTACTAGCAGAAAATTAATAGTCCCTTTCTTTTGCCATAAGAGCATTAGGTGCCTGCCTCGTGGATTCTGCTCTCTTTCTCAGCTTAATTAGCAGGAATGAGTTTAGATGAGAAGCTCTTTGGATCCTAAACCTTAGCTGATGATTAATGCTTTTGGGAAATTTCAGCATGGTAGTGTTTTAGACTCTCCTCCAAAACACACGTGATGTGTTCACCGTCTCCAAAACATCTCTGATTCCTGAGTAGTGTGACATGCAGTGACATGCTACTCTTCTATTGAAGCTGCTGATTTTTACAGTTGTGTATGCCTTGCCCTGTAGTACTCTGACACAGGTAAATAAATATCCACTGGAACACATTTAACAGCTTTCCTCTTGTATATGTCTAAAGCTTTTGTGGTCTGTTCTTGTTCCCTGACACAGGAGTTAATCGACGTGCCAAGGAAAGCTGCTTTGACAACTTGCTGCTGAAATGTAAAGCTGTAAAGTACTTAGGAGTTGATCCAACTTTCCTGGTTGAAGGAGCCTTAAGTCAAAATGTCTATAGGAAAACAATTCTTGCCTTAAAGAGACTGAAATCATGCAGCATTGCCTAGATGTAGTTACAGAAAGGAAACTACAAAATACCAAAATGGGTATTTTGGGTACCATTCAGTAAAAAAAAGTTAATTTGGCCAAAATCCACTTAAATTCTTTTTATTTTTTTTAAATGAGAGTTTATATGTACTTGAAGATGTAAGTTTGAACAGATAGGTTTTAAGCAAGTGTGAGAATGATGCTTGGTACCTACCGTGTCTCTGAGATGTGTTTTGGATCTGCTGAATTTACAGCAGGTCAAGCAGTTCTTACACAGCCAGCCCTGCAAAGCCTGCCAGAGAGATGTCAAATTAGGGGGGGTTTGTTGTTTTTTTTATAATTTTTTTAAATCTTCATTAATTAAGTTCCCACAGGAGAAAAGGTTTCCATTTTTCAGCACCAGCAATTGTGTCCTACTTTTTATTAAGCCATTTAAACTATACTGAAAACTGTGAAGTGGCTTCAGTGTTTCTGACTGGCTTCCTGATTACAAATAGCATCAATTCTTTTCCCAAGTGCACTTGCAGTAGAAAAATAATTTGTTGTGAGCACCTTAGTTTATGAGTCTTGCCTACAGTAGGGATTTTTTAAGACAAAAATCTCCAGTCATTTCAAGTAAAACTGAGAAGATACATGGCTAATGTGCTGTTGAAAAAAAGTGAGATGCACTTAAGTTTTGTATTGACAATATATCCAAAATTAACATTTAGAAATGTGATCTCATTAGAGGGAAGGTAAAAGATCTAATTATAGGCGGGTTATTTTACATTAGTATTGTGATGCTAACAACTCTAAAACAAAGAAATAATTTATTTTAATTTCTAAAATATGCATAATTGATTTCAAATATAGTCTAGATGCAAATTTACTGGCACAGAAGACACCATTCTTGTTGTCATGTGCAAAAGAAGAATTGCTCTTTAAATATAATTAAAATCCTCAGAGAAACTTGTTCAAAAATCTAGTGAGTTGCAGGTCTTTCTAAAGTGATGCTGATTATTTTTCAGATTCTGCAGCCTTCCAGCTTTGGGAGACATTTTGCTGTGGGTGTTACGTGTTCACATAGATCTCTCATGACCACTGAGACTGACAATTAACAGGATGGTGGGGGTTTCTTCCAGTTGTGATGACCTCAGTACACAGGATATGCAGATTATCTGGCAACTGTGATGTCCTTCCTTCCTCCATCTTTTTAAATATTTGTTAACACTGTCTTTCTGCACGTGCTGAGTATTCTGTGAAGAGTAAAATGTGGGGGGGGCAGAGGGAGAGGCAGACGACTTAAGGAGCAAGCTGGAGGGAGGAAATGAGATGATTTCTCATGGCTGCAGGTAGACAGCTGGTCCCTGGTCTCTCAGCAGGACATGGAGAAATTGCTGGTGGTGACAGATGACAGTGGAGAAACTGGGTTTCACAGGGGACTGAGGGGAAGGTGTGTGAGCAAGGGGCAGACATGACAGCTGAAGGTTGTGCTGGGACTTTGGGCAGATTGTACCTCCCAAGACCTGGGGATCCACTTTGGTAATGCCCTCCAAGGCTGAGGATGTCACCAATAGCAAAGCTGAGGTGGGATGCAGAAAACTGGGACCAGTGAGGGAAAAGTGATTCAGGGCAGGCTGTTTATCTGAGTGGAGATAGGGGGAGGTAGAGAAAGGGACAAAAGAAGGAAGTTTAAAAGGTGATCAGGAAAGCAAAAATGAAAGGATAAGAGATAGGTATAGAAGATAAGAAGGTAAGAAGATAAGGTATAGAAACAATGTTACCTGGAGGTAATTGCAGAGCAGCGGCGCTTGGCCACAGGCTCACAGCACCATTCAGGAGGTCTCAGCCCAAGCTCCTGCCCACAGCCCTGAGCTCAGACTTAGCTGCTGCTGGCTTTGTCCAGTTGAATATTGAAAAACTGGGGATCATCAATACCAGGATGCCTAAACTATTATTGGTCATCTCACACACACCAAATTCCATCCGTACATCCACAGCCCAGATGGCTGGAGGCAGTGGGGTGCTTCCTCCTCCAAGAAACTGGACACATTGAGCATGAACCTCCATTACCAAAGCTGCACATTGTGGCAATGCAACCCTCCAAAACTGTGTCTCCAGTGACTATCTGAAAGCATCCTTTCTCCCCTCCTTGTTCCCCATATCTTAGGCCACCTGATGTCTCAGGATCTCTCACTGGTCAGAGTGACCCTGACATATGTTAGAGAGTCTCTTTTCCCAGCCCGGTGGCTGAAGAAGGAGTCAGAGCTCTTCATTTCTCGGTCTCAAGGTTGGCTATTGTATCTTATCTATTAAAATTATTTTTCCTGACCTGCCAAGCTACCAAACAAAATTAATTCAATTTTGGTTTGAATTCACATTCAGAGGCACTCTGCCTCCCCCGGGGGGTGTTATCCTTTTATACTAAAAAACTACGTGTACAATATCTACAATTATTTTCCAATGCCTATCACCCATGTTAGACAGTGAGCTTCTACTCTAAACCAATCTAAAAGTGCCAACATCACAGCAGAAGATGGAGGCCAAGAAGAAGAAGAACAAAGGCTGGACATGCCCAGATTCCTCCATCTTGCCCCCTGAACCCCCATTCTAAAACCCCCAAAAAATCTATTTTTCCACCCCGTGACAAACTAATTATTATTCTACTTAGACTTTCATGGCTTGCAGATCTTCATACAAGGTTGGTAATTGTTTTTTCCAAGGGCTAAATCAAAGGCACAGGGGTCTTGGGCTCTGTGCCAAGGTCTCTGAGCCCCTTGGAAGGGTCTCGAGTCCTCCAGGGCAGCCAGAGGAATTTCCTGGGTTCCAACACCGATGGACACAGACACAGGGCAGGGTCTGTCAGAGGTAAGTGACCATACAAGTCAGGATCAAGCAAAAATTTGCCACAGTTCACCTCACTTTAGCACTTTGCATCAAGCCTTTCCTGCAAAATTAAGGGTAACATATAAGAAAGTGGTTTTAACCAGGATAAAAGCCATTTATGCAAACCAGGCTGTCTATCCAGTGTTTCAACTTTAATAAATTGTGACCAATTCAGAACTTAACTCATAAAAAATTTTGGTACTGAATAATGTAGTCACCCAGTTCTCTGCATTTGTCAGATTAACCAGGATTAGAGAGGCCCCATTTCCTTACATTTAATTTTGATTGACTGTTTACATAAAAACTCTGTGATCCCAATGCCATCACCTCATCCTCAGGCAGCAAACTTAGTGATTTAACCCAGGAAATATAATTTGTGCAGCCATAAGGCAGTCAAAAGAACTAAAGAGATCAGAGAGTCTAGGTCCTGCATCAAGGCCAGGGAAAATTACATGTAAAAATAAACTGCCTAACCTGAAGAACTTTGGCTATCTTAGCTCCACAACCACCCACACAGGCTCTTCCACCACTTCATATCCTTGGGATGTCACTGCAGCACAGTTGGACCTGCAGTGCCCAAATGTCCTCTGATCCTCCCCTGTGCAGTGGCAGGACACAGTGGCTCCTGCCCAACTGCACCACTTTTCTTTTATCACTGTGATAAAAGTCATCCCTATCTCAAATTTCTCAACATTTTTTAGTTCTAACCTTGTTCCCCTCTGCTCACATCTTCTTGTGGCCAAGAAAATCACCTTGAGCTAGGTGTAAATTCCCTGCTCTCTAATCTGGTGACACCAGTGAAAGTGTGGCTGGGTTCTCTCCATGTCAGCCTCCCACAGGCATTCTGTGTCCACACAGACTCTACCAGTGCTCTGATGCCCTTCTCAGGGCATTCTTTAATGAATTTTCCTTTGTAGCTATCTAGTTGTTTTTACAAATAGTGTCAAACTTAGTATTTTCAAAACCTTTTTTCCCACTGCCAAATTCATTTGACAATAACCTATAATTTAGTAATTATTCAGGGGAATAACACAGACCCTGATGCCAAAAGTGGCAGTTCTTTAGAAAATAATAAAAGGTTGATTAAGGCATTTTGTGCCTAGGTATGATACTCAATTTAAGAGGTAGCCATTTTTTATCCAGAATGCCAAACTAAATGTAGAGGTGTACTTAGTGCAAAACTTTGTTTCTGATTTTAGAGTTACTTTGAGGGTAGATTTTTTTGATGTTTGATGTGTGGGTTTGTTTTGCTTTGGGGTTGGGTTTTTTTCTATTTTTTTTTGTTTTGTTTGGGTGGTTTTGGGGTTTTTTGTTTGATTGGATGGTCCGGTTTGTTTGATTGCTGGGATTTTTTTTTTCATGGTAGAGAATGCTGTTATTTTCACTTTGACTTCATAGAGTTCCAGACAACAATGAGCTTCTGATTCTCTTTTCTTCCCCTCCCAAAGTGTCTGTTCCAAAGAATGAAGAAACAACTACTTTGTACTGTGCCAGCACTTTAGATATGTAGAATAATCTGTAGTTGACATATTTCATCACTAGAGGGAAATCATTACAGTGCTCTTCTCGGCAATGCTGGTAGGCACACTGTTCTCTAGAGTTGCAAAATGTGCAACAGGTTTCAGCTGGGATGCAAAAGTCAGTACCTGCCCCAGGCCCTGCTCCAGCCCTCACATCCCTGAGGGTGATCTACATTCCTATGACAAAGACAGAAATGAAAGAGAAATGCTAACAAGGGAGCAAACCTGATTTTCAGTTCTGTCTCTTTGGGATTTATTGTGCATTTTACCTTTGACTTAATTTGGTAGAAGTCAAAGTGAGTCAATGAGAGAATTTCTAGTGTAAATGTTTAATTTCAAGATAATTTTGACTTCTGTCTCCAGAAACACCGTTTGCACTGTTTTTACAGTGACTTTCTGAGGTGAAGCTCTACAGAAATAAGTATTGCATATGTATCTGGCATTAACTAAGTATTCAGTCAAATACTCATTTTTAATGGGAGAGTTGCCACAAATCAACTCTTACTTGTTTTTTCATTTTTAAATAGTTATGTGTTCCTTAACCTTCAAATATTTAATCAAATTTTCAGGATATTTCAAATTCTGATCTTGATGCTATGAGTGAAGGAAATAATAAAGAGATTTCTGAGGATTTCTTGATAGACAAATCCTTACATTTTCATCCATGCTTTCAGGGTTTTTGATTTGCTTTGCCTTCTCTCTGTTGCAGTACTACACACCAGTAACTACTTTGCTGCTCTGGCAGCCTACTCACAGATGCTGAAAGATGGAATAAATATTTGGATTGACACAGGGTTACATCGACTTATACATTGATCACCCTACGTTCTGATCTGGCTTCTATATAATTTCCCAATTATATTGTTCCTTTAACCCACTGCAAAGTCATTTTCATCTCCTTACACAACTTTCTTTGAATGCAGTTGAGGATTAGATTGCAAAATTTTCAGACTTCACAGATGACTGCCTGAACCTAAGCCTCATTAAACCCTCAGAGATCAGACTGAAGAAACACTTGCTGTAATTCTAGTTTCAAACAGCCACCAAAATCCATCCAACTTCCCAAAGTTTCTTATTCTGTTCCAAAAACACTGGAATAGCTCTGTGTTTGCATGTTGAAAACCAACATGCAGTAATACATCATGTGTCCTAGGGGGCTTTGTCTCCTAATGATGTTTCATCTCCTATGAACAAATACTTCAGCAGACATATTATGGACATTTAAAAATGGCTTAGATGGGTTTTAGGTTCTCTTCCCAGATAACAGCAACTAGCAGAGAGAAGAACAAGATGAAGGAGAACAAGAATAGAGGGAGGAAAATAAGAAAAAAAAACCAGGGAGATTGTAATCAGGTAACTAGCAACAGTTGATCAAGTCACACTGGTGGGGACATCAACAACCTGCCTCCACACTGCCTTAGGCCACCACCTCTGTCTTGTTGCTGTGGGTCACTTTTTGCTGTGCAGGCGAGCAGGAGTTCTAAATTTACCTGTTTTGGAGTGAGAAAAAAAAATTCAGGACTGTTTCTTGATTTTTCCCTCCAAAAAGTAAGTATCTTGGGGAAAAGGAATTTAACTTGCAGAAATCTTAGAATAGTGGCCCTTTATTCACATGGGTTGGCTGCTCAGTATCTGATTTAATTGCTTTCAATGCTTTAGAATTGAATTCAGAATTTAAAATTTAAAGAATAGGAAGATAAATCATTTTCTCTACCCACTGATTTAGCCAAAGTGCCCTCTGACAAATTTCACAGCGATGCTCTAGGTATGAGACTTATATCCTTAGCCTGGAGCCAAGGAGCAAGCTCTTTCAGTATTGTTGGCATACACATGTATACATGTACACAAACTCATAGAGAAACCTCAGTCAGAAGGATCCCCCTGATCCCATCTGGTCTGATCCCTGCTCAAAGCAGGGCCAACCTTGAAGTTAGAGTCAATGTTAAAATTAGATCGGATCGCTCAGGGTCACGTCTAGTCAAGTTCTGATTATCTCCAAAGATGGAGATATATGGTCTTTCCATAATAAACAAGTGGCTTAGATCTAGAGCAAAGACAGCTCAAGGACTTAACCTTTTGGGGTTTATCTGCTAAATAAATTAAGGACACTAGTGGAAGGGATCATGTAAAAGCATAAACACTTCATTCCATTCACTAGACCCAGACCGGGGCTTCAGTTATGACCTACTGCTCTGATGATTAATTTTGCTTTTTCAATTCCAGTGTTTTACTCTCGCCCAAATATCATAAAAATCGTAGGTATTTTTCCCCTTAAGAGAAAAAATTAATTACATTGTAAGCAATTTAAGGGTTAAACTTAAAATTGTATCAAGATGTTTCCTTTTAGGTTCTCTCTCACCCACAGAAGCTAAAACACTTTTTTACTGATTAATAGATCCTGGCAATCAAACAGTCCAAAGTTTTATTGGCAGGACTGAACTCCTTTGCACTTTTTCAATGATGAACCTTTTCAGAGAGCTATAAAAGTAATCAGTTAAGCTTTTTAATAAATTACCTGGGGAAAAATGCCTTTTTCACCACCTCAGTTATCAGTAAGGAAAATAATAAAATCAATTGGTAAAAATATATGTTTGCTTTAAGGTAAGTTTCAAAATGTGGCATTTGATCAGTTCCACATTTATTTTGGAAAGCTATGCAAAATGTTGATACTTTACATTAAAAAATATAATTACTTAAACTATAATTGTTTTGAGAAAAAATAGCACAGACAATGTTTTAAACACAAAATATTGAATAGCTATGTTAATTTTTTCAGATAGGTAGGATCCAAGTAAAATATAGGATGAGACTGGAAAACAAAGGCTGCTGTAACTTATGTCAAAGTAATTTCAGGTGTTCTTTATCCTGCTAAAGGTCCTTCTGTTCACCAGTGAAGATTGCTGAGCCCATGGAGATACTGTCCTGTCTCCATTCTTTATCCATCACAGTCATGGCCACTGCAAAATTCTCACCTATGAAGATGGGCTTTACTAATGTGCTGATTAGTAAACTGGGCTATACACCAACCTGGCACAAAGCTGACATCTCCAGCAGAATGGGGCTAAATCCACCAGTCCCTGTCTTTCAGAGCTATTAGGATCAGCAGTATGCTTTAGAGCATTTTTTCCCCAAATGAGGGATTTCCTCAGATTTCTCCTCCCTTTACCTGCCTCTCATCTCTTAGAAGAAAAGTTCAGCCAAGTTTATACCAAGTTCAGCCAAGTTTATTCCAAGGCTGTTCTAGATCATGCCCTCAGGGACTTTACACAGAAGAAAATCCATTTTACAGTTCCTATAACCAAGGTGTCGATCTGCTCAGCCTGGTTAATTCCTGGGAAGTCCCTGGAAACACATATAGATGCTACAGCAGCCATTCAGAAAACTGAAGTCAGATGGGAAAGGCTTTTTGTGGATACTTAGAGGCAGCACTTAGGCATGGGTTTTAGGACCTTTAGTGTTGGACATTGGGCACTACTTTTGTCTGGCTTCTGACACCCTCATCAACAGCACATCGGCAGCAGGAAATAAAACAGGACCAAGGGCCAGGCCCCCACTGCACAGACCCAGTCCAGGCAGCCCTGTCCATCTCAGGGGTGTGGGTGGCACTACACCCACAGCAGCAGCAGCCAGACTACCTGCAGAGAAGGAGTGTATCCAAGGAGGCCACTGCCCGCTGACCCAGCACCCCATGGAGGGCTCACTCCGTGCTCACTCCATGGAGCAGTGATCAAGGGAGACAGCCTCATGATGAGATTACCACAAACCAGGGAAGTCACTTCTGCAACCCCAGCTGGCTTCTCTCTGCTAGCCTGGGCCTCTTGTGCACTGGAATTGCAATCAGCTCCTCTTGTCCTGCCTTCCAGGCAGAACATCAGCACATCAACACATCACTACAGTGAGAAGCCTGATCCTAAATCTGTTCCTTAACAAGGCCTCATTTCTTATTTACCTGAATAATGGCAGTCCTTCATCTGAACGTAACCCAAGCCTTAGCTCAGTCTGTGCCATACTGTCCTCAAGCTGCTTGCATTCCATTTTCCTCTTGGGACATCAGAATTCAGCTATAACCCACCCAAGCAGTTGTCCTGTGCTCAGTCTCTAGCTTCCTAAAGCTAAAACCACAAATCCAGCATCAGTCATAATCCTACCAAAATATCCCCCACTTAGAAATTGGGTTGATCAAAAATGAAATGGGATAAAGTTAAGAATACAAGTTACTGAAACAATAGCTAACATTGTTATGAAATTAATGTATTTTTCCCCTCTTGCCCAACCATATTAAAATTTTCTGTCTGCAAAAACTTGGTCATCAAACCCAGAAAGGGTCTCACACTTCTTTACAAAGCTGACATGGCAAGGGGATGCTGTCACATGACCCATACTGAACTTAGGCCAAAACAGAGAGAAAATAGCATTATCTGGTATTACCAGAGAAAAATTCATCTTGCTACCTCTGAGAGGCCAGCATTTTCCAAAACAGCTCCAGCCCTCTCTGCCTCTCTTTGAGGACACCAGGATTTGGTGGCCAAAAAGGGTTGGGGCTTTAAGCATGGACCTGAGGCTGCAGTGAAGGTCTGGCTTCAGGCAGGGCCTCCACCACGGGGGGAGAGCACTGCCCCAGTGCCAAGGGCAGCACAAGGGATGAGCTCACAGAGCCAGAACTCCAGGATGTTGAGAAGGCACCAGGGGCTGCCCAGCAGGCTGGCACCTACTGGGGTCTCTGGACAAGCCTGGCCTCACTCTCTTGTGGGGGCTCCCACACCAACCATCCCATGGGGAACGGTTTGCTGGGTCAGGGGCTCATCCCAAGAGTATGGGGGAGCTCCAGGAAGAACCTGAGAACACATGCATGTGGAGCCATGGGCTTGAGCTGGGTATCAAACCCTGCAAAGCCCAGTGCAGGAAGTGACTGAGCTGGCCAGGGTTTGCTGGGCTGAGCTCTGGCCTGTTCCCTGCAATTAGGGACACATTATCAACACATTTCAGCACTTCAGGCTACACAGGATGCCTAGACCAGGATTAGGTTTGGGATATTTTTTCAGGACAGCATGAGTACCCAGGTTTAAAAAATCTGTTGTGCTGCACACCCTGCAGGCTGCAGCCCCTTGAAGCCTGCACAGCTCCTGCAGGTAACAGGACACAAGGCTTTGTTTGGCTCTATAAAGCTTTGGGATGGAAGTTATGCTTTGCCTGAATTTGCCTTGACCTGCACAAGGCTTTCCTTTTACTTGGTTTGTTGCTTTTACAGCCATTTTCCTACTGACCAAGTAGCTACAGTGTACCTGGATTGCTTGCCTTCCAAGGGTATACCCACGGCTTTTACACGGAGAGTAGCAACATGCAGCTCTGGTGTGGAGAGTGAAACTTTTACAATCTTTGCAGAACGATGCAATGCAGGCCTGGTATGAGGGAAAAGGCTGCAAAGGTGGGATCCTAGGAGGTGCTGTAGAGGAGCCCAGGCCCAGGATGTCCGAGACAGGGCATGGGCTGATGCTGAGCACTGCAGGGCCATAACCAGCACACCAGTGGTGAGCAACAGAAGTTCTGACCTGGAAGCTGAACAAAACCCATCTTAGGAGTAATGAAAAAAAAAAAAAAAAAGAACAAGTCTCTAACATAGCTAAAATGTACCCTATATAGATGTAACTTTGAACTGCAGACCAATGAAGGAAGAAAAAAGCACAAAAGGTGTTGGGAAATATGAATATGACCTTAAGTGGATCCTAGAGGAGGAGGAGGAGGAAGAAACCACCACCACCCTCACCGTATTTATCCCATTGAAGAATTCTGAATGCTGTTGCCTGGCCATACCCACTCCCCCCAGGCTGAAGCCATTGGCCCAGAGGAACAGTGGAAGGGTGAGTGGGACACCAGAGGAAAGGGGAAGAGCCTACACCACGTGTGCATAATAGTTTTGACTGCACTATTATTACTGAGGCTTTCCATAGATAATTTTGAAAAACAAGCAAACAAATCAACCTGCAGAATAACAATTTTCTATTTGTCTGATAAGACTTCAGTTACACTAATGCTAAATTATTTTCTTGGTTAAAGCTGGAGTCAGAGTTTGGTTTAAGGTTGGATTCATAGCTCAGGTTTGGAGAGTTTTTCCAGAAGAGCAGCAAAAGGACTGTCAGGTGTGGCTGAGCTAAACCCATGCCATTCACTGTAATCCCTCCACATCTGTAGCTGCGTTTTTGCATCCCCAACTCCAACAAAAGCACTGATCCCTGTTCAGTGATCTTGTGCAGAGGCAAAGCTCAGCAACTCTTGCAAGCATCAGCTGACAACTTAACCTACCACCACCTTTTTTAACTTATCAGTTGCCTTGGTATATCCCAAATTCCAGCTGTGGCCAGGTTGTGGGCTCAGGCTTGCAGACACCTGTGAGCACCAGTAGGCTGGAGCTGAGTCTAACTGGTACCACCAGCACTCCCACAGCTTCCCAGCTGCTTCTGCCTAAATCTGGAGGCTTGGAAGCTTAGTAAAGGCTGATGCTGGGCCAACAGGCAGGGAAATGGAGAGAGGCTTCCTATGGAGACGCCAAAGCAGCTCACTGTCCCCAAAGCAATCTCAGGTTTCCTTGGGCTTCGTGCTCTCTGGTGTCTCTGAACTTGGCTTTGGTCTGAAGGAATACACAGCTCTGAACATTTTTCCTTCCAGTTTGAATACTGGAGCTTGACAATGGCTCTTAGGCAACAGAAATAGTTAATTAAGCTGTGAACTTCTGAATGGGGTTGTCATGCAACAGGGTCAATTTAACTCTTTTGCCTTGGACTCTGTCCCGAGGCTGTTGCCTTCACATAGTCCAGAAGGACACAAAGTTCAAGTAAACAAAAGATTATTGGTCTGCTTGGGCAACTGGGAAGGACAGGAAAGATAAATTAAACTGCCTGGATAACCATAAAAAGATTGATTGTTGCTACTAGTACAGGGATAGAGAAAGGATAAGAGGTTTATCTGAGTTTTGTGGTGACAAAAGATAGAAAAGACAACAAGAACAAAGCCTTTTCCACTTGTATTTATATGAAAATCATTCAGCACATAGACACTGAGTTAAAAAACTTACTGAACATATAGGAGGGAAAAATTTCTTATAATTTCTCTTTTTAAAAAGAAATCAAAACCAAATGTAAAGACCATGCTTACTTAAAAAAAGATCAATCACCTTAAATTCTTTTCTGTTTATACTCTACAAGTTTAAAAATCATTATATAAGATTAAAACATTTTTTGACCCATCATTACACTGAAAAAAATAGATCTTAAGGGGTTTTTCCACTTTTTTTTTTTAATCATTAAATATTTTAGTAAATAGAAATTTTTACAGAATAAAAGTCAACACTACTGTGATTCAGAATGTTAGTTTCATTATGTCTCTGCAGTTAGGCCCACAGCCTGACATAACTATATTCCTCATCCCCACAGAAAACCTTTCTGACTGTTAATCAACTTAACAAGACTCCTGCAAGGATCCCAGCATATGGTCCTTTAGCACAACTTGGTGATGCCCTGCTTCCGAGGTCACTGAATTTCTCCTCATTAACATCTACTTGCGTGACACGCCTGATCCTGGCTCATCTTCAAAAGAACCCTCAAAGCTCTCAGGGAACTGTTTGCTCTGAGAGCTTAGCAGCCTTCAGAGGTGCCTGTGGAAGGAGTCTTGCAAATAAAGCCACACTAGCAGAAAAGGAAGGGTTATGGACACACAAGAGGCAGCCTGAGCCATCACCCTTGTGACCCAACCCACTACAGCCAGGTGTGTTTAAAAACCTTCAGGTGTAGCTTTTAAGCCCTTGGCCACAGAGGAGTCAGTGAATGCCTTCAGCCAACACACCAGGGCTGGCAAGCATTGTGAAAACATACAATGCATGATATGAATCTTCTGTGGTGGGTGTGCAGCACTTTTTCCTCCTCTGAACCCGTGACTTTAAAACAACAAAATCCACTAGGAATGTAAGCATCTTCCAAAACCTCCCCTGGACACAGACCAAGCCCCTCCATGGCTCAGAGCCCTGTTATTTCAGCAAGGTCAGAGGGAATTAGCCTGAACTTATGGTCAGGAAGCATTTGGACCAACATTTGTTAATGGCAGTTTCCTTCTGCCTCTGCCCAACTTTCCATTAAAGGCACAGCAAAACTGGGGAAGTGGGACTGACTGGTGTGTTTATACAGATCCCTCAGCTGCCCCTGCCCATGGCATACTCTGCATCACCCTGCTGGGGACAGAAAAGCTTTGAAAGAAGAAAACACTGCAGCAGAACTCACAAAAGCCATGTAATCCCATGTGATATAGACCCGAAGGAAAAAAATTAATGAATCAGCTCAACCTCTTAGAAAACCTTTTGTTCCTTACTGCTCACATTGTCTGGCAACAGAACAGCTTTATGTTTGGGCTGAGTTCTTTGTCTTGACTCTATTTTGGCACAGCTACAAAACCCAGACACAGGTTTTGCTCCACAGGAGAAGGCATTAAGGACTCAAAAGAATGTGGGAGAGAGCTAATCATTCTTAAGTAAAAGTGTGACCAGAAGTTTTGAAAAAGAAAAGAACTGTTCTGTTCTCAGTACCCAGAGGTGAGCAGCTAAGTCTGAGAATTTTATTTATAATGAGAGCCTTTTTCAGTTGTTTACAGATATCTCCATATAGGCAACTAGATAAACAATTATCCAGATTTCAGCAGCACGGAACAATAATCCAGCTAGGCTTTGGCATTAAGTAACCTTAGGATTGACTTTAGCTCAGTGAATCTGTTTACTTTGCTCAAGTGTTTCTGATAAATACTGCTTGTCTTTCATGTCTGTGCCTCCAAGAAGTGCAGCTACCTTGGCACTAGGTTTCAGAAAGGTTGGAGTATTAATGGAAGAAGGGGGTGAAAGTGATCTTGTTTTACCAGCACAAGGCATCTCGTGAATGCAGCTTCACTGGTACAAAATATCTTTAAACTGAGCCAGTGGTGCCCATTTCAGAGGGACCAGCCTGCTCAAAGCAACAAAACACTGCCAAAAGGCTCAGCATGAGGATGTACTGTGATGTCTGAGGAGGCAGCTCAGCACAGCAGCAACATGGAAGGTAGGAATCAGACAGGAAGACTGTCACTGCTCAAAGACAACTTCAGAGATCCTCTGCAACTGAAAATCAGCACCAGTGAGGACACTCAGAAAATGGCATAAGAAAAGCAACTCCTAATTATTGAGAAGAGTTTCTAGGAGTTTTCAAATCCATAATCTTTGTCTTTGATGCCCATTGCCTGGGGCAAAACTTACTTTCATTTTGCCAATTAAAAATGGTTAAAATTGCACTTATCTTCCTTAATTTTTTTCTATTCCCAGCAATTTAAAGAACCCTGGTGAGTTCCATGCACTTTTCTATTTTGCTATCTTAATTCTAATTGCTGAACTGCCTGGCAACATGTTAACTCATAATATAATTAAAAACTAGAGGACCTTTTGGATGCAAACCTCAGTATTTGAAGTGTTGGCAAACCTTCCTTTAGTCTTTAGAGTGGACATCAAATCAAGTTCTCACCTTGCAAAGTCACAGAATGTACCCCATGAAATTTTTATTACTGGGGCAGACATATAAAATGCATATACTCTGACTTGGGCACATTACATTGTAATAAGAAGGCTCACACTATTTCATTAAATGGAGGAACTGGGAGGTGGAGGATAACCAGGGTATATGGTGTATTTATGGTATGTATATATATATATATATATACCCATTAAGATCTGAGCCACCTAAACAAAACTTGGTTTGCTATTATTTTCTGTTTATGCTGCTTATAGTGTAATACATTGACAAAGACAGGCTAATTTTGTTGTACACATAGGAGACAAAATTTGTCATACCCTGAGCAGCTGCTTGTGGCCTACACATGACTGATTTATGCCACAAGATGCTAAAAGTACATATACCTAAGCAAATGTGTTTCTGGAAGAAGATTGTTCTTTTTCAGGGCATTTAGATGGCACTTTGTTGCATGGATGGGGTTGATCTCTCTAAGATGAACACTGTTGCCTGAGTTTAAAGTTTCTTTGAAGTTTTAAATTAAAAATAGAGAAAGTATATTTATGATATACTTTTGATATATTTTTGTGGAAATCCTGTTTCCTTCATGACCTTCTAGTCACTGATCTCCAGAGTTAACATCTGAGCCAGGATATGACCAATGAATAATAGAAATTGTGATATTTGTATGACATTTTCAAAATCTGTAAGTCCTTTTTCATTGTGTTAATAAAACAAGTATTAAAGTAAATTTAGCCTTCGTGTTCTAATAGCATTGTACTAGTGGATTCAAAATGAGAGTATTAAGGGAAGTTTTCCCAGAAGACATTTCCCAGACTTAGCAGAGTGTTGTGTGCCAGAAGAAATAGGATGCTGACACACAGTCCCTTGGCTTGCTTTCCAATAACACAGCACAGCTCCCAGCTGCAGTGCCTCACAGCGCTCACACGCCGGGCCTCAGTCCCTGCTTAGCTCCAACACAAAGCTTGTGGTCTTAATTCATGCCATACTTCAGATTTTTAATTGTGCTGGTAGTTTACTTAGTAAACAAAAGACAATCTAACAGACGTACAAATTTGTATTTATGAGGGAATTTACACTCGTCTGTTTGCTTGCAAGCTGCATTGCTGACACCCTTTCCAACAGTGTTACTGGAACTCCTGAGCATTCCAAACAAAATCAGAATCTGTTTGCCCAGGGTTTTCTTTCACACACAAGAGTGAAGTTCCTGCAACAATGGATTTAAAATATGTGGATTTTTAAAGTAAAAAAGGAACGTAGTTTGGTGACTTGTTTTTTAAACTCTATGCTGCTTTGTTATTTTTTTAAATTTCATAATAGCAGTTGGAAGTAGGAAGGCCATCTATTTTTAAGGGATTCATAATGAGCTTGTGTTGACTTCAAGAACAAACTGAAAGGTTCCCACATGAAAGTGTGTGACAAGTCTGGAGCTGCATTCTCATGCTTCATGCAAGCCAGAAGCGAGGCCCAGCAGAAACCAGTGAGGTTACGCCTACAGGAATGATGCAGACATATCCAAACTCACTCTAAACTAGGCCAGAGTGCCCAGGCTGTAAAACTTTGTCCAAGAACCACGATAAATATGCAGTCAGTCCATCTGTCCCAGTAGAAACAACAATGCTGGATTCACAGCAGAGAGGAGAGAGTAAAAATCTCTGCACTTAGCAGTTATGGCACAGAGCTTGGAAAGCAGATTGTGGACATCAGTCCTTGTTTCACAGGCTGTTTCTCTTTTTTTCAGCCATCCTTCCTGCTCTTCCTCACCTGAAGACACTTATTTGAAGACACCAATTTACTAAATGAAAAAGCATCATTTGTTTTGAAGAGTCTGATCCTGTAGATGTGTGTTATATGTGATCTGAGACATTCCCAGATCAAGACTCTCCTGGGACCTTGGGGCAGGATAATCTTGTCTGCCCAGGCTGGCACATCCAATAGATGCTGAGCTTCTCCAGCCTGTGATTGTCTTGCCTTCAGCTAAGGTGCAATAAATTATCTTGCATGCATCAAGACTAAGAGCAGCCCACCACCAGGAGCTGCCTGAGAGTAGCTAGTTAGCTCCAAGTCTGCACACCCCAGCTTGTACTCTAGTAACTTGTTCATCCGTATCCTCATGCCTGAAGATCTTACCATGACAACAAACTACATAACAACCTGCATTCTCAAATGTCTTTGTGAACTTCCACAGGGTCAAAAAGTAATTCTACAGAATCACCTAAAAATAAAACAAGGTTTTCTTATTCTGACCCTGGAAGCTGTGACTGCTCAAATACAAACTTCCCTTGAGTGTTTTGAAATTGCTTGTCCTCCTCAGACTGATACAGGGAATGTTATCAACTGCAGCACTACTCTGAAAATGGATCCAAATAAATACAAGCTGTGAATCCACTCAGTTTACAAATGAAAGGATATTTATTTTGTTTCCAGGGACCAGCCCACCACCCTGCTTCTAAGGCTTCTAAAGCAGCAGGTTAAACTCTTCTTTCATGTCTACCCTCAAGCACCTACCACCTTTTATGGATATCTCTGCAAGCCACATTAAGATGAGTGATACTAAAAGCATCAACTGCCTTCAGAAATCTGTGACAAGAGAATGATGGTTCCTTTTTGAAAAAATAGTCACTTAGGAAAGCACACCTTGCTTGGCTTACCTTTTTCCCTCTATTCATGCCCTCCTAAACTTGAAGCAGTTTCCAGAACACATTTCCCACTGCTGAGAGGTAAAACACCTATTAATTTCAAAAAATACACGGCTGTTTTTATGCAAGACCTAAATAGGTAGGACTACAGAGACACAGTAGTGCTCTCACCCTGCAACAGGATCAATCAGGTTTATCCACATCAGGGTCTGTGGAAAAAGTGAAAATTTCTGTGGTAGTTGTGCCACTGGGCACAGTTCCTGGACTCTGGAGGTCTGCAGGGTACTCTGGTGTTCTGTTTAGAAACACCAAAAAAACCTTCCCTGAGGCTTTCCTGTGCATAATTCTTCTAGCCTGACAATGCTAGTTTGTGTGAGCACAACTGACAGCCATGGGCAGTACTTAGGCTATGTGCGCCTAAGTGCAGCAAACTGTTTAGGTATAGGCATAGGAATTATACTACACAGGATAAAAGTAAAAATCTACTCCCTTACACCTGAGACTGCAGTGCAATTGTGTTTATTCTGAGCTTTGTTTTAGCAGAATCAATATGGACCATTGCATGTTCCCACTTTTAGAAAGTCACATTTTATGTCCCCACTTTTAAAAAATTTGCAAAGAAAATGTCAAGGATTGCTTTATGCACACTCCTACATGTAAGAAGATTAAGAACAAGTCTAACTAGTTTTTAGAAAGAATAGAAAATCCAGCATTAATCATCTACCAAGATCCAATGTTCCAACATTTTCTCATTAATTCATGTGCTTGTCTGCCCACCTACTTAAAACCTCAAAATATTTCAACACATAATGAATAAATCACAGGAAGGAATGTAATGAAGTATGAAAGTAAAGAGGAATTCAAATGTCATCCATCAGTTACTAGTTTCACCATAGATGTGGACAGGCATTAGAGCTAAGCATAGAGGAGTTTTCTCCTGCTTCTTATTTCTTCTATGCCAATTCTGAAATACTTTTCTATATTCAAGAAAAAATGCTGTAATACTGTTGACAATATTCTGTATGTTTTGTGCACACTGATATAGCTCATTAATTCCTACTGAATTTCAGTTAAGTGACTGGCAGCCTTGCAGAAAATACAGGAAGTTTTGCTTCAAATGCCAATGAAGTTATAAACACAGTTTTACCCTCAGAAAATAAAAAAAGACCACCTTTGCATTTTTTGTCTCTGAAGAAAATTTTTCATCAGCTACCATTTGCCTAGCTTTCACCCCCTTGCCAGCTTCCCTCTAGCATTCTGCAAAATCCTGACTGCAGCACAATGGCCAGAGAAAGGCAGCAGACCAGCGAGATGGAGCAAGGAAGCCAGAGAAAGGAACAGCACACTGTTTTTCCCTTGTCATCTCAGAGCAGCAAGCGAACAAGCTGTGCTGGCTTTATTTCACAGACACCAAGAAGCAGCCAAGGCCATCTCCTTTTAAGGGGGAGCTCCCCATCCCATCACTGTGCATTCTTGTCAGGCAAATAAGAGGACAGGCAAATAAAGGCCAAAAATCCAATGCCCAAATAATTTAAGGCAGTGTAAACATTACAAGGTTGTACAAGTAGACAATAGGACAACGGATTTAAAGCATCAATCACTAAAGCCAGCCTCTTAAAAAAATAATATTTATTATCAGATAATTAGAGCAAACACTTTCAGATTGGATCTGAGGACAAAGGATTTTGTTCTAAGAAGAAAGCAGACTGTCAATTATTTTCTTTTTGCTGTCAGACTGTAAAAACATTGACTACTCTTACTTCACTTGCTTTTACAATAGCACAGTCATTCATTCCTCACCACACCCATATATATTTTCTCTTCTATTCATACTCAAAAGCTATAGCCATCTACATGACACCTCTATGGAAAGCAGCTCTGACCCTAAGAGTATTAAAAAGGAAGACAAGCCTGATCATTTTCCTAGTTTAGATCTATCTCCATTTAGATTTTAATACGCAAAAGGAATGTGTCTCTCTGAGGAACAACTTGTATCCACACCGTTGGAGGGGAGTGCATATCTACATTAGCATTTTTACTTGTATCAGTTATTGAGGCCTGCCTACTTATCTGTACTCAGCATCCTTCTGGTTCACACTGTGGAAATTCCCTGCACTTGCCAGCATGAATACTTTTAGATGGGACTGAGCTTCCATAGCTACTCCAGGGAATTGCATAAATATCCAGTATACAGGACTGAAATAGAACTACATCATATTAAAACTCCAACATAGACAGCATGGGAAAAAAGTTATATCCTTTTTAAAGGTTATCTAGAAAACTAGCAATAAAGCTTGCAGTTTTAAACTGTTTCACCACATTCAGAGGGACAGCCTTGGACAAAAATTAGTGCCTGATATGAAGCTGATGTGAGCTACTGTTAAGTGCACTTCTGAGAAGTGTCCCAATAGGACATCCCTTTCAAGGCCTTCAAAGAATTTGGACATGAAGGTGTTTGAGCCAGCAGGTGTAACCAATTAAACTTTTATTCATGATCATTTACATATGACTAAAAACGTTCACCACAAAATGCAAACTTGTAGTTATCTTGTATTCAGCAGTAAAAACAGTTGCCTCTTCATAGTAAAGCACCAAAGCCCATAACAGAAGAGTCAGAAATGGATTTAATTTAGCAGTTTTTCCCCTCACAACGTACTTGACAAAGTTGAAGATTTTATTGAAGGCTAAAGTTCCAGAACAAATTCTACAGTCACCTGAGTGTTTGGCAGGAACAGTACTATTTAGTAGTAGTTACTTTTTTCTGCCTTTTTTTTCCACAAAAATGAGACAGACATAATTAGGCCAAACATTGAGTTTCATTTCACCTGAATTTTTCAATGGGAGACAAAGAACAGTTTGCTAGTAGGAGTACCTACAAAAACTATAAGAGCAGTTGTCAAAAAAAATTGAAAACACACCAGCTCATTATAGCTGATTGGTAGGGCTCAACCCACTTCCAGGCACCTATAACTCCACTCAGTTTTATTCATTACATTTAACTTGCATTTCATTCATACTACATTTAAAAAGACATGATTTTTTTTAAGTTAAGTTGTGTACATGTACACAGTTTTGGTAGTTTTTTAAAGCTGTAAAACGTGTAAGTAAAAGAGTCCTAATGACCCTATTACAGATTAAAGAGAAATAACCAGAATCAGTGTTACATACAAAATAATATTCTACCACAGAAACCAATACAGTTATCAAGTAACTCATTAGAGAATAAAAGTGTTATACAAAAAGAGAAATGGTGCCTTTTTATCACTTCACAGCAGCATATAAGAAGGCAACATTAAGAAAAGTGCACAGCAGAAAAAGAATTGTTTCATTTTCTGAAAAACTTGAATTTTTCTTCAGACATCAGGCTTTTCTCCAGGAACATATTGGGTTAGGATTGCTTATATTTTCTTCCATAGAAGGTATTCTCTTCTTGCATCACTTCTCAGTAAGGCACTTACTCCGACATATAGGAACGATACATCAGGGCCACAATAATCGCTGCTATTGCTGGGATCACCCAGTTGGACCATGAACTAAAGGGAAGTTTTTGAAAAAGCAGTTTAGGAAGTGACAACCAGCAAGTTAGAAAAAGAAAAAAAAAGTCATTGCTTAAAGAAGTCCTTTCTAGCCACTCCAACAAATACTTCAAATTGAGGGCAACAGAACACCTGCATTGGCCAGTAATACTCCAGACAAGGGAAAAAGCTTGTACAGAAAGGCTCTGTACTAAAGCTTACAACAAATTGGCTTACTAGAGAAAAGCAAAACCCTAGGTACACTTAAAGTCATGGTGTGCTGCCCAGAATGTCATTCATTTAAAAGCTATTTAAGTAGCAGCATCACATGACTCTTCTAAGCACCCAAACTCCCCACCCAGAGGGTCACAGACAAATCCTCTGAGGTTTCAGCAGTAGGCAAATGTTAGCAGAATATAACTTCACAAAGTTTTTGATTCAGTGGTATTACAAAGTGTTTTGCAACCCCCTCCCAATTCTGACATATCTTCCTTCTTACACACAGAATCCTCTTATTTCCCTTAGATGCAACAGTAGAAGCAAATTTTAAAAGCAAGGCATCCATGTCAGTAAAATAGTTGGCAATGGCACTTCCCTTCATGTGGCAGACTCCAGAAATAAAGGTCTGTGCCAAACAAACCATTTGGTAGGTACTGACACCTGCCAATAAGAGAGATCTATCTAGTAAGCTGCCACACTTGTAAAGTGGTACATAGATGCCAACTTGGACTTCACCAAGAACATAAATTTTCCTGCACCACCCCCTGATATCTCAGATTCCAGCAGATAAAGGCTATTCAGCTTTTTAACCTTCAGAAAATCATGAGGAACTTCAAGTTTGACATCAGATGTCATACTGTACCTGGAAGTAGACTGAACAGTGGTAATAAGAGTTTCCTGGAAAGTAAAGCATAAGAAGATATTTACTTCAGGAAGACAAACCTCTCCACCTTCACTAGCCCCACAGTTTCTCAAAACTCATCAAATGAGACTAATTCAGAAACAACTCAGTGCATGCATTTGGGAAGCATTTTCTCCTAATTCCTACAGCAGCTCTAAGCCTTGTTGTATTACAAGCTAGCTTGTAGCAGTTTCCATAGCTAACACTGCATCAAGTTCCTAAAACATTAGCAACAAATATTTTGCTGCAAGTTTTCTACAAAGCCGACTTCAACCTTGGGTTATATTTGAAAAGTTGCAGTTATCTGTAAGACAAAAATCATTTCCTTGACTAAAATCAAATTGAAAAAACTTGGAATTAATTCACAAATATTTTTTATATCAAAACTGCACAAAGAAATCTACTTATTTACATCTAGAAGGCTTATTAAACTCAGGGGGTTTTAGTGTGGTGTTTCAGATTGTGTAAGAATCAGTCACATTTTTATAGCTGTTCCCAATACTGATTTGGGCTTGTTCTGTTTCCACAGAAAAAGCAGCACTACAAGGCCAAATACCAGCTGGGTACCTGTGCACAATTTATATGAAGACTTATTAATTTAAGTAACTCTACTTGTGTATGACCCTAAGTTTATTTTAAAAATCCAAGCATTAAAACCCTACCTAAATTTAGTGGTGCATGATCCATCACTGCAAAATTACTTGCTTTGGTATCAGAACATTTGCAATTAATTTAAAGAAAGAAGGATTTTGCTATAGTATAATGCCATTACACTTCAGTAACCCCCAGGTATGAAGCCACACAAAGAAAATAATGGTTAAGGGAAAGAACAATTTGAAGCAGTATCAACAAGTCTAAGAGATTTAAAATCTGAAACACCAAACTTAAACTGAATTATTTCTTTTTCTGGGGCTATAATATTCATACACAGACAGTAGGTCACTGTCCATAATGCCCAAAAGACACAATGTGGAATTTCAAGAAACATACTTACTGTTGGTTTCTGAAGCTTGGATCTATCATCCTGCAAGAGCAAAGAGCAAGAAACATTTAGACAAAATCTGAAGCACTGAAAACAAAACCAAACTCACACAATTTATCACTAAATTCAGTTTGCAATTCATTCTGTTAATGAGTAAATATTTTTCCCTAGGTAAAAAGACTGGCAAGAGAGCAAATGTCCGTGATTGATTTTGAGCTAACATAAACAAGAACACTTCCTTAAATAATACCTCCCAGTATGCAATGAAGAAGTGAAACCTGAGCCTCCAACAAATTTCATTATTCTTTGTGCCCATGTTTTCACCTTTCCTGTGTCTCTGGAGAGTACATAACATTAGCTTATACATTGACTGCAATCATATTGATTCTGCTTACTTTACTTGTACTATCAGATAAAGTCAACTAACTGGTTGTGCCAATGTCCACTGGACCAAAGGTCCCAAAATCTAGGGATCTTTCATAAACTCAAAGTTCTGCTTGGCACAGTCACATTCATTATGAAAAAACCCAACAGTATATAATCCTGTCAGTGCTGAATTTATACATTACACTACCAAGCTGTTTGTTTCATATCGAGTGAAAACAGGCACTTGCCAAACAAGGAAGAACTGGACTGATACCCATGTTAAGAACAACATTAGTGGCATCACAAACAGATGGCAAGCCTGCAAAGCCACAAATGCACATCAGAGCCAAATCACTTATTAGGACAAGCTACACTAGTAATATTTATCAAGAGATCACCTGAGACAAAAGAGACAAAGAAGAGCAGGAATCTTACTGTGAAACAGGCTACTCAATAGTGATTTTTGCCCCAAAACACACACAAAACAAGAGGAAAAGAGAAGAGGCAGGAGTGGGCAGTAAAGTAGAGCAGATATTTTATTCCAATTACACTCTAGCAGCCTAAACCTCCAAAGAGTGGTTTTCAACTATTAAGATGCAGGAGAGTTTAACTGTGGCCTAGCTGTAGGAAGCCAAGGCAGCAGCTCTGTAGCTAGAAAGAAAACAATTTTAACAGGAAATGGGATGGACCAAAAGATGTGACAGATGACTGATCATAAACAACTTTAACAACCACAAGTGGGAACCATGATACAGCTAAAAATGGTACAAGACAGAGAGGGGAAGACAGAGCAAGAAACTAGAAGTACAATGCTTATAATAACCATTTTCTAGGCATACATATAAAGAGCCAGGATTGCACCTTTTGATGCAGGTGGGAGCCTGGCAGAGATATTTAAAATGGTGAAGGGATGAAAGTGGTTGTTCAGTAGTCACTCTGCATAGTGGCATAAGAAAAGGTCTAGACATTCGGACACCACTTTCAGGGTTACAGTTTCATTACAAAGCTGACAGCATACACCAGAAATGACACGATTCCATGTGCAGTTTCTTCAAGAACTAAGCTGTAAGGCAATCTAAATCACCAAAAGATGTGACTATCTATATTCTACACTAATCAAATCCCTTCACATTGGGGGAACTATATCAAACCTAGGTCCATCTACAAACACCTGCAGGTCTGACATCCAACCAAACTAGCAGTTCTTGATTTTGAAGTAATTACCAGACAAGTAACTAGAAGCAAAAGCAGTATAGCAAACACAAAGGTAAGGATACACTCATATACTCACAGGATGAAGTTCCCCAATAATAAAGGATTCTGACAGTGTCCTTGCATCTGTGGAATGGCCAACATCTTCAAAGTTCTCAGTAGCATCTCCACCAGCTTGCTCCCTAAGGACCTCTTCACCTCCTGGGTGCTGCAAGTTTTAATGAGTTTGAATTTGTTACTGAAATACATATCAAATTCTAGAAATGGAAATTCTGTATTTTTACATTTCTAAAATTAAAAAAAAAAGCAAAATCAGCTGCTAGACTTTCTGGAGCAAACATAAGCCTTTCTGAATAACTAGAGTGCTTTGTGTACTCTCTGAAGCCAAAACCAAGAAAGCTAAGTCTCTATGTCATTGGCAAAGAAGCAGCAAGGGGCATTAGCCCTTGCAACTAAAGCACTTAGAAAGTTGTGTGGGAATCAGTCTGTATTTTAACAGCACAACTATCATCTGAAGTTACATTCTGTGTTTTCATTTCTTTAGGAAATATGTGGTTTTATCCAAGCAACATATGTTTTATAGAGCAGAAGGATAAAGCCAAAAAGGTATTAGCTGCAACAAGAACATTCCAGGAAGATAAAAAAAATCTGTTCATAAGATGTGAATCAAGCATTGGCAAAACAAGCTGGCAAGGTGCTAAGGAATCTGACCTTCTAATTAATCCTGGTTTGAGCAGGGAGGTGGGCCAGATAAGTTTAAGGGTCCTTTCCATAACAAATTATGGTACAAATATCAAGACAGCTCCTTTGGAAGTGATTAAGCACAACTGAAAGCTCACTCAAGACCCTAAAATAGCAATTTGGTTTTCATAGACTATGGAATCCCAAAACCACATTGTTGATAAAACCCCTGAGATACAGAGAAGTCATCTCCCGAGATCTTCTAATACCTCAATTCATCACCATTCCCTTAACATAAGCCCCTGTTCTCCATTAACTTTTATTCTTCCCCAGGATGCACTTTGGGGGTTTTATGAAGTACATTTTTATCTATCAAATAACTCTGCTTGAATATACTGCAAGATCTATCACATCTTCTAGCTCAGTGCATTTCCTCAGCTCCCAGTTACTTATTATGTAACAGGTAACACACCACAAAAATTCACCACTCAACTTTCAAGCAGGAAAGTGTTACATAAACATTGGGAATGATTAGGTAAACAAGTTAAAAGCACTTATTACTACTGCCTTGGATTAAGGCAAACATGGAATAGATATTAGCACTTCACCAGTAGCACAGAAGATACAAGGCTTTTGAAGCTCAGTTCAATTTTTAATGGTTCTGAGTACAAGATATATATTATGGAAAATAGGCAAAATTTCCACAATTTAGGGTTATCTTGTGGGGAGCACAGCTCACCAAAAAGCCCACAGGTTAAAGAAATGGCATTTCTACTCGTCTAGGCAATTCAGGTTTGCACTTACTTCAAATCCTCCTATTAATCTCATATCAAAATTTCTCTTCTGACAAAATAGTATTTGTTCATACAGTTGAACTAAACTACTATGAATTTCCAGCAGTACCAGAACTCCATAATCTGAATCTTCATATTAAAGGCAGACATTTATTTTAACAGATTAAGGAAGTTGAGGAGAAAAAAAACCTCATCACAACACTTTTTAAAGGGCTAAGATACCACAGTTATTAGGGTAAAGGATCCCTACCATGACTAAGCAAAAGCAAGATTAAGCAACTGATAGAGAGATTAGACACAGCAGCTGAGCCAAAAAAAAGTCAGAAGAGTACAGATTATGCAAGCAACTTGCAAATATGGCATGCTCACTGAAATCCTGTCCTTGGATCCATTCTGTTAAGTATTCAGGGAAAGGACTGGACAAAAGTTGAGGGAGCACTCAAGTTGAATGCCTTGAAATGGCCCTTAAGAAGCTGAACTAGGGTCTAACCAGCACTCCAAGACATTATCTCAACTAAATCCTCCCAGAATTTCTTCAGCAATGTCAGTTTGGGTTTTTAATACCATGCTGAAGAATTGTGCCCCCCATCCCCAGGTAGAAAAACACATGTACCAACTTCAGCAGAAAAGGTGGCACAACTCCTTGGAAAACATGCTTGACAAACACGGTATCAACAAGCAGCAAAAGGCCCCAAAGGTAAACCACCTATAAAGCACCAGCAGCATAAGCATAAGCAGTATGTAAACTCCTACTCATGCACTGCAGTGAACCCCACTCATACAAGCACATAAAATACCAGTTACTCCAGCAAGTCATGAAGATCACATGGAGAACACTACCTCACCCAAAAACATTTGCCATCCAGCCAAACAAGTGGATACCTACCAACACAACTGCATCTGCATTACAATTACTTCATGGAGTACTTGAACAAACTACTTGCACTTTGCCAGCTACAGAATGATCATGTACTAGCTTGTGCTCCCAAATCCCTCCCTTGTGCACTACAAAGCAATCACGTAGCAGTATGGGCAGAACCACAGAGGCACTCCAGCTTTTCTCTGTAGAACTAGTTTTTTGTCTAATTTTCAACTGATCCCTCTGTCTACAAAACCACAATACTAGTATCGAGACAGTAACTGCAACCAATCTCTCTACCAACCCTCTGAGTGACTATCACAGGTCAGCTGAAGAGGACAAATTCACCCTGACCTCTGCCACTACAGCTGGAAAACTGATAATTTTTTTTTATGACATGAGCAAGGCTAAGTATGGAGAGTCACACACAGAATTCCAAACTTAAGCCATCTACCAGGTAATGTTAATTATAACCTACAAGACACTGATGGAAGTACTTTGAAACTAAACACTTTGCTTTTAGATGCCACCTCTGCTTAATGATATGAACTTACAAACTCTCTGTAAATAACTAGTACATAATACATGCAATTAATTAAAAGATTTCGCCTCCCCTAATGAAAGAGAGCAACTGTAATGTCTCACACAAAGGGCAAGAACTGACTCTTGTATCAAAAAATGAGCATCTTTCATGGTTGGATGAGTTTCCCAAAGCTTGTTTATACAAGGCTTTTGTTCACGATTCTGCCTGGTAAACAAAGCCTGCTACAAGAACTGCTACTTTAATGAAGATCCTCTGGACAGACCCTGGAACTGGAAAGCCCACAAGGCTATACAGATAGTGACTCCTAAACCAAAATCCGGTTGGTAAAAGTAATCTAAGAGTTCTTGCAGGGAAAACTGTAGTTCAGGGGAAATGAAAAAGCTTTTGATGATAAATTAAGACAGGCCCAGCTTATTTTTAGGATGTTCCCCATATAATAAATAGTCTAAGCTATATGCATAACAAGTACCCATACAGAGCCAGCACTAGTACAGAGCACAGATGAATTCCTAACAGCAGCACATTAGAAAGTTTTAGATAAGGCAAATATGCAGTTAATCTTGTTGCTCTCATCTGGGTCAAAAGTCCAACTCACCTCATCCTGAATACCACCTTTTCTCCCCTTGCTACAGTCATGCAGATTTCTCAGTCATAGTTCAAGACTCTATTAAACCATAACTACCTTAATTTGCAACTCCTGTGCCCTCTCCCTTCCTATACTAAGGGAATGAAATCTAGGGTCCAATTTAACTTTCAGTAAGATCAGCAAAAATTTCCATTAGTGACAGTCTCAAACTCAGATTTCCCTTTCTGCACTACAGGAATGAAAAGCAGAAAGGGGCCAGTGACAGAGCCAGGAACACCCAGAAAACCTCAGCTCTACTATGCAGGACAGACAGACAAATGCTTGCTTATTTCAAGTAACCTGAAAAGAGTCCTCCAAATTATTTCTATCATCTATTTAAGTTTCAGGACAGAAACTGACAGCTCATGTAAAATGTCAGGAACCTAGGAAAGAAGATCTCTCTTTGAAAGCGTATTTTTGAAAACTATCATTAGGCTTTTAGATGAAGCAAATGAAATACCCAGTACCTTGGTGCCTGCCCTGATTTCAGCTGGGATAGAGTTGCATTTTCTTCTTGGAGGCTGGTACAGTGCTGTGCTTTGGATTCAGTGATATATGAGAACAATCAGTGACAGCACACTGACACTGCAGTTGCTGCTAAGCAGCACTCACCCTAATTCAAAGGCTTCTCAGTGTCCCATGCTCTGCCAGCAAGAAGGTGCACAGGAAGCCAGGAAGGAGCACAGCCAGGACAGCTGATCCAAACTGGCCAAAGGGGTATTCCATACCAAAGAATACCATGTCCAGTACACCAACTGCAAGGAGTTGGTTGAGGGCTGGGTTAGCATCTCTTTTTGTCTCCCTTTTTACTGCAATTATTATATTTTATTTGATTTCAGTTATTAAACTGTTCTTATCTCAACCCACACATTTTATCTTTTTTCCCCAATTCCCTTCCCCATCCCACCAAGAGGCTGTGGGGAGCAGTGAGCAAGGAGCTGCACTGAGGTTAAACCCCAACAGTGCCCATTTCCCGACTTACAACACATTTACAGCTTGCAGAGTTTCACATATAAGTGCTAAGAAGTGCTATTTCTTAAAACATTTTCAAATTCTCCTGCATCAGAGCTTGAGGAAGCGTTAACACTGGACTTAATCCTCAGACTGCAAGGTTCTGCAGGAACAGTTCCCATGGTTCCCTGGCAGAGTCCAAATGTGCCAATAAAGGCATCTTTCAATGCAAGCTGATCATGACTATGAACATGGAAGGCGTTATGCTACTCCTCACAACATCATCACACTGCATGAATGCAACTTATTGCCACAGAGGGGAGAGAACATGTTCCATCCTGACACAACAGAACAATATTTGCTTTTTGCACTTTATTTGACCAGCATTACAAAACACATTTGGTGGCAGCTGTCCATTCTAGGAGAAGTTTAGGCAAAGTGCTATGGATGCACAAGTTCATACCACATGGAAAAAAAATATTTACCAATAATGTTTTTGCTGAATTCTTAGACCACCAGCAATTGAATTAACCTAAATAAATCTGTATTAGATTAATATTAAATGAATTCCATAGTTGGCTTCCAGAACAATGAACTCCTCATATATGTAATTATCTATAATACAGATATAGCCAGGACATCCTGCTGTGAGTATACATGCATTTCTAGGAACTATTTTCCTTTAAATGATATAGGACCTTATCCTGGTTTCAGCTGGGATACAGTTAATTTTCTTCTTACTAGCTGGTACACTACAGTGCTTTGGATTCAGCATGAGAATAATGTTGTAAATGAACTGATACTTTGGCAGCCAAGTAGTGCTCACCTAAGTCAAGGACTTTTCTGTGTCCCACGCTCTGCCAGTGGGGCAGCACAGCCAGGACAGCTGACCCAAAATGGGCAAAGGGATATTCCATACCACAGAATGTCACGCTCCATCCATAAACTGGAAGGAGTTGTTTGTGAGCCACCAATCGCTGCTCAGGAGCAGGCTGGGCATCAGTCAGTGGGTGGAGAACCCAGACATGCTGCACCATTTCTTTCTGTTGGGTTTTACCCTTCTCTCTCTCTCCTTATCATTACCATCATTGTTACATTTATTTTATTTCGATTATTAAACTGTTCTTATATTGACCCACAAAATTCACCTTTTTCTGATTCTCCTCCCCATGCACTGGGCAGGAGGGTGAGTGTGCCACTGCGTGGTACATGGGTGCTCCATGGGGATAAACCACAAGACCTGAAGCTAAGGAAAAGGTTTCCCAAATCTTCAACACAGGCAACACAGGTCTGACAGCCTTTAATGACAAACACCAAAGTTTCTGGTTTCAAGAACACTCTTTCTTGCCAAGACCTTTTAAATAATGCATTCCGAAAGCTGAGGTATCTTGATTTCTTCTCCCAAACTTGGAAAACCAAAGAAAATTCAGAGATGAATATTCAAGCCATGAATTTTCCCCAACATCTGCCACTTAAAAATGAAACAAAAAAAAACCACAAAGAAAAAAATCAAACTGACTAAAAAAAACAGTTGCTGGAATCTTCATTAACCCCATAGAAAAGATATCAAAGCACACAATTGTTTCCTCATTCAGCACTTTTTCTGTATTTTATGTGATCTTTTTTAAGCCTTGTCCTTTAGGAAGCCAAGCTACTATGGGTCACACCATGTGATGCCTCCACTCCATGTGACACACACGCCACCATCCCCAGCCCATTTCCTATCTCATTTCAACCAAGTGTTCACAGAGGCTGATGGCTCCCCAAAGCCAAACAAGTTCCTCTAAACATCTACAAGCTCCATGAAGACACAACAGCTGGACAGAGGCAGTACACCCTTTAACTACTGTAATGGAGTGGAAAACAGCACCACACTTTCACTGATTAAGCACAAGAGCACCCAAGGTGACTTAAAGACTGAAGCACAGTGAAGTTTTCAACTTCATTACTATTAAGAAAATACTTCCATAGGTTAATGCAGTAGCTGAAAAGATGGCTTATTGGTTTAAGAAACAGGACAGGTGAGCTTAGGTGCTGCTCCCAGCTCTTCACTCCCCAGTAAACTGATATTTTTGTTTTACTTGGGAAGAGCACAAGTGCAGTGACACTTTAGCAATCCACCCTTTTTAATACTATTGGACTTAAATTTCAGTGGCCCACAATAAAGTCTTAAAATATGTTCAGCTTTTCTACTCCCAAAAGGAACTGCAAGAAATACACCTGAGTTTAACCAGTAATGCTATTGAGTAGGGTTTACTGGAATCTGGAATGAACTAGCAAGAGGCTAGCTTCCATTTCTCCTCAGCAGTCACATGCCTCAGGGTGTCCGACAGTATCAAAAGAATTAGCATAACACTTGATAAGTTAACTAAGTACCAAAAACATTTTAATAAAGGGTTAAAAAATGCCCCATGAAGTATCTTAATCAAAGAGTTCCATAACAAAAATCACCAACACAATGAATAGTAAAATGTCAAAGAACTTTCCCTAGGACTGTAGCTTCACTTAAAATATTTCCAGTAACTATTTCCTACAATCTCATTGATTATCTCAGAAGGTCTTGGAAATCTCAGCTCAAAACTAGCCATGTTTTATTGAGAGTTGTTTAATGTGAGGTTGAAGTCTGACTTATGCTTACCAGAGAGTCTCAAGACATCCCCCATATTGTCCAAAACACAACTATTTCAATATTTTCAATCAGGCTTCTTTTGATATGCTATCAAATTATTAATGTTGGCCTGAAGGATGAAAATGTGATTTTCTTGGAGAAATAAGGTGATGCCTTGTAATATTTACCAATTGCACCATATGTACTGAAGGAAGAGGCTGTGCAACTACTTAAACTCAAAAGCTCATTAGATCCAGGATTTTTTTTGTCCAATTTTTTTTTTCTTGGGTGGGGCTAGGTTTAGGGTTTTTCTAAGGTGTGGGTCTTTTTGTTTCTGCCTCCTCAATCTGGACAATATGTACAAACAATACAATTATGTATCAATCAAAACCGATCAAGGTCCCAAAAGCGAATTCAGTTTTGCAGACTGCACAAAAAGCTGCATTCTCCTCCAGAGCTCCTGTAATTAAACTGGCCCTGACTCCATGACTGTACAGTGATGTCCATAACAAACGGATGAAGATGAGCAGGGCAGAGCTAGATGAAAAATAATGAAGGAAGAGTCAGTAGATCAGTTCCATAATCTGCCTTGCTGAAAAGCCAAACAACTTGCATTGACACACAGCTTAAGAATGAAATACTACCTGTGTCAACACTGCCTTTGAAAAATCGCTTGTCAACCCTCCTTTGCAAAATGCTCAGTTTCTCCTTTGAATTGGAAGTGTTTGCAAGCACAGTAATCAGGATGGGGCTACAGAACTACCGATGCTTAAAATCTGTCACATCTCTATCCATCTAAACTGTATTCTTTAAGAAATTACTGTGAGTCTACCATACACTTTTAAATTGGTTACTTTTAGGAAGAATTTCTTCACAGAAAGGGTGACTAGACAAGAAATGGACTGCCAAAAGAGGTGGCAGTTTCTGTCCCTGACAGAGGAAACACTGGATGTGGCACTTACTACCATGGTCTAATTGACAGAGTGGTGTGTGGTCAAAGACTGGACAAGATCTCAGAGGTCTTTTCCAACTAAATTGATCCTGTGACTTGACCTCTGCTAACTGGCAATACAGAGCAAGGGAGAAAACTCAAAATATCTAAAACCCAGCACCATTCAATTACTAAAAAAAAAAAAAAAAGTGGTAGTTTATTTCTGCATTTCCACTGAATAATGCTTTAGTCCAATAACTAAAATGCTTCTTTATTAACCATGACTATCAATGATTACACCAACTGCTGTCTGCCAGAGATCAAAAACATCAACCACTACTTGGGAAGGAAAAAATCCAACAAAACACAGCCAAAGGAACTGAACTTGCCTCTAGTGCTCTACACTAGAGCTGGTGCAGCTTTGCAGACTGCATCCCCACACCGAGCAGATTAGGGCAGCCATGAGAGCCGCCCTAATTTTCTGAACCCGACTGCCTGTGTGACAAGCCATGTCTGCCATGTCCTGCAAAAAAAGACCACCCAGGGCTTAAGGCTACCCAGGATGCACTTATTTGGCAGACAGGAACACAAGCTACTGTGACCAAGAGGCTTTACCAAGGACTGGATACAAGGAAGAATTTTCTTACAGAGACAGGAGGGAGGCATTGGCACAGGTTGCACAGGGAAGTGGGGAATGCCCCATTCCCAGACCTGTTCAAGGAGCAGGGCTGGGAGTAACCTGGTCTAGTGGAATGTGCCACTGCTCTTGGCAGGGAGCTGGAATGAGATGAGCTCTAACGCCTCCTCCAACCCAAACTATTTTGTGATCCTGTGACTATCAGAGTAATCCCAAGATCTGTGATATTCTGCATGCTGTGGCACTTTCCTTCACTTTGTGAAGTTTTCTTTCCTGTTCCATAATACAACACACACTACACTAGTGTGAAGAGAGGAGTTGCTGACCTTTTAGTTCACAAGATAATATGTCTCTGGGTCCCAGCTGCGTCTTCACTTTTAATTCTGTTTTCAGCTGGCACACCAAAGCAAGAAGCAGATGGATTCAGCCCCATTCTTGGTACCCAAGATTCACACAGCCAGCCTGCCTAATTCAGCCCTCAACACTGACTCCATTTTTTTCTCCTTGTCCTAATTCACTAGAAATTCAAATCCGAGAGTTTCCGGCGGGCGCACAGCGGATGACACGGTAGCGCACACGGTAGCGCAACCGGAGCACGGCACTCGCGGGTCTCTCCGGCCCGAGAGGCGCCCGCAGCCGGGCCCGCCCCGCGGCTCCTCCTCCAGGGCGCTATCGCGGCCCCGAGGGCGGCTCCCGCGGGCCGGGGCAGGCGGACAGGAGCCGAGGCGCCGCCAGCGAGCCGGCCCCGCGGGGCTCCGGTACCCCCAGCGTCCCGGCAGCGCGGGCACCCACCTCGTCCAGGAACTTGGTGACATCGTAGATGCGGTTGTGGATGATGATCCAGGTGCTCTGGCTGTTGTTGTGTTTCTGCACCTCCTCCAGCCGGTAGTAGCGGCCCCGCCACGACTCCTTCCCGGTCTCGCTGGAGCCCACCATCTCCCGTTCCGTCCCGCACCGCACGCACCACAGGCCACTGCCCCGCACACCGCCAGGGCCCCGCCGCAGGCCCTATCACCATCCGCACCGCCCCGCCCCTCCCGCCCTGCCGGTCTCTCATTGGCCGAGGGCAATGCCACTCAAAGCAGACGGGCAGTCTGGCGGCGGCCGTGGCAGCTGGAGGCGGGACTTTGCCGTAGTGCCCCGCCCTCTCCTGCCTCCCCGCCGTCCCACGTGACCGGCCGGTGGTGGCGGGCGGGGCGGGGGCGGTGTCGGGACAGCCCCGCTGGCCGCGCTCGGGCCTCCGTCGGTGCCGGGCTCTGCAGTCGCGGTTTCTCTACTATCCACTTCCTGGGGTGCTCACCCCAGCCTTCTCCACCTTTGGCACCGGGGCTGCCGGTGTGCGCTGCGACGAGCTAATCGCCAACTTGCAATGTAGAACCGCATTGGAATGGTTTGGGTTGGAAGGGACCTTTTCGGTCACCTAGTTCCTGTTCCCTGATACGGGGACCACTCGACGAGATTGTTCAAAGTTCGATCCAGCCTGGCCTTGAACACCTCCAGTACAAGAAAGATAAGGAACTGCTGAAGAGTGTACAGCACAGGGCCACAAAGATGTTTAGGAGTCTACAGCACTTTTTACGGGAGGAGATTGAGGGAACTGTCAGATTCTTTTCAGTGAGACAGGATGAGGAGCAATGGCCATAAACTAAAAAACAAGAAGTTTCACCTTAACGTGAAGACGTTTACATTGAGAGTGGCACACATGGGCCGGTCGGGGCTGCTTCGACCTGTACGTGTTCCTGTGATACGGGCTCCAGGTGGCCCTGCCTTGGCAGGGGCGTTGGATTAGATGATCTCCAGAGGTCCCTTCCAAGCCTAACAGTCTGTGGTTCAGGCTCCCCGGGCAGCCTGCTCCAGTGCCTCAGCACCCTCGCAGTAGAGTTTTTTTTCCTAACATCTAAGCTGAATTATCCTGGTTCCGCTGCGGTAAAGCCGGCTGGCGCCCCGGCTCGGCCAAGAGCTGCCTGTGCCCGGCTAAAGCGCCTCTGCCATGGGCGCGCGTAGGGCTGGGCGCGGGCTGAGTTACACCCGGACGCACCGGGGCTCTGCCGGGACTCTGGCAGGCAGTCACAGCACCCGCCCGATCACCCTGCCCTCTCCTGCCGGTGTCCCAGCAGGCAGGGGCTGCCCGGGAAGTCACGCACCCTCGCTGATCCCGGCAGGCGGCAGTGCCCGAAGGCGGGAAGTGCCGCTTTTCCCGCGCAGCCCGTGAGGCGATCCCGGCGGGAGCGCCTCTGCCACAGGCGCTGCCTCACAGCTCCTCAAAACCTCCCGGCTGCCGCGCGAGTCCCTCGCCCTGCCTTGGGAGAGCTGCCCCTCGGGGCTTGGAGCGAGGCTTCCCTGTGGCACTGCCCTGCTTTGCTGCCAGGTGGGCTCAGGGCGCAGGGAGCAGCGCCTTCCCCTTCTCTCGGGAGGCTCTGTCACCAATCCAGCATCCTGTTTCCCTGCAGTTTTGGCTGAGGTAAAATATGTTTCCTTTGCTCTGGTCTCAGATGTGTTCGATGGGTTTGTCTGTATTTCAGGTCCCACATCCCCATGTCACATCCATACACAATTTGGGTGCCTCAGCAGCAGTAGCCCCCATGGACACACTCAGGCGTGATTATAGGCAGGATTTGTGGGGACTTTTTTGTAGCATAAAACTTACCCAGTGTGACCTGTCCCCCTTCCTGAGAGCTGGTGCTTAACTTCTGCACCCTGAGCCTGAGCGCAGGACAGCTTTGTACTTCATGGAATGTCACCACCATCCTCAGATCCTGCCTCAACTTTTCAGTCAGCCTGACAGCAAGAGTAGCTACTCTCCCTCAGATTGGTGTTGTTCCCAGCTTTGATAAGGAGGTTCTTCATTACCACTTCCAGGTTGTTAATGAAAATTGCAAACAGTGCTGCCGAACTCTGGGATTTTGTTGCCTGTTCAGACAGAAAGGACAGGAATAGCCATTCCCTGGCTGATGTTCCTTTCAAGTTCACGTGCTGTGATTATTGGCACGTAAAGGTCCCATTTCTCCCGCACACGTAAAGTCCTCTCGAACAGAGGGCGGTTATGTTCATTTCCCATGATTTATAACCAGTGGCTCTTCCTTAACTGGCAGCTCTGTGTTAACTGCTGCTTTTCTCTTTATCCTCTCCCCTGAAGGGAGAAGTCTTTTGCAAGCACTCTGTCCCATTAGCTTTTAAGATGTCTGAGAAGATTTAACTTAGGCTTAATACAGCAAATTGTTCCCACAGGGGAGTCATCCTCAAGCAGCAAGCAGGGCACTGGAGCATTGCAGCATGTGTTTTACAACATCTCTTCAACAAAAAACCCCAATAAACATTATGAAAGCCTTGGACTCAGGCTTTCTTTTCCATGGTTGCAAAAAGACAAGATTTTTTTTTTTTTTTTTTTTTAATTGAACTTTCCCTTTAGCTGTACCTTTTGGAATTCTCTGATGAAGTGATAGTCTTGGCTGGCATTTTAAAAAAACCCTACTTTTTGTGACTGCTGAAAAACATTGAAATGTGTTTTCCTTTAAGGGTAAGAAATAAGAAAGCATTATTTTCTTTTAAATGACGGTTATAAAATACTCACCTTCTGATTTTTGTTGGATATGACAGAGGTTAATCTGTTTAAAGTCATACACTGTAAAGAAAGCAAAGGAAAATCAGAACAGCAAAGTTATCTTTGACATTGTTCCTCAAAATATGCTTCCAGTTCATAATTGTTTTACCCAAATTTACAAAATTGCTTTTCTGGTGGATGCCTGGTGTGTTCATAAAACTTGGAATCAAAATATTTATTGCTGTCCTCACTGTGTTGGTGAGACCATTTCCTAAAATTTTTTTAGGGTTTGGAGAAGGGAGAAATATTAAACCTTTAATATAAAAACCAGCTTTTTCTGATGTGCAGTGTTTGTTCCTGGCTTTCTAACTACCTGTCTTTCTTTGAAATACTTTGACTGAAAAAGATGATACTTGAAGAAAAATACACCTCTTAGCTGTAATGAAATGTTCAATTTTTTTTGTCATGAATATTCTACCTCATTACACTGAGCCTGGCCTGTGCTCCAGGGCAAAGGAGCACACCACAGGCACTCAACAAGATGGGTAATACGAATTAATGTTATTACCATTCACATGTAATTTATTAGTACTGCATCAAAGAATCATAGTCTGAAATTCTGGTTCTTTGGGTTCTTTTTGGTGGTTTTTAGGAAGTTCTAAAAATGACAGAGTTCCATTGCTAATATGGAAAGGATCATACATGCACTCTGTATTCTTTTGTCCTTCTTTACTCTGAATATTTTGGCTCATCTTTACTCTGAATATTTTGGCTCTTGAAAATAATTATTTTTTGAAAAATAATGCATTATATATATGAAAAGGATATTCAGCTGTTTTAGCTGACCAAATTATGTTATATTTCCTCTATATTCTTAATCAAAAGAGAAGTGATTATTCATTTACCTAATAATATATAAAGTTCTGTAAACAAACACCTGCCTTACAAAAATGAATTTTTTATTTTTTTTTTTTAAGACCCAGGTGCTGCTTGGGGGCGATCAACAACATACCATGAATAGCACCAGACACCAGCCTCTGTTCTTTGTCAGTCTGCCTGAATTCCAAAAACTCTGTGCTGCTACAGTAACACTGAGTTCTCAGATTCCAGAAACTGAGACAAGGAGTGCACAGATAAAGACTTGCAGGTAAAGAGTTTTGAGGGCTATTATTTCCAGAAGCTGCTAATGGTTGTTATTCAAATATTTTATTAGTCATATATGAATTAACTGTAATAAAATCAGCAAAATTCTTATCATTGGCCAACAGTACAAAATTGTTTAAAATAGCTTTTTTTTTTTTTATTGGGCAGGGGACTTGCTTTCTATTGGGGAACAAAACCAAAATTTCTATTATGTTTTAAATTTCACAGGCATAAAACTAAAGAATACACATACTTCAAATTAATAAATGGTTAAAATAATCTGTGTTTACCTGAAAAGCTGGGATGCTTCATGTAGTTGAGATTAAGTGAAAAGACATTTGCTAAGACTCCTTAGCATTCACCAAGCATTGTGTTATTCCTTTTAAAAGAAAAGGGGAGAAATGAGAAATTCTGCCAAAAGGAACACTTTTGGAGAGCTCCATTTGTGTGCCAAAGGCCTGTAATCTTTGTTTTAGACCATTGTGGGTAATCTAGAGCAAGTAACTTGGACTAATCCAATTTATTCTACTGAACCAATGAAACTGATTAAAAGTGGAACATATTGTGCTTGCAAAAGGTAAGGAAAATAAATTTAAGCTGAGAAAATAACATTTTTAATTTCTTTCTCACCTTTTTCATAGACAATTATTATTCCTGTATCAAGAGATCCTTTCTGCACCTGTTATGGGGACCCTGAATCAAATTTCGGTTGTGATGGCGGTCAGTATCACTGTGTAAATAAGTATCTGTAGTTACAGACTGCTCTGCAGATGGGCAGAGTGCACCTCACTCAAAAAAGAGAAGCGGGACTATGTTTTATTGAGGTAAAATAATAACTTGACAGAGTTTGATGGGTCTGGTGGAATTTAGCAAAGTTTTAACAGTGTTATGACAAGGTTCAGGAAATTTGATGCCAAGGTTTACCTTAATAATTACACATGGAAGAACCATGAAAAGAAAAACTGAATTATAATGACTCAGAGAGAGACCGGAGGTGCAAAGGGTAAAGAGGGCCCTCGTGTGGAGACACGAGGTTCAGAGTGGATCCCTTTTTGGAATTCCTTTTTGGAGCCTATGAGTGGCTGTGCCCAATCTTTGTCTCAGACTTGGTCAACAGTTCATGGCCTAATGGAATTATCCCTACAATGTTTATAGTATCTGAGTATCTGCATGGATTAGTAATTCCTCATAGCATGGATTCAGCATGCTTTCAGTCACTTACTGCAGGTCACAGGTGAGGGGTCTCTTGACCTTTTGTAAGGAAGGTTCTCTTAATTTCCAGTATGGAATCTCTAAACTTGAGAGGAGTCCCTGCTCAAACAGAGTCACCTGCCATTCAGGCCAGCTGTCATACAGTCTGGCATTCAGGGAGTGCTCAGATTGAGCCTATCCTGATTTTAATATTTAAAGGGTGAAGTAATTGGCTCCTAATCAACAGTATAGGCAAGACAGATGTCTTTGATTTAGTGTTGATAGCTCTTTCTGTATTTCAGTTATCTTGTACTTTCGGGTTTCGAAAACAGATTTTGAAATATTTTTCAAGACACCTTCACTCCCCTGTAGATGAGCCAGGGACTTTCCAGCTGGCAAGTTCGTCCCAAGGATGTGAGGCTTGCTGCTTCTTGGTCAGTCTGAACCAAAGTATGGCTAGGGGTCAGTTGTATTTGTCACACATACATGTTATGTTTCTCTAAGAAGTGTTTTGTTTGAGGATCGAGGATAAGTAAAAATATTTCATTTAAAACAGACTTCTTTGTTCATTAGTGGTATAGGACAACTGAAGTCCTTTATTTTTTTGAAATGGCCTTTTCAGATGGCGAACCAATCTGTGGGATGAAATGGACTCAGTTGGTGAATTGGTACACAATTCACATGGAGAGAAGCAGGTGCAGAGTTCTGCAGCTTTGTTTTGGGCAGTCTTTGGCTCGCTTGTCCTGCTTATGACTGTATCTTTAGCTAGAAATGAGATTGCACAATAACAAATGCCTGAGCTTATTTTAGTTTTCTCTTTTTAAACACAGGATAAAGTGTTTGCTTAACTATTCCCTTGAATGATTTTCAAAGGCAAAGTCACTCTTGTACCAGAATTTAATTTATGCTTACTACCAAACCCTTGATTTACTTTTTTTATCGTTACTTTTAGATACCATTTTATGAATCAGGAATATGTCAAGCCTATGTAGAGAGACACGGAGCTACTGTAAGTGCTGAAATATGACACAGTTCTCTAGGCTGTTACACTTGTCTGCAATTGCTGTTGCCAGAGATGAGTATTTTTCATAGACCCTGCACTTTGCACTACAGAAGCTGAGTTTGAGGGTTACTAAGCCTGCCCCATAGACAAAATGTGTCCTGTGAATGGGGGCGTGGTAAATGGGGCATGGTAAATATACTTTGTCAGACTCAATAGCTTTTAGAAGTTTGTGAGCAATACCTCTAGATTTCTCTGCTGCGGTGGCCTCCTGCTCCTGCTCAGAGGCATTGGGGACAGACCTCAAGACAACATTTGAGCCACAGACCTGCAGGTCTCCTGCTGGTGTCATGCCCTTCATCCAGTGGGAATGTTCAGGCAGCTAAACTGTCTCCCCATTCACCTTTGGGTTTACACAGCCTGCACAGGACAGTCTCAGGGAAACAAAACAAAAGTGTAGAGAAGAAATGGAAACCCTGAGCTTAACAGCTGATATATTTTTAGGCCATTATGGCTATGATTTACATTCTTCTAGTATGCAACATCTATGGGTTTTATGAAGTACGTGTGGATGCACTAAAATTGGTGAGTCAGAAGAGTGATTGTAACCAAAGCCAGTAGCTCTCATAATTCATTTGTACAACCAGCTGGGTGTATCTTCATTTGTTCCAAGAAGTGCAAATGCTTATGCAGATTAGTAAGACATACGCTGTTCAAATATGCTTACCTTACAAAACTGCTTTATGTTGATACGTGTAGGTGATCTGTCATTGTTAGGTTTCCCAACACCAAGCAGTTCTGTGCAAGATTCTTTAGAAACATCCCTCTGGAGGTGTATTACTTAACTCTTTTTAGCCTGCTGTAGTTAGTTTCTTGACTAATGCTGATGGTCAAGAGAAAGCTCTTCATGACAGGCAGGGAAGCAGAGCTGTTGGGTGAGCAAAGCTGCATTTATCTGCTGTGATTGCCAGAAAACGTTCTGGTCTTGACTCTGACAGCAGAGATAATGTCAGCTTTGGATGTTGTGCCTATTGCCTGGGGGAATTGCATATCTAGTGAAGTACTCCAGAGGCTTCAATTAATCTTTTCCCCAGGTCTATTATCAGCCCTGTGAAAGCATTCTAGGAACTGTTGTGCACCTCACGTTAATGGTGTGTGAAATCCAATACATCAAATACTGTGCTACCTTCCTCTTGAAGCAAAGTAGATGAAAGCTAAAATGTGTGGCACTTACCAGGATTTGGCTGCAAGATGAAGTAGCAGTATATTTGCTTAAATTTTGACAGAGGATTTTTTAAAAAAATCTGTTAAATTATTAAAAATGTATGTTTTCTTTTTGTGACTGTTGTTGTTAGCTGGAAGCACCGCAAACAGTTACTCCAGCCCTTCTCCAAACCTGTCTCTCCTACACACTTACAGCCAGGCTTGCACCCAGATGGAACAAGGCTGGTCATCTCTTGGTGCAAGGTATCTGACTCCCCTGGGCCAGGGATCCAGCATTTAGTTTTCAGTTCTTTATTGTAGCATTTATTTTCCATCATTTAAATTCCATAATTATTTCATTCATTATATAAATTGTTTCATTCCTTTATCCTATTACTTTTTTTCTTTATTTGCACTTTTATTCTGTTGTTATCCAAGTTCAATGACAAAAGTTAATGTTCTGAATGGACATTCCATTCACCTTTTCATTTTCTTCCTTATCTTTGTAATAGAATCAAATAATTGTGTCAACTGAATACGATGTACCAGATGAAACCAAATATTGTTGGACAGAGAATATGCTCTAAAAATTTGGCCTGTTTTTTGGACTCACGCTTTCAGCAGTGACACTTCTGCGCATGATTTGTAGGCTCTTCTAAACAGAAGTTGTTTTCTGTCAGACCCTCTCCTTCTACCAAGATCTGTCTCTTTTGGATCATGGTTACTTTGCCAGAAATCTCTGCTAACTCCTGTATAGTATAAATGTGAATTACCAAAATTTAAAAAACTGTAGCATGCTTATAATAATTAGAGCAATTGTATACATCATTTCAAATATGTGCTGAGAAAAATGTGCATATTTTTATCTTGTTTACAGCCACAATAACAACAGTATCCTGTTCTCAGTATCTTCAGAATATATGATTATCAGACTGAAATCAGCTGATTCAGGAGTAGTGGCTGGAAGTAGAGGGTTGGGAGGAAAAAGTGATATACAGATTGCTGCCCACTAATGTACCTTTACATATCTCTCTTTCTTATAGATGTTAATGAATCAGTGAAAAGTTAATTGATATAGGGGATTTTATCTCTTTAAAAGGAACACACTTTCAGCATTTGTGATAGACACAAAAAAACCTGTGTGATTTCTCCTTTTTTTTTTTTTCACATAAAGACTTTAGACATATGGTTTAGAAAATAATGTCTGTCTATTCTATTTATTAAGGGAAAGACTTTCTGTCTCATTCAGGAAGGCAAAATGCTGTTGGTAAGTACAATATCCTGTTAATGGTAAAGTTGAGAGAGCAAGCTAAAGTTAAGCACTTTCATACTGCCACAATCTTGGTATTACCAGGACAGGGTATTTGGTTTTCATTCTGAGATAACTTCTGTAAAAACACACTTGGTGGCAGGTAATGTTCTGTCTGTAATAGTTATCAGCTCAACTGAACCTTTGAAAAATTACTCACCAAGATAATTTTTATACTATTAATCTACAGCCATAGACTGACATTTGTCTTTTTAAAGTTATAATTATTGCAGTTAAATGCACTTGCCTTGAATTATGAGTCTTGCAAGTGGTATGAAAGTTCCATTATAATAGATAGGAAAATGAGGTGTGGTGACTGTCCAGTATGTACTGTTTGCTGCTCACAAAAATGAAGTCACAAAGCATGCTGGTTAGCTATTGCAAAAATTACAAAGTAGTATTTTTCTTCCAGTATAAATGTTAAAGAGTCGATTTGGTGGTATTGGAGCCTAAGTTTGTAGCAGACATATGTGTTGAAGAACTCAGAGCTGAGTGAAAGTTCTGGAGGTGTGTCCATAAATGCTTGCCTTGCTCATTTAATCTTTCCTATTGACAGCTCCTGGATGGAAAATACTGTGCTGAATGACTCAGTGCAGCAAATGGTTATATGAACTACATTTCCTTTGTAAATGGGTGTTTGTTTGTCAAGGATTGGAGGATCAAGCACACAGTTGCACAGCCAGCCTTGAGTTTCTGAGTTACTGTATGACACTAATTCATTATTATTTTTATTTTTCACAGTTAAAATGCACCTAATTTAATTTATGTGCTGAGAAAGTCTAGCCTTTTGATTTTCAAACACAGCATTTTGACTAACAATTACCTTAAATAAATATTTGGGTTAGCTTTCTGCCTAAGAGATGAGCTGTAATTCAAAACAAGGCATTGTGCTTTTTTTTTTTTTTTAATTTAGTTTTAGACCTCAATGTGTCAGAGAGACAGCTTTGCATCAGTGTGGAGCCTTGCTCAATTCGGCTGCCACCCCCTGAGGTATAAGCCAGTTATTTTTTCTATGACTGTGTTTGTTTTATTAATCTTAATCTTCTTTTCTGTTAGGTGACTTCCAGTTAGCATGATGGGGATAGAGGTGCTTATTTCTGATTGCATTGAGACATTAACCATATTCATTGACTATCTGCACAGGTCATAAAAGCATAACATCCACATTGTATCTGTATTGATGCATTCTAGCAAGCATTGTAAAATTGAGATTTGAGGCTAGAAGAGCTTTCAAAAAAGCTAACAGAATATAGCAGTGAAGTGTCTTTGTGACTCTAGATTTACTTCTAGCAGTGTTTTCTAGAAAGCTTTTGGCCATACTGTAGTACACAGACACTTTTGAGTAACAGCAGAGCAACTACAGGTGAGTTGTCAGCGCCATGTTCAAGGTCCCTTTATACAGTTATTATGGAATCTGCTTAATTTCTATGCAGCTTCCAAAATTTTGGAGCAGCCAGGACTACGCTGCTTGTAAGTTTAATTTATACATTTTTTAAGAAATCATGGTTGAGGTTGAAAACTTGTTATCCTTTTTGACAGCCATGCCACCTGTAGTGGGTATATCCATACGCTCATGGCATATTTGTCAGGCTGGCTGGTTTCTTCTAAAATAAATATTTCTGATCCAAGCACTTCTTTGTTGAAATAGAAAAATAGGGTTTCTTCTGAGACCTGCTTGGGACAGCATAAATATTAAAGCTATCTATAAGAAGCCAGTTCCTAAATTATATAGACCAATGATGGAAAATATCATGATGTGGCTTTATTACCAGTTTGATCCTTTCAATGCTTTTCTAAAACAGAAATGGCCAGATTTTCTTCTCAGTGAATAAATGCAAACACTTATAGATAATAGAAAGTTAAAATGATTCTGAAATCTCTGTCTTTGATTGTTCCCTACAGTCAAATTCTGACATTGTGAAAAAGTGTGGTGTTTTTTGACTTCTCAGAGGATCAAACTGCTTGTCCCATTAATTTTGTTCCTTGGACACTTGCACATGTTTAGGCAAAGTGACACACACAGTTACTAGAATGTTGAGCATAGGTATCTGATTTGAACTTTTTAAAAATGTATATTAAAGTGAGATAGCTGTCAGTTTGAGAAATTCCTTCTGTACTCTTATTAAACCATTTCAAATAAAGTTTAAATCTCTTCAATTTCAATAAACTTTAAACTTTGTAGTTGCATGGCTTGGGGTAGTGTAGGCTCTAACATAAGATAGCATGCAATTTGATGATGGGAATATCTTCTGAAATAATCAGTCTGTGAGAGCTGATGAAAGAATAATAATATATCAAGTTTCAGGGTATCGTGATACACAACTATCTTTGAAAATTTTAAATTTGTACTGCTGTAGAACTATTTGCAAATAAACTTTCTTTTGTGTTTTAAGCTGGGAGATTTTGATATTTCAGCAAACATCGTAAAGCTGTTTGACAGCAATGAAAACACAGTTATTCAGCAACATTCCATATTAAGTAACTGGTGCTATGTTTTGCCAAGGTAGGAATCTGTTCACGTTTCAGCAGAAATAAACATTTCTCAGAATGTTTGCCCTACAATTATGAATTTGATGCTAGTGATAAGAACACTTCTGCTTTACAGTCTGTTTTAAAGTCAGGAATTTGTTGTTTTTATTATCTCATTGTTATGGAAAATAAGCAAAAATAATCAACAAATCATAAATTACACAGTTAAATACTATTTTAATTTTACTAATCTTTGGGCTGCTTTTATGGTAAGCAAGAGCATAATTTTTTCTGAAATACAATTTTAGCAGAAAGTAAATTTAAAGAAAAAGTATTTCCATCTTTGCCATGAACTACCTCTATTTTTACCTAAGATTTTTCATCATTAAATAAAAGAGAAGTAATGATGATATTTGCTTTTGTTCTGCATTCACTGCTAGCGAGTGTTGAAGAGAAATGTCACTTGTAGTTGTCACTTCATTCTTTACCATACTTCAGGAAATATTGCTATTGCTATGTCATAAACTTAGGAGCTAAAGGTATTAGTCCTCAAAACATAAAAATAATTTCTAAATACTTTGAATGCTAAAAATAAGATTTTTTTTCCTAAAAAGGCCAATATATTTTAAACTGAATTTTATGACACCCTTTCTAAGCATCCCTTCTTTACCTGTGCACAGCATGAAAATGGGTCAGATCATAAACATCAGCCACATAATTCCTCCAGAATCTCCTTTCCGTTCATACAAGGATTTTCAGATGCACTGGAAGAGTCTGGTAAGAAACACATACACTGCTTTCATTTTTGCCTTCATTTTTTTGTCTGCCTATTGGGTTTGTCCATGTAATACCTGTTTTTCTTTGGTTTATCTAAGTATGGATATATTCTTCCTGAGGATCTTGAAGAGACAAAAACATACTTGAGTGTTTACTTCAAACCAATTGGGAAAGGTTCTTCACGTATCCTTTCAGAATGTATTTGTCACATTTCCTCTCCTACACATCTAGCAAAGCTCTACTTTTCATTTTTGAGTGTGCCACATTACCTTCTTCCATAATTTCACAGTAGTCAGTAGAGAGGTGTTTTAATAGAAAAATTGAAACAAAACGTTTAGTCAAGTCCCTGTCCCAGTATTGACTAATAGGAAGTCAAATAGAACAATTTTCTTCACGGCTTCCATAAATGTGATAATGCCACTTTAAATGTGATATAAAAGGACGTGGTGTAAAAGAAAGTCAAATTGTGTAAAAATGTGACCAACAAAAATTGCTTTTAAAGAGATTTTTCCTGCCAGGAAACACTAGACTAAGGGTTAGTTATATTGAGTAATCTCTGCTGTTATAGGTTAGTGTGGTATAATTGTGCTGAAGTCCTGTAACTTTATAAACTTCAGGCCCATAAGAAATTAAGTGATTTTCTCACCAGTTTAAAAAACATTTAGGCAAACTCATGTTTTTGTCTCAACAATGATGATTAATAATTATAGAAATGTAAAGACACTTGTTATGTATCCCTGAACACCTACTCAGGTATCCCTTAAGTTGCATCCGAAGTCAGCCAGTGCAGTATTTCCCCCGAACAGATGCAGAAAGTGTAGTGAACTCTTTTCTTGCTGACATGAAGAACAATTTTTCACAGCTGTGTGGATTTCCAGTAAAGATGACAAGTAAAGCACTTTATGCTACAAAGGAACTCTCCAGGGCTTCAGTGCATGTAAGGCTTTCTTTATGAACGTATTAGTGGCACATATTTTTCATTGTATGAAGTGGTCTTTAGCATATTCAGAGCACAGTAAGAGCATATAACTATGCTTTTCACAAAAAACTATCAATCCTGTAACTTTTAATTATCATGTAAGTAAAAGCTACAGAAGTTGCCATTGTAAAGTTGTTACTAACATTATAAATACATTAGAATATGGACTTGGTGTTAATTAGTTGCTATCAGTACTTGCAATTCTGTAGATTTTTTTTTTACATATCCAGAACTGTCTCAAATCTCTACCATAACAAAAAAAACCCAACAACAGTAATAACAAGAATAATAAGAGTAACATTATTACAATTGTTACTGTTTCAAGAGCATGTAATGACAGGACAAGAAGAAATGGCTTTAAATCGACAGAGGGTAGATTTAGATTAGATATTAGGAAGAAATTTTTGCGGTGAGCAGGGTGAGGCACTGGAACAGGTTGCCCAAAGATGTAGATTCTCCATCTTTGGAAGTGTTTGAGGCCAGGCTGGATGGTGTCGCAGACGTCTTTTGTGAAAAATCCTTTCTTAGGATTTCTTTCTTCTGAGAGTTGCACTTTCAGCCACAAATGTAAACAATGATTACCTGCTGCTGTGGTATGCAACAGGTGCATCTGTGATTGGCCTTCTATGGGTGTTTGGTTACAGTTAATGGCCAATCAAGAACTGAGCTATCCCAGACAGAGTCCAGGATAGCTGCCTGGTTTTCATTCTTTCTGTTCTATTCTTAGAGAGCCTTCTGAGAACTTCTTCCTTCTATCTCTTTGTAGTATAGTTATAATGTAATATATATATATATAATATAATAAATCAAGCCTTCTAATTATGGAGTCAAGATTCTCGTCTCCTCTTCATCCTCAAAACCCTGCTTCCCTAAGGGACAATAGGATGGGGCTTTGAGCAACCTGGTCTGGTGAAAGTTGTCTGTGCCCATGGCAGTGGGGCTGGAACTAGATGATCTGACAGGTCCCTTCCAACCCAAACCACTCATGATTCTATGATTATTATTACTAGCAGTAGTAGTAATACTGCAATTTATTTTAAAATTAAAAAAGGACTGTTGGACATAAGCATTTTAAAACACTGAAGCTGTAAGTTTTACTCTGTGTCTGGTGATGGAAAGGAGGCAAGTAATCAAAACTCCTATATAATTTGAGGTTGTGATGAACGCTAAGGCTCAAATTTCTTTGGTAGCAGTGTGTTAAAGAAGAAATGAAGTAATTAATTCTGAACAAATAATAGTGACAGAAGTTGCAGAGGTTCTAAAATACTGTAATCCTCTTTCTGAAAGCAGTTTCTGTTTATGTCTCTCCAGTGATCAAAGCTAGAATGGGTCCTCTGTGTCATCTGCAGTTTTTATAGACATCCAAACTGTCTTTTGCTCAGAATACAGATGCTCTTAGAAGTCTTAAAAGATGAGGAGCCCTGTCAGTCAAACCCCCTGCAGAACCCCTCAAAGGGGGTAGACATTATCCAGCTGGAAAGCACTAAACCAAGATAATTACTGTAATTTAAGTCTTTCCTTCTGAGAAATATGATATTCTAGCATAGTTTGTAAACAAAGAACTCGGGGAGGATAAAAAAACCCCTTAATTTATAGTGACAACTAAATATTGTTTTAAAATATAGTCATGCTAATCAAAACCACAAAATTGTATTCTTATATATTATGATGTGTATTAGGTTGATACCATATAGCAATGCATTAGGTGACACTATCAGATCGTTAAATCCAGTTTATTCAATTTAGCAGCTCTTGATGTGTTGCAGGAAATAAAACCTAAGCATACGAAATTGGACGGTGAGATGGTTTGTGTAGTATCTCTAACGCAGGCTCCTCCAAGGAAACCTACTTTGCCTGGAATTCCTTCACCGTGCAGTACGGAAAACAGCCACTGGATGGAGCGTTTGATCAAAGAGCCAGGAGCGCACAGTTTTTCGAGTAGCAGTGAGAGTCCGGGAGGGGTTAGCATTGGAGCAACAGAGAAATCAGCGAGCAATAAGCAAATACCAGGCGTACCAGAGTTACCTGCTGCAAAATCTGTAGGAACACCTGTAAACTCAGCCTTTGAATCCACGCTCCCAAAAGTCAGCAAAATTATACCAATTTTCAAAGCAAAGTTGATGCAAATGAATGGAAAGATCACAAATCAAACAGAGAGGAAGAAAAAGGAAAGTGCTGGAAGGCACTCACCAATGAAAAGTGTGGGTATTTCGTCTTCTATGCTGTCTGTGCACAAATCCAGCATAAGTCAGATTTTCAAACACATTCAAAATATGCCAGTCAAAACTCCTACTGACAGCAATGTGCTTCAGGTAAAGAACATGAAAACACCCACAAAACATGGTGCACCTGTATTCCGATGGAAAACCCAGTCTAGTGGACAAGTGGCTAACTCTGATTTTTCTGAAAACTCAGCTTCATGTGGGAGTCCAAGCGAGGTCAATCACAAAAAGACAAATTCTCCGTTCTTTCTTAAGAATGTTGGGCCAGTGCTTCAGAAATCAAACACCAGTCCATGTCTGAATACACATGAATCTTCTACTTCCAGTGCAAGAAAGGGGAAAAAGTTTACAACTCAAAATTCTACTCAATTTCTTGAGAAACACCAGTCAATGGAAGTACGTTTGCAGATTTGTAAATTAGACAGTGAAATGACAAATTCCAGTTTGTCACTGCAACAAACAAAGAGATCAAATAAAGCAGCTGGGTTAAATATTCATGAATCTGTCTTCAAAGATGCAGTGTGCATGGCCAAAAGCAAAGAAAACAAAGCAGCATGCCACTCTAAGGACTGTACTGCTGAGACAACCAGTCACCATTCCAAACCTAACTTTGAACAGGTAAAGAACAGAGCTTATTCTCACTGCTTCTCACAAATTCAAAAACAATGTTAAGCAATAAAGACCATGACTTTCATCATGTTCTACCATCATTCTCAATATAGTTTTCTAAAATTCTACCATATAACTTAATGTTTTCAGCCACTGCTAGTTAACATGGTGATATTTTTTTGGTGTTCAGTCTCTCTCCATGACGGCACACATAAAACCTTATTAATGGAATAATTCCTTCCTTCTGGAAGGACTCTGAAACCTCATCAATTGTGTAATGCTGACAGCAGTTGTGTGTAAGGCATTGTGCTGTTAGGCAAACATAGAAGTTTTGCAAATATAAGTTTAATTACAATTTCACAAAAAGCACAAGTTGCAACAAGAAAAAAATCCCACTGGACATGAGGAAAAAATCCTCAGTGTGAGAACAACTAGCCAGCTACTAGAACAAGTTGCAGAGGGAGGTTTTTGGGTTTGTCAGCCTTCCATTATTCTCAGAATTTGACTGAATGGGACCCAAAGCAAGGTGATTTATCTTTGAAGTTAGCTCTATTTTGAGTAAAAGTTATGATTAGGTGACAGCTAGAAGTACTTTACCACCTTATTTTTCTGTGCTTCTCCCTGCATTTCAATTAAATAAATAATGTTGAGCTGATTTCAGTGCCATTTTTATGAGGATGATATTCCATATATTGGATACATGGATGAAATGTCTTGGGCTTATCACATTTTTCATCTATCCAATGTAATTTGGTGAGTTAGCTCTGTATGATGAGGGCACCTTTTTAAAAAGCTGGTAATTTTAAAAGTTAGAGATCTTGTTCAAAATGTTGTGGGGTGTTCTTCTAATGAAGGTCTAAACTTCTGTACTTTTAGATGATTACAGGGAACAAGTATCTGACATGTGAAACACTGGCCTCAAAACTGACTTTGCCAGTCAAGGAGAGCAACATGGAAGCATCTGTAAAGAAAAGTTGTGCCAGAAGAAGACAGGTAAACCCTCCCCACACACATACACTCCTTAATCCTGTCCAGAAGGATGTGAATTAAGGGACAAAAAAGATATTTAAAATTTTTTAGTATGTTCCAATTAAAATGGGCTGGCTACGAAATCTAACTGACCTCTCTGGATAAAATTAACCTTAGCCAGGATAAAAGTACTGGTAACCATCAGGTATGATACTGTCACTTGAAGAGTTCATTTTAAGTGTTTGTCTCCAGCAAAAGATAACTACTGAAATGTTTAATCATGTTACTGCTTCTGAAGCAGATTTTCTGATTCTACACAAAAGTTCTGTCCTGCCCAGTATAACTCTGGGCATTTTCAGAGGCTCTGTGAGATTTTCATCTCAAGGACTTGGATTTAGCAACATTCTGTAGAAATGACTTTTTGTTTTGTTATGCTTGTAAAGCCAAGTACAAGGCAATTCTGGATATTTTAACTGTAATTAAGGGAACACAGTCTGTGCAGATCAGAAAAGGCCAGTGCAGCAGCCCCAGGGGCCTGCTGCAGGAACACACTCACACCCCAGAGCTCGAGCTGCTGCAGGGAAAAGAGGAGTCTGTGTGGGAAGCGCCAGCCCAGCTGCTCTGAGCTGGCCCCATCCAACTGCAGCTGGAAAGGCCCTTCCACAGGGCCACAACTGAGTCAGTGCTTACAGGCCCAGCACTGCAGTGCTACAGCAGTAGAGTCACTCTCACAAAGAGAAGAAAACCAGAAACTAAAAATAGCTGTTTATAGGAATAACAACTCCAGAGGTCTGGTTATTGAGGGGAGACTTTCACCACAATGTGAAATAAAGTCCTTTGCCTGCTGCTGGGAATGAATCAGACACACCAGGGCTTGTGAGCGTAGAAAGCTTGTAACTGCTCTGGCAGCACTGTTGGAATGGGGAAGGGGCACTGGCCTGTCCTAGTCAGGAGTCACAAGTGCCCAGTGCATTCCTCACTCTCCAGGCAGGCTCTGAGTAGCACAGGTACCTGCCTGAGCCCTGCAGGCTACTTTTGGGAAGGGTCAGGACACAGCAAGTTCTCACTGGCACTGCAGTGCTGCCACTGCTGGACTCAAGAGAGGTGGATGCACAGTTCTCAGGAAGTTTCATTGGTGTGTCAGGAATAGGAAACAGACTTATCTGTTAATTGGCATTGGGATGGACTCTCTGATGCTCATTAGGCTGATTCCTCCTGCCCCCAGATTAAAATAGGATGGTGCAAATTTGGGACACTGCTAAACACATCTCTGAAGAATAAGCCTTTGTCATTACTGGTAATCAGAAATGATAGCTGGTTTTGAAAGTCATGGTTACCAGCATGTAAAGGCTATTTTCAAAGTAGCTGTGGTTCCAATTATTTAGCCATTGTACTTATAAACATACTTCAAATTATTTATGTTGGAAAACAGAAACTTTTATTAATTACTTCTTACTCAACTAAGCATTTCACTCAGAAACTAATTTTTTAGTTGAACTTTTAGCTTAGTGTTGCTGCTTCATTTGTTTTATTGGCTTTTGCCCTTTTATGTTTGTCTTGTTTTTGTAAGCAGAAAGAAGAAGGTTATTCAAAGTTAAAGAGAGCCAAAAGAAGTAAAACTTCTACTTAAGGTGTTCTGGAGCATTGAAAGAAAACTCTGGGTACGTTCATTACAAATCTAAAATATTTTCTTTTATTAAAATAATATCACATGTCTGTAATAGTCCCTGTATCAGCTGTCTACAAAATAATCACTTTACTATAGAAATGGCTTCTAGAGCAAACTGATGAGGTAATTGAGGTAACTAAATTGCAAAGGAAACTAGCAAATAAAGCATTGTGCTGTTTTTGTGAAACAAGCAAGTTTAAAAAAAAAGGCATTTTGTACTTACTAGATGTTACAGTTTGACAAAAATTTGTAATTTGAGTGGCTCATTTTTCTCTGAGTCTAATATAAGCCTGGGTTTTGGGCTTCAAAGTTTCCCTTAAATCTAAGCTGAAGTTAAAACCAAAAACCATTAAAGTGGATCTGTGTATATTATTTGATATAATTTCAAGAAATGTGACTAAATGCTCTTATGTTGCCAAGATCTAATCACAGGACAAAATTGTCTGTCATAAAAAGGGAATAAATTTAATTTTGTGACAAGATATTTCAATCCACATCGTGGGTGGTTGTCAGTAATAGTCTTGCAGGATAAAACAAGCTTGTCCTTTGAACGTTCTTTTGAATATCAAGAATACAGCATTAGGACATAGTATAAGGAGCTCACTATGTTGAAGGACCAAATGCTTATCACAAGTTATCAGTAGTAAAAGTTCAGGAAAGAGCAGCCTATACAGTTAACTGTTTCAGACATAAATGGAAGTATATTTATTCAGATTAAAATACTGATGGAGGCAAGATGGTCACACAGACAGAACAGCACAAAGAAATGAATATTATAGAGAGCAAATAGAAAGACAGAGAAATAAACATGCAAAATATAAACTGTACATCTTTTAACCTGGCTTTTAGCTTCAATGGAGGTGATTACAGGTAGCCAAATGTGCATTTTGTCTCAGAGATGCATTTCATGTCCTTCATTTCCTTATTGGGATATATTTCCTCCAGTGAACAAATATATCAGTTGTCTGCTTTTCCTAAAGAAAGTCTCTGGTATGGATGGAAGCTTTCCATCTCTGGCCTTCACACTTTGGTATTCAGCATATTCCATACCTGGGTCTAGCATTTAATCTCTCCTGCTTCAAGCCAGGCAGTTCAGGCGTGGTCCTTCTTCAGAGGTGATCTGTTCTAGTGATCAGCACAGATATCCACTGGTCCAAAGTCTGTGGCTTTAACTGAGGACTGATGAGCAGAAGTGGTGTATCTGTGAATGGTCAGAACTTTACTTTTTTTCACTCTGATACTCTGATTTTTTTTCTTATTTCTGAGTTAAATGCCACAGCATCAAGTTGATCATGGTAGAGAATGCTTAAACCCCTGAGAGAAAACAGTGTTTTCCATACAGCGTTTAAAATATGATTTCCAAGAATCCCACTGGTAAGGGGTCTTCATTGGTGTTGATGATTTAAAAAGAAAACTAGAGCTAAAACAACTTCTGCTGTTGGACTCTTGCCTACAGTTTTGATTCTGAAAAGCTGGGCTCTAAATTCCTACGTTATGTATTACTACACATGCATTCAGAGTGCATGTTTTCATTTGAACACTTGGGAATTACTTGTGAGTTTTCCAATTTACTGTGTAGCAAGATTTATGTGTGGGAAGTCCTTACACTGGAATTCAGTGATGTAGTCAGCAGGAAGGACTTTGTTCTATAATTCATTACAAAAAACCCCAATTTTTTACAATTATCTTGCAAAAATGGCTGGTTTTTATGACTTACGTGCCAAGTTGCACAGCCTCTTGACTTGTCCAGGAAATCACAGCTTAATCCTAATTTTTTTCTTTGTTTTGTTAGAGTGTGTTAGTAAAGCAATGTGAGAGAAGTATTTAACAATTTAAGGAGCTGAACATTTGATTCTAATACTAACAGTCTCCATGCTTAGTTCTTTATTAATAAAAGTCACCCTATCATTTTCAGGGCCATAAACTACTGTGAAAGGGAAATTTGTTTTCTAAGACAAATCAGATGTGCAGAGCTTCCAAAGGACAGCACATACCACTACAAAACAATGTTTTAAAATAAGCTTTTGCAGCATTGCAATTGTTGGTAGAAGAACAGACATATTAAAAATGTCAACTCTGAGGCTTCCAAGCTTTTTCCACTGGTCTGCAAAACTCTTTCTGTTGTTCTGCTCCTGTGTTGCAGTGAGATACTACTGACCTTTGGTTTCAGTTGCCCTATTTCATTTAGCAAATGAGAAGATACAAATTCATCACAGACAATAACAACAGCAGGATTTCACCTGAAAGTACTTGCTGCTATTAGTGTAAGCATATTGTGTGAATATAAGAGTAATGTAGGAGGTCCACACAATTGGAATTATATAAAAAAATTCTCAGCAGTTTTGGGCTGAGATCTATTGGCCTGTTTCTTCTAAAAGGTGCATCCCTCAAACCAACATTTAGGAATTTATCTTATAATTTGAAGGCTATTTTACAGAAATTTCCACAAAGCTATCTTTCAAATGCTTTCTTTGTGTGAAATAGTAAGCTAAAATAATATCTTTCCTATGTAGTGAAAATATTTGGTTTCATTAAAAAAAAGATTCTGAAAATGCTCAATCTTTCAATGAAAAGGCCATTTCTGTTATCATGGGGAAAAATATCCTAATCAAATGTAGCAGAAGAAATAACCTTTAGACTGTGCACATCAGTATACAGTAAGTTGTTGGTACCTAAGTACCCAAAACAAAGGTGCTATTGTAATATCTTTTCTATTATCCTCTCCATTTTCCATTTCTGTGGGATTGATTCAGGTTAGTACTTAATTTATTGCATAGTTGACAATTCATAAATGCTAAAGAATGGTATCTAAAGATTCCATCCCTTACTTTCTTGTAGAGCTAAGAATGTGGTTTAGCTGCCTGACCTCAGCCAAAGGCTAAGAAGGTGTGAATAGATTTCTGCAACAGAAATTCCTTCTTCCAACACCACAACTGACTGTGATATTTTGAGGGCTTTAAATTTAAAAAGCCAAGATCTAAGAGAAAGGATAAATGTCCTTTGTACATATATGTGCATAATACCACATATTTATGATGGAGAGAATTCTTTCTTGTTCTGTATAAAAATGCAGACATTTAATTTGAATGCCCTGAACCCAAACTTTGTAAACAGAATGCAAATACAGATGTGGGAACACAGCAATATTTATTTCCTTCATATTGGCCATAGGGTTCTCATTTGTCTTTTGTTTTCTTCTATGATGTAAACTTTTTCTATGTTTTCCTCCATTCAGGTTCCCAAGAGGTCAGTAACATATTTGAGAATCTCTGAACTTTGTGTATTTTGCTGTTTGTCATTGGTAGCTGTTTCTGGAAGAAAATTTGAGGGTAAAATTCTGCCAAGTGAATCCATGTATCATCACCTTCTTCAGACAGTTCAGGTTAATAAGCCTCTAATGCATTTGAAAATTTGACTAAATTGTTTAGTTTTTTAATCACATTTTGTACATCCTGCTACTTGCTTACACAGTTAATCATTCTTCCAAATTATATTGTTGTTTCTAGTTAGGTTTTTAAAGATAAAATATTTAATTCTTTGTTACAGTGTCTGGGCCAGTTTGATTCATCAGTAAAACATTCCCAAATAAGTTTTCCTTGTCAAGTCAGATGATTGAAAAATAAACAATTTTATTCCTACAGGAATAATTTAAATGCTGGATTTCACTCAAGCTTCATTATTTTTTGTTGTATTTCTTGATGACTTTTCAGATATAAAACTGCTCTGTAAAAGATTTTGTTTTAAAGTTTAATTGACAACCCCATTCTTCAGGTGTTCTTCAACCTGTAGTTGCCCTTTGAGTAACTTTATTGCTGTAAGTGTGACTTCAGTGACCTACTTCAACATGCAGATACAAATATTTACACATATATGAGATTGTTGCTTCATAATCACTGCTGTGAAATGAATATTATTATGTTACCTGGAAAATAAGAATCAAATGTCACAGTAGCTCCTAAACTCAAATCTTACAGAACTGTAGTTTGACACTTGTTTTGGACATACATTTGCAAATCTTTTTTTTCTAAAGGGCTTGATACAGTGGGACTTTATGTCCTTCATGAAACATTTTTTAGGTTTATGTTACAATACTTGTACTTATCTTCACTTCATTTTTCCAAGCTGGATTTTGTCCTACTACTCTGACAATTTTTGTTTTGTTTTGTTTTGTTTTTTCTTGAATGGTGACTGTCAACATAGCTCTAATTTCATGGTGCCAGTGTTTAAAAGGAAGTGAGCTCTTCAGCAACATGAGTTAGTGCAATATGCTCAGCAAGAAATCAAATTATATTTACCTTTTGTCTGGAAGCTGGTATACAAGGCTACTTTTCAAATGCTGTGGTTTAGTTACCTTTCATAGGTTTGACTGTAAGCAACTGATGTTTCTCCTGTCTTACAGGGAAAAGCCTGTATATTAGTTGCATTTCTGCCATGCTATATAAATCAGTGCTTTGCCTGATCTGTTTCCTATTGTTGCTTTTAAAAAACTGCTGGTTGCCAACATTTGTCTCGTATTATCACAGAAGTAATTTTGCACTATTTTTGCATTTTTAAATGTTGACATCATTTTGTGTTATCTGTTATAAAACTGAATATACAGAAAAATTTATTTACTCAGCTCCAATGTGTTCCATTTAAATAAACTGTTGAGTTACTCATCTGTGCTAAATTGCCAGCTACTTCCTGGTTTAAACTGTGGGGAAGAACCCTGTTACTCCATCCCACCCACTCCTTGTAAGTGCATGGGAAGGTGTTGATAGTGAGCGGAACCACGCTGGGTGCAGGAGTGGTGATGGAAATGCCATAGGTGGGAAGGAGGGACTGGTGCTGTGAGTGCCTTGGGAGGATTTGGTGATGCTGAAGGGACCTTGCTGCTGCCTTACTCTTCACTGTTTGTGTGTCAGAACCCACCTCAGTTTCTGCTTTTAATCAGTTCTCACTGACTGGGCAGAGCACCCTCACTTCTGGCAGGTGCCAGAACCTATCAAAGCACAGGAACCCTCAACATCCTGGAGCTTCCACATCTGCAGGCTTGGTTTCCCAAGATTAAAGAAACAGACTACTCCACAGGTCCCAAAATATATAAATATACATAGGAACAAGTAAAAATGTAAAAGGTTAAAACAATTCCCAGGTGTGAGAATCTGGTGAAGAGGTCAACTGGAAAAAAATTATCACTTGCCCACTGACATATCACTTCTTAAATTATCTGATTCTATATCTAAGTCGATTCACATTTACATTTGCCAAAGCTTTCTTTGGCCTCTGTATTAGGGGATTCAGCAAATATTTTGTTGAGTTGAAATATTCATGATGAGTTCACAATATTTAGTAAATGTGCATTTCCAGAGAGTGATCTTTCCTTGCGTGTGTTCCTAAGCTGACCCTGTTCTTATCCTCCCTTGTCTTCACAGATGTAAGCCAGAGGGAATTTTTATGTACTTTAAATTGGCGAACACTCAAGCCCTCTGTTAAATTTCAATTTAAAAGTTTACAGATTATCTTATAGGTGCTTACAACTGCAGGGAAGCTGCTGTTTGGCTCCTTTGGTGCCAGCTTCATACCAGCTTGTGGTTCAAACCAGATGGTTTAAAAATAGTCAGTTCAAGATCCCTGGAAGTATTATGCCACTGTATCGCAAAATTACTTAGCAAACACAGCACTTTAAGAACTTTGGGCTGCATGTTTTGTTGCACCAATACGCTCATCCTGCCTTCATGGAGAACCAGGTACTGAAGAATTGTGACATCTCCTGAACTCAGTTCAGGAAAACATCTTATCCCAGCCCTGAAAACCATAGAGTATTCTGTCTCTTAGCAAATCTGTGATTCTGTTGACCCATGCACAACACAGAGCAGCAGCTCAACCTCTCTCTTAAAAATTTGCAGCCAGGATGAGCTAGTCTGTTTTCCCTCGGATCTGTGCAGAATTAGATGGAAACACTGTACATCTTATCCCCCCAGGGTAGTGTTAGAATCTGGAACAAGGCAGTCCAATTTTGCTGGAAAATATGTGAGAACTGTTTTCAAAGAGTTTACCAGGAACACACATAGCTTCTTGCAACCATTTTTTATTGTCCCAAATGGTGACAAGAAATTTCTTATTTAACCCAGTGTGTAAAAGGGATTTAAGCTTGTTCCAGTGGGAGAAGTTCAAAGGTATTGAAGGCTAATATGTCTGATCTTCTTGCAGGAAGCTCTTTGTCTGGGATTAAATAATCACTTTCAGAGAGACACTTCTATTCCATGGTGTTAACAGCTAAATATATGTGTGTATTTATATATAAACATACACACACATATCTGTATGTATTAGAACACATGTGTGAACATGCACATACATACATATGGCTGGGCTTCATTAGAGATGTTTACAAAATATGCTGAGTGTGTGCCGTGTGAAAAATGTTATTCTAGTACAGACAGTTCAGATTGGGCAGCAGCACTGGGAAGTTCCTGTTGCCAAGAACCAGGGGGTGGTGCAAGAGGGATAATTTTTGTCTTGTTTCCCTGATTCCCCTGTCCACAATACAAAATTTGATTTGCAATGACAGGAGTGGCTGCCAAAGCTTATCCGGTTTTAACCGTACTGGGCTTAATTAAATACTATTAAACCATCATCTGCTATCTAAATAAATCAACAGTAAGAGAAGAGTGCTGGTAGCTGCAGATTGCAGAATGGTTATGGCATGAAATCTTGGGTGATGCCAACCCAGTAGTGAAGGTAAAACTTTGACTCTCCTCTGTGTGCCAGGACCTACCTGTTCCAACGCTGGTCTGTGCACTGCAGGTGCCTGGGAGTTGAAAGTGGTCACCTGGCTGGGTGACCCAAAGCTGAACTTTACCATAAATAAGCACAGAGCATGTTGCTACATGCTTGTCAGCTTCCACAGTCCAATAAATGCGTTTCTCCTAATTATGCATAGTATCACAGCACAGATTTTGGCAAGAAGGAACATTTGTCTTGCAAAGCACTTGGCCACCTGTCTCAGTGCAGCCAGTGAGTACCAGGGGATGGTGAGCAGCAGGTTGAGGGAGGGGATCTTCCCCCTCTACTCTGCTCTCACGAGACCTGGAGTGCTGCATCCAGCTCTGGACCAACCAACACAAGAAGCAAGTGGACCTTTTGAAGCAGGTCCAGGGCAGGGCCCTGAGGATGCTCAGAGCACTGGAACATATCTGCTATGGGGACAGGCTGAGGGAGCTGTGGTTTGTCAGGCTGGAGCAGAGAAGGCTCTGGGGCTTCCTCACAGCAGCCTTCCAGCCAAAGGGACAAGAGAGAGGGAGAGGGGCTGTTTACAAGGGCACAGAGTGATAGGACTCAGAATAATGGCATTAAACTGAAAGAGGCAGGTTTGGATCAGATGTTAGGAGGAAATTCTTCACTGTGAGCATAGTGAGGTGCTGGAGCAGGCTGCCCAGAGAAGCTGTGGGTGCCCCATCCCTGGAAGTGTTCAAAGCCAGGTTGGATGGGGCTCTGAGCTACCTGGTCTAGTAGAAGGTGTCCCTGCCCATGGGAGAGGGGGTTGGAATGATCTTTATGGTCCCTTCCAAAGCATTCTATGATTCTATGAAATCAGCTAAAACTGCTCAGTGCCAAAGTGTTTTCCAGAGTAAAAATAAGAAGGGTTATTCTCCTGGGGGGTGCAAGCAAGAAACCCCTATATCCACACATCCAAAAAAGAAAGGTACCCATTTAATTTTTTGTCACCTTTTTTATTACATTATGCAGCAGAAATATTTTTATTACAGCTGAAGCTTCATGTCTCTGGGATATTTCAAAGCACATGAGGTAAATGAAACTAAATTAAACCTCTGCTGAAGAGGGAAAAAAGGGGTGGTAAATCATAATTCAAGACCACAACATTAGTTCTTAGTCTTCAAAATTAAAAAAAAATTTAAAAAACAACAATAACTTCATTTATTTTCCATTTAGACAATGGAAAATAATATGTGAAGAATTAAAATGGAACCCTGGTAAAGCAGATAACATTCTGCAGCTTACTGTGCAGCTTTTAGTGTGTGTGGCCAGCACTGTAAAGTACTGAAGTATATGTAAATTCAAACCTTTGTTAACCAGGAAAATTCTGTAGCTCTCCTTGTACTGCAAGAGAGACTTGGGTAAGGCTCAGTTCCATAAGTTTGTGTTTTCTGGGAGTTTGGGTGCTTTGAAGACTGACAAAAGCTTTTCATTGTATATCAGATTTTGCAGCTCCTGTAGGAATGTCCTGAATAAAATGCCAGTCAAAGTGATCACATTGTCCTAGGTTATTACTTTTCAGTCTCATACTACTAGTTGAATACTCTGCCTCTGCTTTTTTTTTTTTTTTAATTTAGAAAGAATAACAATAAAATCCAAAATCTGCCCATCCAGTGAAAGTAAATGCATTCCAGTAATGGAAAACACAAAGCTCCCAATACCTGGGCACCCAGCCAGCCCAGCTTGGCATTAATCATACATATTCATTAATTCCCATTCAGAGATGAGTCAATTGATGGTAGCAGTGTAAGTGCACACAGTAAGAGCCACCATTCAGCTGTGGAGGGAAAGACAACACCAGTTTGGGGATTTCGTGTGCACTGGGAATGCTGGGTAAGCACACATCCCTTGGCCACTGGCATGCCTGCATCTACTGAAGTCTGAGGCTGCAGCTGGCTGAGGGGTGCTGAACCACACTCCCTCGTGCCCTGCGCTCCCCTGGCACAGCCAGATCTGCTGTCCTTTGTACCTGAATGACAATTCCACCTATTTTCCCAGGCCTTTTATGGGCTGGAAGGAGCCAGCTGGGTGGGAGTGGGCAAAAAGTTGAGTTAAATCACAGAGACACTGCTTTAGAAAGCTGATTTACATGTTTGATATATGACTGCAGAGATCAATTTATTTTAAATGACTTAAATTAAAAGGCTAAAAGCTACTTATTTGCTGCAATTTTAGTTACTCATAATAAGCCTGAGGGAATTTGTTGTAACAATTATGCTGGGAGTTTCAATACTCTGAATGCCTTAACTTTTGCAGCTTTATGAAGAAAAGTTCTCATCTACTGGGATATTTTTAAATATTAATGGAAATTTTAACATGCGCTGTAGAAAAAGATTTCTTTTGAAATATATGGTTTTTTTCCAAACTTCTGTTTAAAAAAATATATTTTTATGCTATTATATGGAATTTTAAACCAAGGATGCAGATCTAATGCAATCATCTTGACAACTGGAAAGAAGAAGAGAGATCTCACTGAAAGCCTCTGTGGATTAAATAGAAAAAGGTAAAGAGAAGGAAAGTTTCTTGGTGAACTAAGCCCATTCCCTGCCAAGGGGGAATACGCCCCCCTGACTGAGAGCCTGCCTAACTGGAATCTCATCTGAACCTACTGAGTCGTGCATTGGCAATGAGAGAGCATGGAAAGCATGCATCATTAATTTTTAAGAGAGCTACTGTTAGAAGAAAACGATCAGACTTTGTGAAGAGTGTAATAGACCTGTCAGGGCCACGTTTTAAGGCCAGAACATTTTTATTTTCATGTCTCTGAAGAGTCAGTATCTGTTTAAGTTACAGCAACACTCATTTATTGTGCAGTTTCACACAGTGCCCAGGGGAAATTTGATGCAAAGTTGAGCTCCTTTGGATCAACTGCACATGCCTGCTACTGCATAATCAAGGCAAGTATTTTAGAATAATTTTCATTTTCAGATGTAACAGTCACATAAGCTCAGAAAGTCTGTAAAATTTAAGACTCACTGACTCATCAATGGATGTGGTACTTGCAGTTCTGATGAGCTTATACTCAAGCAGGACAGACACATTTTTGGAGGCACAGACTATGGACAGGAACAGAGCTGGTGAGCATCAAAATTTACAACTGGTTCTATGTCTCAGTTCCCACTGAGCTCTTTGCACATTTAATCAAGTCTCCCTTTATGATTATGGTGGTACTTGCATTAAAGGCAATTAATCAATCATACTGAATTCTGTGTAATTTTTGTCACTCCTCTCTCCCACAAGTTTATGCTTGCTCAGTCCAAAGGTGCAGTTCTCTGTCTCCATCCGAAGGAGGGCCTTCCCACCTCTGCCTCATGAGCTACAATGTTCTTTGAACTACAGTGTGAATAATGCACATTTGGGAATGCTCTACAGAATGTAATTAATGGGACTGGCTGTCATTCCTAATGAGTCATGTTTGGGCCAGTAACAATTTTCATATGGTTTAGGTTGCTCAATCTTGCTTAATAAGACAGTCATGATTAAATGCATTCAGAGCATCCAAGCCAGGTGTCATTTGCAAAGGAAATCTAACAAGAATTGAAATAAGCTTTATTTTTCCCATTTTGGTCTTTTGAGATTGAGGTTTTTTTGTTCTTCACCAAACACAATAGATTTCTTTTATCTTTTCCTTCTAACATTTCTTGGAGGGAAAAAAATACTTTTACTTAAAACTGTGAGCATAGGTATTCAGCTCATGTCTTTGCTCATGTCTTTGTTCATGTCTTTTTTATCCTTGGTCTTTTTGCATCAACTTCTATTGCTTCTTGCTTGTGCTCAACGTGTGTTGTCTCACGAAGCTGCCAGCTCCCATTTGTGACGATGCTTTGCTGCTCTCTGCTTTTCCTCCTGCTCTGCCCCAAGTGGGTCACCCACAACTGCAGCTCCTTGGGGTGTCCCTGTCCCTGCCCCAGGTGTCTCTGTGCCTGCAGCATCTCTCTGGCCAGGAATGTCAGCCCAGCTATCAGTACTAACACCACCATCACCCATGGGCCGACATCCCTGGGATGGCAGGGCTCTCAGGCAGTGTGACATGGATGCAGCCCTGGCCAGACAGCAGGACTCTGCCTGCTGTGCCTCAGACTCCTGTTGTGTACAGTATGAGAAAAGATCTTAACACAAATGGTCTTTGTTTGAATGCAAACTCTTTGCTTTAAAGTGCTGATCCCACTTGGTACTCAGGCTCTGGCCAGCTGGATGCCTCCCATAATGTTTTGATGCCCATCCCTCCATTTCCCCATCTCAGGCTTGAGGTGATTATGCAGTTTGGTTGATGGTGCTACATGAGTTGCATGGAGATGATTCCCTCCCCGGCCAGGGAGGGCCCAGGACCAGCTAATTCTGTCTGTGAGTACATGCCAGAAATCTATTTATGAGCAGCCCAGTGCGTCCCAGAAAACCAGACAGCGCCAGCTTCTCCCACAAGGCTTGGTCTCTCCCACAGTCTTACTCCAGCCTGATGCATTCTTAGTTTCCCAGACAGAAATCTCTGTCACTAATCAGTGTTTTCTTACCCCTGTCTTGGCTTCCACAATTGTATCTGTCCAAACAAGGATCCAGGGAGGACCAAGAAGTTTTCCAGTTTTTTACTCTTTCAGTATTTACTTTGAAGAGACCTTTGAAAGAGGGAGTTTGAGACATGTCTTTTAGAGCAGTGTTTTTTCCAGTATACAAGATTAGGGGAATGTGCTGCTGATTTCAGGCAGAAGATGTTCTTCCCCTGGCTGCACAACTACCTTTCTTTCAGCTCCTACAGCCTTTCATGCCCAGTGATCTGTGATCACTGCCAAAAAGTATGTTCCTCCAGCTAGATATCTGGATATCTGGAAGCTGATCCTCTAGCATCTCAAGATGAGGTGACATGCCAGCACAACCTCCCCATTCTTGCCAGAGCTAGAGCTGGCACAGAACCCATCTAACAGGAAGGTTTGTGGTGGCTGTGATGCCTGCACAGCTTTAGGCAGCACCAGACCCGCCCTGTGAGCAGGTGCACAGAGGGCATGAAAGGCTTAGAAACCCCAGAGGAGCTGGATCCATGATTGGCACTCATCAGTAGCCCTGCATGCAGCTAGCTAGTTTTCCATACATAAGATTTGGACCCAAACTATTCTTAGTACTTGGGGAGCACATTTTATTGCTTATAGTTTGTGATTAAATGGAGAAGAAAGTTCTCATGCCCCTTTGTCTCCCATTCATCAGCATGGCTGAATCAAAACTAAAATAAATGACCTTAGAAAGGAGAACTTTATGTTACAAAAATACCCTTAAAGGATGTATGGAAAGCATGTGAATATTTCTGAAATATGATGAAAACAAAACCCAGATGACTGTAAGAGGCTGAAGTAACATTATCTTTTCTTTATTCAACCCAACCAGAGTTTAAATCTGCTGCAGGCAGTCTTTAGAAATAGCACTTAATGCAATGCCAGAGCATCCTGCAGAAAAGGTACAGCACATTAATGTGCATGGATTGTCTTTGATTTCCTTTAGCTCTGTGAAAAGGCTTAATTAGACAACTGCACTAAAGGTAATTGTGTAATTGATCCATTCACAACAATTACTTAAGTGCAGTGTTGTTCTTCCATGGTGGAGAACAAAAACAAGAAGTTAGGCCATTGAATCAATTATTAAAATAAATCTTGGCCAGTTCTATTTGTAGGGGTCTTTGAAACTTGAGTTAGAAAGATGACAACAACTTTCAAGAGTAGCTCTTGGGAAGCTCTTTGGAGGGTGTTTTAATATTTTTACTTTTCCTGCCCTTGCCCCTGGGCTCTGCCTGATTTAACATCTCTGTGGGCTCTGAAGTTGGTGGATTGTCTTAAATTGTTGGCATGACCTTATCTTGCCATCCTTCCCAACCCAGCCTGCAAACACAGAGCCAATGGATCCACCTCACAACAGTGGTGTTGACAGGGCATGACACTGACAGTCCTTGAATCTCAGGGGACTCTGAAACAGAAATATTTCAATCAAGGTAGAAAAGCATATCTTAGCGCTGAGAGCAAAACTGACATCAGTTCCAGCAGATGCAGACACAGATTTTTTAATTCTTCTATCTACTGTATGCTTAGTGTTTTTGAGTAATTCCTATTTTTTCTGAGTATCTGAGGACTAAGTTTCCCTGTCCATCTTGATTTCAGAGTAGATTTTGCAGAGAAGAAACAGCTTTCTAATGAAAATATAGTCATTGAATGCTATGGCTGGGTCTTAAGGGTTTTTTTTGCAGGAGTTTTGTTAGAGATAAGTAAAGCTTTATTTCATTCTCTCTGGTCAGACTGTCATCTGGAGTTTCTTCTGAGTTTTCAGTGTTGTTCTGGCCTACTCCTTATGTAGAGGATTTCTCTAACTTCATAAACAGACACTTGAGATGGAAGAGAATGCAGATGTTTATTATATAAAGCAGAAGAACAAATACATAGGTTTTTTTTATTTTGTCAGTTGTCAGTAATATCTGCCTAGAGAAACATTAAAATAAAAGCACATGTTTATAGAACACAATGCCTTCTAAAATTCTGTATAAAACACTAATCTGCTGTGGTTTGTTTTTCTGGGTTTTTATTTCAATTCATTTAAATAAATATGCAAAGAGTTTTCAATTAAAAATGCCAACAAGCATTCTTGCAGAGCATTTTGCTTGGGTGGATGTAGCATGCCAGTGCCTGACCCTGCCTTACCCAAAGCTGTCTTACTCCATGAGAAAGGCACTGGAAGAATAGGTGGCTGGAAGCCAGCATCAGGCAGACTTGATTGAGAAACAAGTAAGGCTGATTAGCCACTGGAACAAGCTGGGAAGAGAAGTGAAGGTCTTTCCCCGTCTGGATGTCTTCAAATCAACAATCAAATCTCACATGGAAGAAATGACTAATCAAACAGACAATTTGAGGCTCAACAAAGGGTGCCTGTATGAAAGCCTGTGATCTACAGAAGATTACAATATTTAACAAGTCCTTCTGGATTTAAGCCTGAGTTTGGGGCAAATTAAAATACTGATAACATGAGTGTGGCTTTCTGAACCCCGAACTCCCTTTCCCAGATCTTTTTTCTTAAAGTCTGCCCAACTCCAAACATGCAGCTATTCAGTGAGTATGGAAATAATTTTCCAAAAGGGCAGTTTTGAAAAGTTGCCAAGAAAAAATGGGCCCACATGTTACCATAGACATCTGTAGGTGAAAACTCCTCGCAGCAGAAAGAAGCTGTTCTTATCCTGATGGGCCATCAAGGAGCCCTGACTGAGATGTTTTATGGCGGCGTCTTTGGCCCAGAAACCCTTTTGGTGACCTCAAATGTCAGACCAAGATAATTCTATCACTCAGGAAGTTGGTCTGGATGGACATCAAATGCAAATGCTGCCAGGATTTGATTGTTTTCATGCTTGACAAGTCTAAGGACAGAAAAATGGATTGAGCAAACTGACTGATAAGCTATTACCAGTTCTCCCAATCACATTTTCCATCTAAGCATTGACTCGTGTGATAAAAGCCTTTTATCATTTGATAAAACTGAGCTGTCAGGGTTTAAAGTGCAAGAACAGGTTACCACATGGCAAAGAATTAATTCCACACGCTTATTTCATCAGAAGTTTGTGGGGGTGGAGTCTGTGCTCTGAGCCCAGTCGCAGACACCCCTCAGGACTGCCCTGGGAGTGCTGCAGCGAGGGTGGGGAGCACAAGCAACCCAAGCCCCCCTCTGTGGGAACAGCTTGGACAGGGAACAAAATGTCAGTATTGCAAATATCCATATGAACAGTGGCACACCTTCTGTCCATACCCCACAAATTAATAGTAATTAGAGGAGGAAGATTTCAGTGGCTCTTGCCTTAGTAATAAATTATAATCTGCAAGATATGAAAAGAGCTTCATCTCTTTCAACCCATTTTTGTACTATTTCTCTTGCAAAATAAGCAGATACATGCTTTAATTTCAGGCAAGCACTCTAGCCAGTGGGGTTTTGTTGTTTTTCAAAATTAGAAAAATTGGTTCCTTTGCTGAGTGGATTCCTGTGATCTAAAGCTGCAGTGCCTGTTATCAGTATGCAGCTGCTTGCTTTAAATCGCTAACTTCTGAAACACTTTCTCAAGCATTCCTGAAATGGAATATTTCATGTGGAAATAAATGAGTTTGTAAAACCCTTTTAATTATTTTACTTCAGTAAAAAGATTAAAATCTAAATCTCTCTTGCTCCACATCCGTGTTGTAACTTAGAGAATATAAAAGAGATTTATCATTTTCAAATGCTAAATACAGAACAAAGTCTATTTTTTTCCTTTCCTCCGCACAATTTGAAAGCCCTCAAACCCCCCACCCACCTACTGTATGTATGAGTTGAACATTGTCTAGTACAAATTAACAATTTCTTCCGAGTGTAGATCCCAGGCCAAATTCAAAGCCTGCAGAGCACTTCCCAACACAAGGGATCAGGCATCTCAGGGGAATGAAGGCTCTGAATCTGCAATTATGAGCCATATCTAATTGTGTCGTATTTATAGTTATATATATTTATTTATATAGATATAAATATAAATCTATAAATATATATAACTATATATATGATGAAATATATATATATATAAATTGTCAAAAAATTTAGTATCATTTAGCAGTAGGATGGCCTGATGTATTTTTGGAGGGGAGGGTGTGCTTGTCTTGAGGGGTTGTTTAAGATTCAGGTTGGTGAGAAAGTAGACATCAAGATTTGAGTTCATATGGTCTTGCAGTGCCCTTTATTGCCAGGGAACGTAGTAAGCTTCCTGCCCTACTCCTAAAGAAGCTGTTCCCTGGGAATACATCAGGGAACAAGGGCTTATACCTATCCTAGGCTACAGCTGGTGAATGCCATGCCACTCACTGCAGAGCCATGAAACCTTGATTGCAGTTTGGATTGCTGTAATTAGCACTTTGTATTTGCACTATGCATTTTAAATCAGGTGCACGTTAATACATCACTTATCAAGAATGAGCAGCGCAGAGCATCAAAATTTTTATATAGACTTATTCAAAGCTAGATGATTTTTAATGTGTGTGATTAGTTGCAACCAAAATTGCAGTAATAAATAAAATTATATACAAAACAGAATGGGAGGCTTCTACATAAGAATGAGGCAAATGGTACAACAAAAGCCAAATTGATTTCTAATGATGGTTCAAATAAAATGTTTAGAGGAATTGCTTATGCTTTGATCACAGTACTGAAAAATGTGAAGATTTTGTTTATTAAAAATGTTTCAAAGCTATTAAACTCTGTTAATGTAGACCATGCAAGTATTTGTAAATGCCTTAAAGAGTGACACTAAAATTAGGAGTTTGTTTTATGCAGTGTGGTGATGTAATTCACAGCAACAGAGGAATTCTAAATGTTATGGAGAGTTTGTCTCAAAGTCCCCCTTTGCTCAAAATTTCCAGCTCCCAAATGGTGGGTCAGTTCTCTGAAAATCATTATTTGAGTTGGGACTTCTACAGTGCCAGTTTTGCAAAAGGATTTTTGAAACTGTGGGGAAATATGCTTTGAGGCAGCTCACAAATTGGGGCTATTCTTATGTATCAAAATTTAGGCATTTGCAGGACTGCTCCTTTTGCTGAGAAGCCACAGATCAACAGATTCTAGACATTAAGTGCAAGAGGTAACCTGGACAAAAAAATGCACTAGTTCCATGCCATTTTTGTATTCTTGTAGATATTTTTCAAAGCAGATACTTTTTTTTTTCCAAAATATTTGCTTTGATTAATTTGTATTTCTCATTCTAAAGCAGCTGGCTGAGGAGGCTTCACACTAGAAAAGGTACTGAAGCACCTTTGAATCCAATCCTCATGAGCACTGCACTTCTCTAGAACAATTTATCCTCAAAGTCTTCTGTAGGGTCTGATCAACTGTTTTCTGTTTTCCCTGGCTCTGCTCCACACCTTGGAGTAATTCCTGTCACCAGCTCTCTCAGTGGCTTCACTCTGAACAAATTTTCTGTTCAGTCTCAAATTTTTCCTATGTCTTTCAGGCATTCTGGGTTTCCTGATGGCACTCGTCTGTGTCCCCCAGCTGACAGGAAAAAAGGTTTCTGTTTCCTGTAGTTTGTATTTGATGTTTTTTCACCTCTTTCTCTGTTTGTTGCATATATGGTTCAACACATTTCATATACCTGCTTCCCTCTGGAGCACTGCCAGATGCCACCTCACCTTTCCAGCCTGCAAAGGGAAGGGAATGAGCTGGCAGTGAGGCTGCTCCCGAGCCCAGGGAGGCTGTCCTGGGTGCCTGAGCCACCCTCTCTCACCTCCAGTCCCCTGCAGCTCCAGTGGAGCCTCTGCTGTGACTCCTCTTCCCCTTTCCAAAAAGAGGGAAGGAGAGAGGCACAGACACCTCCACGGAGATCCCCGGCACCTGATTTCTTCCCAGTGCTGCAGACCATGGAAATTGTTGGGGCTTTAGAGATGCCAACACTACCTTGGGCTTCAGTGTGCTTTGCTGGGCAGGCAGGATGCCAGCCCAGGCTGGCGAGGCAAGGCTGGGCAATGCTGGCAGCTTCGGGGTGAAGATGCTGTCCCAAAGGTCAGGGATGCTTTTCTTCCTGTATTTTTCCTAGGCTGCTTTTTTTTTCATTTTTAGGGAAGGCCAAACCCTTGAGGAGTTCACTCTCAGATGTCACCTGCACATTTCTCATTAATAAAAATTCCTCTGCCCTGAGGTAACCAGTAACAAATATGAGGTAGTTCATAACTAATGCGTGTCTCAGAGCACAACTTGACTGTGTAATTTCACTTGCAACACTAGACGGGATGTTAGTCTGTCACTAGAACCCTGCCAGATTGCAACCAGTGAGGATCTGACTGCTAATTTTTCTCTCCCAATGGTATGTACTATTTTGCAAAGAAGTTTTCTTTAATGAAAATTCCATTAACATTATTTTCTCTCACTCCCATTACCAAAGAAGGCTTCATTTACTTTATTTAAAAATGGTGTTGCAAATGCACTTATTCTGACACTTTCTTGTTCTGGTGATGAGAAAATCTCTGAATAACGTGAGAAGACTAAAAATGCACTGCCCTTTTTGTATTCCATAAGTAACATATCGTAAAAGATACCAGTTTCACCAGAACTGTTTTTGTGACAGCATTTGTGGCTTTCCCGATAGCAGGGCTGTTAGACAACTATTTTGTCTGACTCAAGAGTTGCTGACATATCTTATTTGATAACTGATGCAGCTGCACAGCCAGCTTAAAATGCTCAGCACCAGGTCCTTAGACCATGTGAAAAGCCACAGTTCCATTAACTTCACTGGAGATGTGTCTCTTTATATCAGCTGGCACAGTGGGAGATGCAGCTATTGTCCAAGGAAGGAAGGGGATAGGAAATGCTGGATGGGCAGCCACTGACAGATTATTTCTGACAGCAGAAGAGGAGCAGAATGAAATTCCCATCCCTTTTTTCCAATACTGCTATTAAATGCTGATTCACTAACTAATACCACGAATCTTTTTCCTCCTACAAGCAGCAGGCTTGCATCACAATTTATAATGTGCTAACAAGTTCTGAGGGGACTTCCAAGGAAGGTCCTAGAATAATTCTCAGATATTGCAACAAAATTACACCAAAGATCCTCAGGTATTCATCCTGGAGGTAAAAAAGCCAAAATGCTGCTGTTAGTGGTCACAAAACAGTTTGTATCAGAATTCCTGGGAAGCCTGTGCACCTGCTGGAGAGGGTTGGATAGGCTTCTGTGCTGTGGCCACTTTGAGTTCTGGTTCAAGACAATAAAACCCCAGGGTGCCCCAGAGATTCAGCAATTCCTGCCAGCAAATTGCAGCTGCTGACTTGGTGGATGACAGCATCCCTAATTCTCAGTAACAAGCCTTTGCTCCCTCTCTGAGCCCACTGATTCAGAGGAGTTGGATTTGCTTTTGCTGTTAGCAGACACCATTCTCTGTTTCCTCCTCCAAACAGCAAAGAACATGCTTCTGGTTAGAAAACGAGGGGTTTATTTCCCCTTCACTACAGATCTGATCAGTTCTGACAAGGTATACTTAGCCTTTATCCTTTCTGGTACTCTGATGAGCTGCTTCCATGGTTTTTTGGCAATCCAAGCTGCCCTCTCACTACAATGGAAGGATGAAGGCAAGGCTGGAGCATCCCTGCCCACAGCTGAGTGCCCTTGCAGCTTCAAGCAGAGGAGGAATCCCAGGCTGCCTGAGCTTGCTCCTACTTAGAGACCCATGGGATACATTCAGTCCTCTCCCTCATCTCATATGGGTCAGGTTTATGAAGAATTAGTGGGTTTTCAGCCTTGCAATAAGTCAATTTCAAGGTCTCCAGCACTGTTTTATTAATGAAAATCTAAATGGTAGAAATCTGCTAATTAGGAGATCTTAACACCCTTCAACTTAATCTTCAGATCTGTTGTAGGTTATGTATGAGGGACTATTGTTTCATGCCTTTATAAATTAATGAGGAGTATGTTATTAGTGACAATGAACTCTTTGTGGTTTATGGTTTACTGAAGAATATATTTTAAAAGAAGACTTTGTGCTCTCAGGGCAATTTACGTTGAAATAAGAATGTCTATAAACTGCAGGTGTCTCATTAAATTCTGCTGGTGATTAGAAGAAGCAGCCATGTGCAGAGATCTTCATCAGGGGCTCTGTGATTTGTGTTGTCATGCTCAGTTTTCCACTAATAGCTACACATTACTTAGCATTGATGCTCAGCTGCTGTGGGCAGAGCTCTGCAAAAATAGTTGGTTTCCATTCAGAAGCAAATGGCACTGAGCCAGCTATTGATTTATAGACTGACACATTCCCCTTTAAAATGGCTATAAGAACATTGGCTACTTACCTGTTACCTTTCTCTGTGTTAAAAGTGTGTTAAAAATAATTTTCCACTCGATAAACAGAAACACAGTGTGTGATATTTATACTGGTCATTTTCATAGAGAGCTCTGAAAAGGGCTGCTTTATACAATTCCACTGGAGAGAGAGAGAGAAGGGTTGAGAAATTTTGTCAGTATTCCCAGTTCTGGTTAAATGGTTTGGCCTGGAGGCAAGATGGATACATGCCCATTTCTTCCCAGCATGGACATGTGTTTGAAAACAGAAACTTGGCATAATGTTTTTAAAAAAACCAACACTAAACACAAAACAACTACCCTTTTGTATCTGCAACATATACTGCTTCTTTGGGGGAAAAAGGCAATACTATTCAAGCTCATAACTGCAGTGATACATTATTTAGAATTTATTTTCATATTCCTACAGAACTGATTTTATAATCCTGTGGTAGCAATATGACAGCTACTTTTAAAATTTTTTGTACCTCCTGTGCTTGGCTGGTCTTTTTTTGTTTTTTTGCTCATAATCTTGCAATTGTGCTTGGGATAAAGCAGGAGCACTGGCTTTTTCTCAGGACCGAGGGTCTGTTTGGGAGAGAGAATCTAAGCCATATAAAAGAATACACCAAACTATTTGGCATGATTCTGATTTTTCCTCATGTTCAGGTCTTGCAGTGGGCATAAATTACAATGATATCAATTTGCAGCTCTGAAGGGCCAGAGAAGCCCAAACATGAATGCCTACTCAGGCATTGTTCATTACCCTGGTCCTGTCCAGCCCCTGGCACAGTGAGCTCCTTATCCACTTGGCCTGGGACAGATACCAAAATATTTAAACCATGACCATATTTTCCTCGAAGTTCAGATGGAGATTGTTTTGGGATCCAAGAATTTTGCGGAGGATTCATCCTATTAGCAATGCAACTCTACTGTTCCTTGGCGTTCACAAAGCCCTTGTTCTTCCCATTCCTCAGCTTCCTCAGCTAGCTTGAGTTGGCTTTGGCTAGGCCAGGGTGTGAAATCTGGCCAGGGTTCTTCAGCTGAGAGCAGAAGATGCCTGCAAACTGGATGGGCCACCTGTTAGATGGAGACCAAATACATGCTTTTGGCTTCTTCACATGAATAAGAGCCACAGTCAAAAGAAACATTTAGGTATTTTGAGTAACAATAGTTTGCAAAGGCCTGATTTGTTTCTCTGATTTTCAAACTCCAGTTAACAATTTTGAAAGGTGCCATGCTGGCACTGAGGCATAAAAACTGTCCAGTCCAAGCTCTTGCTCAAAGGTGGACCAGTTAGACTGGATTTCTTAGGCTTTTGTCCTGTCAAGCTTGGATATCTCTGAGGACATAGACTCTACAACCTCTTTGGAATGCTGTTCCAGTTCTTGACACTTTTCAGTGTATAAAACCTTTTCTTAATACCAAGCTGGAATTTCCTGTGTTCCTGCTTGTGCCTGTTGTCTCTTGTCCTGCCCTTGTGCACTTCTGAGGAGAGTTTGGCTCCTTCTCCTGTGCAGGCCTCCATGAGCTGTACACAGGAGAACTGCTTAAAGCCAAACAAGCCCAGTTCTCTCTCTCAGCCTCTCCTCATAACAATCTTCCCTGTTCCTATGCTAGAGAGAGGATGTGAGGTTTTTTGTAGGGCTTGATTCTTCTAATGAAAAGCCACTGTTATCTTCTGCTTTTAACAGCAAGCACTTCACAGTGCCAGAAGCGTCTGCAGAGATCCACACAAGCACCCTTTAAAAGCCCATACCTATTGATTTGGCATTGCTCCAGCTGTGCTCTGCTTTCCAGCATCTTTGCAGCTTGAGAGCATGCACTCAGAGCAGCCAGTTTAAATATTTATAGCTGTGTAGTTGCACACTCCAGCTACCAGACTTTTATCCAAATGCCCAGACAGGTGTGTGTGCCTGCATTTAAATCCCTGTTGCTTACAGAGATGGCATCTGAGCTGGCTGACAGCTTTGTGAACTCCTGGAATAAAAACTAGAAACACCCTTGCTGTGCTTTGTCATCTGTTAGATAAAAGGATGGAGCACAACAAATTCTTTCTCTTCCTTTACGCTTAGAAAAAGACTGCTGTAGTTTGTACTGATTGTTCAGACAATCCTTCTCAGTTTCCCACATGGAAAAGCAGATAGTATTAAATACACCCCCACAATTTTTTTGCAGCAGTCTATACTATCAGAGTCAGTCTTTCTCAGCAAAGTTTGTGTACAGGCTATGGGATAGGGTGATAGCAACAGATGAGGAACATCCATGGTGCCACTTTTGTTTTCTGTTCCTTCACTGCCATTCTTGGCATGAATGTGGTGATCCTCTGAAGTGCCACTCTCATCATAGAAGAGGTTATTTCCTTCTCTTTTGCCGTCAGAAGAGCAGGATGGCAGGGGTGAGCTCCCCACCATTGTGCTGGGACTGGGAAGGGTTCCAGCTATGAAAGAGACTTTTGTAGGTGGGATGCTTCAGTACGGGGAATGGTGCTAGAGATTCACTCTCCAGCACCCAATGGAGATCCATTAGAGAAGTAGTTTTATTTCCCAGTGAGCTTTCCCTCAAGGACTGAGAGAGGGAACACTTGTAACTCATTGCCTAATGGTCAGTGCTGCCAGAGAGGGGCTGAGATTCAGCCTTCAGCCAGCAGGGCAGTCTGATCTCTCTGCTCATTTTCCAGGTGCAAGAGAGAAGAACTCTCCTGAGCTGCATCCCCACGTTCCTTGCCCTTCCTGAGCAGCCAGAGGAGGTGCCTGCAGTGAGAGCAGAGCCCAGGCTCAGAGCCAGGCACCATTGGTGAGCCAGTGTGCATGGAGGGATAGCAGTGGGCTGTGCCACAGCCCTTGAGGAAGATCCCTGCATTGTGTCTGAGTGGGTGCAGCCATGTGTCAGTGTTTTCACAGAGATTCCCGCTATGGAAAGGAAAAAAGCGATGGGCTGTGGTTAAACATCTGCATTCTGACTTTTATTAAATGAGTTTATTGCTCATTTTACTCCTACCTCTGCCTATTCAAAAGTGCAAGGAGCCTCCACTCTCCTGCTGACATGAATCAAGAGCACACACTTAAATGCCATGGAATTATGCTGGTGTAAATCCAGCCTGAGCCTCCAAACATGCCAGTATCACACGTGACTTCATATTCGGGGGGAAAATGGATGCAAAATGAATGAGGTGGAACTGAAGAACTGTCCTTGCACAGTCCATTTCCAGGCTTTTCAGTGGAGCTTATCACTATCCTGTCCAGCTCTTGGCTTCATTTCTTCACTTATGAAAGATATCTATTGAAATGGCAATGGAAATTCAGGCAGATACTTGCATTATCTAATGCCTCTTCAGTGATATTGCTTAGGCTAATGTAACACTGTTTATCCAATATTTTCTAAGAGTTGGAGACTAGAATCTGATCCAAAAAAATGTAACTCTTTAATTACTTAAGAAATCTCAGTAAAATCAATGGGTAAAACCACAGAATTTGATTAAACATTCTGTTAATTTTTCATTATTTCTGTGCACTGTGTGGTGCTCATTCATGTTGCTAATTACTCTTGCATTTCCCCAATTTATGTAGAATATAATATGAAAAATAAAACCCCAGGCATTTGTGGTCTGCCCAGTGAGCATTTGTGACATGAAATTACAGCTCAACAAAGGAATGCCTGAGTATCCGTGTGCACACTGCCTTTACTCCACAAAAAATAGAATACAAAGATTAAAAGAAAGACCATGGCTCTAACATTCCAAGGGATGATTTGTTCCTCCATGCTCAGGTCACAGTTTTACCAAGAGTCAGAGGCAGGCTGAATCCATGTGTATGCACATTTGGACATAAGTTTGGCAAAGCACTTACATGAGCACATATCATCTAGAACCAGATAGACAAATACTGGTGTCATTACATTAAAACAAATTCTGAACACAGGGGTAATTACTTGGATATTTATTTAGCTATTATTAGACATTTGATTCCATTAAATAGGCCCTGGTTTATCTAATAAATATTTAGCCACTGATAAACTCCCTTCAAGATTAGATTGGTATTTAATAACCCTTGTACAAGAGGAAAAAAAAAAGGCAAAAAACCCCACCCCCCTGCCTTTTCCCAGCTATCCCCTTTCCTGGGATAAGGGGAAAAAATCAATTTCTTAAGGACAAAGAAGCAACCTGAAATCTCTGACATAGAAATGAGAAAGAAGTAATTACCATATCTGTGAAATTTGGAAGTAGTAAACACATTGTGCTTTTTAAATTTTCTTTTGAATTGGAAAGAAAATTTGAATTGAAATGACAAATGAGAAAGAAGTAATTACCATATCTGTGAAATTTGGAATAGTAAACACATTGTGCTTTTTAAATTTTCTTTTGAATTGGAAAGAAGCAGAGGGCTTTGAATTATGCAAATGGAGAGGAATGTTACCTCATTAATGTACATGGGTTGAAAGATCTATTGTTTTCAGCTACTCTTACTTAACTTCCTCTTTAGGAATAAGAGCTGACCTCTGTTCTTTCCTGCAGCTTTACATGTTACCTTTAAGAGAATGAACCCATCCTGAACTCAAGGCAGTTTGTTCTTTTCCTGCTGTAGCATGAATCTTGGAGAGATTATAACCAATTTAAGCAGGATGGGGGATTCTGTTTCTAACTAGCTAGAAGCAAACTGCTAAGGAGCCAGCAAGGGAAAATGAGAGGTATTCACAATAGTCTCCAGCTTGCATTACATGTATCTTGAAAGCACTAGCAGCAGATGCTTGTGGAAGTGATTATGCACTGGATCGTAGGCACATCCTTCTGGCTGCCAACATCACTTAGGCACATTTTGTAGCGTAGGAAAAATCCCCTCCAGTTCACAGGAGAAGGAGCTCAGAGCACACTGCAGAAGGCACCAGGAATTGTGGTGTTTAAAGGAGCTCAGCAGTCACTCTGCTGCTCTGGAGCCCAAACCTGCAGGATGAAAACTTTACCCACAGGATTATGGATTGCAGCCTTTCAGGGATTTCAGCATTTTTTCATATTTTAATTTATAGACATAATAACGTTTCTAGTGAGAAAAACACTCCTTTCCCTCTTTTTGGCTAACATTATTTGTTGCTAATTAGGGCAGCTTTATGCATTTATGTAAATAGTAGTTCTAAAAGCTTTTTCCAAATGATTTTATTCTGTCTAGCCTTTAGGCTGCAGATGTCATTACACAGCTCCACAGTCTATTTGACAGATCCTTAGACACATACAACAAATGGCTTTGGTGACAGCTGGACTATATCCCCTGTGCTACTGCAAACTTTTTTATTTTAAAATAATGGAAAGTAACAATGAAAATGTTGGGATTTTTTTTTTCACAATCAATTCATTGACATTCTCTGATTTTTCAGTATGGAGTCTCTTATCTCTTTGGTTCTGAGTTTAATTGTCCTGCATTTTCATTCTTGCAAGCATCTCATTCTTTCCCTCGCTCTGCATTGCTGGTTTTTGTTTGAAATCCCAGTAGCCTTTCTCCTGATTTCACTGAGGATCCAGGAAAGTGGCAGTGACTGAGGCTCCTGCAGAGTGACTCTGCTTATCGTGTGGACTCACTACAGGTGGCCCAGACAGAGGGATTTCATTTTTCATTTGTGCTAGGCTTCAGAGGACATCTGCAAAACAGCCAATCTGGTCGTTCACATCTGCTGATACAGAGGGTTCTTGGTTGTTTTGTAGTTGGCTGTCCAGATGTGTGGACTGGCATCACAACTATAAGGCTCCCATGCTACAGCCAGAAACTCATTAAAAGCTGTAATTTATCACCTTCCTGGCTATTACACATGACAATATGATTTGCTGAAAGCAGGCAACCTGCTACATGGCTTCTTTTTTTTTTTGTTTGTTTGGTTTGGGGTTTTTTGTTTTGTTTGGTTTTGAGGTTTGTTTTGTTTTGTGGGTTTGTTTTGTTTTGTTTTTATCTACACCAAAATAAATAGACCAACTTGGGTCTACATTTTATAACAAAGAAAAAAGATTATCAGTGAGGAGTGAGGAGTCCCTAACCTCTTTAAGTACATGATCCCATTTTTCACCTTTAGGAAGTGTGTTGCTCAGACAGTGTTTCTAATTTAAAAAAAAATCAAACCCTTCTCTGTCTTCAGTCCCAATCCCAAATATCTGTTGTTATCTCTAGTGGTGCCTCCAGCAATGCATCTGAGTGCTCTCAGTGAAAGGGGAGTCTGGGCAGTCACACTAGGGAGCAGTGGTATCTGTAAGAACAACTCTGGCTACAGCAGTGACCTGCTTTTCTGGGCTAGTCACCATTGAGCCAACCTGGAAACACAAGGGGGACCACATAAACCCTTTGGGGCAAGGAGCCCTGCTCTGTTTTGTATCTTCCTAGTGCAGGACTATTCCTTGCAGGTGTCTTTTGCAGAGCATAAAATGCCAGTTGGAGAAAATCAGAAGTAGTTCTGTGAAAATCTTGAGCATTGGGTTGAATTTATCTTTTCTAAAGATTTCCTAGAGATGAAGTAAACCTCCAAGTGGACTCACCTCTTGTAAAATGTGGGAACAGACAGTGTATTTGGAGTATTGCAGAGTTGAAGCACATGCTGCTAACTGAGATGCAAAGAATGAATAAACAATGACTTAATGCCATTCCTGTTTCACAGGGAGCCATAAATATGGGGTAGAAGTTGCTGACTAAGGCACTAATTCAGCAAGTGGTAGAAATTAATCAGGAGGTAATGCCACTTTTATGGGGCAAAAAGGATATGGGAACAGACTAACAGAGCAAAGGGATGGGGCTGAGATCAATTGAATGGGAACAGACATCTTGGGCTGAAGTGACTGTTGCCAGTGCAACCAAATGCTATCAGTGAACCCGTGTAAGTCATCTTTTATAGGAAAGGGATGAGCAGTGGGAAGAATCTTACGCACTCTTTGTAAAGCTGTGGTGCACTAATTACCAAAGAGGGGTGGGCAGTGCTGCCAGGGCAGCATGAAAGGGGCTTTGTCCGAAAGGAGCACCAGTCCTGGGTCTTCTGTCAAACACCTGTAGAGATTTTTCCATCAAAAAAAGAGATATTTTTACCAAAAATGTGGTTGTAAAATCATACAGGCTCAAATTACAGCAGTTTGCACTTGTCTCCTTAAAGCAAATGAGAACTAAACCAGTGCCTTAACTTTTTCTTTCTGTCTTCTTTTTTTTTTTTCTTTCTGCCTTAACTTTTTCTAAAGGCACAGCTATTGTTTTATTCCTGTTTTGGTCATTGTTACCTTTGCTAATTAAATTACAATATTTGCTTGACTGGTAGTGCTTTCTCTCCTGTTTCCCAGGATTTAGTGACTTTACAAAGCACCTGGGGGGCTGTGAAGAATCAAGCCCTGTGTTCACAGAGCCTGTCAGATTCTCCTTGTCTCCTTGAAGGTGCACACCAAAGCCTGCCTGGAGCTGGCTGCTTCAGTGATATGTAATCTCACAGCCCAGCCAAGGACAAATAACCCAATTGTGTTGATCTTGAGAGGTTTCTGAGGTTTCTCTGTATCCTGAAAAGAAGTGAAACCTAATGTCCTGGGAAAGTGTGGTGTGGGGGAAGGAGGTCCCTGCCAGGTGGAGGTGGCTGCAGCCAGGCCCTGAAGGGTTTGGAGAAATCTGTCAAAGGCAGCTTCCCTTCCTGTATCCTGCCAAGGAAAAAGGATCTTCTGAGCAGAGTCACATTCCACCAGCATTTGGCTGCCACCAGTTTTCATTTCACTATGCTTTTTTCCACCTGTTTTTAAAATGGAATGCCCCACCCAACAGAAATTTATCCTCTCTGAAATGCAAACCTGGAAATGGGAAGGGGATCCCTGCCATGGGGGGAGCCTGACTCTGCTGCAAAGCACCGAGGGTCTGTGTGATGCCTGCTTTTCCCTGAAGGTGCACTCTGGGCTTGGGAAGGGGGAAGAATGGGACCAGGGAAACAGGAGCATCTTCATGTGTGAAGATGAATAATATCTTCAGGTTCCCCAGCAGCATTTGGGATTTATATTGAGTCCCTCCTGACCTAGAAAGGATCAAGAAGGAGGGATTTGTTGTGAGGGAGCACAAAAATTGATTTGTGTCACAAAAGCACAAATGCTAACTGGTGATAACATAATCACATGACTTGGAGGTAAAAGATTACCTCGAGGCACCATCACCAACTTAACTTCATGTACATAATTCCTGACGGGCTCTTGCCTGTAGTTAAAAACCGCAATTTGTGAAGTGTGAAGATTTCCCAGATGATTTGTGTCATAGCTTCACTGTTTCTTTCTATGAGAAAGCCTACAGCAAATGTCTTACCCGTTTTCTTCCTTGCTGCAGTTTAAGCTCATTGCTGGTCACATACACCAAGGAAATCTGCATTGGGAAGTTCTCTTGTATTCTCTTTTTAGCAACCTCTTTCAGTTTTTGAACAGAGTTATCATGTTTATCTACAGCCTCTTCTTCCCCAGACGAAATGTCACTTTATTGAATCTTGCATTGTAAATCATGTTTCTACAAAGGCTGACGTATTTTTTACTTCTTTTTTTTTTCTATTTTCCCTTCATCTATCTTTTCTTGTCTTCTCTCTAACTGATACTTTACCTATCTTCACTCCCTTGCCACAATCTGATTTCTGTCCTTAATTATTTTCTTCATCTATTTCTGACTTTGTAACAGGGCTTGTTTGGGAATTTTTGATTCTTCTTATTCTGCTTTGCCTTCCTGCTTTTGCAAACAATGATCTTAAAGGATTGAAGCATTCTTTGCCTGCCTGGTTGAAGGAGAAGCATGGACTGAGAGCAACTTTACCATTCAGGATCTGCTGAGCTGGAGCTCCACCTTAGCAGCATCTTGCCCAGCCCCAGGAAAGGCATCTGACCTTGTTCTTGCTGTGAGTTTCTTGAGGCCTTGCATGATTTTTAAAAATATGATAGCTTATTGCAAGAAATATATATGAAACCAAACTAGAACCAGTCTGAAAATTTGAGATAGGTTTTAAGGGGTCAAAATCCCTTCAACAGCTTCCATTTTTCTGGTCACAGGCAGTCTTTCGCTTTACTTTAAAGAACCAGTCCAGAAATGGAAAGTTTATGTCTAATTAGTGCTCATAGGCTTCACAGCTGTCATAAGGCTGAGGGACATAAAGATGGAAGCAGATTAAGTGTTGTTACATGTCTCACATCCACAAACCAGCATTGTGGGTCTTAAAATTGATTCCTCCAATGGAGGGTTGCCATAGGCTGCTGGGATTCCTGTTTGTGGGGTTTGTCATGTCCTCATGCCAAAACCAGATCATGGGGATGTTGCCTGGTACTGGGCCTACACACTTATAATGTCTCCTGAACCCATTTTAGTTTCTCCAGCCACAGCTCTGCACATTTGAAAGGCAAAGTTAATGTTTTTAAGTTAATCTAGAGATCTTTATTTACGTAACTGATTGCAAGATAATGAATTGGTACAAAAAAGTTTCCTTTTGTTCATTAAGAAAATACCACGGAAGAAAACTGCATCTGGATATTGTTCTGTGCAAAGGACGGATTGTTGACATTCCTGGGCAATTCTGCTCTCTGGCAAAGGAGTGCTTCTTATCAAGTGCTCTGATGTACAAGTGCCTGAGGGCTCGTTCACATGGGAAAATCCAGTAGCATTATTCATACCTCTTCACTGCAGAATATGAGTACCCACATGGGAGCTCAGCAGGGGTATAATTATTTTGCCCTAGAAAAGTCCAAAGTACCTTTATATAATTTTTCCCCAAAAGAGTCAGCAATGGCACAGGTAATGAAATGGCCCAGAGAAAATGCATTTGGGGACATCAGGAAGGACTGCTTTGTACAAAAGCAACTCTTTCCTTGTGTGACAGCACATTTCCCTGTTTGTGATCCCCCTCATTTGTTTTTTTTTCCCCCACACAAAATTCTCTGTGTCTACTGTAAAAAAACCCACCTCATTTGACAGAGAAACTAAAACAAACACCATGCATGTACTTATTCACACCCACCCACCCATTCTTTTAATTATTGATCAAGTTTTGCTGCACTTACACTTTTCTTCTGTCAGTGCATCCTCTGAGCACCACAGTCAGACAGATGCTATCTGAGCAGTGACTGCAGCCCAGAAGGATGTGCTGTATGCTGATGGAGAGGGGTAGTGCTTCCTCAGGAGAACGAGCAAGAACAGAATCCATGTAAAGCAATTCAACATTTTAGAGGGCATCATCAGGATGTGCTGCACCTGCAGCTATGAACTTCATTTGCATAGCAGAAAAGCAACCTCTGTGCTGTAAAATCCGGGGTTAGGAGGGTGGCAGAGAGAATGGGGTGTGCCCTGCGCGGTCCTGCCCTTTGTGCCTACTGGGGCCCTTGCAGCTCTCGCTGGGTGACCCTCAGCAGGTGGTACAGCTCCGAGAGGGATTTCAGAGCCCTCTGGTGCCCCGTGGCACCCGTGAGCCCCGGCTGAGCACACTCCTGCACGGCTTTCTGCAGCTGCACCTGCAGGGGCAGGGAGACCAGCGCTCCTCTGAGACTTGGGGAAAACCAGCGACGGAATATTTTGTCACAAATGACCTGGGGAAAGGAAAAAGAGCAGTGTCACAGACATATTTTATGAAAAATCCTTTCATTAGGATCTTTTCTCCTGAGAAGCTTCAGCTTCTCCATGTTTTGCTGCTTTGGAATGTGATTTGGAGAATTGTTTACCCAGCACGTGAAATTGTTTTTTACTTGATGACCAATTATAGCCACCTGTGTCGAGACTGTGAGCAGTCACAAGATTTTATTATCATTCCTTTCTGTTCCTTGCTAGCCTTCTGATGAAATCTTTTCTTCTATTCTTTTAGTATAGTTTTAATGTAATATATATCATAAAATAATAAATCAACCTTCTGAAACATGGAGTCATGATTCTCGTCTCTTCCCATGGTGGGATTGCCTGCAAATTCAGCAGAGCAGATCATTGTGTTTCAGGAGCTACCACTAATGCCTTGCTGCTTTCCTGGGACTGTAGCAAAATGTCATCTGAATCCAAAGTGCCTCTAGCCATTCAAAGAGGGAGGTACAGGAAAGGAGCATCCATAAAGGCTATACTCTAGCTAAGGGATGGCCCTTCACACATCTTAGGAGTGGCTGGGAGAGCTGGGGTTGTTTGGTCTTGGAAAGAGGATGCTGAGGGAGGACCTAATAGCCCTCTATAAGCACCTGAAAGGAGGTTGGAGCCAGGTGAGGATCAGCCTCTGCCCCCAGTGACAAGCAATACAAGGGTAAATGACATCAAGTTGTGCCAGGGGAGGTTTAGATTGGATATTAGGAAAAATTTCTTTACCAAAATGGTTGCCAAGCACTGGAACAAGCTGCCCAGGCAATTAGATGAGTCACTATCTCTGGAATATTTAAAAGATGTGTAGATGTGGCACTACAGGTGTGATCTGTTGGTGGACTTGGCAGTGTTGGATTAATGGTTGGACTTGATGATTTTAAAGATCTTTTCCAACTGAAATAATCCTATGATTCTGCATAACGAGTGGTGAGGGTGGGGGGGTGGGAGAAGCAGGCAAAAGGCCAACAAGCTGCACCCCCCCAGCCTTTCTGTTTTGCCAGTGCCTCCCACCAGCACAAGGTGGGTGAGCTGTAAGACACCTCATCCCAAAGCCAAGAACCCCATGGACCCCCCTTTCCTCTACACACACACACTGCATCTGCGGAGTGGAGAATCGCAACCACTGCTTACACTTGGACAGCCTCAACTTCCACAGAATCATAGAATCACTAAGGTTGGAAAAGACTTTTAAGATCACTGAGCCCAAGTGTCAATGCAGCACTGCCAAGTCTGTCACTGAATCATGTCCCAAGTGCCACATCTACAAGTTTTTTGAACACTTACAGGGACAGTGATTCCACCATTTCCCTGGGCAGTCTGTTCCAATGCTTGACCACTCTTTCAGGAATTTTCCTCATATTCAACCTAAACCCTCCCTGGTGCAACTTGGTGTCATTTTGTCTTGTCCTACCACTTGTTACTTGGGAGAAGAGGCCAACAGCCACCTCACTGCATCCTCCCTTCAGGTAGTTACCAAGAGCAATAAGATGTCCCTGAGCCTCCTTTTTTCCAGCCTAAACATCTCCAGCTCCTTCAGCCACTCCTTGCAAGACTTGTGTTCCAGACCCTTCACCACTCCACTGCCCTTCTCTGGACATTCTCCAGCACCTCAATGTCTTTGTTGAAGTGAGGGGCCCAAAAATGAACACAGGATTTGAAGTGCAACTCAAGAATGTGAGTTTACCATCAGTGGAGACAGAAGTGCTAATCCCCTGCCCCCGCTTACTCTGCTCTCCTGTCTGTGGCACTGGGCTAACACCTACAGAAAATCATGGCAAATAAATATATAGAGAAAATATAAAGGTCTGTTTATGTGCCCCAAGACAAGATTTCTGAACAGGACACTTACATGGACACATTTAAAAACCTGACTGTCTTAATCTCACAGTCTCCTTGTACATACCATGCATTTTATAGTCAGTGTGATTTTAAAAGGAATGGATGCATAAAACAGCTGTGTCTACTCACTTGCAAGTTGTTATTGGCTCTCTGTGCTCCACATTTTCTGATTTTTAGATTGCATTTTGAAAAGCAATCAAAGAAATTACAATCTTCGTCTCCTGTGCACTTCTGTTCCAGGATGTCCCTCATTTTGGGTTCAAAAAAGGCCATATCCACATCAATGGCCACCACCTGTGAATCAAAACATCCCATCAGATCTGGCACGGCACAGCCTCTGGGGCAGGGCTGAGCAGGCATTCTTTGCTGCTGGCTTTGGGAAATGCTGTGCTGAGAGCATCTGCTGGTGGGGAACTGGGGTCACAGGGGCTTCATTTCACTTAAGTGAGCCACACTAACCTTATAAACACCACTTTTTAAGCAAAAACAGCCAATGCTTATGACACCAGGAATGGAAAAATTATTTGTGAACAATATGCACCCCTGGGGTCAATTGGATTGATTCACCTTAAAGTGGACCTATCCAATCTGAAGATGGATTTACTTGCTGGTGCAGCAGATGCAGATGGTACCTCAACCTCTCAATTACATGATGGTGCACAATTACCCAAGGGCCAGACAGTGTTATTTAGAACTCAGCATTCAGACTAAACCCCTGACTTTGTCACTGTGGAGAGGAGCAGTGGGATGTGCAAGGACAGCTGCCCCTTGTACAGCTCCTGCAAACCTGTCCTTGCATTCTGTGGGTTTGAGTCTGTTCAGCTGTAGGACCCCTGACTTTGCTGAAAGCTGGGTCTGGCTTTGTGCAGTCCTCTTTGCTATGCTTTGACACATTTATTGTGCACAGTTCTTGTTCTTATAGTCCAGAAATATGTCCTGTAACAGAGTCCAGGCAGAAGCTGGTCACAGCAGAAAAAAACTGGGTGAAAGGGGTCAGTCCCTTTCCTCCCCCTGGCAGGAGGCTCTCAGATGCAGCACAAAGTGTTTGCAGAACTGCTGCCCCTCCTGGGGGTGAGACCTCTCTGGAAGCCAAGGGCTGTGGGCTCAGTTTCTGCCAGTGCCACTCCACCCCTGAATGCTTCACTTAAAGAAATCACAGCAATAAAGTGGGAAAGAAGGAAAGAAATCCAATACAGGGATGGCAGCTTCCTGATGTGAGCCAAGCTGTGGGTGACCACAGGGAAGGAAGCCTGTCTCCAACACCAGGGATATGCAGCCAGCAAATGTTCACAGATGCATTTCACACTCGACAGTCAGGATCAGGGATGTTCTCTCTCAGCATCTGACACATTTTCGTGGAGGAAAATGTCTGGGACCTGGGCAAAGCAGAGTTACTTGGGCTCAAATGATAGTTTTATTTTTCAGATTCGACCTCCCAAGTAACAGGAGAAGATGAACAGTGTGACTGGAACAGCAACTGGATCAACCCCAGGAACTAAAGATGTCTGGTTTGGTAGAAGGCCAAATAAACCTTCCACAGGCAAAATAAAGAACATAGTCTAATCTTCATTTTGTTCTACTCCTTTTTCCATGGGGAAAAATCTTACAGAGAGGAGGCATATCTTAAAAACCTAAGTATTTTTAAGCATTTTGGAGAGCTCTATAATGATGATGTAGCCTAAGGAATTTTACATGTTTGGACAGGCAAATTTTAATTTTTTTTTTTGTTCTTTACTTCCTAAAGCTTTCTGTGGTTTTGCTGTTCACTTCTTTGGAGAAGAGACAGTGAGAGAAGTGCAGGGTTTCCCCAGTTTCAGCATCACTGTTCCACTCCCAGGTGGGGTCTTTGCCAGCACATTTGACAATCTTATCCATTGCTCCACTAGGAAAAGCAGCCCTGGTTCCCAAACACTGGCTGCCAAAGGGTTCAGTGGCTTCACTTAAATTCTTTTACAAAAATGTGTGGGCATCCAGCTAGACCCTGTGAAGACACATCTGGCTGACACTCTGCCTATAAACAGCTATGTTTTGGTGGGCTTTGCTATGGTCATAGCTGATGAAAAAGTACCTAAGGAAATACAGGAAGGTCCCAACTTGGCTCATGACCTGATTTAAAATCATGTTTAACGTGCTGTAGTTTTCCCAGTTTTCTCTGAAGTATTGGTAAAAGAGGAAGCTCTCCCAGAGCATTGTGCATTCATCCAAACCTCCTCCTAACTCTATACCTTATGTGGCTCCATGGCAGCTTAAATTTCTCCTGGATGATCTACCAGACAGCTCCTCTCTGTGCTGCAGGAGAGCACGTGAAGGCTGGAGGCTTATCCCCACCACATGAAAATAATCCTCAAAGTAAAACTACTGCATTCCAAGCACATTTCTTTGGGCATTAGAAGTCCCATTACTCAAATGAGGAATAGTGGTACAATTGTGAGGTTTTTTATTATCCTATACAAGAAACCAGCAAGTGAAAAAGTTGCTCAAAACAAACAGAAGAGACAAAAAAGAGGCTGCATTGGTGTGTTCCCATTTTGGAATTGGTTGGTCACTGGAAGATCCTGGCAAAGGAAGCCTCACCAAAAGGACTCATAAGGGAAGACACATCCAGTATTCATCCCCTTTCCCTAAATGGAATCTATGTTCCTGTAAGTAGGCTGTGAAACAGATGCTCTGGCCTGTGCTCAGCCACAGGCAGCCACAGCCCTGAGTAACTGAGGAAGATGGGCAAAGCCTGCCTTGAGGAATTCCTGCTTTGCCTAAGTAGTGGTATAGCTTGCTTCAGTTTCTTGCTGTATCTCCTCACCCGTTCCCCGCTCAGCTGCTGTATTGCACCTGAATAAACAATGGGAGGGGAGGGAAGGGTGAAGGGGAAACACTCTAATTTCTCTTAATGGCTCTGTGTTTAGGTAGTGTTTGTCTACTACTCTGAAGATACAAGTGTTACATTAACACTCAGTGAGTACTAAAAATAAAGTCCCTGAAAATGCTTTATATTCACTCAGAGTGCAGAAACTCCACTGATGCCACTGCAAACTGGGGGCCTAGTTCAAACACTCACTGCACAGTACCTCCAATCTGCAGACAAAATTCCAACCAAAACCAGAGGAATTTCTGTCCACAGAACGAATGTGAGCTGCACTACTACTTAGAAAATATACACAGCTATCAGGTCTGAGTTACAGCTGCACCATGAGAAGTCCAAGAGTGACAGTAGTAGGGAGTTTCATGTTGCTGTCCTTGCATAGTTTCCAGACCAGGTAAGCTGACCACCAAAGCACAAATATATGTGTTTGGATGTGGGGAGTTCCCCTTGTGTCAGACCATGAATTCAGCCTTAGCTTTCAAATTCATACAATTTTTTCATTTCAGCATCACTACCAGAAATATGACTCAAATTACATCTTCATTTAGAGCTTTTGAAATCCCCTTGTCTCCAGGAGGCATCCCTCACCACATCCAAGGGACCTCGCACCGGTGCCTTTGAAGAAGTGAAACAAAACAGAAGCGAGCAAGAAGTTTTCAAAATAAGCAGCAGGATTTAGTGCTCCAAAAAAGTGGCTGTACACATTACAAAGAGGAAAAGCAGCAGAGAATCTCCCTTGGTGCTTGTAAATTCATTGGCTTTGCAAAAACTTAGCCAAAAGCTGTACAAGGAGGGAAGTGTCATTTTTACACTGTCACCTTCAGACTAGAGTTTGACCTCAAGTTCCTGGAACACCACCCCAAAGGCCCAACTTACCGTGAGATCGTGCCTGATAGCAAAGTTTTCAGGTTTGATGTCGCACAGGTGAAGGCGGTGGGAGAAATCGTTATCAAAGTGCTGCACCATGTCCAGAAAGCTGAGTGCAATGTCAATGATGGCTCTCACCCTGCTTCTGTGGCCTGTAAGGGAGGGGCCCATCACGTTTTCCAAGGGAAAAAGAGTTTTGTGCCAGGCATGTCCAGCTGTGAGATACTCCACAGCATAAAAGTGTCCACAAGAGCCAATAATTCGTAGCACATGTTTGCTGAAGTCCTGCAGCAAACTGAAGTAGATATATTCCTCCTGCTGGAGCAAGGACCACATGCTGGCCACCTGTGCTTTCCAACGTGGTCCCTTCTTCCTTGTCCACAGGGGCCCCATGGTACTGTTGGACAGTTCTAGACCCAGGGCATTTTTGACCTCCAAAGCTACCATAAGCAGAAGCTCTGTTTCAGGGATATCCTGTGTTTCCACCTCCTCTAGCATACTGAGGTGCTGGTAGCTTGAAAAGCTTTCTTTTTTGGATTTCAGTATGATGGGCTGGCCCCTCCAATCAGCCTGGATGACCTTCTTACCTCTGTCATAGTAAAGGCAGTGTTTGTACACCAGCTTCTGTGCCACACACAGGTCTTCACAGAGGTCCCCAGTCAGGGCTCCGCTGCTGTAGTCCAGGCACTGGAGTGAAAGAGCAGAATATTCATAGCAGAACCATACCCCTAAGGACCATGCAGAAGAAAGACAAATAATGAGCAACGGTCCTAAGCTTGAGAGGATTGCAGCAGTCATGGAACTGCAAACACACACCTACCACTATTGGGTTGTTCAATGGTTTTTCAGAAGTCCCTAGAGATCTATTACTAGGGGAGTTTTGCTTCAAAACAGGGATTTTGGGGATGGTAAAGAGCAAGCTTCTCAGGGACAAGGAAAGGGACTGGAGGACCTGTCAATCTGAAACATTTTACACATATGAGTTCAGTGGGACAAACTCTAAACACTTGGGCTGTGCTGTGCGTAATTATGGGTGTAACACTTTAAGGCACACAGTAATGTAGCTCTTCTCTGGAAGGTTCAGGGCAGCATAACTTAGACATTGCCACTAAAACTAAAGGAAAATCCCTGCATAGCTGGATTTCTGGGACATTCCATAGCCTTGCACTCAACATACCCTGAAGAAGCTGTGATAACCCCCTCCTGTATCACCAGGAGACACAGGTTTCATTCAATGAGTTTTGGACCAAGAACTTTCAGAACTTTTGAGTGTGTAAATGCTGCAGAACACAATGACTCTCCAGGGTTTATATGTAGTTATCAGAAGTGACATTTGAATATTAATTGCTTCAATATTTAATCTTTTATAAACTGGAAAGAAATCAGTCTTTGGAAACAAGGGAACTGCTGCTTGATATTTAAGTGGTCAATGCAAATTAGTGCAAGAACTGCAAGGATTCCCTCACCAGTTCTTCTCTCAAGCCAGAATAATTTCCATAGTATCAGTTCCAAAAGTGGAGGCAGTTGATGTATTCCTATGGCCATCCAGAAGTGCAGCTGTAGGGACTGCTTTGGGTCCCTCAGTAGAGGGGATGATCAGAGGTCTGTGGTGAAAGGGGAATAGAGGAGGTGGTGTAGAAAGCCAAACATCTGTGAGGCAGCTTGACAGTGTCATCCACCTCCACTGCTTTCTGGCATTTGAGCCTTCACTTAAACAAACTGGCAGGTCCCCCCTGCACGTGCAGAACTTGCAGTGGCTGCCTGAGCCCCACCTCATTTGTGACTGGCTGTTACACGAGGAACGTGACCGTAACATTCAAGCAATGTCTTTTCTTGGGACAGTCCCTGAGGTGTGCACATCAGAGGAATATGTTCTGATGCCAAGCAACATTTAGAGTCCAGCCTTAAACAACACACCAGGGAATGGGTGGAGGATTAAGTCCAAAATCCAAGAATGGTGATCAGTTGACAGAAACAGCTCACTGAGGGCAGTTCAGAGAGACATAAAATTTATTTATATTCTGATGTTCCCACAGCCCAAGTGGGACTATTCAGTGCCAGCAAGGAGAGTCAGGTAGGCAAATTCTTGCATGAGTGATGGGACACTGAGTCCATGCATGGACACACACATCTGCATTCTCATCCACACCAGGATGACTAAAGAGACTCACTCAGACTTCTGAGACTCACTCAGACTCAGATCTGCAAACTACAGAGCATGCAGATCAATGCTCTTGCTTTTGAAAATTTACTCCTACTAATGTAATACAATTTTACTCTACCTTTTTAAGTAGGAAATGTAGTTTTCTCGACAAAAGTAGGTTAGCAGTTCTTACCATCTGGAGCTCTAAGCAATTTTAGAAAGAAAATTACAAACAGAAGGAATTTTTTGGGGTTTCTTGGGATTGTAGGTATAAGCACATTTAAAACTCTATTGACAGACCACAATCTAATTCTCTTCTTGTACAGTAAGAGAAGCTAGGACTTAGTCATGTAATTGGGTTCACAAGGGTGGACACTTGCCCCTGTGGACAATTTTACTGTGGTTCACTCTTAGAGGGTTCACATGCATGGACTTCTGGCATCTAGAAGAACACATGACCATGACCTGTAAGCCAAACATGTCAAGGCACATCTTATTTTCCTGTGTTGACATCACGTCATTCTTAATGGCCTTAGTGAAAAAAGTCATTGTGGAAAAAGCAGGGTCAGATTTCACAGGCAGAGGAGACAGGTCCTTTTTGAACCTGGTTGCTATTTAGGACTTTTCTGCTGTTTTTCAGTTGATGTTATAAATATTTGATTATTAACCTAGTATCTGAGAAACAGTGTTGGAATCATATTCTTCTTACAATGAACTTGTGCAGTGCTTTGCAAACTGGGATCTGTGAAAGAGGACTTGACCAAAGAGCTCATGGCCTCACAGTGATGAAACACAGATCAACCTTCCAGAAGTTCATTCTCAGCTGGTCACAAAGACAAGCAAGGCTTTCAAAAAGACTTCCTCAAGGAAGCAATCAAGAAGATTGAACCATTTCCTATCAGCCTTTTAGGCACAGTTTGCACTGGTAGTTCATCTTGTAGCAATTATTTGGCCCTTACATCCATTCTAAACACACGGTTTTACGGGACAGTGTTCCATCATATTGGCATGGCTTGTACTGTTGTGCTCCCCAGCGTACTAGCTTGCATTTTATAGTAGTAAAACACAAATTTGGTGGACTGAAAGCATTTAACCAGGTAATACAGATTACCCTGCAATGACACAAAGGACAATTTATTATTTACCAACACAGAAAGTTTTCCACTAACTTCAGACTTCACTATACAAGATTGTCCGTCATCCTGCTGATAAAAAGAAGAATCAATTCCCCAAATAAATATTTCAGAAATGGTCCGCCAACCTAACTGCCATCCCTGTCTTAATGACTGAAGTTTGAGATCTGTTGATGAGACAGTTTTAAATTGACCTAGTGATTGACCTTTCAAAGCCACAGATTCTTCTTTCAGTGCCAGATACTTAAAACTAAAATATGAAAGTGCTACTAAGCCAAAATCCTTATAAAGAAGCAGCTGTACTACACAAAAATGCACACACAAGCACAGCTTGGACTCATTCACATGTATCTTATTAAAATTGGCTACATAATTTTTAATGTCTTCAGTGAACTTATCAAGATAAGTTTAAAAAGCTGGGTTTAAATGAATGTGAAAGCTTAAATTAATGTAAACCTTGTTAAGGATTTAAATAAAATTAAATAATTCACTGTACCACCATCAGTGCCCTGAACTGATGTTTTGCCTAGTTAGCTACTACTTCTGTGTAAATGCAATACACAGCCAGGTTTGGAAGGCATCAAAATTAATTGATTTCTCCAGAGGGAACAGAAATTGATTGCTATGGCTTAGTGTGTTCAGTGTGAATGAAGATTAGACTGGCATTAGGAAAAAGCAAGGGGAGAGCTTTTTCTGAGAGTTAAAGTTGGTCTCTGCAAATTGCCCCGTGCTATTTTAGCCTTCTCAGTGCAGTACACAGCTGCACACATGTACGTCTTCCTCAGAATAAGGAAATAAACCTTCAGAAATGCCACTTGAAAGGGCATTTGCACCCTCTTCCTTAAAATATCTCATCTCCTACTGAGAGATGACTAGTAAAATAGTTTTTCTTAGAAGTTTACTTTTGCTTAATAGAAGGTGTGAGACTCAAGCTATCAGGGTATTTGTTTCATGGATCAGTTGCACTTTCTGTAACTGTGAAACTCCTGCTAAGTTCAGAAGATGTAGAAAAACATATTTTGGGGCGGATGAAGTCAAGTTCATTTCCTAATTATTCCACTAGAAGGACAAGCCCTTTCTCATGTCCTCTGGGAAAACTGTTGCTTACAAACCCTAAAGATACTACTGATGATTCACCTACTCACAGTCAAGCACAGTGATCTCAGCCACTCTTCCTCTGGAAGGAAGGTCTGAACCTGAGCTGTCTCAGCGATTGAGACAACTTTCCAAGCTTGCGACTGAAATCTGATCCCTGGGCTTTTGAAGCCTTGCCTGACGCTTTGCAAACTGAAGAACAGCAACAAGTCTCTGTCCATCTGTTTATTGGTGACTGCGATGGCAAGGACCTGCACCTCCCTGAGCTTGGCAGCTCCGTGCACCTCCATATCTCTTCCCGAGCACGTAAGGATGAGGCAGGATCATTCCCATTCCTTCAGCTGCAAACCTGAGCTCAGCCCTGCTTCCATCTGGCTCCTGAGGTACTGAAACTGGAACTCACTGCCGTTAAACACATGCTGTCAGGACTGCTGCCTACACTTGCCTCTCCTTTATTATACAGAATTAAGGAAAATCTATGATCAGTTTTTGCTTGTTTGCAGTGATAGATTATTCAATTCCCACTAGGATTCCTCCTTTCCCACCTAACCACTGGCACTGCAGATACCCTGACTAAGAAACAAAATTGAACTAAAAGCATTAACCCACACTGCTCCTCTTCTCAAAGTGTTTCCTACACAATCCTAAATCTGTTCATTATTATTTTAAGGGAAACTTCAATGAATATTCGCAAATCCTTCCTTGAATTTTAACCACATCTTACACAGCAGCCCCCACCAGACCATAAAGAAGCGAAACAAGCTGCCTGGCACTTCTGAAAGACGACTTTTGAACGAACAGCTTTTTGGCTAAAAACAAACAAAAACCCCCAAACACCTGGAGGAAGCCTTTCCTCCTCTTCGGAGTGTTCGGCTCAGGCAGCGCACCCGCATCCCACGCCCGGGAGGGAGCCGGCCCGCCGCCTGCACCTGACCTCGCCCCGGGAAGGGAGGCAGGGAGGGAGGGAAGGAGGTAGGGAGGCAGGGAGGAAGGGAAGGAGGTAGGGAGGTAGGGAGGCAGGGAGAGAAGGAGGTAGGGAGGGAGGGAAGGAGGTAGGGAGGCAGGGAGGGAGGGAAGGAGGTAGGGAGGAGGGAGGGAGGGAAGGAAGGGTAGGGAGGCAGGGGAGGAGGAAGGAAGGGGTAGGGAGGCAGGGACGGAGGCCAGGGGAAGGAGATAGGGAGGAGGAGGGAGGCAGGGAGGGTGCCTGAACGAACAGCGGCAAACAAAAACCCCAAACACCTGGAGGAAGCCTTTCTCCTCTTCGGAGGAGTGTTGGCTCAGGGAGCATCCCACGCCCGGGAGGGAGCCGGCCTGCTGCCTGCACCTGACCCGGGGGAAGGAGGCAGGAGGAGGGGGGAAGGAGGTAGGGAGGGAAGGAGGTAGGGAGGCAGGTAGGGAGGGAAGGAGGTAAGGAGGCAGGGAGGGAGGGAAGGAGGTAGGGAGGCAGGGAGGGAGGGAAGGAGGTAGGGAGGCAGGGACGGAGGGAAGGAAGGAGATAGGGAGGCAGAGAGGCAGGGAGGTAGGGAAGGCGGCAGGGAGGCAGCCGCCCGCCCGTGCGCACCGGGGGCTCGGGCGATGCGGCACCTCCGGCGGCCGGAGTCGGGCAGGGCGCCCCGAGAGCAGCCCCGACGGACCGAGCGCCCGCGCCTCGTCCCGCCGGGCAGCCCCCGGGAGATGCCCCGCGTCCCGCCGGGGCACGTACCAGCCTGGCCAGGATCCGGTGGCTTTTCTCGTCCGTGCAGCTCTCGGAGAAGACGCTCCTGTGGAGGAGGAAGAGCGCAGCGCTCACCAGCACCCAGCAGGCAGCCCAGAGGAGCAGCAGCAGCAGGGCGCATCGCCGCCAGATTCTGAGCCGCAGCCGCTTGAAGCCCGGGATGCCCCTCATCGCCGCGCCGGGGCTGCGCTGGGCTCGGGCGGCCGCTGCAGCCGCGGCGGCCCCGAGCGAGCGGCGGCGGGGCCGGGGGAGCCGCGCTGCGCGCCCCGCACGCCCGTCCCACTCCCGCCGCCCCCGCCGGGCTGCCCCGGGCCCGGCCCGCTGCCGCCCCCTGCCCGGGCCGGGGCTGCCCTGGCGGAGCCCCGAGCGCCCCTTTTGAATTGAAGCCACGTAGTTCCGCCGGCTTTTGTCTGCGCTCCCCTGTGCCAAGCGGCCCCTGCAGCCACTTGGCGGCTGCTGCCCGCGCCCCCCGCCTCTCCTCCGCGAGTTTCTCACCCGAGAATAAAAGGAGTTTGAAGGGTGATGAATGCTGCTCTGGGAACCCTTTGCAAGAGGCAGCCTGGAGACGGACAGGTCCCTCTGGTGAAAGCCTCATGTCCTGACAAATGGGAAAAGGAATAAAAAAGTTGTCATTTATTCTGGAGTAACTTCTCAGTTTTATCCTCCCGGAGCTAATGGAGGGAGAGAGAGAAGCGGCTCAGACGCCCTTTCAGTAACGCAGCCCCCAGCGCCCCCACGGTGGGCCGCCCCTTGGCTCCCCCAGCCGCAGTGCGGGGTGCAGGCTGGCCCCTGCCCGCACCCCCGGGTCCGGCCTCCCTCGGCGGATAACGCCAGCCGAGCGGCCACTGAGGACACGTTGCCAAAAGAGGCCGGGTGTACTGGGTCCCAGCATGCTGGGGTGGACAGATTGCCTCCGGGCCCTCCCGTTGTCTTCCTGTAGCTGTGTCCCTGTTATGGCGTGGTCAGCTCCACCGGACAGGCTCTATTTGACTTCGCTAACCTTTCTGAGAGGTCAAAGATGTCAGATGCTTGTTCCCGTGCAGCAAGGAAGATCTTGGCATCCTTTCCTCACTCCAGGTGCAGATGCTCACTGTCTCTGTTCACAGAGCTCAGTTCAGTGATATATGTTCCTAGCATCATGTCTAATTTAATGAGAAATGCTTCCTTGACAAGTCTTTAAGAAGAAAGATGTCTCTATTGATATGATCGAATTTTATCTTTCAGAACAGCAAGGAAAGAACACAGGTGCAGCTGCTATCCACACTTTTACATGATCAGTGCAGTTCTCCTCTACCTAGCTGAGCAGGGCTTGAAATGGAGCTTCTAAGTAGATGGCAGACTGTGGCAGAAAAGAAAAGGAAAGATAAAAATATTGCTGGACATATTCCAGCTTTCCTTCCTAGAGACTGTCAGTGGGGAGGGAGATGCAAGAAGAGCAAAATTACTTTCATCTCCAAAGTCTCAGAAGCAGAATCATTATCATTAGCCACATCCTCTGTCAGTGTGTGTTTGCTTGATTTCTCCACCATCTCATTTCTTCACCTGCTGAGGCTGCCTTTTCAAACTTTCTTTTTTCTTTTCCCTGATCCTTTTACTGACAGGCTTACTTTTGAGGCACTGGTGATACAGTCTATTTTTTGGGAATGTGGCAAGCAGCAAAGACCAAGGGAGGCAGCTAGGAACTAAAAGATTTTAATCCCGTTTCTCAGTCTGATGGGAGATGCTTTCAGAAGCTGTCTCTGGCCAGCTTGGGGTGTTCTTCAGAGATTTCTAGGACAATAAGTGGACAAGGAGGAGTTTTGCTCAGCCATTCCTCTGTAGGAGTACCAGCTAGGCTTGAACACAGCCAACCTTCATCAGCGACTGCTGCCACCTAGGAGATAAAATTGCAGATCTGCCATACTGATGTCTGGAACAATCCCAAGAGACATCCCACATGGAAGAGGGATGCAGGTGGTGGGGAAAGTCAAGCATAAGCCCCCACTACTTGGTCCTAAGCTGTCTGGGTAATAGTTTAGACACTTCCAAACCCACATGTATTTTAAAGTGTGGATCTTTACTTCTCTGTGTGTCAGCAATCCCCAAAGGATATTATGCATTTTTATTAAATGTCTCTGAAATTCTCTATGTGTGTCATTGGTCTTTCAACAACAGCTCTGAAATCAAATCTAATTACACCTGACTTTAAGCCAGGAACAAAATATGGAGATTTCAGATCAGGTTAGGTGCCACAGCTGACCTTCTCTAATTGCCGCTGAAAAAAAAAGGATGCTCCTTCTTTCCTTCCTCCTCTTCCTCCTCCTCCTCCTCCTCCTCCTCTGCCACCTCCTTGTTTTCCTCTTTGTCTTTCCTGCCTAGTCCAGTCCCTTTTCCCAGTGAAAGGTACTCCTTGCTGCCCAGAGAGTTTCTTGACTTGCTAAGAGGGCAGAGAAGTGTAAAGCTGTTTCTTGCCAAGATTATGTTCAGAGAGGTCAGCAAGCCCTGAGGATGCCTCCAGGCCGGTGCAGGGATGCACATTGCAGGGCTGGGCACTCTGGGATGCTGGAGGCAGAACTGTATCAAATGTCTGCACCTTAAAAATGCAATGAGATGCTGCAGATAAGGTGATCTGGAAATGGCCACTGAAAGAAGCAGTCCTGTCCCTGTTTCCACCCCAGCCATGCTCCCTCAGCAGCTGGATGGGGGTAGTTAGCCCAGCAGGCAGCATCAGGAAGGTGTCTGGCTGCACTTTTCATTTCACCCCAAGATACCAGCTAAAATTCACTGGATTTCAAGGTCTGTAAGGAGCCCACATCCTCTTCTTCAGTTTGGAAACTGCTGCTATACATAGTAAGAGCAATTGTAACTTTAACATGCAGGTATCTGATGTTTTGAAATGACAAAATATGAAGAAATAAACAAAGAAAATAATACTAGGTTTCAATGTAGTTTTAATATTGCTTTAATAGTTTTAATAAAAAAATAAATGTACAAGAGGAACTGAGCTTAATGAAGCAAATACAAGTTGTATGACACTTATACTGGGTAGTTTACCAGTTTCATTTTATGGTAAATCCCACAGGAAACATTTGCAGGGAATAAAGCCCTGTCTTCCCAAAAGGCTTCAGTATAGCATTCTGGTTGGGGAAGGGGTTATATCTAGTTCTTCAGGCTCTGAATTTTTAAATATCTCACAGACTTTAGTGTGTGGGAAAAGCTGGACAAGTCTGGTAAATATGCATGTATGTGTGTGTGTGTGTACACATACCTTCTTGTATACATGAACATAGAGAGCTTCAGAGCAGGTCAAGAATTGACCCAGAAAACTTGGATTTAGTAACACATAAAAGCCTAGGTAGTTTAGGATCAAGTGGTTTAGCCTTTAGTAACAACTATTGCTAACTGCAAAATTCAAGTCTAATTTTAGATTTCCCTAAGTGTCAAGGTTAAGACTAACAGAATTATATATATATATATGTATATGTCAAGGTTAAGACTAACAGAATTATATATATATATATATATATATGTATATATATATATGTGTGTGTGTGTCCCTATGTGCTATAGCAATTTCTCTTTAAAAAAATCCTCTGCATTAGAGAACTTTGGCTTTCCATATATATTGAGCTGTGGCTGTTTCACGTTGCATTCCTGTGTTCCCAAAGGAAGCTACATTCCTATTCTCATTTTGACTGAGAATTAAACTTGATGGAAATTAATTAGGAGAAGTTGAATTAAGGCAAGAAACATCAGGGGCAGTAAAAATAATCCAGGACTAACTAAATTAGTTCCTACCCAATTAATCTTTGAATTAGTGCTTAGGGCATGATGTCAGCATCAAGTTGGCCTCCTCTTTGTCGCTGTGTTGGGCACATCACAGAATTGCACATCACTGTGACAGTTCAGATATGGAATAACCAGAGGCTTTAGTATGCAGGAGATGCCTTGGCACAGCCAAGTAGGAGCCTGGCATGGCAACCCCCCATGCTGTGTGCCTCTGCAGGGGCTCAGCAGCTCCTCAGACCAGGGCCATGAGGAGTGCTCAGCCCAGGGAACTGCTGAGCCCTCCTGTTTCTCACCATCTTCAGACACAAACTGCATTGCAGGCGCAAGTTGTATTATTGCTGTTATTTTCCTAATTACTGAATATTCTTCATGAAGAAAGAAACTAAATCAGTCCTTAAGAACTACCTTGGCACTCGAGTTAATGAAATGCAAAACTGGTTCATTAGGACTTATTGTTCTCTTTGATTGATTTTATCACCTTCTGACATTGGTTGTCAATGGAATACAGTACATGTCTGCTAATCTTTCACAAGGCATGTAAATCTCCTCTTTTTCTCCTAGGAGGTCAAGAAACTTTTAAGGGATGTTCAAATCTACTTTGAAAATATATTTTAATGTACAAATATTTCTTTCTGATTTCCTTTGGCAAAGTTGCTGCTGAGAAACCTCACAAGGTTAGACATAGGTTTGAACATGCCCTTTAGGCAGTGAAATTCCCCTGCAGAGTACTGAGTCTACCAGAGGAATCCAAATGTATTTTATCATTTATATCATTAATCAAAAAGAGTATGTTGCAAACTACTCACAGAAGTTTTATGGCACCAGTGAGCAGTGAGTTTATTGGGTCACATTGTGAACCAGAAGCAGAAAAATGGCACAGTATAAAATACAGAGTACAGCTCTGTGGGCAAGGGAAAAGCCTGGTATAATTCACTGATTTAAACAAAGGCAGGTGTTTAGACAGAAAAAGCTTTCCCATGTATAAATAGAATAAAATAATATATTTCCTCTTGTTTGCTGTTTAATTTTTGAAGTATTTCTTAGGCACAGTTGCCCAGGAAAGCAACAAAGGTATTAGCTTTCTTTTTCCCTTTTACCACTATCTAGATTCTGCATAACAGAGTTTAATTGTTCTCTTCTCATATATCCACTTTTAATTAATCTCTTTATTAACCTCATGCCAACTTTTCCCTCTCATTTGGAAACAGTATCACTTGAAGAAGCCAGTAAGATACCTTGGCAATCACTGTAGCAGATTGTGGTTCACTTGTAATTCTTCAAACGAGATGGAAAAGTTAAGATACAAAAAATATTCTGGAATTTTTGTCCACATATCCCAAATAGTGCCTGATACAATATTGCCTATTTCTTGTCTGCTACATTCTTTGCCTGTTTATGTTACCAGTCACCAAAAGGAAAATAAGCTGTAAGACAAAGCTTAATCAGTTTGCGAGGACAATTATAAGTGGAATTTTCTCTGCCTGGGATTGGAGTCAGTGGCTTGAGAGCAATTTTCCAAGCCTAAGAGGATGCTCTCCAGTGGAATTTGCTGCTGTGTGGTATGTTGCGTGTCTGTCCACAGTGTGTGAAAGGGTGAACAAAGAAGGGAAAATGCTGAGATTGTTTTCCAGCTTTTGCAACAAGTTCAGGCCAAGTGATCTCACTATGCCAGTAGTGAATCTGGCTCTTTGTAGCCTCGCTTTATGAGTGTCTGAAACAATTCCAGAAATACTTAGAAGTTGCACTAGGGTTGTGTAGAAAGAAACAGCCCACCACCTAATAAGCTAATTCTGTTTGGCATTGGGCTGTTATTTACATGAATGGTTTAAAGTAATTTAAATGGGCAGAATATTACCCATAATAAACACATGGCATTCATGGGGCTGTGATCATTTAGATATGTGGTAGCTCAAAAGAGAAAAAGTGAAGTGTCATCTTTTTTAGTCAAATGACCAGAGTTATTATTTCAGTGCATTAAAAGGACATTTTGACAGCTGACACTACCAGAAGGGATATCATGTTGTCATACAGATTAAATCAATCCAGTTCTATGGCTGCAGACTCTGAAATGGGTTTATATTAGGAATTTGCACCAGAGTGATTTTAAATTAGTTTCTACTGGCAAGAGTGACCTAGGATACCCAAAGTCCACAAGTTCACATCTTGTTATGCCATAAATTGTAAAATGCAGCCAGAGGTCTGCATGCTATCTGTTACTAGAAGAGAAATGGAAAGAAAACTGATTCTTGGAGATGGAAAAAAGCACCTCCTTTGTTGGCACAAGTAACCACCAAGTGGATACTTATGATACTGCATGTGAAAGGTTTTGTAAACTGGAAACAGACTTTCCAGGGAGAATCCGTGCTGCTTTTCTCCATTCACATAAGCAAATGTTAATTTATAGCATTTTTCTGATTCTTTGGCTTTGATGGTTTGGCTTAAGGTCTGTGTACTATAGTACTGAATGTTTAAAAATCAAATGAGATGGAGCCATCACACACAGGAGATCACGATGCATTTACATATGAGTATGTCCATTTTTTGACTTCTCTTCTAAAAATCCAAATCTGAAGTAGAAAAAAAATGAGGGCTTAGGAAGTTCTTGGATGATTTGCAGTACCAGTTTTGTAAAACTTAATTACTTTCAGTTATTTCCTTGAAGCTGTTCACTGCAGTTTCTTTGCAAATGATGAGTAGCTGGGCATGGAGCAAACTGTAAAATGATCCATTAGTGAAATCCAATTTTCTATCAGACTTTCCAAGTAATTAGCTTTTCTTTAGGCAATATATTGTTAGTTTGCATGCATCCAATGTTGTATGACATTTGTTTAGGAAAGAGTAGACTATTCAATTTCTGTATTGCTTACAGAAACAAACAGCTCATAACTCTATCAAGATTAAGCATCCCTTAGAGGAAGTGGATCCCCTGTGCTACTCCCAAGCAAGAAATCTGAGTGCTGGATCCTGCCCAGCTGCCTGAGCAGCAGCAGTGACACTGCTGTACAATGTTCCTCCTGTTACATGCAAGCATCCTCCAAGAACCTGAGTGGTTCTGGTGACCAAGCCTGTTTCTGGGGCCTCACTGCTACCCAGGCATCAACAACCAAGGAGTGCCATGGTGCTGCCTCCTGCTTTGAGCAGAATAGTTGGTGACTGAGAAGCCTCAGAAGGAGATTTCTGCAGCTTCTTCCACAGGCACAATCTTATGTTTTCTGTCACTTGTCTTCAGTACAATCCCATTTTATTCCCTACTTACATTTTTCTCCTTATTCTTCAATGATTTACCTTTTCAGTTCTTCATAGCCCTTGTGTACCACCAACATCCTCTGTCAGTCACCTCTCTCCTCAGATGACGTGGTGTGTTTTAGAAGGCATCCCTCTCCCCCACCTCTAGCAACAGCTTTCTTCTTCTTGGAAAAGAAAAAAAAAAGAATCCTTAATTCTGCTCCAGAATCAGTGGCTTTGCTTTTGATTATTTATATAAAGGAACATAAAAGGAGGAATATGCAGAGATGCCATTATTGGACAACATTTCATATTCACTGGTTTTGCAACTCCCTGTTTCCTGCATAGAACAAAATTGTGCTTCCAGTCCATGCTGTCCAGATGCACACACGCACATGTTCTTAGCAAAAGAACTCATAGCAAGTCTCCCAAAATGAAAAACAAGGATTGCAATGTTCTGGATGTGATCTCCAGTCCTCGAAGAGAGGAGATCCACCAAAGGAGGGGGAATGGAACCACAGTGAAACCACAAGAGATACCAAAAGCAGCCCCGCAGAGCTGCATTTCTGGAGTAAAATTCCAGCTGGGGAAACAGTTAGGCTCCATTTTATTGAGGAGACTGGCCAAACCTCTTTAATATTTCTCTTTCACACTGACATATCAACAACTTACAAAGGACTGAAATAAAGTCTCCCAACACTCCAAAATAAATTCAAGGAGAAATTGAAAATGACATCTACTCACAGATGTGGCACGTTCCATGCACTTCCAGCATGGATAAACTGGGCATGGAGTTGGGATGAAACACTGGGATGAAATACAGGATAGTTGAAATTAAGCAGAAAAAGGGTGGCTGATTTTGCATTTGGTCTTTTTGGTCATTCCAAAGAAAAGTGCTGGGCTGAAGCAGTGCCCAGGGGCTGTGGTTCTCATTTGCAGTCAGAGCACATCTGGCTGGGTTATTGACTCCTTGCCTGCCTGTCCTTTACACGTGCCTGCTACATGACACACCTCCCACCATTCCCATTTGAGCCATTGGCTTGTCATATCAATGCAGAGTAGCAGGACAAGCAGGCAGAAGCACAGAGTGCTCAGTCACTCAGGCAGAGGAATAGACAATGAACAAAGGGATGTAGGTGTGTTTTCCAGCCCTTTTGGAGCACTGGCACTGCTGGACTAACACTTCAGCAAACAAGAAATCTTTGGCATGCCCATTCAATAACTTTCTAAGACATGTTGGCTCTGCAGTTTGCAAGGCAGTCCTCTGAGGTGCTGGAAAAGAGCAATTTACTAACAGCCTCTCACATCATTCTTTAATCAGTGCCTCAAAATCAGAAGTGGGAACCTGCCCTCTCTGAGCAGAAGGTCCCCATAATAGAATGTCTGTTCGTGGGCAATGTTAGGGCAATGTAATGGGGAGAATGCTGCCAAAAGCACATTGATATCTGGGAAATTTGCACATTGAATTTAAATGGGGGGAGGGCTGGGGTTTTTTTTGGTTGGCTCTCTGCCACTGTCTCTAATTCTGAGGGAATCTCTCCAGCCCTCTAGACAGGTTAATTTTGATGTTTCTGGCAGTGATATTGCCAATGTGTCACTGAGGCACGCTAAAAAAAGGACATGGAAAACACAGGTTGCAATATAGTGTACAGACTCAACAAAATAGCACTTGGTTGAGGAAGAGAAGGAGCAGAGGGAGGGAGGGAGGAGGGTCCTTTAGCATGTATCATTACTTGGGCTACTCAGCCACACAGGTTTCATTTCACATTAGTGCTCCATTAGGCAAGGATAGGAAGAAAGATCACAGGACCAGGATTTTAGATTTTGGTTCAGTTCTTGTCTCACTTGCAGCATTCCTCTGTGTGCACGTTTCACAACAGCAAAAGCTGAGTGCAGACTCCAGTGGAGTGCCATGGAGAGAACTGGGTTCTGATCAGGGACTTAAGCACATAGACCCCCCACAGTGGGCTCTCCCATGTAACATCAACATTTTCTGCATGGTTAAATCTAGGCTAAATGTAATCTGCCCTGTATTTTGATTAATCACCTATTAAAAAATTATTTGGTTGGAAGAAGCTTGTGAGGATCAAGCTCATTAATTACTGCATGGCACACATGCATATGTAGATTAGGAAGGGCATGAGCACGCCCAAGTGTTCAGCACTCTACAATTACAGTACCTCACATGAGCAGCCCTGCTTTTTTGGAGGCCAGGGCAAGGTTACCTCTGAAGCCAAAGTACTGACTGGATAGTAAATGATACTTTGATTTGTTTTGGTTTAGTGATAATGCTCTAAATGAGTTTGGGCTTTGAGGTCGCCTGGCTCTGAAAAGCCAGGGGTACTAGGTAAAGCAAATGTTGCTGGAATGACAGTGGCAATGCAATTTCCAGGGATAAGCAGCTCTGTTCGCCTTTAGTCAACAAAATCAAACCCAGCAGAAGTTGGTTTACTTAAGGCAAGCAACGTTAATGGAATCAAAATGTCCACATAGGCATGTGCACATGGATGTGATGTAAATAGGACACAGTTTAGAAGGGATTAAAGAAACTAGTGAGGACTTCCTTAAACATCCTTCTTTAAATTTGCTGTCACTAGCTCAAAAACTATTGTTTGCAGGAAAGCAAAAAAGTCCAACAAAGCTGCACTGTTCTGCACATCCATATTTACAATCTTTCCTTTCAATCCAGCAGTTTATGGTTGTATGGTTGTATAGTTTATATAGCAACCAAAGGTTAGAAAGTTTGGCTTGTGAATCACCTAAGCAGAAACATACAAACTAAAGGGAAAGGGGGAAGACAGAGCAGGAAGTAGCAAGATGCAATAAAGAGGCTGAAGACAACTAATTTCAGCTTTCAATGATGCTCAGAAGTGCACTAAAGTAGATGTTGTGACTTTATCTCATGTAAGAGAAAAGACAAAAAAATTGAGCAATGTGAAATGTTTAGATAGCATACACCTGCAAATAGGGACCACTTGAAATTAATTTCAAAAGAAATGAGAGTGAGTTTTGCACATGTACTGTAGTGTCCTTTTGTCCCCTTTCATCATTTTGCATGGAATTTTTCAGAAAGGACAGCCACACTATTAATGGCATTTCTGCTGGCCTCCCACAGCCCTGTGGCTCTCAGTCCAAGCCATCCAAAAAGCTGATTCACCCAGTTGTCCTCTCCCAGACCAGTGCTTATGTTTCAGGCTCCTCACTTACTCAGCTGACTCATACATGCTACATCCCTGTGATTAAAAGCAATGGCACAAGCACCTACAAATTATTTCTTTAGAACAAAACTATTTCAAGGACAACATATTAAAAAAAGAAACAGAGCAGCTTAGATGTTTAGATATTTCTGTCAAGACCAGAGAATGCTGAGCATCCTTATATTTTCTTTATATTTTGCTTTGTCATCCCCTGTCCCTAAACCATTCCTGATAAATGTGTCTTTTCCCACCCCTCCTTTCTCCTCTATTCCCAAAGGGTTTTTACGTATGCATTCATTATTTTCACCTCCAAATTAACAGCCTTGTAAAACAAAACTGTGTTTCCATAAAGACAATTTACAAGGCTCTCAAGGCTGATAATTGGGACTGTTATCTTTCAAAAAAAGTTGTTGTTTTCCCTCAGGTAAGTTACTGTGTGGTTTTTGTGTTTGTTCTTCACATAATCCTTTGTGGATTTAGATCAATACAGGCTTGCAGAAAACTGTGATAATACAGTGCACAGTATTTGCCACACAACAAATGTTTCTTTAATGCCTTTCTTTTGTCAGCTCGTGTCCTTGATTCTTATTTCAGCTTGTGAATTTTTTTAAGGATGTGGGAAAAAAGTACCAAAGATTACTTCCATGTAGGAACATGAGAATAAAATAGGTCACCAGAAATCATCCTGTGTCATGTCACTTAATACCCTTCATAAATGCAACAAAATGCTTTTTAGAAGCAGTTTCTCTTTCCTTTTGTCAATTTTTAAATTTTTTAATATTTTTTCCCCTGTTGCTTCCAGGCAAGATTTTTCCTAATATAAGTGTAAATAAAAACTCCATTTACTCCAAGTTCCATTTATCCATTTTGGGTACATTTTGCCATCTGTTCTCCCACCAACACAGAACAGTGCCAGGTGTCCTAGTGTCAGGATTTCCTCAGAGTTTGGGCTGCCAAGAGTGGCAGGAGCTCCCCATGGGAACCTGGCAACCAGGGCCCATCCCATCCCATCCCATCCCATCCCATCCCATCCCATCCCATCCCATCCCATCCCATCCCATCCCATCCCATCCCATCCCATCCCATCCCATCCCATCCCATCCCATCCCATCCCATCCCATCCCATCCCATCCCATCCCCAGCCAGGAGCCAGGTATCTGGGGGGCACCAGGGCAGCCCCAGCTCCAGATAAATCCCTGGGGACAAACCAAGGCTGTCACCAGCCTGCGAATCTCCAGCTCAGCACGGCCTGCAGCTGGACCTGCCTCGTGCAAGGCCCCAGCACTTACCTTACCCCACACAGCTCCAGCAGCCAAGTTCCCAATGATGCAGCTCTCCTCATGGCAGCTCACAGAACATCTAGCCTGCCCCATTGTTTGTCACTTGTTTCCTGTTTCTCTTAAGCTCCCAGCTGTGTAATTTCATCCTGGTTGTACATACAGGTCAGGGAATGAGATGCTGGAAAGCAGTGCCATGGAAAGGGACCTGGAGGTCCTGGTTGATGGCAAGTTCAACCTGAGTCAGCAGTGCCCTGGCAGCCAGGAGGGCCAGGGGTGTCCTGGGGGCATCAGGCACAGCATCACCAGCCGGGCAAGGGAGGGGATTGTCCTGCTCTGCTCTGCACTGGGGCAGCCTCACCTCCAGTGCTGGGGGCAGTTTTGGGTGCCACAACATAAAATATTAAACTATTAGAGAGTGTCCAAAGGAGGACTGTGAAGAGGGTGAAGGGCTTTGGGTAGAACCCACATGAACAGCTGCTGAGATCACTTAGTCTGTTTAGCCTGGAGAAGAGGAGACTGGGGACAGACCTCATTGCTGTTTTGACTTCCTCGTGGTGGGAAGAGGAGGGGCAGACACTGATCTCAGCTCTGTGGTGACCAGTGACGGGACTGGAGGGAATGGTTTGGAGTTGTGTCAGGGGAAGTTTAGGTTGGATATTAGGAAAAGGTTCTTTACCCTGGGGATTGAGCACTGGCGCAGGCTCCCCAGGGAGGTGGTCACAGCACCAGCCTGACACAGTTCAAGAAGCGTTTGGACAGTGCTCTCAGGCACAGATGTGATTTTTGGGGATGTGCTGTGCAGGGCCAGAAGTTGGACTTTGACGAGCCTTTTGGATCCATTCCAAAGCAGGATATTCTATAATTAACTCTGATTCTAGGAACCTGTCTAAACCACACCTAAATCTATTATACCTATCTAAACCACAAATGTAGGAAGATCATAAGGATACTCCCAGCTTTGACTGGAATAATTCAGTTGTCCAGATTGGTCTCTACCAGTCTGTTATATTATACCCCATGGTATATTCTCCTGTATATTACATTCCTTTTTATTACACCCCTGTATTATTCCGGCCCCGCCCCACAGGGCCGTCCCCAGGCAGGCCGCAGCCCCGCGATGAGGCCCCGCCCCCTTTCGGCTCCAGTCCCGCCCCCGAGGAGCTCCTTGCCCGCGGATTGGCGGGCACGGCGCGGCGCGTGCCGCGGGGCGGGGCTGGGGCGGGGGTATTAAAGGCGCCGTGGGAGGCGGTGATTTCTTTACTTCAGGTGGGAGCCAGGGGTGCGTGGCCGCTGTGGGTGAGTGTCGAGAGGGTTCGGGGAACCGCGTCCCTTGCTCTTGTCGTGCGGCGGCACCGCCGTACGTGGCCGGCCCCGGCCCTGCCCCTGCGCGGCCTGGCGGGGAGGAACCGAGAATGCCGGGTGCGCGGCGCCGCCGGCGGGCCGGGCCTTGCTCCGTGTCCCCCGGTCTGTTCGGCCTTGGGTAGCGGCGGCACCGTGGCTGTCCCCGGAGAGAAGCTGCTCCTGGCCCTTCCTCACTGCCGCTCTCCCTCCCCGTGAGCCTTTCCCCCGCGCTGTCCTTAGGAAGCCTGCCGTGCCCTGCCTCCTTCCCTCCCGTCCCGCGGCTGTCACCGGCCGGGGGCTGCAGGGAGCTCGTCCCGGTGCTGCGAAACCCTGTGAAGAAACCCGCGTTTAACCTTCAGGTCAGCCTCGGCCCGCAGTGCTGAGCCTGCGACCTGAGCATGGGGCTCCATGGTGGCTGTAGAGCGCTCTTGGTTCAGTGCTCTCCTCTGGGGTATTCACGTTGTTTGTGCATAAGGAGGGCAAAGTTGTAATGGTGCAATGATAGTCCCTTGCGTTGTTTTATTTCAAGGTGCAGCTTCTGTAGTCCTGTGAAAAGATAAAAGTGTAGAGCCTCTTCTGCATGGGTAGGAAGGGTTCAGCTCTCCATTCTGAAGGACTGACAGGAAGTTCAAACCCTGGTTTTGCAGATGAAGGGGGAAGTAACATCCATGCTTTTGCTGTGTAGTAACCAATGTTTACTTTTTGTAGTTTGAAGCTTTCTGGAGCAGGCTTCCTTGCAGTTCTTCAGTGTCACTTGTGTGATTCAATGCCCTTGTGATTTCAGAACTATTTAACTATGGTTAAGGTGATATTTAAAGTAGTCCCTGACTTAACAAGTAGTTCAGATCTTGTTTGTGTTGGACAGAAAGTCAGCCTCCATGTAAGTTGTGTTTTGTGTCTGTGCTGTGGAGCTGGAGCCCTGAGGTTGCTCTAGAAACCGGTTGAATAAAGGGGAGGGTGAGATACCCTAGACTGATGCCTGTGGGGTGATTTCCTGAAAAGGTCCACGTGAATCCTGCCCAAGCTCTAACTGCATGTGAGGAGGGTGGCTTCATTAGGGAGCCCCAGCTTCAGTGAGAAGCACTACTTTAACTTGGTTATGTCTGTGTAGTCCTTCTGAAGGTGTTCAGTTTTCACCTTTCATGACTATTAAAGGGGATGCTTAGCTGTCTGGTGATTTGGGGTTGTTCTAATTAGTGTTTAAAAGTAGATATCCAAATTTAAACTTGATGGATGCTTTAAATTAAATTGATGCTACCTCTGGTGAGGGAAAGGATTTTTGTATGTCAAACAGCAATATCTGTGCTAGTACAACCTTGCTTGAAAGAAAATTTGGGGTGTTGCTTGTATTGCAGTATATTGTGTGGGACAACTTGCAGCTGAAAAGGATTTGTTTCAGATATGCAGAGTAGTCAGCTGCTCAAGAAATCCTAAGACAAGCAGTCAGATGTTTTAACAACTGTCTTGTGACTGCTGTGTAGAAGCAGAAGAAAAAGGCTTAAAGGATCTGGCATAAAGCTGACTCAACAAAATACTGAACGACAGTGGCTGGAGCTGCTGAACTTGCTTCTATTGCATGGACACTGGAGTTTTTCCTCCTAGTCCAGGCACTTGGATTCCAGAGGCACACTTCAGGGAGCCTCCTCTGGAGTTACTCAAAAGGCTCCTGGACACTGTCCTGAGTAATGTGTTGTAGGGCCACATCTTAGACCAGCTGATCTCCAGTGTCCCTTTCAACCTTAGCCATTCTGGGATTTGTAAAGCTCATTGTTTTCCTGCCTTAGATGAGGTGCTGTGTCTTTAGCTCTAATTTGAGAGTTAAGCTTAAGCTTGTTTGCTTTGTTGCTTTAGTGGGCAATATTTCTTTTCAGTCTTGATTTCAGACTGGTAAGGAAGACAGCAAACTGAAAAGGAGTCTTGGGTTTTCTCATGTGAACTTCAGTTGAAATAAAAAACAAAAGAAGGAAGTGGTAGTGCTGAAGTAGTCACTGACAATTTGCTCATGACCTGCTGGGGCTGGCCTCTGTTCCTGTGGCTTCATTCTGACCTTATTTGTGAAATCTGAGTGGCAGGCTGAGACTTAAGGCTGAAGAAAGCACAGCTGTCCAGCTGTTTGCTTTTAACCTCCTCTGCAGAGCACAAAGTGTGGTGCTTTCTTGGACCTGGCTACCAGCATTCAAGCCTATGGCATGCTATTACTGAAACTCATAATGAAATCTACTCTTTGAAGTTGCATTTTACTTGGGTGACATTTTGCTTGTAACTCTGTAGTAAAATGAAGTGTATGATTTCATTGAAGTGTCTCTGGAGACAAGACTGTTCAGTTCAACTTTGAAAGTTATTTTGAGTGGAGAGGCAAAAAGAGTGGTGTTGAAATTTAAATATGCTTTTGTTTAGCCACTTCACTGTGGTGATTTCATGAAAGGGAGAGGCCTCAAGTTTTACATTAGTACAGCTTGGTGTGTGGCATTAGAAGCTGAAAGGTGAAAGTCTCCTGTGACTCTTGATAACTGACTGTCACTTCTTAACCCTGTAAAAGCTAAATTATTTTTCTGTCACAGAATCTTCAGTGACACTGCTCTGAAAACTAGTCCAAAAATGTCTGCTCTGGAAACCCTCTTTAAATATATTGATGAACACCAGGACCTCTATGTTCAGGTAAGTTTTTAATGAGTTTTTTCCTGCAGCATGGGCAGCTATGGGATATTAGAAGTTAGGTGGTCAGCTTCAAGCTTGTTGTTACATCTTTATGATATGCCCAGTAATAATGTCAAGTATTGGGAGAGAGGGGAGAGCAGGCAGCAAATGTGAGGAATTTGAGGCAGGCCAGAAAATTGTTTCTTAAATTTAGGCATAGTTCTGTTCAAAACCCTTAATGTCCATGGTAAATTTATTAGGAAATGATCTATTAGTACATAGTGCAACTGGTGACCTATTTAGAGGTACAGGAAGCTGACACTGGTTTCTGAATGCCAAACTGTCTTTATGGTTTCTTCCCTTTGGAGATGGGAAATAAAATATATTAAAAATGAGGCTGGAACAAAGCTTTCTTGTATAAAACAATTTCTGCTGGGGTACAGAGGGAGGGGTTGCCCTCTCCAAAGAAGTACTTTTCTGCTTGACCTGCTGTTTAGTTACAGGTTGTATTATAATCCCTTTCACCCATGAAGGAATCAGTGGTACAGCACTGTGAACTGAGGCATGAACTGTGCCAAGTGTTCAGCTTGATTTCTGCCAGTTGTTCTTGCTGAACTCACGCAGGGAGAAAAAGCTAAAGTGACATTTTTGAGAGGCCCAAAAGACTAGCTGCTTCTGGATACTTAAAGAAAAACTAGAAGGGCACAAGCTGTGATACTCTTAAGCTTACTTGATGTGTCTGCAGACTTTGTGCTATGCAGCAGGGAGACAGCTGTAGGCAAGTGAGGTTTTAGAGAACTTTTTGAGAGTAATATTATTGGTTACAAGTTCCTCTTTGAGCAGAGGACAGAGCTGATTTGCCTCAATTTGAGCTTGGCTTAAGCCAGTTTGTTGGATGATGAGGTGTGGTGGTATTTGCATGGTGCCTGTTGTGCAGTAAAACCTGTAGCTCTTCCATCTCTGCAGCGCCTGGCAGAGTGGGTGGCAATCCAGAGTGTGTCAGCATGGCCAGAGAAGAGGGGTGAAATCAAGCGCATGATGGAGGTTGCTGCCAAGGAGATTGAGCGACTGGGAGGCACAACCAAACTTATGGATATTGGCAAACAAAAGGTACGTGAGCATCCCCGTGGCAGCTTAGTAGGAAAAAAATCTCTTTAGAAGACAAGGTGTTTTGCATGAGAAAGTGCTGGTTTCTCGTGTTCCCAGTATGAAAGGCACCTAGACTCCATTGAAAGGCTGCTTATTGGACTTACCACTATAAAGAAAGGTGATATAATGGACATTATGTCCCTGCAGATACTGGAATCTCCAAGCTGTGCAGCATCTAGCAGGGATCTAACCAGCATCCAATATACTGTGCAGATCCCATGCATGGAAATTCTTTTCCATTTTATTTATTCAGGGTGTTCAGTTCCACTGACAAGAAGGGATTTTGTGTGGGAATTTCTTGATGCAGTTCTAGATTGTCAAGGACATGCAGGTGATGTAATCCCCAGTGCCCAGGGAAGGGCGCCGCCTTCAGGTTACAGTGGAGTGGCTCTGTTTGTCCTGCAATCCAGGGTATGCACGGCACAAAGCAGGCAGGAAGGTGAAGCTCTGTGTACAGCATAGCATGGCACAGGCTTTGAGCTCTTCAGGTTGTCTTTGTGGGTCACTGATTCCTTGGTGCCTGATGGGCTTCTGGGTTGGGATCACCACACAAAGGTCCTGTGGGCAGTGGCCTGGAAAGGCAGTAGCCTTTTGGGGTGTAGGATAATGTCTTTGCTGCCACACAGTCTAAACATTCTGTTAAAAAAACCTTTGTTTACAATAAACCTTGGGACCCAATTAAAGATGTTGAATTAAATTTTGTACTGTATTAAATATGTTTTAAATACTTTTTGAACTGAACATGAATAGAGCAGCTGCAAACAAAAATGTTAGACATTTAAACAACAGGCTGCTATTGGTCCTTAGGCCTGTAGACTATAAAGATACTTACTGAAGTTTCAGTAAGGCTGCCAAAGGACTTCGGGACTCTTTCAGAAGTGTTACATTTGTCACATTGCTACCTTACTAGATACAAAAGTATCATTAGAAGAATCACTTCCCTCCTCATTTTTAGCTGTCCAGACTGCTTGTCTTCCCCTGAGAAATGTATGTGCCTGTAAGAATGATAATCTCATCCTAGGGAAATATCCACTTGGTATGCTGCTCCTCTGAAGTGCCTAGCCACTACCTGCCTCAGAGCAAGACCCATACCAAAATTGTTTGACTAGCATTTGGATAGTGGCATTAAAAACCTTGTACTGGAATGTTTACTAGTTTTAGGAGATTGTCCTTCTAATTGGTGTGAAAGACTGCTGAGTGAGATCTGTGTTTATGGGAACCTTCTGAGCAGTTTTTGCTTTGGGCAACTGAATTACACTTGTTTGTAGCTACAGGTTCCAGCAGGAAAACAGCTGACTTGGGAGTGAATATGTAGGTTAATTCTAGCTCTGCTACTGCCTACAGCCTAAAGCCCCATCAAAAGCATTTCAGTTAATTCAAAGTTGTTCTTTTCATCACTAACTTTTTGGTAGCAAGAACTGATTTTATTTATACACGTTATATATGTTATAATATTTTTGTTAGGTAACTTTAATCCATCTGCAAGAGTTACCTTCAGTATTTTATATTAAGTATAGAGAGGGCTAGACAATGTATTGTGTTGCTGCTATATCTGTGAGGGACAATGTAAAGCAACTGAACTTGTCAGATCAAAGGTTTTTTACTGCTGCACAGCAATTTGTTGTGTTGATTACTGTAAATTCTTGCAGTAGGGCTTAAGTCATGTAGAGCTGCAGCTGGCCAAGGACCATGTAACCTGTTGATAAAAATCTGGAGCTTGGGACTCATAAAGCACAAAGTCAAAGCTGATCTTGCATCTGTTGGACAGTGTGTAGAAGTACACACCGGAAGGGAAATACTTGCTGACTGGGAATAGCTTGTGATAATTGCTTACGGGGTGTTCCAAGGGATTAAGCTAAGTTCAACTCTTGAACTCCTGAACTGAGTTCATCAGCGCTACCCTGCCCTTAGTGTAACAATGCAGGTTACAGAGTAGGTACAGAGAAATGTCTGTTATGCTGATCTTATTTGGGTGTAGGCACATGTTACATCCAGCCTTACCACTGTCAGGAAATTTTTGTCCAGAGAGCTGTACTGTGGACAGGATGAAAGTGCAGTGACAAGCAATATTGAATGGAGTTTATCACTTATGCTTAGGTCAGCATTAGATACAGCAGTTTGGCATGCAGTCAGCTTGCTCTGCTAAAATCTGATGAAGGGTTGGTAGTTTAAAGCTAACAGTTCTTGGTGGCTTGGAACATTTTGGCTATTACTGAGTCTTGTCAGGAAACTAACTGGCATGATGCCACCAGGCCTTCTTTGGCACCCTGCTTCTGGCAATTGGTTTAAGTAGATTAGTTTTGTTTAGCTGTCTGTGCCTCTACTCCCATAACCTCCATAGTATTAAGGTAATTCATGTATCTGCTTAAAGCTCTGACATTCCACATTTGAACAAAACTTCTGCCTTTCTGTTTCTAGCTGCCTGATGGATCAGAGATCCCCCTACCACCGATTGTTCTGGGAACACTGGGCACGGATCCACGCAAGAAGACAGTGTGTGTATATGGTCACCTGGATGTTCAGCCAGCTGCACTAGAGGATGGCTGGGACAGCGAGCCCTTCACTCTGGTAGAAAGAGATGGTAAGAGCAGTGGGCTTCAGAAACTGATAAACACTTCTGTAGCAAGTGTGGTATTCCTCAGTTGTTCCAAAGCTGTGCCATTGATTGAAAGGGGGTAGGAGAGTTAGAACTGGTATGGGTGTATTATTTAATACTGTTGAGGTAAAAATGTGCAGGTGGGGAAATGATAAAGTCTAGCTACAAAATCTCAGCTACTCCTAGGATTGTTTCCTTTTCTGATAGTCTAGGCTGTAATTTGCATGTTTTCTTTCTTGTAGCTACAGCACAATCTTAACTGCTGCCTTCCATGGTGCCAGCTTGTTGCCAGAGAGCTTTTTAGAACTAATTTCTTGTTCACAGCTTGAAGCCTGTAAGGTCATGTCAGACTGCAGGAATTTTGAACCATTACTGAGGAAAAATACACAACACAACTTCTTTATGCCTGGAGACAGGAGTGGCACAGCAGCCTCTCTGGGTTGCCTTGTGTTTAACTGCTCTGCTATGGGTACTGCAGAAACTCTTTTGCAGAGCTAGTGCCCTAAAATTTGTCCCTTTCCCATAAATGGGGATGAAGAAATGGTGCAGTATCTCCTGTTGAAACAATATTACCAGCAGTCAAAAAGACTTAAAACTTCCTTTTCTATTAAAAGCTGGTGCTACTGACAGCTTTTTCTTTATTTCACTTTCTCAGTGTTAAAGGTCAGATCAGTAAAAGGACATTAACCACTCTTGTTCCATAAGCATTAATGATTGCCAGCAAAAGTAATAGCTGTGCAACTAGTACTTCTGCTTGGGCACTTAGTCATAGGCAGCAGAGTCCAAGTTACTAAACTGAGTTATCTCATCTCCTAGCAAAACCTAGACTTGCCTCAGGCTGTGGCTTGTCTCTGTGGAGCCTGGCCATGCAGGAGGCATTCACCGATGGCTCTTTACCTTTGCAAGCTGTCTGGCCTGTTCTGTCACTGGTTGCATAGAGTGCTGAGGGGTTGTAGCCACAGCTCTGAGTTGCACTGATAGTGCCTCTGCTATGATCCCATGTACCACATTTCCTTGGAATTCCCTGTGGCCTGTGAAACTCATCTTTGATTAAATTCCTTTCTGGGAAGATCCACTTTTATCTGGAGAATCCAGAGAAGTGATTTGTCACTAGCTACTGAATTTTTACTCTTCAAACAAAGAATTATTGAATTGAAGATAATACTTGATAGATTTCTGTTAAAAGCAGAGAACTTGTTTCTGTACACTGAGGCATTTGTAGAAAATTATATTATAGTGAAGAATAAGGCAGCTATTCTTTTCCTGACCTATAATAAACTCCTATTGAGGGAGAAACTGGGTGAAGAGATGAGGAAGCTAAGTGGGAGAACTATTGCAGTCCTGTACCTATTCCACTTGAAAGGGAATGTGAAGCAGGATGTAAAACTGCTACTTATGAAGAATCAGAAATGAAAGTTTTTTATATAAGCAGGTTTAAAAATGTTACCCAAAACCACATGTTTTCACCTAGGCAGGAGATGAAGCCTCATAGTAATTTTTTTCCTCACTGGTTAATTTGTATCTTCTTTCTACAGGAAAGTTGTATGGAAGAGGATCAACAGATGACAAAGGTCCAGTGCTTGCCTGGCTGAATGCCTTGGAGGCTTATCAACAAACTAACCAGGTATGTGCCCAAAACATATTCTGCTTTTTCCACACAGCTGAGTCCAGCAATAAATGTTATCCAGGCCACAAACCCTTGTGAGGGAAGCCTGCTTATTCAGCTGATTGGAGGAATGATGCAATAGTCCTGTAAATTTCCTGACTTCCTAGTGGGGTTAAGTTGACTTGCTGACAAGTTAGTCCTATAGATGCTTATGTTGCACTTCTAACAATTTTCCTTTAATGAAATATGTAGGAAGGAAAATACATATGCAAGCATGTGGAGCAGGAGGAATAATCAAATGTGATCACTATCATGTAAGGATGTCAAATTACTTTGGCCTTGATCAAGGCTTAATGTCTCACTGCCACTGAGCTCTAAGAGGAGGTTAACTTAGTAACACTAAAATTGAGAGCTTTGCTTATTTCTGTTAAAATATGCAATCACAAATAGCTCAGAGTGTTTGCTTAATCTTGCAAGACAAGTTCCCATCGCTTTTGAGAGGAATAACCAGTTCTCAGTTGCAGTCTAGGTATATAGAATATGCTAGACTGGATAGGCAGGGTAGCTCTGTTCCTACTGTGGCTTGCAATTCCTGTGGTTTGTTAGTTTTCCTAGCCTAGTGGCTAACCTTTGGCAACAGATTTCTGCTGTGTTCCCATGCTTACAGGGTTTGGGGACAAGTTTTTAGTACTTTATTATAAAAGAGTTTGAATTCCATCAAATGAAGGGTGGTGTAAGTGTCCTCAACATAAGCACAATCCAAACTTGAAACCAGTTTGTGTATAATTAACAAATTCCACTGTCATTCCACTGGAGTTATTTTAGCCATGTCCATTTTTCTGCTTTGAATGTAACAGATGAAAATTACACATCACTGAAGGAGTCAAGTGTTCTCAGATGCTTAATCTGTTCTTGTTTTTAATTTCAAAGGAGTTTCCAGTAAATATTAGGTTTTGCCTAGAGGGTATGGAAGAATCAGGATCTGAAGGTCTTGATGAACTGATTTTTGCTCAGCGAGATGCTTTCTTTAAAGATGTGGATTATGTTTGCATTTCTGACAACTACTGGCTAGGCAAGAAGAAGCCTTGTATCACTTATGGTTTGAGAGGTATCTGCTACTACTTCATAGAGGTAAGTGCTGAAATACACTCCAAATCCATTATTATTAAACTGAATTTTCCACAGGAGAAGAGTGGTAGTGCAAACCTTTTCGTGCCAGTAGCTTTTTTCAGAAAAGAAACTGGCTACTTATGTGGAGTGGTTTTTCCTAATTGTCTAAACATCCTTACCTTGCTATTCTATCTGTTACTTGGGTGGGTGGGATAGCTTTCAGATGTATGAAACAAGATAAGCCAGCACTTGCCTTGAAGGATTGTCTCACAGCATAGATATCTTCATCCACATACATCCTTCTTATAGATGGATGCTTTCCAGTCAGCTGGAATATCTCCATTTAACCAGAACTGCTGGTAGATGAGAGTGGTTTGGCAAGTTTTTACCAGTTTCCTTAATACTTTGGGGTGGGGTGGATCCCATCTGGGCCCATAGACTTGTGGGTGGCTAATTGACTTAGCAGGTCATTAACCATCTCCTCATGGATCATAGGCTTCCCTCATCTCCCCATCACCAACTTCCAGCTCAGGGAGCAGGGCATCCTGACAACAACTGATCTTGGTATTGAAGACTGAGGCAAAGAAGACATTAAATACTTCTGCCTTTTTCTCATCCCCTGACACTATACTGCCCCCTGCTTTGAACAAATGATGGGGACACTCTTTGACTCTTGGCCAGATCAAGTTCTAGCTGGGCTTTGGCTGTTGTAGTGTCCTCCCCACATGGCAAAATCTCCGTGCTGAATCTTCATTCACTTCAATCAGGTGGAATGTTGTGACAAAGACCTTCACTCCGGAGTTTATGGTGGTTCGGTCCATGAGGCCATGACAGATCTCATTGCTCTAATGGGTAAGAAAACACAGGTTTCACTGGATACATTTAAAATGGGAGCAAGAACCATCCAAGCATGACTGAGTTTGGGGTAGCAAAGCAGTAACCAGTGAAATGGTGCTTGCCAGGTAGGGAAAGCTACTGCCTTAGATACAGAAATATGGTGAAGGTCTTGCTAAGAAGTTGTCTGTTTACTCTTAGCTTTCCCTAAAACCTTGCTGCAAATTTGCATGTTAATTAGATCAGCTGTCTTCTCAAATTCTGCTGTGGGTATGATACTGAACTCTTTGGGAATCCTACCTTCAGACAGCTAGTGAAATGTAGCAGTAGAATTAAATGGAGTAGCAAGCAGGTGTACATTTTGGATACAGGCAAATTCTTTAAAGTGTCTTCCATGCTCAGTGGTGCATGCTCTGGAAAATAGAAGTCTAAATTTCATTGCATTTACAGAATTTTCAGAAGGCCCAGACTTCAGTTTCCCAAGGAAAGTACTCCCAGGAATGACATCTTGTATCTTCTGGTTGAATACTGATATTAGGTGCTTCTTGTTTACAGGTTCTCTTGTAGACAAGAAAGGGAAAATCCTTATCCCAGGTGTTAATGAAGCAGTGGCACCTGTTACTGATGAGGAGCTGGCATTATATGAGAAGATTGATTTTGACCTGACAGAATATGCAAAAGATGTAGGAGCAACGAGACTTCTGCATGATGCAAAGGTGTGCTGCACATCTCCTCTGCCCTGTCTAGATCAAGCTGTCTGTGTTAGTAGGAGACCAGAAACAAAATTCTGTGGATGTGTGTGTGTTATTAAGTAATTTATTAGGCAGAGGATTCACCTGATGTCTTCAAAATTGTGAGAATGCCTTGAAGATAATTTTGCTTACTGTATTGCTGACTGCATACTTAGCACTTTGCAGAGGAACTGCTAGTGTTAGGTGCTTGAAAACTAATTCTAGGTTATCCCATGTTTAACAACTCTAAATTTGCTCCTTACTCTGTATAAATAGTATCTGAAACTTCTACAGAACTTTAATGCTGTTCTCTTAATGCTAGATAAGAATGTTGGCAGCTTTCCAGAGGTCGGGACAATCTACACAAAACATCTGATTTGCTACATCTGTAGGAAGTTCAGTGGGTTATCAGAAATAAAGCAGTTGCTCAGAGATGATTGCTCCTTAGGTGAGAAAAGAACTTGAAACCCAGCTTTGCTGAATTCAAGGCTGGCATTCTGAACATGTTCCTTGACCTGGCAAACAAGGACTGTTTTGTAATCATGAGCTAGGCAGCCCAAATCTTTGAACAATCTCAAGCTCAATAAACTCATGTCTAAAGTTAAATCTTCATCCTGGGAGCTCTCCAAATGAATGCTTTTAACAGCATTGACTCTTACAAGGTACAGGTATTACATGCTAATTTTAAAACCCTAGATGTAAATACATCTCCTGTCATAAAAAGCAGACACAGGTGTTGTAAAAGGCAAAGTTTACATGTGCAGGTCTGTCTTCTGTCCTAGAACTGTCAGGAGACCTCAAACTTAACTCAAATAGGAATAAGTAACAATTTATATCCTAAACCTTGTCTTTACATGCTCAGGTTTATATCAACTGGGAGCACAGAGGCTTCCTTGCTTAGCCTTGTCCTTTAAAGTAATGGATGAATTATAGCTTGGATATAAGGAGGAGCTGGCAAGATGTTCTTTGTGATACTGAACTGAAGCTGTTCAGTCTTGGCTCAGCTGAAATTCCAGCTAAGGGACTTCAAAGCTGCATACATGTGAGAAGGGCTTTAAGGCTAGGAGAGATGACTGTAATTTCCAGATAAGAAGCAAATGTGCTTGAGAGATTTGAACTGTGACAGCTATGTTTGCTTTGAGAGAAGATTTTAAGCAGGTTGTACCTGGAGAAAAAACAACTTGTTAACATAATGGACACAAAATTTGAGTCTCCTACATTTCTGCAGTGAAGTTCATGCTGGAGACATTGCACCTGTGTCTGCTCAGGGCAATTCAGCACCTGCACTGAGTTCAGGATCCAGTGTAGTGAACAGCTGTGTTCAAGGTAACAGAGGGGAAATGCAGGAAGTGTACCTGGAAGGCAGTGGTGGTCAGTTTAATCAACCTGGAGTTCAGGCTTTTTAATACAGCTGATGATATAAAGAAAAGCACACTGTAAGCCTCAGTTTGAGCAGTGGTGAGGCTTTTAGAAAATGTGAACTTAAGCAGTGTCTTGGTGATGAAGGCACCTGCCTGTCCTGAGACACAGGGAATTAAAACTTTCAATGTTGCCTACAAACTGTGCTTGAGCACCTTCTAAATGCTGCTTGTGTCCTAATCAGAAGCAGATTGGTGTTGTCTCCTAAGTTCCACAGAGCTAGGAGAGAGCCAGACTAGAACTGCTGAGTGTCTTAAGGTGCTGAGAGCCCAGCTGTGTTATCAAAATGTGTGCTTAATGGGAGTAACAGCTTCTGAGTGATCTTCAATGAGCTGCATTTCTGCATGGGAAAAAGCACTATTTCTTGCAAGTTCTTTATTAGGTTGAAGAAATCATTAATTTAGGGAGCTCTGTCAAATTTCATGTAACCTTGCATTTTTCTCTTTGCTTTTGCAGAGAGAGATCCTTATGCACAGGTGGAGATACCCATCCTTGTCTCTCCATGGGATTGAAGGAGCCTTCTCAGCCTCTGGTGCCAAGACTGTGATTCCTAGGAAAGTGATTGGCAAATTCTCAATCAGGCTTGTGCCAAACATGACTCCTGAAGAAGTCACAAAGAATGTATGTTGAGATGGTTTGCTGCTAACCAGATGAGTGTCTCTAAACTTCTGTTCACCTTGCCTTGGGGGAAGAGTTCTTCTGTTTTCTAAAGCATTTCTGTTCATTTGCTTTCCCACTATCTTCCCTGTACTGCACTGCACCTCAACATGAGATAACTGAGGGAATCCTTTGGTGCCCCCGTGGACTGTAGTGGTCTGATTACCCAGTTTATCTGGACTCAAAAGGGCTTAGGAATAAATGCTAACCTAACTGTAGGGGGACTTGGACTGCCAGAAGAGCAGCAGTGTTTGACATACTGCCTAATTGTTCTGCAATACGCTGTTAATTTCCCCAAAGAAGATATTCTGGCTTCAGAGCAGAGAATCATTGGAATACTTCAAAATAAGAAAAATAGGAAAAGTGTTGCTGCACAGTTGTAGTGATCTGCAAGTCCCTAAGATGCTTTTAGAATATGAACTTTGCCAGTGCTCTTACAAATGCTAACAGTAGATAAGATCATTCAATCTTTCTTACAGGTTGAAGACTACTTGAACAAAAAGTTTGCGGAGCTGCGGAGTCCCAACAAATTCAAAGTGTATTTAGGCCATGGTGGAAAACCCTGGGTGTCAGACTTCAACCACCCCCACTACATGGCTGGTAGGAGGGCCATGAAGACAGGTCAGTGGGTTTTTCACTCTTGTTCCAGCACCTCAGAAAACACTGAGGAGGTCATGTTTGCTGAATATTAAGTGTTCTGCTCTCATGTTTAATAATGTTGGCTCACTGAGGAAGCATGTCATGTGCAACCTTTAAACAGAAATTTAAATACAGGCAGGAGAGATACTGGGTATCAAATTCATGTATGCTGTTCTGGGACAAGTTTGTTGATGTGGTGTTGCTTTTGCATAAGGATGTGACTGTTGGTTCAGATCACCTGCTAAGCCAAATTCAATGAAGTTTGGTCACAGCACCCCTCTTAATCAGTTTTGCTAGATTGTATTGGGCAGCCAGAGCAACTTTAACTTGTGTTGGAGTACAAACAGGCCTTCAGATTGTGTTGGTGTGCAATTGACAGTGACAATATTCCAGTGCTACATCTGTGGGGAGAAGCTCCACAGTTTTGTGGCCCTTGCAGTCTGGTTGATTTGGCTAGCACCTGGTACAGATGGGTACATGATGGCTTAAGTGAGGGTTTGTGGGGAAAAAATAGGCTTCAAACTGACTAGAGTGTTGCTTTTCTAGTGTTTGGAGTTGAACCAGACCTGACAAGGGAGGGAGGAAGCATTCCTGTTACCCTTACTTTTCAAGAAGCCACAGGCAAGAATGTCATGCTGCTTCCTGTTGGAGCTGCAGATGATGGTGCTCACTCTCAAAATGAAAAACTAAATAGGTAAGAGAATATCTATTCCTGTGCTGGGGTGTCTTGGCATGTATTATGAAAAACATGAAGAACTGAGCTCTTGCTTTTGTTTAGTTCTGTGGGTGGCAAAGTGCCATCCTCTCCAGGAGAGAATGACTGACTGGTTGGGTAACTAGTTTGTAGCTGAATTTTGATTTCTACATTGCTACTCTTGAAACCAGAAGCGGGTTTTATATTTTGGTCTCTAAGCTCGCCCAAAGGTGGTGTTTCTGTCTTGCCAGGGATGATGTAGGGGTTTGGGCAGTAGTGCCTGTTGCCTGCAGCAGCAATTCCCATAGAGTTTGTCATGTGCATAGGATAGATGTGTGGGCTTTGCAAAGAGGACATCTGCTAAAAATAAAGCTCAGTGGAGACACTGCTAAAGGAAACTGTCTTCCTTGCAGGTACAACTACATCCAGGGGGTGAAGATGCTTGGTGCATACCTCTATGAAGTTTCCCAGCTGAAGGACTAAGTTAGACACCTCACCTTCTGGTTTATGGATCAGAAGTCTGAATTTTCTTGCAAAATGTCATCAATTACCAAGTCTTACATGGCTCCCCTTTTCTACCAACGCTCCACTGCTTTGATGGAGGAGAGGGAAAGGGGCAGTTCCACTTGACAACAAACATGATACACCAAAAATACTTCTCTAAATGCTTACTTTATATGAACAGACTATTCCTTAACTGGTTCAGCAGTCCTGAACTGCATCTTCATCCCTCTGTATCACTTCAGTTTGCTGCATTGATCGACTTTTCCTGTAAATGAAGAGGAATGATTTACCCTCAGCAGTTTAAGTAGCCACAGCAGTGGCAGAACTTCCAGCTAATTTAAGGCTCTTATTCCTGGATATGTCCTGGAAACAAGTAATCAAGATTATGGGGCAACACTGGAATGTGCTCAAGCTGTACTGAGACACCTGTCTGCTGACTGAGTGATTTGGAAGAGCAGTTTGTATCTTACAGTTGATGCCTGGCTGCAGGTTTCAATTTACAGGAAATCAGGTTGTAACAAATTTCACTGTGGTAGTGACTACTGACCATTTTTGTAAAGCTGCCTTTGTACTACCAAAAAAGAATAAATAATCATGCTGTAGTTTGGCTCTTGGTCTCTAAGGTTTAAATAATGGCTTGGGTGGGGAAGCAACTTTGGGAACTTGGGAGGGGTCCTTCTGTGGCTATAAAGGCAGATAAGCAACATGGCTACACGGGCTATATCTTGTGGGAATCCAGATTTTTATTCCTGGGCTCTGGCTCTGTAAGGATTTGTTGTCTTGAAGCTGATGTTGCAAACTCCAGCTCTCCTGTGAGAAAATGAGCTCAGAATGTTTCATTTTAGCTCTGTAAACCAGGTCATCACACTGTAGCGTAACTGATAATACTAAAGGGAGTGAATGGAATTTGTCAGGCATAAACAGAGACAGAAGAGATTGCTACTTGCAACTACTACTGACATCCAGCTTCACACTGCCTACTGGATACCTTAAACTCCAATACTTTTGTTATTATGTCACAAAAGTCCAGAAAAAACAAACCTCTTAAATGATTGCTATCTGAACTGGACTGGGCTCCCTGCTTCTCAATGACCTGATCAGCACTGGCAGCCTAGGTAGGTGTTTCAAGTGATGGTGCTTGGCTCTGGTGCAGCATGGTACAGTCCTCTGTCCTGACACAGGTCAGCAGCCTGTGATCATTCCCTCTTTGAAGGGTAGAAGGTGGGAAAATCTTCCCTACCTGGTTTTCACTGTTCCTTGATCTGCAGACTTTACAGTGGAGAGCTGTTGGGCTTGGGAGTCTTCTGGTGTCACTGAAGCTTGTTTTGTTTTTTTTGGTTTGTCACTGAAGTTGATGGCTGGAGATAATCTGGTACCATTAACCCTTGCCCTTGGAGCTGGGGTACAGACAGATCATCCCGTGTCAGTTCTTATGAGCACTGAACACAAACACTGAGGAGTGAATGTTTATTAATTTGGTTGTGAACTGTGTTCAGAAACCATGTGTAGTTGTCCTATTGTAACAAGTTTCTTGAGAATCAGTGAATTGGCTCAAGCTCTGCACTGCAGACACTGCATCAGATCCTGTACTTGCTAAGTACAGCATGGCAGAGTTGTGAAGGAGGCCCAAACAGAAGAAAGGGTGTCAAGGGGTTTGTAGAAAAGGCTGAGGAGCAGATACTGTTAAATATACAGCACAAATATTTTGGTATGGGGAGTGCCAGAATCCTGTGAAAAAGAACATTAAAATGGGCCTTTGGCCTGAGCAACCTGCAGGGGCCTATTTAAGCCCACAAGAGTAGCTTGCTGAAGTAATCACTAATTAATGAGATTTAATGGGACTTCAGATTTGTTTAGATGAATTATTTTAAATTCAGAAATCATCAGTATTTAAATTCCTGCAATGGAGCTTGCTTTAGCTGTGACCTCTCTTGTCCCTGCAGAAGGTGACCACAAAAGCAGTAATATGTGAACAGTATACTCAGTGAACAAGGGCAGAAGGGGACTAGTGGTGCCAGATTATTTCTGTGGCCTCTGTGCTTCAGACCTGGCATCCATGAATGCTTGTGCATGGTTTTAAGAGTTTGCTCAGCCCAAGTTGTTTGAATAACAGCACTGTTGTACAACACAGACGTGTCTGACATGACAGAATTTGTGAGCTGATCATGAAAACCAAAATGCATCAGTGAAGCCCAGAGCCTGATGCCCCTGCCTGCTGTGTGTGCAGAGGCCACTTGGCACTTCCCACACAGAACTTCACAGCACAGCATTACCTGTTGAATTTAAAGCTGGGACATCCCTTGATCAGTGGCATGTGGCTGTCAGCAAGTCTAGTTTGCTGGTACTTTCAGTTCTCCCACTCCAAGAATGGAGAAAGATCTACAACATGGATTTTACAGCTAATTGTTCTCAGGGTGCATCTACCGCAAAACTGAGAATGTGGACTTGTGCCCTCATTGCTCACTAGATTGCTTGTGTCTTAGCAAAATCCATGGCAATGTATCTTGATATGGAATATGCACTCAAAAGAGCAGCTGGAGTTATTACAAGCTATTATCTCTAAATAAGCACTAAGTGCCATTTAAAATGTGATTTTTCTTTCTTTTTTTGTGTTCTGGGAAACATGAGCATGCACATTAAAACAGAGCTCTGATTCTCAACTATGGTGCAATACATTTTAAGCTCATCCAGTGCAATGTTTCCTAATTTGAAACTGTTTTTAACTTGCAAAGTAGACTTTGGTTTACCATAATGAGTTTGCATGCACTAACTAAATCAAAACTTGAAGAGCTTCAGCTCTGTGATCTTGACCTTGAAGCACTGTGATGAATGGAGATAACATAGACCTAATATAGATAAAGTATACCAGTTTGCTCATGTTGGACTATTAGTTCAAAAACATTATCACTTTTTCAGTGTTATCTGAACTAATTCAATTAAAATATAATAAATGTGTTATATATGTATTTAAATTATGAGGTGTTCATCTGAATAAATTGCCTTCCTGATAATTAATAAAGTTATGCAGGGATTTAAATCACTCTTCAGAGAATCTTCTTAGGCTCCCCAGGAAAGTTTAGTGGGTAATTTTGATTCTAATCCCTTGTGAGCCTGATCATAGTGTTTTACATCATGAGGTTAGCTTATGATAGGCCCTGAATGCTGAGACATGTTTTTCTAGTATTTTAAAATATTCATTTTTCTATTAATTTTGCATACACTTAGTGATTCTGAGATTTCTTGAGGAAAACTGAACATGCATGCTAATGAAATAGGCCTGCTGATGCTCAAGCAGCAGTATGCAGTGTTCTCCTCTCTGTGCAGGCTTTTATTTTCAGTCATGGAGAGGCAGCTCACAGGCCTCTAATGTTTCTGCCCTTTAGATTGAAAAATGCAATAACAAACACAGGTTGAGCAGCTTTTTTTTGGTCACTTTTACTGTGCTGTGTGGTGGTGTTCACAGGGGTCCCAGGATGAGGGAAGAGATGAGAATGTGACTCCAAGTTTCAGAAGGCTTGATTTATTATTTTTTTATATATTATATTAAAACTATACTAAAATAATAGAAGAAAGGATTTCATCAGAAGGCTAGCAAGGAAAGAAAAAAATGCAATGATAACAAAAGCTTGTGACTCTCAGAAAGTCTGAGCCAGCTGACTGTGATTGGCCATTAATTAGAAGCAACCAACATGGACCAATCACAGATGCACCTGTTGCATTCCACAGCAGCGGATAATTATTGTTTTTCTTTTCCTCTGAGGTTTCTTAGCTTCTCAGGAGAAAAATCCCTTTGCCAAGATTTTTCATAAAACATCATGGCTACAGTGCTGTGCCCGCCTTCAGAAGGCAGCTTCCTGTGTAACTCCACTGGGATAACCACCATGGAGTCACTCTTCAGGCTCTCTCTAGGTTCTGGTCAGAGCAGGGCTACAGGAGTGGCTGCTGTGAGGAGCTGCCAGAAGCTTCCATGTCTGACAGAGCCAATGCCACATGGCTCCAAGACAGCCCCACCACTGGCCAGGGCTGAGCCCATCAGTGACAGTGGGAGAGCCTTTGGGACAACATAACTGAGGAGGGAAGGAAGTTCCTGCACAGAAGTGATTGCAGCCAGAGAAGAGAGGAGTGAGAATATGTCAGAGAAGCATCCCTGTGGGCACCAAGGTCAGTGATGGAGGGGGAGGAGGTGCTCCAGGTGCCAGAGCAGAGATTCTTCTGCAGCCTGTGGTGCAGACCATGGCTGTGCTTCTCAGCCCATGGAGAACCAACATGTGATGAGCTGACTGTCTCCCTGGGGTAAAGGAGGTAGAGAATTGGGAATCAGATTAAGCCTGGGGCGGAAGAAGGGATCAGAGGAAGAGGTTTCACAGATTTTTCTTATTATCATACTTTGATTTGATTGTTCATAAATTAACTTATTGAAGTCGAGTCTGTTTTGCCTGGTGAGTGATCTCTCCCTGCCCTGATCTCAGCCCATGACTCTTTCATTGTATTTCCTCTCCCCTATCCAGGTGAGGAATGGAGTAATAGAGCAGTGTTGGTGTCCACTTGGAGTCCAGCCAGAGTCAATTCCTCATGCTGTTGCAACACTATACAAATTTGACCCACTGCAAAAAATTTCAAAATACTTGAAAGTGAAATATGTTCAATTATTGGATTCTCAGAAAATCTTTTAGAGATGCTTCTGTGTTGGCTGTTGCTTGTGAAAGCGTGTGCCCCACAGCTGTCAGTGAGAGTCCAGTGGCCTGTACTGAAGGAGCTTTATTTACAGCTGAAGTGTTGTTCATATGTAGTGCGTATGAGTAGTGTTTAAGGATGAGTCCTTTGAAGGCTGCTGCTCCTCCCTATGTGTTGATACAAGTAAAAACATGCATAAAAATGCTAAATGTATTCATGTAAAGATGAACCTTTGGAGCACTGTTTCCTTGCTATTTTGGACAGAGTAAATTAATGGAATTGCAAATATGAGCTGTTAATCTATGCAAAATTGTAGCCAATTCCTGAATTCCAGGATAGATGGTAAGAAATGTGATGAAATTACATGAAATACGATGTTTCTGAAGTACTTAGTGGATTCAATATTGGTGTAGTGAATAGTGGAGTCAATGTTAGATTTGAGAAGAAATGCTGTATTGCCTTGGAGTGTTTTAAATGCTTGTAGGTAGAATTTTGAGATTCTGCTCCCCGATTTCAAGAATACCTATTAAACTCTTCCTTAGACTTGTAGAAAGCAACCTATAACTAAATTAAGTGCTTAAGTAGCAAAATAGCTGCAAAGGACTTGAAAACTAGAATGCTATAAAATATCTCTTTATTTATTTATAAATATGTCTTTGATAAGGTGTTGGTTTAGACTACCTTGCTGTATTAGTAATGCGGTGACAACTTTTTCTCTTCCATTTTCAACTGTTTAGCAGTGCATCATTAGAAATCTTTTAAACATAAAAATTATATTTCTTTTGATGGATTTTTAATAGTACAAGCAGAGTAAAAATAGCTACCCTTTGCTGCCTCACATACTCTCTGCTGTTGCTGCAGTTCCTGCTCCCCCACTCTGATTTTTCCCAGTCATTCACATGAGGAGAACTAATCCTGTGAGGGGAACCTGTGAAGTTTCCAAGGAATATTTCCAGACTTTTGCTGTATAATGTGATGGTTACATGTTGACTGGATTGAGTCTCTGTTGCTTTTTGTATAAAAACTGTAGTTCTAATTCTAACATGGGAGCTGCTAGGAGGAAATGACCTTCAATTTTACTTTGTAGTTGCCTCTGCAATAGTTTTCGGTTTTTGGAAGTTGGCATTCCATTATAATAATGCTAAATAGAGTGGGAGAAGGTAACTTTTTCTTTCCAAATTCCTCTCCCTTAATGTCTTTACTATGTGAGTGAATAGCAACCAGTGAAAATTTGGGCAGAAGAGCAGCTATGTCTGCAAATCCACTAGTACTTTTTAATTTGTGGAAATGCCCGAAGTTAAAAGCATCTGAAAAAAGGAATTGGAAACGGTTCCAGGCATATCTCTTTAGGTTCTTCTATTGAGTTGAGCACTTAGCTGCAGGACTGTAGTTCAAAGCTGCAAGAATACAATAGAAATTCAAAATACAGTAGAGTCTGCGTGTAATTTTTAGGAAATGGCTGTCAAACAGAGAATTAATACAAAGAAAGCAAAAGATTTATTTCTGCACAGCTTTGAATCTTGTTAATATTTCCAAAATATCCTGTAATGTGTTGCCAACCATATCCTAAACTTTTGTACAAGGAGAGGCAGTGCTGCTTGTGATTAGTTTAAGGCAGTTTTAATTCTGAGCAGATGGGTTCAGGAATACAAATCAAGGAAGGGGAGGACTGCATCAGGAGCTGAGGCCCACAGGGCTACCAATTCTGTTGCCTGGCAACAGAATTTCAGTATACAGTTGTGAATAAAGATACCTTGGATGTGGACAGGCTTGGGAGAGACACAGGTAGAGAGCAGGTCTCTGAAATGAACTAAAGGGCTTCATGGGAGAGGTAAAAGTGAATGTAGAAATACATGTTCCTGGAGAATAGAGCACCAGAATTCATTATCTTCCAGTCTTTATTCTGCTAATGTTCCTTTGCCCTTATCTGGAAATGATATTTAATGGAATTTGGCTTTATGAATTTAAAGTTTATAGAACTGCATATAATTTTGGAAGCTTTCCTTGGAGCTGTCTGACACTCATAGATGAAATTTAAATACATTGAGACCGGTTCAGAAATAATTTTTAAAGTTCATATGAATTCTGAGGAAGGGATTTGAGAAATGGCATAATGAAATTTTGTTTTTAACTGCAGATAAGTTCATGCATTGACTGGTTTAAAATAGAAATAGACTAAAATGCAGCAAACACATCTGGATGGGTTTTTTCCCCATGGAAAATTGGAGCACCAGATTAACTGAGTATTAAATTAATAGAAAACTGTGCTGTATTATGTCTCCCACTGTGTGAAAGTGTTCCTATAGGATATGACAGGTAATTGAGTCATCAACATAAAATATTAATAATTAAGATGATACATTTCATTCTCTTAATGTGCTGTAGTTCCACATCTATCTACGTGCAAATATGACACAGATTTACTGGGACACAGCAGTCACCTTGAAGCTGTGCTCAGTAGCAGCTGATTAGCATTATCTCTTCCAAATGCAAAATAAGTTCAGCTTCTCTGACCTCATTAGAGGGAGCTGAGTGTGCCTCAGTAATAAATGCTCATCTAGCTTCTTCCAATAATTTGATTTATGTGGAATAAAGTTTTAATGACACATTCCCTGCCACCACTAATAGGCCAGCAGTCCTTATGGATGTAGAAGAAAGATTCTGAGGATAATTAGACTCAGCACTAAAAATTAAAAAGGGGACTCAAGCAGGAAAACATTTTTTTCACTAGCACACAGTCTGTAATACAGCTGTGAAGTAGGAATTTTTTTTTTGCTAGCACACAGTCTTAATACAGCTGTTTTTTCACACACTTGTATTCATACACATCAAGACAGAAATAAGGCTAATGCATCCAGAAGTGTTTGATAATCTCTAAACTTAGATACATGCACCTGTTTACTACTGAATTTCAATTACTAGAGTCTATGCCAATCAAAAATAATTATCATTCTGGCACACTATTAGTTTCATTTTCCATTGCTGAATAGAAAGATTTCGGTTGATAAAATGATAATGTGGTCTGTGAAGTGGAGAGGCCAGTTCTTTAAGTTTGGGTCTAAATCAAAAGTAGAGGAGGTGATGAATTGAAATTTTAAAATATTCAGAAATTTGTTTGCTTTATAACAGAGCACGATGGTAAATTTTAATTTCATACACTTTGCATATTATTATAATGCAAAAATAAAGATTGCAATCAGTCTGTTCCAAATATAATCTTATCTGTTGATAGAAATTAATATGTCATCCTGAGTCTTTAAACCTATCGAGTTAATCTGCAACTCAAAACTAACAAACAGCAAAATGGTATAAAAGCCTCTTCTGCAGTCTGTGATTAGGCAGGACTGGTTACTTGAGGAATAACAGGTATATTGGCAAGTGATGCTTAAGTTTATAAGCTTGGCTGTCACGTTTGTCACAGATGTGTCAATATTCAGAGTTTCCAAGACGGCAGAAGCTAAGAGCGACTTAGATCTTACTATTAACAAAGGAACACACCAAGTACCAAAAAGCCCGCTCCCCAGCCCCCTTGTTTCAGTACTTGAAGTGTCACATGTCGCAAGGATAACATCCATTTATCTTTCAGTTTAAAGATCAAAAATTCTCTTTGTGTTTTTGCAGTGCTCTGAATTTGAGAGCTTGATCCTGCTAAATCTGGTAGTCAGTTTAGGGCCCAATTACTAGTCACAGGAACAAATGAAAACTTCAGATAAGATGACACCATGCTGAGATAATTCAAAAGCAATCAGTCACACTCCTTCAGGCTTTTTTTCCCTTGAAATGTGGCTCTTTGAAAACTCTTTATGAGGGGGGAAAAAAAAAGCACTCTTTTCCCTTTTTTTCCCCCCTTTACTTGCAGAGTTCACCTAAAGCCTCAACTGTGTGAGAGGCATTATCTTTCTAATATCTCCACAGTGCATCTTCCTCCCTCCCAGGTAAAACAGAGCAAGTGGAGGTAGATAAAAGACACGTTTACTTGTGGCTGGGAAGACTGCACCCAGATGAAGGATCTGACATCTCTGACACCTTTGTATTTAGCTGAGATTGCTCACAAGGTACTAAATGGGTGGTTTAGACACTCTAAATCTGTCATATTCCAGAGTTAGATTTTTCACTATGATTTCTTAATGTAATTTCTGCTTTGTAAATGGGCATGTGTTGCCTCTAGCAATATTTTTCAGTAATAACTTTTCCTTTCCCCCGTAGTAGTAATGATCAGATAGGTAAAAGCAGACTTGCTGCAAGTGGAGAAACTGAGGCTGACATTATAAACACATTTGTAGTTCTCTACATGTGACAGAAACTGGGTTCATTTCATGATGACATTATCTTCAGTCCCCTGTACTAAATTACCAGTGTGGGGCGTTGTGCATGTTCCTCAGAGAGCTTTTTGTTAAGGGAATATCCTTGCCCAGCCAGTTTCCCTGTAGGCACTAAGATGAAAACAAATTATCCTAAACTCTAAAGCCTTTAAGAGGGAAGGCACCATGGAAATAAGGGGACATCAGAATGTGGTTTTGGTTCCTATATGCTTTTCTGTAATCTAAGATATTGACTTCTGGCATAAGAAATAAAAAGAAAAAAGGCTACCTTTTTTTTTGTATTCTAATTAGGAGGCATAGCAGAAGAACACACATCTTGTGAGTTTTCCATATAGAGAAGAAATGAAAAAAAAATGCTATGTCTAAATTTTAAGTGTTTCTTTATGGGCAGTTTCTATGCAATTGTGTGTCACAGACTGAGATTTACTGTTGAACTTAACCTGAAGATATTTTCCAACCTGATTGATTGTGTGATAAAAGGATATCCAGCTCTACCACTGACTGCATCTGTCCAGCACGGGGAAACAGTCAAAGAACACAATGGGGTTGCACAAGTAAGTGAGAAACAAAAGCATTGGGTGCGTCAGACCATGGGGTTTGTGATTAAGAGTCAGAGTTTGAAAACTTGGCTTTGTTTGTTCAGACTGCTCAATAGCACCCTAGAACTAGGGAAGGTTTTGGATGATGGTCAGTTTGGAATGAGTCTTTGGAATGTTTGGGGAGCTTGGAGCAGTTCTGCAAGCCAAGGCAGCAAGCTGGGTGCTGCCCTAAAGCTCAGCCTAGCATGGCCCAGCACCTCCTCTCTAAGGCAGGTGATGAAAATGTTGTATTTTAGAGGCCTGATCAGGAAACTCTCACTAAAAATAGTTGAAACTAAAGCCTGTGATAGCGTCGCTCATCTGGAGCACCAAAAGTGTCGTGACTCAAGCAAGATGTACCCAAGATGCCATTCCCTCCCCAGCCTTCCCCTTTCCCATCTTGTAGGAAAAGGTACATTGAGAGTTGCCAAATGGGGAGGAGATGCTTTTCTTCCTGGTCAAGCTGTGCTCTGCTCAAAGACTGGCTTCCAGGCATGAGGACAGGAGCATGTGGTGGAACTGCTCTTCTAACAGCTGTTTGTGCACTTGACATTTCATAGCTAATGGCATTTTAAAATATTGCCATGGGACTTCCTCTTTCTCTGTTTTAGTTCACAGTAAAACTTAATTCCATCTGAAGTGCAGTGAGTGGTGGGGTACAAATTTCATGCATCTTCATGAACTATCTGAAATATTTCAACCAAAATTTCACAATTTAAATAAGGATTTAGGCACTCAGAGTGTGGGATTAATGGCTTATACCCAAATCAGTGATTTGCAGAACTGTCATTTTCTTAGAAGTTAGGAGCTTTAAAAAAAAAAAAATTAGTTCTACATGTTTGATTTTCTATAGTACTAAAAATGAAAAGCCATCATTGCCTTTTAAGCCATGTCAAAGCACATGCTACAGTTTTGTTGAAAAGGCCTTTGAATATATGACAAACTTCTCTGCTTGAAAAGACTGTAACAAAAGAGCAAAACTACTTGTCTGTAGGGAAAGAGCGGAATGAGTAGAGAACTACTTTCCAGAGAAGTTGTAATTAAATTTATAGCAACTCAATTAAAGATCCTGATCCACTAGTCGTGCATCTGCCTGGTTGTTAGCAGGCTCAGTGCCTGGGTGCAGGTGTTTAATTAAGATGTCCAGATATGAACCAGTTGTCTAACCAAATGCTCCAGTCTTGTAATTATCTGTCTGTTTTTGTTGAGGTGCTGTTGCATTTTTCACAAAAAGGCCCATGGCTGGCACGAGGTGCACAAAGTGTGAGTGGCGCAGAGCTCTGGTTCAATGGGACTTTCCTCTGCTGAGGAAGGTGCTGCACCCTTGTTACAGGCAGTGGCACTTTGACAGAAGGGGTGTGCTATGAAATAGCTCATGCTCCTCCTTAAGGAGGCCACAGTCACAAACTTTGCAGTGATAACATCTCTTAGCAAGAGGCAATATTATTGTATGTGTATATATATTCATATATGTATAAACAGTGTGTTCTTTTATTTTTCAGATATTTAAGCTTAAGAAAGCTTATATTTAAGCTTTTTTTTTTTCCTTTTAAGCTTAAAAGAGCTTGTGTTTGTCAAGAGAAGTACCTTTGCTTGCTTTGGCCTTCTCCCAAATACACTTCAAGGACAGGCAGACTGAAATGGAAAAATACTCCTCAGCCTTTCTTGGGAGGCTCTGGCTCCTGGGACACCCAGCTGAGATGCAGAAGTCAGCGAAGTGTCAAACTGAGTTAACTTGGTGCTGCTCTGGTGTAGCCATGATATTTTTTGAAAAATCCTTTCCTTAGGATTTTTTCTCCTGAGAAGCTGAGAGGCCTCAGGACCAAAATGCAAATAATGATTACCTGCTGCTGTGGAATGCAGCAGGTGCATCTGTGATTGGTCTCATGTAGTTGTTTCTAGTTAATGGCCAATCACAGTCAGCTGGCTCAGACTCTCTGTCCGAGACACAAGCCTTTGTTATCATTCCTTCTTTTTCTATCCTTAGCTAGCCTTCTGATGAAATCTTTTCTTCTATTCTTTTAGTATAGTTTTAATGTAATATACATCATAAAATAATAAATCGAGCCTTCTGAAACATGGAGTCAACATTCTCGTCTCTTCCCTCATTCTAAGACCCCTGCAAATACTGCCACACTCTGGGCATGAGCCTCGAGGGACACCATGCACATCACCACCTCAGTGAGTTCTGCCCCGACTCTGCCAGCTCCTGGAACTCACAGAACGGTGGGAGGAGGCAGTAGGAAGAGCTCTGTAAACAAAGTGCTGCACAGTCAGTGCCAGCTTGACTCGGTGAGCCTGAAAAGCCAGTTTCTGGTGCATCTCTTTGGAAATGGCTATGAGTTATAAGCTGGATAAAAGGCTCACCTGCGAGGAGGACATGAATCATCCCTAAGGAACACCTATGCGATTTGGCTGAGAAAAGCTGTCCGAAGGATATCAGGATGGGAATAACTTCTTGCCATCATTTCAGTGTGATTAATATCTGAAAAAAATTGCTTAATTATTAAGCCAAATGAATTTACAATGTTGCTTTTGGAAAAATAGGATAGTCTCCTATCTCAGCACTCAGAGCCATGTACTGGAATTGGCACTGGACAAGAACTCGTTTGTTTTTTTCATCACTTAAAGCCTGAGTGCTTGGAGCTCTGGATACAGAGAAGTTGCTGAATGAGCCACCAGGTGGTGAGAGGGCTCCGTGTTCTTGCTCTTCCTCCACCCAGTACCTCAGATCTTTGTGCCCTGCTCCTGGAAGGGCTGGGTGTCATTGCTCTGTACAGAGGACAGTCTGCGGCCACCCGTCCTTGTGAAGCACCTCCTGCCTGGGTAAGGGGACCTTTTCTAAGTCAATCTCCTTCCGCTGACATACCCAGGTGGGATTATGAACATCCAGGCAACAACTACTAAGTCAGGGTCTTGGGGATCTTTTCCTCTCTACCAGCAGAATCTCACTCCACTGCTGACAAGCTCTCACGTGGACAATGTTGCTTAACTTGTGTTTTGGGGTCAGTTGTGGTTATCTTGAAGGATGGTGGCTGGGAAATGCTTTTCTAACTGCAGTGTGAAGTGGGAAGGAGCCAAGAAGCGGAAGGGCTTGCTGCTGCTGCTGCTGCACAGGGAAGTAGAAATATCTGTAGGGGAGGGAGACCCAGGGAATTGTGTGAAAGGGCTTCTCCATTCCACACCAATCCTTCTGGGATGCAATGATAAGTTATATTAAGGGAGTATATTGAGAAATGACAGCTGCAAAAATAACCAGGTACCACTGATTATTACGTGACAATAACATTCCTGCTTTTCTGCACTTCACTTTCAAGAAATGAAAAATACGTGTCTTGAACTAGAGATAGCTGCTTATAGAGTGACAGGAAGCATTGAAAACCATCATATCATTTTTCTGTCAATGAAATATTGCTCCTAATAGTATATTTCTTACATATTTGCTCACTCAAACTTAGGATTTTAATTATTTAAGATACTCTCTTAATTAAGGTAACAATTAAAGCATGCTAATTCTGCTGAAGTGAGGGTGCCACCACTTTGTAACCAAGTGAGGGTGTTACACTTTGCCCTGAGGTAGTAATAGAAACACAAAGTAGGGGACCATCTCTGCCTTAGATTGTTTACATTTTCAAATAACAAGAGAAACAGAGCCAATGATGCTTCCCCCCCCCCTTTATCCTATTGTTTCCGTTCTGCTCTTATTTTCCTTTAATCAGTCTATTTCCTCCTGCTTAAACAATTACTGTATCCCAAAGAGGATAGAAACCAAACTATTCGAGTTGGTTCTTTCATTTCTTGTAGTTAATAAGCTACCATCAAATAATGGTTTTATGAAAGAGATAAACCTGCCTACATTTAAAAGTCCTTCTAAACAATGTTGGCAATGTTTATGATATCCCATAAATGGAATAAGGACCATAACAAAACAAATCTCTTATATTGTGGACCTTAAACCTTGTCCAAGTTATAGGTTATAAAATCAGGGACAATTAGCAATGAAATACTAAGCTATAAAGTAATAATAGCTTTTTTGTTTCCCCATGGTAGTGTAGTTCCTTAGTAGTATTATGTGATAAATAGACAAATAGTTGAATGGATCTACTAAATATAATAGATCTATTTTTAATCTGACTTGTACTATTCTAATTGAGGAATAACTCCAGTGTGAAACACTTAAAGCTAAGATAAATGAAGACAGGATTAATGTAAAAAAATATTTTAAATAAATGAAAACAAACATTGAATTGCCCCCAAATTTTGCATTTCATTTGCAAATGAGCTTTTACACATTAATCAAATCAAGAACAAGTGCTTAAAAAATGAAAGGCCTTTGTAAGGCTCTGAGACAGGACCTGGACCTCCCTTATTACTTATTACCTTATTATACTTATTCCTGAATTTGACCATGTCATTAGAGGTTCTTTCAAAATGGGCAGAGGACTTTAAGGGTAGAAGTTTCTATGCAGACACAAGCACCTTAAATTTACTACAGGTTCAGCATTTCTCCCTTCTGCTATGCAAGATGTGGCAGCAAGAAGATGGTGAGGCTATCCACATCTAAGAAAAAATACTGCATATCCCACAGTCCTTTCCTATGAACCTTCCTGCCATGAAAAGAGCAAGAGCCAGCAGAGCTGTCTTTCCAGGAAGAATATTTTTATACCTTGTTTATCTGATTGCAAACCAATGAGCAGAAAATTTTCTTAGGTAAATAGTGAATTACTCCTCCTCATTTGGCACAAAAGGCAATACTACTTCCTGGGGGAAGGGCTTTGCCTTAACAGAAATGTATCCCTTTTTTTTTCACTTTTCAAGACAAAGCATAATCCACCTTTTTTCTCTGTCCTCCAATATACTACAGTAAAGCAGCAACATTTGTCAGCAATATTAAAGTGCTTTCTGGCACTGGGACTCCTGTTGGGATACTGGAATTCCAGGATGAAAAAGGAGATGGGAAAATTTCTCATGACTTGATGTGTTACTGATTTGGCTATCCTGATTTAATTATTGTATGACAGAGAGGCAGAAGTGAACATCTAAACCCCAAATTAATCTTTAACTTAAAACTATCTCTTCATTAACTGCAGAACTTATCAGTAAAATTGAGATAAAATGCTCCTGTTCTGCAGGTGAAAGAGGGGACCTTTCCAGTTCAGGCTCCCATCATCAGCAACAAAAGCTGCAAAGAGCACCTAGAGATAAGGATGTTATTTTAAAATATCATCTGTATTACAGCAAAACAGAACTGATAAACAGGGTGTCACTTTTTTCACTAAAGAGTTGGCTTGAGCAGGGGCAGGGCTGTTCATTGCTGTTCTTCAAAACACATTCAGGCAATCAATATTGCAACACTTTAAGAGCTGGCTGCTGGAAATAGCACTGGGTGTTGCAGCGTCACCTGCCAGCAAGTGCCGACCTTGCCTATGCTTCCCACCAGATATTTTCATTGCTCTCACACAGTCTATTGATTTGGATGATACTTCTTTAGTAATCTTCAAATGCAGTCAGGTGCTGTGAGCTGGCATTTGTTCCCCTGCAGGTGTCTGGATCTTGGCAGCTCCTGGTCCTCAGGACCACAGCAGCCACACCTGGTCAGGACTGGGCTTGAGAACTGCCACGTGAAGAGTTGTCATCCTCCTCCTCCTCCTCCTCCTCGGTCTCACTCAGCTGGAGAGGTGACTGTGGCTTCATTGCCTGCTGCTACCAAAGGTATGCCACTTACCAGCGAGTCTTGTTAAAGGAAGTTAAAAAATAAACCTATTATCTCAGTTACCTGCCTTGATGGTGATTGCTTAGGGGGAATGTTCCTTTCAATGGAGTCTACCGGTGATTTGGTAAATTAGTTCCTACTGCCATAAACGTCTTTATCTCCTTTCATGTCAAGTGTACTTTGTTATTTGCAAGCCAGATGAGTCCTGACTCTTTTTCTCTGGGGTGTGCAACCCAGTGTTCAGTTTTCATTGGCACCCTCCTCCTGCACCCACCTGGAACGCTGTGTTGCAGGGAGGGAAGTGCATGAAGCACATGCTTCAGGAAAGACAAGGAGGCTTTCAGAGCATGTTCAGGACCTACTTCTCAAATGTTTGTAAGTTTAGCTTATACTTCATCAAACAGTCATCCTAGTTAAAGAATCAACTTGGGTTTCTTGTTAAGTCACCACAGAAAAAACTAAGTGTTCCTTTAACAGTGCTTTATAACATGGGAGGAAGCAACACAAAAAATGTTCTTACTACTAAGAAACAAAGAGAGAGAGAGAGCACAAGTGACTGCCATGCATTATTTCTAAAAACAGGCATACTACATTTTTCTATAGAGCAGCAACTGCTCCTTTAAATGACATCAAATAAAATACTCTTGACATTGAACATTGAAGTCTTTGTTTGATATCCTCCCCAAATTTATCATTTTTTCAAATAATTTTTCCCCTCCTCATGACACTGAGATATTTCAGCCTTGCCTGAAATCTTTCCACAGCTTTATTAAACTGACTCCCTTTTTGACACGAGCTGTTCCAGTTGCCATCCAAATGCTCCTGAGCAGCACTTTGTGTATTAGTAGTGCATTAACATGAAGTTCCTCCAGCTACTCCCCTCCCTCCCTCCTTCTACTACAGCAAAACATAGCTGTTACCTAAGTTCTTGCTTGAATTATTAATATTTTGTGCACTCTGCTATTTGCTATCTCCTCACATTCATTTTCTGAACTTTGCCGCTTTCCTTATTTTAATGAGAGTATTTTTGTGATAATCTGTGGTCTTTTCTTTAAGTTTGATCTGTTTGGAAAATATCGCAGAATAATTCCAGATTTCCCTAGGATATATTGCTTGGTTGTTTGGGGTTTTTTTCCTTCACAGCATTTTAGCTTCCTTTTTTCATTTTCTTAAACAGTTAAATGCTAATGAAACGTGACAAAGACCTACGTCTCTTGTCTGCCTCTTTCCAGGTCATTTGCACGTAACTGAGACAAAAAGAGAAAGATACCAGCACCACAGCACACATCCTCTGTAAAATCAAGCAGCCCTTTTGTGCTTCTGACATTAACAGGTATGTATTTATTCAAGTCATGTATTTATTCAAGTCACCAAAAGGTGACATACATACATACATTATATATATATATATATATATATATTTATATATATATAAGTATACTATTTTTTAGAGTGAAAATGGATATAATACAGCAATATCAAAGATTTCACTAGAGGGAGGGGAAATCACATGTGATGGAGACACTGATATTTAAATCCATTGCATGAGCTTGGTGCCTCTAGCAGCCATGTTCTGATCTCTGCTATGATCTTCCTTGTTCCTATGTTCTTTAGGCATAACCTAAAAATCTATTTTTTTACATAAGTGAACCTGAGAAGCCTGTCTAGTTTTCTACAGTAAAGTGAAATGAGGATGCATTCAGTGGCCTCTGTTGTAAATGTTTTCCAAATTGAGGTTTGGAAATTACAAGGTAATTTCCATTTTTCACCATTTTTCTACCAGGTTTTCACCTTTTATTTTCTTTAATAAATTTAACTTATTTTTCTACCTCGTAGAAAAATGAGTGAAATATGTGTGAAACTGAGGCATCCAGCCAGCTTTGTGGTAAAGGAAGATAATAGTCTTGATGTCTCTCTAGATGAACAGCTGATTGAAATCCTGGGATCTCTTGACCAGCAAAGCCAGGTTTCATCCCAGCTTCAGATAAATTCTCCCTGTACCATTCCTATCTCTATCTCCTTTCTTCTGGGGGTGCAGTGCCTTGCACTTTCCCAGAGCCCCTCACAAATGCACCCATCATGGTCCTATCCTCTTCTTCAGCTCCCAGGTGGAATACACTTTATCAGTCAAAAGCACCAGCCTGAAGGTAAATTTTGCTCACCTGGGACACACTGCTGGCTGAAGTGAGACTGAGCAACATGGCACAAGCAGGGCCATTGCCCGGTCCCCCAAAAGTACACAGTGACAAAAAGAGAATAAAATAACATAAATGGCCTCTGTGCTCAGCTTTTACCTAATGCTGATCATCTCCAAGGCCCCTTTTGAACATGACCTGCAATGTCTTGGCTCAGATGCCCTCCTGTATCTCCCCAGGTACCACGCCAGCAAGTGCCTGTGTCTTGTCTGTGCCAGGAAACTCAGGTTTGCCAGGGTCCTGTTACCACCACCCCAGTCTGGGGCTCATGGTCTTCTCTCCTCTGCCCTGTGCAGCCTGGAAAGTCCCCCTGACCATGCCTGTGGCCCACACTCTGCCTTCCTATTGCCCCCTGAAAAATGGGCTTCAGTTGACAAATATTTGCAGCCACTTGCACAGTCCAAGGCTGGAAGTAATAGCCAGACTGGGGATTTTAATTTTAGGGTGCTTGTTGCAAAATTCCTGTTCTTAAGCCTTACCTGAAGAAGCTCAGTCCATAGGTGACTGTAACCCAAATTATCAAAAACTCATTTTGTACCATGTCTTTGTTAATAAATCCCAGAAACTGCTTTATCTCATCTCAAGTGTCCAGATTTTTTCCATGTTTGCTTCAAAAATTCCTGTAATCATCATTTTTCCTTTAGGACAAATTGCTGCTGCAGTGACTGGTGATGAAAACCTTTGAAGGGGATTGTTGATTAGATCCACCTCTTGGAGGCAGGGTTTATTGCTTTTTGGAGGAAAAAATGTGAGAAGAACATGGTACTTTGACCATCACTTAAGGCTGGGGTTTAGTATTTTTAAAATATTTATATAATTAAATAATATGGCTAAATTTAATCTCTCCATCCTAAAAACCACCTCCAAATTTGGATTTTCTTCTCTTCATCCTAAAAACCACCTCCAAATTTGGATTTTCTTGGTTTGGTTAACAAATCTTCTCCAAAACAGTGTTTTGCAGATTCACTCTCCTGCAAAATCAGCATTTGGTCTGTTTCAACAGCAGTGTTAAGAGATGTCAGGAACTGGACACTGGGAACTAAATTTACTGTCAGAGGCCTTCTGAAAGCTTCACTTCAGGAAGTGAAGCAAACCTTGTAACCTTGCTGCTGTGGGAAGGCTGGAAAATGGGGCCCATCCTTCACACAGCCAGGCTCTCCAGCCAAAGTGAACAATGTTTCCCTCATCTTGCTCATCATGCTTGGGTTTTCAATCTTCCTTCTCTGTCAGAGAAACATAATCAAAATTATTAATATTACCATAGCCTATCACTTCAGCAATGCATCAAAGTTAAGGAGTTATGGATAGATCTGCAACTATACCTTTTGTTATTAGTATGGAATATCTTCAGAAAAGCATTGGGGTTTGACCTTGGAGTCCATCCTATCACAGCCTGATACAGCAGCTGCTCTGAATTTAGCCAAACCAAGTATTTAGCCATCCAGGGATTATTGTGCTAAAACCAATTCAAGACACTACAGCAACAACTTCAAGCAAACATGAAAGGAAAACTGGAGGAATAAGAAAAAGACACTTTAAAACCTTATTTTGTCAAAAGAAAAAAAAGATGGCAGAGAGGTTTGCAGGTACTAAATGAATTCTGTGCTTATCAAGTGTTTCAGTATTGTCATTGTTCTTAATCAACCACAAAAGCTATTTCTTTTCTAATACTCTCCAGTGTCAGGCTTGTTTTCCCTTATTCATGTAAAATATGGAATGTGTGTCAGTGAATCCATTTTTCTGCCTTCTTCTGGCAGTCTGGGTGGAAAATAATGTCTTGGGGTGCAGCATCACCATCTGGGCAAGGGAGGGGATTGTTCTGCTGTGTTTTGCACTGGAGTGGCCTCACCTCAAGTGCTGGGGGCAGTTCTGGGTGCCACAATTTAAGAAAGATATTAAACCATTAGAGAGTGTCCAAAGGAGGACTATGAGGATGGTGAAGGACCTTGAGGGGAAGCCATGTGAGGAGCACCTGAGGTCACTTGTTCTGTTCAGCATGGAGAAACGGAGACTGAAGGGAGACCTCATTGCAGTTAGAACTTCCTTGTGAGGGGAAGAGAAGGGCCAGGCACTGATCTCTTCTCTGTGGTGACAAGTGACAGGACCAAGGGAATGGCCTGAAGTTGAGCCAGGGGAGGTTTAGGCAGGATATCAGGAAAAGGTTCTTCACCCAGATGGTGGCTGGGCACTGGCACAGGCTCCCCAGGGAAGTGGTCACAGCACAGACTGACAGAGTTTGAGGAGTGTTTGGACAATGCTCTCAGGCACATGGTGGGATTCTTGGAATTGTGTGTGTAGGGCCAGGTCCTGGACTCAAAGATTTGTGTGGATCCCTTCCATTTCAGGATAGTCTATGATTCTGGAAATGAGGGAAAAGAAAGATGAGTGCCATGGGCAGTTGGTGTCTGCAAGGCTTGCCCCAGGGCTGTCTTCCCAGAACATACAATTTGATGCTTGTGTACTGAAAAACTGATGCAACAAATGTTTCTGTAGAAAATGTTACCCCTAAGTTATTTATAAAGCTGACACTAAAGATGTTCACTCTTTGGTGAACTCATTTTTTCAATTTTTCTTTCAGCAACTTGACTATGAATCAATGGATGTTTTTATGTGATAAAATGAGTATACTTTGTCCTGGCTTGAGGAGATTAAACGAGACTTAAATAAGCTCAGAACTTTGTAAATATCTCTGCTTTCTAATGCTGAAAATAAATGTATATTGCAGGATGTCTGCAATGTTGAATTTTATCCTTAACTTTCAGATAGCATCCATTTCAGCCCTGTGCTGCTCTCTAAGGCAGTAATGTCCTCCTCATCCTCTTCAGCATTGGAAATGGAGATCTTCCAGTACATTGATGCACACCAAAGTGATTTCATCAAGGTAGGGGCTATATTGCAGTGAAATAATGAGCACAGAGCTGGTGCCCCAGAGGCAGGAGAAGTGCCTGTCACAAAGGTAATGAGCAGGGCTCCAGGTCTGGCATCAGGAGTGCAATATGCACTTCACACAGCAAGGCTGGAAGAGAGCAGGCTGCTGGGAGCCCCTGGAGTGAAGGAGGGACTTGCATGGACTTCAGCAAAAGTGATGGTTGTGGGCATCTTTTGAGTGTGTTCAGAGAGAGGCTCCACTAAGCCAAAATGTACCTGCATGGGGCATGCAAGCCAGATAGGATGATCACCCTGTCCACTTCAGAACTGATTTTTCTAGGTTTGCTCTTTACAAGGAGAGGAGTCTTGGTCCCCTGCTGCCTTGTGCTTTCATTTTTGTCTACCCTCTGTGAAAAGACAGAAACATAATTAGTCCAATCAGTATCAGTTATGCTTTGAATCTTTGAGCACTTCTGAATCCTCATGAGAACCACCAAGGTAAGCTGTACATAATGCAATTTCTATAATGCAAACTAGTCAGCATCTAGTCTATCTCCTCTTCCACTGGATTTTAGATCCAGGGTTGACAATGTGTATGCCTAAGTGTGAGCACCCTCCCTGTTTAGGAAATCAGGAATCTCAGCCCTGGGGGGACATCTAAGGGACTCTTTATCCTGAAACCTTAGAGCATCCGTGATAATGCTGTGATTATACAGAAAGGAAATCATCTTCCAGTGTGGGATTTCTGATGCAAGGGCTGAGCACAACAACATTCCGGATCACCTAATTGCACTTTTGTCCCTGTGCAGGATCTGAAGGAATGGGTGGCTGTGGAAAGCGATTCTATTCAACCACACCTGAGGAAAGAAGTAATGCGAATGATGGCACTGGCAGCAGACAGACTTGCAACACTGGGAGCCACTGTTAATTTAGTAAACTTGGGGTCACATCAGGTGCTTATCTGATTCTTGGCCTTAAAACCAAGAAAAAAAACAACCAAACTTATCTACCCATGGGTCTACCTATTGCATTCAGTGCTATGTATATGTATGTTATGACATTGTGTTGTTTTTTGAAAGCTAGATGCAAATTTATCAATAGTCCTGTACCTACACGATACCTGCTGAAATCAGGTCTGAGAACTGAGAGCATACTGGGAGCCACACAGGCAATCCAAATGCAAATTGATGTTCTGTGCATTGGAGGGAGTTTGATGCTTTTAACTGAAGTAAAAGGACGGAGTTTTTTACTGGGGCTTGTTTTTAAATTTTTGTCCGTAATGAAGCATGAGAACTAATGCATCATTTCTCACTGAACTTACTTGATGAGGGAGGTTGTTTTTACAAGGAAAATGTTGTCAGACAGAACATCAAGGGGTTAGCTACCTAGAGCATCATCTTTGGATTGCAGAGCTTATGACTGAATGATGATCCAAACTATTTTCTTTCATCGTTGGAAAGGAATAGGGAAGAATTAATCTCTGAGAAACTTTAGTCTCTAATTAACTTACCTTACTGCAGCCCTGGGCTTTTTCCTGCCCTGGGCTCTTACATTCCTAATCTAACAGCAATTCAAAAGTTCAATCATAGTGATTGTCTTTTCTTTTCTCTGATGCTTTTGGTGAGGATTCTTAGCTCAAGGACCCTGAAGGACAGCAATGCTTTAATATTTCAGTTTGTGTCATTTGATAGTTGCAGAGAATGCACTTGGGCCGTGTGGAGCTCTGTTCTGCACAGAGCCACATTAGAGGTTTAGCCTTAACCTGCTTTTAAGACAGTCTGACAGAGCTGCTGCCTCCTGCCAGCAACACTTTTGTTCAGATTCTGTGTTTGAACTTACAGGCCTCCTGCCCTCTGTCTGTGGTGAAATCAAACCCCAAATGAATTTGTGTGGCTTTTGACTATTTCAGTGTCCCAATAGACTCCATAGCACAAGGTTACCTGTGTCTTCTCTGGTGCTGGGAAGTGAGAGCTTAGTGAGGAGGGCATCTATGACAATAAAATGTTTGAAGACTTCTACAAAGTCCACCAGGAAACAAACAGTTGAGGAGAAAGATCTTAGTTTCTCTGAATAGGTTAGAACCGGAGTTAGTCAGATTTGTGCACCTAATCAAATCAAAGTCAGTTGAGTGTAGAAGCATTTTCAATACTGAGAATTCCAGTTGTTTTTGTACATTTGTAAGTTTTAGAAGGTTTGGTTTTCCTTAGTTGCCTTTTTCTAACCTTTCTCCACAGCTGCCTGATGGCCAAGTCCTGCCACTGCCTCCTGTGATTCTTGGAGAACTGGGGAAGGATCCACAAAACCCCACTGTATGTTTCTATGGTCATGTGGATGTGCAGCCTGCCAAGAAGGAAGATGGCTGGGACACTGATCCCTACACACTGACTGAAATTGATGGTGTGCATCTTCTCATAAGTTTTGTATCGTTATTGAAATACACTGAGGTTCTGTGTGGGAGAAGGGTTCCTGTCTATTTAACCAAAGCATGAGGACTTCTGTGGAAATCTTTGGGACATGTCCAGCAGCTTTCAGCTTTGATGGTTATTCTGTGACTAGTGAGATCCACCAGTGACTGCCTAATCCTTGGTGTGGAAATATTAGCATTTGTGGTAGAAGAATGTGAGGACCCTTTAATGTAATTATCCTTCCAGCACAGCTAGCTGACTGAAGGAACAAAAATAATGGATAGAGGGTCAGCAGATAAGTAAGACCTCAGAAATCCTGATTTCCAGGCTATAACCACTGAATTGCCCTTTCTCATTATCTGGGATCAATTCCCAGCAGTCTTACTGGCATAATTCTTTTTCCTTATTCCAGTGTATATCCACTGGGGACTGCTACAGAAGTACAGATGCACAGATTTCAGTTTCATGTACAGTGATAACTGTACATGATGTGCAGCTGAAAAAGAAATTAAATATTGGACATGTAGCTTGATACTTCTGCCATGGCTTTTATCTGTAGGGTTTTTGCTGCTTGTGATGTGTCCAGAAGCTGCATATTGTGCAAACCCTCCAGGCATATCTGATATGAACAAACAGTTCCTGAGAAGAAAAGTGAAACTCAAAAATTGGCACGTAGCAGAAACTACAACATAATGCACATAAAAGGAAGGAAAGAGGAAAAAATAAGTGTACCAGTCCATTGGGAAGCACCCAAACACTCATCACCTTATTTAAAATGAGTCAGTGAAATCCTGACACTTTTGGCACTTCTTCCTTCCATCACTAAAGCTTCTGTGGCAACTGGAATTTGCCAATTACATTGAAGTGATGAGGGAAAATTCAAAGATTGCTTAAAAACTTTCCTCTTTTCCTTTTAAGGAAACCTCTATGGGCGTGGAGCAACAGACAATAAGGGACCAGTCCTAGCTTGGATAAATGCAGTGGAAACATTCAGAGCCTTGAAATTAGTAGGTATCAATGATGACTTTTTTATTGTTATTGCTAATTTTTACTATTAGGTATTATATGTTGTTATTTTTTATTATATCTCTGGAAGGATGTATTTACATTCCTGAGTAAGATAATACCTCTCAGTCTCAACAGACTATATACAATTTGAAATATTAACTATTTCTGATGCAACACTTAGGGCACTGGTCCCACTCCAGTAAGAGTTTGTCTTTGAGCATTTCTGTTTTGAACAGTCTGTCTGCAATGTAAATGCACTCTTACTGCCATTGCCCTGCAGAGGAAAACCCATGGGGAAGCATTCAATATGTATTACATACATTCAATATGTACTACATACATTACACAGCTCTGATAATTGTTCTGTTCTCTTGAGAGCTTTTAAAATGGTAAAATAGCAGACATTACAGAATGCTGATGAAAACTCATCTCTGCTGATACATTTTGCTGATCTTTGGTTTTGTTTGCCTACAAGATACCTTCAATTTATGTGTCTGTGTGAAGGGAATAAGCATCTAAAAATGTTAATCTAGAATGGGCTGTTATGTCACCAACACACCAGATTTATCAAAGCAAATACAAATACAATCACTCAGAGTCTGACAGATTTCTGAGGTCAGACATTTGCCCCTTAATTACTACAATGACCAACACAGCCATCTTCAAACAATTTAATAATTTCAGAGTTGTCTTACCCCCAAGGTCAAGGTAAACCAAAAATATATTTTAGGCTTGTAATTGGGTTAACTGCCATCCTTTAAACTGAATTTGAATGACATATTCTGTTAGAGTGATGAGAAGCAGTTTTCGGTCTCTTGTATGACATTATGGCACAAACTGAGCATTAAGTCTTGATTTTTTAAAGTTCCCCTTAGAATCTTCTGGAAAACATGTTTTTCTTGCATCTATAGTACTGAACTGACCTTGGTCTCAAAACACACATTATTTGCCTAAGGAGTAGTTGTTGTAAGTGGATATGGTTATGGGTTTGACATCTTTCTAGTTTTTTTCAAATCACTAATAGCTATCTTGACATTTTAACAAACAAGCAAAAAGGGTTTTTGTAATTTGAAGCATTTCTCTAGAAAACAGCACAGACCATCAAACAACATTCATTAACAGTTTGTTTCTAAAATTTCTGTGGCCAGCAGATGATCCATCAGTGTACCCATCCATGACACAGGTTCATTTAATTTTGCATATTTGTTCTTGCCTTTAATCTGAGCAGCGAATCAAAAGAGAAAACATCTTAAAACCTCTAATGAGAAAATGAATTGCAACAGGAAACTAAGTTGAAATTTATGTCCCCTATGGGATGTGTCAGCATTTTCAACTCCCACTATTCCATAATAAAATTTCCCTAATTACTCTTGGAAATGCATCATTATCAACCAGCAGGCTTGCAAGTTTACAAGTGTTAAAAAGACAATTATAGTAGAGTCACTGACAATGTTTTTATCACCATGTAAGTCTGGTGATGGACAACATTGGGAAAACCACAGCCAGTGGCTCCCACATGGGCAGTAACAGTGGAAATGTAAGGAGCAGGAAATTTTCTGTGAAGATGCAATTGCTATTAGACAGTTATATTTTCCAAAGCAATTAGAATATCGAACAGCTCTGACAGAAAGCCTGTTTAATGAGACATTCAGCAAGTTTTCTGAAAATGCAAAAGAAAAAAAAAGACATCACTTATTGTCCTCTGAAAATGAATAGTAGATAAAAACATGAGGAAAAGAACAAATTTTTCTGGGAGCCTATATGTGTCTGTCACTGGCTTTTCTAATGTAGCAAGTTAAATATCCTATGTACTCATCCAACATCTTTCTTATCCTAACACAATTTGCATAGCAAACCAGTCTGCTCCTAATTTTAAAGCTTTTTTAAAAAGAGAAATTAAAATGCTTGTTTCTTACCCAGACTTTTCTAATTTTTATGTAGGCTATGCAAGTGAACTTCAAGTTTGTAATTGAAGGCATGGAAGAAGCAGGATCCTTGGGGCTAGAGAAGCTACTTGAGGAAGAACACCAGAGCTTCTTCTCTGATGTTGACTATATTGTAATTTCAGACAACCTGTGGCTCAGCAACAAGAAGCCTGCCCTTACCTATGGGAGTCGGGGCAATGCCTGCTTTTTTGTGGAGGTAAAGGACACAGGCTCACTCCAGCTGAGCCTCTGACAGACAGGGATGATGTAGCTGTACTTACATCTGCATGCAAAGACTGAAGGAAAGCTTAATATTTACAAGTACGGAGCTTTCTTCTGCATCCCTTTTGGCTTCTGCAGATTCCCCTCCTCATTTCAGTTCCATTAGCCTTATTTACTTCCATTAACTTATCTTCAATCATTTCTTTCCTTGGTCCCTTTCCTATCCCATTACTCTCCTGCCACTCTGCCAGTCTCTTCTCATTTCTCTCTTGTGGACACCATCCCTACACTGCCTCTCCAACTCTCTCCAAAACCACAATTTCTGCTGCCCTGCTCTTTGGCAGCAGATACTGCTTAGTATAATGAATCAGCCTAAAGGGACTCAGTTTGGTTGGATCTCTGGGTTTAAAATCCACACAAATTTTTTGTAAACACTGGCAGGAGTAGATAAAAGTTCACTGTAGCCAACATGCAGGCAACGTGAGCTACTGTGAAATAAAGAGCAGAAATTTCTCATCTGGAAATGCTTCCTGATGAAGCATAAAAGGAATTCAGAGAGAAGATTAAAGAACTTGAGAACTAAAGAAAAATCTGCATTAACCTTTATGTCTGAAAAAGAATGAATTTTTTTAAAGTGAAAGAGCCTTGGCAGCCTTGATTCAATTCTTCTAAGTCTTGGTTAAGAAAAATGATGCTATTAAAACATCAAAAATGATCTCTCCCTGCTAGTAGACAGTTAGCTGTAATGAGGTTTTGAGAAGAATAAACAAGTCCTTTGCAGGAAAATATTTTATGATGAACTCAAGTATGAAAATGTGTCTGGAAAAAGAGCCCATTTAATAACTCAAATGCCTCTATTCTAACGACTTGTTATTCAAGAGACCAATAAATTTTTATTTGTTGCAGTCTTGAATTAAGATTGGACATATATTCTTAATATCAAACAGGATTATCTTTTGCCTTTTTTAAAGAAGATTTTGCATTAAATAAAAAGGGTAGACAACTTGAAGAATTTATTCTCCAATGTTAGAAACAGTAATAATATGCAAATGTTTAATGTATGATGTCTTTAATCTTACTGAAGCAAAAGAGGGAGTGGAGAAGGACCCTTGCTCTCAAATGTGTGAGTGCTACAGACATCTGAATTTCTCTCTCTTGGTAGTTGACAACAGAGCTCTGTCTTTGCCAAAGAAGATTGTTCCTGACACGATATTTTCTATTTAATAATTAGGAAAAAAAATAATTTACTGTTCATTTGTGATCTTGTTCAAAAAAACTGGACCCACCAGACAGAAGAATAAGGTAGTGAGTGTTCACATGTAACCAGTGGCTTTGGTACAGGTTGAATGTGGCAGCAAGGACCTTCACTCTGGGACCTTTGGGGGCATCATTCACGAGCCACTGCTGGACCTGATAGCGCTGCTGGGTAAGAACACACATCACTGCTCAGGGGCAGCTGGGGAGAGCTGCCCATCATCACCTAGTGAAGGTCAGGGGCACGATTGGTTGTTGTAAGGTAAATCTCATTGAAGGAAGATCCTCAGATGTGGTCACCAATTGTTGCGGTGTTGCTGTGAGGGTCCCCAGGATGAGGTGAGAGATGAGAATCTGACTCCGAGTTCTTAGAAGACTGATTTATTATATTATGATACATTATATTAAAAGTAAATGATATACTATATACTAAAACTATACTAAAGAAAGAGAAAGGGGATATTAGAAGGCTAGCAAAGAATGAATAATAAAAACCCATGACTGACCAGAGTCTCGACACAGCTGGACTGGGATTGGACATTAAGTTAAAACAATTCACATGGAACCAATCAAAGATGCACTTGTTGGTAAGCAACCTCCAAACCACATTCCAAGCAATCAGATAATTACTGTTTACATTTTGTTTCTGAGGCTTCTCATCTTCTCAGGAGAAAAATGTAAGGCCAGTAAGGCCAGGACTTCAGACATGTTAAGCTGATGTCAGTCACACATCACTTAAGATCATTTAAGGATTACGGGCAACTTTAATACATGCACACATAGCAAAACCTGACTTTTTAATGCTGCTTTGTATCCCAGTAGGATGATGTTTTCATGTCAGAAGCTGGGCTGACACATCACATACTACACACAAACTGCAGCTCAATGATTTTCTTAATAAATATGCAAATATATCAAGTTTGGTGAAGCAACTTGACAGATGCAAACAGTTGTGAGGCTCACTAATTTCGTAAAGAGCTAGGTGGTAGGGAAAAGGTGTCATGATTGCTAAGGGGAAGAAATAGAGGCTCCCCTTGTACTGATATCTGTATCTTATTTTGTAGACAGCCTTGTGGATTCCACAGGTCATATTAAGATCCCTGGAATCTATGACAGTGTTGCTGCCCTGACAGAGGAGGAAAGGAAGTTGTATGAATCGATTGAATTTGATCTAGAGGAACTTAGAAATAACTGTGGTGTGGAAAAATTCCTCTATGGCACCAAGGTAACATAAAATCTGTGTGAATACTCAGCAGAAAGAATTTAAATCACCTATTTGTAGCATTTATATATAAAGCTGAACTGAAAGATATTTTCAGTCAATGGCAAGCTCAAAATAAAATAAAGGAGCACTGAGAAGTAAAAGATAAATAAAATCAGTCTGCTGAAAATGTAAGGCACTGCATCTGAGGAAAGTGATCTGAAATATGAATAATCAACTAAAAGTAATGATGCAAAACTAACAGTGTAAGTTTCCCTTCCTTGCCTACCCCTTCCCTCTCCCTAAGCCTAATTAGACAAATAAAACATGCATTAAAATGCCTACATTTAGGTTACATAGTAGGAAAGAAGTTGTATTCAGAAAAAAAATGGGAGGCAGCATTAGGCAGATATGTTTTGGGTGGTTTTTATTTAATACAGATTTTGATGTCTGCCAAGCCTGCCATAAAAAGCATCCAAAGCTACAAGCCTCTCCTTACTAGCAATTAAAAATTATATCCTAAATAAAAAGCCAGCAGGTAAGGGCTGGCTTGGAAAGATTTCTCTGCCTAAGAGTGGCAGCTGGGAGAAAGGAGTTGACTAATTTTTTTATCCCTAACATAATTATTGTGGTGTAGGTTCTGTTAACAGGGATGCTGTTATAGTTTTCAAATTACCTAAAGCTAGACTGTAAGGATCAGTAATACAAAAGTATAATATAACTACACTAAGTTTTGATGCTTTACCTGTATGAGGATGAATTTATGTTAATTTTATGTGTAGATAAAGGTCTAGTCTCAGAAAACTGAAGAAAAGCAGCAGTACCCTGAGGTTCTGCATGAAGACAAGTTTATAATTTATACATTTCTCCTATTTTCCTTAGAATGATAACCATAATATTTTGTTTTCCCTCTGCATCTTCTCCAGGAAAACTTAGTTACTGAAAATTATAATGTTTCCTATTGTGCTTTTTACTGTTCATTAGTAGAATTTCTTCACAGGTATCATCTGTGATGGATCTAGTTTCATGGTTTTCCCAGTGACAAGTTCCAGGATAAACAGGCAGTCAGATTAGAAATTGTTCTGATACTACTTTTCACTAGGAAATTTTACTTTGAAGATTTTTTAAAGCAATGCTTTTTTTTTTTTATTTTTCAAGAAAAACTGTTACCATCCAAATATTTCTATGCTGAAAGTAGTAGTATTTTTAAAAATAAAAATACAAGTGCATATCTTTAAAATTCTCCAAATACAAATTTTAGGATGGAAAAACTTGTTTATATCAATTGTGGCTTGTTTTTAAAAATATATAATTTTTAATTTTTTTTAGTGTTCATTAAGAATTTCTTCAAATCATCTTTATGGATCTAGTTTCATGGTTTTCCCAGTGACAAGTTCCAGGATAAACGGGCAGTCAGATTAGAAGTTCTTCTGATACTACTTTGCACTAGGAAAATTTACTTTGAAGATTTCTTAAAGCAATGCTTTTTTTTCCTATTTTTCAAGAAAAACTGTTACCATCCAAATATTTCTATGCTGAAAGTAGTAGTATTTTTTAAAAATAAAAATACAAGTGCATGGGTTTAAATAAAAAAAAATCAAATATCTTTAAAATACAGAGGTCTCCAAATACAAATTTTAGGATGGAAAAAGCTTGTTTATATCAATTGTGGCTTGTTTATATCCCCTATATTTTTTTTTTTTTAAGGGTCCCAAATCCCTTATATTTTGAATTTTTTTACAGGAAGAAATACTTCTACACCTGTGGCGTTACCCCTCTCTCTCTATTCATGGGATTGAAGGAGCTTTCCATGAACCAGGCATTAAAACAGTCATTCCAGCAAAAGTAATTGGCAAATTCTCAATCCGTCAGGTCCCCAACATGGACCTTTCGGTTGTGAAAAAACAGGTAAGATACAAATCTTTTCTGTGGCCACTACTGTGTAAACCAAGTCTCTCTTAGCACCTCACAAATCTAGATTTGTAGTAAACTGAATGTTTTTAGCACTTATTTCTTTCCAAGAGAAGTAGGAATGTGGGTATAAGCTCGAGTTGCAAGATGAAAGCTTTTTAAAAGCATTTTCCCTACAGGTGGTGGAACACTTGGAGGGTGTCTTTTCCAAGAGGAACAGTCCAAACAAACTGAAAGTGTCCATGCCTTTGGGTGTAAAGCCCTGGCTTGCTGATTTTAATGATCTACTATATAAAGCAGCAAGAAGGGCAATAAAAACAGGTGTGTTCCTTTTATTTTTTTTTCCCAGTTCTTAGTGTGTCTGTAAGCGTACAGGGGTATTATGCTTAACAATAAGGCAAAGCAGATTTCCCAATTCAGTGCTGCAGCCTCTTGCCTTACAAATCTCATTGCTTTTGATGAAACAAATCATCAGCATCTTTCATGCCTTGTTAAATTTTGATATGTTTTACAGGAGTAGCCAAAAGGCCTCGTTTACTTATTTTTGTATTGATAAGAAACCAGAGATCTATAGAGCAGAGCTGATTTGTGAAATCAATTGGCTGCACACTCAAACCCATTTCTACTCAGAAGCTCTTAGTATCAGCTCTATCCTTAAATCTATGATAGCAGAGAAAACCATCTGGGTTACAGCTATCTATTAATTCATTTTCCCCACGTATTTCAGTTTTTGGAGAAGATCCAGATTTCATCCGTGATGGCTCAACAATTCCTGTTGCCAGAATGTTCCAGACTGTAACACAGAAAAGTGTGATGATGCTTCCGATTGGAGTGGCTGATGCTGGGGAGCATTCCCAGAAGGAGAAAATAAGCAGGTTTCTTTCATTTGTCAGTTTCTGCTACTAGAGAAGGGAAGAGAACTGAGTCCCTTGCTACCCATGAATAAGCATGCCCAGATGGGAAGCTTTGCTGTGCATTGAGCAGCCCAAAGCTACTGTCTCTGGCACACTAGATGCTGTGCTAAGCAAGAAAGGAAAATTCCCAGTCTAAAGCATACCATTATACACTTTTCACTGGGTGTCTACTCAGTCTTTAAATTCATCACATTGGCAATTTTCATTTCTCTAGCAATGAAATATGCCTCTGGTTGGAAAGATGATGGTGTGGATGGGCACTCTTCCATTACAGCATCTCTTTTGAAGTGCACCAGTCACAGACACTCACAGTTACATGAGGATTTTGGTGGTTTTCAGTATAGAGAGCTATAAAGATTTATTTATAGTCCAGGGACCAAAACTAATTATATAATTATATATAGCATACATTATATAATATATTATATAGCATAATTACACAAAAAATAGCTTAAATTTGTCATTGGTGTTTATAGTTGGAGGCAGCGTGGTAAGCCACTATTCAGTGTGTTGCCTGAACACTTGTGCAGGCTCTGAGTCAATTCATGCTGAACTCTGGAAAGAGGAGAATCCTACAATAATTCTCAAATTACTTTTTGTCTCTCCTCATTAAAGCCTCAACGTTGCTGGCTACAGGTAATACCAATTTGGGTATGTAAACCTGGAAAAAGTTTTCTGAAGTAAATCCATAGGAGTACCAAATTGAAGGATGTCCAGCACTTCTGTGCACTGGGTAATTTTTGGGGGTTACCAATATTACAAATTCCTCTGAAGACTCAGAAAACTTCACTGGACTATGTTCCCAATTTTAAGAGCAGGACAACCTGACAAGACTTCATTGTGTTTCTTTCCTATTTCACAGACACAACTATATTGAAGGAACCAAATTGTTCGCAGCTTTTTTCCTGGAGATATCAAAGCTACATCACAACTTACATGAATCTTCCCACACAGAGACTATCAACTGACAGACCATATCAAGAAAATCAGCAAAACCCTTTCTTAAATTTTCTGATTTAAATAAAACATACCAATCACATCAGTGGCTGTGAATTGGTGGGGAAAATATAAATGCTGTGCTATTTCCTGACATACTACTAAATGGAATGCATTTGTTATATGGTCCATCAAGTGATCTTATCCCAGTGATGTAAAATAGGGTTAGGGATAATTAATTCTTGCTGAATGGAACATGTTACATTTTAGTTTTAAACTTCAAGACAAAGGGAATTTATAAATCCATTTTATCAAAATGACTTTATTTCTGTTTTGCGTATCACTCTTCATGCTGCCTAGCTCACATTCCAGTTTCTGAATATGAGCAATACACACTGCGGTTTCTTCCTAACTATATACAAAATTATACTTATCTAATTCTTTGAAGAAAGATCTACTGTCAAACTAACCTCTTTCTTTGTCCTTCACTGAAGGTTTTAATTATGAAGTGCAATGAAATGTTCTTGTTGAGTTTGATGTGAAGATATGCCTATTATAAACACTAAGGTAAGTAGAACTACAACAATAAATAAACAGCCTGGATTCTGCCTTTCCTCTCATCCAAATCACCTCTTACTGCGCTGTGAGAAGTTTTAAGAATCACTTAATGTTTTCTTTATGTGACTTTCTTTCCATACAATAGAAATTTTTCTAAACACCTGTTCTGGCCAAAATCTGTCATCAGAATGGTGTTTTTCCACCAATTAGCAACCTTTAAAACATCAGTTAACATTAATAATTAAATTCAAAAGCTAATGATAAATTTCAAAATAAAAACAAATTAGTTGAGAGCTCTTTTTTTGTTTGCTGTTTAGGCAAAATATCCAGCACAAAGGTTATCATTCAAATCTAGATTTTTTAAACTTTAAAATGTGATTTTTACTCTAACATAATTCACACACAACCAAACCAATGGAACCAGTAGTGTTATCCCTACTGTCTAAAAAACATGACATTAAGTAAATTGCATACAGTACTTGGGATGCTTCCTTTTTCTCCTGTTACCTCCCTGCAAAAATCTGCAAGAACAAAGATGTGGATGCAGAGACAATAGAAGGGAATACTCATACATTCTCAATAAACACCCATTTTCAGCCCGAGCTGAGGCTATGAGACAGTTCAGCTGCGAGAGCTGAGTAAGGATTCTGGCTCTGGCTGCTGACAGTGTTCCAGGGGAAAAGGAGCACTCAGCTCAGTGTCTTACTTGGCACTGCTGACTGCAGAACTGCAGTGTACTCCAGGACAAGGACCAAAAGCCTCAAAGACCAGAAGACTCTGGTTTGTGTATCATCAACTTGCAGAATAATTCTCTGTGGCTCTCAGTTCCCTTCACCTGTTGAAAGCATTTAGGAACCAGAATGGTAATGAATATTGCAGGGGTGAGTACTCCAGCGTCTGCACAGGACTCAGGGCAGATTGGTCCATGCTTAGAAGCTATCACACACATAGAGAGGTACATGAGGGAATTTCACTGAAATATTTCAAGACATATAATTGACATAAAACAATCTCTGGGCTTGCAGTGGTTTTACAAGTTACAGAATCACAGACTCACAGAATATGCCAAGTTAGAAGGGACCCACAAGGATCATTCAGACAAAGTTTTAGTCCTGTACAGAGCCACCCCCAAATTAGCTTAAAACATAATGGAAAGAAACCTCTGCACATAAATATGACCCTTTTGGCAGAAGAGCTGAAAAGTTGGTGAGATGGAGGTGGCAGATGTCTTCAATAAAGAGGGCTGGAGACTGTGTTTTAGGACTATGACTGCTCTGAAATACCATTACAATATATGCTGTCTATGTGTTCTACAACATTATGAAGTTGGAATAGAAGATGGGCTTATTTATTTTTTGCTGTTGCTCTTTGGAATGACAAATAAAATAGAGCCAAAAAAGAGCATCATTTTATAAGCACAGATACTCTCAGAGCAGTGCACTGAAATAAGGTTCTGCTCTGAAATAGCCACTTACTGTCAAGTTAAAACTATGTGAGTGAAACAGTGGGGCCACTGAATTATGCAGACCATGTCCATGCCTCCTTCAGTCCCAGAGGAGAGAAGGAGCATAAAACTTCAATTTCAGATTCTCCTGTCCATGAAAGAAAGAAAGCATTGGGAAAGCAACTCCTGCCCACAGGGGTATGGAGAGCTACTCTTTTCTTCTTAGATCAAGAATGAGTATCCACCCTGTCTTTCCTTTTTTTTTTTTTTTTTTTTTAATATTGGGCAGCATCTCATCAGCCTTGTGAAAAAACAAAAATGGTATGCATTTTTCTAAGGTCTGTAGTGTTATACAACATTTCTAGACACATTTCTTCTTGGTTGCACTAACAGCTATTTGTTGCCACAGTAAATTAAAGATAACTCCACAATAATAGTGTTAGAAATAGGAGTAAAGTTTGCTCCTATTTGTTAGCTTTATTCTAGATGTGCCATATTCCATGTCAGAGCATATTAGATATTCTCAAATTGTGACTAACTACAAATCATATGTACAATTTGTGTGTCTACATATGCATGCATGTATCTGTATACATATGTACACTTCCAAGATCTCATCCAGTTATTGATTTAAAAAAGAAAAAATCTTGTCCATTCTGATTCGGGATTTTCTTACTAACAATCGGGAAAACAACATTGTGGGGATGTCTATAAGCAGCATCTGTATCTCTAAAAGCTTGATACAGATATCAAGACCTGGATCACAGGATAATAAACGGATTTTGGTTGGAAAGGACCTTAAAGGTTCATAGAATCATAGAATTGTTTGGGTTGGAGGAGACCTTTGGAAATTATCTAGTCCAAGCCCACTGCAATGAGCAAGATCAAGCAGATCAGGCTGCTCAGAGCACCATCCAAGTGGACCATGAATGATCCAGGGATAGTGCATCCAACCACCTCTCTGGGCAGCCTGTGCCAGTGTTTCACAGACCCCAGAGCACACTGAACAGAACTAGGTGCCTGTACATAGCTGGTCAAGTTCTGCCTGTTTCCCTGGTAGAGGAAGACTTGTCACACGTTTTCCTTTTTCTTGCAGACCGTACAGTTATGTCATAGGGAACTGAACACTCAAGAGTGGGATCATATTTTTCTACTGATTATTAATGCGAAAGAATAATCTAGAACATTTTAATTTCCATTTCAAATCAGTGGGTTTAAGTGTGAAAGTCGTTTTTTATATTCTATAAACATAGTTTTTAATCCTTAAGTAATGTTTCAAAAGAGAAGACTGAAAAGTGTGTCAGCTAAAATCATGGAGAATAAGATGCTGACAATAGGAGCTGAAGGCATAGAGAGATGAGCAGCCTCCTGAGACTGAAAACTAATCAGGTCATCATCTGCTTAGCCTGTGAAAGTGGAAATTAGGTTTACTCATGTAGTTATGGTTTTACTTTTCAGTAACACTACTCCCAAGAAGTTTAACTTTGACTTCTGCTAGTTATTCCTTTCATAATATAGCATTTGGCTTGTTTCACAAAATGTTCTGAAAGGCCTTGCTAGTTAAGGACGTTCATAGTCCATGTTTAGACAGGGAAGATTGTGCAACTGTGCACAATCTGTGACACAGAGGCTCATGCCACAGTGGCTATGTGGTGCCAAGAGACCCATGAGTCCCCTTGTTCCTGTTGGAACATTCCAGCTGCAAGTAATATGTAAATTTAAACACCTATTGCTCCAAGGAGAAACTTAACTGATTTTCAAGTTTGCACCTTGTATCATAGAATATCTAGAATTGGAAGGTACCCATAAGGATCATTGAATGCAACTCCACGTATATCTGTATTTGGAGCTGGAGACACATTGTGCCCTTTAGGAGGTGTGTCAATAAATATTTAAAATAACAAATATATGAAGAGAAAAATATGAACAGTTCCTTGTTAACAGAGTGCATATTTGTCTGGTTTGCTCCACTATAAGATATTTCAGTGATCTTCTCACTTCATTCTTCAGAACAGTGTATGAAGAACACCTCCATGTTGCAGATAATTTTGACAAATATGCAGCAAGGGTTTTTCTGCAATGCTGCTACATTAGATTACATAAAAGTAGACCAGGAAATTATCTGCTAACAACACAAGCACGGTGCTATGCAATCTTGAAATCTCTTTTCTTTTTTTTTTAGCTATGAACTTGAACCAGTGTGAGTCTTCTTCGTGAAGTCACTTAGAAGTCATTTCAACATTTCCACTACTTTCTAAGGAGGTGAGTCACTATCTTTTGTAATGGGAGGATCAGCAACTCCCACTTTTCTGGTTGTCACATGGAGTGAGTTGTTTGGATGGAGGACAATGGAGACAGTTCATAGTTACTTAATCAGCTCTCACAGAGTTTTAAAAATTGTAAATACTATCTGAAAATGCATTTGTAATTTGTTAAGCAATTTCACTGAGGTTCTTTGAGTGAAGCATGCCACATTCACCCCTCAAGGCAGGAGCAACAGCTGTGTACTTGTGAAAGAGGCAAGTGAAAGTGCAAACACACTTCCACAGGTGTGAAATTTGGATTATTTTTGCTAAGAAACTTTACTCTTGGGAGGGGAAAAAAGCCAAACAAAACCTTGCTTAAGCTACAAAGTCCACCCTGCATAAGGTGCATCCCAACAGCAAAGAAAAAAGGTCACATTCCTTACTTGATGAGTGTTTGAGAATTTTAGTGTGTAACCAGAAAATTTTTCCTTTAGAACTAACAGTATAAACACATTCTTATTTCAGTGGATGTAGCTCTAACAGGACTAGGATGCATGTGTCAGGTGGATAATATGTTGACTTAGTGAAGATGAAAAATAAGGATTAAATCTCTATTTCATGTAACAAACTTTTTTTGTATATTATTTTCTGATCTGCTACCACATTAAATTTTAATGTATTGATGCATAATGTACTTGATGTTTGTATTTGAGATATGTGTCTATTTGAGAAACTTGCTTTGTGAGTTTGCAAAAGATTAATTATACAGTCGCAGAGCTGTAAATTCTGGCAAGCTGGACATCTTCACACATAAGAGACAATACATGGTAATAAATGACTCTCATTTCACTGCAGTAAATTATTATTAAAATTAGATGAATTTTTATTAAAACCCATAGTACAAGAAAACTAAATCCTTGGAGGTTTGGCAGAGTTGGCCTCCAGACAGACTTAAACATATCCATAGTTATATGAAATTAGATGTTGTGGATATATGTGTGGATAATGCTGATTTTGCTATCTGTCTCAAATTCATTTTGATGATCTCTCACTGTGAAATAACATGACATGTTGGCCAATTGCATGTTCCCCATCCTTCCAATGCAATTAAAATTTTCTTCTTTCTTTTTTTTTTTGTATATCTGTAAGAACAATTCAAATATCACGCTTATTTTTTTTGTTTGTGGAACTGAAGGGGAGCTTAGAATTGAAACTGTGAAATCTCTGTAATAGAAAACTGAAAATATTCAACATGACATGCTCCTGACATATACTCTTCTGGCATGAAGAAACAAGTGGTGGCAGAGTTCTCATATGAATTTCATGTAGGTTTGCATCACTTTTTTTTTTTTTTACTACTTTTTTTATTAGAAATCCAAGAGCTAGTACTGCTTAACTTGTCTCCTGTGCATTACTGCCTTCCTGACAAGCCATCAGATTCCATAGGCAGGGTTAACATCCCTAATTTGGCAGCAACCCTAACATTCCAGTGACAACTTCAAAAGAGAAAGTTTCATTTAATCACAGTGGAAGGACGAATAAGATCCTGGAAGTATGTCCTTTCTAGAGCTGCCTTTTTTGAGGGCTACTGGACACCAAAATTTATATATAGTCCACTTTTTATTGAAAAACAGTGGAATGAAAAGTCCATTTTAAACAAAGTAACAAGCAAACAAAGAAAACCATGATAGATGCTGTGTTAGCTTCACTCCCGGTGAACAAGCTAGCAATGGCAGTCAGCGGTGCCTTTGCTAAGTCACCCTTATAAAGTACACACCAAAGTGCATGGGCCCAGGAAAAAGGATATTCCACCTGCAGTGTTCTAGAGGTGCTGATGTATCATGGGATTTTCTGGAGGGAACAGCCTGAAGACTTAATGTCCATGTGTAAAATTTCTGCCTGTGTGCTTCAAGTAATGTCAGTTATTTATCAGCATGGACAAACCCCCACATCTGGTTTACTCGTGTATTGATATTGATGTTTGTATCTAGAGAGCTGAATGCACGGAGACACAAGTGAGGTCTCCTGCCTGCATGATTTGTATTGTGTATGCAAAACAGTTTAGTTGTTGGCACTTAAAATTGCTTGCAGTTGGTGGTTGTATACAATTGCTTTCTATGACCATTTATGACTATTTATTTTTTAGATGTTGGCTACTGTGACACTGAGCAGACAGTTCTATCACTACTGTTTTAGACTTTTACATCTCATAGATGCTACATTACACAGTTATCTTACCACTCCTCAGCTGGACCTGACTTCAGAGAAGATTATTCAGGATGAATTATTCAGGATGAATAATTATTCATGGGATCTGATGAAAGATCCCATGTGACTCTTCAAGTGCCTCTGTGAAGACACCTCTCTGTGCACATGCAGATAGACACCCTTTGCCCCCATTCTTCTGTGTTGCAGGCTGAATAGAAAGCCTTTAATACTATTGGCAAACTAGGCCTGGATGATGCATCATTTGGGGGCAAAATGAAAGATTTGCAGTGACTCTTACTTTCTTTTGTTAAGTAGGGGAACTTCAACCACTATCTTGGTTTTCTTCATATTCTTGCAACTTCTATTTGTAAACTTAAACTCCTATAAAAGTATTTCAATTGCAACAATCCCTTTCAATCACTTCAAGCAGCTCAAAAATATTTCCCCCCCCTAGATTTTACATAATTATAAGAAATTCAAACTAATCCTTTGTAGGTGTTCTATTAAAGCTCAGGTGCTTTCCTTCTTATTTTTCTCATTTATATTGCACTTACAGTAGCAGGAGAAGTTGGGAAAACACATAATTTTTACTATATTTTTATCTGCCTGCATAAGGTTCTTTATATCACAACAACAACAACAACAACAACAAAAAACAAAAGGTAGCTAGCAGTGGGTGAGCATTTTGTTTATGCAAAAATGGTTGACTACTTGTACTTCAAACAAGTTCCTGAGCACGCCTGGGCAGCGAACCCAGCGGGTAACACGAAGTGAGTCAGAAGGTGCAGCTTTAATGACAGAGCGGGCACGGGTGCCACGGGCAGCGCGACCGCGGTGGCACAAGGGCGCAGCCGTGCCCTGACGCGGCCACTCCTCCTCGGGTTCCCAGAGCTGTCGTGGGCTGCCCGGCTGCGGAGCGGGGCTGTGCGGGCTCTGTCTCCATCCCTTTGAACCTGCGTTCTGCCCAGGCCGCCCTTCGGCCGAGGCAGTGCCGGAACAGCTGAGCCATAGATCGCAGTGCACCTGCGAGGGAGCAGGATCACAGGACCACGGCCGATTCATAGAATTGTTCATTGAAATTGTCCACTGTTAAAAAAGATCTTTATCGAGTCTGTCAGGAAAATCCACAAACGCCAGAGCTTTATGTCCAAAAAGGAGACAGAAGAGTCCTGCAACTTTATTCGAATAAAGGGAGTCAGCTGAGACACACCCGCGGGGTTTTCTCTCTCGAGGTTTTGGAGGGCGCAGCTTTCTTTTATTCCAAATTCCCAGCTGCATGTTGCCCAAATTCCTTTCCCCACTGGCTGAGGCTCTAGGAACGTACAGCCTTCCCGAACCACCTACCACATGTTCCCCCCTTGAACCAGAAACTCAGGCTTGTGCAGACCCTTGTTTGTTTCAGGAGCAGAACTGCCTGGGCTCTGCAACAAACCTGCTGCCCCAAGTCAGCAGAGACATTAAAACCCATTTCAAAGATGTTAACATCCACACTTTCACCCATCAAATTGTGTGTTTAATGACATAAACTTTCCTCTCAAACCAACAATTTCCCCAGCATTGCCAAGTCCACCACTAAACCCTAAGTCCCCAAGTGCCACATCTACACATCCTTTAAATGCCTCCAAGGATGCCAAATTCCATCAGTTTGAACAGTGTGCAGAAGCAGGTCAGTCAAACTGGAATAATTGCACTTTGCTTCTTGAATTACACACCTTGAAAAATGGGGGAAATAACTTGCATTAAAAAAGGGAAGGTATATACACATGTATATATATGTATAGGTAATTGAGACTAAAAAGGTTCTTGTGTTTACATCCTAATTATTCTGTTTCATGTTTTCTTAGGGGTTGGAACTGCAGACTAAAGATATGTGCAACTCTTCTTAAAAAAAATTTGCCATTCAGTGAAAAACCAGTGGTGTTTAAGGAACCCTTATGGCTTGACGTTGATAACCACCACATCCTTTGGAGGGCCTGCCAGCGACATTCTACCTTGTGGGATCATCACTGAGTCATGGGTTATTCTCAACAAATCTGGTGGGAAACGCCATGATTCAGAGTTGGTAAGTAGTATTATCATGACTGCCTTTATGCTGCTCAATGTCTGACTTCTGGTAGTAGTAATTACAAAGCTGTGTGTGTTTTCCGTACAGGAGCAAACACAAAATATTGAGTAGGAAAGGTAGGGAGAGTTTTAAGTTACACAGCTAAGTAAAGTGCTGGTACTACTCTTGGAATGAGTAACAATTCTAGCAAAATCAGTGTTTTGGTGTGGTAGAAATATAGCAACTGCAGAATCATTCCTAGTGTCATATTCTGCAAGAAAATAAATATAGTCTATATTTACAATCCATTGATAAACTATTAACTAATTAAATTCTTGTTAATTACACATTGACTTTTTCAGCTTGCATTCTAATATATCTTTATTAGTGAAACTATTTCAGAACACAGAACCACTTTTCAGCACAACTTTAGAATTCTGTATATACATAAGCCAGAACATTAAATGTACAGATGTAAACATTTAATAATACAGCTTATAACTGCAAAATAAAATTAATTATTTTTGGTACAGGTATGATTTTTTTCTTAGATTAACAGTGATTCTGCCTTAGTTGCTACTTGTCCCATACCAATGGCTCCCTCTTCAGGCTATTCCTAAAATATGCTGCCTCTCTTCATTTTGTTAGAAATGTTTCAACTTGTAAGACTCCAGCTCGCAGGGTCGCGTCTTCTTCTCCAGTATGTTTCCTCTCAGTAAACAAATGATGAAATAACTGATGGACCAGGCAGGTTCACTTGCTGTTACTTGAGACTCAAATCTAAAAATCTTTAAAGCCATATGAAAGGAATTTGTAAACTGCAGAGAAACTGAGCTTCAAGGACATCAAAAGGTTGTCTTACCTCTTTTCCCCATGAAAAATATCCAGAACGATCAGATTGTTTGTAATTGCATTAGTCTTACAACTGCCAGTGGCTTCAAACGATTAAATCTAAATATGTATCTAAAATCCCACAGATATCTTTACTACAAATTTAGCCATATTCTGTGGGGATTTCCTATGATACACAGAACAATTAAATTCTGTACTACAACCCTTAGGTACAGGACAAGGAGACAGCCCTCTCTCACCAATGTCCAGTGCGGTACTTTGCTGTTTTAAATTTTATTCATTCATTTCAGATCTTTCCCAAGACACTAGTAAAGTCTGGGGTGCTCCACTTCGCTTCAATGAAGGCTTCAGGCCACAGCAACTGCTTTGTTTTTAACCCATTCTTAGAATCTTTACAAGCCACAAGAGAATTGGCATTGCTGTGCCATAAATTTAGCAGATTAGCGACTAAATGGCAGAATAGCACTCTGAATTATCACTTCTAGTTGGTAAACTCTGTGCACACTGCGTTACTGGAAAGTCAATGAACTGCAAACCTATTCCCGAAGAGGTGTTCTCTCCTTGTGTCTCTGTGCCACGCCCATGAAGAATGCTAAAAGCTGTTTAACTAAGATATGGTCTACTAAAAAATGTTGTGTCATCAGGAGGTAAATGGGAAACCTGCATTTTAAAAATCAAAAGACGCTGTGAACAAGCAACTGCATTTCACCACAGGCACCTGAAGACTCTTTACACGTTGCTTCTTTGCTTCGATATTATACTTTATCATGTGACTTGGCTTAAGAAGAGGGAAAGAACACTTAGGGTTTCATCATCACGGTTTCTTCACTAGTTTGTAAAATGCGAAATACTTTACAAACTGCCTCCCTCTTGCCTCTTTCAACTGTTTCTCCCTTGAACTGCACTCTCTGAAAGGTATTTGAATATAGCTTGGACCGCCGACACCTTTCGACTGATAACCCTAGTGAACGGCTGCGGGCTGTGCGTCAAGGACTTGTTTCCCCCTCCTCCTCCTCCAGAACAAGTTTCCCAAGGACCAGATCCAAATCTCGCTGCGGTGCGATGCGGGGTGAGAATGTGAAGCACAGCTTTGTGCACAGCCCTGTGCGGCCCAAGGTTCCCCTGGCAGAACCCAGCGCGGGGGCTGCACTAGGGGCAGAGGCCCCGGCAGGCCGGGCTGCGCCACGCACCAAGGAACGGGCAGCTGCGGGGAGCCCCAATCCCGCACCCGCTGGCTCCTGCCAGCGCTGTCTGCTCTCGTCCCGGCACGCACACTCCAGGAAAACCCTCGGGGCTCCGTCCTTCCTTCAGGGGCCGTCCCTTCCCGGGATATGAGGGGTGGCAGCAGCGGCCGGGAGCCAGGGGCGCTGTCAGGGCAGGGCAAGATGGCGCCGGGGCGTGCGGATGCCCGCGCGGCAGTGGCCGTTGGGCGCGCGGCCCCTCGCGCCCGCGGCGGCACGAGCGGCGCCGCCGCACCGGCTCCTCCGCCCCGCCGGCGCCGCCGCGTCACGTGAGCGCGCCTCGCCCCCGCCCCCCCCCGCGCGCCGGGCGTGACGCAGCGCGGCGGATCTACGGCGCGCCACTGGTGACACGGCTCAGCACAAGCGGAGGCGCTCGGCTCCCCCCGCGCGGTAAGCGCTGCCCGCCACGGCGCGGACGGCCCGTCCCGCCGCCCAGCGGCGCGAGGCGAGCCGCTGCCACGGCCCTCGCGAGGGGGGCTCACGGGGTCGCCGCGTCGCCGTCTCCCCTCGGGCTTTTTGGGCCTCTGCGCTGCCGTTTTTTTTTTTTTTTTTTTTTTTTGGGGGGCGGGCGGGCGAGCGGGTTGTAGCGCACCGGCCGAGCCAATCGCGTGCCTGCTTCCTCCAAAGCTGCTCGCCGATTGGCCGAGGCGCTGAGGGCGGGAAGAGCGCCTATGGCGCTCATTGGCTGCCGCAGCCGGCCCCGGGGCCGTGGGGGTCTTCCCTTCCGCTGTGCCGCAGGCGGGCGGCGGCGGGGACAGGAGAGGGCGAGGGCACGGGCGAGGCCAGCGGGGACGGACAGAGGGACGGAGGGAGGGAGAGAGAACCGGGCAGAGGGGACCCGCGCGAGCCGCCACCGCGCTGCGCGGTTCCGGCTGGCGCGTGCTCCGGGCTCCTCCCCTATTCCCTGTGTCCCCCCGTCTCCCAGCGCCCTGGCGCCGGTGCGCACGCGCGGGGCCCGGCCGGGCGCGGCTGCGGCGGGGCACAGCGGGGCACGGCGCCGGTGGCGGTGGGTGCCTGGGCCGTGGAGCCGCCGCCCCGCAGGGACGGCCCCGGGCGGTGCCCCCGACCCGCCGAGCAGGGACTGATGGCGCGGTGCCGGCTGCGCAGGCGCGGCGGGGCGGGGCGGGGCGGGGTCGGCCCGGAGAGGGCGCTCGGGAGTGGCGGCGTGCGGGGTACCTGGGCGGTTTCAGCCGCCCGAGCCCCCCGTTTTTTTACTTCCCCCGCCTTTCCCGAAGGTTGCGGTAGAATGAGCGGGGATGAGTTTTGAGAAGTGCAGCGGTTGGCGGTGAGGGACGGACACACGTGATTGCAGGAGCTCTGTACGTGGCCCTTGTAAAGGATAAAGGAAGGATTGTTTCTACTTTTCCCTTTATTCTGCATCACTCACGAGGCAGAGCAGTCACAGAAGTAGGTTGGAAAGGACCTCTGATGCAGCAAGCACCATTTCGTCAACAGATAGCACCGTGTGCCACATCTGGTCTTTCATTAAACATCCATCACTCCCTGGGCAATCCATTCGAAAGTCTAATCATTCTTTCAGTGAAAGATTTCTTCCTGATGCCCAGCCTAAACTTCCTCTGGTGCAGCTTAAGGCTTTTGTTCTCTCAAGATGTTGCCTGGGAGAAGATGCTGACCCACACCTGGCCTTGCCCTCCTTTCAGGTGGTTGTAAAAAATGATAAGGTCTCCCTTGAGCCTCCTCCAGGCTAAGCAGCCCCAGCTCCCTCAGCTCTTCCTCACAGGACTACTGCCTTCCTCTGGAGGCTGGGCTCTTGAATGATGAGCACCTCCTGTGTTCTCAGTCTTCTGATTCTCAATGTGGATTGGATCTAATGGAGTCAGAGTAGACCCCTAGGTAGGGAACCTGTCAGATGGTGGCAGGGAAAGCAAGTTCCTATAAACAATATAGAAATGTTAATACACTTCTGAGGGTATGTGTGTCTTCAGAAGGAAAGATCATTAAACCAGAACTGCTAGGTGGCCTTTGAGGGATAGGTTATTATCTGTATGTCCTTTATATAGAAGAAATTGTTTAGTGTGAGGGTGGAAAGGCACTGACACAGGTTGCCCAAAGAGGCTGTGGGTGCCCCATCCCTGTAACTGTTCCAAGGGCAGGTTGGATGAGACTGAGCAAGTGGCTCTTGCAGAAGGTGTTGGCACTAGGTGATCTTTTAAGTCCCTTCTAACCCAAGCCTTTCTGTGAGTCTGTGTTCTGTCTTGTTTACTTTGAGCTGTTGTGAAAGGTTTCCTGTTGCTCCTTCAAATAACTCTTGTGGCCTGTGGATCACAGTGTTAATATTAAATGTAGTGTTAGTCAGGGGAAGGAAAAAACCATTTGTGATCTGAATGCTGTACCTAGTAGTGATCTTAGAATTTATAAAGTTAAAGGTTTTGTTTCTGTTTTCTTGTGCCCTCTTTGCTTCTTTGTGTAGCTGTACAGATGCAGACTTGAAAGACCTTGGCTTTGTCACGTGCTTGTGCTCATCCGTATGATACTCAGGATGGTGGTAACACCTAGGGAGTGGTAAATAATGGAAATCCCAAAGTGCAAGGGTGAGAGTGGCAGTGGTGCATTTTCTGGTGGTGAAAAACCGTAGCAGACTAACATACAATTCAAACACTGGATGTAATTCCCTGTGATTATCACCTTAATACCCCAAAGGTGGGGCATGTGAAGACTATAAATTTTCCATTCCTGTATCAGAACATGGGTAATCAAGATGTTTGTATGAGGCTGGCGCTTTGGATGTTGGGATCTATATTTTTCCCAGGTCACACCTCTTCATGAAAGATGAAGACAATTACAGGCTTCAGTTGGGTCTCTCTTGCAATCTCCTACACTATTCACAGCAAGTTACATTCATCATGGAAGTAACATTGCAGTCATTCCGTCCTTATTTCATAAATTATCTCAGCATGGACATATAATCAGATTGTAGCTTTTATATATAAAATATGGAGCCTGGCAGTAATTGTATAATCCATACATTTTAGAAAAAGTTAAATGCACTGATGTGACAGGATGATGATGGACTGTGACTTTTTCAGTATGTTCAAACATGTCAGTTTTATTAGCATTTTGGGAAATATAATTCAAATGACTCGAGTTAAATCCTTTACTATCATTCTTCTGTAGGAACTACTGTATGGTAACAGCACCAAAGATTTCTAATTTATTTGCATGGGAATTTTCTTTGTTAGAAATGCTTTTAAAACTTAACCTGTGTTGTCTCTATGGAAAAACATTACTTGGAGATAGAATGTGTGTGAAGGAGATGTCAGTCACAGTATTCCATCAAACCCAACCTTTTGTAGTGAAGAGCAGCATTTTCTTGTTACTGTGCACAACATTAGAATGAGGTGGCTTTGCTTTGCCTATTTTTTTTCCAATTTTTTGAATGTGTACAGTGTTGGGGTTTTGTGCATGAGATGGAATTTACACACTGAGAGACTGGCACATGAAATGTGGTTGAACTGGAATTCAGTGGCTTCTATGTTTGAATTTCCGAATGTGATTTAGAATTTAAATATTCTCTTCCTCAGGAAAACAGAAAGGTTTCATTGGATGGATGATCCCACCAGTCCAATAAAAACACTGGTTTTAGATACACTTGGTCTAGTCATTCATTAATGCCTTGGTGTTATGGTGCATGTTAAAGGTTCTAAAAAGTTGACCTTTTAGATTGAAATCTGGAATATAACTTACTCTTTTGAAAGCTTGGGGAGAAAGACAAGATGATGTGATTGAACAGGTGTAGTGGCTGTGTTTCCTTCAGCTGTTCTCAAAACCAGGCATGCAGTGGAGTGGTCTCTCTCCTGTGCTCTGTGTTGCTTGAGGAGTCAAATGGAAATGGTGCTTTCACTTTGACAGATTGTCAGCAGCTGCCCAGCTCAGCATTTGTGGTTATTTCCTACCCCAGGAAGGTTTTGCTTTGTGTTGGCCTTTCCACCTTGGAGTAGCACAGCCCCCCAGTGCTGCTGCCACTGCCTGAGATGCAGCCACACCACTCTGCAGCCTTGGCCAGCAGCAGCCCAGGCATGGAGGCACCACTGCTCCTGTGCACCAGGAGTGGAAGGAGCAGAAGCAATGACAGCAGTTCTTGGTGGACACAAAGACATGAAGGAAATGAGCACTGTGCTTCACGAGCAGTGATCACAGAATCAACTAATGTTCTTTCTCAAAAGACCTTTGAGATCAAGGCCAATCTCTCACCCAAAACCATCATGTCAGTTAGACCATGGCACTGAGGGCTGAGTTCATTCTTTCCTTGAACACCTCCAGGGACAGTGACTCCATCACCTCCCTGAGCAGTCGGTTCCAAGAGCTAATCCCAAAACCCTTCCTCATGTGCAGCCTAAACTCCCCCTGGTGCAGCTTAAGACTTGTGTTCTCTTGTCCGGTTGCTGGTTGCCTGGGAAAAGAGGCCAACTTCTCTCAGGCAAGTACAGTGTTTAGTACTACCAGGCACAAGGTTATCCATGGGTGTCTTGGAGAGAATGTGTTAGGAGTAGGGTTGCATGGGACCTGGCACTGCAAACTGCTTTAATCTTGCCTGGTCTGTGGTGTCAAATTTCATGCAAAATCTCCAGTAACATCAGAGTGGTTTTATATTTGGTCTGTTCGCTTTTGCTGTGGACATTCTTATGTGGTTACACAAACATGTACGAAAGTTTAAATATGCCCATACATACTTCTAAACTGCAATTTTTTATTTATTTGGTCATTATGGGCTATGTTAACATACAAACTGAGATTGTTTGTAAGCATGTGTGTATAAAACTAGTGAAGAAGCAAAAAATGTAAAAAGATGTTCCTGTAATTTCCAGTTTCTCACCTGCAGGAGTTCCAAAGGTAACTTTTTGCTTTGCAGAAAGGAGTTATATGTTTAAAACAGGGGAATCATACATGCTTTCCTGCTCTGCAGTTGTGAATGCCATTAGTCCTGTTTCTGCCATCTGCCAGAGAAGAGTCAGTAGTTACAGAACAGTGTAGCCTGTTGTAGGTGTTTATGTTAAATGTATGTGAAAGTTTTCATATTTTACTTAATCTCATTTCTTCAACATGTGAAGATGAAAGAAAGTTGTGTCTCAAACTTATGTCAGCAATCTATAGCTTTATAGCAGAAAGAAACCTAGCTATCTTTTTTCCTCAGTAAGGAAAGGAAAATTGCAGTACCCACTACCCAATTCACACACATCCTTACAAAGAAAGAAATTACCTAAGTGCCTTTTAGAAACAGGCACTAATGGTGTTCCAAAAGTAGAATGCTTGTTTGCATGATTGTGACTGCTTTCTAGTCATCTGTTAGCAGAGCTGTTGATTGCTAATTTTTTTTGCTTTGTTTTGTTTTGTTTGCTTGTTCTCCAACAGGCTGACCTTTCTTCTCCGTCGTGTGGCCTACTACTGAACTACTGTTTGTATGGGTTTTGTTGAATTGGGCTGTGAGGCCATGAGTGTTTTAGGTTTTTTGATCCTTAGTGGTGCAGGCATAAATTTGAATTGCCTCTGTCTTTCTGAGTCCAGACATACAAGTTGTTAGGTGTGTGTGACGTGTGAGGTATGCAATGGCCCAGGGGGAGGTGTACAGATTTAGGATACACAGTTTTTCAGTGTATAGATCTGAATGTATGCGTCTCTATAGGTTATATTTTGCTACAAGCGCATATATAAATGCTTTTCTAGCTGTTATTTCTTTCTCTCACTGTAGTTAAAAAGCTTCTTGCTGTTCTTAGCCCCATCTTTGCAATTTCAAAAGTACTCAAAAATATAGGTAACACGACATAAAAAATACACATAAATGTTAAAATCCACTGCAATTACAAGGGGTAACAAAACTTACCAGAACAGTAGCACGAAGTCATCATTTCACATGGAAATCATCATTTCATGTGATTTTTTTATAGAATCCATACAGTTACCTGGTTATATAAGCTTTTCTGTAGGAAACATTCCAGCAAGAAGTTGAGAATGTTCCAGAGAAGTTTGTGGAGGTCCTGACAGGAATTCTGGTTTAATCAAAGACAAATTGTTGTGTTGCCATTTGGATGGCCTCAAGAGCTCTGGTATGGCTTTATATATGTGAGTCTCTCTTTAGTCAGGTTTTCAAGCTTGGGCTCACTCTGGAAGAGCCTGTGACCTTCACCTGTTTCCATTCAATGGGTTAGATTGGATTTATTTAAACATTTGCTGTAGACATTTGCTGTGAACATGAGATAGTCCATGCAGAGTTGGCTTTAGCACTCCTAATCAGGAGGAGACTTACTTTATCTGCACTGGTGATGTCTGGCATGTTGGCACCGCCCACTTCTGTGCTGGAGGGAGAAGCAGGGACAGGGGGGACCTTTCCATCTTGGTTCACATGTGGAAACATCCGACTTGCTGCTCTTGTACTGCATATGGAGGGTTGGTGCCTCTGGAAAGCCCTGTGCTGAGTGTGTGTGCTGTAGCTGAGTGTTATCCTGCTGTATGCCCAGAGCTCACTGGGTATGCCAGGTTTCCTGCTCAATGTTCTGCAGCCCTGCAGGACATCTGTGTGACTTACAAATGTCGGGTTTCCTGGTTTCCATGCTTCTGAGGAGCATGTCTTGATGTTCCTGGGATAGCCAGCATCTATGCACATCTTTCTGCACAAGAGCCATAGTATAGGAATATGGCACAGGAATATGGCACTTCTGCATTTCTAACATAGAAAAAGAAAATCCTGTTGCATGCTTGTCTTCCATTGAATATTTAAGTGATGTTGAATATTTAAGTTGGGTTGTTCCAAGTCCTTGAGAAAAGGATAGCAAACTCCATACCTTCAGTGAAGGCAAATGTTGCACTTTCCTGGTTCCTTGGTGTGTAACATGCTTTCTGCAGGGATGTATTGACGTTGGATTTGGGACACTGAATACACAGTCAGGACAGCAGTGATCCTTGTGTTTTGTTTTTTTGTTTGATTTGTTACTTTTGTCTTTTTTAAGTTTCAATGCCCATAAAGGCATTTAAGTAAAGGTTGTTTCTTTCCATGCTCCCCATGTGAGGCAAATTGAGGTTTACCTTAATTTAAAGGGAAGATTATCCTTGGGTTATGTCATATAATTGGTTAATAGGATATACATTTCTGAAAAGTCAGAATGAATAAATTTAAAATCTAAAAGCACTGATAAACTGCAGCTTGTTTTTTGCTTTGGCATCTCTGGAATAACGTGCAATGAATACCAAAAATTACTAGTTCAGCATATGTATCCTTTACTGGGCAAAGCTGGCCTGTTACAAGATAGAGCTAATTTTTTTTTTTTTTCTGTTGGAGCCAGTGGTAGCACAACATGTAAGTTCAAAGATACAGTACATAAAGATGTTTTCTGGATGTTGTCTTCAGAATCTGCCAACTTAGTTTCTGTTGTTCTGAGTTTTATTGGTACAACAATGGACTGATTTGAATTGCATTTGTTTTGTTTTCCCTGCCTGTTGTTCGCATTTTCATTTTAAATTATTTACAAGTCTGAAGCTTGAAGATGAGAGCCTAATGAATGCTTTTAAAAATAAAACCATCTTCTTTAAGCATGTTATGCTTCATGTTTTGAATTTATAACCCAAGCCTTAATGAATAGTTTCCTAGTTGCTCTCATCTTAGAATTTATGAGCTGTCCTATTTACAAGTCCTACCTATACAATGGAAAGATAATTCCTGTTTATCCTAAATAAACTGTTCTTGTTAACAAGTTTAAACTGCTAATTAGGAATAATATGGCAATGAATACTATGTCAAACCTTTTAGCGAGAATGTGAAGATGCAATATTTAGTTGTTGTGCCTTTTTCTACTACATTCCATGTAAGAATACAGCGTGTTGTGGTTTTTGCTGTCTCATATATATATATCAGGTTAACAAAAAGTATTTTAGGGAGAAACTATAGCATATAGGTCCTCACAGAAGCAGGTTGATTTCTGCCCTACACTTAGGATGATATATTGGAGTCCATGTACTATGATACTGCTAAAAGGCTCTTTGCTGAAAGGCATCAGATAGATGGCACACATGTGAAGAATCCTTGTGACTTCATGTTTATGTCCAGGTAGTATTTTTTAACAGATAAATTATTCTTCTGAAAAAACCAACAGGGATAGCAGTAGTTGCTTTGTTTTGAATGTACATTAATGTAATTTAATCAGGAAGGAAAGAAAACCTGGGACTAGAATTTGATGTTATTTACCTGACTATAAATCAGAATATTTCCATTTAGTTTAACAGAATTTTTTCAATTTGTGTCAAAATGATCAAAATCAGAACCTGACACAAGCTCTCAATTTCATAATTTTTGCATACAAAACCAAAGAAATAAAATTGGATTTTTAATTTTTTTTGTCCAAATCCTACCTCAAAAAACAGGTTGGTTCTTGAGTGGAGGTTTTACAATACAGTGTTGTTACTTGTTGGTACTTGAAACTTGGAAGATATGTTGTAAGAAAAAAACTACCTTTTTTTTTTTTCTTTAGTTGTTTCTCATTAGACTTTGAGTGTTAAAAATGAAGACTTGTGAATGTGAGTGCCATTCTAAATCTAGGTAGCTCAGAAATTCTTGACAAGTATTGATTTGACTTCTTTGTGAGTGCCTCTGATATCTGCAGAGGGTTGTATACAGGCTTTGTTCCCTGTCTGCTTTCCTTTGTGTCTCCCAAGGAGTTTGCAACAGGGATGGCAACCTGAGGAGGGAAGGGGAGGAAGAGACCGAAGCGAAAGTTGACAAAGGTTTGGTGTTGACCTTCAGCTGCTCTGGAGCAGGTATCTTATGAGATACAAGGAGCTCCTTCTGTCAAACCCCAAAAATTCTTCTGGGCACAAGGTCATTGGGTACAGAAGGTGTTGTTTGGAGAGGACAAATGAAAACCTGACCATGCATTTTGCTACCTCTGGTCAGGTTATTCAGGTTCCATTTCCAGGAAAATAACATGTTGGTGGAGATTGACTTGCAGGAATGCTTTCTCTTCTTCTTCATTCACATGATCATCGAATTTAGATGTTGTTGATTTCAAGAAAGTGTATTTTGGTGGGGAGTGTTAAATAAACTTTTATTTCAGAGAATGCCTACCTTTGTATTTTGTATGCTAGGGGTATTTATGCTATAAGGGGATGGGTTTCTGAGGAGGTGACTTACAGGCAGAGGCAATACATTAGGTCAGCTATGGCAGAGGGAGAAGTAGGTGAGCCTTCAGGCACACAAGCTTGTCTTTGTATGTGCTGCTGGTACCAACATAATGAAAATATATTTGAAATGAAAACAAAGTTAATCTCTAAGTTTATACTTAAATATTGCATGGAAGTGCAGGAATATAAGGAGTATGTCTTTTATGGGCTCAAATAATACTTTATTTATAGACTTGTAAGTACTCAAAGGTCTTTAGTCTTGCCATTAGAGAGTTTTGGGTGGCAATATAAGTAACAGAGCTGAGAAAACTTCAGCTGATGTCACTGTGACCATGATTTCATTTTTACTTTATTTTTCAGTTATTTTTCATCCTTGTAAAGTTATGTTTCTAAGCTCTATGGGGTCTGTTTTGGGAGAAAAATACTTCACATAATATTTAAATTTTGTTTGAATAAACCACCTAGAAAGCACAGGAAAAAAAGAAAAAGTATATTCCCTAAAACAAAATCGCAGTAGGAATTTTGCATTAAAAAGACTATGTTCATAGTGCTGGATTTGTTTAAACCTTCAGAATTGCAAAGCATAAATAATTACATAATTTCACACTTTCCAGTGAAGTCAGACCCTGATTAAGAAGTTGACAGCCTAAATAATTTTTTTGATGTCTGTATTCCTTTCAGTGAAGAATTTTTTAAACCTGATTTCACACTTTCCAGTGAAGTTGAGTTGACAGCCTGAAAGAGTCTGCACTTTGACAGTGATGTCTGTATTCCCTCAATTTGTAGCAACTGCTTCTAGGAAAACAAACTGAGCTTTATTCCCTTTACTTTGAATGAGAACCCTTATTGACAAAGGGAGAATATTCTTTTTATTAAAAGTTTTCATACTTCAAATGCACAGATATTTCAGCTTTTCTGCTTTCAGCTAGCCTATATTTTGCTGATACCAGGTCTTCTTGCTGTCTTGGTTCTCACTGTCTTTCAGTATGTTTGATATTCATATTTCTTTTTTATTCCTTCTTCCTTGCTGTGCTTTTTTTCTTCCTTTTCTTAAACAAATAGACAATATGGTAATATGAACTCTAATAGGAAAAAGGCATTGTTTAACTCAGTTGGGGTACTACTAATCCAGTCACCAAATGTAACCATAACACAGCATGCATTTTAATTATTAAATATAATGGAAACTTTGCATTTTAAATCTAGAGCTATAAACCACTTGTTTGAAAATGCACAGTTCAGCGCTATGATTTTAGTTTGTAGTGAATTACAGGGCAGTATTCTTTGATCAGTTATTACAAGTTGAAGATTAGTAGCATTCAGTGCTTGTGTTAATTTTGAGAGTACATATGGGGTCACTGCAGGTCAAACTGAAGCTCAGTCATGTATATTTTTAATGATTTAGTGAGCTGACTGGATCAAGCAATGTTAAAATGTGTGGCTAATACAGTCATGCCAGTCATTCCAAATAGGGATAATTTAAAGGCACATTTTGAGGACAGTATTCCTACAAATTTTAGTACTTTGTAAAATATATTTTAATTTTAAAAACCATTTTGTTGTGGTTTTGCTTCTAGAAATGTTTGTTTGAATAGTTCTTGAAAGCACTCCCAATGATTTTTTATCACCTTCCAATGAATAAGAGCAGCCAATTAGAACAATTAATAAATGTTTTCTTGTGTTTGTTCAATATATATATTTTGTAATGAATATATTTTGATCATAAATTCTAATAAATACAGTGAATTCAAATGAAATAATCTCATACTCTGTGCATTTTTTGACATGAAGTATAAAACTGTTCCTAGAGTGAATATGGATTTTAGTGACTCTTCATAAAAGATTCCTAATCCCTGCATGAGACATGCAGGCCTGAACAGGCTCTGTTTTTGGGACTGGTGGACACCAAGTTACGGAGCAGCTGCAGTAGGTTTGGAGGAGTAGGAGGCTTTGCTTGGGTGCTCAAACTGCAGGTGTGCCCCAGGTACAAGAATGAGGCTTCTCAGGTTTGTGAGCAGTAAATAATGTCGTAGCAGCTCTGCAGAGTCAGTGACTTTTCTCTCAGTTGCCATATTTAGCAGCTCCCGTTTTCTGGGCTTAGGACTTGTGCTCGCTGTTTTTCTCTAGCTTAGAGGCTGTCTCATGCTGGTTGAGAAGCTAACATACCAGGTAGATACAGACATGAGTGATTTTGGAATGTTGAATTTTGTGAATTGAGTGCAGATTTTTGTGCCATGGGACCATCCGATCCCTTAGAGGATCTTTGCTGCTTGGTTCAGCCATTCCTTTCCCTTTTTCTTTTTTTCCTGTTGGTGATCTGACATAAATTCCATACACTGATAACTGATAATTGCATTTGCAGCCTTTGCTCTTTGAGTCTGGAGTTTTAAGAACGTTTGCCTTAGAGCACCAATCTTCTCATTCTTTTGTTCCTCATTGTTTGTCTCTATTGCAAATCAAGCGATATCAAAATAATGAATGATATCAATGTCTAATAGATCCCTAAAATTCATACTTTGTAGTAGTTTTTTTGCTCATTTACTTTTTTTGAGTGTGTGGCAGGAGGGTGTGTAGGTAATATCTTTCTACTGTGTTTGGCTTTTTATGCATATTTTGTAAATGTCCTCTGCTCTCTGTGTATGCCAGAATAATCTAGTCCACTAAAAAATCTTCCTGTGGAGGTTTTTTTAAAACTGTGACTACCTTCAAGCTTGAATCACTGTAGAGAACCAATGAATTTATAGACATTGTTTATTTGTATTGTTGTGGAAATTGGTTGCAGTATGTATAGATAGTCCTCATGGGCTGTAATTAAAGAATTGCCAAGAGAGAGACTTTTCTGATGAATAAACTTAGCTGAAGACTAAATAAAGGCTAGGTTTGAACACACAGCAAGAGTGCAGCATCTCCTGGGGCACATGGGAGCATCTCTGGACTTCAGGTCTTTGCCAGCTTCCCTGGTGCTCCTGAGACAGTGTCCGCAGGCATCTGCCTGGTGTAGCTTGGATGTTGCTCCTGCCAGCTCATCCAACTCACCATCTGCACTATGAGAACCAATGCAGGGTTTTACTCCTTTGCTGCTTCTTTCTATTCCTTTCAGACTGTAAAATGGGGACTCTGGAAGTAATGGTAAATGTTGCTGTTGTGCTACAGGAAAAAGCTGTAAGTAAGATATTGCTAGCAGGATATAGTGTAGCTTGTAGCTTGCACCTTAAGGTTGTAGGTTGCTTGTCTCTTGTTGTTTTATTTCATGCTTCATTTTGGAATCTGCCATCTTATGCATGAATTGTTTTCCATGCTGTCTTAAATAAGACCCTTTTAATCTTTGTGTGAATTTCTGATGGTTTTTATCTGCCTTTATTTTTCTATTCAGTTTTCATTGCACTATATGTTGTCCACTCTCCATTCTGGAATTCTCAAGTCTCAAATCTTTTAATTGTGAGAACCCTTTTTTTTTATTTTGTCTATTTGTCATTTTTAAGATGTGCTAATGTGCTTTGTCTTGTCTCTTCTCTGACACAGGTGATTTTAATGCTGTTTGCTATTCTCACTTATTTTCCATTAGTCCAATTCCCAGTTGTACAGCTGACTTCAGGAGGTAGCAGTAGGATAAGATAGCCATACCTGGCAGGTCAGCAGCAGCTGGAGGCCAGTACCTGGCTCCCATCTGCCCAGGGGCTCTGGTGCAGCCAGCTGACCATCTCCCAGCGGTTCTTCAGGCGATAGGGTGGGAAGATGGGGCTGAATTACAACAGATGGCTCGTACCAACTGATTTAACTGGCCAAGAGTTAAAATTCTTAGCCTAATTGCTTTTCTTCTTCTCTTCTCTCACTTTCTTTTTGCCTTCCTTCTGAAACAGGTTTTTTTTTTAATTTGTAAAAGGAAAAGTATACCAACTTTTACATATGAAGTGGATTTTTACAGCTGAGGTATAAATTCCAAAAACTAGGTGGTTTATAATAGAAACACTTAGGAGGGAGAGGGGAGGGCACATTATATAATACATATGTAACCTTTTCCCCCCTCTCTTTAGTGAATAGACCGTTTAAACTAAATTAAGTAAAGGATATAAATTCTGTTGTTTCAGTTTTTAATATTTCATGGCTGATTTTATAGATAAAAGTTACATTTAATAATAAATATGAAGAAGAATTTATACAGCCTGTTCTAGTTTGATATGGAACAGCAAATCCCATTTCTCTGTAGCTGTAAAGAAAATTCATTATAATGTCTTTGATTGTAAGAGATGTCTTCATTGTGATTAGTTACACTGATAATAAAACAATCTTTTTACAAATGGCACAAGATACATGAGATCTCATGTGTCTGCCTTTTAATAGCATTGAATGTGTGCATTTGCTACCTTTATTCTGCAGTCCTTTATTTTATAACTGGGCACTTTTAAATTCTACAAGTTATTAAAAATAATCTAATATAATTTAATTTTTCTATTGAAGCATTCTGGAGAGTGAGTTATTAAAGCAACTAAGCATTGTTAATTGTTGAGTTTTCAAAAAATAAACTAACTTTAATTAAAAAGAAGTGGGCTTATGTAATTTTATTTAATACTGAATAACAAGTTTTGTAGATAAAATAGTGAAATCTGGATATATGGCATTACTTTACAAATTCCTTTTAAGCACCTAAAGAAATATCTTGATTTTCAAATGCCCTGTTCCCAGTGAATTCAGTTGAATTTAGATGTGAGTAGGTATTCAAATAATTTAAAACACAGATAGTGGCATGAAGATGCCTGGGTAAAAATCTGTCTTAATGGCAGGGCCCAAAGAGTGGTGGTGAATGGAGCTACATCCAGCTGATGGCTGGTCACAAGTGGTGTTCTCCAGGGCTCAGTATGGGCCTGTTTCTATTTAATATCTTTATCAATGATCTGGACCAGAGGATTGAGTGCACTCTCAGTCAGTTTGCAGACAACACTGAGCTGGATGGAGTGTTGATCTGCTGGAGGGTAGGAAGGATCTGCAGAGGGATCTGGACAGGCAGGATCAATGGGTTGGGGCCATTTTGTGAGGTTCAACAAGGCCAAGTGCTGGGTCCTACTTTTGGGTCATGAAAAACCCCAGGCAGCACTACAGGCTGGGGGCAGAGTGGCTGGAAAGCTGCTGGTGGAAAAGGAGCTGGGAATGCTGAGTGACAGTGGCTGAACAAGAGCCAGAGTGTGCCCAGGTGGCCAAGGAGGCCAATGGCTTCCTGGCCTGTGGGGAACAGCGTGGCCAGCAGGAGCAGGGCAGGGATTGTCCCCCTGTACTCAGCACTGCTGAGGCTGCACCTCGAATCCTGTGTTCAGGTTTGGTCCACTCACATCAACAAAGACATTGAGGTGTTGGAGTGTGTCCAGAGAAGGGCAATGGAGCTGGTGAAGGGTCTGGAGCACAAGTCTTATGAGGAGCTGGGGTTGTATAGCCTGAGAAAAGGAGACTCAGGAGAGACCTTAACACTGCCTGTACATACCTGAGAGGAAGTTGTGGCCAGGTGGGGGTTGGTCTCTTCTCCCAAGTAACAAGTGACAGGACAAGTGGAAATGGCCTCAAGTTGCACTGGGGGAGGTTTAGATTGGATTACAAAAAATTCCTTAACTTGAGGAAAGGGTTCTCAAGCCCTGAAACAGGCTCCCCGTGGAAAGGGTGGAGCTTAGCATCCCTGGAGGTATTTAAAAGTCACGTGGATGTGGGACTTGACATGGTTTAGTGGTGAACTTGGTGGTGCTGGGTTAACAGTTTGACTTGATGAACACTGTCTTTCCCAACCTAAACAATTCTATGATTTGGGGAGAGAGGAAATTTTGTGTGAGATTCATTAAAAGGGGCATTAATTTTTTCCATTTTACATGCACCTAAGAATACTTAGATGTCCTTAACACAGTGGTACAGAATGAGATTGATGAGAAAAGTGTAATGGTTGTAATAAGATCCTTTGCATATTTACATTGCTGTGATTTGTACTTTTACAGGGGTTCAACCAGTGAAATTTTCTGTATTGTTTAGTATATGGAAATAATATCAGATATTAAATCCTGGGAAAGTGGTGCATTTGCTCCAAAATTTTAAATTGTAAAATGGAATTGTATTTTAAATTGTAAAATGGAATTGCAGGGTCACTGTTAGAAGTTAATTCCTTTCCTGTTTCATGTAAAAATAATTTGGTGTTTTAGGATGAGGAAGGCTGTTTAGCTGACAAAACAGAAGTTGCATTTGATTATCAAATTCTCATGGAGTTTACTAGAAAGTGATAGCCTGTTTGATAGCTCTTGGGGATGTGATGGGGATAGCTCTTAGGATGTGATGCTCAAGTCTTCTAGAAAATTCATGATGGAACAGCATGCTTAATGTTAGGTTTCACTGTAAAAGACATAAACCAACATTTTTGCTCTGTTAATAGTAAGGCTTAATTTGACACTGTTGTCTCTTTTCTATCGATGATAACAGCTAGGAAAAGAGTTAATTTGTAAAAGTTTTTCCCAGGGTGAACACTAGAAAAATGACTGTTGATGACTGAAACAGGTGACTAAATATTCTTTTTACCTTCTAAGAGATAAACAGGCTGTACCAGGACCCTTTAGTGTAGGAAGCAGCCCCTTGGACCTGCAGTCAGAGGGACTGACTCTGATCTGGGTTGCTCTGTCAACTGAGAGCTGCCAAAACCCTGCCCTTCTGTGGGGGACAAATCTGGCATTGAGTCTTGGCTGTGCTTTGCTGTGGTAAGTCACCACGTGGGTCACCCATCTTGTGGGCGCTCAGATCCTGTGGGTGTTTGAGCTGAGCAACAGCCTGCTTAGTGGTATGTCAATTTTTTCCTGCCAGGAAAGTGTTGGAGCAGGTGCAATTTATTACTCTAGCTTGGTCTCCTGGTACTTGCCTGTGGTTGCTACTGTGTATGTTTTTTCTGTTCATTAAAACCTATTGATCTTGGGTAAGTTTGTGGGATTGATTTCAACTTTGTGTTTTTCAGGGAATTAGTAGCATTTTTAGTAATAACAATGTCCTAAAGCATCCCTGAGAGAAAGAGTGATGGTGTATTGAGGAAAGACAGAGTGTCTGCAACCAAGTTGCAGTTCTGCCCTAACTCCCAAGGTCCCCTTGCCCAGCCAAGCACAGCGTGGTCCTTCTGTGACCTCTTGTGATGCCCAGGAACTGTGTCTGGGCAGGGTCCAGCAGCATCTGCACTCCCTGCTCAGGAGGGCCCTAGGGAGCAGAAGGCCATGCCTGGGGCCACCACGTTGACCAGGCACATTCTCCTAGTCTGTGGAAGAGGAGGGCTGTGGTGCCACCCTGATCACACCAGATGATAGTGGGGTTAGCAGTGGCTCTCTGTGGCTGCTGGGCTCTGGTGGGAGGGAGAGACTCTGCACACCTTGGGCTCCATTGCTGATATTTCCCATGTTTGATATTGTGGTGCTGCCTGGAGATTGGAGTTTGATTTGATAAACCAACAACAGAAGGAAATGTGTTGCAGTCTTGTGTAGCTGTTAAACAGTGTGCTTTGAAAGAGGGAAAGGGTTTTGTACACTTAAGATACCCAGTCAGCAAGGTGCAGCCCTTAGAGCAGACTGAAGCTTCATAATTTTTGTAAGTATTAGGGAAGTGGCTCCCAGTGCAGCTGTTCCCTGTTGCTACATCCCATGCACCACTCTTGCAGGAGAGATGAAAATGATGAAAATGGAAAGGATGATTCCTTGTTTGGGAGTGCAGTTGAACATGTGTGCCTCACACAAATGGTGCTATCACTGTGCACAGTGATGCTTAGGCATATTACTGGTTCTGGAAGAGAGCTGAGTTTCAGGGACTGATTTAGGCAAATTTGTTGTATTGAAACAAATAGACATGGAGGGAAATGGATACTGTTAAGAAGCAGCAGCTTTGAAACCTTCATGGTATTTGTTGCCAAACTATCAGTAAGTGTGAATGCTTTGGACTAGTAAATGGGGGTTTTATTTTAAAAGTGATGGTGCTATCAGCAAGAGGATGTTCCTTGTCAACAATTCCTTCCCTCCCTCAGTTCTATCTGCCTAGGACCCATTCTGGGAAGGTGTGGTTTCATCATATAGGCTGCAATAGCAGGTGGAAGTTGCTTTGGCATCCTCTGGCTCTCTCTGGGATAGCCATGCCTTCTCCCTCATTCACCTTCACTCTCCACCTGCTGACCAAGAGTGTGTTTTGCTGGGGAGAAGTGGGAGCCTGCTTGGCCTTCATCCTCTTTTTGGTCCTCAGCTGAAGTGCCAGAGGCTTTTGTAGCTATATGGTTTAGTTCTTCTAGTGAAGGGCTTGAGGACGGAGAAAGGAAAAGGCTCCATGGTATGCCGTAGTAGTATCCCTTGACTGCTATCACAGGCACCACAGAAGTCAGGAATAATTTTTGTATCATCCCATATTGCCAGTGCATGGACTCACGTTGCCGCGGTCACACTGATACGCCTCCCATTGCTGTCTTATATTGGTTTCTGTCTCTTGACACAGACAGATGTGCCACAGATGGAAAATAGAGTAAAGGTCAGTTGGAACCCCTGAACTGTTCTGAGCACAGAACTATGGAGCATTAAAGGTTCTGCAGTGACTCTAGCTGAAGCATGGTTTTGTTCAGCTGAACGCAGGTAACAGTTACTTCTGGAGGAAGCCAGGCTTTGCACAGCTGTGCATGGTTTAAGTCACAGTCATGATCATCTAAATTATTGGGGGAAAAAATCCCTCTCTGTTGCAGAGGACATGGCAGTACTGTTGTGATTGCTTGCATGTTTTACAGGAAAGCATTAATGAGAAAAGGTGTGATTTGCCATGCAGCTTTTCCTCTGCATGTTAAGGGTTTAACCTCTCCATAGCTGAGGTCTGTGTACAGCTATCACCTTTTACACTGATTCCTAATGATGGATATTAATTTCTTTCTGGTAGAAGTTTGATATTAATATGTAAATATATAAATACAAAAAAGGAGAGGCTGGTTTGTTTGCTTTCCTAAAGTGTACTGGAGAACTACCTGTGCTGAAGGCATTTGGGACATCATCTATTACACAGAGCCCTTCTGAGTGCACCCTGGTGTGAGGCTGCCCCCTGCTTCCACTGTGCTTCTCCCCAACACCCTGTGTTTTATGTGAGCAACCCAGATGGAAAATCAAAACTGAAAAAAAGTCCATTTTGTATGTCTTGTAGGATTGAACTGAAATACTTCCAGTGTACTCACTTCTATTTCATTGAAGAGAAAAAGAGGATTTATTTCTAACAGTTAAATTTTTGAGTATCTGTGTGTCTACTGTAATATACTAATTTGATATAGATAGACATGTAAATATGTACATTCTAATAAATATTCTTGTTGAATAATATCAGCTGTCATTTCTTTAGATATGCCTCCCAATAGAACATGCAAATTTTTTGTTTGATCTGCTTTTCTCAGATGGAATGCAATTATTTCCTTGTATGTAGTGGCCACCAGGGGTCATCAGAATGCTTTTATTTTTATTAACGTCCCCTTTTCTTTAGAAGCATATGTACATTTTGTATTTTCTGGAAACTTTGTTAACCTATCACACAAAAGATCCAAAATCTTTATGTTACCTGTTTAGCCAAAAATTCATGCAGCTCTTTTCAGCTGAGCTTCTTGAATAGGCAGCAGATAAGGAAAACAGGGTGCACAAGAGTGAGAAGTATGGCCATAAATACACTGACTACTGCATGCATTCTTCTCTTGGTAATTTAACTGGTGATAAATACAGTAGTAGTAGACAACAATATGTTCCAGGCTGTGATGGCAGAGGCCTCTTGTTGCTTTCTGTATGAAATGGTAGTTTTAAGCAAGAGGCCAACAAAGGCATCCTTTTTTGTCTTTTGGATTCAATTTTGAGCAAACGTTGATGGAAATGTACTAAGTCTTCACAAATGTTAAACACCAGAGTAGCCTTCTAGGAAATTCATATTCCTTATGTTTTTAAAGGAGAAAATAGGGCTTCTTGGGACCAGGTTTCTAGGGTAAAATTTCCAAGAGCCAATTTACAAGTAGAAGCCATTGCAACTTGCTTTTATCTTTGGCTGCCAAAGTTCAGGAAAAATTTAAGACTTCCAACATTTTTTTCAGGTGTCAGTGATAGTGCCTGTGTACTTCTCTGATGAATTCCAGTGTGGTCCACTGTACTTAAGAGGGTACTACAGCCAACAGTACAAAGGGATTCAAATTGCATTTTACTTTTTGCTTGTCTCTAGTTTTAATTGGTGTACTTGGTGAGAATTGTATCTTGCATGAAAGCGTGTAATTTAGAGAATTTCCACAAACCACAGAACTTACAAGCATATGTGGAAGATGGTATTTCCTTCCTGAAAATTTCTTTCCTGGATCTGATAAACTCTCTAAAATGAAGTGTTTTGCAAATACTTAAAAAGTGCTTTTCATCCATAAATATCACAGTGCTATATGAATGCAGTCTTTCTTGGATCCTCAGAAGTTTCTGTTGAATGTTTTTATTGCTATTGTTACATGTACGAGTTGCTCTGCAAACAGAATTCTTTGATTTTAAAGTACAAAATATACAAACCTTCTCAAATTTTCAAAAATTGAAAAATCTGGAGGTTATATAACAAGTTTTAGGAGACACTAGTGCATTTCCTCTGATTCTCTGTCTTGTACATATGTTCCTATTGATTCTGACTGCACTTGAAATGAGTGTGTGTGTGCACTTGAAATCTGTGTGTGTCTTTTTTGACTTCCTCTTCAAAGCTGATCTAATCAGTGGTCCCTGCTGCATTTAGCATCTTTCTGAAATGAGTGGATGATGAACTAGGAAGCCTTTGTGTTGCCAGTTTCTCCCCACCTGGAAGGACTCTGGCTGGTTTGGAAGCAGAAGCAAGTGGGATGTGGGTAGTATTGCAGGTGCATTTCCCTGTGATGCCATTACAGTTTTTTCTGGTGGCTGTGAGAAAATGAAATTAATGGGTGCAGCTAACTCCCCATTTTCAGTGGTATACAGGGGATGACTATCAAGGGGCTTTTCATTTTGTCACTTGAACTATTTTGGATAGATTTGTGTGGAAATTTCAAAATCTTTAGTCTTGGAAGTCTGCAACTTATTTGGAAGTCTCCTGTGGAGATTTTGATGTCCTAGGAAAGTGGTGGCTTTATGTGAAGAACAGGCTCATGATGCAAAGCTCGAAGTCCAGCATTTTTAAGCTGTAAGGGAAAACAAATGTTTGTAATGGATATCATAAAAATTTCCTCAAAAGGAAGGTGATTTTTTTTCCATTTCAATTGACAACTGTATTGTCTCCTGTATTCCATTATGGAGGAGACTGTTAGCTTGGATTAGTCTTTCTGAAGGAAGTGGGGTAACTTTGTAAGACCATAAGACAGACATATGATTTGATTTAGGAAGGATGTTGTGCTCCTGAGAAGATGCTTGTTTGACACAAAGGTCGTATGTTGAGATGAGTTGTTAACATGCATTTTTGTGCAGGCTATTTAAGGAGTTCATTAAAATGATTTTGCTTCATTGCATCCATGATTTCATTGAAAGTATTAATTGTCTGAAAAGGGGAATTTTTACTGGAAAAAAATGAAACTTTGTTTTCCATATGTCACATCCTTTACAAATGCTGCAGATTGGACATTGAATACTTGGAGACAATAGCACTGTGACTGAGAAGTGCTCTGGAAATTCTAGTGCCAGGATTAGTATAAAAGAAAAGTAAAATTAGTATTGTAAATAAACTTTTTTTGTTTGTTCTTCTGTACACATCCCTACACCTTCTCTTGGCATATGACCAAAAAGAGAAGTAAATAAAATTTTATTGACCATCAAGTTAAGGAATTTTGAAGTTTACTACAGATTTATCAATCATTGCTAAATTAGTTGTACTTTTGAAATTAATTTAAGATTACTACTTTTTAAATTTCATTTGAGGATTAGGGCAGCGCAGATCTTACACTGGAAAGCTTAACTGCACTGTCTCCACCTTTTAGCATAGTAAGACATTATATACTGTTTTTTGGACCAGTGGTAAAAAATTAGAACATTCAAATCCAATGTTCTCTATTTTCATCAAAGGAAACAGCTTCTGTCCACAAATGACTTATGCTTGTGTATAGAACTGTAGCAGACACTATATCAATATACAAAAAAGCTTTGTACGAAGAATACGAAAGTGAGTTGTTATCAGGTAAAAAATGGTGGTGGCTGCTCAAGAAGTGCTATTTTTTCTTTTTATTTTTGAATTTTTTACTTTACAGATAGTGAGATGGTGCTGAATTGTGATTGTGGGATGTCTTAAATTAGTTTAAATATCGAAACAAAAACTTCATGATTCTGATGATTTGGAAATCCCAATAGATGAAAGGGGAGAATCTTTAGCTATATTGGTTTATGTGATATAGCCAAAATTCTATGTATTATGCCCTTGCAATTTAAAAATGTGTGTCTTATACGTTCTGTAAGGATTTGGATAGTTGGGCTGTGCAGATGTAACATGTGTAACAAACATGCTGCTTTTGAAGATCTTAAAAACATGTTTCACTTCTTTCAGATATTTAGAGAATTATTGAAGAAAAGCACTATGTTTGAGCACCTATTTACAATAGAACTACTGAGCTCAGCTTTTTCTGAGCAAAAATTTTGAAGCCACAATAGGTTTCTTTCCAAAACTCATGAACAGCACTGTGCTGCAAAGAACCTTAAAATGCATTAGGTAATGTATGACTGTCTCCAAGCAGAAGAATTTGTTAACCTGAAGCTAATGTGGCAAATTAATTTTTGGTCATATCCTTTAAGGATCTGTTCAGCTATACTTGATTTATATGAACATTAACAAAAGATTTATGTTACAAAAAGTCAACCCACTTTTGAGTTAGAACAGCTTCATTTTGAACATCGAATATGATGTTAAGAGAGCACTGTTTGACAGAACCAGCTTTTAAACTATGGAAATACAAGGATTTGACTGCTGTCTGCTTAGCTTGGGATTGATCCTGTGCTGCACTTTTCTGCTGTGCTGTACCTGGCATTACCATTGGCCCAGTCTTGGAACCTATAAAAATACGTTTTGGTTTATTTATGGAATACTTTAAGTGGTTACGTATTGTTGCACTTCAAGCCCTTGTTACTTGTAAAAATGTTTCCAGATGATGCTTTAAAAGATGAAGGTAGCAGGAAACACAAGAAAGTTTACATCTTGCATTGATTTCAGTCTTGTTGGTCCATGAACAAGATGGTTCAAGAGCTGATCTTCCCCATTCATACTGCTGTACGAGTTTGGCAGCATTACGTTGCTATCAAAAGGCTTACTCAATCACACTAACAAGTAGGAGTTAGATTTAAGTATATGCTTAGGGTGCCGTGGCTTCAGAGGGTTAATTGTTACAGCTAGAGTGTGTTCTTTGATTAGGTTAATAAAATTCCAGATGCTAATTTGCTTGTGCTGATGATTGATCCCTGTGCCAGACTAAGGCTTGATCCTAGATTAATTTTGCAAAAAGAAACTGTTTGACCTTATGTGGTCACTGGGACTGTCCAAACTTTGAGTGCTGGTGATACCTTCTCCAGTGCACTGATTCTTCTATATTACAATACCAACTGCAGAATGGCCCTTAATTAGTGTGGTGGCTTTGTTGAGAGCCAGAAGTAAATTGGTTTAGGTAGACAGAGGATTAGGACCTCTCAGATTTATGATCAGTTTATGCTTCACCATTGTCCTAGTGCCCGGTGACAAATGGAGAGAGCTTTTGGGGGAGAAGCTTACAGCAGAGAAAGCACTACAGGCTCTTTTTGTCTAGAGGCAGCTTATGGTGTGCTGAATGCCTGAGTAGTGGTAGCCATTCCTGCAATATATCCATGCAGGAAGGAGCCCACAGCTGCATTTGGGTGTGAGGCACTAGTCTGCCATCAGGGAGGCTGAGCTATGTGCTACTGAAATTGTGTTAGAGGCATGGCAGTGTGATCTGAGCAAAGGCTGTAGCAGGAAGGAGCAGAGACTTGGTCCAGTGCTCCAGATCTTGTGTGAGATGTGGAGAACTGAGCAGAGCTCAACAAATTGCTGGTCATGGTACCAGCAAAAAGTGATAGTAGCTATTAAGTGCCTATCAGAAGATGCACTCTTGTCCTACAGGCAGCTTTAAAGAGAGCTAAAAGAAATTGGAGGCTATTTAATTCCTTAGATTAATTAATATGGGGCCAGTTTTAGAGAAACAGCAGTAACTGCCTCATAGTTATTTTCTTTCATAGAGAATACTTTCTGGATTTTGGTTTCATGCAGGTGCAGACTCCCATGTAGTGATATTTATATATAATAGATTATATGGAAGTGGGACAGAGAGAACTGTAACTTTGGGAAGGATGTGCAGGGGTAGACTATTTTCATAGAAACTTTGATGTGTGGTAGTGATGAAGTTGGTAAAGGTATATCATTACCATACCTTACCACAGGTAGCCTGCTGTGCAGCTGGAGAGAAATTGCCTTGATAATGCTTACTGGCTGTGGGGGTAGATGTGAGGAGGTTGGCTTCATAGGAGAACTGCCTGTAAATGGAACAGAGTGCAGTCCCAGTCTGTGTGCTAGAAGTTTGTCATGAAATGACAGCAGAGATAAGGAATTAGGCAAGAAGTCTGGGCTGTAAGGCATCTTAGCATATTTTGCATTATATATATGATTATTTTAATTTCATACTGAGGTTATTGGTAGCCCCTATGAATTTAATGTTTTGTATTTTTCACTTTTCTAGCAGCTAGTTTGTAGTTCTTACTACAAACAGCTTACAAAGATAAAATAGAGGAAATACATTTTTTCCTAAGCACTAGAAAAATCCATAACTAGTGCAGTTGAGTGGGAGAAAAGGTTGGACACCAGAACTGGGGTTGTAATCTGAGCACAGAGCAGGATGAACTTCTGTTGGAGAGTTACTGAGCAAATGCTGAGAAATGAGGATGAAGCTACAGAGACTGTGTGCAGATAATCAACTGTCTCTTTTAGGTGAGCGGGTGGCCAGTGGAGATGAGCTGAATTTCTGGGGGAGTGCCAGAAAAGGCAACCTTTTTGTTGATAGAGAAACTTCTGATTATCCCAATACAACTTTTGATAGTGGAAATGTTCAATGCCAGTATTAGTTCACTGCTGGTAAAGTTTTCTGGTAAATCTTACGGTTTGAGAGGGAAGTGTCCTATAAAGAAGATGGAGAATTGGTTCGAGATTGCAAATAGTTTTGTACAGCAAAGGAAAAACTGCTGCTTTTTCCCAGGCCATTCCCACAATTGGTGCCCTTCCCACAATTGGTGGTGGGCTGGGAACCTGCTGTGGAGGTGCAGCAAGGCAAGGACCCATGGTTGCTTGTTTAAGGATGGACTTGTGACACTTGCCACTGAAGTAACTTCACATTTTGCATTATATAAATAAAGCTGTACTGCAGTTAAACCACATCATTTTCATTTGATTTTTTCTTCTGTATCCCAAACAGATATAACCTATGCTTATAACATTTTCTGGGTAAGCTTGCACTTCAAAGGCTTCATCTGGTCCTGCTATTAATTGTTGTAGTGTTTTTGAACATACCAACAGTGTGCTAACTTATACCAGTGAGAATATAGCCATGACTGTTTTCCTTCTGACTAATTGTGATAAGTTTCCATCATGGTTTTGTGAAGAAACAAAAACAGTAGCACATAAGAATCAGAAAGCCATATTTAGGGGACAATATTGTGATCCTCCAAAGGGCTGTTGTGATCTAGAAGTGGTTATTCTCTTGTTATTTAGGTATAACTAGCTTGGTGTAGGTTTGGTCAGTGCTTCAGCTCAATGAGAGACCTACAGTTGAAAAACTGTTCAGTGTATGAGACTAATGTGCACTCAATTCCTTAGGGGCCTTCCACAAATTATTCTTGAGGAGAAAAACACTTTTTTACTTCCATGGGTAATAAGTCCAACTGATTTGAATTTATTTTCTCAGTTTAATACTTTCCTACTTTGTCCTCAAATTTAAGCTTAATTATTTTCTTACCATGTACTTGAATAGCTTTTTGTACCCTATGTTATCTGTATCAACATTGCAATTACTTAATCTTGTCAGGAAGTACTTACAATTGTGGTCATGGCCTCATTCAATGGGTTAACTGAACAAAAAACTGAATACTTGGATCTGCAGCAAATTGATGTTTAAATCACAGTGTAAAGCACATAGATAAACATTTAGTATTTAATCATCTGTTAAAATGAAATGCATTTTCAATTCTCAGTTGCTTCATATCAAAATGAAAAGGTAATAAATGTCAAGATTTGATTTCCCATCCCCATCCCTCTTATAAACTGTGTTGGTAGCATCAGTTTTCTAGTGGCGGCATCTTCTTGGGAGCAGGAGGGTCACACTGGGCAGTTGAGCAAAAGCTTTTGGTAACTGGATTTGAATGGTTAAAGTTTGTGCTGGGTCTCAAAGGTGCTGCCCTTCTCTGCATTGTTATTGCATGACTTTTTGTTTCTCCTTCATCCTCCCCAATTGGGAAACGATGTTTTAGAGGATATTTTAGGAATGATGGGAAGTTATACTTGCAGCATATTTTTTTAGAACATGGTTCTATTTGTATTTTCCCTCTTTCTCTTTAGCAGGTAATCTAAGCAGAGGAAGGAAAGCAAGCTGAATACTTAAAATATTTAACATGTACGCTGGCTTTGTTTTGCTTGTTGCAGTCATGATTATTTCTCCTGGGAACTTTTAAATTTGGGAAGCTGATTTTCTAGCTCAGGAAAAGTAAAATATTCCATGACCAGTTCCCTGAATGCTGTTAGTATTTTGTGTACCAAATATACTTCCAGAAACAAAGGTCATGTTTGTCTGCCCAAGTCTAAAGCATGTAGAAGATTACTTGATTACATAAAACTATAGGATTTAAGTTTTTGCTCACGTGGTGGTCATCACAGTGAGAGCTCTGTAACTAGAAGGTGGTACCATGGTGAAACTGTCACCTCATATCTTTCATTGTGTCTTTCTTCCTGCCATGATTTAAATTTTCTATATTGCATGGGGGTTTTAAAATTTGATTATTTTAACCCTTAAGTTTGCATAAAAGACTAACAGTAACTCTTTTGTTTTGTAGGTGCTAAACCAAATGATCTTTAATTGGTAATATCACTGTTAAGAATGGATGGGGAGGAAAATAAGAAGAGAGATGATGTTGATGAGAATTTACAAGTTGGGTTGACAGAAGAATCCCCAAGAAATACATCAGGAGAAAATGCTGGATGTGACTCTTCATCTCAACAGAAAACAAGGCTTACATCAGATGAAGTGTTCAGGAACCTTGAAAAGAAAGAAAAAGAGAATGGCACAAACAAAACAGCACTTTCAAAATCACCAAACCTGGATGTTGTTGAAGCAGAGAAACCTGAAAATGTCTCTAGGAAAAGAAAGCTGAATTCTTCAGAAGACTTGAAAGATACTGGAAGGAAATTGCAAAAAGTTTTAGCTGGAGAATCATGTGGTATGGTAGCTGGAACTGTAAAAAAGGAAGGAGTCACCAGTTGTCCTGATAGTGACGTATTTAATTCAGATATCCTGTGCCTACGATATGATTTCAGATGTGCTGCTGATGATGCCATATTGAAAATTCAAAAGGAAAATAAACATTCACAAGATGTGTCAGCTGCTGTTTCTGATAAATTATATTCCTCAGAAGAAATCAGTGTTGTCTGTATGGCTGGAAACATAGACAAAGACCCTAAAGGCAGAATGAGTGATCAATGTTTACCTTCCTGCTCTGATAAGGAAAAACATAAACAAGAAAGCCTCTCTAAATCATCCAAAGAGCAAACACACCCTCACTGTAGTTGCATAGGTGAGTGTAGTTCAACGTCACATATGCATGTTAAGCGAGATCCTGAGAAGTCCAAGATATTTTCTTGTGATCTTTGTGGTTTTCAGAGTGCTGAAGAGAGTCTCCTAAATTCTCATTTCCTTGGCAAGACTCACCTTCGACGCCAAAATCTTGCTGCACGGGGAGGATTTGTACAGATATTGACAAAAAAATCCTTTAAAAACCAACTATCTACTGCAACCAAAGAGAGGAATGTCAGGGCAAAACCTGGGACCAATAAATTAAGGGCAAGAACTGCTGATGCAAAAGAATTAAGTATTTGCAGTGCCCTGAAAGGCTCAAAAGTAAGCTTATCTAAACAAAATGATGGCAGTGAACTTGTTGAAATGTTATCATCTTCAAATACTCCCACTGAAAAAACAGATACTATGACAGAAGAAATGTCGATTTCTTCTGGTACAGAAGGAAGTGATAAAATTCAGACTGAAAAACTAGGAATACCGGGGCCATCAGAAAATATTTTGCAGAAAACAGAATTGCTTCCAACTACCAAAAAGCTACTTAACAGTTTACACAGGACAAGGAGATTTGATAAACTGAAACACAAAAGAAATGTTTTCTTGTTAAGGTCTTCATTTAGACAGAGTAGGTCTTCTAGATTAAAAAGGCAGGTTAGAAGAAGATACAGATTGTTGGGGAATAGTAAGAGACCCAAATCTGAAACTCAGAGAGTACATGTAAAGCCTATCTCCAGCACACAGCTTAAACATGGTGAATCAAGCCCTGTGTCTCATACAGAACTAGAAACAAATGCTGAAAGTAATTGCAATACTGCTGCAGAAATGCAAGATCTTACTGAATATAAGCCAAATACCCCTTCTTCTAGCCCTGCAGGTGCTAAAGATTCTGAAGTTAAAGTTATTGCTGATGATGGTGCTCTTCATACTTGCATGGATTGTGGTCATGTTTTTCATGACCGAGAAAGTTTGGAAACTCATATTGCAAAGCTTCATGCAAAAAGGATCCAGTTTCATTGTCAGATGTGTAGCTATTCCTCTGGAGTCAGGGAAGACGTGAAGCAACACTGTCAGGAGAGTAAACACCAGATGGGTGGTTGTAGCTTTAATTGTCAGCTCTGTTCGTTTACCAGCTTGAATGTGGACAGCCTTCAAAGCCATATGAGTGAAGTGCACAAAATGTCCCATAGTTGTCCAGCTTGCGTTCTTTTTTTTCAATTGGAAGAAGAGCTGATAAATCATCAAAAAAATGAGAAACACGATGGTTCATTATTTCAGCAAGCTACTCCATTGAGTAACAGTGATCAGATCCTGCAAGTGGTACCTTATAGTGACTCAGTATCGAACAATAGCCAAAGACTTGCAAAGGAAATGGAAGTGTCAATGCAAGCAAAAACTCCAGACTCTTCCTTCATAAATCATAGAAATGAACTAAAGCATTCTGTTCTGAATAAAACCCAATTTCAATGTAAAAAGTGTTTTTATAAGACGAGATCTTCCACAGTTCTTACAAGGCACTTAAAACTCCGACATGCACAAGAGTATCACTTCCTTTGCAAAGCATGTAATCTCTACTCATTGAGTAAGGAAGGAATGGAGAAACATATCAAAAGAAGCAAGCATCTTGAAAATGCCAGGAAAAACAACATTGGACTACGTTTTGAAGAATGTATTGTAAAGGTTTGTGTTGGTGTTGGCGGCATTAAATCAGTGGTGGATACTTCCATTGCTGGGAGTGGAAGTACAGAGTTGGATAAAGAAATTATAGATGTTTCATCCTCTTCTGTGGAAAACCTATCGCGAAATAAGGAATTTGTTCTACTTGAGCAAAGGATTGGTGAAAATGAATTGGCTTTAGCTGATGCATCCAGAGGAGGGAAGCCTAAAGGTACTATTTCTAGGACATGTACCCATTGTGGCCTTTTGGCCTCCAGTGTTACGAATTTGACTGTTCACATCAGGCGAAAGCACAGTCATCAGTACAGCTATTTGTGTAAGGTTTGCAATTACTACACTGTCACCAAAGGAGATATGGAACGTCACTGTGCAACCAAAAAACACAAAAGCCGTGTTGAAATAGAAGGATGTGGAAAACAGAACTCGGAGATCATTGTTAGTCCTGAAGGTGGTAATTTTGAATCCATGAACAAGAAGATTAACAGCCCCATGACTGTCTTGCCTGAACATGTTGAGGATGGTGGCCAGTCATCAGATTTGGAAAATTCTGTCTTAGAAAATCAGAAAATTGAGCAAGGAGATGCTGAGTTAAAAGCTGCAAATGCCAGTAGGCTACCAGATATGCAGTCTGGTAGGAATCCACTGAATATAAACCAATATGTGTTGCTGGAACCAGCGAGGGTTGCTCAAGACTGTGACCCGAGCTTCCAGAGGAGAACCATGGGTGCAAACGACAACAAGTGTGTACACTGCAGCTTCATTGCTCATTCTGCTGCTTCTTTAGAGCTGCACGTGAAGCGAAAACATACAAAACAATTTGAATACTACTGCATGGCTTGTGACTACTATGCTGTTACTCGCAGAGAGATGATAAGGCATGCAGCAACAGAGAAACACAAAATTAGAAGAGAATCTTACATTTGTTCTTCTGGGGAGGAAGCAAATGCAGCAAATACCACTAAAGATGGCCCTGCTTTGCCTCAAGAGGAGCATCATCACAACACAGGAGAATCAAAATTTAATTTAGATGAAACAAAGTGTGCCAGTGATGCATCAGAAGGTAATCATATGAATAAAAGCTTTACTGAGAGTGCTGCCTTAAATGAAAATGCATCTCCAGGAATCTCTAAAGATGTCAATTCCCAAAATACAGTAGGACATGAACTTGATAAGGAGTCTACAAATGGAGGAGAAAACCCTTTTTGTGAAGGATTCCACCAAACTCCTCAGAAAGATAAAGTTGTTGAACTTGTCAAGGAAGTATCAGTTAAAGAAACAGGTACTTGTGAGGTGCAGAAGAGTAAGGACGGTCAGGAGCTGCTCAACTCAGATGATGACTGCACTGCTGAAAATCAAAATAGGTCAAGCCACACAAACTGCAATTCAGAAAAAGATGTGGAGAGCTTGGAAGAAAGTAGTGAAAACCCAGAAGCAGAGTGTGGAGACAAAGACAGTTTCACAAAAAAATCACTGAAGAAAAATAACCCACTTATGCTAAGTCTTCCAGAAACAAGTAGTGCAGTAGAGCAATCAAATTTTGCTGGAAACACTGGAGAAGTAGTACAAAATAGACGTAGTTTAGATGGTAACAGAAGTTTCAGAGAGGATCCTACTGGGGAGGAGGAAGAAGCCCTTATGGAAGCACAACGTGAAGCTGAAGTAACTATAAATAACAGTGTTTGGGAGGCAGATGGCTCAACAGCTGAGGGCACGCAAGAAAGTAGTAATGAGGCTTTAGGAACAGTTATCAGTGCTGATGATAAAGGAAAGGCAATGCAAAATGTTGGCAAGTTTGATTCTTCTATAGTGAGGTTAAAAAGTCATCAAGATGGGGAGGCCACTGACCATTCTGCAGAAGGGCAGATGTCAGGGGCAGTGAAAGCTAGTGAGCTCACAGTGACAGCAGACACTTCAACAAGTGGTGGGAAGAAGAAGAAGTCAGAAGGAATTTCCCTTGGGGAATCGACACGTATTCGCTGCGATGACTGTGGTTTTCTAGCAGATGGTTTGAGCGGACTAAATGTTCACATAGCCATGAAACATCCTTCAAAAGAAAAGCATTTTCATTGCTTACTCTGTGGAAAATCATTTTACACAGAAAGCAACCTTCACCAGCACTTGGCCAGTGCTGGGCACATGCGAAATGAGCAGGCGAGCGTGGAGGAGCTGCCCGAAGGAGGCGCTACCTTTAAGTGTTTGAAGTGCACAGAGCCCTTTGATTCAGAGCAGAGCTTGTTTCTCCACATCAAAGAGCAACATGAAGAGCTGCTGCGGGAAGTCAATAAATATATTGTTGAAGACACTGAGCAGATAAACAGGGAGAGGGAAGAGAACCAAGGCAATGTCTGCAAGTATTGTGGGAAGATGTGTAGAAGTAGCAATTCCATGGCCTTCCTAGCTCACATCCGTACCCACACAGGTATGGAAACACTGTCGTTGCAATTGGTCTCTTTCAAACAGTGAATTATACCATTGGTCTTTTTCTTCTTGTTAAGCCCTTTTATATTTCTTAGGAAATGGCATTTTTATTGCCTGATAAGCCCCTGATGAAATTCAAAGTTATCTAAAAGGGTATGAAAATACAGTGATCAAAGGGCAGAAAATGTAAGAACATTTCAAGTACAGTCACCCTTCTGCTTTTTGTTTCATATAGAGAGATTTTCTTCCTTTTAATCTAAATTGTAACCATTCATTGGTTCTTATATAATGAAGCAGTGGTGGTTTGAGAGATTAGTTAGCTGTTCTATCTAACTTTCTCTTCTGTGCAGTTGTTTAGTATCCAAATTACTTATTTCATTTTATTTCAATTAAGTGAAACTTTCAGCATTACATAATGCCTCAGAATAGACATTTGATATTACATCACTCCTAAATAAATACTAATAAGAAGCAACATTTTTTGTAGATATAAGTTATAGCAGTTGGAATTGGTCAGCCTTTTTGGAAGGTGGTATGCAGTGCTGATGTGTTGCACAGGGATGTAGCATCTGATTTAGTTTCTGCGCTGATCACACTTTAAATTCATTTTTATGTTTAATTTTAAGTGGAAAATTTAAAAACATTTCTGTAGAAAAATGCATAAGCTGCAGTTCTAAATTTATGTAAAAATTCACTGCGATGTTTCTATAAACCTGCCATACATTCTTTATTTTAAATAGACAGCTTTTCTAAATCACTGAGCTCTGCTTAGACAAGTGGTGTCTCCATGGTTGAATTTATGAGTGGATTTGAATAATAAATTCACATTTCAATGAACATATTTTCATTAAAACTGTAAGGTTTATTTTACTGTACTTTTAAATAATGGCTTATTATGGAAGCTATAGTTTAAATTCATGCAGTATTTGAAACTTAGTGCATGGTTACAAGGAAGAGAACAAAAAGGTAGCAAAAAGAAGCATAAAAGAATGGTAATTCCTGGCATAATCCTAAAATAGTTTTGTAAGTTTTTTTATGAAAAGGCAAGGGCGTGACTGGACAACAAATCCTAAAAATTAATCTTGGGGAACAGAAACATTGTATTTCAAACCTTTCAAAGTATTTTACTGTAACTGCAGCATTCATGTATACCAATAACTCACATACTTAATACTTTCAGCATTACATCTGTCCTGTCAATAGCGTAGTTATCTGTATTGCTTCAGCTAATATCCAACTTGGAATGCAGTGTTAAGTCTTCAGAGGGATGCTCATGTTCACATGGTCAGAACAGCTGTATAAGCCCTTAATATGCCCTCTTATGGCAGATAAAACTGAATAAAACTAAGGGGGAGGATGCTAATGGAGCTCTCTTTAGAATTCTTTATGCAACTGTCTGGTCAAGACATGTTGCTTATAATTGATGTGTCCATTACTTGAATTCTCTTGTAATTATAGTCAATAAGTCTTGTAAATGTGTTAAAGCTCACTAAAAGCATACAAATTCAAGAACAGAGTAAGGCTAATAATTTAAAATAATCAATGTAGGCATTTCAGCACTTAATTTCCCTTGTGTGTTGATAGCTGATCATTCTTAATCCATTAAGATTTATTTAGTCGTTTACAATGCAAAATAGGTTTGCACTGGTCACTTGTGCCATTTGAAAATGTCCACCAGGTTAAGTGCAGAATGTAGTCCATTAGTCTTCCTTGACTATATGTATTAATTGCATTTAAAATCAAGTTAATGTGGATGTGAAAGTGAGGTAACTATCAATATATGACAAAGCAACCCTACTTACATAAGTTACATCATTGATTGTAACATTTAGTAAAAGTTAGTGTACTTTTTAACATCTTGTGTGTAGGTCTTATCATGGAGTATATTTTTACTATGCTTTTGGATAGCATTAAATATGCAAAGCAAAGTGAAAGAATACATTTAATTTTGCAAGTCATTTTTTGGTGCAGAAGTATAGAAGGGTTACAGAACGGAGTTTTATCTGCCCTCTTTCTCACTGCAACTCTAAATGAAATAGTTTTCTTATGCTTTGCTTATTCACATAAATATTAATGTGGAGACTTTTATTAAGACTTAATGGGAAGAAGGCTTTCTCTTCCAATCTGTATTTTCCTGTTTGTGGTTCTCTTATAGAACCTTTTCTTCCCATCTGTTTCACAGTGGATGCAGTTTAATAACAAACAAATATGTTTAGGTGACTGGGAGCAGTGGCAGAAAGAAATGACCTACTGCACCAACTGTATGTAACGTTGGTGAGGCAAAGTCCACCATTTCCAGCTTCTGACCTGTCCCAGGGTAACAACAGGTGCATAAAAGCACAGCCACACATTTTCCCATTTGTTATTCTGATTATATGCTTTTAAAAAAGTCTTTCATCAGCATCTGGATGTGCATAAATAGGTTTATATACATGTGTATGTATGTGTAACCATTGCCATCTCCTTTCCTTTTTTTTAATTGAGTAATCAGTGATGATTTGAGGTGGTGGAGGGAAGGGAAAGTTGCATAAAGATACAACTAATAATTTCCATTAATAGAAAAATAATGTTTCAAAATACCATTAAATAATGTAGGAGATTTTCACATTGCAAATGAAAGGAAAGCATTGCTGTAGAGGACCTAACAAGTAAATCCATCACACGTTGACAAGTGAAAATGAGGAAGTGTAAAGAAAAATAAAAGGAGTAGTAGAGGTGGAAGACTTTTTAGTTTGCAATTGATGGAGGTCCCATAAACTTAATTAACAATCAACATCTGAGGGAAAACCGGCAACTGCATCATCTGTGTTTCTTTTCTCATCAGATTTCTCAGTGGCAGTTGTGCCCAATGCAAGTATGCTGTATTACTTCCCATGTCCTAAACCTAGGGGGAAATGGTATGATGACATTTCATGTGGTTCTGCTCACTTTGTTATTGGGCCCGAGCTAGGAGCAAAGCAATGCCTGCAGGTGCAGGTGATGTTGCCTTTGGCTGGCCTAAAGCTGCAACAGTGAATTTTTTCTTACAGCTTTGGGTCTTTATTGTCCTAATGTAAAGCAAGGATTGTGGACTCATCCTTTTTAACGAAAGTAGAATGGTTTATGTCTGCCAGACCTGAACTCATAAAATGTAGTCTTATTTTCAGTTTAGTGTGGTGGTGTTTGTTTTTGTTTGTTTGGTTTTTTTGGTTTTTTTTTTTGTTGTTGTTGTTCTCTTTTTGTTTTGTTTGTTGTTGGTTGGTTGGTTTGGTGTTCCCCCAATTGTTAAGAGCCTTATTGTTTCCTGCTACCATCAGAAAATGTACATTTGTTTTCCATGCCCTAATTTGTGGGTAAAGTAATTTGGTGGATTTTTTTTGGCAATTTTTTTTAGTAATTTGGTTGAAAAGATGATATAGTGAAAGCATTTTTCTCTTTTTTTTCTGACAACTTAAAGCCAAATGTGAATCCAGTAGTATCACAGTTTAAAACAGCGTAAGAGAACCATTGAAGTTGGTGATAAATATGGCTAAGAAATAGTTAAAAGTTTTACATTGTTTCAGACAGCTTTATGGCAAATATAATTTTTTTTCTACCATTAATTTAAATCATAGTCTAATGTCTTCATTTTTAGAATAAAATTTTGGGTTGTTCCATCCAAGAACATGCTGGAACAAATTTGGCACCAGCAACCTGAAAGGGAGATACACTGCTTTTGTTTCAGGTGATAAGTACCGACTGGAGCCTGCCAGCACTTGAATTTTCATGGAGTTTAAATGGAGATGTTAACAGATATTCAGCTCTGGATCTGAGAAAAAAAATCAAAAGCCCTCAAGGCCTCAGTGATTTTTGGATGAGAGCAGTCAACGGAATAATACATTTCTGTATTGTCAGCACACTGTAGTCACGATTGGTCTGAACTCGAGTTCTTCACAAAGGAGTCATGTAAATGGAAAACAGAAAAGGTCCTGTATGGAAGCCCTGTGGGACACCTGCAGTAACAGAATGAGGAACAAATTTACAATTTAATCAGTAGGAGAGAAACTAAGGGAACATAGGATAGAATCCACATGGTATTTGAATTCTATGAGAAAAAAGAGCAGTATAAACACCAATAGATTTAAAAAAAATCATCTTCACCTCTGGCCTTGTTGTTATTAATTGTCCAGCTAAAGATCACAAGTTAAAACATCAACTTTTAGTGGTCTTTTAATGCAAAGATAAGGTTTTATTTTTTATTTGCTCTGGTCTCTTTGTAGAATGCAATGTTGATTTGAAATGTCACCAAATTAATGATTAATTCAGTTTTATCAGGATCATTTAAATAAACTGGGGTTTTTTTTCAGTGTGATGGATAGAATGTGATTGCTGTGAGCTGCAGTCTGAACCTGCTTTTGACATTTAAACATATAAAGCTGACTAGATATAACCATTGAGGTGCTAAATATATTTTACATCTACTTCCAACAGTAGAAATGGAAGTATTAAGAGATCTAGCTTCATTGTCATTGAACTGTGAAATATTCAACCTTGTCTGCCTGTGCTTAGTACTGTTGACTTTTTTATTTCAGTTAGAAGATTAAAATTAAATGCTTCATTTTTCGTTAGCTTTTGGGAATTAAATTGAAATTTAAGACTCTAAAATTTTTTACTAAGATCCTCAATTTCACCAGTGGATTCTTGGAGGATGTTCTATTTTCAAGGGCAAAGTAAAAAGGTTCATTGATCAAGTATAATATAGTGCAACATTTTTCTTATCAGAGCTCTTTATGTATATTTATTAAAGATCACATATTTCATATTATGCTTAACTGTATTGGAAGAAGTACTTCACAAAACATATACTAAACATAATATGGAGACTCTTTGACCATATTGTACTTACTTTTAACTGCAATTCTCTGATTTTGATTTATTGATTTAAGGATTTAGTGGTCAGAAAATTGGAAAGTGCTTCTAGAATGATGTTGCTGCATAATAACCTGGGGACTGACATGTGCCAAATTTAACTATGTCAGTAAAAAAGACAAATTTTCCATCTTGAGAGATGATCACTGTTAATTAAGACAGACAAATAATTTGACTTTTTGCTGAACTGATGTGGTACAAGAAATAGGTTGATACTTTTTCCTTGGAGAAATAATTTCAGAGTTCTTTGGTCTGCAGCAGACATTTAATATTAAAGTTTGTTCTTGAAATAAATAATAGCCAAAATGTCAATACTTCTGGTTTGCAGAATAATCATAAATTCTTGACCATAAAACAGTCATAAAGGCATAATATTTTATCCACTGTATATTCATACATTGCATGCCATTACAATAGCTAGGTGATGAATCATTTGCTGTGTGTGACAGAACAAATCTGAAATACCAATGGTAATGTGAAATCTATTCAAAGTTGGAAGACTTGTAATATTATTTTACTTTAAAAATATTTGCTAAAAAAAGAGAATGTTTTGCAGTTTAAACCAATACCAGTCCACTTTAAGACCATTACCTGAGTTTTAGCATCTGGCTGTTGGGAAAGGCATAGAACAACTTTTGCCATCTTTTTGAAATGTCATCTACCTATTGTATTTTCTGCTCATTCTAATATATTTTGTGGATTTTAATGACAAGAAAAAGACCAGATTTGAAGTTAAGAGAGTATTTTCTGTGATCTTGAACTTGAGGAAACTTTAATGAGTAATGTATAGAATAGACTGTCTGTGTCCTGGGAGTTATAAATTTATGTACAAGACACTTTTTTTATTAGGCAAAAATCTCACACAGGTTAAATGTGGGATAGGTTTTAAAAAGGTTATTTTTCCTCAGGAATTTTTATTTTTTTACCATGGGTGATATTTTATTCTAATTCAACTCATATCTTATGCTAAATTTTACTAAGGATCAAAGCCATTCAAGTGCAAGATATGCCACTTTGCAACAGCTCAGCTTGGAGATGCCAGAAACCATGTCAAGAGGCACCTTGGGATGAGGGAATACAAGTGTCATGTCTGTGGGTGAGTAAATTGAAACAGTCTCCACCATGGTTAACCAGGAGAAGAGCACAGAATATCCATTGTTTCAGAATTGAAAACTGTGATGTGAGCAAGAGTGGCTAAAATTATGCATGCATATCCTCCTTTCCATTGTTATGGTAAATTCCTTAAATACAGTTATGACATTCTTTTCCCACTTCTAATCCTGCACTGAAGATGAGCAATTTTATGGGCTACAAGGTCAATTTGAACCTGTAATCTGTAAATTGACTAAATTATAGGATGTTCATTCACATTGCCAGGGAGAACTGTAAATTCCATTTAAAGACATAAAAAATATATAATATAGACTTTACTGTGTGGGGTTTTTTCTTTTGCTATACTGTTATAATTTTAGTACCATTAACAGATTTTGGGACTCCATTAGGGTTTTCATTCTTTATGAAAACAAAACAGAAGACAGATTTTTCAAACAAACGGATCTAAAATATTGCAGGCATAAGACTTTTAAAATAAATTGAAGTATTTTATGTGTTCTTCTGCTCCTGTTTGTTACCCAAAAAAATCTTGTTTTTCTTTTAACAATCGTTATTTCCTTAGAAGGATCGTTCATAATGTTTAATTGTCCTTCAAATGTGTTGCATTTAATAGGAGGCATTGGGACTCCTTAATGCAAAACTAATTAATTTAGCAGAAATGTTTAAAAGGTTTTAAAATGCCATGGCATATATGGTACATCATAGGATATTCAAAGTTGGATTTTAATACCCTAGTTCTGATTAAAAATATATTTTAATGTTATTATGCTGAAGAAATTAACTAATATATGCATCATATAAAAACATTTTACGCAAACCTATGTAACCTGCTATAGCAGTCTTATGGCTAATGTGTAGAAGAGCACAGGTTCAATTAGATGGTGCTGTGCACACATGCATGGTGTGGTGTGATGTTGGGGATAATATTCAGCAGGAGGAGGTTTTTTAGCCTTAGTGTACCAATCTGCTGCAGGACAAAGTGAGTTACACATTTTAGAAGACAAGTGAATCTTCAGCTGAAGACACAGCCGAGTGATTTTCACTGATTCATCTCTCTGTTTTTCTAATAATTTTGCATGTGGCATTATGAGATACTTTGGATGAGTTTACTCACTTAAGAAAATTACTTGCTGACTTCTTGAAATAAGGAATAAAAATGTATGAGCCCAGTTCTTAAGTCCACTGTATATCAGTAGTAGGATAACTTACGTTACTCCTTATTTTGAAGCACAGTTAAAATGAACGTGGTAGGGTATTTTATATTTTTATATGTTTTAAAAGTCTTATTTGCTGTCTCTGCTTTATCAGTTGCCAAGAACTTGACATGGAACATAGATAAAAGCTACAGATCCACATAAGAATTTAGCAAAGGCTAAATTATCTTCCTTAGAAGTTGTCCACAAACTTTACATTGTTTGTTTGTTCAATTCCCTTTTAACTTAAACTGAAAAATCATAATATTATTTAAATATTACATAGTGAGAGGAAAAGTAAAAAAAAAATCAAACCAGCAAATACGGTATCTTTTACAAACAAAAAAAGAATTAAAATTATTAGGATTTGGCATAGTGCCTCATTTTTTCAAAAACTCATTCTGTCACTTCAGGATTGACATGTCTGACAGAACCTGTCTCAGAAATTGCACAACTCTCGGCTGGGATTCACAGTAGTTATGGAAGAGAGAGAGAGCAAAAGATGTATGAATGATTTAAACTTTGGATTGAAATGGTAGTCACTTTCCTAAGCTGATTGCTTTCTCTGTGTTGCTGACATGTCATACCTGGTAGCCAGGCAGGTACTTATTTTCCATTTTTGTGTATTGTTAATTTGCATCAACAACATGGAGCTGTGCTATTTAGATGCGGCAAAACAATCGGTGAAGAGACATACACCACAATACCCCGTGCTTACAAAAATCTGTTTTATACCCTGTTTAAATAATGATCACATTTCACTTATGTGCACCAAAAATGTATTTTAACAATCATATACAAGCACTGATTTATTTGGAAAAGCCATTTTTGCACTGTAGCTAACAGTCCTGAAGAATTGATAGGGATTTGAAGGAGGAATGAGCAGAGCAGTTTGAACCATAGTCCATATAATGAATATGCCATCTTATATGTGGAAGAGGAGAAAAAAGTGTTAATAACCTGTGCTGTATTTGTGCTCTTTTAATTGAAAGGACTGGGTAGCTTGTTGGTTAAAAAAATAAAGTAGCAACATAAAAAAGGATAAAATTGCTAGGATTGGCTATCGGATTAGTGGCACTATAGAGCATTGGTACATTAACACCACTGACAATGTCAATTCATTATCATTGATGGCTAAATAATCTTAGAAATGCTCAGTGGACCTATTAGTTCCTGAACATAAGCAGCTCATGCTGCATTTCTTCATTAGCTTTAATTGCTATAAATTTTACCTTTTTAAAAATCATGCTTTAAAAGGTGAAGTGATCTTTCAGGAACATTAACTCTGTAATTTTGTCACAAACAGAAGGTCCTGCACTATGTTTTCTTTTCTACAGTAGTTAATATTCTATCCTCTGACTTTTAGATTCTCAGTAATAAGCCCTCTGCTAGTTGTGAGGATAAATTGTGTTTCAAAAGCTTTTGAATCTGCTTGGGCACTTTTTAAAGGTGAAATGTCAGTGCAATGCCATGGTGTGGTCTCAAAATACCACATTTTTTAAAGACAAATTATTTCAAAATTTTGGTCTTAAAAAAAGGCAAAAGAAAAAAAAGGAAAAAGTGTATTTTTGGTGTTGTTTTAGGAAGGTTTTGCTGTGTCTGAATTTTCCAAATGATCCTCATATTTACATGCTACAAAGTACACAATATATAATTCAGCTAGTTGTTGAAAAAGGCAGTAATTTTGCTGTGTTGTTTTATTTTTTTTTAATTGAAGTTCAGGGTTTGTTTTTCTTCAGCTGCACAGCAGAAAGTACGTGACACAGAAATTGGACACCGCTAATGTTTTAACATTTGGAATAAACCGTCTGCTACTCATTGCCTTATCGCAGATGTGTGTTAATTGTTTTCTTTTCCATACCCATGGCTGTAAAATATATGCCATTATTTCAGGGGTAATGTCTATTTTCTGTGTGACTTTCATTTTTGAAAGTCTGACTCTGAATTTGGCTGATACTCTGGGTTAGGCGAACAAATCTTGGTTGCCCAGCATTTAAAATTTTTGTTTCATTTGCCTGGTGAAATGCTGTGAAAAGGCTTATCATGCACTTTTCAAATTTTATCCCTTAGGTAGGAAAAATGCATTGTTCTGCAACTGAGATTTTGAAGAGAATTTATAGGCAATGTATGATTTTAAAATATGTCTATTATTCCTTTGCCTTTTCCTTGCCTTTGCTTTTAGAAACAGAAATTTGGGGTATGTAGTTACATGTTTCAAGTAAGAGTGGCTGCTTCCTTCTTTTTTTTTTCTCTCTCCTTATGACCAATTAAAAATCGATTGAAGAAGATGAGTATAAGGTAGGTTTGGATTGTTAAGAAAATGTTCAATATTTAAAATGTGCACATAAACATATTTTTTGCTATATTCCTATAGTTTGAAAGGCCACTTTTAGCAATGCCTTTATTATGTTTATTACACATATAGTACTTAATGTATAGTAGTCAAGTGTTTTGAGAACAAATATCAGCCTTTTTAGACACAAAGGAATTTGGAGGGGGGTCAAAAAGATGATTTTTTTTCTGTATTTTGCTGGAGTAGTTATGTGTTGAAGTTTTTTAATATGGTGTTTTGTTTTTTTGTTGTTTGTTTTTGTTGTTTTGTTTGTGGTTTTTTGCTTTGTTTTGGTCTTTTGGTGTCTGGAGGTATTAATATTTATTTACCTTCTGCTCCTTAGTTCTCTATTTGCTTTGAAACTCCTTTTCTCAATTAATTCTGGAGATAACGTAGGATGTTCTCATAAATATTTTGCTAAATTCAGTAATTTCTTAAAGCCTCAAATAAATAGGATTTGGGGACAGTTATAGTGTCCCAAGCATGGACATAACCTCACTTCTGCTGCTGTTAATACTAAAGAGTAATTCAGAGATTTGTATAAAGTTCAGTATTTTAATGACACTGGTTGCTTGGAGAATGTCTAACAATACTACTCACCTATATTGAGCATGGTGACTGATAGATCTTTGTTCTTGATACATAAAGATGTGCTTTGACCAGCTGCATAAAAAAAAAGGGCTCTACTCCTGTTTGTTGTTTCTGAAAAATCTTCTAGATTTTAAATTTTTTTAACTGATTACTATTAATACAGGCTACTTTTAGTGAAAAGCTGCTCTTAAGATTGCCTTTAGCAAGCAAAAAAGACTTATTTGTAAATTTATTGGTAGGAGCAGGAAAAACATTATCTTTTCAAGGATGCCTTAACGTACTGTAATGTAAATTAATTATTTATACTTGTGCAGCTTGGTAAATCTTAAATAGAAAGTTGCTACTCTGGTAAAACTATTTTTGTGTGGTATTACCTAGTTTTTGTGCATTAGAAGGGATCTCTGTGTAGATGATTATAATGTCACTTTCTGACCTTTGCAGCTTGAATAATTGTAAATCATTGCTTCATAACGTGTCAGAGAATGTCTGTACTAGGGAATTAAATGGCAGAATATAATAGACCAAATTATTGCCTGTCATGTTTTCAACAACACAGTTAGTATTTGAGTTACACTTAATCATTACGTGCATTAGCAACTTCATTGGAATCCAGCTTCAGGCTGAGCATGAAATACATTACATTATTTAAACCTCTAATGGTAGAAGTCATTTATTTGTGTTGAAGTGTACAACATGCAGAGTTTCATAAAGCAAGGAACACTTGAGAGCTTAATTTATCCAAATCAAAGTCTAAATGCAGATAAACACAAGTGGCAAAAATTAGTAATTTTTATAGTCTGGAAATATTTAAAAATACATGGTTGTGGGTAATTGTAGGCAGCAGGAATAAATTAAAATCACTATTTTTAGTCAGCTCTGAGAATTAAAACTTTTATATCTAAATAATCAAATGCATCATGAAATTGCATTTTTGAACGAACAATTAATTATACACATCATGTCTACAGATGTGTCCAAACAAAAAATATATGTTTGGTGCAGCTGTTTAGATCAGAGGTAATTGCATGTGAAGTGACTGCTCCAGATCCAGCTATTCTTAGTTTCTCTATCTGCATTTTACCATTTGGTCCTACCATATACTTGTGTCCACATTTACTTTAGTAAAGAAAAATGAGGTGAACCTACATGACAGCTTTCCAAACTTGCCTATGGTTTAAAAAAAATTAACAAGAAAATGATAGAAAAATATGTGAAGTTAAGTAACATATGTGTTATGTTATCTTGCTATTTTTTTCTTCAGCTGTCTTATCATTTTGTTAGATTTGCAAACCTGACCTTCAGTACATAGTCTCTCTTTTTACTATTTAAGAAAACGACTTGAAGTGGAAACAATTTACTTTTGTTCAGAAAAGCTCCCAGCACCTTTAAACAACTGGTACAGATCCCAGGATGTGTTGTGCAAGACTGTCCTGGCCTGGAAGTCTGCCATGGAGTTTGCTGGAATTGGCTGGTAGGAGACTTCTGTACAGGCAGTAGAAGGACTCTTCTGTTTGAGACTGCTGTTAACAATTGACACAGAACTATTAAGACCAGCTTTCCCCCTTAATGAAACGATTTTTTAGCAATTTGTGTGCTAAATGGGATTATAATAATGATTTAGTTGTGCTTGCTGAAGAGAGAAGGTATATAAGGGACATACTTATATTGTCTGTTGTGTTTGGACATACAAAGAGCTGCAAAGAGTCCAATTCAATGCACTTCCAAATGACAGCTATTGAGATGCACAGAGGCGTGGCACCTGTAACTGCTGCTTTTACAGCTGTGCATTTTTAATATTTTTCTTTATTGTAGATTGCTTTAATGTGCAAGACATGGGCATTCCTACTAAGCCATAGGCACCTCACTCTCAACACATCCTCAGGCCATGCAGGGTGGATTTGAGCCCTTTCTGAGGATGCAGGCACTGTGACTAATGGGAAAAAGTCTGATGGTGCAAACATTGGTGTTTAACACTTAGTGCTAAGGCAAGCAGCAGTCCTGAAGTTCAGTGTCCCAACTGAAAAAGGGACTTCTGTCCTTATCATCATGGTTTAGAAGGATTGGCCCAAAGGTTGGGAAAGATACTGTTAAAAAATGCCATCAACTGGCAGAACTAGGCGGCAAAAAAGTTAACTTTGTTTTGGTGAACCATGAGAAGAAGGGAAATGAGGGTTGTTGGTGTGGATAGTTGGTAGTAACAGGGAGAGAGGTTTGCTTGCTTAAAATTGTGGTTGGGTTGTTTTGTCAGTAGGCTGAAATAGCATGGTTTGGATTTATATCCACAATTCAGAAGGCTTGTATTTGTTTCATTTTTCGTTTTAATCCTTTGTGTGTAGGAATTGCATCGAGCTCTTAATTCAGCCATGATTTTCCTTGCTGCTTTTAGCAACTTTACTTTGAAATTTAGGGGGAAAAATAATTGACCTAATCTTAATCATTAAAGGCTGCTTTCCTAGTACTAGAGGGTTTGGTAAACGAATTGGTATGTTACCCAAAAAGGGGCAAAATAGATTCTGATTTATGTTTTATACCTTTAACTGTAAGCTGTTGGAATGCCCTCAGTTTTAACCAAAATGAATCTATAAGACTTGACTGCCAAATCAATCTCTTGAGGCATCTTGGATTTTTTTTTTTGTGTCCAGTTTTACTTGCCTCAAATGTATTACTGTAACATAGCTTTGGTGGTTACTGCTCAATTCATTGGAACACCCCAGAATCTCAGAGGATGTGGTGTGCCGTGCATCCACATCTTTCACATTTAAATTATCTGAAAACAGACTTAACTTTTGTTTTCTTTCCAGTGTTTTTTTCTCCTGTTTGCACTGTAATGACTGGAAATTGGTTTGCTGGGTTTAGTACAAGCAAAATCAAGCTGATAGATTTTAAGCACTTCAGGGCAATTAATCTTAC